>JAUIMM010000015.1:51731875-52990000 GCA_031769625.1 Taudactylus pleione
ACAAGAGGAGAGTTTCTCAACAACAAGCACAGAGCTAATTCACACTGGTTTCCATTGCCCATGGCGCTCATTACAAAAAAAAAAAAAAAAGAGCTAAGATGGGTCCCATTAAAGGTAATTTGCAGATCCATCCGATGAATACTAGAAGAAACTAACACCTTTCCTAGAACATTACACAATATAAATGTGCCATTAAGTGTTTTATTGGCAAGAAAATGCTACTCCATGGTATTGAACACAACTGTAAAGATTGAAAATGAGAAAATTGCAAACTAGAAATAAGCCGCATAACACACTAGGCGATTTATTTGAGTGATATGGACGATGATATTATTCAACAATATATCGTTCAGTGTGCATGCACTGAACGACCAACGATGCACGCTCTTGCAGGTTGTTAACGATGTTTGCTGTCATGCAAACATACAGGCCAATCTGACGATCTCATCAGAGAGTGCCTGTTCAGGGATGTGGCAGAATGACATTAACGATATCGTTCAGTGTGTACACCCAATATCTTTCAGCACTTCGTATAGTGTGTATGCCCCTTTATACCGCTACAAAGGAAATATAGAAAATTCATCACTACATATAATTTTATCATAGAGGTTTAAGTTCCCCAAATGTCACTGAACTATAAATACCAGTTAGCTAGATAGTAAATAGCTGCCAGAACCTGATTTTAAAAATACTAGAGCAAGTTTGCTGAGCAGAATATGTTAGATGATACCTTATTCTTGGGAACAGATTCAGAAACTGGTGGATTAAAGGTCATTCCATTAATAGAGTAATCACTGAATAATTCCACAGCAGACCTGCAAAATATGAAATGTATAATAAATATCCATTGCAGAAATTCTGTACAACATCAAAGCTGTTACCATCCGTATATGGGTTCCGGACTATAGATCGACAGTAAAAAGGTCGACAATGTCCAGATAGACACCAGATATTAGTAAATAGGTCGACAGGGATAAGAAGTACAAACGGTCGACATGAAAATTGTTGACATAAAAAAAATGTTTCAACCATTTTTTTTTTTTTTTTAGGGGTAGGCACTTTCCCTGACGGTTAGGGTTAGGTACCAGGGAGGGAGGGTTAGGGTGAAGACTAGGGCTAAAAAAAAAATCAATAAAAAAAATCATGTGTCGAACATTTTCAGGTCAACCTTTTGACTGTCTAACATCTGGTGTCTATCTAGACACTGTTGACCTTTTTATGTGTTAATCCACACCCCTATATATAACATTGCTACTGTGGAGAGTAACATAGATTTGTCATCATTTACAAATAATCATAAGGCGTAATAATAAGATTGGACTGTTTACACAGGGGGGAAAAACTGACGGACATGGTCTTACCAGACATTTCCACTACGGGAAATGCACTGTTACAAAATATTACAACAACCTATTTAATACACATTTCTTTACTTCAGGGAACCTCCCTTGTACAGAGGGACAGACTATATTATTCATGAGTTCCGTAATGTGAAGCATTGACGTGCACCTCACATGACCGATGTAAAGTACATGAAAGAGCGATGAAATCATTGTGAATCCCCAAAAAATGGCAAATAAAGCATGACTGTGTAAGAGACTGATTTCTGCAACTTTAACCCCTTTTCTGCAGAGGACGAATGGGGATAATCCCTCTATCTCCCAAACCATATAATGGAAAATTATGGAATCCCCTCTTTCAAACTGTACACACACAAAAGGTAATGTCTGGTGCCCTATCATGCCCCAAATTACATGTGTAAACGTGAGGGCACCCACATTTGAAATATGGGGGACGCCTCCTTCAAACTGTGCCTCCAGAAGCAGCTAATGTCTGATGACAATATTAACATTTATTTAAGGTGTTAGAATGAGCAAAAACAGCAGTATTTTCTGAAAATACAATGTCTTCCGAAAAAAACAAGGTATAATGTGTGTGGGTACTGCAGATAAATATCTGTGATATTGAAATATGACGAGCGCTAACATTTAAAATGGCGTCAGCACAGGGCTGAACAAATGCTTGGCAATGAAAGACTTAATAATTGACGAAAAACTAATAGCAAACAAGAGTTTTGAGTATTTTGAGGTACATTAAAAACATGTTTATACATATATAGTATATACCAAGACATCTTAAAGTTATAAAGTTTTTTTTCATTTAACCCATTTTTCTGCTTTTTAGAGAAAAAAAAAAATTTCACTAATGGCAATATTTTACTATTCAAAAGCATTATTATTAATTGGGTGTGGTGTACCAGGGGTACTGCACTGTGTCCTGTAATTTTTACATTAAAATCAGGATTTTTCTCCTAGTTTTCATCTAGTCTGGAGGTGCGAGCTAAAAAGGAGCGTTATGGTAAAACTTACCTTGGTTAACTCTCTTTCTTCGAGGTCCATTGGGTCCACAGGTACACATTGGGGTGTAGGTGGGACTTGGAGGACCGGACACCAACAGCAAAGCTTTAAATCCCATGATGCTCCGGTCCTTCCCCCTATACCCCGTCCACAGCCTGAGGGCAACTCAGTTTTGTTAACAAGCCCAAGGCAGGAGCAGGAGAGGATAGAAGGAAGACTGGTACACTGAAGAATCACACTCTCACACAGAGAAGGAAACAAGTGACCAAGAGAAGAAACCCATAGAAGCCAGGTGCGTCAGTGCGGGTGGCCTGTGGACTTCGAGGAAAGAGTTAACAAGAGTAAGTTATCATAACTCTCCTATTTCTTCTTCAGGGTCCATAGGGCTCCACAGGGAGACATTGGGATGTCGCAAAGCAGTTGTTCAAGGGCGGGAATGCTGCTGAGCTGAAAGATGAACCGAACCCTACACCCGAAGGAAGCAATCTAAGAGGCAAATGTATCAAAGGCATAAAACCTAAGAAAGGTGTGGACAGAAGACCACGTGGCCGCCTTGCATAGCTGTTCAGCAGAGGCGCCAGGCTGCCCACGAGGGACCCACAGAGCGAGTAGAATAAGCAGATACTGTAGCCAGCACAGGAAGGCTGTGAGATAGACATTGGCCAGATGGATTCGCATGACTGTTTGTTAGCTGGCCATACCTTCTTGTGGAATCTATATAGGATAAAGAGGGAGTCCGATTTCCTGATGGAAGTAGTATGGTCCATATAGATCTTCAGAGCACGGACCACATCCAAAGAGGCCTCACTTGTCGAGAGGTCTGGTGATTGAAATGCCGGAACCACCATTTCCTCATTAAAGGTGGAAACGAGAAATCACATTTGGAAGGAAGCCTGGGCGTGTTCTAACAGCCCTGTCCTGATGAAAGGTTAAAAATTAGATACACAACGGGCAGATGCTATAGCCAGAAGAAACAGTCTTCGCAGTGAGTCACTTGACATCCACTGACTCCAGGGGTTCGAATGGAGGTTCCTGAAGTACGTGGAGCACCACTGACAAAACCCATGGAGCTATATAACGACAGGAGGATGGAAGTCGCACAGGACTATTGCAATATACCCACTAACCTCATTGAGATCAAAGTGGGCAATAACTCATAATTACTGAAACCAACTTGGGAAAATAAATATTTATCCACCACTAATCGTGGATCAATTAAATGTTGGTGGTGCTCCCCAGAGTCAATACAACATAGTAATAGACACAGAGAAAAAGAAGACTGCTTGTAGGGGGCACTGCTTATGAAAAATGATTCTCAATAAAATTAAATTTTTAATAAATTTGCTAATAAGATAATAGTGAAGCAGGGATATTGGAGCGAAAATTTATGCCAAAAGGAAGGTCCACTTCACAGATAATGCATCCACAAAGGCCGTGTTGGGGTCCCTTGTTCTGACTCCATACACTGGAAGTTTGTGGTTGTGTCTTGAGGCCATGAGATCCACATACGGTAGACCCCATTTGTCCACCAGGAGCTGAAAGACTTCTGGATGTAGAGACCACTCTCCTGCATGCACTTCGTGACGGCTGAGGAAATCCACTTCCCAATCAAGAAAACCCAGGATGAATACTGCAGAGATGGCTTACGGTCCATGTAAAGCAGCCCCACTGTTAAAATGGTGACCCAGCTCCTGCCAACCACCAACAAAACTGAAGCACCCTCAGACTGAGGGTGGTGTATAGGGGGAAGGACCAGAGTATCCCGGGATTGAAAAGCTTTGCTTTTCAATAGGGTGTAGGTGAGACCTGTCCGTTCCTCCAGGTCTCACCTACACCCTATTGTCTCCCTGTGGAGCCCTATGAACCCTGAAGAAGAAATCTGTGTTAACTACCAATGATACTAACGTTAATATAACACACGTCTCATTTAATTGTAAAAAGCTGCAGACATGGGTTTTACCCATGGTAAAAATGTGTGTGGCCTAGTCTGCGGCTAATTGTGTCTACCCCAGATTGTTCCATTCTCCGTCCAGTGCTAGGAACCATTTTATATTTTGGAAACACACAGAGCAGCTGCATAGTACAGCCCCTAGCAGAGGAGACCCAACCTGCTAAATTCACAAAAACTACAGTATGGCGGGATCCAGTCACATGGTCAACAGTGACTGCAAAAATTCATCATGTCGACACCACAATGTCAATATCTGAAAAGTCACCACTCCTAGGCGGCTCCAGGAATAATACTTATTAGAACCGCTTCTCCTCAGACATCTCTGCCGGACGTGCTGCACACATGACCGCCGGGACGCGGAAGACGACGCTGGAGCCACTGCAGCAGTCGGGACGAGGTAGTAAGGGACCGCTGGGTCAACAGGGACTCAAATGCAGGCGTGTCGCAAGCGTATTAGGGGCAGCTTTGCCTGCGATCCTGTACATAGTAAAAATGGCTCTGGTATCTCAGTTCCCACGACCATAGGATTACTCAGGAGTCCTCTAAATGACTGATCTGCATCTTTGTACGCAGACACTTAGATTTGTGAAGCTGCAGGTGGGCGACTCAATACAAATCCCGGTGGCAGCTGTGAAATTTGCATATTTGCGCACAGGTGCTGCGTACACATTCGCGTCTACATCTCTGAATCAGGCCCTTAGACTGCAAAGCTATTCCAGTAGCTGTTCGTGGTTATATGAATTTGTCCCTTAGGGAGATGCATAGTCATTCATTCCACCCTTACCCATGACTACATGGCCGCCAAGTACCTTTGAAACGCATGATAACCTCAGTCATTAAAAACACCCCTGTAAAATCAGTGTGCATGCACCTAGTTTTGCTGGCTGGTTAATGCACATGGTGCTACGGAAGAGTCTCACCAGATTCTGGTGATCCATCCTCGCTAGAACTGATGTAACTCCACCGGGACCAGTCTACCAGCCAGCTTTTGTCATACATATGGCAGGAACCCTAACTGATCCAAGATCCTGAATCTACGGTACCAGCAAAAAGCACACCACAGGACACAGAAGAAAGTCTCCCTCCACAGGATATCATGGGTGGGTTTACTACCAGTTATGCCGACTGCTCTTCTCAATGCTTAGGTGCTGGTCATTCAAGGAGCAGAGAACCATCCTCATGGGTCTGACTCCTCCCCAAACTGTTAGAAAAAAAAAAACAGTGATACCCATGTCCTGCGGTTTGGGAGCATCAACAGGTAAAAACCTCAAGTGCACTACATAGAAGAAATATCGTGATCCTACAACTCCCACAGATGGGCGGAGAAGGGAAGAATCCAGTTTGGGCCCTGGGAAAGGGTGGACAAAAGTTAAAAGTTCCACATACAAAATGTCAATCACCTCACACTAGCAGGTTCAAAACAACCCAATTGAACAACCCCATTCCCCGCTGGCGAGTGTGCTAGACCTCCGCCTCTCATGCTTCGCAAAAGTGTCAGTCCTGAAGTGGTACCTGGAACCGAGAATATATATTACTGGTGGACCATCACCCCTAATTGGATATAAACGGAACAATGAGGGGAGAACAGCTGCAGTGGACCGCAAGACACACACATATTTCAGAGTGAGATGCACTGCATAAATAGCTTGGCTATGGGCTACAAAACAGATATTTGGGGCAGAGTAAAGCCATGCAGACTATGTACTGCAAAACAGAAGAAACATATTGCAGTGTATAAGCTTTAATGACAAACTCAACAACACCATCCTTGTGTGGCACTGCCTTGGAGATCTATTTCAAAGTGTATAAGCTCTTGCACCGCACTCTATTGTAACCCACTGGCATAAAGACTTCCTAATATACAGTGTGCGTATATATATATATATATATATTAATTAGATACACACACATATACATATATATACACACACACACACACACACACACACACACAATCAAGAAGGACTTTCAATAAAACGACAACCACGATATAAGTCAACGTTTCAGAACATGTATTAGTAGTTCTGAAACGTCGACTAACATCCGGGTTGTGTCGGTTTATTGAAAGTCGCCTGAGTACCGCCTCTTCCTTCTTGAACGCATTTGTGTTGCCTAGATTAGGTATACATGAGGAGGTATACACAAGGAAGGCACAAGACGCGATTGGTAAAAGACAGCAAGGGAGTGCCAGCCATTACATGTGTGTGGTAAGCGGCACTCGAACAAACAGCAGGAAAAAAAAAAAAAATGAGACAAAGACTCCTGATGAAAATTTCTATTGTGAGTTGAAATGTTTACTAGACCGCAGAGTCTGTCTCATTTCTGCTGCTGTTTGTTCGAGTGCCGCTTACCCCGGATTGTTCTATTATTTATTTGAAGAGGGCACCGACCATATGTTACTGCTTTGTTTGGACTAGTTGTGCAGGCTCGGATTAGTTCGGATTTTCCCGCCAAAACGTCATCTTTCATGGACAAACATCTTTCATGGACAAACATCTTTTGTGGACTTTTGTCCAGGAATGATGATGTCTGTCCATCAAAGATAATATTTTGCTTCTTTCTGAGACCCGATTTTTGGCGGGAAAATTCGGAATAATCCAAGCCTGCACATCCCTAATAATATTTATATATATATATATATATATATTATACACACACAAAAATGCCCTCATCTTGCGCTATAAAGCATAAGAACTGCTGCACCTCACGTTGAACCCATGTTGGTGGGGGCAAAAACCGAGACAATCAAATACCACTTAGAGGGCGCATATATTCTAAAAGCCGTTGAATGGCTAACACCTATATAAATGAACAAATGTCTCTGAAAGTTTGGGATAACACCCATATAAAATGAACAATGTCCAAGAGGAGTTTTCAATGTGGATCCCAATATGATTCTCCCTTCTCTGGTAGATTTTGGAAAAGCTTCAATAAAGTTGATGGATGATTCTATATATCCCAGAAAGTTTCTAAAAAGACCATCACACCCAAGAAATGGCCCTATATACAGTAATATATATTTTTTATATATATATTAGATTACAAGCACAACAACAATAAAGGCTAAAATAAAAGCCATCACAGATGCTCGTATCTGGAGAATTTGAAGCGTTAGATCTTTGTTACCAATGCACAATAGGAAATTATTGTAAGTTCTCCATATAACAATCATACCTTCGGCTTAATGAAGCTCTAAGAGCTGACGAGCCTTCTGACGGAGCCCCAGCACAGAGGTGGGCAGCAAAGATCCGCACTACAGGATGGTAATGTCTCTGAAAGAGGAGAAGCATAGCATTGTAAATTATGGCGGACCTGTCACGTGCACTATGAGCAGATAGCATGTTACATTTACTGCAGATGACAGCACTATGCTTTCTTTTCTAGTCACAATTTTACAAACAAAAACATTATTCTACAGTGGAGGCAGCCATTGTGCAGGCAGAGCCAATACTCCTGAGGATGCAGCACAGCATGAAGCCAGAACTCCAAAAGAATCAGCCAGAAGAAAACCAAATACTACATAGAACTGAGAACATCGGCAGCTACCTGTAAGTCATGCAGCTCCCACAGTGCAGTGTTCTGCGCATTACAGTATTCCGGCTCATCCAGGTCTGGCAGATAGAGCCCACTGCCTTGTGATTCATTGTCCAGGAGAATGTCGGTCTTTGGGAAAGTCTGTAATCACAGGGAGACGATGTACAAGGTAGGGAATCAGCAT
This sequence comes from Taudactylus pleione, assembly GCA_031769625.1. Taxonomy (NCBI): domain Eukaryota; kingdom Metazoa; phylum Chordata; class Amphibia; order Anura; family Myobatrachidae; genus Taudactylus; species Taudactylus pleione. Next base: position 51,739,902 of record JAUIMM010000015.1, read on the forward strand.
TATCCAGGTGCATAACATCCACACGTGTGCACATAGCCACTGCAGTTCTGTAGCGCTATAGAGACCATTACCTACTCCCGATTATTACAGACAGCTGAGTAGTATCCTAAAGGGATGGTATAGACCAAAACCCTGGCATTTTACTCAGTGACATTGCTGTGAATAGGCAGAAATACATACAATGGTGCTTGAAAGTTTGTGAATCCTTCGGAATTTTCTATATTTCTGCTGAAAATTTGCCTAAAACTACCTCAGATTCTCACACAAGTCCTAAAGTACAGCCGTGGCCAAAAGTTTTGAGAATGACACAAGTATTGGTTTTTACAAAGTTTGCTGCTTCAGTGTTTTTAGACCTTTTTGTCAGATGTTACTATGGTATACTGAAGTAAAATTACAAGCATTTCATAAGTGTCAAAGGCTTTTATTGTCAATTACATAAATTTTATGCAAAGAGTCAATATTTGCAGTGTTGACCCTTCTTTTTCAATACCTCTGCAATTTGCCCTGGCATGCTGTCAATCAACTTCTGGGCCACATAATGACTGATGGTCACCCACAGCTCTAGCGAGCGACCAGGTTGATAATCGCGATGGTCAGGACCATCGCGACCATCGGGGCTTGCGACGAGACCCTAAGGTTGGTTCTCGGCAAGCGCAAGCCCCAGGGAGCTTCCTGCTCTGATCGAGCAGGAAGCTCCCCACTGACATCATTGCGGATGTCAGTGGGGCCGCCCCCAAACGGCAAGCGTTCCGTCGGGAACGCCTCTGTTTGGCCGGCCACCCCCCCTGCCCGCATCCCAAACGGGGCGAGCTGTCAATCACCATCGACAGCTCGCCCCCTTTGCTGCGAGACCCGTAGCGACGGAGCACCCGTCGCCTGCCGGGTCTCGCGCATGCGCACGTCTGAGCCGGCTCTGATGTGCGCATGCCCAGTGGGCAAACATCGACCCGGTTGCGAGCGCTCAACACTTGCGACCGGGTCTGAATAAGGCCCTTAGTTTGTTACCAAGCTCAAGGCAGGAGAAGGAAAGAGGAGAAGGAAGGACAATTGTACACCAGAAACACTCTAAGAAGAGGGAATCATTGAAATACAAAATAAAATAAAAAAAGATTACCCAACAACCACCAGGTGCGTTAGGGTGGCTGCCCTGTGGACCCTATGGATCTCGAAGAAAAAGAGTTAACAAGGTATGATATACCATAACTCTTATTTTCTTCTTCGGGTTCCATAGGGTCCACAGGAATTACCTTGGGGATGTCCCAAAGCAGTTCCCTTAAGGGTGGGGACGCTACTGTTTAGCAGAAAGGAGAAACCGACGTCCAAAGGAAGCATCCTGAGAGGCAAAAGTATCAAAAGCGTAAAATTTGATAAAAGTGTGGACTGAAGACCACGTGGCTGCCTTGCACAGTTGTTCAACAGAGGCACCACGATGAAACACCCACGATGGTCCCACAGATCGAGTATAATGTGCTGTCACTGTTTGGAACAGAGAGATCAACTTGTGTGTAAAACGGAGATATCGTCATACGAAGTCATCTAGCCAGAGTCTGTCTGTTAGCTGGCTAGCCTCGCTTATGACAGCCATAAAACACAAAAAGAGAATCCGATTTCTTAATGGAGTTGGTACGATCCACATCCAGAGAAGCTTCACCTACAGAGAGGTCTGACGACTGGAAGGCTAGAACCACTATTTCTTCATTTATATGAAAATGGGATACAACCTTAGGAAGGTAACCCGCCCTGGTATGAAGAACAGCTCTATCCTGATGAAAAATCTAAAAGGGAACGCGACAAGAAAGGGCTGCCAAATTAGAGACCCTGCGGGCAGAGGAGATAGCAAGAAGAAAAATTGTCTTTGCTGCCAACCACTTAAGGTCTACTGATTTCAGGGGTTCGAATGGGGGAGCCTGTAGAGCCGTGAGAATCAAAGACAAATCTCACAGAGCTACTGGAGGGACAAAGGGAGGCTGAACTCTCAGAACTCCCTGAAAAGATGTCCTAACATCAGGCTGAAACCAAACTGATGGTTTGCCAGGCAGAGACCCAGGTCTAACCCAGCCTGGAGAAAAGCAAGCATTCGTAAGACCCTAAAACTTTTGAATCATATTTTCTATGCCTACACCATTGAGAATATGAGTGCAAAATCCTGTAATAGATGCGGGTAGAGGGAGGCATCTGTGCCCTAAGCATCGTCTGAATTACAGAAGTAGCAAAACCCTTGGCTCTTAAAATGGAAGATTCAAGAGCCACACCGTCAAAGACAGACGGGGAAGGTCCGGATGCAGGCCAGGGACCCTGTGTTAACAGGTCCGGCCTTAGAGGAAGAGGCCATGGAGCATCTATGGAGAGATTCTGAAGGTCGGTGAACCAATGGCATTTAGGCCAAGCAGGGGCTATCAGTATTACTGTTCCGCCCGCCTGCTTGAAATTCCTGATGAGCCCTGGGAGGAGGGAAATCGGAGGAAAAAGATACGCTAGCTTGAAGTCCCACCTCACTGCTAGATTGTCCACAAAATCAACTGAGGGATCCCTGGTTTTGGACCAGTACCGGAGGACCTTGTGGTTGTGGCCTGAGGTCTACCTCTGGTAGTCCCCCATTTGTCCACCTGGATCTGAAAGACATCTGGATGGAGAGCCTATTCCCCCGGCATGTATATCCTGACGACTTAGGAAGTCCGCTTCCCAGTTGAGGACTCCTGTTATGAATACTGCCGAGATTGTTGGAAGATGACATTCTGCCCAGACTGGAATGTTTGTCACTTCTGCCATGGCTGCCAGACTTCGCGTGCCTCCCTGATGGTTGAGGTAGCCTACTGTGGTTGCGTTGTCAGACTGTATCTGGACAGACCTGCCCTTTAGTATATCCTGTGCCTGAACGAGTGGTCTGAATACTGCACGAAGTTGCAGGTTGTTTATGGATAGGTGACCCTCCTTCGTCTATCATCCCTAGTAGGTGTGACAACCCGTCACTGCGCCCCATCCGCGGAGGCTGGCATCCGTAGTGAGGAGCACCCAATCTGGAATCCAGAAGGGGCGACCCCTGTTCAGATGAAACTTCTGCAGCCACCATGAGAGGGAAAGCCAAACCTCTGGAGAAAGATGGATCGTCTGTGACTTTATTACCTGGTACTCCCCGCTCCATCGGGAGAGTATAAGCAGTTGCAGTGGTCTTGAGTGGAACTGAGCATATTCCACCATATCAAAGGTGGAAACCGTGGTCCCCAGAACCTGCATCGCTGAGTGGACAGACACCGTCTGATTGCGGAGAAATCTGCAAACCCGCAATTGAAGTGCCACAATCTTGTCTCCTGGCAGAAATATCATTTGTGCCAGAGAATCCAGGAGTGCATCTAAATGCTAAAAATAGATTAGAATAATAATCCCAGTTCCATTGGCTCAACAAAGAAAGGGTTATCACCCCTGAACTCAGCAGGGAACGAATGACCTGCTGGAGGACTAAGGCCTGGGCAGACTCCAAGGGAGTTGTGCAAAAAAACAACAACAAAAAAAAAAAAACACTTTTGCAGGGGGCTCTTCCAGAAATTAAGGGCAAACCCTCGAGAGACCACTTCTCTGACCCAGGCGACTGTTGTCTGATGCCAGGTACCCGAAAACTGAAGAAGTCGGCTTCCCACCCTGAGAGTTCCCAGGGGGAGGCCCCGTCACATCAGGCCGAGGGTTTGTCGTCTGACTTGGAAGCGTCTGATTGCCCAAGATCTCTTAGTTTGCAGGTTCCTACGAGAACTGGGATGTCTAAAGGAAGACTGACCTTTCACTTTCCTTGCGGACAAAAAGGCTCGAAACGATGACTGCCTAGGTCTAGGAGTAGTCGTTGAAGGTTAGAAGCTGCCAGAGTAGCCATAATTTTATCCAATTCTGTGCCAAACAGTATGCCTCCCGTAAATGGCAGGGATTCCAGAGCCTTCTTGGAACCTGCATCTGCTTTCCAGGCCCTCAACCATAGGTCTCTGTGAGCAACAACTGAAGCACCTGATGCCTTAGAAGCCAGAATACTGGCATCTAATGCCGCCTCTCCCAAATAGGAGGCTGCCTCCTTAATATAGGAGATAATCGTCAGCTGCTGGAAGAGTATTTTTCAGTGCCCCTGTTCATTCCTCAATGGCCTTAGGCACCCAAGCCGTGGGCATGGCCGGGCAAGTAACAGCTCCTGACAGAGAAAAAATTGCTTTGAGACAGGCTTCAAGTCTTCTATTTGTGGGATCCTTAAGGAAGGATGCAGATGGTATAGGCAATGTGGCACTCTTAATCAGATGTGCCACATGAGCATCCACAGTAGGCAGACCCTCCCACTTTGCACATTCACCAGGTGGGAGGGGGTATAAAGCTGTACATTTCTTTGTAACATGGAATCGTCTATCAGGAGAACTCCATGCTTCCCCCATAAGTTCAGAGAGTTGCTCAGAATTGGGAAACTCAGCCTTAAAGAACCTTCTGGAGCTTGAACACCGAGCCCTTCCTAGGTTCTGGCTCTTCACTATCTATGTTTAAGACATGTTTAAGATAGTTTTGACCGCCCTAATCAAGGCGGTAACATCCACTGCTGCCAGATGGTCCTCCTCTCCTGAGAGACTGTTAGAGAGGAGCCTTGTACTTCTTCAAAACCATCTGAAGATGCATCAGAATCTACAGGCTGGATGGACTGTTAAGACAAAACCGACCGCCTTCTGGTTTTAAGTACTACCGCCTTTTGCTGACATGCAGCAGGGGACGGAGCCATACTCTGGCTTGAGTGACCATAAACATCCATCCAGGACGGAAGCATAGGAGGCATAAATATAGCAGGTTGTAGCTGCTGACGCTACCTCATAGTAGGGGTCGGCATGGGTGTAGATAAACTGTTCACAACCTGCGCCATAATCTGAGAAAAGGAAGCCCAAGGGGGTTCCTGCCCAGAAGCCGGTAGACTGGAATGACGTGGTGGCTCCTTATAACAGCGACCACACAATCCATCCTGTATGAAATCCTGAGGGGACAAGCCCGCCTGACAGGCCATACATGAAACCAGCACTGGGGCTTTAGCCTCCGGTCTCTCCTTATCTTTAGACATAACAATACAATGTTATGCAAAGTACAATGTGACAGTGTTCACCCCCAAAACAACCCACACACCTGTAGCAGAGGGTTATGAGGAGAAATAGCAGTGATAGTTGTAACCGATAGCTATTCGGGAATAAAAAAAAGGCAGTATAACACAGCAGAACAAAAAAAAGCAGTATAACACACAGCAGAACTTACATAAGTCACATACAATGCAATGATATAGATATAGGAATATATGCGCAATAGGCATATACTACGAAAAGCACAAAAGCTTAGTAGAATATTGAGCTCTGTATAACCTGACCACCAAAGGAGAGGTATAAAGAGACTGACCAAACCTCCTGAGTTCGCAGCTACTGTAGAGCACCTGAAAGTGGTCTCTGGGCCTCTCATATATAAGGGAGGCAGGGAGGAGCAACCCAGACGCGGGAAACCTAGTCTCTGGACCAGCGTCTGGGCTGGAGGAGGGGTTGCCAGGGAGAGCCTACCTCCCCTGTGCTGTATCAATCCACTGGGTCACTGGCTTCTTACATGGCTGCCGCCACTGTCCACGGTGTCAGAATTATATGCCCAGGTGGTCTATTGGGAGAAGCAGTCGTCCCTGGTTCCCCACAACAGCGGCCTCTGGCAGGTCTCCACTGCCGGAGGTAAGGACTGTCACCTGGGGAACCACCTTCTCTGCATCCCCGTGTCTCCGGCTGCCATCCTGGGCCCAGCGTCTATTCAAACTCCGCTGGCGCCCACCAAAATCACCAATTCCCTCACTGGTGCTGCGGCTCCGGCGGGGGTAGAAGGAGCAGCAGCACGGGCGTCAATCCGGACTAAGTGCCTGTAGTCAGGGGCGGGGTATATATGGAGGAGGACACAGTGCATTCTGGGAGCTAAAGCTTGTAACTGTTTGGTGCCTCGATCACTCCAACCACATACCCCAAGGTAATTTCTGTGGACCCTTTGGACCCCAAAAAAGAAAATACTTTGATAATATTTTTACAGTTTAAAAATAATAAAGCACTGCCAACATGTAAATGTCTTTACTAATACCCCTTCCCCCAGTGGCTGCTAAATGCAGTGGTTTCTTCCCTGCTTGTTGTGTTCCGTTCTCCTACAACCGGATCAAAAACCTCACCCCCAATAGGGGGTGAGGAGTTACATCAATTTGCAGCAGACATTTGCTTTTTTTACAGGGACTGCTCATTGAGTCGTATTATAGCATGGGTCATATATATCTAAGCAGTTAGTGCGCTAGTCAGATTATTACAAAAGTCCCAGGGGACGGAACTCCTAACTGCGATTGCTGTTATACTGCAAAGATGGCCCCCTTAGTTCCAATGAGACCATCCACTACACAGGCCAAGTGAAATTAAATAGCTGGCGTCTTCCCCACAATATTACCCGAATCCGGTCGGGAGATGAATCTGAAAGTTAGAGCACAGAAAGGGGGCACCACATCGTGCATCAAACAAAACAATCATTTATTGCAATCTGTACATCAGATGCCTAGTGTTACCTTTCTCATATGATCCAGTTGCCAGAAAGAAGTCCGAAGGCATTTGGGTGACAAACCGGCGTGTTCTGTTTTATACTAGCTATACTTGCAGTGGTTTATACCGCCCGTCTTGGTACGCATGCTGATTGGGATTTGATGTACAGATTGCAATAAATTGTTATTTTGTTTGATGCACAATGAGGCTCCCCCTTTCTGTGCTCTAACTTTACAGCATATACACACATACTGTATACACACACACATACTGTATACACACACACACATGTATACATACCTATACACACATATATACCACACACACATCTTAATGTGGTAGCACAGCAGACCCTCCAGCCGCAGTCTGATGTAGAAAGTCACTGTTAGGCAGGTGGCAATAGTAAAATATAGATGCTGGTTTTCGTTAAATGCCAAATTATTAAACAGATTAATCCACTAACTCGGGTCATTCAATACAACATACCCTGGCTGGCAAGCATTTGGCAGAGGTGTCTGAATAAGATGCATCTCCCTAGTGACTTATCAGTGGAAATGTGGTTTGTCCACACAATGTATTAGGTCCATACAAGCTGCTTTCCCTCACACACTGTAAGTAATCTAAGTCACCTTAAACAATCTTTATGTGGAAGCTGAGACTAGGCTGCAGCATTGCTCATCTCACCAAGCTATGGCAGTCATAATGCTCAGATGAAACATTAGTTATAACTGCAAGCTACAGGCCAGGGGACACCAGGCAGCCTGTCTACAGCGTACGATGTCCCCAGGTAATTATGCCTTGAGGTTGCAAATAATGTGGGCAATCTGTCATGACGGCAGAGCTTATAGCCTGTTATTCATGAAGGAAACAATGTACTGTGCTATTTTAGATGTAACCGGCAAACAGTGAAGATTTAAAGGCTGTTAAGATCGGCTGTAAAACTAGACCAGCAAAGTGCTCTGTCCCCATGAGGGAAGCCAGCAGCACTGGGAGCCAATGACCATGGAGTAACATCTATCAGTTTACTGACCTGCATGAGTCCTCTGTTGGTGGACAGGATACCAATACATGAATTGGGGAGGACGTGCAGCGCCAGAGTAGACAGTCGCTTTATAAAGGCCAGGGCTCTCTGGGGGGACACTTGCTTCCTACGCTTGGTGAGCATCAGTTCGAGGCACTGAAGTGCAATCCGTGTATCATCATTTGTAGAACCTGTGGGACGTACACCATCAATTCACACAGATATATACATATCAGCTCTCCCAGAGAGATGTTGCTGTTATTGGAAGCTCATGCAGACGTACAGAATAGTAGCCTGATCCTGGAGGTTACCCATGGTCTGTGATGCTTTTGGGTCCCTTACATCTGTAAAGCACCCTGGCACTGGCCACTGGCAACTCTCCCCATGTGGCAGTATGTCGTTGGTGGTCAACATGTTGACTGCATGAAAAAAGAAAGCCCAACATCGGGAGACATTCTGCTCTCTTGCAGAACTGGTCATTTGTTCATACACGCAGCATGCAGACCCCATGAACACCAAACCCCTGGTAAGTGGCCATCTGTGATTGCTTTTACCGAAAGACATTTTGTCCAAAACAAGTTCACATGTGTATAAGCAACTTTTTTTTTTTTTAAATCCAGTATTTTTATTGATCTAAAAGACCCCACTAAAATCCTCCAAACCCACACACACAAATAGGAAATTACATGTAAATGTCGTTACATAAAAAGGTAGATCAGAAGACAAAACTAAGAGATAAAATCAAGAGCACAGATCAGTGATGGAAACTGTTGTAAAAAAAATACATTACAGAGGCAAGTACTCAATATTAAAAGGTACAGTGCATCCAAAAAGTATTCACAACGCTTCACTTTTTCCACATTTTGTTATGTTACAGCCTTATTCCAAAATGGACTAAATTCATTTTTGTCCTCAAAATTCTACACACAATACCCATAATTACAACGTGTAAAAAGTTTTGAGATTTTTACAAATTTAATAAAAAAGAAAAATAAACTAAGAAATCACATGTACATAAGTATTCACAGCCTTTGCCATGAAGCTCAAAATTGAGCTCAGGTGCATCCGGTTTCCATTGATCATCCTTGAGATGTTCCTATGGCTTAATTGGAGTCCACCTGTGGTAAATTCAGTTGATAGGACATGATTTTGAAAGGCATACACCTATCTATATAAGGTCCCACACTTGACAGTGCATGTCAGAGCACAAACCAAGCATGAAGTCCAAGGAATTGTCTGTAGACCTCCGAGACAGGATTGTCTCGAGGCACAAATCTGGGGAAGGGTACAGAAAAATATCTGCTGCTTTGAAGGTCCCAATGAGTACAGTGGCCACCATCATCCGTAAATGGAAGAAATTCGGAACCACCAGGACTCTTCCTAGAGTTGGTCGGCCGTCTAAACACAGATCGGGGGAGAAGGGTCCTAGTCAGGGAGGTGACCAAGAACCCGATAGTCACTCTGTCAGAGCTACTGCATACCTCTGTGGAGAGAGGAGAACCTTCCAGAAGGACAACCATCTCTGTAGCAATCCACCAATCAGGCCTGTATGGTAGAGTGGCCTGACGGAAGCCACTCCTTAGTAGAAAAAAAAAAAAGCACATGGCAGCCCGCCTGGAGTTTGCCAAAATGCACCTGAAAGACTCTCAGACCATGAGAACAAAATTCTTTGGTCTGATGAGACAAAGTTTGAACTGTTTGGCATGAATGCCAGGCGTTATGTTTGGAGGAAACCAGGCACCGCTCATCACCAGGCCAATACCATCCCTACAGTGAAGCATGGTGGTGGCAGCATCATGCTGTGGGGATGTTTTTCAGCGGTAGAAACTGGGAGACTAGTCAGGATAGAGGGAAAGATGAATGCAGCAATGTACAGACACAACCTGGATGATTATCTGCTCCACAGCGCTCTTGACCTCAGACTGGGGTGACTGTTCATCTTTCAGCAGGACAATGACCCTTAGCACACAACCAAGATATCAAAGGAGTGGCTTCAGGACAACTCTGTGAATGTCCATGAGTGGCCCAGCCAGAGCCCAGACTTGAATCCGATTGAACATCTCTGGACAGATCTGAAAATGGCTGTGCACCGATGCTTCCCATCCAACCTGATGGAGCTTGAGAGGTGCTGCAAAGAGGAATGGGCGAAACTGCCCAAAGATAGGTGTGCCAAGCTTGTGGCATCATATTCAAAAAGACATGAGGCTGTAATTGCTGCCAAAGGTGCATCAACAAAGTATTAAGCAAAGGCTGTGAATACTTATGTACATGTGATTTCTTAGTTTTTCTTTTTAATTAAATTTGAAAATATTTCCCAAAAACTTTTTATATGTTGTCATTATGGGGTATTGTGTGTAGAATTTTGAGAACAAAAATTAATTTATTCCATTTTGGAATAAGGCTGTAACATAACAAAATGTGGAAAAAGTGAAGTGCTGTGAAAACTTTCCGGATGCACTGTATTTGTCCAAGTTCTGAATATTAAGGCAATTGTTCATGAATGTCCGTCTGGAAAAACCATGACCACATAAAACCTTAAAAATATCACCGTATTGCCTTGCTAGGTGACATCCCATCAACAAGAGGAACCTCGTGCCTCCCCCACATTACCATAGATGGAAGTGTACCTAAGAAGGCCCCATATGCATTTATACTTATGCAGTTAAATGAATCGTACATGCCCTACCACTCCATTATTAACAACACCAGTCAGCAAATGTAGGGCCTCTAGAGCGAGCCAGGAGGGGGCGACACACAACAGCTCTGATTTTAGTGAGATGAGAACTTGCTTGCAATAAAATTTAAGGGAGATTTCATTTTGTCTTCTTAAAAATTAACCAAAACCGTTTTCTAGAAATACAACCCATGACATGACGGAACGTCAAGGCACCTGTCACATGTGAAAGTGACTACATCACTTGCAGTTCTATCATCTAAATTTGTGCTGATCAGAAACAACTAAGATTCTCTCTCTCAAGGTAGCTGGGAGTGTGCTGTGTATGCTGACAGCAAAGTGCAATGTACCTTATATTGTGTTATAACCAGAGTCTGTCTATTGCATAAAGTTGGGGACTATGAAGGACAGAAACATTGCAGTAGTCTTCCTTCCTTTGTAACTTTTTTTGTTGAGGTCTCCCATCACTTCTAGGCGAGTTCTCAAAACTTCCAACAGTATATACATTATTACTTTAAAATATACAGAATGTCACTTGTTGGATGAGCCGCAGAGTCGCACAGCCAATGCCGGATGTAAAACGCCTTCTCCCTAACTGGAAGTTATCGGCAGATCTTGTTCCTTTGACGTTGCCTGGTGTGTGGCCTTTGTGAATTACTGAAAACAATTTATTCTACACTTTTCCAATAAAGAGACTGAGCCAGCTTCCTCTAGCTAAGGGGTGGGAAACCTTTTTTCTGCCGAGGGCCATTTTGAGATATATATATATATATATATATATATATATATAAAAATAACATTATTCGCGGGCCTGGTGCAGGCCACGCCCTCTATGTGTGATGTCACATGGCGGCGGGGCCACAATCGCCGGTGATTGCAGCAATTCCTGGAGCATCCTGAGGATGCTCTGGGGAGCTGTAAGGGCAGCGGTGTGACAGTCTGAAGCATCCTAAGGATGCTCCAAGTAGCCCTGCTGCATAGATTCTGGCTGCAGTGAGTCATTCTGGGCACCCTGCTAGCCAGATGAGGCTAGCAGAGAAAAGCTCCGAGGGACCAAATGACTCTGCGGGCCTTATATGGCCCCCGGGCCTGAGGTTCCCCATCCCTGCTCTAGCTAATACATCATTGTAATGGAAAATCAATGCCCAGTATCACAATATTTTATATTTTTTCTATCAATATTCTAAACATCCCAACTATATGAACATGTTTAGCGGAAAAAAAAAAAACTTTAAAAATTAATTTGTTTGTTTGTTTTTTTTTATCAGGATGCACAGAGTAATTGTAAGTGTGCTCTGAAGCTGGCCAACAGGTGTAACGTGATAATGAACACAAATGGCACTTGAAATGCTGGTAAAAAGATGGTTTGCATGGTGCATTAATAGGTTGAGTATCCCATATCCAAATATTCCGAAATACGGAATATTTTTAGTATGACTGAAATAGTGAAACCTTTGATTTTTGATGGTTCAATGTACACAAACTTTGTTTAAGGCACAAAATTATTAAAAATAAAGTATAAAATTACCTATAGGCTGTGTGTATAAGGTGTATATGACATATAAATGAATTTCATGTATCTACACAAACTTTGTATGAGCCACAAAATTATTGAAAATATTGTATAAAATAACCTTCAGGATGTGTATATGAACCATAAATGCATTCTGTGTTTAGATTTGGGCCCTATTCCTAAGACATTTCAAAAACAAGAGATATGGTAAGAACTTACCTTTGTTATCTCTGTTTCTACGAAGTCCATAGGGTCCACAGGGTTGACCTTGGGGTATAGCTGGATCTGGATCCATGGGCACCACGCAGTTAAAGCTTTGCTGCTCCCAGGATGCACTTGGGTCCGTCCTCCTCTATACCCCGTCCCGGCCACAGGCACCTCAGTTGGTAAGCAGCTAAGGCCGGAGGAGGAGACTAAACAGAGAGAAGGAAGACTGGAACACACAAGAAACCATACTCACAGAAATGGGAGACGGAAAACCGGTGACCAGCCACACAGCCCATTTGAAGCCAGGTGCGTCAGGGCGGGCGCCCTGTGGACCCTATGGACTTCGTAGAAACAGAGATAACAAAGGTAAGTTCTTACCATATCTCTTGTTTTCTACTTCAGGGTCCATAGGGGGTCCACAGGGTTGACCTTGGGGATGTCCCAAAGCAGTTCAACTAAGGGCGGGGACGCTCCTGTGCTGAAAGGAGTACCCGGCGCCCGAAGGATGCATCCTGAGAGGCGAAGGTGTCAAACGCATAGAACCTCAAAAACGTTTGAATTGAAGACCAAGTGGCCGCCTTACACAGCTGAACAGCAGAGGCGCCACGTCTAGCAGCCCAAGAGGGACCCACAGAACGAGTGGAATGAGCCTTAACAGAGGCTGGCACAGGTAAACCCTCCTGTGCATAAGCCTCACAAATAACGGAACGAAGCCAACGGGCTAACGTTTGCTTGTTGGCAGGCCAACCCCTCTTGTGAAAACCGAAGAGGACAAACAAAGAATCCGACTTCCTAACCGAAGCAGTCCGATCCACATAGATTCTAAGTGCCCGGACTACATCTAAGGAAGCCTCACCAGCTGAAAGATCAGGCGACTGAAAAGCTGGCACAACAAGTTCCTGATTAATGTGGAACTTCGAGACCACTTTGGGCAAAAACTCAGGACGAATGCGGAGCACCGCTCTGTCCTGATGAAAAATCAGAAAAGGAGGGCGACAGGAAAGCGCCCCCAACTCTGACACCCTCCTGGCAGAAGCAATCGCTAGGAGAAAAACGGTCTTGAACGTCAGCCACTTGAGGTCCACCACCTCAAGAGGCTCAAAAGGATGACCCTGCAAGACCCGTAGCACCACCGCCAAGTCCCAAGGAGCCACAGGAGGCACGAAGGGAGGCTGTATCCTGAGAACACCCTGGAAAAAGGTGTGAACATCCGGTAGTGTAGCAATCCGTCGCTGAAACCACACGGACAATGCAGACACATGAACCTTCAGAGAGGCCAGGCGTAAGCCGAGGTCCAAACCTGATTGAAGGAACTCCAAGATTCTGGAAACCCGGAACACCTGAGGATCATAGTTTCTGGATTCACACCACTGAAAGTAAGTGCGCCACACCCTGTGGTAAATCCGTGCGGAGGCAGGCTTGCGTGCCCTAAGCATGGTACCAATGACTGAACTGGAGAAACCCCTAGACCTCAAGACGGCTGTCTCAAGAGCCACGCCGTCAAAGACAGCCGACCCAGATCCGGGTAAAGGCAGGGCCCTTGAGACAACAGGTCCCAACGCTGAGGAAGAAGGTACGGAGCGTCGATGGAGAGACACCTCAGATCGGAGTACCAAGGACGTCTGGGCCACGCCGGAGCAACCAGCACGAGCGTGCCGCCGTCCTGCTTGAATTTCCGCAGAACCCGAGGAAGTAAGGATATCGGAGGAAACGGATACGCCAGGTGAAACGTCCATTCACCGACAGCGCGTCTACCAGACTGGCGCCTGCGTCTCTTGTCCTTGACCCGTAAACGGGCAACTTGTGATTGTGACGGGAGGCCATCAAGTCCAGCTCCGGCAGCCCCCACCTGTCCACGAGTAGCTGAAACACCTCTGGGTGAAGCGACCATTCCCCGGGATGCACGTCGTGACGGCTGCGGAAGTCCGCCTCCCAATTGAGGACTCCGGGAATGAAGACTGCCGAGATCGCTGGAATGTGACACTCCGCCCAAGCAAGGATGCGAGACACCTCCGACATTGCTGCCCGACTTCGAGTTCCTCCTTGGTGGTTGATATACGCCACCGTGGTGGCGTTGTCGGACTGCACCTGAACTGCCCGTCCGTAAAGAGCGGGACCGGACGACTGCAGGGCCCGATAAACCGCCCGTAGTTCCAGAATGTTGATGGGAAGAAGAGCTTCTTCCGCAGACCAACGACCCTGAAGTGACAACGAGCCAGTCACTGCCCCCCAACCCCGAAGACTGGCGTCCGTCGTGAGCAGGACCCAGTCCGGGATCCAAAAGGGACGCCCCTCGACCAGATGAGCTGTCTGAAGCCACCAAGCCAAAGACTGCTGAACCTCCGGGTACAACACCAGCAACTGCCCCTGCAGAGGCCGGGAATGGAACTGGGCAAATTCCACCATGTCGAATGTTGACACCATGGAGCCCAAAACCCTCATAGCGGAATGGACCGACAGGCGGCAACTGCTCAGGCAACTGTGTATCCTCAGCTGCAGGGAGGAGACCTTCTCCGCGGTCAGGAAGATCCTTTGCTGCCGAGAATCCAGCAGGGCTCCCAAATGAACCATTCGCTGAGATAAATTGGAAAAAGCCCTCCCTGATTCTATCAGCCACCCGTGCGCTTGCAGGCAAGCGACCGTCAAGTGGAGATGATGAAGCAGTACCTCCCGGGAACTCGCCAGCAACAGGAGGTCGTCCAGATACGGTAGTAGCCGTACATTCTGGTTCCGAAGATGTGCGGCCATGACCGCCATAATCTTCGTGAACACCCTCGGTGCCGTGGAGAGACCAAAGGGTAGCGCCCGGAACTGGTAATGGTGTTGAAGGATAGCGAACCTCAGATACCGCTGGTGCGAAGGTGCTATCGGAACATGGAGGTAGGTGTCCTGGATATCCAGGGACACCATGTAATCCCCCGGTTCCATCGCCAGAATGATGGAACGTAACGTTTCCATCCTGAACTTGGGAACTCTGAGGAATTTGTTCAGAGACTTCAAGTTGAGGATAGGGCGATGAGAACCATTGGGTTTCCGCACCAGAAACAGAGAATAGAACCCCGTCCCTCGTTGTAATTGAGGAACAGGAACAATGACCCCTGCTGTCAGCAAGGACTCTATAGCTTCCTGAATCTGTAAAGACTTGGTCGTATCCTGAGAAGGACTCGTGCAGAAAAACTGGTGGGGCGGTCTGTGCCGAAAAGACAGGGCGTACCCCTGGGAGACCACTTCTCGAACCCAGGCATCCGTGGTGGTATTGTGCCAGCACTGGGCAAATAGAAGAAGTCGGCCTCCCACTCTGGGGTCCCCCAGAGGGAGGCCCGTCCCATCAGGCAGAAGGTTTATCTTCCTGCTTGGAAGAAGGGCGCCTGGCACTCCAGGGCTGCTTCTTGGGCTTAGAAGCGGCCTTGGTCGTCGACTGCCTCGGGAAGGACTGACCTTTTGTCTTGCCCTGAACCCGAAAGGACCGAAAAGCAGAGCTCCGTACCTTGGTAGGAGCAGAAGCCGAAGGGAGGAAGGCTGATTTAGACTTAGCCAGAGTGTCCACAATTTTGTCCAAGTCTGGACCAAAAAGCAACTCCCCATCACAAGGTAAGGCCTCCAGTCCCTTTTTGGAGTCAGCGTCAGCTCTCCAAGACCTCAGCCACAAGGACCGACGCGCCGACACAGCTGCAGCCGACACCCGAGAGGTTAGCAGGCTTGCGTCTAACGATGCTTCCCCAATGTAGGAAGCCGCATCCCTCATTTGACCTATCAACGCTCTCTGGATCTCCGGAGCATCGTCCGGAAAGGTATCCTCCAAAGCATTGGCCCAGCTCTCGATGGCCTTAGCCACCCAAGAGATGGCCATGGACGGACGGGCCACCGCCCCCGAGAGAGAGTAGATAGACTTCAAACAAGTCTCCACCTTCCTGTCCGTGGGATCCTTCAGGGAGGAGATCGACGGCAAAGCAGCGTAGCGCTTTTAATTAAGCGGGTAACGTTGGAATCCACCGCTGGAGGAGTTTCCCACTTCCTGCAATGAGCCTCCGGAAACGGATAGTTCGAAGCCAACCGCTTCTGCGGTTGGAACATCTTGCTGGGCAACTGCCAGGCCCCTGCCATATGATCCGTCAATTGATCGGACAGGGGAAAAACCGTCGAAGCTACCTTGGCCTTTTTAAAATTTGGGTATTTTGACCTGGGGGCGGGCACATCCTCCTCAATGTGAAGGATGGCCCGCACCGCCCTAACCAATGCCGGCACATTAATGGAAGACTTAGCCTCCATCTCCTGGGCCCCGGCATCCGAGTCAGAGTCTTCATGGATCTCCCCGTCATCCGAAGACACGTCCGTGTCCGTGAACTGAGCCGCCAGTGAAGCCGGAACGGAACGCTTGGACGCCCGTGGGGGCAAATCACTGTGCAACATATGTTGAAAAGCCGATGACGAAGCCGCCAGACTCTGAACAGAGCTGGAGAGGACTGCCTGAGGATACCCCTGAAAAGGTACCATCGACTGCTGCGGCACCGTGGGGGTTTGCACGTATACCGGCAAACCCGCATAAGGACCCACAGTCTGAGACCCGGGAGGAGACTGCACCAGACGAGTCACACCCGGGGAACGGGGCATGGAAGGCTGGGGCAACGCCCTAGAAGGGGCCGCAATCGGGACCGCAAGTCGGTCCGCAATTGACGCCAGCACTTGCGTAAACATTGCCCACGGAGGATCCTGCGCCACCGGGGGTTTAGAGGGTCCAGGTACCAACTGGCACCGCCCGCACAGACCATCCTGAGACAAATCTGCCCCGTCAACCCCTGCCGAACAGCGTCGGCAGGAAAACAACACAGGAGCCTCGGAGCGTTCATTCCCCTCATCAGACATGACACAAACTTTTTTGCAAAAAAAGTGTCTCACCGAAACGAGGTAAGGCGTATAACACCCACGCACTCCCAAGTATGCAACCCAAACAGCCCACAATATGGTACTGAGGAGCACACCGCAGTATGTGACGGACCTCACAAATACGTAGATTTATATAAGTGAGGTACACAGAAAGAACACCCCTCCCCCACGCACCTGCGGGCCGTAGGAGAAGGAAAGGGATAGGTAAAAAGCTGACAGTAAGTAGAAAATAAGCACAGAGAGCAGCACTAGCAAAAAGTCACATACCATGCAGAGAAGTTATACTCACTGCACCTTCCGCTACAATCAACCTCCCAGATTCAGTGTCTGGGAGGGCTATAGCGCTGCGAACACTGTCCTTTGCAGGGGGAGAGGTACGCAGGGGGACTGGTCCACTGGAAGCCTGCCTGGGAGCTCTGCTATGCTGCCTGAGGAAGATGGCCGCCGGAGAGCTCTGAGGAGGAGTGGCCGAGTGAGAACAGCCCAGCGACGCCAGCACACATGAGAGAAGGAGCGCTGGGCTGAGGGGAGGAGCGCTGAAGCAGGGAAGGCTGCCTCCCCTGCTAGTACTAAACCCCCGGGGAAGCCGGTTCCCCGCCGGTACTTACACCCCGGGGGCCAGCGGACACGCGGGGTATGCCTGAAGAGGGGGAGCCCGCCGCCACTACTAGCGCCGCCGGTCTGTCCCCAGAGACAGGCGGCATGAAGACTGCATTTTCCCCGCGTGCAGCGCTGACAGCGCTGCACGCGGCTTACCTGGCCCCTTCAGTCCGGCAGTAGTCCTTGGGAGGTCCCGGAGCCACGCTAGAACTGACTCCGGGGTCCCGCTGCGATCCCCGGATCAGTACCGGCGTCGCAGCGCCAGCGGGGCTGTTGGAGCGCCAGCGTAGACGTCCAGATGGACAGTCTGATGCTGCCGCTCTGAAGACAGTAAAAATAAAATAATAAAATCATCTTCTTTTTTTTTTTTATTTTTTTTTAAATAAAGAATAAAGCTTAGGGGCTGCTTATGCAGCCCCACTGCGCAGGGTGACCCGACTCCGGCCGGGCACCAACTAAAACTGAGGTGCCTGTGGCCGGGGCGGGGTATAGAGGAGGACGGACCCAAGTGCAATCTGGGAGCAGCAAAGCTTTAACTGCGTGGTGCCCATGGATCCAGATCCAGCTATACCCCAAGGTCAACCCTGTGGACCCCCTATGGACCCTGAAGTAGAAATGGTATGCAATTATTCCAAAATACGGAATATTCCGATATCCAAAATACCCTTGGTCCCAAGCATTTTGGATATGGGAGACTCAACCTGTATCACTGTATAGAAAAAATACATGATAAACAAAAAAACAAAAACTGTAAATACCCAATGCACCAAAAAAAAAAAAAGAAACCACAACAAATACCTGAGTTTACTCTATACATTCCCTTCATCGGAAGAACACAGATTTGGAGCACTCATTACCGGGACGTTTGTAGTTCCATAATGCAGCAGTACTCTGTCTAATCTCTGCTTCCGATCCCCATTAACAGAGACAGAGCGTTTCCCAATACCAGAAACTGAAGTGACTTCTCCTGCTGTTATTCTTACTGACTCAGAACTTCTCTATGGGAAGTGACTCGGGGAGCTCCAGGCTACTTGCCATTCTATAATATAAGTGTCTACTGTACCTTATTTATTATCTCTCAAATTATATGTTGTAAATGAGTTTCATAAATAGTAATTTAGGAAAAGTTGTGAATCCCTTAGGAAGTTTGTGAAATATTGTGCAGACTATTTTGTGTTTCCTGTACCAGTAGAAGATGAATGAGAACGTTTTTGCTACACGGAGGTTACATGATCATATATATTATAGAGGTCATATGTAAATATAGAGCATTCTGTCCTAGAGGAACATACAAGCAGAGCTTTATTTTGCAGTGAGGGATGGAACCGTTCAGCAGACTTGCACACAGTCCTCCTCCTCCTTTACATTCTCTTATCAGCGTGCAGTGAGGGAACGTACACAATACTCTAGGGCACAGACTAGTTTCACAGCAATATTTGTGTGACCTGCAGGCAGTGTATGTAGACGGATACAGCCATGACTTGTGGGATCCTGCCTAAGTGAAAGGTCATGAGAAATGACTCTGCTATATTCCTCTGGCGTCCAAGGGATCTTGAGTTGCAGTAACCAGACTGAGCAAATGGGAAATCCCAGATAAATATGCCAAGAAGTTGTGTGCAGTGGAGGAAATCAGTCCAGGATTCTGGGACAGTGCTGTAGAAGACATCCCACAGTATGTACAACAGCACCCATAAGGGATGGATACGTTCAGGGAACTACATTAACAAGTATTCTATATCACAGCCCAGAGCAGCAGCAGAATGGGTCCCCTGTGTAACTGTATAGACCAATAAGCCTTGTGCTGTGCACGTTCCCGGTTCAGGGGAAAGAGACCCCTAGAGGCAGCTGCACTGGGGCCAATGCTCCCTTTTAACGTCCATAAATGTATTTACATAAAATGTCCTTATGCAGATAGGAAAGACCCACAAATACCAGTAACAGAGCAGCCTACAGCACCATCAGTGTCTCTGTGTGCAAGGACTGTGGCCGTAAACTACGTACAACTCTTCTTATTCTTTGTATAATTCCCTAGCATCAACAAGCAATACCAGTAACAAAACATGACAGACTCCACAGGAGCCCAGACATCACAACAAAGCTAGTTACCATGCAGCATTGTGCAATGTGCAGGTCTTATAAGAGACTAAATACTTGTGGACAGCGCTGGAATCTAAACAATTCAGATGTCGGTAGTAGAAATAAAATCATAATGGATGGCTTTCTTTCACGTGTCTGGCTGCTGACATAGTGATTAAGCTACTACATATTTTTAGATATAAAATATTAGAGTGTTGCTAACATATTAGCTGCAGGGGTGAAAACCGCACAGGGCTGCCTTTGTTATCTGTCGTGTAAGGTAATCGAAGATCATTTAGAGTTCATCCACTTTGGCGATATTCACATATTACTTTCTTTTATAATGAAAACAATAGAGAATATTTGGGGAATTTTTTCCCCTGATCTCTGAGCATAAAATACTCCCAAGTACACTCACTCATACGAACTGATATTCCCAGTACACTCACCCCTAATTCTCATGCCTTTAGCTGTAATGACACCTGGGTCTATTTGGGTTAAGGTGCCCACACACATACCGATGTCCTCACGATACGATTTTATGGCCAATTTCCTCATGAACTTTCACGGGAGCTCCCTTGCCGTCGTGATCACGATTTGGAGTTAAAAATGTCCAATCTGACTAAAGATCTATCTTGCAGCCAATGCGTTGTATCCCAGATTGGCTAATCTGCCCTACAGCACGGCAGATCAGAAGATGCGATGTACGACGAGCGGGGACGCGCATCGGCATCATGCTCGTGAGTAACTATAAACTCACGATTTGTACTTTTTTTTACCTGATTCGTTGTCACGATTCGTCGAAATCGGCCAAATCGTGTAAAATGTCGCTATGGGTGGGCACCTTAAGTCTCTAAAGATTTGCATACTGGGACACAGTAATGGTGACTCAGACTTGCTCAAAGTAACACCAGAGTTCCATCAGGCCGTATGGGGACTATTGGAAAACGGGAATTTGTGCAGTAACTTCAAAATGTCTAATGGTATTAAGGTCTGGGCTTTGAATGGGCCACTCTAGTCCTACATCTCTGGCAGACTTGAATAGCTTTTCCACCAAAAAACGTTTCATATCTTGTGCCATCCATTCTACCCTCTATATTAACCTGAATTTCAGGCCCGTCATGCTTCACCTAATGTCCAGGCCAAACAGTTATTTTTATTCCATGATACAAGAAAACAATGTGAAAAAAAAAAAGTGTGAATAAAGATGAATATTTTTACACCCATTGAAATTTCAATGGGGGAAAAAAAAAAAGACACTTATGAAATCAGATACTATATCTGGATTGCAAACAAATGTTTATACAATTAATACTTTCCCTTTACGTTATGCTTTACACAGTATAGAAAAGAAGTTTAAATGAGCTCTGGAAGAAATGCATTAGTTTTCATTGTTTTTCATAAGTGAAGAAAATACATGCAATCTGGGTTACCTGCATGGAGTCCAAATAGTGTTTTATAAAGGTGAGTATAGAACTTCAAAGGGTCGATATTGAGGACGTCACCTATTAAAAAGAAATATTAGAAAACACCTTCTTTATGTATGTGGGGTTAACCAAGCGAATTTGGAGAGAAAGCAAGAAGGTAAATATCAATTTACAGTAACATGATATAATTCACAAGTGATCAGTACAGACTAGCCATGCCAGGCACAAGACTGAGCCACCAAGGACAGTATTGAACAATACTGAGCTAGAACGGTTACTACAACCTCCCAATACTGCTCGTGTCAGGCGTTGGTGGTAGGTTTGAAGAGAAGCGGGTTTCTGGAAATACTTGTGTCCTCTCCACAGCAGAGAGCACTCTCCTCTCTTCACACCTGCCACATACAGCTGACAAGGGAGGGTATACTAATGTACAGATGCTGCTCACTAAACAACCTGCTCGTTTAGCTTAGAGTTAGGACCAGCTAGAACCCATAGTACAATGACTAAAATGTTACTCTAAATGCCTTTTTTTTTTATATATAACTTTAATTATACTGCACAGTACGTAAGAGTTATGCAAAGTAAAACACAGTTACAGTATCAAGTTTGAGCTTCTTTAGACCTTTTCTTTATTCAGAATAAATAAAAATGATTACCGGTATTACGTATATATGGCTCCTCGTTTAGTGAACAATTCGTAACGACCTAGTCGTAGGAAGACCCGAACTTGGTTGTTAAGTGAGGAGCATCTGTATTTGAAACGCGTGCCAATGCCTGCAGACAGGAAGATGCCTACTGAACAAAAGGTTTGTGGACATTGGCTCAGCCTGTATAATAGTAAAATACCATGTGCGTAGGTAATACGAACACTTTAATGGGTAATCACCTGTGTCTGTTATTAAGCTGCGATTCCATTACTTTGTACAGGCACCATCTAATGGTGGGTACACACTGGGCGAGATTACTGAGCGACTGCACGATTCCGACATCGTAATCGTGCAATCGCTCAGTAATCGTGCACAAATCGTGCACTTTTATGTGGGAAACGACCAGCGATGCGCACTCCCGCTGGTCGTTTCCAACATTGTCCATCGCCTGAACATGCAGCACAATCTGACGACCTCGTCAGGTTGCTGCATGTTGGGGAATGGAGGAGAGAGCCCGGCGCTGAACGATATCGTTAATGATATCGTTCAGCGGCTGTGCTCAATGTCATGAACGACATTGAGCACAGCCTGCCGGGGACAACACTACACGATATCGCTCAGGGAGCATATCGTGTAGTGTGTACGCACCTTAAGTGACGTTATATAAAAACATTCCCTATACTTATTTTAAAACTGAGGTTCAGTGACAACAATGAGGCAAATGTTCCACTAAAGTTTTAGCAAAAATGGAGGAAGAAAGATTAGATCACACACAGGACCTGCCGATTAGGGGGTCACAGCCTCATTCCTCACTAAAATAAGCCAGCTGATGTAAGTTATTCCCATGTGGTTCTCCTAAATCCCAGATATGTGCCTGCTGTATTGTGATAGGAGAATGACAATATGTCCAGCCTTACCCCTATGTATACAGACTCATTTAAAAAATTAGCGAGTAAGATCTGTCTAATAGTAAGAGGCAGCGGTATCTATGGCTCCTGACAACCTGACAGATATCATGGGTCTACCCTCTGGGCCCAATACCAGCATGAAGAACTGCGGCTCTCTAGTTTCTATAAATTGGTCCAACCACCAGCAAAGTTCCAAATATATTAGTTTGGAATATACCATTCCAATTCTACAGACAGGGATGCTTGGTCAAGGACTGCTATTTCCTATCCTCCTGGCTGGGAGCTAAACTAGAAAGCTCTAACTTTTAATCCAGTGTGAGTCTGTATTTCTTAATCTCTAATAAAGTGAGAATTATTATGGATTGAATTTAATAACATATGTGATAATGCAAGTTAATTCCCTATATATAAACTAGTATAAACCATAGTGGCACATTATTGCCGTAAGCACCACTCAATCATGGTTATCGCAAGTGATTCTGACAATGTGCCCCTCTTCCTAGCCAGAGCCACCTGGGCTCCTATATGCAGCTATTTTTACCAGGGCTCTCATAATCCCAGACTATGGTGGCTCAAGAGACTGCAGCTTGTGATTGGTGCTCTTCAATCACACATCCTCTCCGCTAAGTACGAGCAGCATTGATTTGCCGAATCAGTAGCAACACAGCCAATAATACCTAGGCCTCTGGCTAAGAGGGAGGAACACATCAGTACAACCTTTTCCACAGATGGTAGCGAAACTTCAAGAAGCTCTGCATACAGTACAACGTGGTCATTATGTGTTTTGGAGTATGGTAATCTTACCTTGCCCAGAAAGTATATTGAACGCTGTCTGAACACAGTGCAGGCTCTCTCTGTAGCTGAGCTCCTGAAGGAAAGCCACAGACAATTCATTATAGCAAGCTCCAACAAGACATAGGGCATGCTGAACTGTACGCTGCATGCATCCTAGGCTGTGCTCAGCATTATATTGTTGGCAGGGCTGTAAAACTCCTTCATGTTGTTCTTAAATTGTGAGCACAGTTTTGCTATTGCTGAGCAATTTGGCATTGGCCAAAGTCCACCCTGACCCCATCACAAGTGTCTGATTTATTCATGTTCTGACCTCGCTGTAAAAAATCA
This sequence comes from Taudactylus pleione, assembly GCA_031769625.1. Taxonomy (NCBI): domain Eukaryota; kingdom Metazoa; phylum Chordata; class Amphibia; order Anura; family Myobatrachidae; genus Taudactylus; species Taudactylus pleione. Next base: position 51,763,523 of record JAUIMM010000015.1, read on the forward strand.
ATTTAACAATCTTAAATACAGCTCAGCCTTTAGAAAGAGCATAATCAGACAGCTCAGTGCCATCCTGCAGGTTCATACAATGTTAATACATTGGTCTCCCCTGCTAATAGGTAACGAACTCTTGGTGTTTCTGATGAAATAGATTTCCATTTTCTACATGACAAACGTATTATTTACAGGACCTGGTTACACTGGTACTTCAAAATGACATCACCTATTGTCACTCATTACATTACTGATGGGCAACAGAAGGCCGTTGGGTCACAGCAGCCCCTGGTCTTGCTTTATCCACAGCTGAACTTCACCTGGCCTACTTCCGCATCACATGACCTCCTCCACCCAATGCCTGGGGCTCACAGCACATCTAAAGCCTGGGACACACCATACGATGGTGCGACCCAGTGGCAGTGTGATGCGATGTAACGATGCATCGCGCAAACCATACACACTGCACAATCTGGTGTACAATGGTGCGATATGTCATTACATGGTGCATGTAACAGCATACCATACACACTGCACAATCCCGTGTACAATGGTGCAATGTCATTACATGCTGCATGTAACAGCATACCATATACACAGCACAATCCCGTGTACAATGGTGCGATATGTCACTACATGCTGCATGTAACAGCACACCATACACACTGCACAATCCCGTTTACAATGGTGTGATATGTCACTACATGCAGCATGTAACAGCACACCATGCACACTGCACAATCCCGTGTACAATGGTGCGATATGTCATTACATGCTACATGTAACAGCACACCATATACACTGCACAATCCCGTGTACAATGGTGCGATGTCATTACATGCTGCATGTAACAGCACACCATACACACTGCACAATCCCGTGTACAATGGTGCGATATGTCATTACATGCTGCATGTAACAGCACCGCATTGTTCATTGCATCATCCGATCTGCCATGCAGAACAGCAGGTGGGACGGTGCAATGAATGACCGTTGTGAATGATGGATCAGGATTGCACACTATATGATGTACAGTCAGGTGTATAAATATTGGGACATTGACAGAATTTTCATATTTTGGCCTCTATTCACCACCACAATGGCTTTGAAATGAAACAAACAAGATGTGCTTTAACTGCAGACTTTCAGATTTAATTTGAGGGTAATTACATCCAAATCAGGTGAACGGTGTAGGAATTACAACGGTTTCTATATGTGCCTCCCAATTTTTAAGGGGCCAAAAGTAAAGGGACAAACTAAACAATCCTAAATCTAACTTTCACTTTTTAATACTTTGTTGCAAATCCTTTGCAGGCAATTACAGCCTGAAGTCTGGAACGCATAGACATCACCAGACGCTGGGTTTCATCCGTGGTGATGCTCTGCCAGGCCTCTACTGCAAATGTCTTCAGGTCCTGCTTGTTCTTGGGGCATTTTCCCTTCAGTTTTGTCTTCATCAAGTGAAGTGCATGCTCAAATCGGATTCAGGTCAGGGTATTGACTTGGCCATTGTATAACATTCCACTTTTTAGCCTTAAAAAAACTCTTTGGTTGCTTTTGCAGCAAGCTTCGGGTCATTGTCCATCTGCACTGTGAAGCGCCGTCCAATGAGTTCTGAAGCATTTGACTGAATATGAGCATATAATATTGCCCGAAACACTTCAGAATTTATTCTGCTGCTTTAGTCAGCAGTCACATCATCAATAAATACTAGGGAACCAGTTCCATTGGCAGCCATACATGCCCACACCAAGACACTACCACCACCATGCTTCACTGATGAGGTGGTATGTTTTGGATCATGAGCAGTTCCTTTCCTTCTCCATGCTCTTCTCTTCCAATCACTATGGTACAAGTTGATCTTTGTCTCATCTGTCCATAGGATGTTGTTCCAGAACTGTAATGGCTTTTTTAGATGTTGTTTGGCAAACTCTAATCTGGTCTTCCTGTTTTTGTGGCTCACCAATGGTTTACATCTTGTGGTGAACAATCTATAATCACTCTTGTGAAGTCTTCTCTTGATTCTTGACTTTGACACATATACATCTACCTCCTGGAGAGTGTTCTTGATTTGGCCAACTGTTGTGAAGGGGTTTTTCTTCACCAGGGAAATAATTCTTCTGTCATCCATCACAGTTGTTTTCCATGGTCTTCCGGGTCTTTTGGTGTTGCTGAGCTCTCCGGTGCATTCTTTCTTTTTAAGAATGTTCCAAACAGTTGATTTGGCCACACCTAATGTTTTTGCTATCTCTCTGATGGGTTTGTTTTGATTTTTCAGCCTAATGATGGCTTGTTTCACTGATAGTGACAGCTCTTTGGATCTCATATTGAGAGTCGACAGCAACTGATTCCAAATGCAAATGTCACACCTAGAATCAACTCCAGACCTTTTACCTGCTTAATTGATAATGAAATAACGAGGGAATAGCCCACACCTGTCCATGAAATAGCTTTTGAGTTGATAGTCCCATTACTTTTGGCCCCTTAAAAAGTGGGAGGCACATATAGAAACCGTTGTAATTCCTACACCGTTCACCTGATTTGGATGTAATTACCCTCAAATTAAATCTGAAAGTCTGCAGTTAAAGCACATATTATTTGTTTCATTTCAAAGCCATTGTGGTGGTGAATAGAGGCCAAAATATGAAAATTCTGTCAATGTCCCAATATTTATGCACCTGACTGTATATAAGATATATTTTGATCCGTGATAGATCATATGATACAGTGTATAGTTTGTGCATTTCAGGGAGATTGTGAAAGGAATGCCTTTGAACGCGGCGGTAAAGTGGGCGTGTACTGCTACAGCTGAGAGACGTGCCATAAAATTGCCTTACATCCAAATGTAAATGAGCCCCAAAGCAGTTAGTAAGATCTTGTTGTTGATGAAAAGACACTGATACATTTCAGAAAATACATGTAGCCAAAGGGATCAGGGGGGGAGATGTATGAAGAGTCTAAGCGGAATCAGCGCATGTTATGTACGCTAATAACGCTTCTCCCCGATGATCAGGGGGTTTGGCTATGCGCCCGTCATTATCGGCGCTGTTATCTACAAGACAGCAGCGCCAATAGCCGAGGCAAATGTATGAATGGTCAGATGGCCGGACCATTCCACCCGCGGCAGCTGTCGCTATTGGCTCCAGGGCTGCATGCGATACAGGGCACCGCATTATAACACATTTTAACCATTCACTGTTTGTTTATTATACATGTACCTCACTTTTTTATTTTCATCCTTTATATGCAGCTGTGGCTGCTCTTAACTACGTCTTTTATACTGCACTTTTCTTACTATGGCCATACACGCTACAATTATCGGGGCGATCCGCCTGATATCGGTGGATCGCCCCGATAACTGTAGCGTGTGGGGTGGCGACCGAGGGTTAAATATTGCTCGATTGTCCAGCATGCCCGTCCGATGCGATATTTACCGGTAAACTGTCGGCCGCATCGGGCAGTGTATGCCCAGCCGTGGCCGACAGACAGACATTTCCTGTGTTCCTTCCTACGGAAGGAACAGAGAAATGTCTCCTCCCCCCGGGGGCGGAGCGCGGATGTCGGGCTGATACACTGTGACAGAAATCTCACAGTGTATGCCGGCGACATCTGCGGCTGGCAGGCTGCCAGATAAAATGTCTGTCGGTGTGACATTTTATCTCTAGCCATGTATGCCCAGCATCACTATGGCGGTGCCCTGGGGCAGCTTAGCTGGGCCAGTTTGGGGGTGTCCTGCGGTCTGGATTTGAATCTTAGTATGTTAGGGACCTACCCTACAGAGGTTACCTGGATATGGTGGGTAGGCCCATAACCTTGGCCAAGATTATACTAAAAAACCTCTTGATTGCAAAATTTTATTGCATTTATATATTATCAATAATTTGGAGTTGTGCACCTGAGATTTGTCTGTTTTTGTGCCTGCAATTAGTCTCATCAGGTAGCACCTCCCATTATATATATATTCAGGGTGTGCAGTTCAGGAATCTTTCCCATATACTACACGCGATACTTGCAAGATCCTGCGCATGCTCAGTGGAGCCGGCCGGGACTGAGACACAGCGAATCAGAACTAGGCTGATGCGCTGTGTACTCAGGCAGGTATCGCCGGAGGGGGGAGTTAACACTCCCCCGCTCTGGCCGATGTTCATACATCTCATCGTTAGTGCTTCACCTCGGTAAAGAAGCAAAGCAAAGCAGGAAGCGATATAGCGACACTTAATGTGCCGCTATAATACATCTCCCCCATTGTGTCTATAATAACCAATGCAGGGAAATTATACTAATCATTTGAATTTATATATATATATATTTTTTTTTTTAATAAACAACAGCTTCATAATGGGGGTAAGGTGCAATCAGGGAGATTGCTGGACTCTTCATGGAGTCAGGGAGATAGCTACCATTTCAGGGAGTCTCCCTGACAATCAGGGAGAGTTGGCAAGTATGGATATAGGGCTGTATCTGTAACCCATCACTGCATTAGACAAGGTAAGTGAGTAGAGAGGACACACTGTGTGGTATATATGTATATATACACACACATGGACATCTATTACATGACAACAGTGGGAATGTTGCTGATTCTCCTTGAACTTCTATGTAGGTTGAACTTGTCACTAGGTGCAGGAGAAAGTCAGAACCTTGCAGGCATCTTCTGCATATTATTAGATAATTATCATACTGACAAACCAACAATACCCTTTTATAGCATATAATCAGCATCTTAACAGTCGGGATGCCGGCTGTCAGAATCACTGCACTGTAATGCAGACAGCAGTCGGAATCGACGGTAAGTACTAGGCCTGGGGTTAGGCACTGGGGGAGGGTTAGGGTAGGGGTTTGGGGTAGGCACTAGAGGGAGGGATAGGGCTAGGATGTGGGGGTTAGGCTTCAGGAAAGGTGGGTTAGGTGGAAGGTTAGGGTACTTACCTGCAGGCATCAGGATTCCGACTCTCGGGATACTGCTGTCTGACTGCCAGCATCTCAACCCACTGGATACCGTACCCAACCCCCATATTATAACTGTTAAAAATGGAAGTTTCCTAAGTACCACTTTTTATGCTGACGAATCGCCATTAAATTACAGCTCATTTTCAGTATTGTATCAATGCACAGGAAATAATTCAATAATATGTATAGAAGTTGGAATCATGCCATGCTTGGAATAAATGTGAACAGTCTATGCAATAACAACTACTAAAGAGACAAAAAATATGAGATATGGTAAGAACTTACCCTTGTTATCTCTATTTCTACGAAGTCCATAGGGTTCCACAGGATACCTTGGGGTATAGGTGTGACGTCAGTCGCAGGGCACCAAAGAGTTAAGCTTTCAGCCTCCCAGGATGCACTAGGTCCCCCTCCTATACCCCGCCCCCAGGCCAAGGCACCTCAGTTAGTTACCAAGCCATAGGCCGGAGGAGGAGAAGGAAGAGAGAGAACAAAGATCTGGACACATACAAGAATCACATTCTCACCAGAGGGAGACGGAAAACCGGTGACCAGAGCAAAGCCCATCTGCAGCACAGGTGCGACAGGGCGGGAGTCCTGTGGAACCCTATGGACTTCGTAGAAATAGAGATAACAAAGGTAAGTTCTTACCATATCTCATATTTTCTACTTCAGGGTCCATAGGGTATCCACAGGATACCTTGGGGATGTCCCAAAGCAGTATCCTTTAAGGGTGGGGACGCTCCTGTGCAGAAAGGAGAATCCGCCGCCCGAAGGAAGCATCCTGAGAGGCGAAGGTGTCAAACCTGTAATACCTCACGAAGGTATGGACAGAAGACCACGTAGCAGCCTTGCAGATCTGAACTGCCGAGGCACCACGTCGAGCTGCCCACGAAGGACCCACAGACCTAGTGGAATGAGCCTTCAGAGAAGGAGGGACCGGTAGGCCTTCATGAAGATAAGCTTCAGAAATAGCCATACGGATCCAGGCTGCCAAAGTTTGCTTTGAAGCAGGCCAACCCTTTTTACGGAAGCCAAAGAGGACAAACAAAGCGTCCGACTTCCTAAACGAAGAAGTGCGGTCAACATAAGTCCTTAAGGCCCGCACAACATCCAAAGAGGCCTCACCCACGGAAAGACCCGGTGAGTTAAAGGCCGGAACAACTATTTCCTCGTTAATATGAAACTGGGAAACAACTTTGGGAAGAAACTCGGGCCGAGTGCGGAGCACTGCCCTGTTCCCATAAAAAACCAAGAAAGGGGGTCTACAAGAAAGAGCCCCTAACTCAGAAACACGTCTGGCCGAAGCAATGGCCAGAAGGAAAACAGTCTTAGCTGTTAGCCATTTAAGATCCACTGAGCCCAGTGGTTCAAACGGCGGTCCTTGGAGAGCCCTCAGGACCACAGCCAAATCCCAAGGCGCCACAGGTGGAACAAAGGGCGGCTGAATGCGGAGAACACCCTGCATAAAGGTGCGCACATCCGGGATTGTAGCAATCCTACGGTGAAACCAGACAGATAGGGCCGAAACCTGTACCTTCAAAGAAGCAAGGCGAAGCCCATGATCTAGTCCCGCTTGCAGGAAGGCGAGAATCCGAGACAGACGAAACTCCCGCGGTGCATAACCTCTCGGTCGACACCACTGGAAGAACGTATGCCACACGCGATGGTATATCCTCGCGGAAGACGGTTTCCGAGCTCGCAACATGGTACGCACCACAGAGCTGGAAAACCCCCGGGACCTCAGCATGGCCGTCTCAACAGCCACGCCGTCAAAGACAGCCGAGTCAGGTCCGGGTGAAGGCAAGGACCCTGAGACAGAAGGTCCGGTCGTAGCGGCAACCGCAGAGGAATGTCCACGGACAGACCCTGAAGGTCTGAGAACCAGTGCCGTCTGGGCCACGCGGGAGCTATCAACAGGAGCGTCCCTCCTTCCTGTTTGAATTTCCGGATTACCCGTGGAAGAAGGGAGACCGGAGGGAACAGGTATGCGAACCGGAACGTCCACCGGACGGACAGAGCATCCACCAGAGACGCCCCTTCGTCTCTTGTGCGAGACCCGTACACCGGCAACTTGTTGTTGTGCCGGGACGCCATGAGGTCGATTTCTGGAAGACCCCACCTGTCCACCAGTAGTTGAAAAACGTCCGGGTGCAGGGACCATTCCCCCGGATGAACGTCCTGGCGACTTAGAAAGTCCGCCTCCCAATTGAGCACTCCCGGGATGAAGACCGCTGATATGGCCGGAAGATTGCGCTCCGCCCAAACCAGGATCCGAGAGACCTCTACGAGAGCCGCCCGACTGCGAGTTCCTCCTTGCCTGTTTATGTAGGCCACGGTGGTAGCGTTGTCCGACTGGACCTGCACCGGGCGACCCTGGAGAAACCGCTGTGCCTGCTGGAGAGCATTGAAGACCGCACGGAGTTCCAAGATATTTATTGGAAGCTCCGCTTCTGTCGGCGTCCACCTGCCCTGGAACAAGTGTGGACCCGAAACTGCTCCCCAGCCCCGAAGACTGGCGTCCGTTGTCAACAGGACCCAATTTGGAACCCAGAACGGACGTCCCTTGTTGAGGTGGGTCGTCTGTAACCACCACGTAAGGGACAGGCGAACCTCCTGGGTGAGCACAATCGTCTGGGACTTCAGAGACTGAGTCAGCCCGTTCCACTTGGACAGGATCAGGTGCTGCAGAGGTCTGGAGTGAAACTGGGCGTATTCCACCATGTCGAACACCGACACCATGGAGCCCAGTAACCTCATCGCCGAGTGTAAGGACACCCGGCGGCTGTGCAGACAACTGCGCACCCTTGACTGTAAAGCAGAGATCTTGTCCTCCGTCACGAAGATCCTTTGCTGTCCCGAGTCCAATAAGGCTCCAAGATGCAGAATCCTCCGAGACGGGATTAGAGTGGACTTCTGCCAGTTGATTAGCCAGCCGTGCCGTTGCAGCAGTGCAATGGTCAGGTCCAAGTGGCGTAACAGGAGCTCTGGAGATCCTGCCACCAATAACAGGTCGTCCAAATACGGCAACATGCGGACTCCCTGCAGCCGCAGAGAAGCCGCCATGACCGCCATCACCTTGGTGAAAACACGTGGTGCTGTTGCCAGGCCAAAAGGTAACGCCCGAAACTGGAAGTGGTCGCTGCTGATTGCGAACCTGAGGAACTGTTGATGGCGCCAAAGAATAGGGACATGCAGGTAAGCGTCCTGTATGTCCAATGACACCAAGTAGTCCCCAGGTTCCAGCGCCAGAATGATGGACCGTAGGGTCTCCATCCAAAACTTCGGGACCCGCAAAGACTTGTTGAGTGCTTTGAGGTTGAGAATCGGACGATATGACCCATTGGGTTTCTGTACCAAAAATAGATTTGAATAGAAACCCTGGCCCCTCTGGGAGAATGGAACCGCCACTATAACTCCAGCCTGGAGCATAGTGTGCAATACCTTCCGCAGCTCCGTAGCCTTGTTCCGGTCTGATGGGAGACCCGTGGTGAAGAAGCGAGCCGGGGGTCTGTGCCGGAAGGAGAGGGCGTATCCGTGAGAAACCACCTCCAGAACCCAAGTGTCTGTCGTAGTGGTCGACCAACACTGGGCGAACTGTAGCAGGCGGCCTCCCACCCTGGGATCCCCCAAAGGGAGACCCGGACCGTCAGGCCGCAGGCTTGTCATCTGGCTTGGGGGCCGGACGTCTGGTACTCCATGCCTGCTTCCGGGGCTTGACCGATTTCTTAGGGCCAGCCTGTCGAGGAAACGACTGTGGTTTGGGCCTGCCCTGGGCCCTAGATGACCGAAAGGACGATGGTCCCGAACCAGAAGGAGCAGCGGCCGACGGGAGACAGGCAGATTTGGCTGCCGCCAGCGTGGCCACAATCTTATCCAGATCCGGACCGAAGAGAACTTCTCCGGTAAACGGTAACGCTTCCAGACCTTTCTTGGAATCTGCGTCCGCCTTCCAGGATCGCAGCCACAAGGTGCGACGAGCAGCTACCGCTGCTGAAGAAATTCTAGACACCAGAGTACTAATGTCTAGAGCCGCCTCGTTGATGTAGGTGGCCGAATCACGGAGATTGCCAATCAACTCCGCCTGATCGGCCGGACAGTCGGATTCAAAAGAAGCCTCTAATGAATCCGCCCAGCGCTCCATCACTCTGGCAACCCAGCAAATGGCCATAGCCGGCCGTGCTGCCCCCCCTGCAAGGGAATAAGCGGACTTCAGGCAGATTTCTACCTTGCGGTCCGTAGCATCCTTAAGGGAGGACATGGATGGCATCGGCAATGTGGCACTACGGACAAGACGGGTCACGTGAGAATCCACCTGTGGAGGGGATTCCCACTTCGCAAAATAATTATCCGCGAACGGATAAGCCACCGCCAGGCGTCTCTGCGGCTGGTATCTTTTGCCAGGTTGTTTCCACGCCTCCTCTAAATGGTCCACCAACTGACCCGAAAGAGGAAAGACTGTGGCATCGCCCTTCACATCTTTGAAAAAGGCATACTTAGATTTAGCCGCTGGGGGAACTTCGTCCTCAATCACCAAGGCTGTGCGGACCGCCCGAATAAGTCCAGGAATATATACTTTGGACTTAGCATCAGCGTCCTTAGTATGGAGAGGTTCCTGATCGTAAGGATCTAGAATCTCCCCATCATCAGACGTCCCTTCGTCATCCTCATAAGGAGCGGACAGAGACGCCACCGGCCTTTTATGAGACCGCATCACAGACTCCCCTTGCAACACATCCGACAAGTGCTGTACAGAACTCGTCAGGGAGTTAACCCACGCTGGCTCCTGAGAACCCGGGAGCGGGGAAATAGGGAGACTGTGGGGTACCACCAATTGTCGTGGGAACCCCTGCATGGGTGACGACACCACAGACTGCTGGGACAAACCCATCGGAGTAAACGCGGGCTGCGGAGCTAACTGGCCCACTAAAGCTGTTAACGCCTGAGCGAAACAAGCCCAGGGCGGCTCCTGTACCGGTGCTGTAACCGTAATAGGCCGCGCCATGGACAAACACTGCCGGCAAAGGCCCTCCGCGCTACCCTCCCCCTCCGCTAACGGTACTTTGCACGTGGTACACTGTAGCCGGAGGGGAAAATCACTTTCAGACATGATGGCACCACGTATGTGACCTCTCTCACCAATTAAGTATTAAATAGGCGAGAGACCACCCTGCAGCACCGCACCGCAAGGGCTTTAGCAGAAGGAACAGGGACAGTAATAAAGCTGACAGTTTAGATGAAGAAAAGATTACAGGCAGCAGCGCTAGCACAGTCACATACAATGCAGAGAAATAACAATTCCTGCACTAACAGCGCTGATCACTCAACTACACAGACACAGGGCCTGGTAGGACACAGCGCTGCATACACAGACCTGACCACAGCGGAGGAGAGGTATGCGGGGGGACCCAGACCACGATGCTTCCGTCCAGCGCTTCCAGCAGCGTTCACCATGCGTTCTGGAGAAGATGGCCGCCGAGGAGCAGAGAGGAGGCTGGCCTGGGGGAGGAGCGCTGCCACAGGACCAGTCGGCAGCATGCAGAGAGGGCTGTGTGCAGCGGGGGAGGCGCCGGCTGTGAGACAGGGAAGGCGCGCTCCCCTGGCATGCATTTAACCCCTGGGACGCCGCAGCGCTACCGCTCTGCTGCAGTCCGCTGTCCCAGGGGGTAGTGGAAGCGCAGGTTGGTCGCCTGGCTCCACGCTGCAGCCAGTCCCCAGGGAGCCCCCTGCCTGGGGACTTAGGACCATGTGATCAGCGGGGACCCACCGCGGGACCCCGCTGCTTACCTCTGTCCCCCTTGAATCCGGCCATGGTCCGGAGCATCTGGGGTCACCGCTAGCTGTGACCCCAGACGCCCACCAGCATCCCCGGATCAGTACCGGCGTTCTGGTACCGGCGGGGTGTAGGGAAGACAGCGTGGACGTCAGGACTGACTGTCCATGCTGTACATCCAGTTGTGCAGCCACAGCTGCATGAAGAATAAGCTTCAGGGGCTCTTCTAGCCCCCACTCCAACAGGTGCACCCGACTCCGGCCGGGCACCAAACTAAACTGAGGTGCCTTGGCCTGGGGGCGGGGTATAGGAGGGGGACCTAGTGCATCCTGGGAGGCTGAAAGCTTAACTCTTTGGTGCCCTGCGACTGACGTCACACCTATACCCCAAGGTATCCTGTGGATACCCTATGGACCCTGAAGTAGAAAAAACCTGAGTGCAGCATCAAACTGCTATCATCTAGCAAGGACCATAAAATAAAGGCAGGCAGAGCTTGGCTCCATTCATTCCGATGGGCGATTAGTCACAACAGCAGTCTGCGTCTCACAGCAGGGCCAAAAACCAAACAGATTCATAAACGTAAACAGAAAATATAATATATCTTGGTTAATAAACTCAATGGAGCACTGAAGCACTGTTCACTACAAAAGGAAAGCAGTATATTTACAATGGAAAAATTAGCTCGATATAAATTAACACAGCATTGGAGTACAAACAAGATATAATTATTTTCATATAACTGCAGAAGGCAGAATCTGTCTGCAATCATGACAATTAGCAAAAAATACAGTGTTTCCTTCCCCCAGACCAACCACACAGAAATGCTATATAAATATTTATTATTATTTTTATTATTTCTGATTCACAACTGAATATACGCAGCTTGTTATGTTTGTTACATCTCACTAGATAGGTCTAATCTGTCAGTTGAGCTTCATGTATTGCTTGGTATAGAGACAGGCAACAGGAGAATTGCTGTGTAAACGGCATTAGAAGGCATTACACACAGTGGTGGCAGACATTTTGTGGGCTTGTAACGAACATTAATTACAGGAGAGTCTATCAATTCAGTATTCCTGAGGCAGTGGTTCCTAGGACATTAACAGACTACATTCTTTTCCATAATATGCCTGCCACCTGTATAGGCCACAAGCAGTCTTCTTACAGAAAAGAAAAAAGCTAAGAGTGCCATTCACACATATATAGGTGCAAATGCTAAGAATTAAAGTTATTTCAGGTAAAGGTCTGATCATAACACTTTATCCTGGCACATTAAAAATCCAATTACTAAACTGATTAATTGATTAATGTACGTATATTTACTGCATATACCAGGGCTTGACAAATCCCCGGGGCCAGGACGCCATGGCAACCAGATTTTGCTACCTGGCGACCAGATTATCCGGGGTGGGAGCAAGTAGATCCTCGTCAGCCCCAGAGGAAATTCGTGGGCATGACTGTAATCATGTGGAGGCCATTTCATGCAGAGTGCATGTAGTGAACGCCGCTGATTCTGCTGTGCTGATTCTGTTCTCTAAATTCTGGCTGTATAGGGCTCTCCGGTAAGTGGGTCTATGCGTGGCCGGGGGCTTCAGAGGGGGTAGCTGAGTAGCAACATGGGTGCACAGGAGGTTTGCCCGTGAGGTAGCCGGGGAGTGACGTGGCTGCAGGGAGTGGTTTGTCTGGAGGTAGCCAAGCAGTGGTGTGGACATGGGAGGTAGATTTCCTGGGGGTGGCTTGTCCAGGGCTAACAGAGCAGTGGTGTGGCCGTGGGAGGTGGTTTGTCTGGGTGTAGTAATTTCTGACACCATTTATTTATATTAATGTGTTCTGTTATTGGGGGGGGGGGGGGGGGGGGGGCTGCTGGGGAAAAGCTGTGCAGATCAGTGGCGTGGCTAGGTGAGGCGGCCATTTTGTGGACTATAGAGTGTGTAGCTGCAGCAGCTGAGTAGCACACAAACAGCAGCGCTCCCCACCCCACTGTAATTTAATTAATAAGACTCCTGCGCCTTTCTCCTGGCTCATATACTTTTGTCCACATGCTTTATTTTATTATTATATTAATATGTAAATTGCCATAATGTGCATTTGGGCCCCACTGCGTTGCCATAATGTGCATTTGGGCCCCACTGCGTTGCCATAATGTGCATTTGGGCCCCACTGCGTTGCCATAATGTGCATTTGGGCCCCACTGTGTGGCATAATGTGCATTTGGGCCCCACTGTGTGGCATAATGTGCATTTGGGCCCCACTGTGTGGTATAATGTGCATTTGGGCCCCACTGTGTGGCATAACGTGCATTTGGGCCCCACTGTGTGGCATAACGTGCATTTGGGCCCCACTGTGTGGTATAATGTGCATTTGGGCCCTACTGTGTGGCATAATGTGCATTTGAGCCCTACTGTGTGGTATAATGTGCATTTGGGCCCTACTGTGGGCATATTTTGAATTAGGATCAGGTATGGGCAATGTGGCAGAATCTGATGACCAATGAAGAAGCATGTGTGACGGTCAGATGGCATGTGGGGAGGTGAACGGGCATGTGTGGTGGTCTATACAAGTTAGTTTGGTCACGAACGATGGTCTGGCTCCTAAACTATTAAGCTGGCTTCTAGTTATCACAAAAAAAAATTATCGAGCCCTGGCAAATACCATACCATGAATTCTTGTCAAGTCTTAAAGAGGTTGAGGCATAACCAGCAGTGACTCCTACCCTTTTGTATGAGGGGGGCGGCTGGTCCGGACGGCCGGGTCCTGGCACCTGCACAAGTGGCGCTGTGCATGAGCATAACAACAGCTTCTATGGACTGCATAGGCTACAGCCCCTACAGGGTTGCCTGAAAGGCAAAGCAGACTAGCAATCCCAGGAGGAGAAACCACCTCCCCTTAGGGCTGCCTGTCCTGTGTGTGACTGGCAGGTAGCACTTCCAATGGGAGGCCACTGCCAGCCATAGTGCAGCCAGTGCAGTCACGGACTGCAACTGGCTCAGTGAAGCGGAGGATTTTCCTTGTGGGGGAGTTTTGGGGGATGCAGCCTCTAGGTAAAATCTGCCACTGGACATTACTATAGCCAATGCTACCCCGTTGGTTTATTGCTTCTTAAATGGGCAGATAGCAGTAACTTAAGCTGGATACACACTGAGCGATTAGGACCCAGCCGATATGTTGGCCCAACATATCAGATCCTCGGTACACATCATTCGTCGTTCATTACATCGTTCTGATCACGTGTTCTGTCCTTCATTACACTGCATGGCGCCGCAAACAATATCATCAGGTTTGATGTGTGGTACAGCAATCCTCACTAGTCGCATGTGACCACAGGAGCGCGCACATTGTGCATACAAACTGCATGATTTGTCGTTCCAATTTGGCCAAATCATAACGATATTGCTCCAGTGTGTACCCAGCTTAAGAAACGGGACCTCGCTGAAATCACTGCAGGGTTTTCTGCACAAAGCAATGCAGGAGTCAACTGGAAGTGGAAACCAAATCTTCATATTCTATCCATAAACAGAGTAAGGTCACTTTTACAGCAGCTGTGATACTTACACCAGAATCAATGAGTTTATGAAGTACCACAAGTAGGTCATCGAAAAATTCCACATTTATAAGGTGAGCAAACCTGAAAACATAAGGAAGGAAACAGTTATATAATATCATTATCATCAACTTATTTATAAAAGGCACCACAAAGTGGCAGCATGGAAAGATGAATCAGAGAATAAGTACAATATACAATGGCTGCCATATCATACGTACATAGCATAAATACCAAACATTAATATACCACACACAAAGTACTTTACATTTAGGAACAAATAAAATAAAGTCAACATTCGCCACCTGTTTACTATTAACTAAGTAATCTGTATATTATGCTGCACAAGTACACATCTCATCACTACAGGGAACGACCAATAAAGTCATCCCTTGATGTGAGATAAAATTGTGAAATATATATCACCAACCAATCAGCTCCAAACTATAATTTCTTAAGCACAGCCTGCAAAATGTAAGTTAGAAGCTGATTGGTTGGTGATATATATCTTACAATTTTCTCACATCAAGCTTTGATACATATGCCCCATAGTGTGCTTAGCGATGCATCACCTTGTCCTAATGGAGTTCTGTTACAGTACTACACACAGGCCAATCAGGTGGACAAATTGGTTTGATCCAAATATTTGTTCAATTAAGTTCTTGCTATTGGGGTTCTTGCACACAGAACCCCAATAGCGTCTATGAAGGCCGCATTGGGGTTCTGTGTTCTGGCTACATAAATTGGAAGCTTGTTGTTGTGTCTTGAGGCCATGAGTTCCAGTCGTGACGGCTGAGGAAATCCGCTTGCCAATTGAGAATCCCCGGGATGAACACTGCGGAGATGGCTGGGAGATTGCGTTCGGCCCATATGAGAATGCGGGACACCTCTGTCCTTGCTGACTGACTTTGAGTTGATGAGGACATTGCCTCGATTGGGGACCATCAGCCCTGGAAGGAGTGCAGGGCCAGTTACTGCGCCCCACCCTCGGAGGCTTGCATCCGTGGTAAGGAGAGCCAAGTCCAGGATCCAAAAGGGACAACCCTTGTTCAAATGGGAAATCTGAAGCCACCAGGCTATGGACAGGCAAACCGCTGGGGGGGAGGCTCATCGTCTGGAATTTGAGCAGATGGGGTAGCCCGTTCCACCTGGAGAGGATCAGGTATTGTAGGGGCCTGGAGTGAAACTGGGCGAACTCCACCATGTCGAACGTGGACACCATTGATCCCAAGGCCTGCATTGCAGAGTGAATTGACACTCGGCTAGGAAGATTCTCAGAACTTGAGAGTCCAGGAGTCCAAATGTCCACTTGATCAGCCAACCGTGCATTTGAAGAAAGGCAATGGTTACCTGTAGATGGCGATGAAGAGTCTTTGGGGAGGCGCTATAGGTACAAGTAGGTAAGTGTCCTGAATGTCTAGAGATACCATAAAATCTCCAGGCTCCAAAGCTAGGATAATAGAACGGAGGGTTTCCATACGACACTGGGCACCCTGATAAACTTGTTCAGAGACTTGAGGTTGAGGATAGGCCGATGAGACCCATTGGGCTTCTGAACTAAGAGAAGGTTAGAATAAAGCCCTTGTCCCATTGTGAGGAGGGGACCCGAATTATTACTCCTGAATACAGTAAGGACTGAATGGCTTTTGGAGCTGCAGGGCCTTGGTTGAGTCTGATGGAGGTCCTTTGCAAAAGAACCGTTTGGGGGGGGAAGGGGGGAGGTCGCTCCAGGAAGGAGAGGGCGTATCCGTGAGAGACCACTTCTCTTACCCAGGCATCCGACGTGGTTTGATGCCAAACCTGGACGAATTGAAGAAGTTGGCCTCCCACCCAGGGAGAGGACCACCCCGTCAGGCTGCATGCTTGTCCTCAGACATGGCAGGTGGCCGTCTCTAATAGCACAGGTCTGTTTGGCCCTATGCTTGGAGGCCTTGGCTGATGTCGTGAAAAGGACTGACCCTTGGCTTTTCCTTGAGGGCGAAAGGATGACGTCCGAGGCTTTGTATTATATGCAGAGGGCAGGAACACAGTCTTGGAAGCTGCCAAAGTAGTCACAATTTGATCTAATTCTGGATCCAAATAGGATGTCTCCAGAATAAGGCAGAGGCTCCAAAGCCCAGTCTGAGTCTGCTTTCCAGGAACGTTGCCCAAACAAAGACCCTCCTGAATGAGGTAGTCTGTGGCTAAGCCCGCTGAGCAGGACTTACAAGACACCAGAGTAGGAGCAGCAGCGTCAAGCTGCTTGTTATTCTTTCCTCTGCCAGACATAGCCACAAGAAAATAAGAGTTATGGTAGACTTACCATTGATAACTCTTTTTCTTCGAGGTACATATGGTTCACAGGGATACCATGGGGTAATGTGGTTGGAGAGATCCAGGCACCAAACAGTTAAAGCTTTCAGTTCCCAGGATGCCTCGGGTCCTCCCCCATATATACCCCGCCCCCAGCCACAGGTCTTCAGTTTTGTAAACAAGCCTCAAGACAGGAGAAGGAAAGAGAAGGAAGAACAATCGTACACCAGAAGCACTCTCACACAAGATGAGGGAATCCATGTCCGAAAGAAAAAATACCCAATGCAGCCAGGTGTGTCAGGGTGGGTGCCCTGTGGACTCTATGGACCTCGAAGAAAGAGAGTTATCAATGGTAAGTCTACCATAACTTTTCTTCTTCTTCAGGGTCTATAAGGATCCACTGGGATACCATGGATGTCCAAAAGCAGTTCCCCTAAGGGTGGGGGACGCTCTTGTGCAGAAAGGAGAACTCGTCGCCCAAAGGAAGCATCCTGAGAGGCAAAAGTATCAAAGGCGTAGAAACTAAGAAAAGTGTGGACAGAAGACCACGTGGCTGCCTTGCACAATTGTTCAGCAGAGGCACCATGACTGAATGCCCACAATGGCCCTACAGACCAAGAAGAATGTGCTCTCACAGGGACAGGGGACAGGGAGATCAGTCTGTGTGTACACATGAGATAGTCATACGTGAGCATCGAGCCAAGGACTGCTTGTTAGCTGGCCACCCTCGTTTGTGAAAACCATATAATACAAAAAGAGCATCTGATTTTCTAACAGAGTTTGTACGCTCCACATATATACAGAGAGCACGAACTACATCCAGGGAGGCTTCATCTACAGAGAGGTCTGGAGTCTGAAAAGCTGGAACTACAATGTCTTCATTTACATGAAAATGGCACACCATCTTAGGAAGGTAACCCTTCCATGTACGAAGAACAGCTCTATCCTGGTGAAAAATAAAAATGGGGAGTGACAAGAGAACGCTGCCAAATCAGAGACTCTGCATGCAGAAGAGACAGCGCGGAGAAAAATGGTCTTCGCTGTCAACCATTTCAAGTCTACAGAGTCCAGAGGTTCAAATGGGGAGCTTGTAGCCCTTTAAGAACCAAAGACAGCTCCCACGGTGCTACCAGTGGGACCAAAGGAGGTTGAACTCGCAGAACTCCCTGAAAAAAAAATTCTAACATCTGGTAATGAAGCAATCTTTCTCTGGAACCAGACTGACAGTGCAGGTTTTACACTCTCAAAGTGGCCAGGCGGAAGCTAAGGTTTAAAACAAGCCTGGAGAGAATACAGTACCTGGGAAACCCTAAACACCTTAGTAACATACTTCCTGTGGGAACACCATTGACCAAAAGTATGCCAAACCCTGTAATAGATGCAGGCAGAGGCAGGCATTAAGCATCGTTTGAATCACAGAGCTGGAGAATCCTTTGGCTCTTAAGATGGAAGATTAAAGAGCCACGCCGTCAAAGCCAGATGAGGCAAGTCCGGATGCCGGCAGGGACCCTGCGTTAACAGATCCTACCGTACAGGAAGAGGATACGGACTGTCTATGGATAGATTCTGTATATCTGTGAACCAATGATGTCTAGGCCAAGCCGGAGCCACTAGTATTACTGTTCCGCCTTCCTGCTTGAATTTCCTGAGGACTCTTGGGAGGAGGGAAATTGGAGGAAAGATATAAACCAGCTTGAAGTCCCATCTTACTGCCAGTGTATCCACAAATGCTGCTGATGGGTCTCTGGACCCCTACCGGGGGACCTTGTGGTTGTGACGTGATGCCATGAGTTCTGGTAGACCCAATTTGTTCACCAAGAGCTGAAACACCACCGGGTGGAGAGACCACTCTCCAGCGTGTATGTCCTGACGACTTAGGAAGTCCGCTTCCTAATTGAGGAGTCCCGGTATGAATATTGCAGAGATGGCCGGAAGATAATCTTCTGCCCAAATCAGAACCTTTGTCACTTCCTTTATGGCTGCATGACTGCATGTGCCTCCCTGATGATTGAAATAGACTACTGTAGTCACGTTGTCGGACTGGATTTGGACCGGCCTGCCGTGGAGCAGGTCCTGTGCCATGATAAGTGCTTTGTATACTGCTTGCAGCTCCAGAATGTTTATTAGCAGATGACTTTCCTGATTTGACAATCTTTTCTGAAAGGTTTGATGACCTGTCACTGCCCCCCATCAACAAAGACTGGCGTCCGTGGTGAGAAGCACCCAATTTGGAATCCAGAATAGGCGCCCTTTGTCCAGATTATCCTTTTTCAGCCACCACAGGAGAGATAGACGAACTTATGTAGTGATAAAGATCCACTGGGACCTTATTAGCCGATACTGTCCGTTCCACCTGGTGAGAATCAATCTTTGCAGAGGCCTGGAATGAAACTGAGCACACCCCACCATGTCGAAAGTGGACACCATTGATCCCAGGACCTGCATCGCTAATAGAATGGATACCCTTCGCTTGCGTAGCAGTTTGCGTACTCGCAATGATAGGGCCGCACTCCTGTCCTCTGGTAGAAACACCCTTTGTACCCGAGAATCCTGAAGTGCTCCCAGATGTGCCATGTGCTGTGTTGGAGAAAGAGGATTTCTTCCAATTAATGATCCAGTTGTGCTTTTGTAGGCAGGATATGGTCAGTTGAAGATGGTGTTGTAAAACAATTGGCGTTTGTGCCAATATCAGAAGATTGTCAAGATATGGTAGTATTCAGATTCTCTGACGCCTGAGATAGGTAGTTATGACTGCAATTATCCTGGTAAATACCCTGGTGGCCGTTGATAGGTAAAGGGCAGTGCCTGAATTTGGTGATGTCGTTGTAGGACAGCAAACCGTAGAAATTATTGGTGGGATTGTGTAATAGGAACATGCAGATACACATCCTGAATGTCCAGGGAAACCATAAAATCCCCAGGCTCCTTTGTCAAAATAATTGACCGGAGAACTTCCATATGAAACTTGGGTACATGGATAAACCTGTTGAGGGTTGTTAGATTTAGAATAGGGCGATGAAACCCATTCGGTTTCTGAACCAAAAATAGATTTGAATAATAACCCCTTCCCTGTTGCAACATAGGAACCTGTATGATTACCCCTGCCTGTAGCAGGGAGTGAATGGCCTCCTGAAGGGCCAAGGCCTTGACCGCACCTGATGGAGGATCTGTGCAAAAAAACTTCTGGGGAGGTTGCCTCCGGAAAGTGAGTACATACCCCTGAGAGACCACTTCTCGGACCCAGGCATCTGTTGTTGTTTGGTGCCAGTAATCTGCAAATTGAAGTAGTCGGCCTCCCACCTTGGGATCCCCCAGGAGGAGGCACGCCCTATCAGGACAGAGGGTTTGTCATCTGGCTTAGAAGCTGGATGTCTGGCCAGCCAGACCTCTTTGTTTAGTTTTCGCAGGACATTCAGACAACAGACGGTTTGGAAGAAGACCTTTGCCCTAAGGATGAAAGGGCCGAAAAGAAAACTGTCTAGATTTTATTGTAACCGTAGATGGCAGACCTGCAGACTTTGAAGCCGCCAGAGTAGCCATTATCTTATCTAACTCTGCTCCAAAAAGTATATTTCCATAGAATGGTAAGGTTTCCAGAGCCTTTGATCCTGTATAAGCTTTCCAGGATCTTAACCAAAGGACCCTGTGCACCACTACTGAAGCTGCTGATGCTTTAGAAGCAAAAATTCTGCAGCTCCTCCCAATTAAGAGGCCGCTTCCCGTATGTGGGAGACATACATTATTTATTCTCTGGTAGCATTTGGTAGACAGTCTGCCAATGCCCTCATCCATTCTTCAACAGCATTGGCTAGCCAGGCTCCAGCCATAGCTGGACGAGTAACAGCTCCTGATGATAAAAAAATTGAAGCATGTCTTCTTAAGGAAATATTTTCAACTGTAGAATCCTTAAGAGAGGATGCTGACGGAATAGGCAACGTAGCATTTCTGACCAATTGCGTCACATGAGCATCCACAGCAGCAGGTACTTTCCCCACTTAGTATATTCAGAACCTGGGAAAGGATACAACAATGTTAATCTTTTATGCACATAAAACAGTTTATCCCTGTAATTCCATATGCCTCTTCCATAAGCTCAGTGAGCTGCTCGGATTTAGGAAACTCCGTTTTGGCCACCTTTTCGGTGTTTAAACACTGGAGACTTTTTACTAGGGGCTGGGTCATCATCCTGAATATCAAGGATTGATTTAACCGCCCTCACCAAAGAATGAACATCTACCGTGGACGGCTGGCCCTCCTCTCCCGATCTAAACCCGGAATAAAACCCTGCACATCATCCGATTCCTCTGATGATGTGTCTGAATCCATATCCTGAGCAGACTGATAAAAAGATAACTTGCGTTATGGAGCCATAGTAATTACCGGTCTGCTTTCAACAGTAGACTGTGCCATACTCTGACTAGAATGGCCATAAACATCCCTCCAGGAAGGATGCATAGGAGGTGCAAACATGGCATGCTGTGGACACCCCATACAAGGAGGCAGCATGGTAGTAGCCATACAATCCACAAATGGATTCATTACCTGAGACAAGGACGACACCCAAGATGGCTCTTGTTCAGAGGCAGGTAAACTGGACCGGTGAGGTGCTCTTTATAACAGACAACACACAAACCATCCTTTATAATATCCTGAGGGGACAAACTGGCCAAACAGGATTTACATTAAACCACCTCCCGTTTCCCTTTTGAAACATTCAAAATTAAAAGGCAACAAATGCAATACTATGTGACAGCCTTCACAACTACTAGTAAATGTGAAGTACCCAGAAAACACCCCCACCACAATGGGATGAGAGAAAAATACAGAATTATGGTATAACATACCTTGGATAATTTATTTTCTTCGAGGTCTATAGGGTCCACAGGATCTACCTTGGGGATCACATCCAATGCACCAAACAGCAAAGCTTTGGAGCTCTCAGCATGCACTGGTCCTCCTCCCTATATACCTCGCCCCCAGCCACAGGCATTCAGTTTGTAACAAAGCCTAACGGCAAGAGACGGAGAAGGAAGAAAAATTGCACAAGAAACACAACATATGTAGAGGGAATCTGTGAAAAAAAGGCTGAAGAGCATATCCTAACTTGAGGCCAGGTGCGTCAGGTGGGTGCCCTGTGGACCTCGAAGAAAAATAATCATCCAAAGTATGTTATACCATAATTCTGTATTTCTTGTGCAATTTTTTGAGGTTCATAGGGTCCACAGAATCTACCTTGGGGGTATGTAGGGGAAGCGATCCATTGCACCAAATAGCTCTAGCTTTCTAGCTCCCAGCATGCATCGGTCCTCCTCCCTATATACCCCACCCCCAGTCATAGGCATTCAATTTGTAAACAAGCCGAACAGTAAGAGACGGAAAGTGGAGAAGGAAGTACATCGAACACCAGAAACACTGGACATACGAAGAGGGAATCAGTGAAACGAAAAAAGAAAAGCAAAAGAACAGAGGCCAACTGAGGCCAGGTACGTCATGGAGGGTGCTCTGTGGACCCTATGGACCTCGAAGAAAAATAATCATCCAAGGTATGTCATACCATAATTCTGTATTTCTTCTTCGGGTTCCATAGAGTCCATAGGATCTACCTAGGGGACGTCCTAAAGCAGTTCCCTTAAAGGTTGGGGATGCTCCTGCGCAGAGAGGAGAATCCACCACCCAATGGAAGCATCCTGGGAGGCAAACGTATCAAAAGCATAGAATTTGCTAAACGTATTAACGGAAGACAAAGTCTCTGCCTTGCAAAGCTATTCAGCCGAGGCGCCATGTCTTACCGCTCACGATGGTCCAACAGACCGAGTGGAATGTGCTGTTACCTTGTTAGGAACACTGAGACCAGCCTATGTATAGACGTAAAAAATAGTCATACGAAGCCAGCAAGACAACGTTTGTTTTTGTGCTGGTCAACCTCGTTTGTGAAATCCATATAACACAAAGATAATCTGATTTCCTGATGGAACTGGTCCGATCTACGTGAAAACGAAGTGCTCGAACCACATCCAAGGAAGCTTCACCTGTAGACAGGTCTGAAGACTTGAGGCCGGGACTACAATTTTCTAATTTATATGGAAACAGGAAAAAAACCTTTGGGAGGTAGCTAGCCTTGGTACGGAGACTGTAGTAGTACAATCTTGTCCTCTGGTAAAAGAATCCTCTGTCCCAGAGAGTCCAGCAGCGCCCCCAAATGCACCATCTGCTGAGTTGGAGAAAGAAAAGACTTTTTCCAACTGATTACCCAGCTGTGGTCCTGTAGGTAGACAACGGTCATCCGTAGATGACATTTTAACATCTCCTGAGATTGTACCAATATCAGGAGGTCGTCTAGATATGGCAGTATCCTGACTCCTTGTTTTCTGAGACGAGCAGTCATGACTGCCATTATCTTGGTAAATACCCAAGGGGCTGTGGCCAGACCCAAGGATAGAGACTGAAATTGGTAATGTTGCTGATCTACCGTGAACCTGAGAAAGTCCTGGTGGGATCTTGCAATCGGGACATGCAGATATGCATCCTGTATGTCCAGTGAGACCATGAAGTCTCCAAACTCCATCAACCAGCATAATTGGCCGTTGAGTTTCCATAAGGAATTTGGGCACCTTGATGAATCTGTTGAGACTCTTCAGATTCAGAATATGGCGGTGTGACCCATTGGGTTTTTTAATCAAAAATAAATTTGAATAATATCCCGTTCCCTGTTGCCTCTCAGGAATGGGGACTATGACTCCTGACCTCAGGAGCGCCTCAATAGACTCCCGGTAGGCCGAAGCTCTGACCGGGTCTGCAGGAAGGTTGCCTTAGGAATGTGATGGCATAATCCTGAAAGACCAGCTCTCGCACCCAGGCATCTGTAGTTGTTTGCTGCCAGGCCTGGGAGAAATGTAAAAGTCGACCTTCAACCCTGACATCCTCCAGGGAGAGGCCCGCCCCATCATTCAGAAGGCTTACCATCTGGCTTGGAAGCTGAGTGTTTATTTGGCCAAGATTTCTTGGGCTGCGGTTTCCTGTGGGACTGTCTGGCCGAGGACTCTTTCTTTGTCCTAGATGAAAGGACCGAGATGACGACTGCCTCCTAGAGGTATACGTAGATGGCAATTCAGCAGACTTTGGTGTTGCCAAAGTCATTATGTCATCCAACCCTGGTCCAAACAGTACCTTCCCTGTAAAAGGCAAAGATTCTAGAGCCTTCTTAGACCCTGCATCCGCCTTCCAGGTTTTTAGCCAAAGGGCTCTTCGGGCTGCAATCGA
Source organism: Taudactylus pleione (assembly GCA_031769625.1). Lineage (NCBI taxonomy): Eukaryota > Metazoa > Chordata > Amphibia > Anura > Myobatrachidae > Taudactylus > Taudactylus pleione. Next base: position 51,787,324 of record JAUIMM010000015.1, read on the forward strand.
GTTAGCCGAGACCCTAGAAGCCAGGATGCCTGAGTCAATTCCCGCTTCCCCCATATATATAGCTGCTTCCCGCATCTGGCCGAGAAAGGACTGCTGCTCTTTGGTTGGATCACCTATAGTATCCTCCAGAGATTTCATCCAATCCTCCATAGCCTTAGCCACCCAATCTACAGACATAGCTGGCCTGGTAATGGCTCCAGATAGTGAAAATATTACAAACCAAAATTATATTCTCGTCTTATCTGTGGTTTGATAAAACGTTGACATTTGAAGGGTCCCCTTCCGCCCCAATTACATCATCCTTTATGGTCTAGTTTTAATTGTGATCTATAGAGGACTTATCAGATATCTATTGTATATTTTATAAAAAGCTAATACACAATAACAGGCTCTGTAACTCAGAAGTAATGTCATACTGTATGTGCAAAACAAATTAATACAAAGCTAACTACTAAAAAGAAACTATTTATGTTGCGAAGATACAAATAGGCAAACAATGTCTAATTAAGATACTGTTTGCAGACATCTATTTTTTTTAAAGAAACACTTAAGGGAACTGTAGTTCTAAACCAAAAGCATTACTTAGAATTCACTTCTAAATACATATTTGAATAATGCTGTATTTGCTAGGAGCAAAGCCGTCTACATAACCTTGTAGGGAGCAATGATGTTACCCTATTCACATCTCTCAGGCAATACAATACTAGTGTTTAGTGTTTGTAGAATACAGCATAAACAAGCAATATAGCAACACTAGCAACAGGCCTCCAATATCTGTTTGCACAACAAGATATCAAATATAGAAAGAAAACAAAGTTGTTTACACAACAATTAAACAAACAAAACCTGTATAAGACCTCTGGGAACACAGAAAGATTTAGTTTAGGTCTCTGTACCTACTGCATGCTTCTGCCTCTATCCCACTGGCCCCTACACAAAACAAACACTCACTTCGCTAGGCCTTCCAAGACAGCAGGGAGGAGAATGGATTTCTGCGCTCGCTTCAGTATTCTGAAGTAGGTTAAAAAAACAATGTTCAGTGTTTCCATATGCTGTGGGAAAATAGAGAAAAACAGTTCGTTATTTTGAAGAGCAGCAGCCTTCATCTTGCAGCATTCAGATGAACTCCCTCACTACAGGAAGCCTATTAACCACTTCAATGGCGTGGTTGCATGTGAAGCGACCGCAGCCCACTGTGCTTCAACGGACAAGATTGCATCACATGCGACCGCGCTGCCCCGCTGTGTCCCCCAGTTTTTGAAGAGAAGATCCATTCTGAAAGGATCTCCTCTGACTCCCCCGACCCCCCCAGCAGTGATGCGGCAGACTGACATCACTACCAAAATCGCGCCCCAAGAATGCTGTGCGAATGGCAATCCGGAGGACATACGCTGGGGACCAAAGCCCAAGGGGAATTTATTTCCCCCTTCCCCGAGCACTATGATGGCTGATCTCTGCTAGTGCAAACAGGCTTTTTACAGGGGTGTGGATGGTTTATGAAACCGTTATTCCATTACTACTAAGAGGGCGTGTGAGGTATTGTTAGTAGGATTAGGACCACTTTGTCTGCCAGTGGGGGGAGGGAAGCGATTTTATAATGTGGGCCTATGGACTAGGCATATTCTAATTAAATATATTTTTGAAAACACTTTTAAAAACTATAATTATATCAATTAAAAAAAAAAATCGGTTTTGCTGGCAAAAAAATAATCAGTTAAGTGGTAAATGCCCCAAATCTTCCCATTCCAGGTGACTAGTGTTACCAACAGGCAACCAGAAGTAAGTGTCACTGAGGGCTGAAGGGCACACCTGGTTACATCTAGTAATAAATCATGTAAACTTCATTACAAACGCTAATATATGTCCAGATCACCGTCACTCACGGGTTCCACAATGTCCTGGGACGGGTGCCCTCCACAGTCAGTCGCTGCCAAACAGGACGAACTGAACAGATATCTCCACAAGGCGGCACTCCGTGTAAAAAAACGACCAAATGTGACAAGATGCTGTCTGCAACGTTTCAGCGCCTTTTTATTAGCGCTTGTTTCAAGCATAAAATACATGTATTTTACATGTACATATATATATACATACACACGCACACTACATGCTGCATACTGGTGTATATGTAAAATGATATAAGAATTAACGGACAATGAAAAGGTGTATTATAGCCTTACCAGTTTTAACTTCTTTTCTTTGCTTTCTGATGCATCGGCTTCCAGGAGTTCTCTCTCCAATTTCTCCTCAGCTTTCTTCCACTGCGAGTACAATGAGCGGCCATGAGTATAGCGAGCATACATAATACACAAGTCCCCATACTGTATGGCTACACTCCAATGTCAGCGCTGCATCTCATTCGCAAAGCAATTTACACTGTTCAAAATGTGGCCACAAGGGGCACTGTAACCAGCAGAACTGTGTAGAACATCTAGACAGTGTAATGGGTATCACAGTTATCACTCACATGGAACCAAAAGGTTATTTAAACCTTATGAATAGATTTTAGAAATGCCTTGTTTATAGAGATCGCTTACTAAAGACATATAACAGGTCTAACATTTTCTGTGACATTAGGACACTACTCAGTCTAACAGAACATTCTATTTAGGTTCAAACAAACACTTCCACAATTCCAATAACTACTGTATAGAAGGATCTATGAGCAGAATAACCAAAGGTTTGATAACTTGGGGCTCTTCAGCTATTTTGGAAGTACAAGTCCCAGTATACTTTGGCATGATGGAAAGGATTGTTGCAAGGCAGCTGGAAGGTTAAAGAGCCTCTTATCTATAAAGAAAGAATACATGTGGCCGCCATAACAAGTATTCAGCTCACTGACTTTTTTTCCAGACATAGTTTTGAATAAAAAAATAAATAAATAAATACTCTGTAATGGCAAGAACAACAAATGTAAAGTTTTTTTATTACCATTTTATTTAATTCGCTACCACCACAACAAAAGTTTAATTCAATTCCTTGTAATATACCCCATAATAAACCCTGGAGCAATGAGTTGCACATTTATAGAGTTTCAATTAATTATAAAATAAAATCTGCCAGTCTGGGGTGGTTCCGTGGTTGTTTCATCATAAACACCCATCATCATGTAAAGGAAATTGGGTAATAAGTCATGATAGAGTAGCAGCCATTGGAAGGAGAAGTTTTCCAAGACTGAAGTCAATCACAAAGAAACAGAGATAATGCACCACAACTGAGAATTGGTCTGGAACAGGCTCTCTCCAAAGTGCAGCATCTGTGTGAGGAAGGGCCTTTTGCTAGAGATGGGAACCCCGTCACAGCTGCAACCATCCGGGGAAGGGGGGGGGGGGGGGATAGGTGAGAATGCAATATAAACATAAGGTGCTTCATGTAGCAGTACATAGCCATGGTGCACCAGGCTGATGTTCTTCTAATATCTACCACTTATAGACCCCTGGTTTATGGGTCACCCCACACCTTTTATTCATATCACCAATGCAATGCTCAGTGACAACTGAAAGCTACCGTACAGTCCTAAATTATATGATGTGATGAGACTAAGAATAAACAGTTTGGGCTTGGTACAAGTCACTATATTTGGTGCAAGTCGAACACTGTGAATCGTGCCAGCAACACTACCCATTACCATGAGGCATAGTGATGGGAGCGTAATGCTATGGGGTTATCCCTGCTTTAAGGAATATAATTTTTTTTTATATTATATATAACAAAATGTTTAAAGCAAGGTACCGGCAGGTCAAGGAGTCTGCAAGATGTAAAAGCTCTATATTCCAGATGGACAATGGCCCAAAGCATACAGGGAAAGCTACACTTGAGTGGTTTAACCACTTGCCAGGCATGGTCGTATCAGATACGACCGCACCAGACTGCACTTTCCCTGACATGGTCGTATCTGATACGACCAGTCAAAAATGCCCACTAGGTGGCTGTGGGAAGCTAATCTTCCAGCAGCCGCCTATATCAGGGGGACCTCCTGGTCCCTCTACACCCACCGCTCCCTCACCTGTATGTCCCGATCATTGCTGGCCACAGTGATCGGGACCCGGCAGCACCCCCCTCCCGCCGCTGTTGCAAGAGCAGCCGTGTGCTCCTGTGAAGAAGCAGCAGCTGCTGCTGTGCACTGTGTCCTGATCACTGTGGCCAGCAATGGACGGGCAGCTGGCATAACCCCTTCGGCTCCTGCTATGTCCTGGCAGGCGACGGGACACCCTCCCGCTGCTGGCTGACACTGTCACTATGTGAAGCAGGAGCCGCTGCACTGCTACAGTATGTACTGTACACGACAGCCAGCAGCGCTCCCGTCCCCCTTCCGGCCACAGCTCCACCTCTGCCCATCATGTGCCCATATCACTGCTGGCCACAGTGATCAGGTAGTGTTCCATATATATATGTATGTGAAAATATATACATGTATATATGTGTAGATATATATATATATATATATATAGCAAAAAGAAAGGGGAGCGCACCATCGTGACTCTTTGTGATATGCTTGCTCATTTTAGACAATATGTGAGAGTTCCTATTTAGAATGCAATAAACTCTTTGTGATTTATTTCACGATGGTGCGCTCCCTTTTCTTTGTGCCATAGATCTAATACGGCTCTGGAGGAGAGCTGCAATATATCCCAATTAAATAATATGAGATATGGTAAGAACTTACCCTTGTTATCTCTATTTCTACGAAGTCCATAGGGTTCCACAGAATACCTTGGGGTATAGGTGTGACGTCAGTCGCCGGGCACCATAGAGTTAAGCTTTTCAGCCTCCCAGGATGCACTAGGGTCCCCCTCCTATACCCCGCCCCCGAGCCAAGGTACCTCAGTTAGTTATCAAGCCATAGGCCGGAGGAGGAGAAGGAAGAGAGAGAAAAAAAGATCTGGACACATACAAGAATCACATTCTCACCAGAGGGAGACGGAAAACCGGTGACCAGAGCAAAGCCCATCTGCAGCACAGGTGCGACAGGGCGGGAGTCCTGTGGAACCCTATGGACTTCGTAGAAATAGAGATAACAAAGGTAAGTTCTTACCATATCTCATATTTTCTACTTCAGGGTCCATAGGGTATCCACAGGATACCTTGGGGATGTCCCAAAGCAGTATCCTTTAAGGGTGGGGACGCTCCTGTGCAGAAAGGAGAATCCGCCGCCCAAAGGAAGCATCCTGAGAGGCGAAGGTGTCAAACCTGTAATACCTCACGAAGGTATGGACAGAAGACCACGTAGCAGCCTTGCAGATCTGGACTGCAGAGGCACCACGTCGAGCTGCCCAAGAAGGACCCACAGACCTAGTGGAATGAGCCTTCACAGAAGGAGGAACCGGCAGGCCTTCATGAAGATAAGCTTCAGAAATAGCCATACGGATCCAGGCTGCCAAAGTTTGCTTTGAAGCAGGCCAACCCTTTTTACGGAAGCCATAGAGGACAAACAAAGCGTCCGACTTCCTAAACGAAGAAGTGCGGTCAACATAAGTCCTTAAGGCCCGCACAACATCCAAAGAGGCCTCACCCACGGAAAGACCAGGGGAGTTAAAGGCCGGAACAACGATTTCCTCGTTAACATGAAACTGGGAAACAACTTTGGGAAGAAACTCGGGCCGAGTGCGGAGCACTGCCCTGTTCCCATGAAAAACCAAGAAAGGGGGTTTACAAGAAAGAGCCCCTAAATCAGAAACACGTCTGGCCAAAGCAATGGCCAGAAGGAAAACAGTCTTAGCTGTTAGCCATTTAAGATCCACTGAGCCCAGTGGTTCAAACGGCGGTCCTTGGAGAGCCCGCAGGACCACAGCCAAATCCCAAGGCGCCACAGGTGGAACAAAGGGCGGCTGAATGCGGAGAACACCTTGCATAAAGGTGCGCACATCCGGGATTGTAGCAATCCTACGGTGAAACCAGACAGATAGGGCCGAAACCTGTACCTTCAAAGAAGCAAGGCGAAGCCCATGATCTAGTCCCGCCTGCAGGAAGGCGAGAATCCGAGACAGACGAAACTCCCGCGGTGCATAACCTCTCGGTCGACACCACTGGAAGAACGTATGCCACACGCAATTGTATATCCTCGCGGAAGACGGTTTCCGAGCTCGCAACATGGTACGCACCACAGAGCTGGAAAACCCCCGGGACCTCAGCATGGCCGTCTCAACAGCCACGCCGTCAAAGACAGCCGAGTCAGGTCCGGGTGAAGACAAGGACCCTGAGACAGAAGGTCCGGTCGCAGCGGCAACCGCAGAGGACTGTCCACGGACAGACCCTGAAGGTCTGAGAACCAGTGCCGTCTGGGCCACGCGGGAGCTATCAACAGGAGCGTCCCTCCTTCCTGTTTGAATTTCCGGATTACCCGTGGAAGAAGGGAGACCGGAGGGAACAGGTATGCGAACCGGAACGTCCACCGGACGGACAGAGCATCCACCAGAGACGCCCCTTCGTCTCTTGTGCGAGACCCGTACACCGGCAACTTGTTGTTGTGCCGGGACGCCATGAGGTCGATCTCTGGAAGACCCCACCTGTCCACCAGCAGTTGAAAAACATCCGGGTGCAGGGACCATTCCCCCGGATGAACGTCCTGGCGACTTAGAAAGTCCGCCTCCCAATTTAGCACTCCCGGGATGAAGACCGCTGATATGACCGGAAGATTGCGCTCCGCCCAAACCAGGATCCGAGAGACCTCTACGAGAGCCGCCCGACTGCGAGTTCCTCCTTGCATGTTTATGTAGGCCACGGTGGTAGCGTTGTCCGACTGGACCTGCACCGGGTGATCCTGGAGAAACCGATGTGCCTGCTGGAGAGCATTGAAGACCGCAAGGAGTTCCAAGATATTTATTGGAAGCTCCGCTTCTGTCGGCGTCCACCTGCCCTGGAACAAGTGTGGACCCGAAACTGCTCCCCAGCCCCGAAGACTGGCGTCCGTTGTCAACAGGACCCAATTTGGAACCCAGAACGGACGTCCCTTGTTGAGGTGGGTCGTCTGTAACCACCAAGCAAGGGACAGGCGAACCTCCGGGGTGAGCACAATCGTCTGGGACTTCAGAGACTGAGGCAGCCCGTTCCACTTGGACAGGATCAGGTGCTGCAGAGGTCTGGAGTGAAACTGGGCGAATTCCACCATGTCGAACACCGACACCATGGAGGCCAGTAACCTCATCGCCGAGTGTAGGGACACCCGGCGGCTGTGCAGAAAACTGCACACCCTTGACTGTAAAGCAGAGATCTTGTCCTCCGTCACGAAGATCCTCTGCTGTCCCGAGTCCAATAAGGCTCCCAGATGCAGAATCCTCCGAGACGGGATTAGAGTGGACTTCTGCCAGTTGATTAGCCAGCCGTGCCGTTGCAGCAGTGCAATGGTCAGGTCCAAGTGGCGTAACAGGAGCTCTGGAGATCCTGCCACCAATAACAGGTCGTCCAAGTACGGCAACATGCGGACTCCCTGCAGCCGCAGAGAAGCCGCCATGACCGCCATCACATTGGTGAAAACACGTAGTGCTGTCGCCAGGCCAAAAGGTAACGCCCGAAACTGGAAGTGGTCGCTGCGGATTGCAAACCTGAGGAACTGTTGATGGCGCAAAAGAATAGGGACATGCAGGTAAGCGTCCTGTATGTCCAATGACACCATGTAGTCCCCAGGTTCCAGCGCCAGAATGATGGACCGTAGGGACTCCATCCGAAACTTCGGAACCCGCAAAGAATTGTTGAGTGCTTTGAGGTTGAGAATCGGACGATACGACCCATTGGGTTTCTGTACCAAAAAAAGATTTGAATAGAAACCCTGGCCCCTCCGGGAGAATGGAACAGGCACTATAACTCCAGCCTGGAGCATAGTGTGCAATACCTTCCGCAGTTCCGTAGCCTTGTTCCAGTCTGATGGTAGACCCGTGGTGAAGAATCGCGCCGGGGGTCTGTGCCGGAAGGAGAGGGCGTACCCGTGGGAGACCACCTCGAGAACCCAAGTGTCTGTCGTAGTGGCCGACCAACACTGGGCGAACTGCAGCAGGCGGCCTCCCACCCTGGGATCCCCCAAAGGGAGGCCCGGACCATCAGGCCGTAGGCTGGTCATCTGGCTTGGGGGCCGGACGTCTGGTACTCCATGCCTGCTTCCGGGGCTTGGCCGATTTCTTAGGGCCAGCCTGTCGAGGAAACGACTGTGGTTTGGGCCTGCCCTGGGCCCTAGATGACCGAAAGGACGATGGTCCAGAACGAGAAGGAGCAGCGGCCGACGGGAGACAAGCCGATTTGGCTGCCGCCAGCGTGGCCACAATCTTATCCAGATCCGGACCGAAGAGAACTTCTCCGGTAAACGGCAACGCCTCCAGACCCTTTTTGGAATCTGCGTCCGCCTTCCAGGATCGCAGCCACAAGGTGCGACGAGCAGCCACCGCTGCTGAAGAAATTCTAGACACCACAGTACTAATGTCTAGGGCCGCCTCGTTGATATAAGTGGCCGAATCACGGAGATTACCAATCAACTCCGCCTGTTCGGCCGGACAGTCGGAATCAAAAGAAGCCTCTAATGAATCCGCCCAGCGCTCCATCGCTCTGGCAACCAAGCAAATGGCCATAGCCGGCCGTGCTGCCCCCCAGCAAGGGAATAAGCGGACTTCAGGCAGATCTCCACCTTGCGGTCCGTAGCATCCTTAAGGGAGGACATGGATGGCAACGGCAATGTGGCACTACGGACAAGACGGGTCACGTGAGAATCCACCTGTGGAGGGGATTCCCACTTTGCTAAATAATTATCCGCGAACGGATAAGCCACCGCCAGGCGTCTCTGCGGCTGGTATCTTTTGCCAGGCTGTTTCCACGCCTCCTCTAAATGGTCCACTAACTGACCCGAAAGAGGAAAGACTGTGGCATCGCCCTTCACATCTTTGAAAAAGGCATACTTAGATTTAGCTGCTGGGGGAACTTCGTCCTCAATCACCAAGGCTGTGCGGACCGCCCGAATAAGTCCAGGAATATATACCTTGGACTTAGCATCAGCGTCCTTACTGTGGAGAGGTTCCTGATCGTAAGGATCCAGAATCTCCCCCCATCATCAGACGTCCCCTCGTCATCCTCATAAGGAGCCGACAGAGACGCCACCGGCCGTTTATGCGGCCGCATCACAGACTCCCCTTGCAACACATCCGACAAGTGCTGTACAGAACTCGTCAGGGAGTTAACCCACGCTGGCTCCTGAGAAACCGGGACCGGGGAAATAGGGAGACTGTGGGGTACCACCAATTGTCTTGGGAAACCCTGCATGGGTGACGACACCACTGACTGCTGGGACAAACCCATCGGTGTAAACGCGGGCTGCGGAGCTAACTGGCCCACTAAGGCTGTAAGCGCCTGAGCGAAACAAGCCCAGGGCGGCTCCTGTACAGGTACAGGTAACCGTAAGCGGCCGCGCCATGGACAAACACTGCCGGCAAAGGCCCTCCGCACTACCCTCCCCCTCCGCTAACGGTACTTTACATGTAGTACACTGTAGCCGGAGAGGAAAATCACTTTCAGATATGATGGCACCAAGTATGTGACCCCTCTCACCAATTATATAGTAAATAGGCGAGAGACCACCCTGCAGCACCGCACCGCAAGGGCTTAGCAGAAAGAACAGGGACAGAATAAAGCTGACAGTTTAGAAGAAAAGTTACAGGCAGCAGCGCTAGCACAGTCACATACAATGCAAAGAAAATCAATTCCTGCACTAACAGCGCTGATCACTCAACTACGCAGACACAGGGCCTGGTAGGACACAGCGCTGCATACACAGACCTGACCACAGCGGAGGAGAGGTATGCGGGGGGACCCAGACCACGATGCTTCCGTCCAGCGCTTCCAGCAGCGTTCACCATGTGTCCAGAAGAAGATGACCGCCGAGGAACAGAGAGGAGGCTGGCCTGGGGGAGGAGCGCTGCCACAGGACCAGTCGGCAGCGTGCAGAGAGGGCTGTGTGCAGCGGGGGAGGCGCCGGCTGTGAGACAGGGAAGGCGCGCTCCCCTGGCATTCATTTAACCCCTGGGACGCCGCAGCGCTACCGCTCTGCTGCGGTCCGCTGTCCCAGGGGGCAGTGGAATCGCAGGTTGGTCGCCTGGCTCCACGCTGCAGCCAGTCCCCAGGGAGCCCCCTGCCTGGGAACTCAGGACCATGTGATCAGCGGGGACCCACCGCGGGACCCCGCTGCTTACCTTTGTCCCCCTTAAATCCGGCCATGGTCCGGAACATCTGGGGTCACCGCTAGCTGTGACCCCAGATGCTCACCAGCATCCCCGGATCGGTACCGGCGTTCTGGTACCGGCGGGGGTGTAGGGAAGACAGCATGGACGTCAGGACTGACTGTCCATGCTGTACATCCAGATGTGCAGCCACAGCTGCATAGGAGAAAGCTTCAGGGGCCCTTCTAGCCCCCACTCCGACAGGTGCACCCGACTCCGGCCGGGCACCAAACTAAAACTGAGGTGCCTTGGCTCGGGGGCGGGGTATAGGAGGGGGACCCTAGTGCATCCTGGGAGGCTGAAAAGCTTAACTCTATGGTGCCCAGCGACTGACGTCACACCTATACCCCAAGGTATCCTGTGGATACCCTATGGAGCCTGAAGTAGAAATACAAATTTAGAGCTGGTCAGTAGAGATACTTTTTTCAGTACACAAAGGAACTGATTTGCGCCTTGGACTCTTTGCTGATATATATATATACACACACATACACACATGGTGGTCCTCGTAAAGAGGATGGGAATCCCATTAGTGGTGAGGATTTGGGCATGTCCCTATCATTTACATCTAAATACAATGTGGCAGCCAGCAGAATTGTTGGTATACTAAAAACTATAAACTACTTATGACTGACCCTATTCTATGTAATACCTTGGATGAAATACCTGTAGGTCACCTTTAAAAGAGCCCAGAACCTTAGAAACATATTAGCTCCCAGCTTCTTTACGAATTCTGCCACTCTATCCAAAGTATCCTCACAGAAAGCACTTACAGGGATGGAAGGTGCTGGGTTTCTATAGATGCAACCAGAATAAATGCACCACATGTTCCCATGTGGTGAATAAGACTAAATCTGTATCTTCATCTCAATCCAATAAGGAATTTAAGATTAACTCATTTATTAATTGCAACTCCTGTTTCTTGCTCTATGTATTATATAGGACGTACTACACGCAGCTTGAAATGTAGATTTATGGAACATAGAAGAAACATTCTCAATAAATGTACTAATCACAGTGGTCCTCGCCATTTCATGGAACATCATGAGGGGAACCCGTCCAGTCTAAGGTTATTGGTATTGAACATATTCCGGTTACTAGTAGTGGGGGGGATAGATTTTGAACCCTGTGCCGGCAAGAAGCAGCATGGATATTGAAATGACAATCGCTTAAACCACAGGGACTAAATGAAACGATAGATCTGGAGTTTATTTGATAACAGTAGACTAGACCTGATGGTTAGATCTAGATATACTTTGCTACAACTTCTTACTAGCCCTCTCCGCTAATAAACATCTCTCTCTTTTTCCTTTCTTCCCTATCCATGACTGGCATATAGATCCGACTCTTTATAGATCTGTCATCCTGGCCATCTCAGTGTAGCTGCTCATTTTTGATTGGCTCTATTACTTAGAATGCTGTGTCCATGCAAACACCTAAGAAGGGGTTAAATGTTTTTCTATTAGGATCCCACATCTTACCTCTGATCGTTTACATGCATTTATGGGTTTAGCCCATTTAATGGAATTTATTCACTATTATGGTATATTGAATGATTAGTTAAGCACGTCAGATTCTTTGTATGTATATGCGTATACATGCATATATTTTTGTATATCTATACTTTTTTATAAATGTTAAGATCTCTGTATACGTGTATATAATAGCGCTCTATGATGATAATTTGATATAGATATATAATACATTTGCTATAAGGGTAAGTACTATGAATTTGCGAACATGCACCTTATAACATTGATTTGAGATAGATGTTTTTTCTAGGTTGAAAGCACAATACTGTGGTTGCCTCATTTGATAAAGTAATTCAACAAATCTGCTCTCACTAATTGGTAATGGTATTTAAATCAAGCCAGCCAAACTACAGGCTACTTCTGCCTTTCCTAGTGAGGAGAAACATGTTGAAGGATACAGAAGGAGCCTGTTATTAAGCATACCTGGGAAACCTATTGCTTTGTGCCAAACGCTGGGTATTTACCCCAAGGACACAGAGGTGCTGTTCCATTGGGACTGTCTCAGCTTGTGCCATATTCCACCAGGGCGCTGACTCCCGTGCATGGCTGCATTGGAGTGGATACAGAGACGACCTGCGCTGGTCATTGTGCCTTCGTCCTACGTGTAACTGTAATTAAGCTCTGCCACGACTTTACCTTTACACCTGCTACAGACGCTGGCATATTACTGGAGCTTACTCTGCTCCGCAGCACGGAGCCAGCGCTGAATATACAGTGCCTACGAATTGGCACATTGCTGGAGTACATTGGGACTGATACCTCACAGCTACCAAAGTGTCTGCTCAGCAGACTACACGGATACAGCAGCACACCTACTCTTAGCTCTTAATGACAAATGTTGTCTCTTATTATACATATATATTTTTTTCCCAGGACTGTGAGTATATGGAATTCCATTGATACACTGAATATATGCATTTTTAAATCTATTTTAATGGAACTTTAAATATTAGCACTACTGCAACATTGTATTGTAGTCAGTGTTATTTTAAGAGAGAAGGGGGCCTGTGTGCACTCCTCGTGCGGGGCCCCCTCCTCTCTCTGGTGGCTAGCAGCTGACTGACGCGGCTGGCCAGCCACCGGAGCCTTAGTAGACTCCGGGCACTAGAGTGTGCCCAGAGTCTACTGTGCATGAGCAGAACGCCGGAAAAATGGCCGTGGCGGCCATTTTTCCAGTGTTCTGAGCAGCAGTGACACCCGACGCGGGACCTCGGACAGGTAAGTTTAAAACAAATATGGGTGCAGTGTGTAGGGTGCGGGTTCCCCCTGGACCCGGGGGCCCGTGTGCCCCGCACACACTGCACCCATTATAGATACGCCACTGATTGTAGTTCTTTATGTGGCATATTGTTGGTTCATTTTCCTGTACACATTTATTAGAATGTGAACACATTAGTGTCTAATTTTGTGCCAATTTTATACATTATTTGAGTCATAGAGAAGACTTTCTTTCCTCTTTTATATGTTTATGTCCTATATCATTTTTTAAATTGTATTTTATTTATTGTGATTAAAATAGGATATTTTATTATCTGATTGTGTTGTGTCGTTTAGCAGCACCTTATACATTTTTGGCCTAAATTGGGCACCGATTTCCCTGGAGGTGAGGGTGGGGGCTGTGACACAGGTACCCAATATACCTAGGGAGGGTAGGGGTTGTTATTGTTAGGGATTTTTTGACACTGGGGGGGCTATTTTGATGGGGGGTGGGCCGTTAAATTACAATGGGGGCCTATGGAGAGGGGAGTTGGGGGAGATGCAAAACATCGTCTAGGTATATTTTTTTTACATAAAATATTTAATAGATTTTAAAAAAATACTTTTAAAACTTAATTTAATTTTTTTAAAAACCGACAATGTGTGTGCGGTTTTCACGACAAGAATTTGTCAGTTAAGTGGTTAAATACAAAATGTCCTTAAGTGGCTAATGAAAGGCACAATCCATATGGGGATCTAACATTCTATGAAAGCACCCAACAGATCCCAACCAACCTGATGGAACACTAGCAATGCTGCATATAGGAACAGGCAAGAACCAGCAAGGTACGGGTGTTCTGAGCTGTTACAGACTTTACACATGGTACCATATATTAAAGTAGAGGAAAGGCCCGCGAGGATCTATCAGTGATCAGCATTCCCAAATAATATTTTTTTTTTTTATTGCATGGCAATATTAGGCTGAATAAGTCTTCCTCAGTTAATTTGAATGGAATAACGGATAGAAACCAATTATGTTATTAGTTATGTATGGCCACCTTGCCCACAAATACAATATACAGTAAAAGCAGCACCTGTAAATTGAGTCATAATGTTCTCTAAATTAGAAGTTGTATTGTCCTTATTAAGTGCCTTATTATGTGGTGTTGTGCCTTTAAAAAAAAAAATTGTTGGGAAAGGAACTTTGTCTATTAACTCTTTTTCCAGTGTTTCAGGGACTGGGGATGTTTGTCTATAACCAATATGGCACAAGTCAGGAAAAGTTATAGTAACTGATCCCCCCCGCTGTTCCCTTTCTCCTAGGATGGGTTGGACCACTGTGCTGACGGCAGTGAGAGCAGAATAATTCCTCAGTGCTGAAGAGATCATACTGTAACCAAGAGACAGTGACGCAGTCTTTACCTTCCGCTGCATTCTGGATAGATTCTTCCTCTTATCTTTGTAAGACATCAACTTCTGCTTAGGAGCAATGTCCTCCACGTCTTTCTTCACATCTACTTCCTTAATCCTTAGATGCAGCAAGATGTTCAGCACCTGGGAGTGAGATGAATCATGTAGTACAGCCTAGTGACACAGACCCAGTAACGCATCCAGCACACACTGAAACACATAGCTGGCCGGCATCCATACAAGTCCCTTGCTCATAAGCGAAGATCCAGCATAGGCCCGTATTCAATTTGAAGCGTTAAGTCCGGATCCTCGTTAAGTTACCGGCGATGCCGTCATTATCGCCTGTTTTGGTTTTACCCCGTATTCACTTTGAAAGACTTTCCAATGCAATGTAATAGGCGGTAAGGTATTGCCTATAAATGTCAAGCGGAAAAAAAGTGCAGAATTGTGGTTTTGGGGTGCAACGTTTCGGGAAGCCCCCTGCAGCCTTCAGACAGTCCCCCAAAGATAAACTGTGTCCAAAAAATATTAAAATAAACTTAAGGACACCCCAAAAATTTACTTTGAAATAGGAGGCAAAAAAAAAACAAATTGGGGGTTACAAAGTTAAAAACTAGCGAACTTGACTCTGGGGGGTCCCCAAGTATGCCCCAGGTGTTTTTTTGATTGCAGGTGTTTGCGCCAGGTGGATTTTTCATGATTTTTCAACTTCACTTTAGCAACTTTTAAATATGCTTACCCCCATTTTCAAGTACCCCAAATTTGCTGGGATAACTTATTTTCTGGAAAAAATACTCCTAGATACTATTCTGCATCAGGTATAGAAAAACGCTATTTAGCACCTATTGAGCACATTTAAAAACACCAAACACCTTCAGCAAGCCAAATCAGGGGGTACCATAGTGAACCCCCATGTCAGAGCATCATTTGGGGGGTGTCAGGCAGATTTCCCCAAAAATGACAGTACTTTCCGCTTGTTACAGTATCGCCAGGTGCCGTTTACGCGTACTTTCAAATTGAATACGGGGTAAAGCGTGTACACGCACGATACTTTAATGCATACAAAACAGGCGACGTCGACGTTAAGTCCGGGCCGCGTTAAGTTAACGCGGCTCGGCTGAAATTGAATACGGGCCATAGTGGTTTGGCATATAATGTGAACAACAGACATGACTGGTAGGAAGCGATTCAAGCAGCCCGACAGCCAACAATTACAGCATTCGCAGAACTCACGTCACGCAGAACAGAGATAGTGGAAGTGTAAAGTTATGGGAGGATTTATGTATAATCAAAGTATAGAAAATAATATATAAATTCACCTCTTGCAAAGCTGTAAGACCATCCTGGAAAATATTTTAGCAACCTGCCCCCTCATGCCAGCATGTGCCACCCCCCAGAAAAACTGCTTCACAGCGCTTTTGAAATTCAGGAAAGGGGGGGGAGGGGATGAAGGAGGTTGAGGGCACATTAGTAAAATACATTCCGAGTTCTAAGTGCGGTTTTAAATAACAGGAATTTTGCTGATCAAAGAAAAGATTTGAAGGTGGACAGGAGTGTTTATGCTGCAAACACAGCCAGCACTGAGCTAATTTACCTCAGGACGGACATCGTAATTTCTGCTCTTCACCAATCCGGAGATGACCTTCACGGCGGCCAGAGAGGCCAGGCCCAGCTTATCCTGCCTGAACAGCTTTTTCACTGCCTCTGTGGACATATCGGCGATCTGTGTAATGAGAGCACAGAAACAGTTACCAAGTGTAATGCAGGTACTGAACGATTACAAAAACATTACAAAGAAAACTTCCAAAATAAACTCTCCAATGAGGGGAACAGCACATATACGGTTTTCTTTATAGTTACTTGTCTATAAGTCTATTGGAGGCTTGGTACCCAAAAATGCTAAATTGTGTGACCCAGTATAAAACTGCTTTGCAATAATTCAATTATAACCAGTAGACAGGAAGACTGCAGCGGATAAAGTGAGATTATATAAAAAAAAAATAAAAAAAAGCACATACCACCCAGTGGCTATCAGAAAGCATTACACAGGTATGTTCCTATAGCTCACTAGTACTCAACCGAACTTCCCATCATATGATGTGACATGGGGACACAGTTGGTGGAACAAGTTTAGGAGGTGGTGGAGGGTAACCGTTTATTAATGCTATTGCTAACATATGATGAATACATTTTGAAATACACTTTTTTTCTTTTTCCCATCTTATGTTTCCATTAAAACATTTTTTCCACTTGAGCCGCTGAAACATCCTGTAAGCGAATGTGAGAGTCGGAGCACCATCATTCTATCTGTCTCAAACATTCCATCTTCAAGAGCCCATGTGCCAGGAATAACCCACATGAGTAAGATTCTCTTAATGCAATATATAAGGAAAATGACATAACAGCAGAACAATGGCACAGCAGGCAAAGCGGTGGACGCTAGGGGTTGAGTAGCTAGTAGAGGTAGTATATGACAGCGTATTATTGCCGATTACTGTATATATGCTAGAAACAACATCTAACTGGCAAGAGTAAGAAGCCAGCCCCCCGACTTTGCCTATGTGTCATCCTTGGCGAATAGAGCACTTGCTACTTAGAAGCTCACTTGTATGAGCGGATGATGCACCGATAAATTCTCTCGTATCTGGTACTCATAATAAGGGTCCCCATTCCCTAGCCTCGGCTGTTAGGGACGAGCCCTGGCTGCACACGATCTTCTGTCAGTGCACAGGGATCTGTTACATACATGTGTCTATGAATCCTTCTAGACCAGGGCTTGACAAATCCCAGGGGTCAGTTCACCATGGCTACCAGATTTTGCTGCCTGGCTACCAGATTTTGCAGTGAGGCAGATCCTCATCAGCCCCGGCGGAGATTCGTGCCTATATGTATTGCGGTGTTCATATCATGCACAGGAGTGCGAGTGCTGAGTGTCATCTGCAGTGACTGCTGTGCCTCTGTCCGTCCCATCCTGCGCTGACTCCTCCTCTGTATCCCAGTCTGCACTGATGACTCATCTCCATCCTGGCCTGCTCTGATCATGTCTGTCCCAGTCTATGCTGATCCTCCTCCAGTACATCCCGACTGTCTACTGTGTCTCCTATCTCTGGCTGCATAGAGCTCTCTGGTAGTAAGGTCTATTGCGGAGCGGCTTCAGAGAAATAGTTGTGTGACCACAAGGGGAGGGGGGTTTTGTTGTACTTTCTGGCACCATTATTTTATGTGAAATGTGGTCCTTTATTACTGGAGGGTGGGGGGTGGAGCAGGTGAGCTGTGCAGAGCAGTAAGGGGGGCCTCCATTTTACTGTATCCATTCAACAGTGACCATTTTGTGGACTAGTATAGTGTGTATAACAGTTATATAACACACAGAGCTGTGCTCCTCACTCACTCCTGTAATTTTTTTTTTGGGGGGGGACAGTGGTCTGGCTCCTACACTTTCATCCTGTCTCCTAGATTTTAGAAAAATTTGTCAAGCCCAGTTCTAGACGGCTATCAATATGGATCAACTTGTATTTTAAACTTGCTAACCACGTCACATCATTGTCTATCTGTATACATAATAAGGTGGCAACTATATTTAGCATCATCAAAAGTCACTAAGACATTAAGGACAAAAAGAAGTGTAACAAGATTGGCAGCGAGAAAGTAGTTATTAAGAGAAAGCAAAGCACTAAATGAGATAAAGGCCACTAGTCAGGCCACTAGCTCAGAGAGCATAGACAAATAATACAATACCACACAGCGCTAAATGAGATAAAGGCCACTAGTCAGGCCACTAGCTCAGGGAGCAGAGACAAATAATACAATACCACACAGCGCTAAATGAGATAAAGGCCACTAGCTCAGGGAGCATAGACAAATAATACAATACCACACAGCGCTAAATGAGATAAAGGCCATTAGTCAGGCCACTAGCTCAGGGAGCAGAGACAAATAATACAATACCACACAGCGCTAAATGAGATAAAGGCCATTAGTCAGGCCACTAGCTCAGGGAGCAGAGACAAATAATACAATACCACACAGCGCTAAATGAGATAAAGGCTACTAGTCAGGCCACTAGCTCAGGGAGCATAGACAAATAATACAATACCACACAGCGCTAAATGAGATAAAGGCCACTAGCTCAGGGAGCATAGACAAATAATACAATACCACACAGCGCTAAATGAGATAAAGGCCATTAGTCAGGCCACTAGCTCAGGGAGCAGAGACAAATAATACAATACCACACAGCGCTAAATGAGATAAAGGCCATTAGTCAGGCCACTAGCTCAGGGAGCAGAGACAAATAATACAATACCACACAGCGCTAAATGAGATAAAGGCTACTAGTCAGGCCACTAGCTCAGGGAGCATAGACAAATAATACAATACCACACAGCGCTAAATGAGATAAAGGCCACTAGCTCAGAGAGCATAGACAAATAATACAATACCACACAGCGCTAAATGAGATAAAGGCCACTAGCTCAGGGAGCATAGACAAATAATACAATACCACACAGCGCTAAATGAGATAAAGGCCACTAGCTCAGGGAGCATAGACAAATAATACAATACCATACAGTGCTAAATGAGATAAAGGCCATTAGTCAGGCCACTAGCTCAGGGAGCAGAGACAAATAATACAATACCACACAGCGCTAAATGAGATAAAGGCCACTAGTCAGGCCACTAGCTCAGGGAGCATAGACAAATAATACAATACCACACAGCGCTAAATGAGATAAAGGCCACTAGCTCAGGGAGCATAGACAAATAATACAATACCATACAGTGCTAAATGAGATAAAGGCCATTAGTCAGGCCACTAGCTCAGGGAGCAGAGACAAATAATACAATACCACACAGCGCTAAATGAGATAAAGGCCATTAGTCAGGCCACTAGCTCAGGGAGCATAGACAAATAATACAATACCACACAGCGCTAAATGAGATAAAGGCCACTAGCTCAGGGAGCATAGACAAATAATACAATACCACACAGCGCTAAATGAGATAAAGGCCACTAGCTCAGGGAGCATAGACAAATAATACAATACCATACAGTGCTAAATGAGATAAAGGCCATTAGTCAGGCCACTAGCTCAGGGAGCAGAGACAAATAATACAATAACACACAGCGCTAAATGAGATAAAGGCCACTAGTCAGGCCACTAGCTCAGGGAGCAGAAACAAATAATACAATACCACACAGCGCTAAATGAGATAAAGGCCACTAGTCAGGCCACTAGCTCAGGGAGCATAGACAAATAATACAATACCACACAGCGCTAAATGAGATAAAGGCCACTAGTCAGGCCACTAGCTCAGAGAGCATAGACAAATAATACAATACCACACAGCGCTAAATGAGATAAAGGCCACTAGCTCAGGGAGCAGAGACAAATAATACAATACCATACAGTGCTAAATGAGATAAAGGCCATTAGTCAGGCCACTAGCTCAGGGAGCAGAGACAAATAATACAATACCACACAGCGCTAAATGAGATAAAGGCCACTAGTCAGGCCACTAGCTCAGGGAGCATAGACAAATAATACAATACCACACAGCGCTAAATGAGATAAAGGCCACTAGCTCAGGGAGCATAGACAAATAATACAATACCATACAGTGCTAAATGAGATAAAGGCCATTAGTCAGGCCACTAGCTCAGGGAGCAGAGACAAATAATACAATACCACACAGCGCTAAATGAGATAAAGGCCACTAGTCAGGCCACTAGCTCAGGGAGCATAGACAAATAATACAATACCACACAGCGCTAAATGAGATAAAGGCCACTAGCTCAGGGAGCATAGACAAATAATACAATACCATACAGTGCTAAATGAGATAAAGGCCATTAGTCAGGCCACTAGCTCAGGGAGCAGAGACAAATAATACAATACCACACAGCGCTAAATGAGATAAAGGCCATTAGTCAGGCCACTAGCTCAGGGAGCATAGACAAATAATACAATACCACACAGCGCTAAATGAGATAAAGGCCACTAGCTCAGGGAGCATAGACAAATAATACAATACCACACAGCGCTAAATGAGATAAAGGCCACTAGCTCAGGGAGCATAGACAAATAATACAATACCATACAGTGCTAAATGAGATAAAGGCCATTAGTCAGGCCACTAGCTCAGGGAGCAGAGACAAATAATACAATAACACACAGCGCTAAATGAGATAAAGGCCACTAGTCAGGCCACTAGCTCAGGGAGCAGAAACAAATAATACAATACCACACAGCGCTAAATGAGATAAAGGCCACTAGTCAGGCCACTAGCTCAGGGAGCAGAAACAAATAATACAATACCACACAGCGCTAAATGAGATAAAGGCCACTAGTCAGGCCACTAGCTCAGGGAGCATAGACAAATAATACAATACCACACAGCGCTAAATGAGATAAAGGCCACTAGCTCAGGGAGCATAGACAAATAATACAATACCACACAGCGCTAAATGAGATAAAGGCCACTAGCTCAGGGAGCAGAGACAAATAATACAATACCATACAGTGCTAAATGAGATAAAGGCCACTAGCTCAGGGAGCAGAGACAAATAATACAATACCATACAGTGCTAAATGAGATAAAGGCCATTAGTCAGGCCACTAGCTCAGGGAGCAGAGACAAATAATACAATACCACACAGCGCTAAATGAGATAAAGGCCACTAGTCAGGCCACTAGCTCAGGGAGCATAGACAAATAATACAATACCACACAGCGCTAAATGAGATAAAGGCCACTAGTCAGGCCACTAGCTCAGGGAGCATAGACAAATAATACAATACCACACAGCGCTAAATGAGATAAAGGCCATTAGTCAGGCCACTAGCTCAGGGAGCATAGACAAATAATACAATACCACACAGCGCTAAATGAGATAAAGGCCACTAGTCAAGCCACTAGCTCAGGGTACATAGACAAATAATATGAGATATGGTAAGAACCCTTGCTATCTTTATTTCTACGAAGTCAATAGGATTCCACAGGATACCTTGGGGTATAGGCGATGGCGGCAGACATCCAGGCACCACAGAGTTAAATTTCCAGCCTCCCAGGATGCACTGGGGTCCCTCTCCTATACCCCGCCCCCGAGCCTCAGGCCACTCAGTTTCGTAACAAGCCATAGGCCGGAGCAGGAGCAAAAAAGAGAGAGAAGACAGTCTGGAACACACAAGAATCACATTCTCACCAGAAGGAGACGGAGAAACCGGTGACCAGATCAAAGCCCATCTGCAGCACAGGTGCGACAGGGCGGGAGTCCTGTGGAACCCTATGGACTTCGTAGAAATAGAGATAACAAGGGTAAGTTCTTACCATATCTCATATTTTCTCCTGCAGGGTCCATAGGGTATCCACAGGATACCTTGGGGATGTCCCAAAGCAGTATCCTTTAAGGGTGGGGACACTCCTGTGCTGTAAGGAGAATCCGCCGCCGAAAGGAAGCATCCTGAGAGGCGAAGGTATCAAAAACATAATACCTTACAAAAATATGGACAGATGACCAGGTGGCTGCCAATCACCGCTGAAGCGCCACGTCGAGCTGCCCACGAAGGACCCACAGACCTAGTGGAAGAGCTTTAATAGAGGTTGGAACAGGAAGACCTGTGAATCCATCCTGCCAAAGTTAGCGCAGTGGCAGGCCAACCCTTTATATGGAAACCAGAAAGGACAAAACGAGATTCTGATTTCCTAAACGGGCTGGTACGGTCAACTTAAATTCTTAGAGCCCGTACCACATCCAAAGAGGCCTCACCAGCAGAAAGGACTGGGGAAGTAAAGGCAGGTACTATAATATCCTCATTGATGTGGAAACTAGACACCACCGTAGGTAAAAAAACCAGGGCAAGTGCGAAGCACTGCCTAGTTCCTAGGAAAGATGAGAAAAAGGGAGGTCTACATGACACAGCCCCCCATTCTGAGATCCTACCGGCCAAATCAATGGCCAGAAGGAATACATTCCTAGCCGTAAGCCATTTGAAATCCACTGAGCCCAGTGGATCAAATGGCGGTCCTCAGAGAGCCCTAAAGACCACAGCCAAATCCCAAGGAGCCACAGGTGGAACAAAGGGATGCTGAATATAATGTACACCCTGCACAAAGGTGCGGACATCAGGAAGAGTAGCAATCCTACGATGAAACCAACTGGGCAGAAACCTGCACCTTCAGGTAAGCAAGGCGAAGACCGTTATCTAAGCCCACCTGTAGGAAAGCCAACACTCTGGATATCCGGAATACCCGAGGAGCATAGCCTGTAGGGCTACACAACTGAAAGAAAGTATGCCATACCTGATGGTAAATTCTTGCAGATAAAATCTTCCGAGCTCGTAGCATGGACATAGGCCCTGTTAACTATAGAGCTGGAAAAACTCCTAGACCTTAAGAGGGCAGTCGTCAAGGACAGACAACCCAGGTCTGGGTATCAGCCAGGATCCTGAGACAACAGGTCCGGTTGTAGAGGTAACAGCTTCGGAGTGTTAACTGAAACACTTCAAAGATCTGAGTAATAGTGCCGTCTGGCCCACGCACGAGCTATCAGCAGAAGCGCGCCTCCTTCTTGCTATTATTGGAGGAAGAAGGGATAACGGAGGGATGAGGTACACAACTTGGAAGGTCCACTGGACCAACATACGTCTACCATAAGAGTCTCATCTCTGAAAGGCTCCACTTGTTCACCAGAAGATTGAACACCTCCTGATGGAGAGAACATTTCCCTGAATGCACGTCCTGACGGCTGGGAAAGCCTGCTTTCCATCTGAGGATTCCTGAATGAACACTGCCGATGACGGCAGGGATATAGCCTTCCACCCAAGCCAGAATTCGGGACACCACTGTTAGTGTCGCCCGACTTCGGGAACCTCCTAGGTGGTTTACATAAGCCATCATGATGGCGCTGTCAAGACTGTACCTGCACGGTATTTCCGTGGAGGACCTGTCCTGTATGCTGGAGAACCTTGAATACTGCTCTGAGTTCTCAGATGTTTATGGGAAGCGCAAAAACTACTGGTGTCCACCTGCCCTGGAACAAGTGTGGATCCGTCACTGCTTCCCAGCCACGGATACTGGCGTCCTTTGTCAGAAGGACCCTATCCGCAATTCCAAAGGGGGTGCCCCTTATTTAGGTGAGCTTTCCGCAGCCACCAGGCCAGAGAGAGACAAACCTCCGGGGAAAGCACTATTGACTTTATCCTATGGGGCAACCCATCCCATCCGGAGAGGATCAATTTTTCTAGAGGTTCAGAGTGACACTGCGTACTCTCCACCATGTCGAACAGCGACACCCTGGAACCACATTGCTGAGTGAATAGACACTCTGCGACTCTGCAGGCAACTGCGTACCTTTGCCTGTAATGCAGAGATCTTTTCCTCAATCACAAAGATCCTCAGATGTTGGGATATGGAGCATCCTCTGTGAAGAATCAGAGAGGACCATTTCCAGTGCAACAGTCAGCCCTAACGTAGCAACACAGATATTGTCCGTTGCAGATGGCACTGAAGTATCTCTGGAGACTCTGGTAGCACCAGGAGGTCACCCGGATTGGGTAACAAGCGGACCCCCTGCATCTGCAGGTGGGCTGCCATAACTGCCATGACCCTGGAAAAACTGGAAATGCTTATCGACCACTGCAAACCTGAGGAAAAACACTGGTGTTCTAAGAAAATAGGCACATTCAGGTAGTCATCATGAATATATCCAACGACACCACAAAATTTCCAGGTTCCCCCTCCTGAACCGAGGAACCCTTAAGAATTTGTTGAAGGATTCGAGGTTAAGGATGTCCAGGTAAGACCCATTGGGTTTCTGTACCAGAAAGAGGATGGAGTAATACCTCATTCCCCTTTGGGGCAACGGAATAGGTACTATAACTCCTGCCTAGAGCATAGAGTGTAACACCCTCAAAAATTACAGGGCCTTGTCTTGAATTGACATAAGTCCTGTAACGAAAACCCGTCTGGGAGGCGTTTACCTGGAGGAGAGGACATACCTTCAAGAAAATACTTCTCTTACCCCAGTGGCCGTGGAGGTCAGACACCAGCACTGGGCGAACTGGAGAAGCCGGCCTCCAACTCTGGGGTCCCCCGAGAGGAGGCCCGTCCCGTGAGGCTGAAGGCTTATAGTCCAACTTGGGAGTAGGACGTCTTGTACTCCAAGCCTGTTCTTATGGTTGAGCAGATTTCCTGACTACTGACTGTCTTGGAAAGCTATATTTCAGACTTACCCTGGCCTCACAGGGTCGAAAAGACGAAGCCCCAGACCCCGATGGTACTGTAGCCGATGGGAGACACGCAGACGTAGCTGCGGTCTGCGGGGCCACAATTGTGTCCAGATGAGGGCCAAACAGGACCTATCCCGTAAAAGGCAAAGCATTCCAAATAGAATCTGCGTCCACTTTCCAAGAGCGCAACCACAGGGAGCGGCAAGCCACTACTGCTGCCGAGCCGCTACTGCCGCCGAGGAGATTCTGGAAAGGAGTAAGCTATATGCAAGACTGTCTCATTATGAACGTGGCTAAGTCTCTGAGAATTTGCCACTATCCACCTGCTCTGCTGGAGAGTCAGTGTGCAGTGATCCAGTTACCTACCCAGCGCTCCATGGCTCTGGCCCCCCAGCACACGGTCATAGCAGGCCTGGAAGCCCCTCCAGCAAGGGAATAATTTGGATTTTAGATATATTTGCACCTTGCAATGTGTAACCTCCTTCAAGGAGGACCTGGAGGGCATGGGCAACGTAGCACTCCTCACTAGGCGTGTAACATGAGAATCTACCCGTAAAGGTAACTCCCAGTCGGAAAAATAATTATCCGCAAAGGGGTATGCAAAAGGTCAACCGTTTTTGAGGCTAGAACCGCTTACCTGGATTTTCCACGCCTCCCCTACATGATCCACCTGACCAGATAGAGGAATTACAGTGGCAACACCCTTATCCTTAAAGAAGGCATATTTGGATTTAGCCACGGGGGATATGTAATAACCAAAGCCGCACGGACTGCCCGTATAAGGCCAGGTATATAGACTTTAGACCCAGACTACGCCTCCTTTGCACTAAGGGGCTCGTGTCTGAAAAAGTCAATAATGTCACCATCATCAGACGTCATGTCCTTACCCGTCTGGGACCCGAAAGGCTGTTTAGAAGGCCAAAATGGTGACTCCCCCTGTAAAACGTCCATCAATTGCTATACCATTTGGACAATACATTCACCCACACAGGCTCCTGCGAGACCTGGGGTGGCGAAAAACAGGATACACTGGGGTACCATCAACTGTCCAGGGACCCCTGCATGTGATGAGACCACCACTCGCTGCGATAACCCCTATGGGGAAACGCAGGGGGCGTTGCCCACAAGAGCTGTAAGCATCTTAGCCAGCCGAGGGCGGTCCCCTTTTTGTGCAGGCACAGTGACAGAAATGGGGCGTGATATATAGTATACAACATGCCCTCCATAAACCCTCAGCGTCTACATATCCCTCCGCTAACTGCACATGATATCAGTACATTATAGCTGGAAGAGGATATCCTCGTTCACTTTCAGACATGAGGAGTGTGAACGGAGCGTATGTGACCTCCCACACAGAAAAACCACGTTTACTGTGAGGTAATAAACACCCTGCAACACCGCAAGGGCTGTAGTAGAAGAACAGGGATAGGAAAAAGGCTGACAATCAGAAATGAAAGTACAGGCAAACAGCGCTAGCATTTAAGTCACATACAATGCACAGATAACATCCTGCATTACAAGCACTGCGATCAACTACACAGACCAGAGCCTGGTAGGAAACAGTGCTGCATACACTGACCTTAATTGAAGAAGAGGTATGCGGGGGACCCGGACCGCAATGGCACCTGTAACAGCTTCCAGCAGCGTTTGTCATTCCCAGCACATGTAGTGAGAAAATGGCCACCGAGGAGCAGAGAGGAGGCGGGCCCGGGGAAGGAGCGCTGACACAGCCCGCTCAGACCGCTGTGGAATGGCACTGTGCAGCGGGGGGAGACGCCGGCTGTGAGACAGGGAAGGCGTTCTCCCCTGGCCTGCTATTAACCCCTGGGACGCCGCACTGTACCGCACATGCTGCGGTCCGCTGTCTCTGGTCGTCTATTGGAAGGCGCAGGATCAGTACCTGGCCCCACGCGCAGCCGGTCCCCAGGGAGCCCCCTGCCTGGGGACCAAAAAGGACTGTGTTACCGGCGGGTGCCCACCGTGGGACCCTGCCGCTTACCTTGTCCCCCGTGCATCCGGCCACACTCCAGGTAGCCGGGGTCACCGCTAGCTGTGACCCCAGCTACCAACCAGCATCCCCGGATCGGTACCGGTGGGGTGTAGGAGTGACAGCATGGACGTCAATACTGACTGTCCTATGCTGGAGCACTCTAGTTGTGCAGCCACAGCTGCGAAGAAATCTTCAGGGGCCTTGAAAAGACCCCCCTCTGTACGGTGCGACTGCTCCGGCCAGGCACCAACGAAAACGGAGTGGCCTGAGGCTCGGGGGCAGGGTATAGGAGAGGGACCCCAGTGCATCCTGGGAGGCTGGACATTTAACTCTGTGGTGCCTGGATGTCTGCCGCCATCGCCTATACCCCAAGGTATCCTGTGGATACCCTATGGACCCTGCAGTAGAAAATACAATACCACACAGCGCTAAATGAGATAAAGGCCACTAGTCAGGCCACTAGCTCAGGTAGCATAGACAAATAATACAATACCACACAGCGCTAAATGAGATAAAGGCCACTAGCTCAGGGAGCAGAGACAAATAATACAATACCACACAGCGCTAAATGAGATAAAGGCCACTTGCTCAGGGAGCAGAGACAAATAATACAATAACACACAGCGCTAAATGAGATAAAGGCCACTAGTCAGGCCACTAGCTCAGGGAGCATAGACAAATAATACAATACCACACAGCGCTAAATGAGATAAAGGCTACTAGTCAGGCCACTAGCTCAGGGAGCATAGACAAATAATACAATACCACACAGTGCTAAATGAGATAAAGGCCACTAGTCAGGCCACTAGCTCAGGGAGCATAGACAAATACAATAACACACAGCGCTAAATGAGATAAAGGCTACTAGTCAGGCCACTAGCGCAGGGAGCATAGACAAATAATACAATACCACACAGCACTAAATGAGATAAAGGCCACTAGTCAGGCCACTGACCATATGCAGATCTGTAAATCAATTATAATGTATTTAATAACATACTCATATAAAGACAGCTGCGTGCTCTTGGGCAGGGAAGCGCGCTGAGCCATTTAATATCAATAGAAAGGATCATTTATTGGACTTGGCATTTACTTAACACCATACTAAGCAGCCACCAGTGGATTTTTTTCCATGACTTTGGAGTAACCCGTAGACCAGTGGTTCTCAAACTCAGTCACAGGACCCCATACAGGTCACCCAGCAGGAGAACAGGTGTAGTCATTACTCACCGACACATTTTAAAAGATTCACAGGTGGAGCTAATTATTTTACTTGTGATTCCATGAGGAGACCTGGAAAACTAGCACTGTTTGGGGTCATTAGGATCGAGTTTGAGAAGCTGTGCCGTAGACGCAACACCAGTGCATAAGTACCAGCAGCCCCGAAGAGACCCCCCCCCATGGTAATTGTGCACATCTATCACAGTGACCTGGACGTCTTATGGACGGTAACTTCAATTCCACCTCAATTATTCTCTTCAACTGACAGCATTATTTATTGGACACTCACATCCAATCCTTGGCCAATTTAGTCATATATCATACGAGTTTATACCCAGTGTATATTATGAATTAATGTAGGTTTATGACAGCGTAAAATACACAATATTAAGGAATTGATATATTACTCAATTTTTATCTCCCCCCCCCTTTCTTTATAGGAGTATCTTAAAAACATAATTGTTTTACATATCTGAATATGTATTAAATTATTTATTTTTAGAGATATTTAATTTTAGTGCTGTTTCGTGTTAGAAAAAGCAGTTATTAAATGACACGAGAAGCAATGAAGACTATACAAGCATAGCATATTTCAGTTATTATGCATGGGTCATGGTTTTTGACAACTCAGAGCCGGCTGATCACTGTGCAGTATTAAAAATATGCTGCTTACTGGTTGCTAAGAAACTGTACAAAATGTATCACACTGTGCTCATTACACAAGGAGCACATTACACAATCACATTCACAAGTACTGAAACTACTTAGTAACACTGGTTAGTAGGTTGTTTGCTGGCTGCCAAGCAACTCGGCGCCCATTTTGCCATAGCTCCCTAATGTGCAATCTAAGCATGGCACTGCAAAGCACATTATTGCATCAGAAACTCAATCATAGCAGCACCAACTTCTGGGTTTTGCCCATCATTAAATAGCATAATTTGTCATAGAAATCCCAGTTTATATGGGACCCTAAACACAGTAATCACTAAGTATTGTGGGGTTTTTTTTTAGTGAATAACTTATGTAATGTTACCTTATAAAATATGCACTTTATTGTGTTATAAAACCTACAGTAGTGAGTCAGTCATTTGCTGCCACCTGGCATACTACAGCCTATGGGAACAGATCATTGTTAGACAAGTATAATGTGTCATCTCCACATAGTCAGCAATACTAACAACAGCCAGTACTCTCTTTTGGTATACGTTCATGAAGCCGGCGGACGCAATGCCGACCGGCGGCTTCCCGACTGGGTTAAATGACAGGCGTCTAAATCTAGACGCCTGTCATTTTACCAACGCCCGGCATCCCGATCGAAGGAATGCCAGGAGGTTGGTTAGGTTTAGGCACTTAGAGGGTGGATTAGGGTTAGAATTAAAAGATGAAACCATTGTCTGACAGGATGTATTATTCGTACCAGATTTGGGGACCCACCTGATCATCATAAGTGTCCTAGAAAACAAAGGATTCAAGGCAAAGTTCGCAGAGGACAAGCGCATTACGTAGAATAAAAAAAAAACCAGACTAATAGCAACAGCAACATGGTGCCAGCAACTATACATCCAAGACACAGGAGTGTTTAGCGATGGTGGTCTCTGATTCTATGGAGCGAAGATATAGGAGACTAGGTCACCTGGGGTATGATGATTTTAAGTAACTCCTTGATGGGATGGTGACAAGAATGGCCATGAATAATTCAGAGAAATTGGCATGTGAGAGCTGTATATAAAGGGTAAACAAACACGTTGTCCCTTTCTGAGGTTGGCAACCAGAGCTGAGGCATCGCTAGCATTGGTGCATACAGATGTGTGTGGTTCGATGGAGGTAGAATCAATACGTGGATAGCGATATTTTCTGACATTCATTGATGCCTTCACAAGAATGACACACATATACTTCATTAAAGCTGAAAGTGAAGTAATAAACTTGCAGACTACAAGTTGGGTGGAGACTCAATCAAGTCAGAAACGGAACATCTTGAGATCCAACAATGGCGGGGAATAGGAGAACAAAAGTGCAGCCGTCTTCTTGAAGAAATATGGCAGAGAGTACTAGCTAACCATTGAATACACTCCAGAACAAAGTGGTGTCAATGAGCGTGCCAACTACACAATTGTGGAGTGACGCAGGCCTGGAGAAGAGGTTTTGGCCAGAAGCAGTATTCACCGCAGTATATCTGAAAAACAGTGCACAGACAGTAGCTGTGAAAGGCAAAACACTGCTAGAGGTGTGGTCAGAAAGAAAGCCAAGTGTCAATCATCAAGTAAACTGGATCCCAAGTCAGTCGAGTATCCTGCTTGGATACTACCAATAAAGTACAGAGTATGGGACATTACAAACAAAAAGCTTATAAAATCTAGGGACATGGAGTTCCATGAAACAACGCCACCTAGTGTATGGCAAGTACCACAGCACAAGTTTATTATGCTAAATATACAAACAGCTGGAAGTGTGTCTAAGCTAGACTGCCAATGAGGATATCCAATCACAGAGCAGGAGTTTTATGAAAAGCTAATAAGGAAACCCCCCCGAGGAGATTTTATGAAGAGTTTGCAAATATTGCTTTCTGTGAACCGCAAATTATCCAGGAGGCAAAGTCAAGAAATGACCGGTGGAAGGAATGTTAATCAGCAATAGATAAAGGGCTGGCATAATTGGATGACAATGATACATGGACTGTTGTTAACAAGCCAAGTCACTGCAAGACAGTCAAGAACAAGTGGGTCTTTTGTAAAAAGCAAACTACAGACAGAACTATTGCCAGTTACAAAGCCCGTCTTGTCGGTAAAGGATATACAGATGTGTCCACATACACCTATCCTCCATGCACTCGGTAGCGTCAAGCGTCTTTTCGTGCACCTTTTTACCTTCAAATGTCTTATTTGCACAGTGGCAGGTGGGGAGTTTGACTGGGGCGGTACACCTGTCAAACCGTAACGCAGGTGTCCTAAGGCGAGCTCAGGAAGAAAAAACCTCCCATGGAGCAGAAGGGCAAACCATCAAACAAAACAGACCCATAGCTTCAGACAGGGCAAACCCCAAGATGGCATAGGAGAACAGCTGCTGCCTCAAGGAAGGATTTCTGGCATAACCAATGATGAGACTGCCGAAAACTGTTCCAATACACAAGCAGCTTCTGCTGATTAAAATTATATGCGGCATGCCTATATTGCCGTTGCCATAGTTATTACATACTAACACCGCTGTTAACCCTGTGCCTATTGCTGCTATCATAATTAACCCTTATACTGCTGTTACCAACTAAACCCACCATCCTGGTTAAGGACATCTGTGTGAACTAACCTCAATGTCACAATGAAACAGATATCACCAAAATTGATCCGTTGGGCGCTCTATTGAATGCTTTTCTCCCAAATGTCCCACTCTGCGTTTCTGAATCACAAATAGCACTCAAAAAGAAAAAGAAAATATTTTCCATAGTGTAATACAGTTTACATAAAATCACACAATCTTGTATATGTGTAGATGGCTCCCCTACCAGATACGATGGTCTACAATAAAGGTAGAGAAACAGACATGTATAAAAGTAGTTTCTCTGTATGGATGTATGTATGGAAGTAGACAAAACAAGTATAAGAAAGTCCGCCGGGCGTCCCAGGTGTGCTTTCAAATCCAGGTGAAGCGCCAGGATCCTCTTTTTGGCAGTCTCTCCCAGCCTTATACTTGCTTGTTTTGTCTACTTTATAACATTGGTAGACATGGATATCTGGTGAGAGGCCACCCTTTTCTCCTTTTATATGTATTCTGTTGATTGTGTTCAATTTGTTATTAAATGCAGTATTACACTATGGAGATTCTCTCTTTTTAATCATATTCATCATAAATGAAAAGGGTACACTGAAAGGAGGAGTGAAAGAGGGGATCACATCCATACAGGAAAACTACTTTTATACATGATTGTTTGTCTACCTTTGTTGTAGACCATCGTATCTGGTAGAGGAGCCATCCACACATATACAAGATTGTTTGATTTTATGTAAACTGTATTACACTATGGAAAATATTTTCTTTTTCTTTTTGAGTGCTATTTGTGATTCAGAAACCCAGAGTGGGACATTTGGGAGAAAAGCATTCATTAGAGCGCCCAACGGATCAATTTTGGTGATATCTGTTTCATTGTTACTGCTTTGTGGGTTATACAGGTGATACCACTACACCAAAAGAGCTGCAGGGCTGCTTTTTCCGGAGCGCACTTATCCTTTACACACCTTTTTTCACTAACCTCAATGTCACATTCCTCTGTCAATTATTATAACCAAACAGTAAATACCAACACCTTTGGGTCACTATTCTTGGCCTGGTTATTTCACAGATTCTAACCACATAACAAGAACGCATCGACCACTAGTCATTCAGTGACAAAGAAATATGAGTAAAGGGCCCCATACATATAAAGCCGCGATTCCCCGTTCTGTCGAGACAATCCGCCAATCGGTCGGATCAGGGGAAATGCAACATGTAAAAAAATCCCCAACACACCGATTCTGACCATTTTCTGGTCGAGATAGAGATTTTTTTCAACATGTTGAATATCCCTGATCCAGCCTTCTACAGAACGGGGAATTAGGGCAATCTGTTGCAGATGCCGCTTCATTTCTAAATTCCTAATCAACTATTAAACAGAAAATTACTTTTTTTTTATATACTCAATGTATTTAACCCTCACTTTCTGGAAAGTGACTATCACTAAGAAGTCAACGTCTGAGAGACCACATTCCTGAGCTGTGTTGTACATATGTTTCTTCTCAAGAACTAATCCTCAGCGATCTCCCACACTGACACTCTGCTGCCATCTAAAGGGCAATGACATGAAATACACGTAACAACCTTAACAATACATAACAAGTCTGATTGTGACCAGATAAAAAAAAAACGAACAGAAACCACATGACTATTTGAAATGTATAAAATAATAGCATATACAGTTACAGATGTGTCTTCCGTTGATGTTGCTGCAGTCGCGTTAAACAGCTCTAGTCACGGCTAGCCCTGTGCGACTCGCCCATTGCCAAGATTCATTTTGCGCATCTTTTTCGCCGTAATGAGTCTTAGTCACAATTGCAAATAAAAAGCACAAGCAGGCTTTGCTGATTAAAATGATATGTGGCATGTGTATGTTCTCTGTGCGACAGAGTCTGTAAAATCATCACAACAGAACGTGTGGAAAACAGAACGTATCATTTCGTAGAGATATACAGCTGCAATCACACAGAACACACACATGCCGCATATCACATAAAATCAGCAAAGTCTGCTTATGCGTTTTATTAGCGTTGCAATTGCAAATAAGATGCATTTCGCGGAATAAAACGCACAGCACTGACAGTCTCAAGGGAGCTGGGGGCTATCACGTGAACCTGTGTAACGCGACTGATAACGCATGGCGGATAGACGAGGAAGGACATATCTGTAGCGTATGGAAAATATATGGACCACAAATATTCAGCATATGTTTTACAGCAGCATCAGAGCAAACCATCCATTCAAATAGTATGTTAGAAAACAGAATAAAAGATAAATTAGCAATATATAGGGGATGATTTACAGTGTTCCTCTTCCTGCTTTATTGGATGTAGTTATAGATTATAATACTAGGAAAGGCGAGTATCTTATGACGTCACAAGACAATGTTTTTAATATGTATTACAACTAATCAGGAGCTGTCCTAAGCGAGTTTGCTTTTGTATTGTTCTAAACTTGCCAGGAAGAGCATAAACACTACAGAAATTATAGGACATAAAAGGGGGAATTAAATTAGACCCGTTAATTTAACAGGTGTGAAAAAGGGTGATCGCTTTGGGCTTTCACGCCCGGGGCTATTCAATTAGAGCCCTTTTTGCACTCAAGACCCTTTTTAAAGCCCGTTAAATGAATATGTTAACGGGCGTTAACACACAGAATCTGTGAAAACTTTACGGAGGTATATACGTTAACGGGTTTTTTACAACCATTATCAGGCTATTTGTTGGGGATCTCTTTTAATTAAGTGCAACCTGCGGGCTGCCTTCGGGGCTAATTGAACAGCCCCGGGGGATCAATTAGCATGCTGTAAAATTACCGAAGCTATTTTAATTCTCCCCCTAAAGAGACTTATTCTGAGTAGCAACACAAAATATAAACCAAACAGATTTGAATTACTGGATTTAGCTGTGATAAATGTATAGCACCATGTTCTATATGGTACACAGAGCATAAGGTGCTTTTCTCATAGATAGGTTAGAATTCATGTCAGGCGAGTATTCCAGTTTTCAGTTATAAAAGATTGATTGTAGGATAGAGTCACAATAATTATAGAATTTTTTTTTTTTTAATAAATAAAAAATTAAGAGTTATGGTAAAACTTACCTTCATTAACTCTCTTTCTTCGAAGTCCATAGAGAGACATTGTGGAGTAGGTGGGACCTTGAGTACCAGACACCGACAGCAAAGCTTTTCAATCCCAGGATGCTCTGGTCCTTCCCATATACCCCGCCCGCAGCCTGAGGGCACTTCAGTTTTGTTAACAAGCCCGAGGCAGGAGCAGGATAGGAGAGAAGGAAAACTGGTACACTGAGGAATCACACTCTCACGCAGAGAAGGAAACAAGTGACCAGGAGAAGAAACCCATAGAAGCTAGGAGCGTCAGGGCGGGTGCCCTGTGGACCCTATGGACTTCGAAGAAAGAGTTAACGAAGGTAAGTTTTACCATAACTCCATTTCTTCTTCAGTGTCCATAGGGCTCCACAGGGAGACATTGGGGATGTCCCAAAGCAGGTGTTCAAGGGCGGGAACTCTCCTGCACTGATAGGAGAACCCTATGCCTGAAAGAAGCATCCTGAGAGGCAAACGTATCAAAGGCATAAAACCTAAGAAGGGTGTGGACAAAAGACCAGGTGGCAGCCTTGCACAGTCGTTTAGCTAAGGCGCCACGCCGGGCTACCCACGAGGGACCCACAAAGTGAGTAGAATAAGCAGATACTGAAGCCAGCACAGGAAGGCCAGTCTGTGTGTAAGCCCGCAAGATAGATTTGCATGACTATCTGGCCTGAGTCTGTTTGTTAGCTGCCCATCACTTCTTGTGGAATCCATATAGGGCAAAGAGGGAGTCCGATTTCCTGAAGTCCACGTAGATCTTCAGAGCACGGACCACATCCAACGAGGCCTCGCCCGCCGAGAGGTTTGGTGAATGAAATGCCGAAACCATAATTTCCTTATTCAGGTGAAAGTGAGAAGCCACATTGAGAAGGAAACCCTGGGTGTGTACGAAGAACAGCCCTGTCCTGATGAAATATTAAAAAGGTGGAGCGACATGAAAGCACCCCTAAATCCCATACCCTACGGGCAGATGCTATAGCCAGAAGAAACTCTTCGAAGGGAGCCACTTGACATCCAATGATTCCAGTGATTCGAATGGAGTTTCCTGAAGTGCTTGAAGAACCACTGGCAAATATGTAGAACAACTTGCATAAAGGTGTGAACATCCGGTATAGTAGCAATTCTGCGATGAAACCAGAAAGATAAAGCAGAAACCTGCACTTTCATAGATGTGAGGCAAATGCCTAGATTCAGTCCAGCCTGAAGAAAGGCAAGAATTCAAAAAAACCTTAAAGATTTGCAGGTCAGTTTCTTGGAGCACACCATAGGAAATATGTATGCCATATTCTGTAGAAAATCCTGGCTGAGGTCGGTTTACGTGCTCTGAGCATGGTCTGGACCACAGAGAAGGAGAAACCCTTAGCCGTTAGGAGGGATGTCCAAGCCCTTAAAGACAAACGGGCTAGGTCCGGATGTAGACATGGACCCTGAGACAACAGGTCTACTCATGGAGGAAGTTGAAAAGGAACGTCTATGGAGAACCTTTGAGGATCGGAGTACCAATGATGTTTGGGCCAAGCCGAATCTATGAACAGGACTGTGCCCCCTCCCGTCTGAACTTTTGAAGTACTCAAAGTAGAGATATTGGAGGGAAGAGATATGCCAATTGGAAATTCCATTTCACTGACAACGCGTCTAAGAAGGCCATGTCGGGGTCCTGTGTTCTGGCTCCATAAATTGGAAGTTTGTTGTGTGTCTTGAGACCATGAGATCCACTTCCAGAAGACCCCCACTAGAAGCAGAAAGGCTACTGGATGTAGAAACCATTCTCCTGCATACACGTTGTGACTGCTGAGGAAATCTGCTTCCCAATTGAGAATCCCCGAGATGAGAT
Source organism: Taudactylus pleione (assembly GCA_031769625.1). Taxonomy (NCBI): domain Eukaryota; kingdom Metazoa; phylum Chordata; class Amphibia; order Anura; family Myobatrachidae; genus Taudactylus; species Taudactylus pleione. The sequence goes on from JAUIMM010000015.1 coordinate 51,823,307, forward strand.
GGCTGGTAGATTGCGTTCGGCCCATGTGAGAATGCTGGTCACTTCTGTCATTGCTGACTGACTTAGAGTGCCCCCTTGGTGATTCAGGTAGGCCACAGCCGTGGCGTTGTCAGACTGTACTGGCCTGTTTTTCAGAATATGCTGAGCCAGAGTGAGAGCTCTGTAGATGACTCGAAGTTCCAGGATGATTGGTAACATTGCCTCGACTGGGAACCATCAGCCCAGGAAGGAGTGCTGGCCGGTTACTGCGCCCCACCCTCAGAGGCTTGCGTCCGTGGTGCGTAGAGCCCAGTCCGGAATCCAAAAGGGACGACCCTTGTTCAGATTGTAGTCTGTAGCCACCAGGCTAAGGACAGGCGAACCTCTGGGGGGAGGCTGATCATCTGGAATTTGAGCAGATGGGATAGCCCGTTCCACCTGGAGAGGATCAGGTGTTGTAGGGGCCTGGAGTGAAACTGGGCAAACTCCACCATGTCGAAGGTGGACACCATTGATCCCAATGCATACATTGCAGAGTGAATGGTCACTCAGTGATTGTGGAGCAGTCTGCGTAGTCCGTGCCCTGTTGTGAGGAGGGGACCAAAATTATTAGAGAAAACAAAAAAAGAGAAAAACTCTGACGTGAGCACTCTTGAAAATTATGAAAATAATTAAAAACTTATTATATACCTTCAAAATAAGATAAATCCCTTGTACCAACAGTTATATATGGCATATCAGTAGTTGGCATGGACGAGCCAAACGATACAAATAAGACTAAAATTAACACATGAACATACAAATACAATTGTTGCAATGCTGTAATTGGAATATATACCTGAGGATGTAAATAACTCTTGCAACTTGGACTTCAATCACATGTAAAAAGCAATATTGATTCAACCAACTTGACATAAATTTTGTATGTAAAATGATATTAGTAAACATCTGGTGAAATATTGAAAAACATGAACCTCATATCGAAAACCTCTATGGTGTTCATAATTATAAACTAAGTTGGTATTCATATAATAGAGCACCCCATTTAATGATAACCTCAAAGGAAGACGTAACACAATAATCAGGGAGAGGAAGTTGCTGCCGATAACTCTGCTGGATCCCACTTGGCCCAAAGGTCATCTATGGGAGAACTGACTGCATGCATTGTTCCTTAGAAACCAAAAGAGTGAGACTAATCCTGAGTAACGTACCATTCAATCTCTGAACGTCTTGCTTTTGTATAGGACGCACAGTAATAGGATCAATCGCCTGAGCTGATAGCCAATCACTCAGAGAGATAAGAGTAGTAATAGGCTAATACTTAACAGCTCTTGATAACAATGTAGTTGGTAGTGTGGAAAACCACAGTACTAATTAAAATGCAGATAACAGCCTAGAAGGTGAAAGTATAGGATAGTTAGGGAACAGGACCGATGCTCCCAGTAGCCATCGATGAGAAGCGTGACGATATCCCCCTCCCTTTTTTCTGTTTCTGTTTACTGACCCAAATTATTACTCATGAATTCAGTAAAGACTGAATTGCTTTTTGGAACAGCAGGGCCTTGGCTGGGTCCGATGGAGGTCCTGTGCAAAAGAACTGTTGGGGGAGGGGGGCATGGTAGTTCACCCAGGAATGAGAGGACATATCCATGGGAGACCACTTCCCTCACCCAGGCATCTGACATAGATTGATGCCACACCTGGGAGAATTGAAGAAATCGGCATCCTACCCTGGCAGCCTCCAGGGAGAGGCCCGTCCTGTCAGGCTGTAGGCATGCCCTCAGGCAGGTGGACGTCTACTAGTCCAGACCTGTTTGGCCCTAGGCTTGGAGGCCTTGGTTGAAGTCTGCTGCCGTGGAAAAGACTGACCTTTGGCTTTTCCTTGAGGGCGAAAGGACCGAAAGGATGACATCTGAGGCTTTGTAAATTAGGTCCTCTGTGGCTAAGCCTGCAGAGCAGGACTTACAAGACACCAGAGTAGGAGGAGCAGCATCAGGCTGCTTGTTATTCTTTCCTCTGCCAGCCATAGCCACAAGAATAACAAAATACACAGTATTATACTGTGCAGTGAACACCCTGAATAATATGGCACAGTGTAGTGTGCAACTGCGTTATAAAGTATGTGACAGCCCTCACAATATCTGGGAAATGTGAGGTACAATGAACACTCTATACCTTAGTATGTCAGGGTATAGGAGAATAAAGGGAAAGGTATAAGCTGTACAGTATAGAAAGTAGAGATTAGCGCTAGCACAAGTCGCATACAAACGCATAAAAACATTACATGTTAACAATGGGCACTAAAATCAACTACACAGACCACAGTGGCTGGTAGGATATAGCGCTGTATGACCTGGCCCGTGGGAGAGGTATACAGGGAGACTGGACCCAGCGTTCCCGGAGACCTGCTTGCAGAAAATGGCTGCCGCGCGTCTCTGGGGGAGGGGCAGAGTGAGGGAGGAGCAACCCAGGGAACACCAAGACCTGGACTAGGGGAGGGGCTGCAGGGAGAGCGCCTTCTCCCCTTGCTGACATTAACCACTGGGTTCCCTGGCCTCTAGATATGACCTGCACCAGTATGTTATATGCCCCGTGGTCGTGTGGAGTCGTGGGCGCACCATCGTCCACATCAGCGCCTCCGGTCTGTCTCCCGAGACTGAAGGCAAGAGTACGTAACAATTCGTGTCCCCGCACACGAGATTCCGCCTTACCTGTCCCCTGAATTCCGGGCTGCAGTCTGGGGTCCAAGGAGCTTGCTAGCTAGTCCCCCTTGAAGACCAGCCGGGAGTACCTAGCACAGGCTTGGAGTCACGGCACCTCGAGGAGTGATTGAGTGGCAGCACAGATGTCCGGAGGACAGTCTGGTGCTGCTCGCCCCTTATAGTAAAAAAAAATAGAAATAAATTAAATCATAAAATAAAAGCTTGGCTGCTTAATGCAACCCCGTTATAATGGTAGTCCAGCTCCTGCTGGACACCAACGAAAATTTAGTGCCCTCGGGCTGTGGGCTGGGTATAGGGGGAAGGACCGGAGCATCCTGGGATTGAAAAGCTTTGCTGTTGGTGTCAGGTCCTCCAGGTCCTACCTACACCCCAATTTCTCCCTGTGGAGCCCTATGGACCAGAAGAAGAAAAAAAAAAAAAGATACAAAGGACTGGAGGAGAAAGGAAATGGTTTGATTTCAGGCTAGGATAGAAATTAAACCAACACAATAGATTGCAGAACAATATGACCTCTACACCCAAAGGAAAAGAAAAATGGTTTTAAAAAAATTAAATTTTTTAAAAAGTGAAGTTTAACTACATACACTCCTCTTATATTTAACTATATGTTTTCTTCTGGTATATATTTCATTTGTTACATTTATACCGTATTACTGCTGAACACATTCCATATTAATCTTTTTACATGTCTGCACAAGTTGTCCATCTTCTGGGCAGCTAGGAATATTCAGGAAGGCTTCTAAAACGGTTAAGAGGTCATGTACTGGCAGGAGCATGCTGGGGCATCAAGCTGCCAGCTTTCAGCATATTGGTTCTAAATTATCAAGAGATCAGTACCACAGGAACGTCTACTCACACTAAGAGCCAATATAAATATTGCCTAAGAATTGTAAATATGAAATGCAGAGTTCTATGTACAGATGTGTCCTCGTACATCATTGCTGCAGTCGCGCCAAGCAGCCCCGCTAGCGCTGTGCGTCTTTTCTGCAGAAAACACGTCTCAGTATATCTGTGTGTGAAGGAGTCTCTGAATCAATATAGGAAAGTGGTACGATGCAGAGGCCACGGTTTTTTTCTGTTGTGCTTCGTATACAGACTCAGATGCACACAGATATACAAAGTGGGGCACATCAAATTTATCAGCACAGACTCCTGGTGTGTCATAGTAAACTGCATTGAGACTAAGGCTAGTATTCAATTACAGGCAAAAAGTCGGAAAAGTTTCGCCTGTCCGACTTTCCGCCTCCTTCGTCTGTTTCAGGGGCGGAAACTTTTCACGCATGTCCCCGCTTTTCTCCATATTCAATTCCTAAGCAGGCGACAACCGAAAGTGGCGAATGCAGTTCAGGCGCAAAGTACAGTCAGAAGTGGGGAAATTAGTCTGTACCCCCCAAAAAAGATGCACTAACATAGGGAATCAATGTAGATGTCTACTAATAACCCTAATAAAAGTATTTGGGGTAATTAAGATGTTTAAATTGCTTCGTATTAGCGTCTTTGCATAAGTGGTGAAGAATGGCATAAAGCTGTATTTTTTGGTGAAAACAAGTAGTCCAGTCAAATTTGGGGTAATAGAAAATGAGTGCTAGCATATTTTTAGGTCTCTAAAGTGAACGTTTAAAAAATGTGAAAAACCACCCCCATACATGCACCTGCAATCCCAAAATCACTTGGCCCCTCCTTACAGCACCCCAAGAAGTCTATTTCGCTAGTTTTTATAGTGGTCTCCCCACTTTTTACTTATTCGCCCCCAAAACGAAAGTACTTTTTTGGGGTGTTCTGAGGCAAATAATTTTTTTGGTTGATTTGTCCTTTGGGGGGCTCTCCCAAGGGTTCTGAGTCATTTCCCCACGTTTTGCACCCCAAAATAACGATTTTTCACCTGCTATACATACGAGATACTTTCCGCCTATTACAATGCATTGAGTTTCCGCTCGGTTTGGCGAACTCGTCCTGCCATTGAATATGGAGATACTTTGCAAACAGATGGAAAGTCCGAATCCGCGGAAACTTTTCTCCAAACAGCACTTTTCGCCTCTGATTGAATCCGGCCCTAAGACGCATTTATGGCAAAAAAGACACCCAATGTTAGACTCGCACAGGACCTGGCAGCTCACGTGCGCCAGGAATCTCGCGCCACATGGCATATTGAAGCTAGATGTATAAGGGCACATCTGTATATAAAAGATAAAATCAGCTGGCCACTATAAAACGCAGTAAAGAATATAGCCATGTTGCTGGACTCATTAGCCCAGAAAAGGGACTGCTGACCTTTTTGGACTGGTCGTTGATGAGTGGAACCACAAGGACGATGATGTTGTTGTGGAAGTTGAAGTGGGAGAGTGAGACCATCAGCTCACACAAGCACGTCACTGCCACTTCTGCCAGCCCTTTGTAGGCCTTTACTGACACCACCTCGCTCTTCTTGGCTTTCATTTGTTTCCAATCTGTGTGCAATAAACATTAAGACATGAACAAAGATAAAAACCACAAGAGACACCCACCCATACACCTTGCTTTATAGCGAGTATCTGTCACCGACGCACCTGCAATATGTTCCCCAACAATCACCCCTCTATAAAAGGTCACAGATGCTTATTCTTACTGCCAGCCTACCATATGTACAGGCATCTGTGCAGGACTGTGACCTTGCTTGCATTCTGTGGCTTACAGTAGTTCATGTATAAGCTACAATATGATTGGTGTTCCCTGTTACCACAGGACTTTCCAACTTTTTGTCCACTATCTGTATACATATATATTCCCTTCCCAACCTTCTGTATACATACATACTCCTCATAGCCCTCGAAGATTAGCCACACATCCAAAACATTATATACATATAATTAGACAGATCACATTACCTTTTATTGTCTGTTCCAGGTTTTCCAGATAAAACTTGTACTGACTGACCAGACCTTCCTCAAATTCTCTGACTCTCTGTGTTTCTTTCTTAACCTGTTTTCCAAATAACATGACAGGCATCAACAACAAGGACAACTGAATGACATGCCAGGAACTATACTGCTTTACCAATCGTGTACATTCATCATGCTGCTTACAAGAAGTCACCTGCTGTACATGTTTAACATGAGACATGTATGCTGCACTGTATGACTACAACTACAGTTTTAGTTCCACTTCGGTGGACACAAGAGGAGGAGGAGTGCACCCAACCCATCAGCATTCTTAAGGCCCCATACACTGTGCAATACAGCAGCCGATACGTCAGATTGGAATGATATTGCTGCTATATCGTTCTGTGTGTGGCTATGATATCGGCCACTGCACCCTCCCATGGGATCGTACATCGCTCCTCCAGATCTTTCTGCATGTTCAGTTGATCTGGGGGAGCGATGTACGATCCCATGCAGCGCTATGTAGGTGAGGGAGCCAGCATATTGGGCGGTCGGCCACCCTATAGCTCCGCGTGTGGGGTCCACCCGATTTGTCGGCCATCGGATCGTCCGTCGTATCGCAAGGTACATATGGCACCATGTATGGGGGCCTTTATGTTTTACAGGAATCCGATATGGTTTGTCTGGTGGGAAGCAATAATCATACAATTCCTAGGGCTTTTAGCAAGCAATCAAACACGCAAAGTACCATATTTAGAGGAATTGTTAAGCACTGTATTTACACTGAAAGCATTAGATGGGTCTTGCTGTATGTTGCTGGGGTGCACGGTTATCTCCTGTACGTTGTATTTTACTCCTTCCAGTTGTACATTACTAGACGCAGTTTGCAAACTTCTAAGCAGCCTTCAATCACAAAAGTATGTAATAATAGACCCAATGCCCTCTCATATTTAAACTAAGCAGTTAAATGTAGCTAAATGTTTTATTGACGTCCGTCATCAGGTTGACGGGCATGTTCAGTAGTCAGTCGGGGACGGCAAGTACCCAGCGTGCACGCGCATCGCTGGTCCTTGCCGGCTATCCATTAGATGATTGTGATCAATGCGACCAAAACCTCCTGGTTTTGGTCGGATTGTTCACAAAGTCGGGTAATGGATAGGCCCCTTAACATGGTAGGCGGAAGGACTATTAAGGTAACGCTATTGCACACAGTGACTATCCAGATTTCCATTTCTCAGTACACCTAGGGACTAGGACACAGAGTATACATGAGCACCGGGGTTCCCCAGGAGCACCATCCAAGTCAGGTGCGTGTGTGTGTGTTAGTTATAAACAAGCTCCATTGGAGACAGATGTTCCATGGTATGAAGCAATCATCATGAGTGTGCAGCCCCAATGACATCAGCAAGACATTTCTACCTACCAAAGTGAGCGACTATCATTAGATGAAAGGCTGGGATACTCATAAGGTCTGGTGCTTGGTTAGGACATCAAATTCACCCCATGTTTTTGCTTTAAAGCCAATTACGGTAAATCATTATAGGGCTAATCGGTGGAAAATAAAAGGAAAACACGGGAGCCCTGTGAATATAGCGGGTCAGCCCACAGCATGGATGCTTATAGTGTGTAGATTAAGAGCACTTTGGAAATTATCCCTCATCTCAGCCAGTAGTATTGGTTAAGTGTGGACATTCGGCTTGCACGGATTACTTACTGGCCAATGGAGATCTTTATAATATTGTTTATATCTTTGTTTCTGCTTAAAACAGGATTTTGGTACTTAACAATAAATCTCTTTCTCCGATTCCACAGGGGACACTGGAGGCTTCATGACAGTGGGGTATAGATGTGTGCTAATCAGGAATTGGCAATTTAAATTTGGAAAGTGTGACTAGCTCCTCCCCCTCTATACCCCCTTACAAGCCAGTCTTAGGAAACTGTGCCCGAGGAGAGCTGGGAAAAAGAAAAAAAAAAAGCAGAAGAGGTGAAGCAAGTACACATTGACAAACACCACAACATATGTAAAAAGGTCTTAAAAACAGTAGCACAAAGAAACCTAATCAGTCATAACATAGAATGACAACCAACCATGGCAGGAAGGAACAGCGCCGGGTGGGCGTCCAGTGTCCCCTGTGGAATCGGAGAAAGGAGTTTTATCAGTAAGTACCAAAATCCTATTTTCTCCTTCATCCACTAGGGGACACTGGAGGCTTCATGACAGTGGGGACTTCCCATAGGTCCCATCCCGGACGGTTGAGCACAGAGAACCCTGCAGAACAGCACGGACATATTGCAAGGCAGAGGCCGCAAACGTATCAAAACAGTAAAACTGGACAAAGGTATGCCGGCCCGACCAAGTGGCCGCACAACAAAGTTGAGCCATGGAAACCTCGCGGGCAGCTGCCCACGAGGGACCCACCGAGTGCATGGAATGCGCTGTATTGGATGCTGGATCATTAGAGGAGGCCACATAGGCCTGCCTGATGATCAGACGGATCCAGCGTGCAATAGTCTGCTTGGAAGCCAGCCAACCAGGACGAGCGACATCATACCGGACAAACCGTGAATCTGATTTCCGTAGAGATGCGGTCCTATCCATGTAGATCCTGAGAACTCTAACGACGTCCAGGGATCTGGAAGCTGGTGAGTCCTCTGGAAGAACTGGAACCACAATAGGCTGGTTTTTGTGGAACACGCAGATACCACTTTAGAAAGGAATGCTATCTGCGTATGGAGTTCAGCCTTATCGGCTTGGAATACTAAGTACAGAGGACAACAGAAGAGAGCCCCAAGCTCAGACACTTGCCTGGCCGAAGCCAGGGCTAGGTGAAGTACCACCTTCCACGAGAGGTACTTAAACTCAACAGTCTGTAATGGTTCAAACAGAGAAGATTGCAAGTAAGAGAGAATGAGATCCAAGTCCCACGGAGTTGTGAGAGGAACAAAGGGTGATTGTAACCGGATAATCCCCTGCATAAAAAAAAGTCTTAACATCTGGGGGTAAGGCCAATTTAATCTGGAAGAAAATGGACAGTGCTGAAACCTGAACCTTCAGAGATCAAAGACGTAAGCCTACTGAGAAGCCTGCCTGCAGGAAAAGTAGGAGCCTGGACACCTAGAACATTGTAGGAGGCGATCCCCGCCATTCACACCAGATAAGCCTTCCAGATACAATGGTAGTGTCTGGAAGTAACTTCCTTTCGGGCCCAGAGCATGGTAGGGATCACAGTAGATGGGATCCCCTTTCGCCGTAAGATTGCCCTTTCAACAGCCATGCCGTCAAACGTAGCCGCCTTAAGTTTGGATAGACGAAAGGACCCTGCTGTAGGAGATCCTCTCGCAGCGGTAGAGGCCACGGATTCACTATCAGCAGTAGACGCAGGCTGGAATATTGCAGAAGAGGAATTAGTGGGAACAGATACACAAATCGGAACCGCCAGGGTGTTGAGAGTGCGTTCACTGCCACGGCCTCAGGGGCTCTTTTCCTAGAGCATTACAGAGGCAATTGGTTGTGTCTGGACGCCATGAGGTAGACTTGTGGAAGGCCCCTCCTTTGAACAAGCTGTTGAAATACCTGGGGATGGAGCGCCCACTCCCCAGGATGTACGTCCTTACGCCTGAGTTAGTCGGCCTCCCAATTGTCCATGCCTGGAATAAATATTGCTGATACTGCCACAGCGAATTCCTCTGCCAAGAGTAGAATGAGGCTTCCCTCCTTCATTGCCGCCCGACTTCTGGTGCTGCCTTGTCGGTTTATGTACGCCACCGCTGTGGCGTTGTCTGATTGGACTCTGACGGCTTGACCCCGCGACAGGTGATGTTCTAGTTGAAGAGCATAAAACACTGCCCGTAATTCGAAGATGTTTATGGGCAGTATCGCTTCCTGTGGAGGCCAGAGGCCCTGGAAATGATTCTCCAGTCACTGCCTCCCACCCTCTCAGACTCATGTCTGTGGTGAGGAGAATCCAATTTCACACTCCGAACCTCTTACCCTCCAACAGGTGAGAGGAATTCAGCCACTAGAGAAGAGATACCCAAGTTCTGAGGGCCAGTTTCACTCGTTGGTGAAGGAATAGATGGGATCCTGACCATTGAGAGATGTCCAGTTGAAAAGGCCTGGAGTGGAAACATCCGTATGGAATGATCTCGAAGGTCACAACCATCTTCCAGAGGAGTCGTATGCACAGGTGCACCGATTCTCTCCGATGTTGTAAGATCAGCTGCACCATCTCCTGAATGGAAGTTGCCTTTTTCCTGAGGAAGGAAGACCTTCTGACATACCGTTCAGAATCATCCCCAGAAATTGAAGCCTGTGTGTTGGGTGCAGATGGGACTTGGGAAGTTCAGGATCCACCCCGTGTCATATGAGGAGCCTGTGAGTCACCAGTAAGTTTTGTAGTAATAAGATCATGGAAAGAGCTTTCAGAAGATTGTCCAGGTAAGGGACAATCCTGAGTCCGAAGGAGAGCCATCATCATGGCCATTACCTTGGTGAATACCCCGGGAGCCGAAGATAGGCCGAACGGTAAGGCCTGGAACTGAAAATGTGAGTACCGAATGGCGAATCGTAGGAATGCCTGGTGAGGCGGCTAGGTGGGAATGTGTAGGTAGGCATCTTTTATGTCCAAAGACACCAAAACCTCATTTTCCTCGAGCCCCGCAATGACAGATTGAAGGGACTCCATCTTGAACTTGAATACTCTCAGGTAGGGATTGAGATCCTTCAGGTTCAGAATAGGTCTGACCGATCCGTCCGGCTTCGGAACCACAAACAAGCTGGAGTAGAACCCCTGCTTTAGTTGATGTGTGGGGACCTGTACTAACACTCGTGGGTGATGAGGTCCCGAAGCCAGGTGTCCGGACAAGATACTACCCACACTACCGTGAAATCTCGAAGACGAGCTCCCACCCTGGGGTTCCCCAGGTTAGAGAGATACCAGTCATGCACTGGGTTTGGTGGAGGGCTTACTGTCCTGGTATGTAGAGGTTGCTGCGGCTCTACCCCTACCTCTGGAACCACGAGAAGTGGTAGGTCCTCCTCTGGAACGGCCTCTAAATCTTCCTGGAGCACGTAAGGCCCGAAACAACGGTCCTGAATAAGGCTTGAGTAGCCGGAGCAGCTGAGGGGAGATAAGTAGACTTACCCCCTGTAGCCTGGGAGATCCATTTGTCCATTTCGGGCTCCAACAGGACATCAGTGGTGAAAGGAAGTGCTTCCACCACCCTCTTTGATTCTGCATCAGCCTGCCACTGTCGCAGCCAAAGAGCTCTGCGGGCCGATACTGCTAGAGCGGAAGACCTAGATGCGAGATTACATACCTCTTTTGACGCCTCGCCAAGATAAGCAGCCGACTCCCCAATCTGTTCCGCTAAAGGAATAAGATCCCCTGGTGGAGTCCTGTCCGTAATCCTTCGGATAGTTGTTTAGCCCAGGCTTCAATCGCTTTACTTGACCCAGCAGCCCACCAGCGCAGGGTGAAGAATCACACCCGCTACTGTGTAAATGGACTTTAGGGTGTTCTCTCACTTCCTGTCCGGAGTCTCTTTTAAGGAAATGGCCCCTGATACTGGCAGAACCGTCTTTTTAAACAGACGAGACACTGAGAGATCTACCGATGGTGCAGTTTCACATAGCTTCCTGCTGTCTGTAAGGAAAGGGTAGGAGGACAAAAGTCGACAGGATACCTGGAATTTTTTATCCAGGTGTTTCCAAGCAGTGGTCAGGATAGAATCCAGCTCCACTGATGCTGGAAAGGAGGCAGCCGGTCTTTGCTTTTTACTAAAGATAGACGGCCGAGCAGAACCCTGGTCAGCTTCCTCCATGTTTAATACCTGACGGATTGCTACAATCAATGCCTCTATCCCCTGGGACAAAAGTTCTGGACCCTCCCAGAATCAAGAAACTCGCCCTCCTCTAGTGGGGACATACCCTCAGTCCTACAGTCAGATGACTAACAGCCTCTTCTTGGGAACCTTCGGCTGCTTGTAGGAAGCACCGGGACAGCTGGGAGCAAGGAGCAGACTCTCAGCGTTAGGCTCCGCCCCCACCCCCGCTATGGCACCCGTTTGAAATTGTTTTATGGCGTCCGCGGACTGCCGCTGCCTAGCAAACCCCGCCTTTGTTTGTGCCTGGCAACCCCGCTAATCGGGAAGCCAGGTTTATACTCACAGAACTGCCAAGGCTGCCGATGAGGCTAATGGGAGACCGCATGCAGCGCGTCCTGGTACTACCCCAGGGACAGTGGTCTCTGTAGCCGAGAACCCGTGCACGAGAGCAAACAGCTGTAATAGCGTCCCCGCGGCAGCTCCATCTTTGCATACAGGCAGGGGCAGCCAGGTGCCTGTCATTCCTCAATGCAGCATCTTCTTTTAACTATTAACTAAACTATGCCCTGAGGAGAAGCCCAAAATATGGCCAGCTCCCTTGGGCACAATACTAAGACTGGCTTGTAGGGGGTGGGTAGAGGGGGAGGAGCTAGTCACTTTCTAAATTTAAAGTGCCAGCTCCCAGTTAGCACACATCTGTACCCCACTGTCATGAAGCCTTTTAGTGTCCCCTAGTGGATGAAGGAGTAATGGGGCTTCCCACTTTTACATGCAAAGCACTGGCCGCAGCTCTGGATTTCTCCTGCTTCTACGCTGCCTGAATGTCGTGAAGCAGATTAGAAGAAATATACCCCGTAAGTACTCTGACCCTGCTCTATACAAAGATGGACCCTCTTCAGCTGCAATGGGGAAGGCAGGTATTTGTAGAATTAAATATTTTAGATTTGGTTGTCCAACACTATTCCCCTCTTCCCGGGGTCCTCCGATTCAGTCGCCGTGTAGTTAGTACAACTGTGTACATCCCCACCTCATGCATCTTACTGGATGCTGAGCAGTGAATTGGGGCTCATGGATGATGCAGCAGCACAGTGGGAGAAGTGTTCGTTATGGCTAGAGAATGAGTGTTACATAAGTTGCTTGTTCTGACTGCGGCTGATAAGCACTCTCTGGTGAGGGTTCCACATTTGCCACACTTTAGTTATTCCCCCTGATACCAGAACATTTGGAACATTCCATCCCAGGCACATCTCTCTCATGGACCTCAATATACCATGGGCCAAATGTAATAGGGTGAGAGTTTAGCAGTAATCTCTTACATTGCTCCAGTTTTATCTTCCAGATTTTTTCCAATTTTGATCAGATTTTAAATTGTGAGAGTAGTTTGAGCCTGAAAAACATGCGCGTTTGCTCCTATTACATTGGCCAAGTTTAAAAAGTGTGAGAAAACGCTCACATTTTCTAAACACTCACCCTATTATTATTTGGTCCAACCTCAGCCACAGAACAACTGTTTCATAAACTTTAATACATGGCTGTATTACCCCATCTCTGTCAACTCACAGGGTATTAGAAAAGTTATAATCCTGGTTATTGTGGCTTTAATCACTATTACTGTATGGTCATCGGTATTCGTTGCTTTAAGGGTGCGTATCCACTACACGAGAGTGGAACTGCGTATATCTGATATCTACGTATATCATCCTGTGCAGTGGATAATGTGCCCACACTGAGCGATATGTCGTTCAGCGCAGACACTCTTCCTCATCCCCGAACATGCACAACCTGTCGATATCGACAGGTTGACCTGTATGTTCAGGCGATGAACAAATGCCGGCAACGACCAGCGGGAACGCGCATCGCGGGTCGTTTTCGACATTTTACTGCATGATTAATAAGCGATTATGATGTCGTAATTGCTCAATTGCTAATTTTTCTCGTATAGTGGATACACGCCTTTAGACAAAAAAAAATAAGCAAAAAAAAAAAAAGAAATTATTTCCCTAAAAAAAAAAAAATGAAGTTTCAGTCACTGATACATAATGGGCTGCAATATCTGCTCACATCTGCAGAATTGCAATGTAATGACTCATTGCTGAAAGTAGTCAGCGAGCACACGGCTTCTGAAGTCTACTTGCCCACAGGGAACTCTGACAATACACAGTGATGCTTTGTTTATAAAGGGCATATAGTGATGTCCTTGATCTGTAACTAGGATATACAGATGTGTCCTGATACATCTAGACTCCTTGCATGTTAAACAGCCCTTCTAGTCACAACATACCGTGGCGTGACTCTGTAGAACAGAGCGTCTTTTCGAGCAACTTTTTTGCCTGAAATGTGTCTTATTTGCAAATAAGTGATGCAAGTAGGTAGCACAGGCAGCTTCTGCTGATTAACATGATATACAGCATGCTTATGTTCTGTGCGCGACTGTGGGTGTATCTGCATACGTAATGCTACGTTACAGTGTCAGCGGCTGTAACACTAACGTTGCATTTCTCATGCAGATACACCCACAGTCACACACAGAACATAGACATGCTGCATATCATTTTAATCAGCAGAAGCTGCTTGTGCTACCTATTCCACTGTGCAAACAAGACGCATTTGAAGGCCAAGTCAACATGGAGGTCCTGTATGGCCACAGACATGTAATAATGTGGATGTCATATGGACGTTCCCTCCCTCCTTACCACCTTGGCATGTAGTTTCACTTGGTTGTCGTTCATTATCGTTCCACATTGCAACCATGGCACAATAAGCCCCTTGCAAGGGGAAAATGATCCATTGCCCAAAACAACAAATGTCAAAAAAATATTAATGCAAAACTGCGTGCCGAGAAGCGCTGTTTGGCGCAACTGCAGCAATAGTGTATGAGAACACATTTGTAGTACACGATTTGTGAACGAAAGCTGGGTACACACCTAACAGATATATCTGCAGATGATGGTTGTTCATACACATTGAATCACCATCATCTGGCAGCGGGTCCCGTTGGCCAGGGGTCGGTCCATGCCCCCCTTCCGCCAGCCTCTGCAGCAAGTGTACAGCAGATATATTGGGCATCGTTATGCAGTGCAGCCCATGCGATATATCTATGAACGACACATCGCTGGTACACACTGGCCGACGGGCACCCGATATATTGGCCGATCAATTAATCAGCCAATATATCAGCCACTGTGTACCCAGCATAAAATGCAAAATTGAGGAAAAGGTGACACAATGAAGGAAAAGGTAGCAAAGTACTTTCTGACCTAACAGCATATCTGGCTGAAATGCCCGTAACCTCGATCTGACATTGTGGTGTCAACAGTCAGGGGGCATGGCTGGCAGAGAGTGCTCTGCCCGCTAGTTATAGCACTGCAATATTTCTGAGTAATGTAGGGGTCTCGGATCACACACTCTGAGGGCTGGACACAATTATCCGCGGAAGCTGGCAGAATCTTTGTGCGTTACCTTCCACTAGCCGATTTCTGCTTGTAGCATATGGAGGTGTGAGGAGAAATGAGCTACTGTAAGTGACTGATACAAGCTCAATGCATGCTGAAACTCAATCCAGGCCCGAGAGCTCCGGGGGGCAAAAGTCCTTAAACATTCCTCACCTTGGAGTGCTTCTCTTCTTCTGTAAGTGGGCGAATCTTATAGGAAGGTGCAATGTCTTTGAATATTTCCATTAGAGAAATCAAGACCAGCTTCCGGATGGTCACTGCCACCGTAGAGTCTTGTTCCATCAACATAGCACGTAACTCCTTCAGCTTTTTAATCTGTTGCAGCAAATAAAATAAAAGGGAAACATTTTATCCTGGAATACAAACAGATATTTTAATATAGTTGTTACCTAATATAATACAAATTAGTAACAGAATTCCCATGTATCAGGAAATATTTTATACCAGTTTTACTCGTATCAGTTTTATTGATTGCAAATTGTAACAAGTCTTACTTCATCAATGGGAATGCACGATCATGGTCTCCCAATTTTAGATCAATTGTAATGCATCATTATATGCGCCTGGGGAGGCTTGTATCTGCGTGGCACTAAATATGGGAAGCCTTCAATGGAGGAAGATATCGTGACATCATTACGATGCCACAAGGTTTCCACGACAACCCAAATGCAGAAGCATAGTTTCCATATTGTGAATGTCAGCAGCCTGCTTACTGGGTTAGCAACTGAAGGCCAGCAACTGAATCATGGGCGAACACAGGATTCCAGCACGGTTCATATACTACATCCTGGCAGGATGCTTATCTATACCCCATCAAAACACAGTGGCATGTATCAAGATGATGACTGATGTTCGGCAATAATAAAATGTATTACGACTGGAAGATTATTATTTTAATGAAAGTTTACAGAGAAATAAATCTTATGTGCTTACCTGTTAAATCCTTTTCTTTGATTCCATAGAGGACACAGGCTTTATGCTGTGTATAGATTAGTGCACCACATAGTTAATACTTGCTCACCACAGCCAAGGCTCCCCTCCCCCTCTACACCGCCCCCAGCCACTTCAGCTACGTTAACAAGCAGAAGGCAAGGAGCAAGAAGGAGGAGACGTAAGACCGGTATGCACTCAGTTCCAAACACACAGCAGACGTGAACAGGAGAGCCAGAAGCAGAGTAAAGCCCCACAAGCGAGGTGCGTCAAGGTGGGCATGCTATGTCCCCTATGGAATCGAAGAAAAGGATGTAACAGGTAAGCACAGAAATCTTTTTCTACTTCCTCCATAGGGGACACAGACTTTACACTGGGATGTCCCAAAGCTAATCCAATAAGAGAGGGGACACTCCTGGGCTGCGATGAGAACTCTTCATCCAAAAGCTGCATCAGGGGTGGCGAAGGTGTCAAAGGCATAGAACTTCAGTAACGTATCGGCAGAGGACCACATGGCCGCCTTACACAGCGGCTCCACAGAAGCACCACGTTGCACTGGGTAGAATGAGCCGTCACCATGGACAGAGCTGGAAGATTCACTGCAGCATAAGCGTGGCAAATAGTCAAACATATCCATCCTGCCAGCTACTGCTCAGTAGCCGGCCAGCCCAGTTTGTGAAAGTCATACAGAACAAATAGAGCATCTGTCCTACGAAATCCTGTCCACATAAATCCGGAGACCCGCACAACATCCAAGGAGGCCTCCTCCAATGAAGAATCCAGGACCTGGAAAGAAGGAACCACAATCTCTTGATTGATGTGGGACCTGGAAACAACTTTAGGAAAGCAGCCTAGTAACGACTGAAGGACAGCTCTGGCCTGGAGAAAGATCAATAATGGAGAGCGACAGGACAATGCGCTCAAGTTCTACACCCGCCGGAAAGAAGCTATGGCAAGAAGGAAGACTGTCTTCCAGGAAGGAACGAATGTCCACTGTGTCTAAAGACTCAAAAGGTGAAGACTGAAGGGCCATAAGAACCAAAGACAAATTCCAAGGAGCCACCAGCGGTACAAATGGAGGCTGTACGTGGAGGACACCCTAAAGCAGCGGTCGCCAACCAGTTGCTCGCGAGCCACCGGTAGCTTGCAGGAGTAAGGTGGCTCGGAGTCCTGTGTTCTCCCCAGGCTGTTTTCTGCGGGTGCATTGCCCTGCAGAAACATCCTACCGCCCGGCACTATCCCCCACTGCATTCCCGGTCACCCTCGCCTCCGACCCCTGCTGTGGAACGCTGGCCTCTGAAGTGACCGGAGGCTAAAGAAGCCTCCAATCGCTTCAGAGGCAAGCATTCCCAGTGATGCACTGCGGGTGTGACGTCATGACGTCACCCGCAACTTGATGAGCCTGCCCTGCACGCCTGCTGGATCCAGTCATAGCGAGGCAGCGGGAGTGGAAGCACCAAGCGTGTTCAGGTAAGTTCTGGACTTCGACCAGTCTGGGGGCACTGCATAAGGGACCAGCCTGGAGGCATTGCATCAGGGCACTAATTCAGCCTGGGGGCACTATTTCAGCCTGGGGACACTGCATAGGGGCAAAGCATAAAGGGGAAAACTACAGGGGGCACTGTATAAAGGGCACAAATACAGGGGGCACTGCATATGGGGATAACTACAGGGGGCACTGCATAATGGGCACTTTTGACTGAGAGCCAGTGGGGTAGCAGTCTGAGATCTGTCAGGCTGGAATGGTAAGGGAGATACCCCTTTTCCCGGCGCGCACATAACTGCAAAGGCCCCCACCCGGCTGGAAAAAAATTCTGGGGAGAACACTGCATAACCCTTGTTGTCACAGGCCCGGGGCCCCGCACCTAGCCCCCACGGCTGCACAATAGAAGTGACAGAGCACTTTGAAAGGGGGTGTGGGGCCTGTTAATCCACTGTTCTGTCTGCACAATCCATCCAGCAGCCCACTGCTCCCCGCTCTCCACATTTTATTTTTGAATACTAAAAACTGGTCAATAACCACATTTTTCATAGAAAAACAACAATGCATTTATTAATACAGTGAAATTTATCACTGTATTAATACATACATTGTTGTTCTATGAAAAATGTGGTTATTAGCCAGCTTTTAGTTTTCAAAAATAAAATGTGGCTCTTCCAGACATCTCATTTTTCTGAAGTAGCTCCCACCCCAGTTAAGGTTGGAGACCACTGCCCTAAAGAAAAGTCCAAACATCAGCTAACAGCGCAATCTGTACCTGGACTGGGCGACTGTGGAGAAGATGCAAAGCCAAATAGCTCTGTAAACCGCTCAGAGCTCCAGAATGTTGATCGGCAATTGGCTCTCCTGAGCCGACCACTGACAAGTCTGCTAACAGGACACCGCCGCCCACCCACAAAGACTCGCGTCGCTGTAGATGGGATTTGTTCCACTGGGCTAGAATCTCCAACTGGAGATACTAGGGAAACTGGGCATACTATACCATGTCGAAAGTGGAGACCAGAAAGCCCAGAATCTGCATGCAAGAGTGTATTGACACATAGCGATGATGCAGAAATAAACACATTTTTAGTCTGTAAGTTCAGAACTTTGTCCGCCGCGAGGAACACCCGCTGAGACTTGGAGCCCAGCAAGGCCCCCAAATGCACCATTTCCTAAAAGGAAGTCAGAGAGGATTTCTTCCAATTGAACCTGGAAAAAGTCCACCGTGACCCGAAAGTGCTCCTTGAGAACCTTTAGAGACTGGGCCAGGAGAAGCAAGTCGTCCAGATAGGGAAATATTCAGATTCCCCTGCTCCGAAGATAAGCCGCCATGACCACCGTGAAGACACGAGGAGCCGTGCAAAGTCCAAATGGTAAAGCCTGAAACTGGAAATGTTCCTCCTGGACCGCAAACCTGAGGAATCGCTGGTGACCGAGACGGATGTGAACATACTAATAGACATTCTGGTTGTCTAAGGAGGCTATGAAGTCCCCCGGCTCCATGACTAGAATAATGGAGCAAAGCGAGTCCATTCAGAACTTGGGAATCCTCAAGAACCTGTTGAGAGACTTCAGGCAGAGAAAAAGTCGGAAGCACCCATTCGGCTGGCATAGAAGCCTGTGCCTCGCTGAGACGCAGAACCGGAACAATGACCGTGGAGGCCAGTAGAGAGCGAATGGAGTCCCCTCAAGGCTCCTGCTCTCTCCTGATCCAAAGGAGAACCTGTGGAAAAAAACGGTCCGAGGATGCTCCCGAAAGGTCAACGCATATCCCTGGGAGACCACCCCTCTTAACCCAGGCATCCTCCGTGGTCGCCTTCCAAATTCCGGAAAAAAGAAGAAGCCGGCCTCCCACGCTGGTGTCCCTCAGTTGAAGGCTCGCCCCGTCATGCAGCAGGGCTTGTTGGCTTGCTTAGCAGCCGGATGTCTAGTAGACCAGGGTTGCTCACCTGCCAGTTTAGACCACTTAGCGGAGGATCCATGGGACTTAGAGACCACAAGCCTTTGGCTTTCCCTGCGAACGAAAGGAGCAAAAATTAGATGGCTACCTATGAGATGTCCCGGAAGGGAGAAAGGCTATCTTAGATGCCGCCACTGTAGCAACTATTTTGTCCAATTCCGAACCAAAGAAAATATCCCCTGAAAAGAAAGCTTCAAGGGCCATCTTAGAGTCAGTATCTGCACACCAGTAACGGGGCTTTTCTAGCTGACACTGAAGAGTGTGAACCCTTGAAAGTTAGTTAGTATATCTGTGTCTATAGCCGCTTCCCCAAGATAAGAAGCCGATTCACGAATATGCTATACATGAGACAAAAGCTAATTCCTGTGGGTACTTAAAGTGAGGCCATCCTCCAGGGCGTCAGCCCAGCGACCGATGGCCTTAGCAACCCAGGCTGATGCGAGGGCCGGACGGGCTACTGCACCTGCATTAGAGTAAATAGACTTAAGAAAAGTTTCCAACTTCCTATCATTTGGATCCTTAAGAGATGCGGTGTTAGGAAGATGAAGGGTGGTATTTTTGACTAGGCGGGCAAAATGCGCATCCAGTGTGAGGAGACTCTCATTTAGCCTGATCGGCAGCCGGCAGAGGATAAAAGAAAGTAATGCGCTTATAGACCTGGAAGCGCCTATTAGGATGGGACCATGCCTCCGCCAAAAAGTCCTTAATCTGTGCCGAAGAAGGGAACTCCGAAAATGCCTTCTTTTGACAGTTAAACACTGTAGCATTGGGCAGCAGTACGGATTTAACTGCTTTGATCAAGCAGGGAATCCTCCGGAATAGAAGAGGACACAACATCAGAGGCTACAAATATGTTTTCCTCATGGTCTGAGGAAACTTCAGAGTCTGAAACAATACCAGACAGGGGTGTAGAGCTGTCCCTTCTAGAGGGCTTACGTTTAGAGCGCGCTCCCTGTCCAGCATCTGTTTGAAAGATTCTGACACCTGCGCCAAACCCTGAACTGATTGTGTGAAGGACTTCATCCAAGGAGGCTCTAAAGCAGAAGGCAGCAAAGGGGCAGGCATTACATTGGAGATCTGGGCTACGCCTGAGGGGTGAACAAGTATTAACTATGTAATGCCCAGACTCCAACCCATCAACCTATACCCAGCGTAAAGCCTGTGTCCCCTATGGAGGAAAAATAAAATAAAACAATAGGTACACATACTACACTGTATTGTCTTATCTTAGTTGTGAGAAAAGTTTAAGTCTTTGTTGATTCCTGTCCATAATCAACCAACATAGGAAATCAGAGCAAGGTAGCAAAACAAAGCTTACAATTTATTATGGTATACAAACCACGCACACTGTTCTCTGGATCTGCTAGTATAGCTGAGGCCAAGGCCGCAATGTGAACCTTCCTCTCCTCCAACTTGGCTTTCCTATGCTGTATTAGGTCCTCTGTGGTAAGTACACACAGCATCTCTTCCTGCACAACTGTGGGAAAGGATAATAAATCTCTGGTCACACTTTCTTAACATACAAATATATACATGCATATTAGAGCTGAGTGGTCCAGATTGGGTATAACCCAGCACATCGGAGGCTACAAGTGGAGCTACATAAGGTCATTGGATCTGAAAGTGGGGCATAACACTTATGTGAGGTCTCAAACTTTTGTCGTTGCCTGGTTTTATAATTTTTTATATATATGCACTCAAACTCAAAAAAGCAATGAAATTACGAACATTAAGACTGACGCCTTATTGGACGTGTTCTTGCGCAATACAGATATGGTATGCCATCATACCCTGTGGTTAACTGCAGAGGCAGCACTCTCAGAGTGAGATTGCTGTTATTCACTAAATTGTGGAGATGCTAATTCACAGAATTGTGTGCTCATTGGAATACACACGTGCAGTCTATGCAACTGAGGTCTGAGCAATTATGTGGCACCCACAATCCACTCAGTGCCCCTAATCTTCCCATTCGGTCACCACAGCAATCCCACTGGGTTCCAACATCCTTCTCACTCAGAATTCAGCTCCCTAATTTCTAAAACTATCATACTCTCTCTATGAATCTTCCCCAATCCCTACTGCTGCGTGGTCTTCCAACTGTGCTAGTTCTTTATTGCCTCAACCGCACCAATCTGTCTTTCCCCATCCGCGCCGCCCTGTCTTCCAGCATCCGTGCCACTCTGTTTCCTTCCATCTGCACCACTGCTTTCCCCCCAGCCATGCCACTCTGTCTTCCCCTCATTTGTGCCACTCTTTCTTCCTCCTCTATCTGCACCACTCTGCCCCACCCAAAGCATGCCACTATGTCTCTAAACCCCCCCCCCCGTCCTCACCAAACTGTTTTCCCTGATCCCTACTGGTGTGTTCTCCCATTTGTACTTGTCTGTATACCATCATCAGCACCAATCTTTCTTTAACCATCTGTGCTGCTCTGTCTTCCCATGTCCATGTCACTCTATACCCTCCATTCATGTCGCTCAGTCCCTCCATACCGTGCTACTCAGTCCCCCAGCCCTCCCAGCCACGCTGCTTTGTGTGAGGGGAAAAAATTGCCATTAGTTGGGATTTGCATTAAGTGCAGAATGGTCTGAGAATTTCACATGTAAATGGTTACCATTTTATTTTACCATACTTTAACATAATCCATTTTAAGCGTTTAGAACTGGAAATAAAAGCTGAATACAGTACACCAATAAAAGGGCCAATATTAATCCTACATGGATACAAGGTGTAGTACACAGTTACCTTCAGTGTCTTCCACGTCCATTTCCTCTTCCTTGTCCTGTTCCTCAGTAGGGGCAGCTGCAGGAGAAAACAGGCTGGGTCATATCAGGGAGCACCGGCACCCAACAATCCACTATCACACACAATGCTAGGCATGAGTATAGCCCACTATTACCTGGCTTTTCCATGCTCTGTGGAATAATGCCACGTTTGTCTTTGATGGGCAGTAGATGAATGACCTCTTTCTCTGGCTCAACCTTCATGCGCCTTGGCATTTTCTCATACGCCTCAATGACATCGTCCCGCTTTCTTTTTGTGGCATGAATCGGCTCACTAAGGGAAGCAGAAGCGCACTTTCCGATTACATTATGAGAATGTACAATCAAACGTCATACATTTTAATTCTTGCAAGACTATGTAGCTCCGCATTATCTTTTCATTATAGAAAATATTGATAAGCATTAATATAAACTGTGCTCACACCGTCACCTACTAGTTAGAATGAGGAAATAATTACCAGCAGAATTTCTTACTAATGCTGGTAATTCAGCTTCATCAGAAGTCTACGTTAAAGAAAAATAATAAAAAAAAAACGCAGTCAGATTTCCAGTGATAAAAACTGGGACAGTCCTTGCAGAAGCGGGACATGCAGAGCCATGTCTGTAATGGGTGGGACAAACACTACAGGGATTACATGTAAGGGGCAGTGCTGGAGATCGCTGCTGGTCATTTTTTTGTGTAATAGCATTTCTTTAGTATGAGAGCTTAATTGTAGTTATATAGTATATAGCAGGGGTATTCAACATGCGGCCATCCAGGTACTGTGGTACTACAAATCCCTGCATGCCCTAATAGAATACCTGTGGCAGGGCATGTGACAGCAGCTTGCCGTATTGCATGTAATGTATTGGATACACTTATTGTAGCATAATATTTTCCATACCTGGAAGAAAGGTCCCTGGTTAGGAAAGAGGCTCTCTGAGCCATCTCCCGCATTAGCTGCAGATCATCCTCATCTATCATGTCCAGTGGGAGGAACTCTTCTTCCAATTCATGTTCTTCATTAGCTGTAGTAAGCAAGTTCAACATGTCATTCAAAACAATGTGTATGCAACACATCAATCATCCCTTATCAGTTTGCCAGGAGACTTGCAACACTATACTATGCTGTGGAGGAACCCTGCTATACTATCTCTGGCCGATGTCACAGGCTCTTCAAGGTGGAAAAGAGCTGTCTGTGAGGTCCCTTCTCCCACCACAGTGAGCTAGAAAACTGTATCTGAATAGTTGCTATTGATTAAACTGCACCATCTCTATATATACAGGGGTCTGTATGTTAGCTCGGGCTAATCTCTTGAACCAGTGAATGGATTTGATAGAGTATTCACTACTCTATACCGTATTGATCAAGGAAGGTTTAGGTGTATGAACCATTAATCTGTGACAAAAGGGAGCCAAGCAGTGATGATTTTAGTGAAGAAAGTCACAAAAAAATCTTGCCGATTCAGCACCCTGGCCAGCAGCTTGGTGCAAGAGACAGTGAGAGCCAAACAGAGATAGCAATGTGACCTGTTGCTTAGCAGCAGCCTAGAGAGTGGAGAGTGTCAGGGACTGAGCAGGGTCACGTCTGAGGTAGACAGAGTGAGATAGAGCCTCCAACGAACCCATGAAGATGCCCTGATGCAGACACAGTAGATAAGAAGGAGCCAGGGAAGTTATAGCTATCAGGAACTTAAATTTAAAAAAAAAAAAAAACACAACCACCATCGGAACACCATCAAATGATTTTCATTTGATGGTGGCAAACATCAAAACACCAACATCAAATGGTAAAAACCACTACCAACAGAACAAAAACATTGATGGCTAGTAACCATCGGATTCTGATGTCCATCCCTACGCTGAACCTGCAGGCAGACTCAAGCCACCACTCTTACACTGTGAAGATCTCCCTCTCTAGCATGATATTCCAGCTCAGCCACAGGCCCTCCCATGATAGTTAGCTAAGTTCTCGGACAGGGGCACCATGATGAGAAAGCTCAATAGAAAGACCAGAAAATACAGAATACATTGTGAAGAAAAGACATTGCTCATTACCATGTTCGTCAGCCGGGGAGGAGTGCGCATGGAGGCTACGAAAATATGCACAGGTGACGCAGCCCCAGGGACATGCTGCTGATAATGCTTACAGGAGTGAGAAGCAAAGGCCTGTGGTGAGATGTAAGGGGCTGTGTTGAAATAGGATGCTGTGGTGAAATGCAGGAGGTAGGATTAAGAAGCAGTGAATGTTGCGAGATGCAGGGGGCTGTGGTGACCTGGCCTAGGTTATGAGACGCAGGGGGCTGTGGTGACCTGGCCTAGGTTATGAGACGCAGGGGGCTGTGGTGACCTGGCCTAGGTTATGAGACGCAGGGGGCTGTGGTGACCTGGCCTAGGTTATGAGACGCAGGGGGCTGTGGTGACCTGGCCTAGGTTATGAGACGCAGGGGGCTGTGGTGACCTGGCCTAGGTTATGAGACGCAGGGGGCTGTGGTGACCTGGCCTAGGTTATGAGACGCAGGGGGCTGTGGTGACCTGGCCTAGGTTATGAGACGCAGGGGGCTGTGGTGACCTGGCCTAGGTTATGAGACGCAGGGGGCTGTGGTGACCTGGCCTAGGTTATGAGACGCAGGGGGCTGTGGTGACCTGGCCTAGGTTATGAGACGCAGGGGGCTGTGGTGACCTGGCCTAGGTTATGAGACGCAGGGGGCTGTGGTGACCTGGCCTAGGTTATGAGACGCAGGGGGCTGTGGTGACCTGGCCTAGGTTATGAGACGCAGGGGGCTGGGTGACCTGGCCTAGGTTATGAGACGCAGGGGGCTGTGGTGACCTGGCCTAGGTTATGAGACGCAGGGGGCTGTGGTGACCTGGCCTAGGTTATGAGACGCAGGGGGCTGTGGTGACCTGGCCTAGGTTATGAGATGCAGGGGCCTGTGGTGACCTGGCCTAGGTTATGAGACGCAGGGGCCTGTGGTGACCTGGCCTAGGTTATGAGACGCAGGGGGCTGTGGTGACCTGGCCTAGGTTATGAGACGCAGGGGGCTGTGGTGACCTGGCCTAGGTTATGAGACGCAGGGGGCTGTGGTGACCTGGCCTAGGTTATGAGATGCAGGGGGCTGTGGTGACCTGGCCTAGGTTATGAGACGCAGGGGGCTGTGGTGACCTGGCCTAGGTTATGAGACGCAGGGGCTGTGGCGAGATGAAATTGCCCCCACGTGAAACGGGGCAGTCACTAGTCTTCTATAAATGTGACTAGTGTTCATTGTACGTACCTGGTGGTTTCTTCTTGACTCTATCCAGGGGTACCGGAGCTTTGGAGCTAACATCCCGCACCGCTTCTCTGAGCTTCTTCTGCTCTTTTCTGCGCTTCTTTGCAGAGCTCTCTTGCTTGTATTGCTTGTTCTTCAACTTGTTGTCAAGCTTTAGTTTGCTGGTCTTCAACAGCTTGCGGAAGCTGGGAGCTTGTTTGCGATTTCTTCTCTGGATAGGCAACAATCAGCAACAAGTTACAATAGGAGATAACTATATGGAGGACAACAAGCAGCATCCCACACACCCTGTAGGTTGCACTAATGAAAAATAGCATTCCCGCGAGGCTGTTCCAGTGGGGCACGGCGCCCTGCCCAATTTCTAAAGGGCAGAAAGCACCCTGCCCTCCGGCATGGCGCCCCACTGAAACAACCTGCGGGTTCTGTCCCCTCCCGCGAGACAGGAAAACAGCGCTCGCAGCGTTTGGGGGTTGCTCGGCATTGTCTGTAAGTGCCAGGCACGCCCCCAAAGAGTGACGAAAAGGGGACGCAACATAAAGACACGCCCCCTTTACCTTGGTCACAACCCCTTTTCAGGTGCACGCAGAAGTGCCCTTTCTCTAGGTCCGGCAGTGAACACTAGCTTAAACAAATCTAGAAATGCTTTATTTCACGCTACGCCATCTAGAACACAAGATACTAATAATGACATGCAAAAATATACAAACAAGCAAAACAGATAAGACAATGGAAGTGCACATTACAAATGCATTTAGTCATTACATCTTGTGGGAAGTCATGGACGGCTAACACCACATTATACTGTCATTGTTAACTACCAACAAACTAGACAGATTGTGGGGGGGAATTCAATTGTTTTCGCCTGAGGTGGCGAGCTGAATGTGCGATAAAGAGCAGACAGGGGCAGCCGGCGCTCATAGAAGGGGTAAGGGCGTGTAACCACTAGCTGAATGTGAGATAAGTCCTGGTTTTGGGCGACCATACTTCTGTTTGGGAGCGTTAACCAGGACTTCAGATAGATTGGGTTTAGGCAGCTAAACCTAATTGACAAGCACGCTAATTAATGGGCACCTAAAAACAATTGAATTGTAACATTGGGCGTCCATTAATTAGCGTGCCTTAAAAAAACAATTGAATCACCCCCTCTGTAAGCTGTAAGGTATGCAGTCATTATGCTGACATGGACAGAATGTGGACAGTCCATTTTAGTTTTAAGGCTAGGCTGCGATTAGGGTTAAAACACGCGACAGTTCACATTCACTATGTCAACATTTGACATGTCCACATAACGTCCATGTCGACATTCTGAATGACGACATGCAGAACATGACAACATTCTGGTGTCTGTCGACATTTTGTACCACACCCAGCTGTAAGGATATATCATAAAATCTACTTGTATAGATTATATATAAGATTATAAAATATTGTATTTGGGTGGTCTGCAAGTAATGTCTAGTAGGTTTATATTTTTTTTTCCCCAAAAAATGTTTTGGTCTTCCCAAATGTAAAGTTTATATTTTACCTTGAGTGCAATTGCATTTCACTGTAAAGCCACTCACCCATACACTTGTGTTACGCTATATTGCGGCTAAAGTCGAAAACGCTAATATTGTTAATGTTATGGTGAGTACACATGGGACGATTAAAATGCTTTATATGCACGCTAACGATGTCGATCATATCGTTATCGTTAATTTTTTGGTCCCTTTCAACCCACCAACGACCTGCGATGCGCGGGCATGTATGGACGATAACTTCCATCGCCCATGCATGCAGGCCAACCTGGTCGATATCGACCCGGTTACTATAGGGAGCCGCGATCGTTAAACGTTGCCCGTAGTTGGTGGCGTGCTGGATGATCAATATCGATCATCCAGCACACCTGGGAGATCGTTCAGCGATATCGTTATCGCTGACGGTCCTCCCGTGTGTATGCACTATAGGTTTGCTAATATATGAGCTTTAGGCAACTTCTGACGGTCATAACAAACACAGGGGTCAATTCAATGCGAACTAAATAGTGCCAGGAAAGAGCTCCCGGAGCTACTCAATTCAGCACACTTATGTTGGAGAATACCCGTTCTCTCGCCTTAATCATGGTGTTTAGTCGCGAGAACCGGCATTCTCCGACTTACGTGCCTGATGCGATGCTGTTTCCACAGCTCCTTCCCAGCACTATTCAATTCGCATTGAATTGAGCCCATAGTGGGGCGAATTCAATAGTTTTATTGCGCCCATAAAGTGACGGGAGTCTAAAGTGTCGAGAGATTAGGGGACGATAATCAATTGTTTTTGGCAGCAATGCCTTTTTTACGCATGTCGCGCCCTAACAGGGGGTACGTGCGAGAACACTTCAATCGCCCCCAATAAGTTGATTATATTTCCCTATCAACCTCCCTATAGTTCATTTGATTGCCAACTGAAAATGGGTCCTCAAGACACACACGTAAAGATTTTCTGTCCAACCATCCAACTAGTTGATTGGTTGGAATGAAAATCTGGTAAGGTATGAAAGCAAATGGCAATCAGCAATTTGCTACCAAATGCCAGAAAATGGACAAAAACTGTTTGAGCAAATTGTTTAGATCAAACATTTAACAAACTTGTCTGACCGACCATTTTCATCTGTTTCTGGCATTTAGGAGCAAATTGCTGATCATCAGTTACTCCCATATTTTACCAGATTTTCATTCCAACCAATCAAGTAGTTGGATGGAAAATCTTTACATGTGTACCCAGTCTAGTCCAGGTTTTAAAGGACAGATGACTGATGTACTAAATAAAGTAATTTGTGCTTAATGGATATCCTTAAAACCTGGTCTGTTTGTGTGCCTTGAAGAACGATTTTGAGCACTGGCCTAATAACCACATAAAACATACAGAAGAATAAACAAAGTTAAAGTTTAATTCAACTACAAATCCAATCGATTTTAAATTCAGCATATAGACTAATTTCAATGTAAAACTTTTTCTGCTGCTCTGCCAGTCAATATATATTTTGTACTTTACAGAAAAACAACATACAGGACCATAGACAAAACTGTACCAACATACGCCTCTTCACTTGCCGCACTCATTTAGAATTATATGCACTTATTCCTGGTTAAAGGACATTTTTCAAGCTTCATGGAATTTCCTCCACAAGACTTTCCTGCGCCCTCCAAGCATTCCCTGAAAACTCACTTCTTCATGAAGCTTATCAACTTCCCAAACTACCATACCACCACCCTAACTACACAGTCCACACAAAACTTACATGTATTCTCTTCTATGCTCAAACAAGCCCAGACCCAACATTGCTGTGTGACTGGTCCACAGAGAGTACCATTTTGTAATCTGGGTGAACCAATGTGCAATATGTGGCACTATACATCATGGACCATATCCAATTAGCTGCGGTAAATTACCGCGGCTAATTAGCTCGCCCGGCACTTATCAGGGTTTTTTTTTCAGGACCTAATGTGTCCCGAAAAATAACCCACTATAAATGCTGTTTTTTCGGCCAAAAAAAGGCGAGAATACATAGGACCCGCGATAAGCTTGCGGCCCTATGTGTACACACACACAAACATACATAGGGGTCTAATTACTAAGCAGTGTTAGGAGACAGAGTGAAAAGTGATAAGGTGCCACAGCCAATCAGCTCCTAACTGCCATCTCACAGGCTGTGTTTGAAAAATGATAGTTGGGAGCTGATTGGCTGGCACCTTATCACTTTTCACTCTTGTCTCCTAACACTGCTTAGTAAATAGACCCCATAGTGCACTACTAGACGTAGGACTGAGCTAGATCCCATAGCACAGGACAATAATGGAGAATGATCACATTCACATTAGACGTAAGTGACAGCTGAAGTCCGATTATATTAACCACTTGCATACCAGCCCTATGGTTACAGATGGATGCAGTAACCCCCTCTGCACAGAGACTCACCGGTTTCATGGTGCCGGTCCCCGTGTCACTGGCAGCCGCTCTCTCTCCGGCTCTGTCCTGCTACAGCAGCAGCAGCAGCAGCTACACACGTGTGAGTACAGGAAGCTCCAATCCTGCAGATGGGAGACTGCCGAGCACACGCAGCCAGAGCGGCCCGGAGAATAAAAACATAAACTGATTTACAGCGCGCCACCTGCTGGCAACATTGTAAACTGCATACAGTGATGTTTTCTCGTTTACTCTCCTGCAGGACGTTTCACAAATATTAACAGGGATATTCAATATGGGAGCGAAAACATCGTTTTTGCGTCATTATCGCAGGTTTGACTTTTACACCGTATTCAATTTCAAAGACTTATCGCAGGTTAGAAAAGTCTTTGATCAAAAACGGGGATAACTTTTCACCATTGAATAGGTGTCGAAAAAAAGTGCAGAATTGGGGTTTTAGTGGTGCAGGCTTAAAAAAAATAGCCTGCACCCCTGGGAATGACATTTAAAAAAGAACTGTGTCAAAAAAAAAAAAAGATATTGACACCCCAAAAAATTAATTTAAAAATTGGGGTGAAAAAAAAAAAATGGGAAAAAATTGTTTAAAAATAGGGAAATAGGTTCAGGGCTATTCTGCAAGTATGCGGCAGGTGTTTTCTAGAATAGAATTATAGCGGCAGGTGCACAAATGCAGAATTTTTAAAAACTCATGTACCCCAAATTTGATGGGACCACTTAAAAAAACGAAAAAAAAATAACCTAAATGCTCTTCTGCATCACTTCTTCAATGTCGGGAAAAAACACCTGCTGCGGCTATTTAAATCCCCGACTTTCAATTACAGGGTAAAACTGGGGTACCCATAGTGATCCCCCATGTTTTTACAACTTTAGGGGGGTCCTACAATTTTTTTAAGGAAAAATTCATAATTTTACGCAAATCCAACTTCGGAGTCTCCCGTTTTCGTTAATTTCATATTGAATACGGGGATAAGCGGGCGCGCGCCCGATACTTTAACGCAGGTAAAAACTCCGATATGAAACGTAAACTTCGACAGCGAAGTTTACGTTTCATATTCAATACCCCTCTAATAGGGGTATTCAATATGGAGCGAAAACGCAGTTTCTGCGATGTTTTCGCTCGGATGACGTAATTTTCGCCGCTTTTACTTTCACACCGTATTTAATTTGAAAACTTTTCGCCGATGCAAAAAGTATATTGCATTCGACCCTGCGAAAAAGTATCACCAAGGAATGGGTGGCGAAAAAAAGTGCAGAATTGGGGTTTTGGGGTGCAACATTTCGGAAACCACCCTGCAACCTTCAGACAGTCCCCCAAAGGTAAACTGTGTCAAAAAAATGTAAAAAAATACCTCAGAAGACCCCAAAAAAAGCATTTTCATTTTGGGGGCGAAATTTTTTTTTGGGGGGGTACAAAGTTAAAAACTAGCGAACTACAATCTAGGGGGTTCCCAAGTGTGCCCCCAGGTGTTTTTTTCATTGCAAGTGTTTGCGGCAGGTGGATTTTTCAAGTTTTTTAAAACTTCACTTTAGCAACTTTTAAATATGCTCACCCCCATTTTCAAGTACCCCAAATTTGCTGGGACTACTTATTTTCAGCCAAAAAAACTTCTAAATACTATTCTTCACCACCTTCCCAAATCCCCAAAATAGCAGCTATTGAGCCCGTTTAAAGACCCCAAAAACCTTCAGCAGGGCTAATCGGGGGTATCCAGAGTGATCCCCCATGTCAGAGCATCTTTTTGGGGGTGTTAGGGTCATTTCCCCAAAAATCAGCAAAGTTTTTGCTGATTTCACATTCGCCGGGTGTCGTTTTCGACGATTTCATATTGAATACGGGTATAATTGGGGGCACGCGCGATACTTTTTCGCCGGCAAAAGCTCCGATGTGCGGCAAAACTTCGACATGCATAGACGGCAAAGTTTACGTTTCATATTGAATACCCCTCTAAGGCCCGTATTCAATTTGAGGCGAAAAGCCGTCTTCGCGTGTTTTGGGTGGAAACTTTTCGCCGATTACGTCATTTTCGCCTGTTTTGATTTTACTCTGTATTCAATTTGAAGGACTTTTCGCCTAGGTGGAAAGTCAATGCAATGTAATAGGCGGAAAAGTTTCGCCTATGAATAGCAGGCTAAAAAAAGTGCAGAATTGGGGTTTTGGGGTGCAACGTTGCGGGAACCCCCGTGCAGCCTTCAGACAGTCCTCCAAAGGTAAACTGTGTCAAAAAATAAAAAAAAGACTTAAGAACACCCAAAAATATCACTTTGATTTTGGGAGCGAAAAAAAAAATGGGGGACAAAGTTAAAAACTAGCGAACTTGACTTTGGGGGGTCCCCAAATATGCCCCAGCTGTTTTTTTCATTGCAGGGGCTTGCGGCAGGTGGATTTTTCACGATTTTTTAAACTTAACTTTAGCAACTTTAAAATATGCTGGCCCCCCAATTTCAAGTACCCCAAATTTGCTGGGATAAGTTATTTTCTGCAAAAAAACTCCTGAATACTATTCTGCACCACATATACAAAAACACTATTTAGCAGCTATTGAGCCCGTTTAAAAACTCCAAATACCTTCAGCAAGCCAAATCGGGGGGTACCATAGCTTACCCCCATGTCAGAGCATCTTTTGGGGGGTGTCAGGCTGATTTCCCCAAATCTGATAGTACTTTCTGCTTGTTTAAGTTTTGCCAGGTCCCGTTCTCGCCTACTTTCAAATTGAATACGTCGATACGCGGGCACGAGCGCGATACTTTTCCGCCTGCAAAACAGACGAAGTAGGCGAAAAGTCCGGGGAGGCGACAAAGTATTGCGGGTCCGCTCAAATTGAATACGGCTCTAAGTAATAATTACAGCAGCGATGTTTGATGATAATGACAGGTGAAGAAAGAGTGCGCGGCCCAGGACCAGATTGTTCCCACATTTTTACCTGGGAGAATTGTAACAGATTGGACGATGTGGTTATATTAAAGCAAAACTCTCCTTTAACGGTAAAATAATATAAGGTATCAATGAGATGTATATAGGTTTTATTTTATAATATATTACTACAGTATTATTTGGCACTGTTAGAGAAAATATGAACATTCACATCAGTCCATGGTCAGTAGAGTTTATAGACTACCCCTACTACACAAACACACATGTTCAGACTGTATGAATCAGATTAAGGGTTTGTTTACTAAGCCTTAGATCAGGGGTGTATGTAGGGGGCCCGAGTGCCCCTGGCAAAGTAAGGGACTGGCGTCCCCCCTTATATTCTAAATAGGCATGGCGTGCGCCGAAGGAGCCGTTACTTTGGTCCCGGCGATCATGGTGAAGAGACGCTCCGGGAATCCAGGCTGACCGTCAACAAGGGACTTGTCCGTATGAGGCTGAAGTTAGCTTCTTATTCACATCTTATTCATTTTCCAGCTTCTTATTCAGAAAATGTTATATTAAAATATTTAAATCAAATTGAGTCCTTAAGTTTACCTTGTATAAACAAAATAGAATGTCTATTACACAAAATTCAATTGTATTTTGCTTGGCCCACAAAGGTTTTGGGCATGAAATAGGGTGGTAAAATGGGCACAGACACCAGATTTTCTATAATTTAATAATTAGCTGTAGTTGTGCAAGGATTAAATAGCCGTGGGCAACAAATGTGACACTTGGAATCCACAGAGGGGGGTCACTTACATATGACCAATTTGCAATTGGCCTTGCCCAACAAGGTTTTAGGCATGAAATAGGGTGGTAAAGTGGGCACAAGGACCAGATTTTCTATATATGAATAAGTAGTATAGTTGTGCAAGGGTTAAATAGCCTTGGGCAACAAATTTGACACTTTGAATCCACAGTGGGGGGTCACTTACATATAACCCACTCGCAGTTGGCCTTGCCCAACAACAAGGTTTTGGGCATGAAATAGGGTGGCATAGTGACCAGATTTTCTATATATATGTAAGTGACCCCTCTCTGTGGATTTCAAGTGTCAAATTTGTTGCCCAAGGCTATTTAACCCTTGCACAACTACAGCTACTTTTTCAAATATGGAAAATCTGGTCCCTATGCCCACTTTACCACCTATTTCATGCCCAAAACCTTGTTGGGCAAGGCCAATTGCAAATGGGTCATATGTAAGTGACCCCTCTCTGTGGATTCCAAGTGTCAAATTTGTTGCCCACGGCTATTTAACCCTTGAACAACTACAGCAACTTATTCAAATATATAAATTGGTGCCTGTGCCCACTTTACCACCCTATTTCATGCCCAAAACCTTGTTGGGCAAGCAGAGCCGTAACTAAACTTTTTGGTGCCCTGTGCCAGAAAGAGCATTGGTGCCCCCCCATTTTTTAATGGGACATAATGCACCCAAAAAAGGGCCATGGCTTCATGGGGAAGGTCCAGGGAAGAGATAGGAGAGGCCAGGAGATGCTGAGGATGAAATAAGAGGAAGCTACAAGCAAGAATGATAATTAACAGAAATTTGACAGGCCCAAACAGCGCCCCCTGCCCTGTGGTGCCCTGTGCGATGGCACCGGCCACACTACCCTAGCTACGGCCCTGTGGGCAAGGCCAATTGGGAGTGGGTTGTATGTAAGTGACCCCCCTCTGTGGATTCCAAGTGTCAAATTTGTTTCCCAATGCTATTTAACCCTTGCACAACTACACCTTCAAATATAGATTATCTGGTCGCTGTGCCCACTTTACCAACCTATTTCATGCCCAAAAGCTTTGTGGACCAAGCAAAATACAATTGAGATTTGTGTAACAGATACCATATTTTGTTTATACAATGTAAGCTTAGTGATTCATTTGATTTAAATGTGTTCCTATAACATGTTCTGAATAAGAAGCTGTAAAATGAATAAGAAGTGAATAAGAAGCTGTAAAATGAATAAGAAGTGAATAAGAAGCTGTAAAATGAATAAGAAGTGAATAAGAAGCTGGCCGAATAAGGAGCTAACTTCAGCCTCGTCTTGTCGGTAGGGACAGATATCCCCACTATACTTTGCCGCTAACACGGGAGAAAGAATCACCATGGTTCTCACTGAAAGGGCTATAAACATCTCAGTATATGCATGTTTTCTGAATATATCTCCGCAGATCCTTTATATTCATGTTTATTTCACATTACATTAATTTGATTTAATTTATTTATTGACCACATTTTATTTTTAAACCCACCATACTCATATACATTTTTTTACACAGCGCTTTGTATTCTACAGTTATATTGAAACTATTTTGGTTTATGAAAGCGGTTTATTATACTTCAGAAGCGCTTGATTACTTTTGTTTCTGACCAGAATGCCTAAGGCAGGTTCATCCTAATCATTGTTCCAACTTAGAATGTTTTTTGTATGACTTTGTCACTGCTGCTTAGCCCATTCACATTGACATCACAAGCATGGGTGTGTGCACACATCATCTCATCCGATTGGGATCAGGATGCCGACAGTCAGAATACCGACAGAATTTTGTAAGTATACTAACCCTTACCCTAACCCTCCCTTCCGCAGCCTAAACCCCTGGGATGTCAGCAGTTGGGAAGAGATTCAGACTGCCGTCTGGATTCCGGCATTGGGATTCTGACTGCCGGAATGCCAACTACATCCCCATTTCATCACGTGCAATCAGTGGCACCAAAATGCCAAATAACCCCTTCAGAACTAGCCTGCATATCATGTGCAGGACAGGGTCAGTGGAGATCATAGCCTGAGTACATTATTAACGTCTCATAAATAACACTGGGGAACAATCTGTTTCCAGGGATTTAAGAGTCGATTTCGATTAATTTTGTGCTCCTGATGATGAATATGCCATGCTTATTTTTCAATTGGCTCTAGTTTTGGAGATATGAATATGTCTGTAATATTTATGAAAAAAATTTAAACAATGCTAAAAAGATTTTTTTTTTATTCTGATTAAATTTGATTCGTAAAATGTTATAAAAAGACACAGGATAATTACATACATAAGTGTTAGGAAGCTATGAGAACCGTTTTTTGTAGGATATTCTTTTGTATTCTTGTTGCTGGCAGTCCCTCTGCAGACTCCAACAGTAATAGGCCATCATGTGACGATCCCACCTTCCTTGATATCTTTCTTCCATTACCTCAATATCCTGGTGGAACCGTTCACCCTGTTCTTCGCTTAAATCTCCTAGATGGGACGGGAAGTGATCTAAATGGCTGTACAAAAAATAGACTTTAATACTCATGTTGGCACCTACTTTCTCGAAACATTTTTGCATGTTGTGGACTAATTCATGATAGTTGTCTGCCTTGTGATTGCCTAAAAATGTTTGAATGACAGACACATAACTCAGCCATGCTTCAGATTCGGTTTTAGTCATAGATGTGGTAAAATTTGGATCCTTCACCAGTTTCCGTATCTGTGGGCCATCAAATTGCTGCCTTTAATTTTTCAATAGTAAGAGATTAAATGTTCTACAAAGCTACCTGAAACAATCGCTACAGTTGTCCAATGCTTTTACAAATGGTTTCATTAAACCCAGTTTGATATGGAGAGGCGGCAGTATGATTTTTTTCCTGTTAATTAAGGGCTCATGAATGATGTTGGCTTCTCCTATAGTTATAACTTCTCTTGGAGACCATACGGTTTGCTGCCAGTGCTTTTGTTTTTCACGACTATCCCATAAGCATATGTGACAAGGATACTTAGTATATCCACTTTGCTGCCCAAGAAGAAAGTTTACCATTTTTAAATCGACACAAATAGACCACTGATGCTGAGAATAAGCAATTTTTTCTAAGACTAACTTGATATTTTCATACTGTTCTTTAAGTTTTGTTGAATGACAGTTAGGAATCAACGCAATTTTATTCCCATTGTGCAGCATTTTAAGCTTCTTTTAGAGCTATGCAAAAAAGAGCCGCCAGTCTTCTGCTCGATATTCTGGCAAGTCCATCATCTGGAGAAGTTCCAGAATGTGGTTGCAATACACAAGATTGTTATCTTGGCTAAAGAACGGCAGTATGGCTTGCTCTCTATTTCAATACGACGTTATAGTAACATCCGGCTCAAGACAGTGCTTTTCTTGAAGTCTGGATGCTAAAAGCTCAGCTCTTTTTTTCGATAAATTCAAGTTGCAAATTAAATCGTTTAGTTCCTTTCGAAAAAATTTGTTTTGGAGTAGAGGAACTTTCTTCAAACGCACTTTCATCTGTGTTGTCGCTTGCACTGGATGAAATCAACATTTCCACATCATTATATTCAACTTCGCACAAAAAACTGAATGATGGCACAGGTAAATCTTCTCTATGTGGTATCGGTTGTTTTGCAGAATTCATACTTGGGTATTCCCATTTGCATTTCTTAAATCAATTCATACCCTTCACATTTACAGTACAAAAATAGCAGTCACTCAAGTGATCTTTTGGCTCACACCACATCATAGGTATGCTGAAATTAAGTCATTTTCGATCACCTTTAGTCCAATTGCGGAGTGATTCCACGCAGGTTTTACAAACTTTGTGATGCACCCAAATCTTGTCTTGCTGGCTTATGTGACGTCCAAAATAAGCCTGATTTGCTTGTTTTACTAATACAGTTATATTTTTTCTTTCTTTTGCAACACTATATTTTTTCCACAAATATAACAAAAAACATCAGTTGTTAGTACACCGTCTCTGAGAAGAACTAATTTTTATGGTGAAAACATTTTGTTTCACACATTCAGTGCTAACTCCAAACAAAAGCTGAGGACATACTGAACAAAACAAGCCCAGATGGCGGGAAACTGGTTGTGGTGGGAAAAAGAGAGAGGGCCGAACAAAGGAACAGGAGGTGTGCTAACTGCATCACTCAGCCCTCTCCGTTGCTCCTCCCTGTATGCTGGGAGGAGGTGTGGCTGTGGTCTGAGGATGTCCCAGCAGGCTCAGCAGTGCACTGCCACGCCTCCTCCCAGCGTTAAGGGGGGCATCCACTACACAATTTTAGCAGGCGATTGAACGATAACGTCATAGTTATCGTTCAATCGTTTAAAAATCATTTATAAATCGTGCAGTGTTTGGTCGTTAACGATCAACGATGCGTGCTCCCGCTGGTCATTTGATCGTCTCGTCAGTCGACTGAACATGCAGGTCAATTTCACTTGATCTATTAAAGATAGTTTGCAAATAGTTTGCAAATTGTTCAGACTAAAAGATAAAATTTCAAGGGAAAAAATCAAGGGAAAATCGTTTAGAGATTGGACAGGGAGTAGATCGTCTAGTGGATGTGCCCCTTTAGTGAGGAGAATTGAATGTGTTGTGTCTCAAATGTGACTACCAGCTCCGTTATCACAAATAAAGCAAATTCTTGTTATTGTTGAAAGAGGGTAGTTGTTAAAAAAGCAAAACTAAGTTGATTCTGTTAAGTAAAGCAGGCCTAGACTAGTAAGGTACTTCACATGGAGAAAATAATTTCATTTTATAATTTTTCATTAATTTGAAAACTGGAGCCAATTCAGCTATAGCGAAGATCTAATGCGACAATAGGACCTGCGAGTACTCTGAAACCGATCTTAAATCCTTGGCAAGTAAAAAAAAATATTTTTTTGTACCCCAGTGTAATCGCTTCCTCTGGCCAAAACAGAAGAGGGATATCAGTAAAGCTAGGTATACACTATAAGATTATCTGTCTGGTCTGGCTTGTTGGAACGAAAATCTTGAAACGCATCAGAGCAAATGATAACCGACCATTTACTCCCAAATGCCGGAAAAAGGACAAAAATGGTCGTCCAGACAAATTGGTTGGTTGTCGTTCCCAGAAACGGGGGAGTGTCGCAGATTCCTGGCCTCTTGCATGACCAGGCTGCGGGAAGCTTTAGCTCCCCCAGCTTGACCAAAGGATCGGTTGCGATGGTGATCCCGGCTTGCAATGTCGGTCGCGTTTGCTGGGATCACAAATGCAGCAAGGAGGTATCCATCCATCTCTGAATCAGGCCTCAGAAGTGGGAGGAGAGGACAAGAATAGGAAAATGAAAGGTGATGAGGAGAGAGTCAGGAGGGGAAGGGAAGGAAGAGAGTGAGGAGGTGAAAGGAAGAGAGTGAGGTGGGGAAGGGAATGAGAGACTGAGGAAAGGAAGGGAAGGGAGAGAGAAGAGGGAGAGGGAAGGGAGAGAGTAAAGAAGGGAAGGGAGAGAATAAAGAGGGAAGGGAAGAGTGAGGTGAAAGGAAGAGAGCGTCAAGTGGGAAAGGGAAGGGAGAGACTGAGGAGAGGAAGGGAAGGGAGAGAGTAAAGAGGGGAGGGAAAAGGAAGAGAAGGGAGCGAGTAAGGAGGGGAAGGGAAGAGAATGGAGAGTGTGAGGGGAAGTGAAGGGAGAAAGTGAGGAGAGAAAGGGAAGGGAAAGGAGAGAGTACAGAGGGGAGTGGAGGAGGAAAACAGGTCCCCTTTCCATAGCATTTCGCACATGGTATAAGTATACAGTGCATCCGGAAAGTATACACAACGCTTCACTTTTTCCTCATTTTGTTATGTTACAGCCTTATTCCAAAATGGAATAAACTCATTTTTGTCCTCAAAATTCTACACACAATACCCTATAATGACAACGTGTAAAGTTTTTTTTTTTGAGATTTTTGCAAATTTAATTAACAAAAAAAACACTAAGAAATCACATGTGCATAAGTATTCACAGCCTTTGCCATGAAGCTCCCATGCATCCCGTTTCCACTGACCATCCTTGAGATGTTCCTACAGCTTAATTGGAGTCCACCTGTGATAAATTCAGTTAATTGGACATGATTTTGAAAGGCATACTCCTGTCTATATAAGATCCCACACTTGACAGTACATGTCAGAGCACAAACCAAGCATGAAGTCCAAGGAATTGTATGTAGACCTCCGAGACAGGTTAGTCTCGAGGCACAAATCTGGGAAGGGTACAGAGAAATATCTGCTGCTTTGAAGGTCCCAATGAGCACAGTGGCCTCCATCATCCGTAAATGGAAGAAGTTCGGAACCACCAGGACTCTTCCTAGAGTTTGTCGGCTGTCTAAACTGAGCAATCGGGGGAGAAGGGCCCTAGTCAGGGAGGTGACCAAGAACCAGATGGTCACTCTGTAGCATTCCTCTGTGGAGAGAGGAAAACCTTCCAGAAGGACAACCATCTCTGCAGCAATCCACCAATCAGGTCTGTATGGTAGAGTGGCCTGACGGAAGCCACTCCTTAGTAAAAAGCATATGGCAGCCCACCTGGAGTTTGCCAAAATGCACCTGAAGGACCCTCAGACCATGAGAGACAAAGATTGAACTCTGTGTGAATACCAGGCCCTATGTTTGGAGGAAACCAGGCACCGCTCATCACCAGGCCAATACCATCCCTACAGTGAAGCATGGTGGTGGCAGCATCATGCTGTGGGGATGTTTTTCAGTGGCAGGAACTGGGAGACTAGGCAGGATAGAGGGAAAGATGAATATAGCAATGTACAGAGACATCCTGAATGAAAACTTGCTCCAGAGCGCTCTTGTCCCCAGGCAGGGATGACCGTTCATCTTTCAGCAGGACAACAACCCTAAGCAAACAGCCAAGATATCAAAGGAGTGGCTTCAGGACAACTCTGTGAATATCCTTGAGTGGCCCAGCCAGAGCCCAGACTTGAATCCAATTGAACATCTCTGGAGAGATCTGAAAATAGGCTGTGCACCGACGCTTCCCATCCAACTTGATGGAGCTTGATAGGTGCTGCAAATAGGAATGGGTGAAACTGCCAAAAAATAGGTGTGCCAAGGTTGTGGCACCATATTCAAAAACACTTGAGGCTGTAACTGCTGCCAAAGGTGCATCAACAAAGTATTGAGCAAAGGTTGTGAATACTTCTGTACATGTGATTTCTTAGTTTTTTTTTTATTATTAAATTTGCAGAAATCTCAAAACAACCTTTTACACCTTGTCATTATGGGGTATTGTGTGTAGAGTTTTGAGGACAAACATTAATTTATTCCATTTTGGAAAAAGGCTGTAACATAACAAAATGTGGAAAAAGTGAAGCGTTGTGAATACTTTCTGGATGCACTGTATAAGGCAGGTTGCATCTTACAGTAAATCTCTTAGAAGAATTTGCACTGGGGAAGAAGCTGGTTGTATTACCCACTAGGCAGGAAGCTTAGAAATATTTAAAAAAGGATATATTAAAACAGGCACTAGTACATAGATTGGTCGCTAATATTTTTAAATAAAATGCAGCTAATCATCTGAAAGTACCAATCCTTAAAAAAAAAAAAAAAATGACCATTCAACCATTTACAGATGACAGTGGTAATACAATTATATAATGATATCTATGCAAGAAAACACTGACAGCAAAAGGTGGTTTTAAACTATATAAAAAAAATACATGACATCAGTAGCATATGATTAAAATATGCAGAAATACAGGTGATGTAAAAGAGTATAAACCAAATATTGACACCAATAAATATTAAAATTATGCAAACTGCACACCGTCTGTATTTATGTATCTAATTTTTCCCTTGGTATGGAGCATTATAAATAATCAATAATAATGGTCCTTGCAATCACTGCTCATCAATAATCCGGAACACTGTCCAAGTATTACTACTAGTGCTGAATATAATTTCAAAAGGAGGAATTCCTAAATATATCATGTTACCTACAGCACAAATGTTGAATTTTATCCTCCAGATAAGCAGTTAATAATATTCATCATTGTTTCTTGATATTACTCAAAACATCCATTGATTAGGTTAGGTGTTTTACTTAATCCAAAAGACTGCATTTCTGTATAATTTATGTTACTTATTGAATATCAGTAAGTAGATAGTTGGATTGAAACAAAAGGAAGCTTGCACATCCAGTTTACAAACATACCACTAGATGGCAGCATTATAATAGAGAGGCCCTGCGTTTTTTCCTATCAGGTTGAGAATGTATGGGCATTCATTTTATATTCACAGTGATGGCTATTTAACCCCTACAGAAACCACTCTCCATGCCCTCTTTGTAGCAATCCAAATTAACTAGATCAAATCAATTATTGGCTTAGGGATGAGAATGTATTCTTATCACTCTCTTACCTTTTGGTCAAATGTACATAATGTAGTTAAAAACACCAATTTATAACTGTTTATTCCAGAAAAGTGGGACAGTAAAATAATTTCTTTTGATTCCATATAATCTGCTTTAGACATGTAAAAAAATACAAAAAAACAAACAAAACCTTGTTCTTAAATAAAGAATAAATAGTTTATTGAGGGAAATATTAGTTTATTGATTGCAACTAAACAAGTTATTTAAAAAATGTATGGCATATCTTGTTTTATTTTGGGGGGTAGCCTAGCAACTTACTATGGAAAGCCAACCAGGAATAGGTGGGGTACTGGAGAGCCCCAGATTCCATGGTTAAAAGAACCTAGAGCAGGGGTGGCCAGACTTTTGGACTCCGATC
Organism: Taudactylus pleione; assembly: GCA_031769625.1. NCBI lineage: Eukaryota > Metazoa > Chordata > Amphibia > Anura > Myobatrachidae > Taudactylus > Taudactylus pleione. Next base: position 51,864,888 of record JAUIMM010000015.1, read on the forward strand.
TACTTAAAAAGCTAAAATCTTTCGTGATCTACCTTACAGAGTATGCCTGAAGAAGGGGGCGTGACTGGTTACGTGTCTGCGGTCGATCGCGACCGACGAATTGGCCACCTCTGACCTATAATATAATGTGCTGCTAGATTCTACCTGGTGCACAGCACAGGCTCTCAGATACTCTATATATCATTGAGGTACAACAACATTCGGGGTGTGGGAACAGTCATGCATTATTCAGGGAGGATGGTACTCTTCCGTCTATTGTTAACTCTGTCAGCGGTACCAGCTGCTGATTGGTTGGGTGTCGCAGTCAGTCACGTAAAAGTGAGGGGGCTGGATTTGGCGGCAGCTAATTGGCTGTTGCTGCCATCATTTGGGCCAGCTAGGAAGGAGGGTGGAAGGAGTGGCTTTTAGCCAGCCCACGGAGCTGTCACTTAGGAGATAGGACTGGGGCACTTCCAAGCTGTTCAGTGTTCCCGGCGGCCTGACAGGTGGCTGGGAGACAGACAGAAGATGCTGCCCAGCTGCTTTGAATGATGTTAGTGGCCTGGGAGCTTCTTCTCCTCGTCTTCTGGCCAAAGAGCATGTGAGGCGGCATACCGGCCAGCAGCCGCCATTTGTAAAATTGTAGTGGCCCGGGGGGCAGATGTCCAGCCCACCCTTTGCTCAGCAGTGACGTCAGACAGCGGGCAATAGTAATGAGCTTTATGTAAATGGCACCTGACTGGGAAAACATGGCATCCAGCCACGGCGCAGCAGCCAATAAGAATCAGTATGATTCTTATTGGACGCTGTTGGACAGACCAACGTGATCGATTATTTGGCCACCTCTGACCTAGAGAAAAAGAAAGCTGCAGATTATTTTCCATGGATCCTTGTGGAGCATACAAAAGCTAGATACACACTATACAACTATTGGGCCGATTTGCCAATAATTCGGTTATTGGCCTCCAGTTTTGTACACTGTATATGAACGATCGTATTAGCTTTTCACCCATTAGAAAACTTCCACAAACGCATTCCTTCGATTATCTGGTGTGTCGACCAAGACCGAAAATCTCGGCCTCAATTTCCCGATAGCAAGCAGTGTGTGTACAGTCTCAATAAATCGGCCCACATTTCCTATCACTATGTCATCCTCTATGTGGGTGGACATATGCAAAATCAGTGTGATGTGGCGGAACAATAAGACGCTTCTGATAAAAATTTACTTAATGTGTAACACAGATATTGAGGCTTTCAATCTGCCTAAAAATCTTCCCAACCGAAAGAATCAGACAGTTTATACCTAGCTAAATGCACATAGTTATGGCTTGGAAGATGTTGCTGAGAACAAGTGATTCATCTCTGGATACTACTGAAGTGCACCAGAAGCTGACTCACAGCAACAGCTAGAGGTGGATGTTCGCACCAAAGTAAAATAGTAAAATATATTTTGATCTCCTTATCTGATCTGTTATAGAGCAAGGAATAAAAAATATGGTCTATAGGTCAGATAAGAGATAGTCAGACACAGAAGGGAATGGCGTAAGTACAATGAAGTGCCAAAAGTATCGTGTAGGACACCCTCTAGCCGAAGTGCAGCAACTCAACATGTCATTGATTCCACAAGTGGACAGAAAATCTCTGGAGAGATGTTCACCCATGTCTTCTGGATAGCTTCCCACAGCTCCCTGATATTTGTAGGTGCAGGATATGGGGTGCGAATGGACCTCTCCACCACATCCCATACATGCTCGATTGGGTTCATGTCGGGCGAACAAGATGACCACACCATTCCTGTTGCGATCCGTGATTAATCAGGCCCACAGTAATTTACTGAAACAGAAACAGCTGTGTAGGAGTATAACTGGGTATAACTGGGTGAGGAACAGCCATACTCTGCTACAAAAGGTTTGGTTGTGGTAGACAGTTTCATGTCACAGGTCATAACTGAGCACAGCAACAAGGTAGTTATACTGCAAGATCTCTCCCAGGCAAAGATTTTAAAGCAGACTGGGGTTTCAAGATGTGCTGTTCAAGCTCTTTTGAAAAAGCATGAAGAAACGGGCAACGTTGAGGACCGTAGATGCAGTGGTCAGCCAAGGAAACTACGTACATCAGATGAATGACACATCACGCTTACTTCCCTTCGAAATCGGAAGATGTCCAGCAGCGCCATCAGCTCAGAACTGTCAGAAACCAGTGGGACCCAGGTACACCCATGTACTGTTAGAAGTCTGGCCAGAAGTGGTCTTCATGGAAGAATTGCGGCCAAAAAGCCATATCTTCGATGTGGAAACAAGGCCAAGTGACTCAACTATGCACGAAAACATATGAACTGGGGTGCAGAAAAATGGCAGCAGGTGCTCTGGACTGATGTGTCAACATTTTTAAAATTTAGCTGTAACAGAAGGCAGTTTGTACAATAAGGAGAGTTTGCAGGCAACTGTGAAGCATGGTGGAGGTACCTTGCAAGTATGGGGCTGCATTTCAGCAACTGGAGTTGGGGATTTGGTCAGGATTAAGGATTAATCAATGCTGAGAACACGAGCAGGTACTTATCCATCATGCAATACCATCAGGGAGGCGTCTGATTGGCTCCAAATTTATTCTGCAGCAGGACAACAACCCTAAACATACAGCCCATGTCATTAAGAACTATCTTCAGTGTAAAGAAGATCAAGGAAAGAAGAACAAGGAATCCTAGCACTGATGATATGGCCATCACAGAGCCTTGATCTCAACATCATCGGGCCTGTCTGGGATTACATGGAGACAGAAGGATTTTAGCAAGCCTACATCCACAGAAGATCTGTGGTTAGTTCTTCAAGCTGTTTGAAACAACCTCCCTGTCGAGTTCCTTCAAAAACTATGTAAGTGCAAGAAGAATTGATGCTGTTTTCAAGGCAAATGGTGGTCACACTAAATATTGATTTGCTTTAGATTACTCTTCTGTACATTCACTTTGCACTTTGTTAATTGATAAACTATTAACATCTATTTTTAATAGCATTCTTACTTTGCAGCATTTTTTCCACACCTGCCTAAAACTTTTGCACAGTGTATTATTTATATATAGCAGTTTACAAAAGGTAAGAGGGGTTGATAGCAGCTGTGACTGGATGACCTCACCCTGCCAGGCAATCACAAATGTCATAGTTTAATCTTCCTAGAGTAACATGAGTTGGTCTACTTCACCACGCCCAGGGTATAGGGATTCCCTCTCATCCATCAGTAACAGTTTGTTAATGACTCCTCCCACTACATTGTGGGCGGGTAACACTCCACCACCAGGCTTCCACACCAGTACTTGGAACGCTTGTTCCAACAGACTCCTTCACCAGCACCTGCTTCTCCCAGGAGCTTTCCACCAGAACCTGGAGTGGATCCACTTCTTTGAATGTGTGGTCACACTGCTGCAACACCTCCTGACTAGTGTCAGCCAATTCCCACTGGCCACTTCCTATGGACCAGTACTGTGCTTGGTAGCAGGCAAAGTGCATAGATTGGAGACACTAGGCTGAAGAACTCCTTTAGCCAGCAGTCCATATATTCTTTCAGTTCTATTGATCTACGAAGGATCTAAAGTCTAAATATATATACTGTCATATTTATTTATTTTTAATTAAAACTAAATCTGACACCATACAAAGAAAATACCCAGCTCCAATTTAATACCAACTGGTCTGTGGGAATAGAAGCCTCCTCTTTCTGGGACAGTACAGGTTAAGGACTACAAAGCACAGAAATCTCACGGATACAAAAGTGTTCGCAACCACAATGCAATTTGCATTTACAACACATAACTGGCTTTCCTGCACACTAAAGGGAGCTCATTAAGAGATTCCTGTGGTTAATTTTAATTAGAAAGTGTGTGTAATGGCTGACTGCAGAGGCATTAAATGTATTTTGAAGACAGGAGCAGTGAAATTTTACATAAGCAACAATGCAGAAACATGTCTCACAAATCCGTGCTCCCGGGATGATAAAAAGGAAACATAAAAAAGTGGTGCAGCATTAATTAAATATAGCTCATAGCCTGAAAGTTACAAACATGAAACCGCAAAACTCAGGGAGCTCATATCCTGCTGTATGCAGTCATACGGTTATGCAGTACTTTACATTTGGATCATAGCGGCTTCTGTCTTGTAATCATCATCACATCAGCAATCTCAACAGCCAACCTGTGTATTTGTATGCCCAGGAGACTATAAAAGAGGTCATTATGGTGCATTCTGGCCTATTCTCCTAGAGTTTTCAAGACTCTTAAATTTGGGATAGTTCTCCCAACTCCTGGGAGAGTGGGCAACACTCCCCTCATATCTCCGGTGAAGTAGGATGGAAGAATGATTAAGTTGTCCACTACGAATTGCTTAATCACAGCCCCACCCCCACAATTTAATGCCACAACCACAGCATTACATAACGGGGGTTGTTCTGTGATCCATAAACTCTATAGCTCCTCCGATCCCACCTGGAACCCATCGCTCCTCTTTTCTCACAAAGGGCAGTCAATCAAACAAAATACAATCCGCACAGACCACGATAGTGATAAATTGTTCAATCCCCATATATTTTAATATCATAAAGATATGTCTATCTTAGGTTAAGGAGGTGCACCCAGGAATAAAAATGAACACATGAAAAAGAAGAGAAAGTATTCCTATAATGAGGCACTCAGAGAATTATAAATTATGTATCAAGATATTATCCACTATTCATAATTGTATAATTTTCATCATAATAGTGACACTTCCTATTGTCAATCCACATTAAAATATAACTTTTCATAGATCCTTAAAATAAAGGTCAGCAAAATATTTATTAAACACAAGTTGAAAATACATTAAAATTATTATAAACACAAAACTTGAAAACACATTAAAATGATTATACTGTTGCTCCTATGATTAAGCGAGACAGCGAAACATGCGTCAGGAGACACGCGGTACACGCTGGCTAGCGTGTGCAATGTGTTTTTGATATGATAAACCACCTCTAATATACAGCTTATATGACGAATGTGATGGGTGTCTGTTAGACACTTAGGCAGTGTAAACGGGCACATGTGAACTGGTATAGCTGCTGCTTGAACATGTTTAATATTGTATCAGTTTACCTATATGCCATAGAGCAAAGAGATACATAATACCACAATCTCGGACAGTACTTAACTCAATATTGAGGGTGACTTTTTACTGCTGGATTATTTCAGTAAGTGACATGTGAGACAGTATATTTAAATTAGCAGTGATATTAAAACAGCTGGGTTACGGTATAAGACCGTTGATTGATCAGGGGAATCCTCACTACTATCTGTGTTAAGCCGGGGCATTATTCTACCTTATTATATGAATAGAACACACTGGATAAATCCAGCTTCAGAATATATAACATTGAGATGGAAATGAATTGTAATTGAACTAATGAGACAGATAAACATTTATTCTCAGGGATGCAATCCTGTGTCAAATATTATATCAACAAATAATTGTAATTTTCATGGGACTTGCAGCGACATCACCAACTATCCATCTAATAGTTTGTGTGTGTGTGTGTGTGTGTGTGTGTGTATGTATATATATATATATATATATATTAGGTCGACTGAGTTAATATATGAGTCATAACAACTGGTGGATATTCTGATGTTGTGGCAAAGTACCTTTTCAATACCAATGACAGACATTTCAGTGGGATCTGCTGAGATTCCTAATTAAATAAAGGATTAAGATGAATCTATGAGTGATGTGATATTATAGTCCTAGGAGACGAACAGCATGTCTTCGGAGTATTAGGATTTATGGGATCCGCTGCGATTCCTAATGAATCACTGATATTTATTGTGAATGAGCTGAACAAGCTAATGATTTAATATAATCCTATCTGATATTTATATATGAGAGATTACTATGCTGATATAAATCAAGCTATAATGAGATTCATATAGATATCATAACAACCCAATATCGATGTGGGACAGGTTATAAGACCTGAGGGTTGCCGTATGGGATTGAACATTGTGTCCAATGGACACACTTGTAGATACAGTCGGACCATATGTTGTTGCCCCTGGATGGCAATAGCCTCATGATTATGATCTAATAGATATATACTGTATACTTATCCATCACATTTCATTTGTGGTTGTGAAGATTAGGTCTAGTTCAATCATATTTATATTGCTAGCAGTGAGGATTATAGAGTTAGACCCCTGATATATAGCTAGAAACGAAAAGCGGAGCTATAGAAGAGTGCACTTACAGTCCTCAGGTCTACAGACACCCCTATCATGTTTGTATTTATCCTCTATACAATAAATTGAACAAATAATTGGTTGGTGGTATAATAATTTTAATGTGTTTTCAAGTTGTGTAAGAAATATTTTGCTGACCTTATTTTAAGGATCTATTAAAAGTTATATTTTAATGTGGATTGACAATAGGAAGTGTCACTATTATTATGATGAAAATTATACAATTATAAATAGTGGATAATATCTTGATACATAATGTAGAATTGTCTCTGAGTGCCCCATTATAGGAATACTTTCTCCTTTTCTCTTTCATGTGCTCACAAAGGGCAGGTCAGGAATGTAGGCGAGTTGACTACAGCACTGACATATCTAGGAAGGGTGCAGTGTGTGTACATGGGCACTGCAACATGTGGGCCTCCCTCACCGAGTGACACAACCAGACAGGCATAAAACTGATGAGACAGACTGTACGTACAAAGGCACAGTATCTGGGTGATTGATAAACATATGCGCAGAGATGGTTTATTTTATTGGCGTGTTATGGGAGCACCGAGGGCATGTCGCTGAAGTGTTTGCACTGCCATAGAGCGGTTGCAAGTTTTGACTGTGCCGTCTAAAGATGCACCAGGTGGTATTAATGTGTACGGTTGCTAAAAAGTGGGCATCTTATGGAGCATACACACGGTCAGATCTGTCAGATGAACGTTTGAACGATTTTACCAAAGATTTGAACGACAGAACGATTTTTTACTGCATTAAAATGAATGGAATTGTCCAAGTCCGACTGCAAACACATCAGATTTCAGATATCGTTATCTGACCATCGGGAACGTGCATCGTTCAAATCGTTCATCTGAGATGCAGCCACCTCTGACTCAGCCCCTTTGTGTGCACAACTGCTAAAGTGTGCTCCTGTACTACCTCACTCCATTCACTTAATCACTAATGTGAGTGAGCAGGAGCAGAATGACACCACCAGTATAACCGCCTACCTACAGCTTCTTGGCCTTTTTGTGGGGTAAAAAGAGGGGAAAGCAGCATTCATAATTGGCCTCTGCAATACTGCGAAACTCAGCCCACCCCCCTTGAGTATTAGCGTATAGGCACTCACACTTAATACTAGTTTCATCCCATAACTTCTCTGAAACCCGTGGACACGATCCAGGCGGCTCTATAGCATCTCCACACATGCTGCAATATCTGACAACTGCATCAAAATCAAGGCATGTTATTACTGGTCCATTAAATAAATGTAATAGTAACTGGGCTGAATTTCCAATTTGCATAAATGTTACACAAAACTCAGCTAATGCAGAGCCTACGGAAACCAATCAGTATGACTAAAAATAATCAATGAACAAATAATTACCTGGAGTGCTTTAAGCAAGTTTAATAGTCAGGTATGTAATAACTCAGGAAGCCTCTGTACTGTAATTTACCACAACAGAGTAAGCTAATATCACTGCCAAATTCCTCACTTTAATACATGCTATATATACACAAAGAGAAAAAAAATCTGTGTGCAGAGTAATTGGTGCTTCCACTTTTTATAAAACATCTATACAAAAATAAAATCGTAATAATTTGTACCTAGCAACAACTTCTAGGATTGCACAACCTGAGTCACTGGCAGCCTGCTTTTACATGTGTGTGGGTGGAAAAGGAGACATGTTCTCTACAACTTTTAATAGCTGACACTTATACATAAAATTCTAAATATCCATTACACTAAAGTGATGTTTCCAGAATTCCATTCAGTAGGAAGAAAACAATCACTACAAACTAAAAGCCAGCTTGAAGTGGGTGACTAAGGGGATGACTCAGCTCTGAAACGCGTAGGGTCAGCAGTTTGATACCGTAGCAGTAAACGTTTACCACTTATACAAGGAAAGAATGTCTGGTTTAAGAAACCATTCAAGTAGTGGTTGAAAAAAAAAAAAAAGAAGAACATAGTGTCCATGTAAACTACAGCTTGTGATATGAATGACTGTAATTGTGTCCTAGATTACAATGAGGCAGCATTGAGAATTAAAGATCTAATAGATTTTATTTAACTGCATTGTAAAAAGATACTTGTTCATTTGGTTTATTACCAGGTCCGCCTTTTCTAATGTTTCAGCTATATGAATTAGTGCTGCAGATGCGGAGTGCATAAGTGTAAGGTCAATCATTAAGTCATGCAAATTAGCATATGGGCCCTCTAAATGTGTCTCCTCTTCTAGGGGAATGGCTCTGAGAAGCCGCACTACTTTACCAAGCTTATTAAAAACCAGCATACTTTCTATAAATAAAAACCCTCCTGGTTTGGTGAGAAAAAATACAAAACACTCTTTTTTAAAGTTTTAGCTTCCAAGTTTATTTACATAGGAATTGTTCATCTAGTGGTTTCAAATGAAGGCTAAGTCCCTTCTATGTACATGTTCTATATACAGGTTTATACTTGAAAAGTAAGAAAACTGTACAGTAGCCACAAAAAAATTAGAAATACTTTGAAAGACAAAAGAAATACATAAATTATATGTAACATTCGAGTTTACACGTGTGTATTTTAGAAGTATTGTAGAGCAGCAACAGAAACAGGGGAACTACTAGCCAGCCGAGTGTAGGATCTCTGCGGTTTCATTTCATCATTTCACATTTGCGTACTTGTACACACCAAGAAGGAAGGAGGAGGGGGGGGAAGCTACAAAAGTACAAGTAAACAATACAAAATACTATCAAACAGGTGGTTGTTTAGATTAGAACTGCAAATATCAACACTTTTAGGACTGAAGAATGATAGTAAAACAAGTGGCTTCTGGAAGAAATCTCATTCTTTTGGAAAAGACCCATTCACATAAAGGTTTCCATACACGGATACCTGCTGATATCAGAAATTGTATCACCCGTCAGACCTCAATAGGAGGAAGGCAGCAGTTATGTACTCAGACTTATTCTACTGAACACTTCCCTGTTGTGTCTTCCACTGTAGAGATCGACTAGTGCAAAACAGGTTTCTCAGCAGAACTAGATGGTAAAAGATTGCACACTGAACAATGCCTCTGGCTTACTAAATATATAAAAGCACATTTATGGTTACAAATCATAAAGGGGACATATGGAGGCTAAAAGCTGTAGTATTGTTATATAAAAAAAACACTACAGGACAGCTGAAATTAATATTCTGCACTTATTTTTTTACTAAACAATGGGTGTGTGTATGGGAGGGGAGTGTGTGTACTGAGTATTAACACATAATAGAGGTGTATATAGAAGAATTACACCTTTCTAGACAAAGTAGAACATAAGTATTGTGTTCATGAGACATGGGTTCTCAGTCTCTATTATACTAATGAGTGCAATAGGTTGTTGGCTGTTTCCAGAATGTGCCAAGTATTTGTGTAAGGACCACGTGAAATAAAGGGGACATTGCTGGTTTGGGTAACTTACCCAAACAGTGCAGATTAATGCGTTTTGCTGGGTCAGTAATTATCCCATCTGTTTCTACAGAGAAATCCTAAAAACATGACCTGTTGGAGATACTTGAGGACTGGAGTTGGGAACCACTCTCTAATAGTGTCAAGGGTGATTTCCTTATAGCAGTGTTTCCCAACTAGTCCTCAGGGACCCCTAACAGTGCATGTTTTCCATGTCTCCTAGCAGGTGCAAAGGTGTATTCACTACTGGCTGACACATTTTAAAAGATTCACAGGTGGTTCTAATTATTTCACTTGTGATACAGAGGAGATCCATAAAAATGCGCTATTAGAGGACCCAGAGTACTGAAGTTGGGAAACCCTGCCTTAAGCTGGCCACACACCTACATATCTTTCCAACCAGCCAAATATTTGGCTTGCTGGAACGAAAATCTGGTAATGTATGAGAGCAAACTACAAAAGGCCATTTGTTCCTAACCACCGGAAAATGCACAAAAACGGTTGTTCAAATTAGTTAAGTCGATTTAACCAACTTGTCTGAAGGATCATTTTTGTCAGTTTCCTGGTGTTTGGGAGCATATGGTCAATTGTCATTTGTTCCCATACATTACCAGATTATCATTCCAACCAAGCAACTAGTTGGCTGATTGAACACAAATCTGGTAATGTATGGGAGCAAATGACAATTGGCCATTTTCTCACAGACGCCAGTAAAAGGACAAAAACGATCAGACAAATTGGTTAAATCAAACGGACGATTGTCATTTGCTCCCGTACATTACCAGATTTGTGTTACAACCAGTCAACTAGTTGGTTGTTTGGAAAGATAATCCTCAGATGTGTGGCCAGTTTATTAGTGACATTAACAATGTTTAACTCACAAATGCTGGAATAAGCTGTCCACACGGGTATACTCACTTTTACTACAAACAGCTTTCCCTAATAAAATACAAAGTTCTCCATTGTCTTCACACACTGCAGAAACACAGTAGGTTGTAAAGCAAATTTTAAATATTGCAGGACACCCCCACTGAATGAAATAGTACAGTAGTATATAACAGAACGGACTAGAAAAAAAAAAAAAGATGCCCGACAGTATTGCACATCAAAAAACCATTTTCCATCCCAATTGTGTTGTGTTACATATAATTGCTATACATAGACATATTAATAAGAATATGTTTTAAAAAATGAGTGGGGTTATTTAAGAGTGGACTTAGTGTTATTAAGCAGTCCTACAAAATCTTTCAAGTTCCAAAGATCTGAAATGAATATAATTGCTATCAGGATGAAAGCGATATGGAATGCTGGATTTCACATTTACTGTTCACTGGTGCCATCAAACAACGGCAAATCTGACTTCACATTGTCCCAAGCCAATCCCCAGGATGCTAGCAAGGATTCTTCCCCATTAGCAGGACTGCTCTAGAGCAGCATCTTATGGTGTGTGAATGACACAAGTCTCCCCATATGCTGAATGACATAAGCCTTCTCACAGTGAGGTAAATAACTTCATCTCAGGAAATAGTCATCAAATCTGCAAGTTTCCTGATATTTAAGAAGCAGCAATTTTTTGTACCAGTCAATACATACTTTTGACCACTGCTAATCGTTATCACATACTTCTTGTTGTGTGCATATTTTAAGTCCTTTACAATTTGATTAATTTCTATATACCCACCTGCAACTTTTATTAATTACATTGCTTTACTTATATAGCTTAACTATGTGTCTTTCACCAAAAGCTTTTGTTTCATTTAGAGTTATCTATTTCTCATGTTAGGGGACCAGACACAAGCTTCTTTGTTTGTATAATAAAATCCAAAGAGCAGAACACAAGGCAACCAAACTGAACTAACCTACATACATTATATATAGGTATTTGGGGGAAGTAAGACACGTTTTCGGTAAAAGTTGCAGATGAGCATTCAAAAGTTAATAGATTAAAATCTTATTAAAAAAAAAAAAAGGCAGAAAAATTCTCCAAACTCATTTTCTATGTATCCTTCATTACTAGTACAGGCAATAGTAAATTGTAACTGTAACCATACAAATCACTACAAGGGAATACATGCTGTATCAATGTTACAGTCAGCTTAAAGGGCCCAGATATCTATGGCCCCGATTCCCCGTCCTACGCCGATCGGTGGCCATCGATGATCGGCAATCCATCAGCAGATCGGGGAAATTCAACATGTAAAGAAAAAAAGTCCCTGACTTGCCGCTTTCTGACCATTTTCGGGTTGGGTATCAAGAATTTTCAACATGTTGAATAACCCTGATACCCAGACGTTGGCAGAATGGGGAATTGTGGCAATCAGGAGATGTATGGGCCCTATTATAAAAGGGAAATACCTGCATGTTACAGTTCGTACTATAATTCACAAAGGAATGACAGACTGCGTCAGAACCAAAATCAGTGGGCCTTATTCAAAAACACTAGCATTATTGCAAAAATGTCAAGACATTTTGTACACCAAAATCGGCTAAAATGGCAAAAAAATGGTTGTGTAGCGGTGCACTTCCACAAAATAACAGCTTGTAGCTGTGAAATGGTATGAGTTCCAAGTTCCCCTGATACCCAGTTTATTATAATATCCTATACTAAACAGAACATTATAATACAACAAGTAGAATTAGCCCCTTGGGAACTGAAACCTGGGAACTCCCTTAAATTGTATGAGTTAAAAAATTAAAGCATTAGTAATAACACAGTTTATTATTATTATTATTATTATTATTATTAGCATTGAGGCATGTTTAAGTGGAATGGGTAGATATATTTCAATGTAAAAGCTATTTTAAAATGTAGGTAAGGTAAGAGTTAATATTCTATGTCAAGCAAATAATAGGACAGTGAGATGATCAATCTAAGGGGGAATAATCAATTATCCACAAGATTCTGAAAGAACATTACAGATCAATACATTGCATGTTAAGCAGGCAGGGAAAGCTCACTTGTTTAAACTCGCACCCCATAGAGTTGTGTTAAAAAAAACAAGCAATATTTCCGTATTAGCCATAAATACTGAGACAGATTCTTGTACTGAATTGAATCGTTCCCTAATGCATTTACAGTATTGTGAAATTGACATTTGGTGATGAATTTAATTGTTTTTTAATTACATTTTCAACCTCATGTTTGTGAATAAGGCTCAGTGTATTGGAAAATAACATGAAACAAAACAAATATCACTTAAACTGCATAAAACCCGTTACATCACTGACTGTGTAAAACTAATATTTTACATAAGAAAAAAAAAAAAAAAAGGGTGGTGGAAAGTGATATGATGTGGCACAATATAGAAGAATTATAGGCTTTGTGCATGTGCTTTCAATGGTACAAATACTTTGGAAACGCACGACTGTCAGTGGTGTCAATCATGAGAACTGTGCATGGAGTGACTGTACAGAGAATAGTGCATACACATCCTAAAGACTTTGTTGCTTTCACTCTGGCAACTTGTCCATCATTCTTCCTGTAGCTGGCTGCAGTTACATATACTGGTCTGATTAGTCTAGCAGATGGGATTGCACATTGGGAGCACTGCCTTCATTCCCATACAGATGTTAAACCATCTCACACAAAAAGAAAAAACAATCTCAGACAGGCATTTGGTCCTCTGCAGATTTGAATCTATACACATCTAACTTCTATTGGTACCAAAGAGCTCAGTCCAGACTGAAGTTAAATGTATGCCTGGCAGAAGCATTTGCACTTTTACAAATGAAAAAGGAAAATAAAAAAGTGCATCTATTATTTTTAAAAACATATACTTGAAAACTTAGTGTACCAAGTAAAAGATCTGTTACAAATGTTTATTGCATTAAACTTTTTCTTCTTTATATTAAATATGACCCATGTAGTTGAGAAAAAAAATTGCATTTAGTGTATTCCAGAAACCAAATGCAGAGATCTGTGTTTTCATTTTAATACTGACAAGAGTACATCACGGCATTGAAGTCAATGTGCTGTTCCCTGGGATTCCTTAGGTCATACTTCTCCGTAGTGGTTTTCAATCTTGTGACAAACCCCGCACCATTTTGCTTGTAAAAAGTGGTTTAAGGTCAGGAAAATGTAATTATTTTTAAGTTTTCAGTGCAGGGCTATTTTTGTCACCATCTTTGTAATCCTTCATTAGTGACGTGAATACCTGAAAAAAAATTTAAATAAAATTTAGACAAAAAACAATACACCTTGATAATATGACAATCCGCAGTCAGTTCTTGACCAGAGATATTTAAATATATGTCAATTATTTTCTCAAAATGTGCAGTGACATCATTGGTCCAATCTGTAGAACTAGAGATTGCTGACAATTATAAATATATTTTCCAAAACTATAATTAAGTTTAAAAAAACAAACAGCTCCTTTATCTGACTTTTTTAGGGTACATTGGGACTGTGTCAGAGCACCTTAATGAATGAAATCATTAACTTATTACGACCTTGAATTACCTTTATTTTGAAGTAGCCAATCAAACCATTTGAAAGAAATGAGTGCACTGATATTGTGTGAGACAGTCTTCTCACGTGATTATGCTAGTGAGCACATGTCTGAATGTGATTAGGACACTTATGTTAGACATGGTAACTTACTGCGGCTAATTGAATCTCCACCTTATTGTCTTTGGCAGTATCATTTCTAACTCTGATTGTGCCAACTAAATTCAAAGACATCAAATACTGGGATAAATGAACAAATCTGAATACAGCCAGAAGAGCGAAAACGATAAGAAAATATAAATGTAATTACCATTAACCAAAACTATAGTGCACTAATAATCAATTAAATCCAATATTTTATGGAATGGTAAAATTTGCCATTTTATAATGAAATGGGGGGGCGGGTTTCGTTTGAGAGTATTCACATTTTTTATCCTTTAATTTTCTACTGCACACTATGCCCGGACCCTAATTGTATAACATAACTCAGACATTTTCTGTTTCCACATGGCAAACGCTAATCACAGTATAGGAAGTTTGTGTCTTCTAGTAGTAAAAGCCATTTAGAAGCATAGCTGACAAAATAGAAAACACACTAAATTAATTCATCATTAAAAGGTTTATATACCCCCATTTTGTTAAGAGAGGTTGATGCTGTTAATAGCAACTGGTCAGAAGAAAATTACTGTTGAATAAAATCACAAGTCGCCCACTCCAGCCCAGTATGCACAAGTACAGAAATGTACCCAAAAACTTACTGAACAATGTCCTTGCTTATATGAATACAAAATGTGTAATTATTTTAAAAACTTTATAGAAATAAACCTACTTCTGAACCGTGATCCAGTCTGACCAACACCCTGGGTTAATAGAATAACAAATAAATGTCTGATTGAATTGCATTAACATGATTCCAAATATCTCCTAATAATGGCATCAATGGGGACTCCCCGTAGTCAGGACCTAGACAAACCTTGGACAACATCCTATTACAGGCAGAATTAATGAACAGGGATATAGGAAACAATTAACAGCCCTGTATAATGCAGTATAATGACTGACTCGACTCAAAGTGCATAGCGTAAATTAACCTCTCTCAACAATGACCCACCTTCACTCAACGAAACATACTACAAAACCATTATTCCCTGATAGAGCTAGGCTGAAAGGAAAAAACACCAGGTGCTTTCACTAACTTGTGTCCATTTCTTATTACTGTTTTGCATCTGAATAGCGGCTATGCAGCTGAAGAGCTTCTCGGATGTAATGTCGTCAGGCAGTTTTGTCAGGAACTGTGCTATGTGAATAAAGTCCATCTGTAACAGGATATCTTCATAGAGGCGCAGGATTCCTAGAGCCGTCCTAAACAGAAACTCTTCTCCGTCCCTGCAGAACACATCCCATACCCGACAGGCAAGATCAAGTGGCAGTGATTTGCTGTAAAGGGTGAATATCCTGTTGGCAAGAAACTGAAGCTCATTTGTTGAAATTTATAAAAAAAAAAAATGTAATTCACCGAAATGCTAACAATGATTCACAGTTGACAGCAGACAAAAGAGACCAATCAGGAAAGAGCCTTGCACTGGGCATAATACAGTTGTATTGCATTTGCACCGGGGGGGTGCCCAATTACTTCACGGTTTATCCAGTCAGATGACATGTTCTGGAGTAAGCAACAGACTTCTTACTGTGACAAACAGACGCTGCACTGTGCTGTATACATAGAACACCAGTTAGGCTACCTTACACTTACCTTAATACAGACACACAGACTACCCTGGACAACAAATAGTTATGTCATGGGTAAATATAAACATATTAAATGACCAGTGCAATGCGGCTACTGACAATTCCAGGATAACATGGCACACTGAATAAATAATAGTTTCTGAAGAATGATATGGAGAAGGGTGGTTTTGTTGAGCATTACACATACCAGTCTATCAGGTAGAGGTCCGGAGTAAGACTATAGGAATTGAAGTGCAGGAAAAGCTTGGGGAGATTCTCGTCAAAGAATACTTCAAAAGCTGCAAAATATTTCAGCATCTAGAAAGGAAAGCAGCAGTAATGAGAACAGGATGGGCTCAGGAGACAGCCAAGTGCCAGGCACACAGCTTTATCCATTACCAAGGCATTTGTCTGTCTCCAACATGACCTACACCTATAGAATTTCATTTCTCCAACTGTAATTCTCCTTTAAAATGTAGTCAGTGTTCTGGAGCAAAGCTATTCTCCCCCACCATACTACATTATTAGACACTTTATGTGCCAGTGTTTTAAAACCTCTCAACAAGTGCCCAATTATTTATGTAGAGGAGATTATTACTGCCTTGTATTTTGTATTAAGCAACTAGAGAAAGTGGGTGTTTCTGGTGGGTTTCTTAAATGAAATCCGTAAACAAAAATGTATGCTATGGAGCAGAATGATACAGTAACTTGTAGCATTGTACAGATGTGTCCTCATACACTGTGGCTCTAGGTGTGCCAAATAGCCCCTTCTTGGCACACTAGGGTCCTTGTGACGGGATTGGTATGGAATACCGCCGACGGCGGAAGACTGGCAGTGAGGATCCCAACAGGTAAGTATATTAACTATTACTAACCTAACCCCCCCCAACCCTCCCTTAGGGGTGCCCAACCATAACGTCCCCCTAAGTGCCTAAACCTAACCCTCCTTCCCCACAGCCTAAACCTAAGTCTCCTGGGGGTTGCCTAACTAACCCCCACCTTCCCCTAGCCTAAACCTAACCCTCCCGGGAAGGGGTGCCTAACCCTCAGTCCCCCGGGAGCCCCTCACCTAACCCTTCTCCCCCGCTGCGGCTTACCTTCAATCGGTATGCCGGGCACCGGGCTCCCGGCGTAGGTAAAATGACACGTGTCGGGATTTCGACGCCTGTTATTAGACCCCTGCCGGGATTAGTCAGCCGGAAAGCCGGTGGTCAGCATTTCGACTGTCGGCTTCCTGACTGCATCCCCTTGTGACTTAGCCACGGCAAGCATACTTTAAAAAAGAAAAAAAAGAAAAAATTGTACGATATTTGCACCACTACAAACTACATTCAAATACCCGCCCAGCTGTGACATCAGAACGACATGTCGAGCAGCTCATTGGTAAAGGTGTATACTTACCTGAATCAGCCGCTCAGTCGGTGTAACGGCCAGTTGGCTGTCAAGTCAACCTAGTTTGTACCCAACTTAAGTAAATGTATATGTAAAAAGGTTGTTTATAGAATATAGTGTAAGACATTTTCGATCTTTCCTTGAGAGATAATCAAGTCTATTAACATATATTGCCAGAATACTGTGCAGATAGAATGAATAAGCACTAAATAATTCTGCTTTGAAAACTCATTTCAACATTTAACTTTTCTTTAGTACAAGTCACAATTAAAACGTATTAGAAGTTACAGAGTACGCTTTCCTCAGTGACTGATGACTGTTGTGTTAAGACATCCTCTCTGCATTTTACAAAATCCACATAAAAAGCTCTTTATTGACACTGCCAACTCAGGAAGCCAAAAGGTCCGCTTTGAGGGATGGCTCCGAGTCAGTACCACAACACAGAGATACAAGTATGGCGTACCATGCTGTGATCTACCCGGAAGAAGGCCAGCTGGCAAGGCTTGTTCAGAAGATTTGCAAACGCTATGAATGCATCAGCTTCTTCTAAATTGAGAATGAGCACTGCTGCAATGAAGGACATCCCTTGAACCTGCACATGGGTAGAGGGAATCGGAAGAACAGAAGTGGTTTAATTCATCTTAATGCATGCACAGGGTTACAGCTGTTGAATGATTATGTAATGGCTTCAAACAGATATAAATTATGGCTAGCCTCTATAAACAGAGTGCACATCACATGACATATATTCCAAAACTAGTCACACAAAAAGCAATAAATTCCTTAATGTACTCCGCTACCAAATCTCCAGCAATGAAAATAAAACTAAGCAGTGAATAAATTACTGAGTTCGATCTGCAAGACAGCATTAAAATGTAAAAACCTGAGGTCTTCATGGAATACTGAGAGAATCTGCCATTGCCATTACACAACTCATATCAGCATACAACAGAAAGTAAATTCATTGCAGACTACAATGCCAAGTCTGAGGCATAAAATTAAACAATAAATTGTAATATAGTAATTAATTTCAATTAAATAGGTTGCAGTTCTGTGAAAATTGCGTAGAGGAATGATCTGCTGTTACATATTTCCAGTAAAAATGAGTTGCTCCAGCAACTGTGTTTTCCCCAGAAATTGTTTATAGATCTGGTAACAGTCGTGTGATCCTACTGACTCAAAACCTCAGCACCACACTGTTTTAAAGTTAAATGCAGGTTAAATGTTAACATACGGAAACTAGGCTCTGTATACAAAAGGGTGACCTAAATTCTAGTCTATCTACCAAAATGTTCTCTGGGCTAGTTACTCCTGTAGTCTATTTCTGTGTGTAAAAGCTAATCCATGTTGTAATACGAAGGTTGTTCAAAAAGTAATGCCTAACTGCGCACAACTCAAATTTTATTATAGATACAGATTTGAAAATTTGCAGTAAAATACTTTGAAGTCTTAGTAACAGAATGACTCTACTCAAAAAATTCACCATCTGCCCTCAAACATTTTCTCCACCTCTCAAAACAAGCTGTGAATCCACTTTGGAAAAATTCCAGTGGTTGGTGTTTGACCCAGGAACGTATGGCGTTTTTAACAACCTCTATGTCTTCAAAATGTTGACCCTAGAGACAGTATTTGAGAGGGCCAAACAGATGAAAGTCAGAAGGGGTCAAATCAGGACTGTATTGTGGATGTGGCATTATTGCCCACCCCATTTTGGCAATGGCCGCAGATGTTGCCATCGAAGTGTGAGGTCTGGCATTGTCGTGATGTAAGATGACATTTGACAGTGGAATTGTTGACCTTTTTTTTGCGGATGGCTTCTTTCAGCTTCTTAAGTGTAATAATGTATCAATCACTGTTGATTGATTGGTTTGGTTCCAAGTAATCAATGAGAATAACACCTCGGCAATCCCAGAAGAATGTGGCCATAACTTTGTTTATGGATCGCTGTGATTTAAACTTCTTTGGCCTAGGTGAACTTGGGTGTTTCCATTGCTCTGATTGGGCCTTTGTTTCTGGGTCATAAAGGAATACCCAGGTCTCATCTCCTGTAATGACATTTTCCAAAAACATCTCAGGGTTGGCTTCAAAGTTGGTCAAAAGGTCATTGCACACTTCCACCCTCTGGGCCTTATGATCCCTGGTTAATTGCTTTGGAACCCATTTAGCACACACTTTACGATATCCCAAATCATTGATTAGTGTTTCTAGAGTGCCATGGCTACATTCCAGTTCATCACTGATATCTCCAATGGTCATACAATGGTCTTTCTGAATCATGGCATCGACTTTGTGTCGGTTCTCTGCTGTCACTGCAGTTGATGCTCTGCCACCACGAGGTTTGTCGTACAAGGACGATTCTCCCGATTGAAAACGCTTCATCCACCTTCTGACATTGCTATAGTCAATTGTACGCTCACCATACACTTTTTTTCAGTCTTGTGTGGATTTCTGTAGCACTGCAGCCTTCTTTTTCCAGAAATTCAATGATGGCTCTTTGTGTCATCTTGGATTCCATGGTATTTCTTGGACTACCTAAACAAAAATACATATATAGCTAGCAGACATATTAAACTACAAACTGACAAAGTTTCAAATAAATATTGCATATTATTTCAGAGTTATGAGCATTTAGGCATTACTTTTTGGACAACCCTCGTATTTTCAGACAGACAAGGTTCCATCATTTGTAAGACAAATTTCTATAAAAACATTTGGATGAACAATTCATCTGTCCAGACTCCAAAGGAAGCAACAGATTGTTAGCTGCAAAAAGTTATTTCCATTATTTTATTGTTTTAATATTTGCGCCCATCTTTTAAACAACAGTAGTCAGTTAATGTAAAACATGTACGTCTAATTGACAATCCACATATAACATTCACCTACATGTACTAACTAGTAAATAAGGGAGTTGTGCAATATGTATACATGCAATATGTTGTACAGATCTGTTACACCTTCTCACATAGGGGTAGATGCACTAAGCTCTGGAAGGTGATAAACTACTAGCTGTCATGCCTGAGGTTCGGGATTGGTTAGAACAGGCGGTGGAGGCTGAAGAGGAGACTTGGGAGGCGTGGGTGAAACTGGGTGGCTTGAGCCAGGACTTCCTCAAGTATTGCCAAGAGAAGGCAGAGGAACTGTAGAGGATGATGGGCCCGAAGGCAAGGACAGGAATGTAATCGTTATTAAACAGCAGGTTGAAATGAGAACTGGAGAGGATATAGGACTGGGACCGATGATGTGGAATATTGATGATGTGCAGGAGAGAATATTAGTGGAGTTGATGATACTGGATAGATGAGCAGAATAGGACTGGGACTGATAATGCTGAATTGATGAGCAGCTCCGGTTTGAGACCGGTGATGCTGAAATGAAGAACTGGATCGGTTTGAGACCGATGTTGATGAATTGAAGAACTGGATCGGTTTGAGACCGATGATTTGGAGAAATCAGATGGGACCAATGATTGGAGATATCGCCTGGAACCGATAGAGGAAGATATAAACAAGTCTCTGTGGTAAAAGGCTTGAGTGCTAGATGGAATTGGAGACTACATTCTAGTTCCAAGACTGGTAATCAAATGGACAGGAACCGTTCAGATACAGTACCTGGGAGCCCAGCACAGAGCTGAAACGTCAGCAGAAGCGAGGTTTTACTGGGGTGGATCCCCAAGGATTGGATACTGCGATCAGCTGGTCTGGAAGCAGCGCTCTGAGTGGAGGAAGAGCTTCAGTTGACAGTCCAACATGGCTGCGCCAATACTGTGGTTTTGGATGGAATCCTGTCGTGCAGCTTGTGTACCATCATGCTGGGGAGACACTCTGGGGGAGATGTATTATAGCGGCACTTAACATGCTGCTATAACACTTCCTGCTTCGCCTCTTTACCGAGGCGAAGCAGGAAGCACTAACAATGAGATGTATCAACATCTCATCAGCCGGAGCAGAGGGAGTGATAACTCCCCCCTCTGGCGAACCCTGCCAGAGGGGGGAGTATACAGCACATCAGCCTAGTGCACTGAGCATACGCGGGATCTCGCAAGCATCGCCAGATACCGCGTGCAGCCCTGGAGCCGGCAGCCACTGCAGCAGGGACAGCGCTGTCCCTGCTGTGGGGATAGGGCATCGCCAAGCTGTAGCAGGTGGAACGGTCAGGCGAACTGATGTTCATACATAGCCCAGGCTTTCGGTGGTGCTATCTTGTAGATAGCAGCACTGATAATGACAGGGGCCCCTGTTATTTACCACCCAGCCCCCCAATCATACATGGGGAAGAAGCGGCAGCAGCGCACATAACTTGAGCTGATGCCGCATCATACGTCTCCCCCTCTGTGAGCAAAGGGCTGTGAAGAGCCATCTCCACGCTTAGTGACAGGACATTGTCTGTGCTGCTCCTGTCCAGTCCACTCAGACTTCAGTACCAGCCAGGAGCAATGTGCAGCGTGAGCGGACCTCTGTGCTATCCGAAAGTGATGCACAGCGCAAGCAGACCTCAGCGCTAGCCTGTACAGACACCGGAGAGGTAAGAAGGTGTTTTTTTGGGGTCTGGGGCGTGACTCTAGCCACTCAGCTCCTAACGGTCTTGTTACAGGCTGAGTTTGAAAAATGACAGTCAGGAGCTTATTGGTTGGTAGTTTATCACTCTCCGATTTACCACTTTCCAGAAATTAGTACATACGTCTCTAATAATCTGCTATAATATTAAACTTAAAAAATAATAATTTAGGCTATTGTACATTTCCCAAAAAAGTAAAATGTGCAAGCAGGACAGCGGTGACATTTTGCAGGCCATGGTACTATAGAGGTAGGCTAGGTCATGCCCACCTTCACTGTTACCATTGTACACATTAGTGCAGTGGGTAGGGTGGTAATTGCTCTTCCTCCAGATACAATGACTACCCTAGGCAGGGTGCCCATGTAATTAATACCGCTTTCCCTCTAGTGGCGCTGCTGCATGCAAAATATACTCCATTAATAACAATTAATAAAACGAATTAATTGCTCATGGGAGGACAGATAACATAACAAAAGACTTATGCTGGCAAGATAAATAGACAATGTATAACAAAAATTAACACACAATATCAGGACACAGCACAATTTCTCAACTTACGTAGCCAACATCTGGTCTGTAGCATGTGTATGCCCCCAGCACGCTGTGCAGCAAGTCATGATAGGGTCCCCCCTGCCACCGATTAAGAGCAGTTTGTCAATGTGTGAATCTGATTTCTTACAAATAAAACTTACATAAAACTTCTGTAGCTATATACACACTCACAGATATATTTTATATATATATATATATATATATATATATATATATGTGTGTGTGTGTGTGTATGAGAGAGAGAGAGAGAGAGAGAGAGAGAGAGAGAGAGAGAGAGAGAATATTCTGAAACCACAAATATGCAGAGGCGTTACATTGCCCTATAGGGATGGGTGTGTATGTGTAAGCAGAAAAGGTTTAGTTCTCTGTCTAAATAATGGAAGCTACACAGACTTGCTGACAGAGTATATTAATAAAAACAGGTACAGGTCAGCGATCACCGGAGCAGCAGGAGGCCGTACATTGCAGCCATTCCTATACAGGGAAAAGCAGTGATTTTATTTCACTGCAAAATATATGTAATAAATGCAAAAAGATAGGATTAAAAAATACAAATGCTAAACTGAAAGTTTCACAATTACATGTTTAAAATACGTTGAGTATTTTAATGGAGTTACAGTTTTAAAAGGAATAACCCACATAAGCCTTCTTTTCCCACTGGTACACCTTGGAACACTTTCCTAGCCCTACATAATTTGTTACACTGTAAGGATGGAGGGGGACAGACACAAAACAGATCCCGCAAGTTCAAGCTATCCTAAATTGTAGCTACGTTGATCCAGAGACAAACCAAAACCCTGGGAGGCAGTTGCTGATTTAACATTGCAGTGGGGGAAAGATATAACACTGAAAGTTCAAACTGAATGGTTCATTGGCTCGAATAGTTCTAGATATGATTTCTCGTTATAAAGGGCATCCCATCCTCTTTTAATTGCAGATGATGAACTGGCCAGAGAAGTACAGGCCTGTTTATTAGGCCCACATAGATGAATTACAGGACAAATAGACTAGCAGATCTTCCTCGGAACATGCTATTTTAGGTGTGGTCATTTTCCTCCTGAAAACACAGCGCTCTATACAAAAGGCATCCTACTTGGAAACGGAACGTAGTGTCTCATATATACACTCAAAGCTCTTAAATATTGAATGCACCATTTTTCATCAAGGAAACAACGCCAATTAAGGGGCATAGTAAATCAGCCGCGATAAGTCGTTTTCGGCAAAAAGTTTTCGTCGGTAATGTCATTTCGCCAGGCAAAAACTTATCCCCGTATTCAATTCCAAAGATTTTTCACCGGTGCGGAAAGTCAATGCATTTGAATAGGCGAAAAAGATTCGCCTATGAAACTAGGCGGAAAAAAGTGCAGAATTAAGGTTTTGGGGTGCAAACTTGCGGGAACCACCCTACATCCTTGGGACAGCCACCCAAAGGTAAACTGTGTCAAAAAAAAGTTTAAAAAAAAACTTGACACCCTAAAAAAAAAAGTAACTTTAATTTTAGGGGTGAAAAAGTACAAAGTTGGGGGACAAACTTAAAAACTAGCGAAACAGACTCCAGTCCCCCGTCCCCCCCCCCGTATGCCCCAGGTGTTTTTAGGATTGCAGGTGGTTGTGGCAGGTGGATTTTTTTTTAAGTTTTTTAAAACTTCACATTAGTAACTTTAAAATATACTAGCACCCATTTTCGTGTACCCCAAATTTGCTGGGACTACTTATTTTCTCCCAAAAAAACTGCTAAATGCTATTCTTCACCACTTGTGCTAAGACGCTAATTACCAGCTATTGAGAGTATTTAAGTACCCCAAATACCTTCAGTAGGGCAATTCGGGGGTATCCATAGTGATCCCCAATGTAAGTGCAACTTTTGGGGGGTATCAGGATGATTTCCCCAAATCGGACAGCACTTTTCGCCTGTTTGAGTTTCGCCGGGTCCTGTTTTCGCGTCCTTTGGAACTGAATAGTGTGATGTAGGCGCAAAGTCCGGCAAGCTAATTGAATATGCCCCTAAGATTGAATTGTTGTTGTATAAATCATGGTAATCATATGATAAGATACTACAGCAAAACACCCTAAGTCGGCACTAGAGAATGAAAGAAGCATGGAACAGCAGAAAAAAGATCAACTTAAAAGAGAAATGACAATTTCCATGTAATTGGTAGTTCAAATACAATTAAGGTAAGAAAACTTTTGTTTTGTTGTTGATTAGGTTCTATAAAAACTTGCATATCCTATAAGTAACCAAATCACAAATAACATTTTCCAAATAAGTACTTTCTTTACCTTCTGAAAGATATATAATGATGGGAATGTTCGGGATATGTCTAGTTTAATTAGCTCTAGACTGGCTTCTCTGTCAGCAACCGATACCCCTGCATCTAAATAGACACAGAAAAACAGACACCTCAAATTAATCTACAGACTTAATAACTGCAGATTATTAAAAGCTTAATTAATGAATTCCTACAAGACACTATTCCAAGGGAAAGTAAAACAGACTGATAGCTCTGTAGCCCAAATAAACGGTAACTGTAATACATCTCACTCCTGTGGTGAAATGTATATAGACTAGCACCTTTTCAGCAAACCAAGGCAAAGGATTCTGGGTTGAAGAACACTCAAGCAGCAGATCCCTATAGGCAAATATGAGGTGGTGTAATCCCCTATTTTGTAACATGCATATACGTACATCATTATTTGTGCCTAGCCAGATACAAGAGCATTGCACTAGGAGGTAATGCTCCAGTGTAAGAAGTGAGAAAGATAGAATGTGCAAGAACCACTAATGGGTCCACAACAACCATATCCTCCCCAGGTCACTGTGTTAAATTCATTCCATGTATGATCAATTATATGCCTGATTTCCGTTTACACAGTAGTCATGTATGATTGGCTACAGGAAATCCTTTGCAGAACCCAAAACAATTTTGGAATCGCCTAGTGTTAGCAATGCAAGGTCTCAGGTATATTCCAACTCTTAAGACTGGATGGGTAAAACCAAATTATCTATACAATGGAAAGTGTGTAGTGAATAAGAGCCACAACTGTGCTTCTACTTCTGCTTTCCTGTCTATAGAAGACTATAGATAGTGTGCACAACTTCAGCCCTTCAGTGCTGGAACCGGTCTTACTTCATTCACTGTTGTGGAGTTGACATCAGGCAACATTAGGATCCAAGGGAAGGGACACTGACCAAGTTCTCAACTAGGGAGACCGTCTACTTAAACTGTCCAACACCAGTAAAGACTGACTTACCAACATTTAACTTTAGTATCAGCTTACTTGATTACTGTAATCTGTGCCTACCTGTTTTCACCTTGCCTTCCTTCAGTCTATTCTTAGCTCTGCTGCACATCTCCTTTTCACCTTGCAACAAACCACCTCTGCTTCCCCCTTCTGCCAATAGCTCCACTGGCTCCCTGTCCCTCTAAGATTTACATTTCAGCTTCTCATGCTTACCTTCAAAGTCCTCATCTACCCCTCCCCTCCTCTAAACATTTCCAGCCTCTTTCCCACTCAATCAATCCTGCCCTTTTCCCTATTCCTACCAACATACTCTGATATCCACCCAATCACCTTGCCTACAAACATGTCTTTAAGTCTCATCTCTTTAGGCAAGTCTGCCACCACTTCTCCTAACTGACTCTTACTACAATACCAAACTCTGCTCCCCCCCCCCTTGTTTCCATCCACAGTCCCTCCAGAATGTAAGCTATTGCATGCAGGGCCCCCTCTACGTGTCACTACATTAGTACGTAATCTGCAGATTTTAATTATGCATATTTGTAATTGAGTTTTTGTGTGCAACTACTGTCTGAGAACCCTTGTACTTTGTAATGTTGCCATGTTCCTCCACTGTGTACGGCCATATAGAAGACTTGTGGCGCCTTACAAATAAAACATAACGTTTACCTTCAGTCTCATTTTCTGAGCTCGTCTCACTGAAACTTTTCCAACGCTCCTTAGCTCTAGATAGGAAGATTTCATAAAGCTCTGGAAATGTAAAACAGGTATCAGTGCTAAAAGGAATAACCGCTGTAACACACATTTGTACCTGCATCCACACACCCTAGAGATAGAAGACCGATCTCATTAAATGAGTTCTGCTCACCTGGTGTGATGTTCAGTTCATTCCCTATAGCCAGGCTCCACACTTTGCCACGTACACTGGGTGGTAAGCCCTGCCACCAGAGGTCACGAACTCTTCTCGTACTTCGCCTGGGAAAAATACACATTGAATTCTTAATATGCTTGAACCTGAATTCCATTGTAGGTAAAAATGTCAGAATGGTCTGAACATTTAGATCACCAGCAATATGTGCAAATTCCATTATAGTATTACTGCTATAAGTCCCATAATTACAGGAAAAGCAAAGTTCCACTAATAATGTGATCAGGAAAAATAACGAAGCTAACACTATCAACCAAAAATGGGCCTGATTCTGAGTGAAATACGCAGTGTTCTTGCTAGGCTAATTTAGCTGTTCCCAATGCCCTACCCGCTTTGAAAGGACTTAATAGCGCCCTGCCCCTATGGTGGCACCCCGCTGAAACAGCAGTCTCCACATTCGTGGACCGCAGTGTTCCGGGGGAAAGGGGGGGGGGGGGGGGGGAGAGTTCGAGTGAAACAATTGCTGGCGAGTAAATATATTCTTCGAGCGAACGCACAGCATCTATTCACACTGCGGGGAGAGCTTCAGGGTAGCCCAGAAACTCCAACTTCAGTGATGAAAAGGGGGCAAGTCAAGACCATTGGCTTTGATCTTTGGGGCGCGCATGAAAGTGTCCTAATTAAATAGCCGCCCGAAAAGAGGAAGCCTGCAGGGAATGGAATTCTAATGCAATTATATGCCCGTATTCTGACTTGTACGCATCTACGTGATGGCACTGCTCCCAGCTATGAGAGCAGCAATCATCACCATCAACAGCACTTAGTCCTACCCAATGCTAGGTGCAGGAGATGTATATGAAATTGGCGTGCTTTATACATAGGCACAACTCAAAATACTAACTGACTACACACCCATGGAAAGTTTCTTACATGCAAATTCCCATTGTGGCCCAGGAATGCTCATTCAGCCGTTGCAGCAAAAAGATGATATGTGTACAAGACAGAGTCACTAAATTGTTAATGATGCGTATGCAGCCCTGAAATACATGTGCAATTTGCTAATAGAAAAAAAAAAAAGCTACATCTGGTCACACTGGAACATGCGTGACTCAAAATCAGGCCCAATGTCTCTAAAGCCCAGGGAAATGCGACCGGTCGATCGTGATGGACGTATGGGAGCAGCCAATAAGTCAGGCAGATTCTTATTGGCTGCTGCACCCAGCTCCAGCGCAATGCACTTAGCCGCCGCTGGGCTGTAGAGGCGCCGTTGCTGCCTACTCCTTTTGCCGGGCACCCGCTGAGATTTTGTTACTAGCGAACGCCTGGCAGCTTCTTTTCTGCAGCAGCTGCCGAAGGCTGGAGCTCACTCCTGAACTCAGCCTTCCGGCTCCCGCAGTGGGCACTATGACACATGACGTCTCTCCCATAGTGTCGAGCGGGAAGAGCAGTTGGACGGCGGCAGGAGCGGGGATTCAGGTAAGTATAGTGCTGTGTGTGTCTGTCTTTTATGTGTAAGGGGCACTACTGGGGGCACTGTATAAGAGGCGAGGCACTCCTGGGACACCGCATAAGGAGCACTACTACTGGGGACATTGCATAAGGGGCACTATTGTGGGCAATGTGTATAAAGGGGCACTACTGTGTGTGTCATGCCTTGCTGCGAGGTCACTTCCCCTTTTTGCATGCCATGCCCCCTTTTTCGGGCTTGGTAGATCACAAAAAGGTTTTTAGCTTTAAAGTATATCACAGAGTCCAAAAGTCTTGCCATCCCCGCTCTAAAGGTGCCCACACACATAGCGTCTTGCTCCCAATCAGCCAATGTACACGATTTTCCCTGAACTCTCCCCAGGCAGTCGTGGTCACGATTTAGAGTTAAAAATGTCCAATCTGAGTTAAGATCTTTCATGCAGCCAGTGCATTGTATCCCAGATTGGCTAATCTGCCCTACAGAACGGCAGATCTGAAGATGAGAGGTACGACGAGCGGGGACGCACATCGGCATCGTGATCAAGAGTAGAAACTCACGATTTGCCCATTTTTTACATGATCTGTCGTCACGATTCGTCGAAATCGGCCAAATTGGATGAAAAGTCGTTATGTGTGTGGGCACCATAAAATATCCATACAGACTGCAAAAAACTTTAGCTACTAAAATCAGCAATGAAGTCAACAGGTGTTATGTACACTGATAAGCCAACACATTAAAACCACTGACAGGTGAAGTGAATAACATTGATTATTTCATTAGAATGGCACCTGCCAAGGGGTGGGATACATTCGGCAGCAAGTGACCAGTCAGTTTTTGAAGTGGATGTGTAGGAAGCAGGAAAAATCTCAGTGGTTTTGACAAGGGCCAAATAGACAACTTGGTCAGAGCATCTAAAAAAACATCCGTTCTTGTGGGGTGTTCCAGGTATGCAGTGGTTAGTACCAACCAAAGAAGGACAGCCAGTGATCAGGCGACAGGGTCATGGCGGCATGAGGGGGACCTACACAATATTAGGCAGGTGGTTTTAATGTTATGTCCGATCAGTGTATTTGCCAAGAATTCCTATTGTTGTTTTATTATCTTTCTTGTTCATTTGAAAGCACTGATTGAAAGGAGGAAAAAAACACACAAAAAGCATTCTAACATCAGGGAATAAAGGCGAGCCACTCGTGACCAAGTTATGAGAAAATGTAAGGTCTCTGTGTAAGATCTCCAGCCATTCACAAACATGACAGATTTCACAGGCTGCCAAGCTACATTCAAAATATCTTATACCAAAGTCATTCCCTCCCCTTCCCTGCCAGCAGCCTCTGTAAATACTTACATGGCATCCCAGTTTGGCAGGATTTCAGTGTTCCAGACCACCATGGCGCTTGCAATATTTTCCTCTTGTTTGAATCTCGCCTTCATTAGTTTCTTCCGCCTCTGGGCCTCCTTCACCTCTGTAAAAATGCAAAGTATAGTGTTTTCTTTTCCTCACTGGCATCACTGATATTTTTATATATACGCAGGTTATTAATTTTCTAAAAGCTGTTAGGTGTACATTCTACCTACCTATCTACCCATCCACATACATACCAGGAACGCTGAATCCGTAGTCACTAAACGTTACCCAGGGTCTGTCAGGCATTTCACTGCAGTACACGCAAGTCATAATGAACGATAAGTAGAATTGTATATAACTTAAGAGTGTGTGACAAAGCAATCAGACACCTGATACACCCTCTGTATCGGGTTCTTCCTGCTGTTTGGGAAGATGCGTGCTTGCACTACAGTTGCCACTATACAGAAAGCATTAGGGCTATTTTATACACAAATGTTTTGTCTGGATGGTGAAAACAGTCAGGTTTGTTTCCGTACAGTGTTTGTAGTCACACTGAGAAATACATGCATGGTTTCAGACGACGCGAATACGGCACGGTCGCAGTGTTACAGCCGTGAATAGCCACTGACCAGGACGGCTGCCGTGCAGTCACCATAAGTTAGTGAAGTACATGATTGTATGCATGCTTTCACTCACCACGGTATTTAGTTGTAGGTTGACCTTCTACCCGTCCACAGTATTCAGTATGAAGAGAGATTGAAATCACACAGCATTAATATTATACAGGGCACAAGACCGATGCTTGTAAAAGCGATTGATCCACGGATAAAAAACTGACTTTATTTTCCATCCGGGCAAAAAGTTGTGCCTGAAATAGCCCTTACAGCGTTCATTTTAGGAACTTACAATGAATGTGTGTCTCCATCATATCTGAACTACTCTGGATTTATTTTTTATATATGATTTGACTATATTACTGAAGAGTAATATCCAACATTAATTTTATTATTTAATTACAATTTATGAATAATGATGGTTGATTATTTTATATTCAAACACCTTGTCACATGAATCTATCTAGAGCAGGGGTTCCCAACCACAGTCCTCAAGGCACACTAAAGCTGGCCACACACTAGACCAACTTACATCCAACCAGCCAACTTGTTGATTGGTTGGAATGAAATTCTGGTAACGTATGGGAGTAACTAATGATCAGCAATTTGCTCCTAAATGCCAGAAAACAGATAAAAATGGTCGTTCAGACAAGTTTGTTAAATGTTTGATCTAAATTATTTGTTCAAACAACATTTTTTGTCCATTTTCCGGCGTTTGGGAGCAAATTGCTGATTGTCATTTGCTTTCATCCCTTACCAGATTTCCATTCCAACCAATCAACTAGTTGGCTGGTTGGACAGATAATCTTTAGATGTGTGGCCAGCTTAACAGTTTTTAAGGATAGCCATAGTTGAGCACAGGTGACTTAATTAGTACCTTAGTTATTTTGATTTAACCATCTGTGCTTAAGCATGTATATCACTAAAACCAGGACTGTTAGTGTGCCTCGAGGACAGAGGCTGGGAATCACTGATCTAGAGGGCATGTCTATACTGTTATTTGCATGTTTTGTATAGCTATAATACTTTGAGCCATACCTTGTTGTACCTTTACATCTATATTAATAACCAAGTTAATATTCACAACATTCCGCTTACTATCTACAAGAGACTTTATTTTCTATACATTACTCCATGCCAGCCCAGCCCTGCAGAGGTCTGGATCAGTATTATTTATTATGCCTGCTCATATTAGCTTATTAATCAACATTAAAAGGCAGCCAGTGTGTAACTCATAGTAACCTATTGATTTCTATTTTGAGGGCTGCACAAGCTGCATTAATCATATAGGAAATGAGATGGTGATCAGTCGTAAGGAAAAAAATATATATTCTTTTACAAAAGGCATTTATAGAGGCGATTAATCCATTCTGGGCTAGTACACAAAATAAAGCACTGAAAAGTAACACTTGAAACCAGCACAGGGATTTAATTTTTCAGAGGTGATAAAATTCAAAAAAGTAAATATTAACTTGATCAAAGTAAAATAGCTGCATATTCATAACAGTGCAAATCTTACATGGATGCTTCTGAACTGAGCCCTCCTTGCAGAAAACATGTCTCCCGTCAGAGACATAAAACACTTGGGCAGGGAATAGCAGACAAGGACAGAGACTCAGACGTGAGCTTTCTGCAAATGACATTATTTCCTTTAACTAGACAGCCCTGTGAAAGCTCGGTGAAGGAAGACCTTGGTCTCTGTGCGTGTGGGCAGGTCATGCTCAAACAGGAGATAAAGAGACGTTTAATCAAAATAAGTATCTTAGTTAAGTAACTGTATCTTAGAGCAATACACAGAATTGAAAGGTCAGTGAATATTACAGATTATGATTTATTCCCCTCTTTGCTGTTCCCCATCATTACTTATATTATATGAACGCCGTCTGCCAGATGCACTACCGCTGGGAGAGGATGATAAACTATACTGAAT
The DNA here is from genome assembly GCA_031769625.1 of Taudactylus pleione. Taxonomy (NCBI): domain Eukaryota; kingdom Metazoa; phylum Chordata; class Amphibia; order Anura; family Myobatrachidae; genus Taudactylus; species Taudactylus pleione. Next base: position 51,896,677 of record JAUIMM010000015.1, read on the forward strand.
AACAACTCGCTCCCAGCAGTGATTTCTCTATGAATACCCACATGGGGTTTAAGGGATTTATATCAGTTCCAATGTAATCTTCATCTGTGTGCTGTAAACAGTCTTCTAACCAATAACTTTGCTGATTGCAATTTTAGTTATATTTTTTTTTCTTTTAATTCTTTATCTTTTAAGATGTACTTTTATGCTGGTGTCATGGTGTTTAGAAAGCATCATCCAAATCCATCTCAATAAACGTGTCCTACCTAAAAGATACAGCAGAAAGTCGGCTGCTGGCACAAGCACCATAGTTATACTGTGAGCCATAGCTAAATAATGGTGCACTCATACTGTCCTTATAGACAGACTGAAGAATCGGTTTTAAATGTACTGCATCTAGTTTTGAGACAATGCACCTAGGTGTACAGGGAACACATGTGCGTCAAAATGGCATCTCCTACCGGTCAAAAGTTTAGAACAACCCCATTTTTTCAATGTACACTTCCTCATTATGTTTGTCAGTTGGTGTCACATATGGAGGAACCATCGTTTTGTCTACTCGATAGCACACAAAAGCCTAACGTGACGAACCAGAAATTAAAATTTTGATTCATCAGTCCACAATAACTTCTTCTAGTCTTTTGTAATCCTTGGGCGTTACTCCATAGCCCAGGCAAGTCTCTTTCTTGTTTTGCCAATTAGCAATAGCTTTCTTAAGCTGGGTACACACTGACAGATACATTGGTCGTTCAATTGATCGGCCAAAATATCTTCTGGCCGTCGGCCAGTGTGTACCCGCGATATGTCGGCGTTCACCGACATATAGCATTGGCTGTGCTGCACAGCCGATGGACAGATATGTCTGCAGACATATCTGTCCATCGGCAAGTGTGTACACACACAGAGCGGCAGCCGCTGGGAGGGGGGCGGGACATACCCCTCTGACACAGATGATGGCCGTTCAGTGTGTATGAACGACCATCATCTGCAGATATATCTGCAGAACACTCGAACTGCAGATAGATCTGTATAGTGTGTACCCACCATAACTGCCACTAGACCTGTACTCACTGACACCTTGGGTTTCTTTGCAATTTCTCTAAAGCAGTGTTGGCTAACCTTGACACTCCAGCTGTTATGGAACCACATAACCCAGCATGCACTGCTACAGTTTTGCTACTAGGGCATGTTAAAACTGTGGCAGGGCATGCTGGGATATATAGTTCCACAACAGCTGGCGTGTCAAGGTTAGCCAACACTGCTCTAAAGGAAAGACCCACACTTTGAAAGGGTATAATAGTCTGTCTTTCTTTGCTAATTGCCTTTTTCTTGCAATATTTTGCTTGCGGGTTTAATTACAGTCTGTTTCAACAATGCTCTTGTACAAACAAGGGGTGTGTAATCAATTAAGAGATGTCAGGACACATTTAGGAAATGTTTGCATCAACTTTCAAGGCTTAATTTACTTCCATTGTTTCAGAACAGCTATGAGTTCCTAACGCATTACTTGTTCCCTGAAAGGTACATTATTTTCAGTTTTTGCTAACCTAACTATAAAAATCTAGCAGTTTACCTCTTCCCTTTGTACCATCTCAGTTTATTCACTGGGTTTGATTAGCATATGGGGGTGTTCTAAAACATTTTCAGTTAGTATACAATGGTACCCTTGAAAACATTGACCAGGGAGAATGCGTGGATCACGGTTGAGCCTCCTATATCCAAATATTTCTAAATACGGAATATTCCAAAACATGGAATATTTTTAGCATTACTGAGATAGTGAAACCTTTGATTTTTTTTCCAATATACACAGACTTTAAAGGCACAAAATTATTAAAAACATTGTATAAAACTGCTTTCAGGCTGTGTGTATAAGGTGTATACATAAATGCATTCTGTTTTAGATTTGGGTCCTATCCCGAAGACATTTCATTATGGTATGCAAATATTCCAAAATACGGAATATTCCGATATCCAAAATACCCCTGTCCCAAGCATGTTGAATATGGGAGGCTCAACCCGTATTTTAATTATAATTATGCTTATGATGGTTTCTCCTAGTCAGGCATATGGCCCAAAGCCCAGAACTTCCTGGACAAGAGATGGTGAGCTTCAAAAGGGACCTATAGGAAACAGACCACTAGGAGAAACAGCTGTAAAGCATATTTTTTATATTTTCTTATAAACACTGCACCTAAATTACCTCAAATAATCAATTCTGTTTCTAAACTCTAATATGGAACCTATGGTCTTAAGTATTGTTTACACAAGACCGATTAGATTTAATTTCACTAAATGTATGGTCATATGAAGTAAATCTGTGCCCTGCAGGGAAGTGACTGGCATAATAAGTGCCCGAGTGGCAGTAACCTATTTAAGCCGATACACATTACGGCAGTCTGGTAGAGTGCAGTCATGACAATACAGGCTTAGCCGGTGGTTCACTTCAGAATTGCCTACTTTTGTAAAAGCATTTCAGGGAGATTGTGAAAGCAACACCTATGAGCGCGGTGGTAAAGTGAACTTGTACTGCTACATATGAGAGGTGTGTCATAAAATGGACTTACATCCTAATGTAATGAGCCCCAAAACAGTTAGTAAGATGTACATGCATTGTGTAGTACAAGTAGTTCCATATAAGTGTCCACAAGAAACCTTATATGAAAATGTATATAGCCATAGGGATCATCGTGCTTATAACCAATGCACCGATGGTCCAGATCTCCTCCCCCCATTTATATAACAGCTACATAATGGGGGTAAAGTGCACTCAGGTAGATGACAGGAATGACAGGACTCTTCAGGGAATTAAACCTTTTTCCTCTCCATCAGATATCATAAATGTCCCCCCCATAAGTTTAGTAACACGTTTTAGACTGTGATGATATGGGCACTTGTCTCTATGGCCTATCCAGTCCAAGCTGCATTTAGCCAACTGGCAAACACAATTTTAAATCACTTAGTCAATGGTCAATATTCCAAGTAATGTGAAAGTGGACCTGTCGCGTACATGTCACATTAAACAGCCGTCTCATTGGTAAAGATTACTAATAGGAACAACTCTATAACTATGTAAATCACATTGCTTAAACATAACTAGCCTGTGTCACCCAGATTTAATTTGTGGAAGGAAAGCTGAATTATTAGGCTGCATCTTCCTATAAAAACATACTGCTGAAGTCTATCTACTTCTACAATCCGGCATGCTGTACATGATAATTAGTGATGGCGCCATTCTCTTTTCGTTCTCCTTTGTTATACTGTCAATAACTTGAGTCATTTGCAGCTTCCTCATACATACCTATTTCTGCACATCAGTATTCTTAACCTGCTAATATGTTCTACTGATGTTCTGTTTTATTACTTGTCCTCCCCCCTACCCTTTTCAAGTTAGTACCCCTGCTTCTTCAAAATCAAATTCAATTCAATAAAAATTAAATCTTCCTCCAACTATTAAGTACCAAACACTAATCTATACACGATTACACACATTTATCTCTGAACACACCAAACAGTAAGAACAAAAAACAAAAAACTAGTGGCACAGAAATCCATTTGTCCACCAGCGATACACCAGACTATTTAGCTGAAACAACTCCACCGTGAAATGAGAACAATTATCTAGTTTGCAGCATAGTGAAAAAAAACAGACATACAGACATTTAGAGGAAAGGCCTTTGGTCTCGGAAAGCCTACAACATTAGTTTCAGTATAATGCATGTCTGATGTCATAAGGGCTGGAGCCTAGAGCTTTGATTTAATTACATATATAGTTTCTAACGGTACACAAAACATTTATTACAAGCTGCCCTAGTGACCCCGCATCAGGCTGGTTAGAGATTTCTCTATTGATTTTGGAAACACTGCTCAGGAAAGCGAGAGTAGATACATGAGCAGAAGCTTTAAAATAGTCAATTATAACATGGATGATAAAGTTATTTATATGACAGAAGCCAAACCAAGACATTATGTACAGACCATTTAAGACTGAAGCTGCACCAGTCAGAATCTATTCTGTTATGATACAAACAAGAATTGTACACTCCCTCTGTAACATTGTGTAAGGTCACCATCCTTACTATGTGACGATAAATGTATCTGATGAAGGGGGGGGACCTCAAATAAACCAAATTCGCGCAGACACACGGGTAGAATGATTTAAGTGCAGAAAATTACAATTGTAATAAGTTATTATTTCTAACTACATTGTATAGTTTTTCCTATTTGAACAAACTGTTAAAAAGCAGAATTAAAAAAAAAAAAAAAAAAAGTGCAGGCAGGGGTGCTCTGTAGTAACCAAATTTGCGCAGACGCACTGGTAAAATGATTTGAGTGCAGTAAATGAAAATTTGAATACATTTTTTATTTCTAAGTATGTTATATAGTTGTTCCTATTTGAACAAATTGTTAAAAAGCAGAATAAAAAAAAAAAAAGAGCAGGCAGGGGTGTTAAGTAGTAAAGATCGGAGTTGAAATGGAGAGTGACCGAGCAGCTAAGATGGCGCCACTCCGTTTGAGCAGGACACACCTAAAACTGAGGAGGAGGTTGTATGTGGGCGGCACATAGCTCTCCTAGCGATGGTATGGCCACTTGGTGCTAAGTCCTGCCATCTGCCTAGCCGTGATGTCTGGGCCCCCCCCTTAGGGTCACAGCACATAGGCTGCAGTAGCCGTGGTGGTACCCTTCCCGGCGGGTCCCACAAAGCATGCAGGCTGCCACAGTAAGCAGTCTGCCTATCCTCACTGAATGATGGTAAAATAAAAGAAAAATTGGGGCTGATGGGGTATAGAGGGGGAGGAGCCAGTCACACTTCTAAATTATTTAAAGTGCCAGGCTCTACTCACCCACTGTTTATACCCCAGTGTCTTAAGCTCCAGTGTCCTCTAGTGGATGAAGGAGAAATAAAAAAGAAAGAAAAGGTATGTGCAATAATCAGAAAAATAAATGAAGATTGAACATAAAGTGTGTGTGCACTTTGTCAGAATCACAATATAAATGAAATGCTAATAATATCCACTCATGCCCCTTTTCCACGAAACACATTACCCGGGTTATTGCAGGGGCAATCTGGGTCGACCTTTTGGTGTAAAAGGGTCTAAGGAAAATAACCTGGGTCAAGTTACCTGGGAATACTACCCTGGTAGCTACCAGTATGGAACCCGGGTGATGGTGCGGTGTAAACAGCGCGACCCGGGTCACGTAAAAAGCTGCTGATTGGAGCTCCTGGTGCACTCAGGGATGATGTCATCTCAAAGTACCCTGAAGAGCTCACTGCATGGCTACCTGGACAGAGACATAGGTGAAGGAGCTGCTGGCTATAAGGAACTCTGGTGGTACTCCAGACTACACAGTGGTAACTTGTCGGCCATGATTGATGTGATGCAGTGAGCAATCACCGCCCACTCTTTATGCGGTCATCTTTGGGAGCCTGAAAAAAGGCAATTTCTAATAACATACACAAGTTTTGCAGAGTAGACCGAGCTTCAGTGTGAACGGGCCGACCCGAGAATAACCCGTGTCCAAAGTGTTGTGTAAAAGTGGTCTGACCCGGCTATGACACGGACTGGAACAGTGGGCTCGATTCAGACCTGCTCACTAGGCTGCGTCCGCCCGTAGCTGCCGATGGTTCGCAATCTGCGCATGCATACGCATCGCAGTGGGCGTGTGCGCGAACTAGTCCAGGCCATCGGGAAGCGTTCGCTCGTTGCACATAGACTGCTTGCTGGACTGAGTGACAGGACAAGACGTTTGTGGGTGGTAACAGGGGTTGGTCGAAGGAAACGGTAGAGTGGAGGTGCGAACGCAGGCGTGTCTGATCGTCTTAATGCCATTTAAGAGGCGTGCATAATTAACAGAGCGTCACTTGGTTGGTTTTCACACTGAAGCACTCGCAATGCTTGCGGCAGGGTATGGTCAACCACAAGCGCTGCGATCGCATCCGATGGTACTCGATGGTACCAATGGCTGTATACACTTCCTGGAGATGACTCGCATTAGTGGGCGTCTTAAGACAGGCTGGTGGGCGCCTGCATACACATCGCGATCACACGCCAAGACATAGTGGGCGTGCTAATGCCTTGCCGTGCGATCGCCTGCCTCTGCTGAATTTGCATACGCTGGATGAGAGTGTACGCATCTAGCAAGCGGGTCTGAATCGAGCCCAGTATTTGAAAACCATGACTGTACACGCCAGTTTGGTGGAAAAGGGGTATTGTACATTGTGTACCCCTTGAATCAGCCCTTAATCACCACTAGTAGGTCCCTGAACCCCTTACACTGTAAACCATTCAATCTACCAAGTATCAGAACTTAATTTTGGTGTAACAGTACAAAAAATAAAAATGAAATTATGGTACACCCTACTGCAGGTAAACACGCTATGAAGGCAGTACAGTAGGATAGACCATTTATTAGACACATGAGGAATAGGATCCCTGATCCTTCAGCCTGTATATAATGTTCATGGGGACTCACTAGAGACTTCAATAATTAGAAGATTGTTGCACATACTTTACTTTTCCTTTTTAACAGGAACAACTATATAACCAAACTTTTAGATTTAAAAATATAATTCAAAGTTTTACACAGTAGATCATTGCACCAGTGATAATTGTCTTTCTTGTTCTTTTTCCTCTCAGAGCAAAGGGCTCTGTATGCTCCAAAACCTTTTATAAAGCAGTTACAAAAATAAAGAACCACCAATAAAACAGGAATGATTAGTGAATGGTGTTAAAGCCAAGTTCCTACTCTCAGAAAACCCTGCAGGAAAATTGAATTGTTGGGGAGATTATTAGGAGCTCAAACAAGGCCAGCAGTGTGGTGCACATTCCATTATATACCTTGTGCAGTTATACCTTACAGCTTGGTGCCCAGTCCACCATGCCTCTCATACACATTTTGTGTGCTGTAATGGAATGGCACTGAAATACAGGCGGCTGTTTAACCGCCGATTCAAATCCCGACCGCGGAAGCCAGACAGGAAGAAATCCCGACAAAGGAAGGTAAGTAACTTAACCCTCCCTCTCCCCCCCTAACCCTCCCCTGGTGGTGCCTAGCCCTAAGAATCTCGGGGTAGTACCTAACCCTAACTCCCCCTGGGGGTGCCTATACCTAACCCCCCCTTCCCGAACCCCAAACCTAACCCTCCTGGGAGGGTACCTAACCCTAACCTCCGATGGTGGTGTCTAACGCTAACCCCTCCTAAACCTCTCTGGGGCGTGCCAAACCCCAAGTCCCCCCAGGACGTGCCTAAAAACTTAATCCTCCCCAGACAACTAAAAGTCTGCCTAAACTGTCTGTAGGGACATGAAAACAACACACACCTTATAAGATACAGGAGCATTGTTTACCCACAATGTTAATTCATAGCGATAAGTAAATGAAAGGTCATAAAACAAAAAGGAAAGGGGTGCCACGTTGAACGAAAAAGTAAAAAAAAAAAAACAATATTATGTTTCACTTAAACTCCTTTGGAAATGGGTAAATTACAGAACAGGAATACCCACCTCGTTTCTTAGCCTCCGCTACCATCTCATCGTATTCCTGTCGGTGGCGTAAGGTTTCATGGACGGACTTAGCAGGTAGATTTCTTAAAAAGGAAATATATAGAATAAATAAATCAAACGAGATACACATCTAATGGGTTATTTTCATCTGCCAGATCATGTTTGGGAAGATTGTACACGAACAAAAATAGTTAGTTATTCTGAAAATACATATATAGTCAATCAATCACATGCTAACCCCAGGTACTCAGACAGCTCTTCCCCAGTTGTCTCTGCACAACAGAGGAAGTAGCTCTTCAATGAGATGGATCCCAGGCACATATGGTTCTGATAGAAGTGGAGAGCGGAGTTTATTATAAAATTTATTTCTTTTTGTCATTTAATGATGCATTTTCACTGCATGTTCTATATCTCCACCATGAAAGCCCAAACTAGTTATAAACAGTATGGTAAGGTACACTGAATATTTTTTCTCTTTAGTCAATTAGGAAGAAAAGTGAACAACGATACTGAGATTAGGTCTATGCACAATCTTTTTTCTAGATTTGTAAAATAAAGGGTGAAATTTAATTACCGTATATACTCTAGTAAAAGCCGAGTTTTTCAGCACATTTTTTGTGCTGAAAAAGCACCCCCTCGGCTTATACTCGAGTGATGCCGGTTCTCCCGCGTGGTACGTAGTTGCGTAGCGTACTGGGGGCACTACCGGGGGGTGGGGGGGATTACTTCTGGAGGCACTACCAGGGGGGGGGGGGATTACTTCTGGGGGCACTACCAGGGGGGGATTACTACTGGGGGCACTACCAGGGGGGGATTACTACCGGGGGCACTACCAGGGGGGGATTACTACCGGGGGCACTACCAGCTGCTGCATTTCCCACCCTAGGCTTATACTCGAGTCAAGAAGTTTTCCCAGTTTTTTGTGGTAAAGTTAGGTACCTCAGCTTATATTCGGGTCAACTTATACTCAAGTATATACTGTACTATAAATATTATGCCACAAGGCATAAAACTAAGTTCAAGAATTACTGTCAAAAGAGAAAAAAATGAAAATGCTATTATAAGAAAATCAGTGTATAAATATTCTTACGCAGGCCGGTCCTCTAAAATAAGTGCTGTCGTAGAAAGTGGCTCAAATTCAAATTTTTTACGTCTTGTGGATTGCGTTGGGATTTTACATGTCCTTCCTGTGCGAGCTTCATATTCCTAAAAGAAAAGTAATTTAACAAATAATATTTTAGCCAGCATGGCAGACTAAGACAGGCAGAAGGCCATTAACTGAATACACAAATACCTATAGGCAAAGTTGTCATTCTCAAGTGTTATTGTAAAATATACATTTGCATCTAATTTGTTTAAAAAAATTTGTATATATATATAAATAAATAATATATTTTTTTATTTCACTTGTACTAGTTACAAGTCCCTGTCCATGCAAAATCTATATGTTATGATGTAAATTAAGCTCACAATTGTAGTATGTTGCCATGAAAACACACCAAAATTGTGTGTAAAGATTTTCCTAACCGTCAATGATTATTGCAAATTAAGCGTTACTGCGACTAACAATAAGATAGTCAAGATAAGAAAAATTAACCTTGTGGCTGCTGAAACAATCCCAGATTTAATTTATGGGTGAATATTCAACTTAAACTGCTGCAGTAAAAAAAAAAAAGCAAAAAATAAAAATAGACTGAAGTTTTGAAAAAAAACATTAAAATAATTATGATACACCCCCAAAATAGACAAATATTAATTTAGGACAAAAAGGAAATCAAATGGTATGAACAAACTTCCTACTATAAGTTAAAAGTATATCAGAAGTCTCCAAGGGACCATATATAAACAGAAGTATGCAGCAGCCCCGTGATTTATACAGTTCACAACCGTCGAGGACTGGGAAAACTGCCTTGGAATTGGAGTGGAGGACCTGGCAAAGGTAGAGATAATAAAGCAGCGGTACGATATTAAAGGAAATGAACCAGGAAAGAACTGTCATTAAAGTACAATTAATTAGTGAAGGGTCTTTAATAGAAGAGGATGATCAGCAATGTCAAATGCAACAGGGAATCCAGGAATTTGCTGCAGATCATTGATCAGAATTGTGAGTGCTGATTGAGTGGAGTGTTGTGAGCAGAAGCCCAATTAAAAAGAGAGACAAGAAGGGAATGAGAGGAGAGAAAGCAATAAGGACAGTTGTATACAAGGTGCTCATGTAGTGTGGAAGCAAAGGGGAGGAGAGAAATAAAGTGATAGTTGAAGAAAGGAAGAGTTGAGAAGTGGTTACTTTAGGACTGGTAAGACCAGAGCACATTTAAGAGAGGAAGAAAATGTGTCAGTGCAGTATCTAAGAGGGAGCAGGGCAGTTTAGAGTGTACAGGGCAGGGTGTAGAGTGAGAGGAGAGAATTGCCAATATTTCATCCTAGTTCAATACTGTGTGGAATGAAGTGAAAGTGCATTGGGAAAAGGTGTATCTGGAATGGGGAAATCTCATCAAATTGTGTCGATATGGTCTTTGTTGTAGGTAGAAAAGGAGTAGGAAGGAAGTGGTACAGGCAGGAACAGAAGAGAGTGGACAGTGGTGAAGAGGCGGAGGACAGAAGGATGGATATGACAGCTGTGAAGGAGGTTTACTTGGCAAGAAAAATGGCTGTGATGCAAAATTTAAGGATGATTTTATAGCGGCTTTGGAACGAGATACCACCGCTAAGTGCCGCTAAACAGTGTGAGCGCACTTAGCAGGTGGCAGTCCTGTTTCATTTACCATAGTTGAAGTTTGGATCAGTATATTATTATAGTATATATAACTTCATTATCTAGGGCTTAATAAGGAAGGAAGTAAAATAAGTTTGTGGCAGCAGAGAGCATGGCTTTGTCAATGGGAATATTAAAATCAGCTATTATGAGAGTAGGTTTGTCAAAGTATAGGAAATAAAGAGCAGTAACAATTGATACTGACAGAAAAGATGTCAAGTAATTGGGAAATTAGACCCGGAGGTGATAAACTGAATAGAAAGAGAGGGGGCATCCTGGGGATTTGACTGGTTAGGTACAAATCAATAAAAAGTAGGACCACTAATCCGCCACCCTGTTTCCATGTCTGGGAGTGTGACTGAAGCTCCCTCACGCACAGGAGAAAATTGCAGGAGGAGATGTAGTCTTACAAGAGAAATGCCAGGTTTCTGTAATGGCAATGAGTTTGGGGGAAATTTTAAATAAACCGCTCACCGATGAATAGGCGTTTATTGCAAACAAAGGGCCTGATTCTGACCCGCTCGCGAGCGCTCTCAAGCGGGTCGATGGTGCCCTAGTGCGCATGCGCACGACGGAGGGACCTCCTTCGTGCGCATGCGCGAGACCCGAACAGCGACGGCCAAGCCGTCGCTATGGGTCTCACACCAAAGGGGGCGTGCTGTCGATGTTGATTGACAGCACGTCCCCTTTGGTGGGCGTGCCGGGGGTGTTGCTGCCCAGACGGAGGAGTTCCCATGGGAACACCTACCGTCTGAGGCCGGCCCCACTGACATCACTAGTGACGTCATTGGGAGTGCTTTTTCTGATAGAGCCAAAAGCACTCCTGGGCTTGCGGCAGCGAGACCCTACCGCAGGGTCTCGTCGCAAGCCCAATGGTCGCGATGGTCTTGACCATCGCGACCATCTTTTTGGCCGCTCGCATAAGCTGTGGGTGGCCACCCACAGCTATGCGAACGGCCAGAAGGCCGCTCCAATATTAGGTAGGAGGGCCCTGATTCAGAGCGAGCGCTCTTGTCAGAGTGTCTGGCTCTGAATCAGACCCAAAGTGCACAGGAAAAGGAGAGGTAGAATAGTGGAGACATGTGGCTATGTTTGGAGGGATTGGAAGTACTAAAGGTGTGAACATATAGTTGGGACTGCACAGAGCTCTGGGCTTTGAGAGATATCACTGGCAACCACAATAGGATGGAGAATTAGGGCAAGGAGATCTACAAGTGTGAGGTTTCTTTCTGCTTATGTAGGCTGGTGAGTGAGACATAATACATGGGTGCAGACTAGTGTTTCCCAAACTCATTCCTCAGGGAGCACTAACAGTGCACATTTTCTAGGTCTCAACATGCACTCTTAGTATCCCTGAGGAATGAGTTTGGGAAACACTGTTCTACAGCGGTGGCCAAAAGTTTTGAGAATAACACAAGTATTGGTTTTCACAAAGTTTGCTGCTTCAGTGTTTTTAGACCATTTTGTCAGATGTTACTATGGTATACTGAAGTAAAATTACAAGCATTTAATAAGTGTCAAAGGCTATTATTGACAATTACATTGGGTTTATGCAGTCTCAATATTTGCAGTGTTCGCCCTTCTTTTTCAAGACCTATGCAATTCGCCCTGGCATGCTGTCAATCAACTTCTGGGCCACATACTGACTGATGGCAGTCCATTCTTGCCTAATCAATGCTTGGAGTTTGTCAGAATTTATGGGTTTTTGTTTGTCTACCCACCTCTTGAGGATTGACCACAAGTTCTCAATGGGATTAAGGTCTGGCGAATTCCTGGCCATGGACTCAATTTCGATGTTTTGTTACTCGAGCCAGTTAGTTATTACTTTTGCCTTATGGCAAGGTGCTCCATCATGCTGGAAAAGGCATTGTTCGTCACCAAACTGTTCTTGGATAGTTGGGAGAAGTTGCTCTTTGAGGATGTTTTGGTACCATTCTTTATTCATGGCTGTGTTCTTAGCCAAGGGAGTGGGATCACTCACAATTTTTCCTGAGAAGAAACCCCAAACATGAATGGTCTCAGGATGCTTTACTGTTGGCATGACACAGGACGAAGACTTTTGGAGGATGGCCTGGTGTCAAGAAGGGTAGCAAAGAAGCCACTTCTCTCCAGGAAAAACATCAGGGACAGACTGATATTCTGCAAAAGGTACAGGGATTGGACTGCTGTGGACCGGGGTAAAGTTATTTTCTCTGATGAATCCCCTTTCAGATTGTTTGGGCATCCGGAAAAACGCTTGTCCAGAGAAGGAAAGGTGAGCGCTAACAGGATACCTTGGGGTATAGGTGATGGCGGCAGACATATGGACACCACAGAGTTAAAAGTTCTCCATCCTCCCAGGATGCACTGGAGTCCCTCTCCTATACCCCGCCCCCGAGCCTCAGGCACTCAATTATGTCACAAGCCATAGGCCGGAGGAGAAAAGAGAGAGAAGAAAGTCTGGAACACACAAGAAATCACATTCTCACCAGAGGGAGACTGGAAAATCGGTGACCAGAGCCCTATGGACTTCGTAGAAATAGAAATAACAAGAGTAAGTACTACCATATCTCTTATTTTCTACTTCAGGGTCCATAGGGTCCCAAAGCAGTATCCTTTAAGGGTATCCTTTAAGGGTGGGGACGCTCCTGTGCTGAAAGGAGAATCCGCCGCCAAAGGAAGCATCCTGAGAGGCGTAGGTATCAAATGCATAATACCGTACGAACGTATGGACAGATGACCACGTGGCTGCCTTGCAAAGCTGAACCGCTGAGGCGCCACGTCAAGCTCACAGACCTAGTGGAATGAGCCCTAACAGAAGATGGAACAGGAAGGCCTTCATGAACATAAGCTTCAGAAATAGCCAGGCGAATCCATCCTGCCAATGTTTGTTAAAAGAAGTAGTGCTGTCAACAAAGTTTTAAAGCCCGCACCACATCCAAGGTGGCCTCACCAGCCGAAAGGTCCGGTGAATTAAAGGACGGTACAATAATTTCCTTGTTGATATGGAAACTAGATACCACCTTCGGAAGAAAACCAGGACGAGTGCGAAGCACAGCCCTGTTCCTATAAAAAAATAGAAATGGAGGCCTACATGAGAGAGCCCCCAATTCTGAGACCCTTCTGGCCGAAGCAATGGCCAGAAGGAATACAGTCTTAATGGTCAGCCATTTCAAATCTACTGAGCCCAGTGGTTCAAATGGCGGCCCCTGAAGAGCCCTTAAGACCACAGCCAGATCCCAAGGTGCGACAGGTGGAACAAAGGGAGGCTGAATGTGTAGCACCCCTTGCATAAAGGTGCGGACATCAGGGAGCATAGCAATCCTACGATGAAACCACACTGATAGGGCAGATACCTGCACCTTCAGAGAGGCAAGGCGAAGACCCTGATCTAAGCCCGCCTGTAGGAAAACCAGTACCCTGGACAATCTGAACACTCAAGGAGCATAACCTCTAGGGCGACACCACTGAAAGAAAGCACGCCAAACTCGATGGTAGATGCTGGCAGATGAAGGTTTCCAAGCTCGTAGCATGGTGTTGACCACCGAGCCGGAAAAACCTCTGGACCTCAAGAAGGAAGTCTCAACAGCCACGCCGTCAAAGACAGCCGACCCAGGTCCGGATGATGACAAGGACCCTGAGATAGCAGGTCCTGACGTTGAGGCAACAACATCGGAGTGTCCACCGAGAGACTCCGAAGGTCTGAGTACCAGTGCCATCTGGGCCACGCTGGAGCAATCAGTAGGAGCGTGCAGCCTTCTTGCTTGAATTTGCGTATCACTCGAGGAAGAAGGGAGAACGGAGGGAAGAGGTACGCATACTGGAAGGTCCACCTGACCGACAGGGCGTCCACTAGACAAGCGTGGTGTTAGGGTCTTGTTCTTGACCCGAACACCAGCAGCTTGTTGTTGTGTCGGGAGGCCATGAGATCCATCTCTGAAAGGCCCCACCAGTTCACCAGTGGCTGAAACACCTCCTGGTGAAGAGACCACTCTCCTGGATGCACGTCCTGACGGCTGAGAAAGTCTGCTTCCCAGTTGAGGACTCCTGGTATGAACGCTGCCGATATTGCGGTGAGATGTCTTTCCGCCCAGACTAGAATGCGGAACACCTCTGTCAGAGCCGCCTGACTGCTGGTCCCTCCTTGGCTGTTTATGTAAGCCACCGTGGTGGTGTTGTCTGATTGTACCTGTATGGGTCTTCCCTGCAGGACCTGTCTTGCTTGCTGGAGAGCCTTGAACACTGCCCACAGTTCCAATATGTTTATTGGAAGCGCAGCTTCTACTAGTGTCCGCCTTCCCTGGAAGAAGTGTGGACCCATCACCGCTCCCCAGCCTCGGAGACTGGCATCCATCATCAGAAGAGCCCAGTCTGCAATCCAAAAGGGGCGCTCCCTGTTCAGGTGACCAGTCTGTAGCCACCAGGCCAGAGACAGCCGTACCTCCGGGGAAAGCACCATAGTCTGTGTCTTTATCCGTTGGGGCAACTCATTCCATCTGGAGAGGATCAGCTTCTGCAGAGGTCTCGAGTGGAACTGGGCAAACTCCACCATGTCGAACATCGACACCATGGATCCCAGTAACCTCATCGCCGAGTGAATAGACACCCGGGGACTCCGCAGGCAAAAGCAAACTTTTGCCTGTAACGCAGAGATCTTTTCCTCCGTCACAAAGATCCTCTGATGTTGGGAATCCAACAGAGCTCCTAGATGGAGCATCCTCTGTGATGGTACCAGGGAGGACTTCTTCCAATTTATCAGCTAGCCGTGAGTCTGCAATACCGAGACTGTCAGTTGCAGATGGCGCTGAAGTATCTCTGGAGACTCCGCCAACAACAGGAGATCGTCCAGATAGGGTAATAGGCAAACCCCCTGCATCCGCAGGTGAGCTGCCATGACTGCCATAACTTTGGTGAACACATGAGGCGCTGTGGCCAGACCAAAGGGCAGAGCCTGAAACTGGAAGTGGTCCTCGACCACTGCGAACCTGAGGTAGCGCTGAGATAATAGGGATATGCAGGTAAGCATCCTGAATATCTAGCGACACCATGAAATCCCCAGGCTCCATTGCTAAAATGATGGTAGGCAGGGTCTCCATCCTGAACCGAGGAACCCTCAAAAACTTGAGAGATTTGAGGTTGAAGATTGGCCGGTAGGACCCATTGGGTTTCTGTACCAGAAAAAGATTGGAGTAATACTCCAATCCCCTCTGAGAAAAAGGAACTGGCACTATGACCCTAGCCTGGAGAATAGAGCGCAATACCTTCTTGAATTCCCAGGCCTTGTCCTGATTGGACGGAAGACCCGTGGTGAAAAACCGGCTGGGAGGCCTCCTGTGGAAGGAGAGGGCGTACCCCTGAGAAACCACTTCTCTTACCCATGTGTCTGAAGTGGTCGGACACCAGTTTTGGGCGAATTGCAGAAGTCGGCCTCCCGCTTTGGGGTCCCCCAAAGAGGCCCGTCCCGTCAGGCCGGAGGTTTGTCATCGGACTTGGGAGTAGGACGTCTGGTACTCCAAGCCTGCTTCTTAGGCTTTGTAGGTTTCTTGGCGGCAGTCCTCCTCGGAAAGGACTGAACCCTGGACTTACTCTGGGTTCTGTAGGGCCGAAAGGACGAAGAACCCGACCCTGATGGGACTGTAGCCGATGGCAAGCACGCAGACTTAGCTGCCGCCAGAGCAGCCACAATTTTGTCCAGATCAGGGCCAAAAAAGACTTCTCCATTAAAGGGTAAACCCTCCAAATGCTTCTTGGAATCAGCATCCGCCTTCCAAGACCGCAACCACAGAGTGCGACGGGCTACCACTGGTGCTGAGGAGATCCTTGAAGCAAGCAGGCCTATATCCAGAGTGCCTCATTAATGTAGGTGGCTGAGTCCCTTAGGTTACCCACCAACTCCACCTGATCAGGTGATGAGTCTGGGTCCAGAGACACCTCCAAAGTATCAGACCAATGTTCCATGGCTCTAGCCACCTAGCACACGGCCATAGCCGGTCTGGATACACCTCCTTCAAGGGAATACATGGATTTGAGACATATTTCAACCTTACGATCCGTGGGGTCCTTTAAGGAGTACATGGAGGGGCATTGGCAATGTAGCACTCTTTACCAGACGTGTGACGTGAGAATCCACTTGTGACGGGGTTTCCCATTTGGAGAAATAATTTTCTGCAAAGGGATATGCCACTGCCAAACGCCTTTGGGGCTGGTAACGTTTACCTGGCGTTTTCCACGCCTCCTCTAAATGATCCACTAGCTGACCAGATAGGGGAAACACCGTAGCATCACCTTTGATATCCTTGAAAAAGGCATATTTTGATTTGGCTACGGGAGGTACGCCATCCTCAATAACCAAGGCCATGCGGACCGCACTTATAAGGCCCGGTATATAGACCTTAGACTCCGTCTCTATTACGGAAAGTCTCTTGGTCCGAAAGTTAAAGCATCTCTCAGTCATCAGATGTCACATCATCCTGATCACACTGATCAGTCTGAGGTTGCAGCTGTCGCCTGTGCTGCCGCAATGATGGCTCCCCCTGTAAAACGTCCGTCAGGTGTTGTACAGAGGTGGACAATGAACTAACCCACGCAGGTTCTTGGGTGACCTGAGGGGGCGAGATTGGGAGACTCTGGGGTACTACTGTCTGGGGAACCCCTGTATAGGGGACGACACCATAGACTGCTGTGAAAACCCCATCTAGGGAAACGCAGGGGGTGTCGCTAGCTGGCCCACTAGGGTTGTAAGTGCCTCAGCAAAACAAGCCCAGGGCGGCTCCTGCACAGGTGCAGTGACAGAAATTGGCTGTGCCTGTCTAACACACACCTTACATAACCCCTCAGAGTTGCCATCACCCTCCACCAGTGGTACGAGACATAGTACACTTTGGCTGAAGAGAAAAATCATGCTCACTGTCAGACATGAGTGAACCAGAGCTGTATGTGACACACCACACCAATAAATAATTGCATAGTGAGGCAATAACCCCTTGCAACACCGCCCCGCAAGGGCTTTAGCAGAGAAGACAGGGATAGATAAAATGGCTGACAGAAGAAAGTGAAAGTTACAAACAGCAGCACTAGCGTTAAATCACATACAATGCAGAATAAACCCTGCACTATCAGTGCTTCATGAACTACACAGACATCAGCCTGGTAGGAAACAGCACTGCATACTCTGGCCTTGCACCGGGGGAGAGGTATGCAGGGGGACGCAGACCATGATGCCACCGTAATCAGCGTCCAGCAGCGCTTGCCAAGCTCAGAGAAAATGGCCACCGAGGAGCAGAAAGGAGGCTGGCCTGGGGGAGGAGCATTTGCAGATGCCAGACCGCTGTGGAGTGGCTGTATGCAGTGGGGGAGGCACCGGCTGCTGAGCAGGAAAGGCGCACTCCCCTGGCATGCATTTATCCCCCAGGACGCCGGACGTTTTCTGATTCTCGTCCGGCCCGCTGTCCCAGAAGGTAGTGGAAGCGCAGGTTTCTGTGGCCTAGCTCCACGCTGCAGCCAGTCCCCAGGGAGCCCCCTGCAGAGGGACTTAGGACTGTGCTGTTCGGCGGGGACCCGCCGCTTACCTGAACCCCCGTAAATCCGGCCACAGTCCGGGTAACCGGGGTCACCACTAGCTGTGACCCCAGTTACCCACCAGGATCCCCGGATCAGTACCGGCGTTCTGGTACCAGCGGGGTGTAGGAGTGACGGCACGGACGTCAGCACTGACTGTCCATGCTGTACACTCATTTTAGTGTGCAGCCACAACTGCGAAGAAAACTTCAGGGGCCTTAAAAGAACCCCCTCTGTACAGTGCATCCGACTCTGGCCGGGCACCGACGAAAACTGAGTGCCTGAGGCTCGGGGGTGGGGTATAGGAGAGGGACCCCAGTGCATCCTGGGAGGATGGAGAACTTTTAACTCTGTGGTGCGCAGATGTCTGCCGCCATCACCTATACCCCAAGGTATCCTGTGGATACCCTATGGACCCTGAAGTAGAAAGGTCTAAAAACACTGAAGCAGAAAACTTTGTGAAAACCAATACTTGTGTCATTCTCAAAACTTTTGGCAATGGCTGTAGATTAAACTATATGAAGAACTGCTGCCTCTTAAAAGGAAGGAATGTTTGGTCTTTCATTACAACACACTTCAACAGCTTCACTTCTTGCCTAATTAAAATGAGCAACCTATTTTAAAAAGAAAATGTAAGGAATTTCAATGACTCACATCAAAGAGATATTAATCTACTTTACAGCTTGAAATAGTTGAATGTATTCCCTTTCAAGGATACAAAAATGTTCCCATTTCTGCACATGCAATTTGTGTAAATAAAAAATGGAATACGGAAGTAATGATTGAAGGTTAAGGGGCCTATCCATTAGCAGATAAATTGAACGACTGAACGATATATCCTTCAGTCGTTCAATTTATCTGCTATGGATAGGCCCTGAACGATGACAGATGCGCACTCCCGCGGCCGATAAATTGAATCTTTCATCTCTCCAACATGTTGGTCAATTATCGCTTATCGCTGCCAGATATTAGAAATATCTGGCAATGTATTTGCGGTAAACAACGAAAGATATTAGCAGCAGCTACAGAGAAAAAAAATCCACTCCCTGAATGATGTCATGCGATATAGTTTATCGTTCGTCTTTTGCCAAAATCTGTCATGTACATGACAGATATCTTTCAGCATAGCCACCGGAATTTTCAATAGATATCTTTTGTCTTTCATCTTTCAGGAAAACATCAGGTAATGGATAGGCCCCTTTACTGTGACTATGATGTGTCACAGTAATGCTAGCTTAAACTGTTTCAAAAGGAAAATAATAAAATATAGTGAGTGTATGGTATTAAACATTGTGGTATTTGGGAATACTACTTGTTACGTGCCAAAATTGGTGGCTGTTCACTTATTCGGTAAACTGCATTAAATGGGCAGTGTAACTATACCCATGACTCGTATACTAAGGTCCGTTATAACCACGATATTCAGCATCTTAGAGCTAGGAGCATAAAGAATTTAAATTAAAGTGCTAATGTCCTAAAGGAGACTATACCCTATGGTCCAGTTCCCCCCCACCCTTTTCCTCTCCCTCCTCTCGTATGAAAGAAAAGCATCTTCCTTTATGCTGGCTACATCACTGCCGACATGCTTGGCCTGATAAAATATTCAAAATACAGCAGCATTGGCAACCTGCCCACTTTGTACCCGTCTCTTCTCTCATTGGGGGGGGATTCAATTCGACGCGATGTTGAATAGAAGCGGGAGGGAGCTCCCGCAGCTATTCAATACACCGCACTGTGTGGTCGGAGAATGACTGCTTAGCGCGGCGCTAACAGCCGCGCGCCCGTCACTTTGGTCAGAGAATGCTGGTTAACGCGCCTTAACATCCTTGTTAAGGCGCGTTAACCAGCATTCTGTGACCAAAGTGCCAGGCGCGCGGCTGTTAGTGCCGCGCTAAGCAGAAAAACTGCTGCGAGCCCGTCACTTTGGTCGGATTTCTCCTCGCATCCCCAGGGGGGGTGCGAAAAGAAATCCTTAGCGCGCCCAAACAGCGCGGTGTATTGAATAGCTGCGGGAGCTCCCTCCCACGGCTATTCAACATCGCATTGAATTGAATTCCCCCCTTTATTCATTAATGAATTTGCCAACAAGGTTACATTTCCTACAGGAGTATGTCTTCAAGTGTCAATGCCAGTGTAATGCAGGCCATACACCTGCACGACCAGCATACGATACACCTCACAATTCCCCGGAGCTCCTTGCAGTATGATTTGTTGTTTTTCTTTACACAGTCCTACGATCGATCGTGTGCCTCACACGCTCATCTGGAAAATGTCATAGAAATGATATGAATGGACGCACGATGAATCGCATGCACTAAATTTACGGTACGATCTGCACACGATACGATGGACAATATGGGCTGCACATCTGATCATACGATCCGATTTAGGAGCTGCGGGAGCGTGCATCGGATCGTATCCTACTAAAAAAAATACACGATTTTCACAAGTTCCATCATACAACTCGTTGAAAATCAGCCAATCAGCCCGAAATCGTGCTGGTGTATGGCCAGGATAAGAATATCCACCAGCTGGACTCGTTATAGGAATATGGGCTCAGGACAAATGTAAATGGGGAACATAGGGGAGCAATGTAGTATAGAAAAAGCCAATATCAAGTTGCAGGAGGGATGAAAAACAAAGTGGTTAAAAGTGAACAGCATAGTTTGAGTTATGGATACAGAGAATAGAAGATTGTTTTAGGAGCTTTCAGTATCACTGCTTATTCATCTACGTTCCATCCTCCCTAACAGTATTCACATGTGCAGATGTACAAGCCCAGCCACACTATCTATACTGTCTGCCTCCCTGATGATATACCATTGCAGCATCATTTTTATTCATTGTCTAGAGGAGAGAAGACTGTTTAGGGAGCACAATGGTGTCATGACGCTAACTCTAAACTCCTGCCCAATTCTCACAGCTCCAAACACTCAATTCCTACTAGGCATCTATTACAGGATAAATATTTTAGACACAATGCGTCTTTCCTTTACTCTTGCTATTGTGCAAATCTTCTATGCAGATATGTTTTGCGTATCATAGGGTAGTCCTGTCATTTGCTGGGATATGATGTTTTCATTGCTGGATAGGAATGTATACCCGGATGACATGGCTATTCCTTTCATTGGCTCGGTGGTAAGGGTTGGTTAAAGTCAGACTAGGAAAGGTAAATCAATTTCCTTGATGGGTTAGAGTTCTCATGTACTGGGTGCGGTGTAGCTATACTCTAATTTGCTAGGTGTAATTTGGCGGCCATATCTTGTATATGACATGGTCTTTGCTGGATGCAAACTACTGGACTTTGTGATTAATTGGTATATGATGTAGATTTACGCAAGTCAGATTTTTTTCAAATACATTTTCCACTGGCTGATGTGATTTAAACTAATACAGGAAATACCTCCAGTAGGTTGTGAATCTTGGATGCCTAACACAGCAGGAAACGCTGAGAATTTGTAGTCTAGTAGTAGTGATGTCCACACAGTTGCAGTGTCTTTCCCATTCCATGCACACAACAATTTCTTACAATCACAGTGAGCGAGTAGACCGTTATTAAGCGCAGTATAGCTGGCAGGGATCGCTGAGCAAAATCTCATTTGCCAAATAGGTTAACTGTTGGTGACACATTGTAATATATTTATACTATATTTGGCCAGGCAAAGAATTGGACATATAAAATGGTTTTCGAAGCACACAAAACTTAAAACAAGTTGTCTGGGCACAACAATGTAGGGAAACAAAGAGACAACAACACGTAGCTCTGCTCTTGGAGAATTAAAAAAAAGTCTTGTTTACATTATCAACCTGAAATTGTTGGCAAACCGCTAAAATCGAAATAAAAAAGTAAATGAAATTAAACACAAGGTTATTCAGCAAAACATCTCCATTAACAGTAACATTAAAATTCATATACCATGTTTTTAATGCTGCAAATCATTAATGAAGTCCTCCACCGAAGGGATATGCACTTGAGCCGTCTGCTTACATTGATATAAATCATAGTTCCACACCTCCCCCAGCTGCTGGCAACACAACTATGATGTCCCCAGTTTATTAGAATGATGCTATTAGGAAATCGGCCAAAGGTTCACAAGGGCAAGTGGTCCCTCCCTTTGATATGTTCAAGCTGGGATGAGGTCATTCTTGCAGGATCCCCAGCGTACTACAAAAGGATTCATGGTTAGTGCTCTCCAAGCCCTGATTAATGAGTGAAGCCCCAGCTGTAACTGAACTTTTCTGGCAACACAGGGCAAGTCATATGTTTTTGCACCACAACAGTTTAGATGGAAAAAACTTTTCATTTCCCATTCAACCACCATTGAGAATTATTTTGTGACCTACTATTAATCTTTCGATAGTAACACCTTTCTAGTGGCCATGCACTGCTTTACAGACCTTTCACTATTTATGAAGTTTAAAGTTTTTCTGCAAAAATGCTTTCCTAATTTTTCCTCACGGTAATGTAATAAGCCCAGAGAATTACCATGAACTGTCTAGCTGTCCCAAGTACAGAAATACCAAATAAATTATATATGTGTGTATACGCAAAAGCAATTGCGAATATATGCTAAAAACTAAGACGGTGGTTTACCGAAGCATAGGGATGCCCACTGCTGCCTTCTCATATCCGTACGACTATATAAAATATCGGAAACATGTACGCAGATCGGGCGACCAGCTACCTTCTTATACAGCCAGACCTGTCTCAAACACAGCGTCTCTCCAGACACGCATAGGGCTCTCCAGCTGTGCAGTGGCTAATATATGCACACCAAGAAAATAGTGTTTAAATGGATCAGACTCGCCTGCATTTCTGTAGCCACTTCCCTCTAACCTCTCCCCAAACGCTGACTACCTCTCAATCACTTTTTGAATAAATCCTCTTTGTGACCGAAATTGCAATTTAATTGCTGAGTGCGTGCAGAGCGGTTTATACGCATGTGCAAAGGCGGACAATCACTGAATCTGCATATAATAGACTTTGTGCCCGGATCAGAATCAGGCCCGGTGTTGGATTTAGAACTTTAAGCATTTAGGTGGTAAAGCATCACGGTAATGATGACAATGGTGGTAATTATCACATATTTAAAAAACAAACAATTGTTGCAACAGAGGTTATGCTGGGTAAACACTATAAGATATATAGATGTGTCCTGCTACATCTTTGCTCATAGCGCAGCATTCTGGTTTTCCTGCCGCATACTGTATGCCACGAAAGACTACACGCCATGTAGTACACAATTTAACCACTGGGTGGCGAATGCTCCAGAGATGAAAACTACTGTACTAAGGGCCTGATTCAGAGCCGGACGCTATT
Organism: Taudactylus pleione; assembly: GCA_031769625.1. Lineage (NCBI taxonomy): Eukaryota > Metazoa > Chordata > Amphibia > Anura > Myobatrachidae > Taudactylus > Taudactylus pleione. The sequence goes on from JAUIMM010000015.1 coordinate 51,919,773, forward strand.
TGCGCTTGCTCGTTCAGAAAAAGGGGCCGGATATTTAAATAGAGCGCTCGCTCTTTGCGGTCTGTTGACGCCTCTATGCCTCTATGAACGAGCAAACGAAACATGTGCTCGCTATTTTTTAAAAAACGCCCCCTGGCCGCTCGTATCCTACGTCATCTCCGCTATTTATTATATTAATCGAGGACATCGAAAGGCGTATGAACTGTTCGCAGTGCTTGTGGTAGGATTTTCCTACCGCAATCATGCGAGCAGTTCAGGCTAAAAAAACAACCCAGTGACGTGGTCGATGACGCTGCTTTGTTAATTATGCACACCCTTAAAACGCCCGTTTTGACCGTTTGGCACGCCTGCGTGCGGATCTCCACTCCCCGTTTTCAAGCACCTTCCCCTATTACCACCCACAAATGCCTCATCCTGTCACTCAAATGAGCAGGCATTCGCTATTTGCGAGCACACGATTTCCGACCGCAATGACTGATTCGCGCATGCGTATTACAACCCATATGCATGCGCAGTTGTGCGAACATCGCTCGGAGCGAACGAGCGGCCGATTACGAGCGGCTCTGAATCAGGCCCTGAATACAATACTGTAAAGGTGGACAGTGTTCAGTGAGAGGCTGGCCAATCACTTTCAGGCAGTGTAAAGAGTCACTCCTCCAGGTGCTTGCAATTATAACTTTGTGTCATTATTGTTTTGTACTCCTTAAGGGGAATCCGTACTGTATACGGACGCTACATAGTGTAAAGACACCGGGCCTAAAGAGGCACAGGTTTTTCATAAAGAGATCATTTCAAGTTCAATACTTTTAAAGTACTCTGCTGAACTTTATGCATTGCTCCGCACTTTTCTCATCCCTTCATATCCATGACACCCAGCTTCATTAGACTATAAACCACTATTGACATTGTATTGTACACGTTGGTGTAAAGACGCACGCTAGACATGACATACACAATAGGTGTAACAGCTGCTATGGCTGGCTTGCTTGGGTGAGCGGGTGTGAGCGCTTTCCAAAGCTTGCGACTTGGGTTCGAGGCCCGGGAAGATACAATATTGTTTTGTAAATCAGATTTATTTTTTTAATAAGTCTGTTTTTTTTTCTATTCACTATACAGGTTTAAATAAAGGATTAAATAATTTAGTGTGTGAGCACTGTTTTTTACAAGAATACATATCTGCATTGGTTTGAAGACGCATCATTTGTTAAATAAAGAGCAAAATTTAATCTCTACAATATGTTATGCCACCAAGCTACATTAGACTATACACCGCTATAGACAATGTATTGCTGGATGGGGCCCTTCCTCCCCAAACCCAAGCCAATATGAATCATTCATCACAAAACTCACAGGGGAGTGGGGGCGGGGAAGCTGCCTACAGTATGAAAATGTTAGACACCATGGTTTGTGCCATGGTCCTTGCAATTTGTGGCCACCAGGAGCGCTGTTTGAAATGATCACTTTGAGCAGAATTTACGAAGCGGGTTCCCGGCGGGTTGCAGGTACATATTTAAAGCGGCACCCACGATCAGTGTAAAGCCCGAAGTGCTTTACACCGACTCCGAGTACCGTTTAAAATATTCATCTGCAAGCCGCTGCTTCGTAAATTCTGCCCATTGTGTAAAGACTAAACTGCTATAGACATTACAGTGTATTGTACTCATTATAGGCCGTACTGTATACTATTGGGCACTTTAAACATTCCTTCATCTGTACAGTACTGTTGATGCATGGTGTAAAGACACCTGGCCTAAAAGACGCCCAGGCAGTTTTTCATAAAGAGAGATCATTTCAGATGCAATACTTTTAAAGTACTCTGCTCAACTTTATGCATTGCTCAGCACTTTTCTCATCCCTTCATCTCCAGATTATGACACCCAGCTTCATAAGAATATTGAACTTGAATTGCTCGGTCTTTATTTAATACTGGGCATGCATCTTCTGGCCAACGCAGATATGCATTATTATAAATGACAGAACTCATACACCAAATGATTAAATTCTTTATTTAAGCCTGTATTGAAGAATAAAAAAATACTGATGTACAAAATTACATTGTCCATTTCCGGGCCTCAATCCCATGGCGTCAGCTCTGTAAGGCGCTTACCTTACCCACACACGCCAGCCATATCAGTAGTCACTCCTGTTGTGTATGCGATGTTAAGTGTGCAACTTTACACCAGGTAAAGTGTACAATACAATGTCTATAGCGGTTTAGCGTACATAGCAGCTGGGTGGTATACAGTAACATAGAAATGACAGGTGGTGGGAAGTTGGGAGCAATGTATTGAGTTCGGCAGAACCTTAAGAATACTGAACTTGAATTGCACTGTCTTTATTTAATTCTGGCCAATGCTGATAACTATTTAATCTGCATTCATGACAAAATGCAGTTCAGTACTACTGTATAGTATAATGAATGATAGGATCCATCAGCTAATAAGCAGACGGCACTATAAAAGCTTTTTTGGCTATTTGACGCATGCGCTGTGCAGTTTAGGAAAAGCGACATCTGGTGGACAGAAAGTTGTATCACACGCTCCGGCTTTTCAAGCGCTTCAGTATGTTACATTGCGCCTTACTGCAGCATGATGCGACAAATTGCCAAGCAGCGGTACGACAGGGCACGACTAGCATGGTGCGCTACATGGCGTATGGAGCAAAGATGTAGCAGGACATATCTGCGACCGTACTATATAACGTTCCGATGCAGATCGGAACAATATATCATACAAATCTGATCAGTTAACGATGGTCGTTGATCGCATTGTCCCATCTGCTGTTCTGCACAGTAGATGAGACGATGCAATGAACGAGCTGTGCTGTTAATTGTAGCATGTAACACATTGCACCATTGCACACTGGATCATGCAGTGTGCATAGCGAGCGCAATGTACCGTTATGTATCGCAACATCACTTGGTCACACATGTAGTGTGTACCCAGATTTAGACACTCTTAACTAAACAATAAACATACGTCAATGAGAAAAGTTAATTTCAGCTACAGGTTGTATGTACCTGAGAAGGAAGCACAACTTGTGAAAATAGAAAGTGTGCAGTTAATAGCTTTGAAAACATTGTATTTCACAACACTAGGACCTATCTTTAATGCAATGTACTGCAATACTCATCCTTTGTAATCTACCCAAATACTCTACAGACTGAGGCTTCCTGGAAACTAGTATTAAACTCATTTACTACAGGTGTAAAACATGGGACCACACATAGTTAGAATTAAGAGGGATGAGAAGACCTAGCAAATTCAGCAGCAACTATAATTACAAGAGATTCTCACAAGACTATTTTCAATGTTGTGATTCCTCACCCTCCTATATCTGATCCCATCTACAGGTTATCACAAGCAGGATGAAATAATCACGTGACTGCATCATTATGGACAACAAACCATAGTATTTCAGCTGTGGAATCTCACATGAAATGGGAATGCAAAGTGGAAGTCTACAAATTCAGAACATGATAAAAGAACACAAAGGTTGCTAGGATGTAAAACCTGCAAGTTTCAGTTTCATTCAAAAAATGCATATAATGTCTTCATTCAAAAAATGCATATAATGTCTTCATTCAAAAAATGCATATAATGTCTTCATTCAAAAAATGCATATAATGTCTTCATTCAAAAAATGCATATAATGTCTTCATAAATTAGGTCTTGGTAAAGGGCCGTATGTTTGTATTTGTATTTTACAGTTTACAAGTGTTCATTTATAGTTGTGATATTTTTAAGCACTTAGGAGTCTTAAAATAAATTCTTTATTTTTTTTAGTAAGTAATTTATTACACTTCATACATCTTAGATTTATTTTTATTTGTATTTTAAAGAATCAGCTAACAGTCTGGAATTGGTAAACGTGTTTTCACTTCAAACAAATGAATGGATGTCAACTATTGATTTTTGTACCCTAAAGGCTCTTATGATAAACTTATCCCAATTATAAAAGGAAAAGCCCAATTGGCATTCCCGCCTGCCAGCCACTGCAAAATACCATGCTACAAATGTATAATCCTCTGTGTGGTATAAGTTACAATTACACTGTTCATAAAAGTTGTCAGGTGGGTTCCAGAGTTATAAATCTAGCAGCATCTTGCTTCAGTTGACCAAGTGGTATCTTGACACCACAATCCTGGCATGAATGCACACCAGGGGGATCTCTAGGCGAAGGGATGCGTTTGGCATTCCGGCGGTTAAGATGCAGACACTTACATTACCGGCGCCGGAATACAGACGCCGGTCATAATCTGGCGTCAGCATTCTGATCGCTGGGATGCCAAAAGGTAAGTAGCAGGGTTGGGGGGAGGGTTAGGATTAGGCACTAAGGAGGGAGGGTTAAGTATAGTGCGGGGAGGGGAAGGTTAGGTTCAGGCCCCACAGAGGGAGGGTTAGGGTAAGAAGACGGGGAGGTTTATCATACCGACCAACAAGTGTCAGTAGGTTAACCCTGTCGGGATCCCGGCCTTGGGATTCTGACCGACAGGATCCCGGACTGACGGTATTTCATACCGATCCCCTAAACGAATATGAGGAAATGTCCCAATGGTCAAGTTCTGTGTTAAACTACAAAATGATTGCATATTTGTTACATTTTAGGTATTGTTTGAATTCCAATATTAGATGAGATTGCTTCCTGTGACTATAGTTTCCATATGACATTCATATGCAATGGAGTCCCTATGTTGAAAGCCATGATTTGCTGTTTGTAGAGGAGAGGTTTATTCTCTTGCAAAGCCAGGAAAAAAATAAATCGCAGATGCTCATACAGGCAGTGTCAAATCCAATCCTAATCAGTTGGTTCCAGTCAATTAATGTAGTGCTTCTCTGAGATAGGCCATCCTGCTCAAATCCCTCTACACTTGGTGCAGGGCTTCAAGTTTTTGGGCTGGTCTACAATTGTGCCAGTGAAGGGTTCTTCAAGATTCCATAAACCTTACATGCTGGCAAAAGCAGGAAAGCATCAGAGCGAAAAGTGTGAGACAGTGCTCCAAATGAAAGTGATTATAGCCCAATTATGGGAGGGATGTTTAGTAGGCTCTTTGTGCAGTGAATTCCCTGGCATCTGCTATATGAATTATCCTGTGTGCTTGCATAAACCTATTTTTCCATTTTCTTGCTGTGTGCCTGTGACTCCAACTGGTAGAGGTACCAGGTGCCTTCAGCCAGCAAATAAAAGGGCCTTTCAGGAGGTCCAGTTAGTGCAGAGTGGGCAAAAGAGCTAAACATAAGCCAGTATATCCTCAGTTACCAGCTGTGCTCTAATCTTGGAGAGCCTCAAGTGCTTTCTGGTGAGAATTTACAGCCAACTAGCTACAGTAGATGTACTTGGCCCTGTGCAATGAGCCTGCTGAGCTTGGGTAGTAAATGACTTTCATTCTTCTTACAGCCGGGTAACATTAAAAGGGAGTACAAGAAAATCAAACCATGTCCAATGTCAGCTGACCTTGCTAGTAGTGACTGTTTCTATACTGCTTTACTATACATTATACATCCTTTACATACATGCAAACCTCTCCTGAACATCCCTCAACATTTTTGTTGTCCCTAGATTTCAATATGTCATCAAAAATACATTAAAACTAGGGATGTGTAGGCTCGGATAGGTTAGAATTTTCCAGCCAAAAATTGGGTCTCGGAAAGAGGCAAAATGTCATCTTTCATGGACAAATATCATTCCTGGACAAAAGTCCACGGATACATATACATATCAATATGAGGCACATAAATGTTAGCGTCATTAGCACTGTACAATCCGACCACTTTATATTCGCAAATATGAATTAATGCTTTAACATTTAGCAGATAGTGCGCAAGCAGAAAAAAAACGAGGCCTAGGTTAGGAGACTAGCTAGAAGCATTATGCATGTGTGTTGACCAGAAGAATGGCTTAGATGAAGTGGGGGCTTAGCATACATGCTGGAAGGAACATTCCATGCACAACTGAGAGTTCTATGACTGTGAGGTAGTCCATGCATGGAGCAAAGCGTGACTAGGAAACAAATATATGAAATTCCATACCCCTGCGTTTAATAGATTTGGTGTGGAGACGGACGATAGACTGCCAGAATTGTCATCCTAATGAGAAAAACAGAATCCAAGCCTTAGTGACATATAACACGAGAAACACTAAAAAGAAAGAAAAAAAAAAAAGGATAAATTCAAGAATTAAAAACATTTTAGTCAACTTTGATATGAAATGTGTATCCCGGATAATGAAAAAAGATATAATAAAGATTATTTTTAAACACAGACCTTAAAAAGGTACGGCCACATATTGGACACCATATTAAATGTGGAGATATTCCTATTCAGCAGCTTTAAATATCAGGTCTGTCCAACCAATATCTTCTGGGCAACATGCGTTCCGCCAAGGCCTTCCTTGGTCCCTTTCTTTCTTCACAAGTGTCATGTCTGTATGTAAAGTACACTTTTTTCATACAATTAAGGCTACAACCCCTTAGTAATAGCATACCTTTGGTTTTGGGAAAAAAAATTCATAGCACTGTCTGTGATCTTAAAACAAATAATTACTGCAAGCTTATTTCATTCCCTGCAATAAATAAAGTAAGGTGGCGTCACCCGTCATGGTATTAAACCTGGGCACAAACTAACAGGATGGATACTGCACTGCAGAAGCTGAAAACCACCCATACATGAGCTCAGCATAAATAAGATCACATTTATGGCAAGACTGCAAATATGTGTAATACGTTTAAGCATCTGGAAATGGCATTGTAATGAAACAGATGCGAGATGTTGTTCCAACCGTCTTTGTCCACGTGCATCATTAGATAATCAGAATGCCACATTGAGACCATATACATCCATGATCTCCACATTTATTTCTGATTAAACTGAACAGTGGAGAAATGACTTGAGAGGCCAATGTGCATGTACTTCAGTTGTCCACTGCTGGTCCTCAGCTTAACCAGTTACTTTCCCAAAAGGATAAACTTTATATATTTGTCCTCTGGCAGCACACTATGATAATTTACACATTTGAATGCAGTACATTACAACAAGCAGTAAGTAAATTCATAGCTCACAGAGCTTTCACCATGTTTCTGATGCCGCACTTGGATTGTGAAGTAGGCAACTTTAGTGGACTGCACATTATAGGAAACTGAAATGTTTCTTACCTTCAACTTAATGTTTTACCATCTTCCAACAATTTTATCCATTGGTTACGCTAAAAAATGCTTAGCGGCCGATTTAATTACCCGCGGGCAAGTGTAAGTGTGGCTTATGGTTCCTCCGGGCCCGCAAACTTTTGTTTGCAGCCCTGCAGGGCTGCCTATAAAAATCCATGAGTCCAGGGCAAGATCGAGCCGCGAAGGGGACAAGTTGCAGTGTCGGCTTTCCATGCCGCTACAACGGCAACACTAATTGAATCGACACCTTAATGTATTCATATAATATACAGATGTGTCCTCACTAGTCTTTGCTGCGGTCGCACCAAACAGCTCATATCGACGCGCCTGGTCCTGTTAGACTCTGCTAGCTTCAGGTGTCTTTTTTGACGAAAATGCAATGAGACAGGACTAGGACCAGGAAACTGTGCTTATTAATTTGATATTTGAATCCGCATGAGAAGTGCTACAGACATGGCGTGGAAAAAAGTCACGGCCACAGCTTTTCTCCAAGTCTAGTTCTGTTTACAGACTCCGTTGCACACAGATACTCACATTACATTGCGACTTAGATGCATCTTCAGCAAAACAAGTGTCATTCGGTGCTAGCAGAGTTGCATGGAACCAGACGGCTCACTCGCACCAGGCATATCGAGCTGCATAACGTATTGAGGCTAGAAGAGCAAGGGCACATCTGTAGTAGGGATTCTGTTTTGATTTGTATAATATTACTATTTGATAAGACTTCAACACTTGCAGGAGGCTGTTGTACTTAAAGGGGATTTTACTTTAAGGGGGCAATTCAATTAGACATGCAGAGAAAGAGTTGTCATTGTAACGGCGTGGAAAATGCCACTATTGACTCCAAACACTACACCACCCCCCCCCTCCTCCGCAACTCCGTCATGTCAATTTTTGAATGCAGCACTATGGGGCTACAAAGAATAATCTGCACCGCTGTAGGTTCCCTTAAGTGTGGCATTTACTCACGGCCGTGAGTAATTCACAATTGAACACACCCCAAAGTAGTCCCCTCGTGCAAGGAGCATAGTACTTTGGTGGTTTGCCGTTTGTCCATCCCCGGGACCTTCAACCTTTTGCTTTAACTAGCTCTCACATACAGCTTGGACCTCTGTCAATCCCCTTCAGTACCGTGTATCTCTCTCTCCAGCAGAAGATCCAACACAGTAATAATAATTCATACCCTTGGAGCCAGTGTGGTGGATATGCCGCGCTGCAGAGCATGCCAAGCTGCATCAAATTTAACTGGCTATAGATGAGCATCATGGCTCGGCTAGAGAAGATGGATGCAACCTCCACCAAAGTTTTATTATTTCGACAAATATGGAATTAATATTAAAATCGTAATTCTTTGAGAGCCAAGAAACAATGGGGGCATAATAGAAGTCCAAATGGCACTTTTTCAGTAAAGATACAATTTAAGGTGAAGTGGTATTAGGGTGGCATCCATATCACATGAGACTAATGTCCAAAGCCGCCTCATTCACATATGTAGCAGAGTCTCTGAGGTAACCTACCAGTTCAATTTGTTCACTGGTAGCTTCCAAAGGCAATAACGCTTCAAAGGCATTTGCCCAACGTTCCATGGCCCTGGCCACCCAGCATATAGCCATAGCTGGCCTAGCGACCCCCCCAGAGAGGGAATAAATGGACGTTAAGCACACCTCCACTTTTCTGTTCGTAACATCCTTTAATGATGACATGGACAGCACAGGAATGGTCGCACTCTTGATAAGGCACGTAATATGAGAATCCACTTGAGGAAGAGTTACCCATTTAGAGAAATACTTCTCCTCGAACGGATAAGTGGCCTCCAACCATTTCTGCGGTTGAAATCTCCTGCTTGGAGTCTTCCAGGCTTCTTCCAAATGTTCACCTAACTGATCAGACAGAGGAAAAGCTGTTGCTGAACTTTTAACTTCCTTAAAGAAAGCACGTTTGGATTTGGCTGCCGGGGTATACTCATCCCCAATATTCATGGCCACAAGGACCACATGAATGAAGCCGTGCACATAACTTTTGGACTTAGGCTCCACCTCTTTTTGAGGAAGCTCTGATGAGTCCTGAATTTCCCCATCATCAGTCGACACATTAACTTGATAGTAAGTGGACTGAGAAGACAGCACCTCCTTCCTAGCTGGACGCAGGAAAGACTCCCCCTGTAAAATCTCCGTCAGGTTTTGCACCGTGTTGGAGAGTGTATTAACCCAAACAGGTTCAGGTAACGCCTGGTAGGGGGTAGGTTTTAAAGGCATATTATGAGCCACAACCAGCTGTCGGGGAGTCCCCTGTGAAGTAGATGGCATAGCAACCTGCGGTGCGTACCCCATTTGTGGGGCCACTGGAGGTGCAGCAAGCTGACCCATCAGGGTAGTTAATGCTTGTGCAAAACAAGCCCAGGGCGACTCGAGAAGAGCTGGGCCCAGCAGGTTATCCTGCATTCCTGACACACAGGGTACACAACCCTCCCACAATAATCTGCCCATCCTTTGGTCCTGCAAAATACCTAGTGCAGGACTGTGTGAGGGGAATATCGGCCTGTCCAGAATCACTGAAGTAAACTAACACCCTGTCAGTACCGGTCACTGCTGGAGCTAGTGAGAATATAAAGTACAGGGATAGTAAAATGGCTGACAGAGTGAGAGAAAATCAGGCAGACAGCGCTAGCATCAGAAACATACAATGCAAGAATAACACCTGCACTACTTTGCACTTTCATCAACTACCAGACCTACAGTCTAGTATGAACAGTGCTACATACACCAACCTACTGGAGGAGAGGTATGTAGAGAGACCCAGGCTCCGCAGCTCCAGGTGAGACCAGCATCTATAACCCATAAAATGGCCGCCAGAGGACTCATAGGGGGTGTGCCTGAGGGAGGAGGGCTGACTTCAACCACCAGACCGCTGTGAAAAAGCGCGCACTGCAGCGGGGGAGGGGCCGGCTGTGCCTTACAGGGAAGGCCCGCTCCCCTGGCGTGCTATTAACCCCTGGGATGCCACAACGTCCGCACGTTGTGGCCCCTTATCCCTGGTGGTCTAGTGGCAGCGCAGGTGCCATGCCTGGTGTCACACGCAGCCACTTCCAGGGGTTCCCCATCCCTGGAAAGTGAAATGGACTGTGAGATCAGCGTGTGCCCACCGCTTACCTGACGTCCCCTGTTACAGTCCGGCCACAGTCCTGGGCGTCTGGGGGGTCTTTGCTAGCCAAAACCCCCAGACCCCCGCCACGATGCCAGCGTCTCGGCGCCGGCAGGGTGTCGTAGTGGCAGCATGGGCTTTCGCTGGACAGCCCATGCTGACTACCCTTGCAAGCAATGCTATTTTCTGGGGCTGACATGCAGCCCTTTTTCAGTGACCCGACTCCGGCCGAGCACCTACGAAACTGAGGTGCATTGGCCAGGGGGCGGGGTATAGGAGAAGGGCCCGGTGCATCCTGGGTGCACAAAATTAACTGTTGAGGTGCCTGACGACTGACGTCATCAACCTATACCCCAAGGTCTCCTGTGGATCCACTGCAGTAGAAATTAGCTGAGGCGCTATAACAAACACTACATATATCATATGATACCATTCCAATAATAAAAAAAAATTCTTCTGATCCCGATATGACTGTTACACAACTTTACCACTGCCTAACTCATCACAACCTCTGGGCCAAGAACTACAGACACTAAATGAAAGTTGGCTAAAATGAGGATTATTGCTCATTACTTAAAATGGACAAATGTTTTTTTGTCCTCTATCCGTCTGGCAGCAGTTTCACTTCCCACTTGCCTCCCCTTCCCTTCGCTCTGCGTGTTCTAGCAGCGGAAGGCAGTACTGGGAGCGTGCAGCCACATGGACACAGTAAAGATGCTGCCTGAGGTGAACACTTCCCTGACATAGCAGTTTTAAAATAAATCCTGTGGATTAAGCAGTTAAAATATAGAAAGTATCTGCACACACATAGTCAACCATATATCCACTCAATAAATGAAGAAAAAAAACAAAACACCCAAATGAAAATAGGATTATGCTCATACAGATTTAGGCTCGGAGTCAATTAGCTGCAATACTTATCGTGGGCTTGAAGCCTTGGACTTTAACTACTGAAGCTATTTAATTAAAAGTCCACAGCTAACACGAGTCAACCCATAGATTCCAGGTTAAGTACTCAGAGCTATGGGGTAACGTATTTGCGGCAGCAGCGGCAAGGGCAGAATGCCCTACATCAGGAGGGGGCAAACATAAATCCACATTAAGTGCAGCCAGCGGGCTTCAAGTGAATAGCTCTGGGCTATTTTTCCTCTGTAATTTCTGCTTGGCTACTCCATGGTTTCCTCTGGGTTCCAAAAGGGTCACGTCCACCAACAATTGTTACAATGAGACAAGTGGCAGAGACAACCAGCAAATGTCTCACTCGCCACTAATGCTGGGCATACACGGCCAGATAAAATGTCTATCAGACCGACACACATTTTATCTGGCAAGCTTGCCAGCTGCAGATGTCGCCGGCATACACTGTGAGATTTCTCACAGTGTATTAGCCCGACATCTGTGCTCCGCCCCCGAGGGAGGAGACATTTCCCTGTTCCTTCCGTGTCTGTCTGTCAGCCGTGGCTGGGCATACACTGCCCGATTCGGCCGACAGTTTACCGGGAAATATCGCATCGGACGGGCATGCTGGACAATCCGGCATGCCCGACCAAGCAATATTTAACCCTCGGTCGCCCCCCCCACACGATGCAATTATCTGGGCGATCCGCCGATATCAGGCAGATCGGCCCGATAATTGTAGCGTGTATGGCCAGCATTAGATGACCAGAATAATTACTTACTTGCCCTGCACCCTCTCATGTCTAACCCTAGGCTGGAGCTAGTAAAAGGAAATATTTGCTAGCATATCAAGTGGGGTAGAGGAACAACATTTGCTCACAAATTAGCTTCCATGAATGGAAAGCTTACTGGAGAAAGGTCTGCTTACCTGCTGAATCATTTTACAGTCTTTCTGAGCATTCTCCCTAGGAGGGACTTTACCAAATAACTTCCAGCCAGGAGCACTCAGTGATGGCGATTTCAAGTCCTTTGATCTTTTTGAAAAGAAGTTCCTGGTAAAAGAAAAAAATTATAAACAACTGCGTTCACTGTGTTACAAGATGCAACTATTCTGCTAGTATGTCAGATCACAAGAGAATACTGAAGATACCAGAGGGCAAATTATACAGTAAAACCCCTTGTTCAGATCTTATAATACACTTGCTATAAAGTGTATGACAGACAAGGTCTCATGCATACTTAAACTACTCTACAACATGAAAGCATTAAAGCACATTTTTGCCTATTGCAATACTACAAATTACTTTCACCATTCAAGTATCAAGAAACATATCATTAGTATTTACTGCAGGGGGCACTCGAACCACCTGAATATCACAATGCATTCAGTCTGCATTCCTCAGTCTTGAGCAGTGGTCGCAAATATGTGCTATAGCATGTATACACCCGGTATCGAGGACCGGGGAGTCACTTTTTCGGAATGGGTGGGTCCTCGGGGACGCACTCTGCTGCGGCCAATCCCTAGTTCCCCATTAAATGATTGATTGGCTGCAGGTAATAAAAGCAGACGGACCTCTTTGGCGCCTTTAGTGTCATGTTGCAGCACTACAGGGACTGGCGTGACGACGATGGCCCCTGCACCCGGAGTGAAGACATCCTCTGGTAAGTGTAAGCGGGTGGGTAACGGCTTAATGACTGGTGCTGCGGGCCAGCTCGAGGCAGAGCGGCTGTACAAGGGTGCTGTGCGGCCGCCAATACCCACACCGGGCCACCATGAGTGTTTGGGGAGGGGGGCATTTCTGTCTGCACCAGGGGAGTGTGAGTTGGCCGACGGCTGTCCATACTGTCCATGATATTTGCAACAGGCAGCCTAGCAGAAAATCAGACCGGCTGCCAGTCATTACAGCGTGGCGCTCCTGCGGAGCTCAGTGTGGTGAGCAGAGAAGCTACTGAGATTGTTCAACACACCAATATACAAAGTACTTTTGAGCCTACAGAGCTCCCCGTAACCGGCATACTGTAATGACAGGCAGCCAATCTGATGTCACTGCTGTCGGGCCCTGGTGATATATAGCGCTGCCCACACTAGTTTTTTTTTTTTTTTATATATATATACAGAGGGAAAAGTAAGCATTGAACACATCAACATTTTTCTCAGTAAATATATTTGTAATGGGGCTATTGTAATGACATCTTCACCAAATGTCAGCAGCAACCCATGCAATCCACACATGCAAAGAAATCTAACCATAGATGTCCATAAATTATGTGTAATAATGTGAAATGACACAGGGAAAAAGTATTGAACATGCTTACTGAAATTTATTTAATACTTTGTACAAAAGCCTTTGTTGGTAATGACAGCTTCAAGACGTATGGAGAAACTAGTCACATACATTGCTCAGATGTGATTTTGGCCCATTCTTCCGCACAGTCTTCAAATCTTGAAGGTTCCCTGGGCCTCTTCTATGAACTCTGATCTCTAGTTCTATCCATAGATTTTCAACTGGATTCAAGTCAGGTGATTGGCAAGGCCATTCTAGCAGCTTTATTTTCTTTCTCTGAAACCAATTGAGAGTGTCCTTGGCTGTGTGTTTGGGATCAATGTCTTGCTGAAATGTCCACCCTCGTTTCATCTTCAGCATCCTGATAGATGTCTCGGTACATTATTCCATTCATCCTTCCTTCAATTATATGAAGTATGCCAGTACCATATGCTGAAAAACAGCCCCACATCATGATGTTCCCACCTCCAAATGTCACTGTTGGTATGGTGTTTTTGGGGTGATGTGCAGTGCCATTTCTCCTCCAAACAGTATTATAGTATCCAGAGAGTCCAATTTTGGTCTCATCTAACCAGACTATATTCTCCCAGTATTTCACAGGCTTGTCCAAATGTTGTGCAGCAAACTTTAAACGCAACATTCTTTTTCTTCAGCAATGGAGTCTTGCGTGGTGAGTATGCATAGAAGCCATGCCGGTTGAGTGCATTACTTATTGTTTTCTTTGAAACAATTGTACCTGCTAATTCCAGGTCTTTCTGAAGCTCTCCACAAGTGGTCCTTGGCTCTTGGACAACTCTTCTGATAATTCTTTTCACTCCTCTGTCAGAAATCTTGCAAGGAGCACCTGGTCATGGCCGGTTTATGGTGAAATTATGTTCTTTCCACTTCCGGATTATGGCACCAACAGTGTTCACTGGGATATTCAGAAGTTTAGAAATCCTTCTGAAACCAATGCCATCAGTATGGGCGCGAAGGTCAAGAGAGAGCTCTTTGCTTCTACACCTTGGTAATGAGACACCTTTTTATAGGCCATCAGTTGGGACTGAAACAGTTTGTATTAATTTGCATCTGAAATCTGACAAGGGGCAGGATTGCTTTCTAATTACTAAAAGATTTCAGACGGCGTCTTGGCTTTCCATGCCTTATTGCACCTCCCTTTCTTTATCTATGGTTTGATTTATTTGCATGTGTGGATTGCATGGGTTGTTGCGGACATTTGGTGAAAATTTAATTTTTCATTACAATAGCCCCATTACAAACATATTTATTGTTAAAAACATTGATGTGTTCAATACTTATTTTACTGTGTGTGTGTGTATATTTTATTTATTTTGAAGCCCCCTTGTGTGCCTCTGTCCCCCTCCCCATATATGCCTCTGCTCACCCAGTCTTTGTGAGCATCTGCCCGCTTCCCCGTATCTGTGTGCTCTGATTGGGGAGTACTACTTGTTTAATTAATTATGGGCCCCACATATTCTGAAGTAATCCTGCCTGCTGCAAGCTTGTAGCCTAGCAGTGCTGGACTTTTCCAGGTCACCCAGATGCAGCCCGATCCTGGCGTGACCCAGAGATGGTGATACAGTGACATGACGTCACGTAGCTAAATGCCGCCTCCCGCTACAGTGATGCAGTGACACAGAAGGGCAGGCTGCAGTGCAATGTGTTTGTATTTTTTTTTCCTGTGGGGGCCAATGCCATCTGTTACATGCTTCATGGGATGTAGCTGCTAAATTGTTAGATTTACAGAAAACCTTAATTTAGATGGGACCCAGGAAAGGTCAGGTAGGACCCCTATTTTTTAAACTGAAGGGGTCCCTGGGACCCACATTTTTTTGGGGCTCAGCGCGATCACTGTATGAGTGAAAAACGAATAGGTCTGAGGTGTCCAACAGGTGGCGCAACACAATTTTATCACTATTTGTTAATTTTATTTTTTTAAGCTCTTGCCAGTTCAGAGAAACAACAAAAACTCTACGACAGTGGTATTCGGAATGCTGCCATAAAGCTGCTGTGAAACTACACATCCCAGCATGCCCTTCCATAGTTTTGCTTTGAGATGTGTAGTTCCAAACCAGCTGGAGAGTTGCGTGCTGAATATCCCTGCTCTACAATATGATTTTCTCGCTCTAGATTTGTAACATATGCGACCTCTTCATATAAAGTGAAGGTAAGTAATATTCCAGCAAATATTTAGGTAATATTCCAGCAAATATTATACTGTATTACATATTAAAAAGATTTACAACAATAGGACCAGTACTAATTGCATTATAGAGAGATAAATTAACAGTGTTAAAACACTGAAGTTTTAGCCGATTTCTGCACCCTAGTCCTCACTAGTCAGATGTTAGCACAAGCTCACGATTTGAATAATTCATATAAGGACCATCAGTTGGGCAATCCAGACACATTTGCTCTCTGCAGATTTGGACTGTATGAGCACCTCTGTAACAAAAGCTCTTATGTAAGGACAAAACACGAAAAAAATATAAGAATTATATTTTAGCTATCAGAACGATTTTAATTAAGCAGTCACTCAGCAACTTTATGCTGTATCCACTTCTTCTGATTACATCTGGTTATTTATTACTAGGCTAGCATTCAAGTGAAGTCTTATCTGAACTTCAAGAAAAAAGCGTTTCATTAACAATCTCTGGGTAACATTTAGAATTTGCTATGGCGCTTTCATATACAAAGAAACAGCCAGTGGAGAAGGCAGCAGAGGAGAAATATTATTTTGATGAATTCTTAGATCCCTGTGATTACCACAGTCATTTCCTATTTTCTTCCTTCTCCACGAATCCTGAGTGAAAACATGTGTCACAACATTACCATCCCAGGAACTTCTGCATAAACTATGCAGTGCTGGCTATAAACTCAAACTCTTCCATTTACAGTCTGTCTCCCAACCTTTACTTGGTCAGCAGCAAGGATTTATGGAGATAAATAATAGAAAGCGTTTTAATCAGAATTAATTTCAGTAAATATGACGGTGTATGAGGTTGTCTATTAAGTATAACTTCTGAAACAGTTTTGACAGTAAGCGATTTTAAAAGAGAAAATACTCCTAGTAGTGCAATCTTATGTACAGTATAATATGTGCGTGTGTGACACGGTTATTCCCATATTTATGTGAGAACAGCACAATATCACCATCATCTGTTGTTGATGGGTGGCTTGCTTGTTCCACTATCTAAATCTCCAATCCCCTTTCCAAAACAAATACATGGCTACGATCACATTCAACCCTGCATTAACGGATAGGATGACAAATGGACAGGTCACAGATCAGAATAATCATCTCCTGAAAGCTAACTACAATGTGCTCCACCACAGCCAATTCCAAAATGTATATCCAGGATGTATCCGCTGCTGGGGTCACTGGTTTCGGTCCTATTAGTATGAATTTAATGTGTTCAAAGTTGGATTTAGGTGACTTTTTTCAGTCTAAAACATGGACCCTAGTGTTCAAATGGTGAAGGGACAGATGTGGATGATTAAATATTCTCTATAAAGCACTGTGCAAAATGGTGGCGTTATAAAAATAAACAATAACTAAATCACTACATCTGGACCAAACCCAGGAGCGGGGTAGCCAATCTGCCTAAACAATTACTGTTGACGTCTAACTCTTGAGTCTTTATATCGATGTCAAATGACGCAAGTCTTGCATTGCGCTTTTTAAAAGTTTATTTTCTGTCAGTAGGGGCTGGCTCATAGACAGAGACCAGCACTGCAGAGTAACAGCCACGGACAATAAGCTGCAGCACCCGAAGCCCTGCGAGTGAAAACAGAGCTCTTGTATTGCGTATGTATGTATGTATGTATGTATGTATGTATGTATGTATATACATACACACACGTAAATTTCATTAGGTAGGGGAAACTAAAACACTGATGATGATTTACTGGTCTATCAGAAGTTTAGTAAAGCTATACCACATTCCGCTCTTAATAGAAAATAAATAAAAAAAATATATACAAAAAAGGGTACCGATGGTATGACAGGTTTCCCACCTTATTGAGAGGGTTTACAGATTTTTGGAGGTTTTGCATACCTTAACCTTGTGCTACAGACCACTCCTTCTGGTGCTGCTCTGCCAAACCAGTCATTCATCCATTTAACCTGTTCCACCAAATTGTGTAATGTACCCCAAGCATCAGCTGCACTCAATATTAACCTAACATTACAAATAGTGATGGGGGAGTGTGTGAGGGGTCGACACTGGTTCCACTAAAGGCTCCCATACATCAGCGATGTAGAGGTCCAAATCACCGATCCCCAGACGCTGGGGTCGGGGCATCAGTGAAATATAAATATGTTGAATTTCCCATATTTATGTGAGAACAGCACAATATCACCATCATCTGTTGTTGATGGGTGGCTTGCTTGTTCCACTATCTAAATCTCCAATCCCCTTTCCAAAACAAATACATGGCTACGATCACATTCAACCCTGCATTAACGGATAGGATGACAAATGGACAGGTCACAGATCAGAATAATCATCTCCTGAAAGCTAACTACAATGTGCTCCACCACAGCCAATTCCAAAATGTGAAATATAAATATGTTGAATTTCTATAAAATCGGCATGCAACAAATCTGACGTATGATAAGTGGTTTGTTTATTTCAATTTATTTTTAGGAGGTTCTGCAAGTATAGCCATCTGCTGAACGGGATGTGGACATAACGACTGCGGGGATTCCAGCGCTCAGAATGCCAACCGCCGGAATCCTGAGCACCGGCTCCCATACCCAACCCTTCTGAACTAAGTCAAAGGAGTCACCCAGCTTTTGATAAGGCCAGTCAAGAAATATTCATATTAACAACATGTGCAATGCACAATTTTAATAAAGGGATTCACATTCAGTAAGGCAACTGGTCACCTAAACGCCTCAGCTCAACATGAAGCAGTGTAATGCTGAACCTCCCTATAACAGTATCACAATCATCAAGGTTGAGAACCATTAGTAACAGTTATAAAGCTGTCAGATTTGCCTTATTACGTGACTGTGTGGGCAGAATTCAATTGTTTCCAGCACCCATCACGCCCGACGGAGCTATTCAATTGTTGCTCCTGTCGGACGCGATCAGCTGCCAGCGCTCCATTTCAGCTCGCAACCCCAGTGGGGTGCGAATTCAAATTGGCGAAAAGTGACCCATTTGGGTTCCCAAACAGCACTTTTCGCGATCGCGCCCAGCACTTTGGTCGTGGTCAGAGAGAAAAGCTGGAACAATTGATTAGTGGCCCGCGATCTCCTGTCACTTTTGACGGGAGATCCGGGCCACCCTATGAGGTAGTTATGTTCTACTGATAAAGTTCATAGATGCAATATGCTATACACGCCAATCTCACAATGGTCACTAAAGGGTTGATTCAAGCAAGAAACAAATTGGGCCCTGCAATCTCATCACAGCAAATTTGTACCACAAATCTAATTTGCAAATCAATTTCTCAGCAAATTTGCATTTTTTGTGCGCACCCAACATAAGCAGGTGAAAAGGCAGACAAGATCTAAATGTAAGAACAAAATGTCAGGACAGTACACGTCTGTGACCTTGGCAGGGCTTAAACTGAATAGTTTGGTCAATGAGATGACATTTTTCAAGTAATTTTCTCTATAAAAGTCAAAAATGGGTTAAATGCTGGTCTTGGATTGAAGGGAAAGGGGTTTATGAACTTGTAACTGTACATGGGAGCTAAGAAGTTTCTTTTTCCAACATTTTACAAACTTGTATAAAAGCTCTAATAACATTACATGAAACATTTGAATACGCTACAGACGCTACAGACTTTAATTTACTGAAAAACATTGGCTGGCTATATTTATTCCACCATGAAATAGCCACCAGTATACTTTGCTTATGGCCACTAACAGCCTTCTAGATGGTCCTGCTGTGTTTGGTTCTATGCTTTAGGATTATATTCCTACTTTGTCATTCACCTCTCCCAGGTTGCTTTTAGTAGGAAAAAAAAAAATGTACAATATTGCGGTGATTCCCGCAAAACGCCATTTCTAATTCAATCTCTCATTTGTTAGGTGCACACATTGCCACCATGGATACACATTTTATGCTGGGAGTTCACTTTTGCAAACTCACATCGCATTGAATCACATCATATATAAATACACAAAATAAAAAACTTACCATAACCTACTCTACTATGTGGCTTTATGTCAGATTCTGCATACATGAAACATTACAAAGTATCACCTTGGGAATGTCACTAGTTTACAGTGGATCTAATGTTAAAAATGGCTTTCTCCAAGGTGTGTTGTCAGGGGGAAAAGAACCCTGCCACCATTAATGAATAAAATGCTTCAGCTCCAGGTCTCTCTTTTGGACAAAACAATTGTTTTGGGCGCCCGTAGCTCACATCTAAAGTGATGAGTTATTCAATTGTTTACGTCACCGGCCCTGGTCACGTTGGCCATATACTTGCGCAGAAAATGCAGTGGTTTCGCTGCATTAAGTAGCTTCTCCGAAACCAAGTGCCAGTTAAGGTGCCCAAAAGCCCTACTTTGGGTAGATTTATGATCAAACCTCAAAGGGGTTGCGATCAGAAAAACGCAGTAAGTGATGGGCACCCAAAACAATTAAATAGTTTCCGGTCACTTTAGACAGGAGCGAGAAACAATTGAATATGCCCCATTACCTGTGTGTGTAAATTTATGTTTAAGTCCATCTAAATACTTGTTAGAGACAGGTTATGCTCCTACTCAAAAGGAACTCAAAGACGCAGCATAAAGTCCACGGTTTATAGCACAAATGAGCCAGAGAGAAAAAAAATTATGTAGAATTAAATTACAATAAAATAAAGTATAAATGTAACCACTTTTTGTCTAAAGGAGACATCTATTATGCCATATAATAGAATTACATTGCTATGCTATGTTGGGGGGGCAATGTATCACCATTAATAATAAATGTATTTGACAAATGAGGCTTCCATCACTGTAAATTATCATTCAAGCAAATACAAGATTAATCTAGAAATACCATTAGAAATTAATTCTTCCAGAAATGGATGTACCTCAAAATGATATTCCTTATACACACCTAATTTATGATACCTTAAAAATACAAATATTACATTGTTTCTAGGAAACTGAAAAACATTTTTATATACTACAACAAATAAGCTTATTTTAATAAAGTGTTATTAAAAGCTTTATCATAGTAGTAACGATCAGGATTCACACAAGATGGTAAGGCTGGCGACATGGCATCCTGTTAGCCAAGGTTAGAAAACAAAAGAATCACTCCGGGTTTTAATTAAGGATGTCAGTAAGAATTCAAGTGCTTAGCCCCTTTCAACCAGTTTACACTTTCAGATCCCAGGACAACCATTCGGTGTCATGCTGTAAATAGATGTCTATCCTTTTGGGAGGATAATTTGCACATGTTTTCAGGGAGCACTACCTGGTTTCTACTCATAAGTGAATACAGAAGTACATAAGTTAGATACTTACTGGGTATCATACAGTTCGATTAGATGCTTTGTTAGCACTTACCATATCAAAGCGTCCAAACAAATAGGATTGTGACAAGGACGGACATATTAAGTACAAAATGTATCACTTGAAATGTAATATTCTTATAAAGATTAAACAAAACATAAAACATGATACTACAATAGGGAAAATATATAGTCACACATCCACTTAAAGACATGAAAACGACCGTACGATTACGACATTGCAATCGTGCAGTCGTTTGTCTGTGATGAGCCTACACTGGACGAGCAGTCGTTCAGTCAAGGCATATCAATCATCCCTGTGTACATCAAATTAGTTCAATAAAAATGCTTATAGCATCAAAATTGCTAAATACACACATTCATTATCCATTAAAGAAAATAAATGAAATCTAATTTAATCCCAAATGAGCTAATGTCTCAAGAGAATGAGTATAGACTGGTCCACAGAGGACTAAATTAAATATTATTAACACCTACAAAATTTATGGAGACTGACTGGACAAAGCTTTTTCAACTAAAAATAAGAATAACAAATAGATTAAAAAAAAAAAAGACAGGCAAGACATTTTTAATTATATTTTAAATTGCATGCATTATCAATCATTTGATCAAAAATACAATGATAGAACTGGAGCAACCAGCCAAAATAAACAAAGGTTATCAAGTATAAGGTCTTAAAAGACCAGAATCTCCCCCAGGGCTGTGCCAAATAAATCACTTTTGAGAAAAAACAAAAAAAACAAACAACCTATATAGGAGTTGGGTATGAGATCCCGGCTGTCGGGCTGCCAGTGTTCAGAATACCAACAGCAGCATCCCGACAGACAGAATCCCAACACCCATAGGAACTAACGATAAGTAGTTTCCCTTCTCCTACCCTAAACCCTTACCTTGAAACTCCCTCCACGGTGCCTAAACCTAACCCCCCCCCCCTTCCTATTTCCTAAACCTAACCTCCCCCGGCCAGCACCCTAAACCTAAGACCTCCCCCCCCTTCCCCGATGCCTAAACCTAATCTCCCCCTTCTTGCACCCCAATACTAACTCTCCCTCCCTGGTGCCTAAACCTAACCTCCCCATCCCTGCACCCTAATACTAACTCTCCCTCCCTGGTGTCTAACCCTACCCCGCTACCTAACGCTAACCTCCCCCTAACACCCAGATACTTAACTTCGGGAAGTCGACGGTAGGGATACTGGTGCCGGGTTCCTGACCTGTCGGGACTTTGGCACCGGTATTTGGACCGTTGGCATCCCGCACGTCGGGATGCTGGCTACATCCCCTATATAGATTAGCAAACCGTGGGATGAAGTTGATCACACAGCTCTCCAATGAGCATGTATTTAAAAATCTTAATTAAAAAGGTAAGGTGATTGTGCTATAAAATAAACCTAAAACTCAAGAATACATTTTTTTAAATTATAAAATAATGAATAATCAACTGCACAGCTCATAGAGAAGATTAGTATACATGGTGCTTTGCCATCACATGTAAGCTTATGGTGCGAACACATGATACGATTAAAATGCACAATATGAATTATATCGATCATAAAGTTATCGTTCATATCGTGCATTTTTCGGTGCCTCCAACCAACGGCCTGCGATGCGTTACTATAGGGACCTCGCTGGCCATCGTTGGTGGTGTGCTGGATGATCAATATCGATCATCCAGCACACCCGGGAGATCGTTCAGCGATTTCGTTATCGCTGACGGTCGTCCTGTGTGTATGCACCATAATGGTATTTAAAGGTGCACATCCGCATGCCGACTAGGGAAAGACAGTATGATTATGACATCATAATCGTACAGTCGTTCCCCATCCCCTGCAGTGCCTACACTGAACGGTCAGTCGTTCAGTGTAGGCATCCTCCATCATCCCTGAACATGGCCAATCTGTCGTTATCGGCAGATGGACCGGCATGTTCAGGGTATGATTGATGTCGGAACGACCAGCGGGAGAGAGCGCATCGCTGGTAGTTTCCGACATTTACATGCCCCATTTGTGCACGATTAACGAGTGATTGAACGATAACGATGTCGCTATTGTTCAATCGCTGTTTAATCGGGTAGTGGATGTGCGCCCCGGTGTATAATTTACATCAGCCTGAACCCTGTTGCAGTATCCTCAATGTGAAAATACAACAAACATTTGAAAATAATCAACATATTTTCAAATATATTAAGGTCATCAAACCAACACCTGAAAGAAACAGATTTCCAGGTGGCTAAATATAAACACTCTAGTAATTTAATGTCTATTATACAGTTCAGTAACACACAGCCATTGGAACATTAATACCAAACAGTAGCTTTACTTCCTCAAACAAAAGTAAGGGATCACACAGAATGCTCATCATAATATACAGGGGTGGATTGCAACACAACGCACGTGTGTTGTCTTTATCACATTAGTGTCTGCGTTGGTACATACACAGTTTATTGCCAAGCCTGTTATTCTGGTCATTGCACAACTTTCTTAGGAATTGACAGACTTCCTGTCCCCTAAACAGCTTACTCTTCTGTTTAAGGATACTAAACCATGCTGAACGAAGCTTGTGGATCCCACCAGATGAGTTGTGCGACAAATGTAAAATAAGAAAGTCCTGCCTTACAAAATGGCTGGTAAATACATCCGCCAGCAAGCATTGGGAAATGTAAACCACGATGAATAAGTGAATACAGATGTGTCCTTATACCCCTATCTTTGTTTTTTAACAATATGGTGCCTGGAGTGACTTAGATGCTCCTTCATGGGCAGTGATTCCCGTGCTGGAGTATTTGTTTCCTGAATTTTATGTATTAATTCACTAATAGTGTGCCAAGTACTGAGTTTAGGATTAATATTCGGAATAGGTATAGAGTAGCAGATTAAGCATAACAATGCATGGCGCGGGCCACTGGTATAGAACTCTGACCCAGACTGCATATTTTATCCTGAATTTTGCATCTTAACGTGTTAATCCTGTACCAAGTACTTAGAATTTGTATTCTTTTGTCGCAAAGTAATTGGTATAAAGTAGCAGATTAAGAAATAGTCAGTAAATTGCAAAGTCTGTGGTGCGCCAAATGGGACTAGCGTTATTTGAGGCTAGGTGTATGTGGGCACATCTGTACCTGAAATGTAATTTTCCCTTCCACATGTATTCCAAAAAAAGAAACTGAGAGAACACTAGTGTACACTGCATTACGGTAGATGGGCATAATGGCATGCGTGAAATACATTCACCTGTATTAAGTGTCAACTTCACATTGGACAATCTTTACAGTGAAGTCCCACGTTCTCCTTGTTATAACAGGAGAGTAATCCACGCAATCAACTCGATCTACCAGCCATCACAGTACACACCGTCATCGTTTTTCTTTCTTCTGGGATTACTCTATCGCCGGAACATGTGTGACCGCCTTGTTTGGTATATTTCCAGAACATACCCATCTGCCATCACATAGTGTACTGTTCCCCATTTCTATATTACAAGTGGAAGTGAAAATTAAGAGATTCAAAAAAATGTAGTGATTCATCGTAATTATCAACTCAACAAAGGTCCATAGGTGCCAGAACGCTCTTTGTATCCAGTCTCT
Source organism: Taudactylus pleione (assembly GCA_031769625.1). Taxonomy (NCBI): domain Eukaryota; kingdom Metazoa; phylum Chordata; class Amphibia; order Anura; family Myobatrachidae; genus Taudactylus; species Taudactylus pleione. The sequence continues at coordinate 51,944,328 of JAUIMM010000015.1, forward strand.
CTGGAGCACAGCAGAAGGCTTCATTGTACTCCTAGCGGCAACAACAAGAACCATTGTAACTCACTCAGTCGCTGGCATCAGTCATCCAGTTTCTTATGAACTGCATGCCCAAGTGTTTTGTGATTGGGGTCAAATGTACACAAGTTACATGGCGAGATGCATAAAAAAAATAAAAAAAAAGTGTAGCAAGAAATCATACACATGTACATATATACAAGCATGTTACCTTATCCTCTACATAAAAGGAATAATACATATTTATCTAGGATTTATATGTTGGTTTCAGGTACCATGAAAGTAAGATGTACCCAGCCTTTTGCTGTAGATACACAATTACTTGCAGAGACAACAGAGTCATCAGCATAAACGCTCCATGAAAACCCTCAGATCTGGATGATGGTTGGATAAGGACCAACCTAAATATCACAACTTCAAGTGGAAACAATACAGGAGCAAAAAACAGAAACACACGTGACATATTCTATCACATCACATCAAATTGGAGCAATTAATAAAATGGCACATTGATACTTTGGGCCACAGCTTAAAGAAAAAGAAAACAAAAAGAAAAGCCCATATTATCTTTCTCTGATAGCTCGAGAAAGATTCTTGTAATTAGCGGCATATACTTGGCTACCACAACTGAAATCAATGGAATTCCTTCTGCTGACATAAAACCTATTAGATATGCATTAAATACTCATTTCAGCCATGAAGAGTCACACTATAAGGGTATCATCTTCTAACACTGTTGCTAATACAGATAAATAGTGCTCATACTGTATGTGTACACGATAGGGAACATTCTGTTCTAGCCATAAAGCAATTCAGTAAAGATTCTAGGCAGTGTTACAAAGACAATGCAGCATACTGTATCTCCAGTGCAGTTCTATTTACCACAAGTTTGCGTGGTACCAGCTGCTACTAATTCTACGATCCCTGGTCATTTCACGGTAATCATAACCTCTGCACTAGAAGTAAAATAAGACGACGAGCCCTGAAACTCACTTGGTACAATTCTATGCAGCACATTGGCTTTACTTGCAAAGAAATTGATTTGTATTAAAAGTTATACAGTATATCTGCAAACATAAAAAGTATGACGTTGAAGGAAAATTGTAAGAGACAAAAGCTGAAAAAAGTTTCAATGTAAATAGATTAACAATTTAACGGAATTCCTTGGCTGACTTTCTTTGGAAACTCAAATAGCTTATCAGTTTGATCTCTGAATGAGGCGGAGGAATGTCAATTACTTTGTTTCCATTCTGCAAGAAACAATAGGGGGAATTATGCAAAATGACACACCCAGACAAACATGGGGCTATATTTACAAATATTTTTGTACAAAGATTAAAAAGTAAAATGCATGAATTAAGTGCCAAGTGAAACACCTGGGCTGATATCCATTATCACAGGGACACCATAAGCTTTAGGTCCTCCTCTTTGAAACATCCAACAGAGAAGGGGCAGGGGGGGTGACACCACACACACTTCATTTTAAAAAATAATGAAAATGATAAACGTAGTTAATCTCATCCGCACATTAGCAAATATATCTCACAGACAGTTGTTATACAGTGTCTAACGAGTATAGGGAGGTTTATATTTTGTTTTATAATTTTTAGAAAAGATTGTTGGGTTCTCTCACAAGATGTTGCACCTCAAGTAAAAATAATTTCCATGCAAGAATATCGCGGACAACATTCAACATGTTAGAGAATCCCAAAAGGTCACAATGGTTACTATATACTGTATGGAGGACAGAAATACAAGGCAAATTAAAAGTACAGAAAAAGTATAATAGTGTATGTGATAAAATGATATAACGTATTCCTTTAAGTATATTATAAAATAAACTACGTGAATTGAAAAATTCATGCTCTTCAGTATATTACTTGCAATTCAGTCAGGGAGGTGTGTATAATCGGAATCTGATCGATTGTGACAGATTTTCTTACTGTTGTGCTGCCGAGGTCATTTTTTCACATTTGCGTCTGTCACATTCCAAAAACAATATTAATGATGTATTTATGTGATACCCATACAAATTATTCCAGAAGACTTAGAATGAGTAGAAAAGGTTAATGGAATTTACTGAAAACACTTCAAATGCTAATACTAAGACTTAAAAAAAATTTTTACCGCAACAACCCTAAAAAAAAAAAGTGTTGTTTTTTATTATTGATTTTTTTTTCATATTTATTAACACCACAAAGAAATACTTTTGTGGTTTTTGTTTCGACAATAATCCACCTTTTCAAAATAGTAAATACGCAGAATTCTATGTGTAGGTTCTGACAAAAATTTTTAACTTCTAGACAAAGTACTGCATTAAATGAGGAGTTCCTTTATTTGACACAAGATTTTTTTGTTATTGCTGCTGATCATCAGACAAAAGCTAATAAGGGGGCACATTATTTGAAAGATGAGACTCTCCTCTTTCAATACAGGGTAACCTCACCCCTCCAGTGTGTGCAGGCAAGTATTGGGGAGATGGAATGGCACAACGTGCTTCGCCCCCCCCCCCCCACATCTATGAAAAGCTTTTTTCCATAGCGCTGGGCAATATTGTCTGGTGATCACCAAACAGTAGCTGCTAGTGGACCACAATTTGAGAGTGTGGACTCCCTGCGTCAACTATGAGTGGTCCTTTCGGCTGCAGCAGTCATTATGTGGAGTGATAGGGCACATAGTGCCCTTCCACCCATATATGGAAAACGTATGTTTACCATAGCAAGGGGTAACATTGCCTGGTGATCAGGCAATATGTACTAAGGGGCCCCAACATTTTAAAGAGAGGATGTCCCTCTTTCTAAAATGGGTGCCACATAAGTATCTATTTCCAGGTTGGGGGAGATTTTCTCCCATCCATGGACTACATTATTTTTCTGTAGTAGGTTAATGTCTGGTGGTCAGCGTTATCACCAGGAATTGGCTTTTATGGAGCCACTTTGCTTGAAAGGACTCCTCCCCTCTTTCAAACAAAGATACCACCATCTTTATAGGTGTTGGGGCTGGGGAGTTAAGGTAGGAACACACCTATACAATCGTCGAAAAGTTCTTCAGAGATTCTCAACCCATTCATGAGATATTTGAAATGTAGGTACTGAAGATTATGTTTTAGACTTCAACAGATGTGATGGTACAATATCTACAGTCAGATGTGATGGTACAATACCTACAGTCAGATGTGATGGTACAATACCTGCAGTCAGATGTGATGGTACAATACCTGCAGTCAGATGTGATGGTACAATACCTGCAGTCAGATGTGATGGTACAATACCTGCAGTCAGATGTGATGGTACAATACCTGCAGTCAGGACCATTTCAGCAGATGGTTTCAAGAGATTAGGATCACAGATCGAAAGGTAGATTGCAATAGTCTGTATGCATTAATCTGGTTGTTCATCTAGAGAGACTTTTCGTCGTAAGTGTAATTTTAAGAAGAATTGGATCTTAACTATTATTGTACAAGTGTGTACCTAGAGAGGCTAAATTGCCTTCCCCCCACCATATTCATTGTTTTTCTTAATCTCAAAAGGGAAGGTGGCAGGCAGAGGTAATTTTTTTTTTTTTTTTTGCCCCTCGCTGCGGAGGACTGGGGCTGGTCATCCACAGTCTTATTCCATCTCTGGAGGACGAGTCCCACTTGCCCTCTGCAGCAAAAGGGTTAATTAGACATATTAATTTAGTTTTGGATCAGAGCATAGTAATCTTGCAATAACAGCAATATTAAACACCAAAGATGCCTAAGAACGATTGGAATCTTGACATACACCGATCAGACACAACATTAAAACCACCTGCCTAATATTGTGTAGGTTCCCCTCGTGGCACCAAAACAGCTCTGACTTGTCGAGGGAATCAGTATGAACCCCGACGCTGAAAGACAGCAGGAGTGAAGATCCCAACAGCTGATTTAGGTAAGTACAACTAACCCTGCCCCCCCCCCCCCTAACCCTCCCTCAGGAGTGCCTAACCCTAACCCCCCAGCCTAAACCTAATGCCAGTATTCAATAAGTTTCGCACCCGCGATACTTTTTTGCGTGCCGGACTTTTCGCCTATATCGCGTGTTTTGAGTGCAGAAACTTTTGGCGCGATTCCCCGTATGCAATTTGAAAGTACGCGAAAACGTCACCAGGCGAAACTTGAACAGGCGGAAAGTCCTCTCCAAAATGGGGTAATCAGCCTGACACCCCACAAAAGATGCACTGACATGGGGGATCACTATGGATACCCCCGAATTGGCCTGCTGAAGGTATTTGGTGTATTTAAATGGTCTCAATAGGCGCTGCTTTGCGTATTTGCATAATGGGTGAAGAATAGGTTTTAGGTTTTTTTTGTGAAAATAACTAGTCCCAACAAATTTTGGGTACCTGTAAATGGGGGGGGTAGCATATTTTAAAGTTGCTAAAATAAAGTTTAAAAAATCGTTATAAATTACCTGCCGTAAGCACCTGCAATAATAAAAAAAAACACCTCAGGCATACTTGGGGACCCCCTGGAGTCTATTTTGCTAGTTTTTAACTTTGTCCCCAACTTTTATTTTTTTTTTCGCCCCCAAAATTAAAGTAAGTTTTTGGGGTGTTCTTAAGTCTTTTTTTTTTTTAAAATTGATGCAGATTACCTTTGGGGGACTGTTAAGGCTGCAGGGGGGTTCCCGCAACGTTGCACCCCAAAAACCCCAATTCTGCACCTTTTTCCGCCTGCTATTCATAGGTGAAACTTTTCCACCAGGTCCATTATACGGACTTTCCACCTAGGCGAAAAGTCTTTGAAATTGAATACAGCGAAAAGTTTCTGCCTGGCGAAATGATGTCACCCGCGATACTTTTTTGCCGAAACTGACTTTTTCCTTCAAATGGAATACGGCCCTAAGTCTCCCGGGGGGTGCCTAAACCTAAGCACCCTTCCCCTAGACTAACCCTAACCCTACCAGGGGGTGCCTAATCCTAGGTCCCCCTAGTGCCTAACTCTAACTTCCCCCAGAGATGCCTAACCCTAACCACCCCTTACCCTAAACCTAACCCTCCCACGGGGGGGTGCGTAAACCCAACCTCCTCCGGGGATGCCTAACCCTAACCACCCCTTCCCCTAGACTAACCCTAACCCTACCAGGGGGGTGCCTAATCCTAGGTCCCCCTAGTGCCTAACTTCCCCCAGAGGTGCCTAACCCTAACCACCCCTTCCCCTAAACATAACCCTCCCAGGGGGGGTGCGTAACCCCAACCTCCTCCGGGGATGCCTAACCCTAACCCCCCCCTTTCCCTAGACTAGTCCTAAACCTACAGGGTGGGGGGGGCTAACCCTAAATCCCCCTGGGAATCCCTAAACCAAACCCTCCCCCCACGGCTATGAGCATATGTTCGGTATGCCGGGCGTCGGGCTCCCGGCGTAGGGATAATGATAGGAGTTGAGATTTCAACGCCTATCATTAGACCCCTGCCGGGATTAGACAGTCGGGAGGCAATTGGTCGGCATTTCGTCCATCAGCTTCCTGATTGCAACCCCCTATCGAGGCATAGACTCCACAAGACCTCTGAAGGTGTCCTGTGGAAATCAGGCACCAAGACTCAGACATGGCCAAAGTGCACAAATACAAATAATGCAAAGATCCAGTATATAGGAATAAATTGGAATAAAAGAAAGGAAGACATCCGATATAGGAAACCATATAACAGCATAATGTAATAAACACAGAATATTTAGTGGCTCAATATTCAGCAGGATAATAGGTAGTATGTCAGAAGAAACAGCAGAGGAGGAACTGGGTAACTGTACCTCAAACAGTAATTTAAAAAAAAAAAAAAAATGTCTTCTACATCTGCAGGTGTGTACCCGATATGTTGGTTCTTCCTGCCGTGGGAACGTTCATTGCATTGACAGATCCGCAGTACATGCTTGTCAATCTGTCAATGCAATGAACGACGGCAGGTAGGTGAATGGAGCCGATGCTGACATATCGGGCATCGCATGGCTGGGTACACATATTGGTAAGTGTGTACACAGTTTAACCTGCTTCCATCAGATATACGTTAAACATGGACCAGACCAATATAAATACATATACAGAAGCCCATTTCTTTGAGATATGGACAACGACACAAATACCCTCCCCAACCCTGTATACCATAGCCCCAATCATGGCATACCTGGATCACTAAACAAACTCCCCTCCCCAAACTAACAATCTCCCCACGGCAAGCTGTGATGCACTGAGTTCTGACGTCTTTCTAGCATAGCAGGCGTTAACTTTTTCAGCAATTTGTACTACAGTAGCTCTCCTGTGGGATCAGGGCAGACGGGCAAGCCTTCACTCCCCATGTGCATCCATAACTGTCGCCGGATTAGTCTGTCCTTCCTTGAACCACTTGGTACTGACCACTGCATACTGGGAACACCCCAAAATACCTTCCATTTGCAGATGCTCTGACCCAGTCATCTTGCCATCAAGATTTGTCTCTTGTCAAAGTTGCTGAGATCCTTACGCTTGCCCGTATTTCCTGCTTCTAACACATCAACATCAAAAACTTGCTGCCTTGACAGGTGCAATTTTAACAAGATAATTCAATGATATTCACTTCACCTGTCACTGGTGTGAATGTCATGGGTGTTAGCAATCATTATCATCAGCTAGACCAATGGTTCCTGAACGGGGTGCCGCAGGGCGCTTTGCACCCCGTTGAAACAGCCTGCGGGTTCTGTACTCCACTGGAGGGCTGCAGTGTCCTGCGGGTGGGGAAACCGGCAGAGCAGCGGTCACCGCCCGGGAATGGACGCATGCGTCCGGCATCAATTCACAGTGACCGCGGCGCTTGGGGGCCGCCCGGCATGTGCGTAAGTGCTGGGCACGCCCCCAAGAGTGATGAAAAGGGGAGGAGTCATAAAGACATGCCCCCTTTTCAGTCACACGCAGATGTGCCTGCCGCCGGACCTAGAGTGAACACTAACTTGCAATTAGAGACATTGGGTAAGGAAAGTGGATAGGATGTTTTCAAGTTCTGTTTTGTAATATGGTAAGCAAAGAAAAATATGTCAAAAAATGTTTATGCAAAAAACACTTTATATTGCATTTTTTGTCATAGGAGCCTGGCCGGCATTCTTCTTTTTCTAGTACTGGCGAGCACAATGGAGTGCTCAGTGCAATCTGATACTTTTTAACATCTATGTTTATATGATTAGATAATGTAGAAAAGTAGCTAATTTATCTTCTGCCACGAACAATGCTGAATCCACAAACTGAACATTTATTGTGCATTCTAAGCATTAAGCAAAGACTTAAAATGAAGCGTACAGAAAAAAAAAAAAAAATGTTTCATTTATGAACTAATGCTGGCCACACTTGTACGATTATCCATACTATTATTTTTTTAGTTACAAAAGGGACAACATTTTAAGCAGCGCTGTATATGGAGTTGGATCATGACACAAACAGATTACACACGATGCCATCAATCAGTTAAGATGGCCCCTCTCTCATGAGCTTGCAATCTTCTGCTGGGTACACACTGGTCGATATATTAGCCGATCAATTGATTGGCCAATATATCTGCTGGCCGTCGGCCAGTGTGTACAGACGATATGTCATATCGCATTGTCTGTGCTGCACAGCCGATGGACAGATATGTCTGCAGACATATCTGTCTATTGATCTGCAGATATATCTTTCAGGTGTGTACCCACCTTTTAGAGGTGCCAGAAACAATCAATACATAAGATAGATTAATAAGAAGTGAAGTTATAATTCCACTTATGCAAAATACACATACAAGAAATTATGTCCAAAGCCCTACCCAAAATGACTAATACAATTGTTTTTAGTAGAACGTATTGCAAAATGCAATTATAATTTTCAAAGTAAATATCTTCTGTCCCATGTACTACTGGGAAGTCTAATAGGGGTATTCAATATGGGAGCGAAAACATCGTTTTTGCGTTAATATCGCACCTGTGACGTCATTATCGCAGGTTTTAGTTTTACACAGTATTCAATTTCGAAGACTTTTCGCAGGTTCGAAAAGTCTTTGATAAAAAACGGGGATAACTTTTCACCATTGAATAGGTGTCGAAAAAAAGTGCAGAATTGGGGTTTAGGGGTGCAGGCTTAAAAAAAAAATAGCCTGCTCCCCTGGGAATGACATTTAAAGAACTGTGTCAAAAAAAAGTTTTTTTTAAAAAATAGGGACACCCCAAAATATTTAAAAATTGGGGTGAAAAAAAAAAAATGGGAAAAAATAGTTTAACAATAGGGAAATAGGTTCAGGGCTATTCTGCAAGTATGCGGCAGGTGTATTCTAGAATAGATTTAAAGCGGCAGGTGAACAATTGCAGAATTTTCAAAAACTTACTTTAGGGACTTAAAAATATGCTAGTACCCATTTTCATGTACCCCAAATTTGATGGGACCACTTAGAAAAACGAAAAAAATAACCTAAGTGCTCTTCTGCATCACTTCTTCAATGTCGGGAAAAAACACCTGCTGCGGCTATTTAAATCCCCGACTTTCATTTAAAGGCTAAAACGGGGTACCCATAGTGATCCCTACAATTTTTTTAAGGAAAAATTCGTAACTTTACGCAAATCCAACTTCGCAGGCTCCCGTTTTCGTTAATTTCATATTGAATACGGGGATAAGCGGGCGCGCGCCCGATACTTTAACGCAGGTAAAATCTCCGATATGAAACGTAAACTTCGACAGCGAAGTTTACGTTTCATATTGAATTCCCCTCTAAATCCACCTATTGTTCCTTAATTATAGAAAACCAGGGCAGATCGAGGATAGTGTGGGCCTCTGGCTGAAGAGTTGTTGGGACCCACCGGACAAGGGATAAGGATAGTTTACCAGTCCCATAAATAAGAATGTTATCAGTAGTCTTCATTCTAGCACACTGCCCCTGTCACAACCCGTGCAGTTCCTCTATCCTGCCTGGAGTGTCGCTCTCCACTCTGGTGCTTCTAGCACACTCAGCGGATGCAACAAACAGCTGAGAGTCAGCAGTTTGTGTGCTAGAAGCACCAGAGCAGAAAGTGACACCCCAGGTAGGAAAGAGGAACTGCATGGGTTTTAACAGGTGTAGGGTGCTAGAATGAACACTATGTGCCTGATTCAGAGTTGGAGGGAGGGGGGGGGAGAGAGAGAGAGAGACACACAGAGAGAGACACACAGAGAGAGACACAGAGAGACACACAGAGAGACACACAGAGAGAGACACAGAGAGAGACACAGAGAGAGACACAGAGAGAGACAGACAGAGAGAGACAGACAGAGACAGACAGAGACAGACAGAGACAGACAGACAGAGACAGACAGAGAGAGACAGAGAGAGACAGAGAGAGACAGAGAGAGACAGAGAGAGACAGAGAGAGACAGAGAGAGACAGAGAGAGACAGAGAGAGACAGAGAGAGACAGAGAGAGACAGAGAGAGACAGAGAGAGACAGAGAGAGACAGAGAGAGACAGAGAGAGACAGAACACTTAACGGTGTACCTGGACAAACCATGTTGCAATGCAATGGGTGCAAATACATAATTTTTTTTGCATGTAGGGTAAATACTGGCTGCTTTTACATGTAGCCCACAAATACTTCACAGCTTTATTATTACTGTACAATTTACATGTCAGTGTTGACACCTCCCTCCCAAACCTAAATCTCTCTGCACATTTTAAATCTGCCCCACCTGCAGTGCAGCATGGTTTCACCAAGATGATCAGTTGAGAGATATCTGACTCTGGGGTCTATTTACTAAGGGAAGAAAAGGGGGAAAAACTGTAAAGGCAGAGAAAATCCCTGTACATACCGCTTCTCAGTATGTACTAAAGGGATTTTCTCTGCCTGTAGCCTGCCAGCGCTAAGTGCAGGCTATAATATCACACTGCACCTGGGGCACTTAGCGCTGCCATAAACACCAATGGCAACGCTAAGTGTCCCAGGTATTACTAAGAGATGTCACTGACCGTCTGCTGACTTCTCCAGTGCTGATATCGCCTCTTGTAGCTGCCGGTATCGGCTTCTCCTCACTGGAGAAGCAGGGCTTCAGCTGTGTCAGGTTGGCCGTTTTTAAATAAAGCTTGTTGAAAAAAAAAAGTCACTGCTGTTGCCGGACGGAGCCTGGAGATGGTGGGTAACACACAGGGCTGTCACTGGAAGGGAGTGATAGCTGTTACCGCCGAGGGGGTACCTTAACGTTCACCCTCCTCGGCTGGTTCACCCTCCTCGGCTGGCTAAAGCTGCTGCGTTAGCCAGTTCCTGCTTCGCAGCGGTAGCAGGCGAAGCAGGAGTGGCATTAACGCAGCGTCTTAGTAAATAGACCCCTCTATTCCCAACTTTGAATCAGGCCCTATTTCCATATAGAGACCATCTCATTGGGAATTATCAAATATGATTTATTTTTCCCGAATGTGTACTCATATGTAGGTACTCATTTGTGATGTGTATATACAGCATATACAAGAAATTGTATAGACAGACACTCACGATTTGATGCAAATAATACAGTTAGGTTTTTATTTTTGTAAGAGCAAAATGAAGGGAATGTATATCACAGTCTCCTCTTAGCAGTGGCGTAAATTCATCCCAGACGCCCGGAGGCAAGTTATAATTTGGTGCCCCCACCCTGTCACAGCCATTGACACTGTAATGTAGCAATTCACATGCAGACAGGCTATTGATAGAAGAAGGCAGCTGAGGGTCTGACATGGAGCTCTCCACTAGTGTATGGTGGCTTCTCAGGTGCCGGGAAGGGGTGCCATGTATTGGGGGGCTGTGACAGTACTCTCCGGGTACATAATTACAGCCCTAAGAGGGGTGAATATATTGTGGACAATGGAGGAGGTGCCCCTTCAGAGCTGGAGCCCGGCGGCAGGCGCCTCCATTGTCTCCCATAGATCTGCCCCTGCCTCTTAGCAGTGCTAACACATATGCCAGCAAGCAGCTGTATAGGAGGTGTGCCATTCCACCTGATTCATATCCACAGGAAATGAGACTACTGATTTAGGAATAGTTCTCTCTACAGTATTTCTACTGACATACAGTATAGACTGACTTTCTGTGATCATCATGATCTAAGATAAAGGTAGCTCCAGTCGACTGGGAGTCCTGCTGGCAATGGTGGTAGACAGTAACTAACTAGGAATCCTGGGCCTGGCAGGGTAAGGCAAGTAACTACAAATACTATGTGAACATGACACTCAGTCACAGACAGATACTGTTTACAGTCAATACACAAGCTCGGGCTCAACCCCTCATAGAGGTGACACTGACAGAAGCCAGCAGCCAGTTATGCTGTGCCACACTGGGCGCTGACCAATTGCACATAGGCTGCTGGGAAACGTAGCCCAGGTAGTGAAATAGTCTGCACAATGTAGACCCTCCGCTGCCGACAGTAGGTGTGCTTTCCAGTTCAACCCAATAAGATGCAGTGTAGCAGCAGGCACTAAATTGCATGTTGTAAGGGGGTTCCTTCTGTGTGTGGGCCACTATGATGGAGGCCCCCAGCCTAGTCAGCCTGCCCTTAAATCTGGCCATATGTGACACTAACTAAAAAATAATGGAGTGTATTTATGCTACAATCAAACAGGCAGATCTGATTATCCTATCTGGTTGTGATTGAATAATTTCAGACATATCTACGTATGCAGCCCCAAAAACCTTCCTTGTGCCCATGTAACACATAGTGAGCAGTGTTGTCCCCACACTATATTTCCCAGGAGATCTGTTCAGTAAAAATGTCCCTACTGCCTTGCACTGTGACGTGGCTGAAAGTCACGCTGCAGTGACGTTCCATATAGAAACATCAGGGCAGCTTATTATCCATGTCAAAGTGCAGCACACTGCTCGGAACCACCATGCGGGAAGGTGGGTGCCGGCCACCTACTCTACTTAGACCCGAGCCCACCCTGTTGGAGCCGTCCCCTCCATCTCAAACTGCACTTGAGGCAAGCATTGCAGCATCACAGCCTCTCCCTCCCGTCTGCCAAACAGTAAGTGAGATGACGCATGGGAAAAGGAGGGTGTACAATGGGCTGCTTCTTTCCTGCTGTGATAGTTACATGTACTCTAAAACCTTTACACTTAGTGTTCATACATCTCATGCAAACCACAATAAGCATGCACATGTCACCGACATGATACTAAGCTGTAGGAGCTTTAAACCTGGTGCAAAATATGCAATGAGGATGGCAATGCTCAACATCTTCATCCCTCCCAGTGATAATTACTAGTGTGACTGCTGCGATCTATTCGAATTGTTTCATTGATATTTTAAATCTGTCCATTTGATTTTTAAAAGGGGAAGTCAATGAATTATTACTTTTATTTGCATCTGTTGAACAGTCTTTAACATGATGAACGTGAATTAGGAATTTATTAATAACATGCAAGTGACAGGAGGGAATCAGTATGTATTACCGCCAGACCGAAGCCCAGCGGATGAGATAACGACGCCGGAAGGCCAGCAGATGAAGATCCCGACTGAAGCGAGTATTTACCCCAACCCTCCCCACTCCCCCTTCCCCCCCAACCCTACCTTAGGAGTGCCTAACCCTAACCTCCCCCCTAGTGCCTAACCCTAACCTCCCCCCAGGGGTGCCTAAACCCAACACCCCCTCCCACTAAGCATAAACCACCCGGGGTGGTGCCTAACCCTGTCCCCCTGATAGTCCCTAAACCTAAGCCTCCCCCCGCTGCTATGAGCTCCTGAGCCCGGTTTACCTACGTTCTATATGACAGGCGTCGGGATTTCGGCGTGAGGCTAATGATAAGCGTCGGTATATAGATGCCTATCATTAGTCCCATGTTGGGCTTTTACTGTCAGGAAGCCTGACTACATCCCGACAGGAGCAGGTACACCAGAAATACTATAGGAGGAATGGGAATTCCCGCTAGGCTGTTTTAGCGGGGTGCTGCGCCCTGCCCTTCTTCTGTCCTCACCGCGCAGCGCACAGCTAAGACAGCCTGCAGGTGCCGTCTCCACCCGCGGGTCACAGTCTCCCGCGGGTGGGAAAATATGCGGTGACCCGGTCACCGCTGGTGAATAGACGCTGGGCGCATGCGCCTGGCATCTATTCTACCCGTCAGCAAAACTTGGGGACTGCCCGGCGTGTCCCTAAGTGCCGGGCACACCCCCAAGAGTGACGAGAAGGTGACGTGTCTTATAGACACGCCCCCTTTTCAGGTAGGCGCGCCTTCGAAAGTGCCCTCTCTAGCTCCGGCGCCCTGCCTGCCACCGGAGCTAGAGTGAACACTATGGGAGTACAGGAAGTGCCGAAGAACATAAATTAAAAAAACAAGAGATATGGTAAGAACTTACCTTTGTTATCTCTGTTTCTACGAAGTCCATAGGGTCCACAGGGTGACCTTGGGGTATAGCTGGATCCTGGATCCTCGGGCACCACGGAGTTAAAGCTTTTAGCTGCTCCCAGGATGCACTTGGGTCCAACCTCCCCTATACCCCGCCCCCGAGCCACAGGCACCTCAGTTGGTAAGCAGCCCAGGCCGGAGGAGGAGACGAAACAGAGAGAAGGAAGACTGGAACACACAAGAACCATACTCACAGAAATGGGAGACGGAAAACCGGCGACCAGTCACAGAACCCATATGAAGCCAGGTGCGTCAGGGCGGGTGCCCTGTGGACCCTATGGACTTCGTAGAAACAGAGATAACAAAGGTAAGTTCTTACCATATCTCTTGTTTTCTACTTCAGGGTCCATAGGGGTCCACAGGGTGACCTTGGGGATGTCCCAAAGCAGTCCAACTAAGGGCGGGGACGCTCCTGTGCTGATAGGAGAACCCGGCGCCCAAAGGATGCATCCTGAGAGGCAAAGGTGTCAAACGCATAGAACCTCAAAAAGGTCTGAATGGAAGACCAGGTGGCCGCTTTACAGAGCTGAACAGCAGAGGCGCCACGGCTAGCAGCCCAAGAAGGGCCCACAGACCGAGTGGAATGAGCCTTAACAGAGGCTGGAACAGGTAAACCCTCCTGCATATAAGCCTCAATAATAACAGAACGAAGCCAACGGGCTAGAGTCTGTTTGTTGGCAGGCCAACCCCTCTTGTGAAAACCAAAGAGGATAAACAAAGAATCCGACTTCCTCACAGAACTAGTCCGGTCCACATAAACCTGGAGAGCATGGACAACGTCTAATGAAGTCTCCCCAGCCGAAAGATCAGGCGACTGAAAGGCTGGTACAACAATTTCCTGATTAATGTGGAACCTGGAAACCACCTTAGGCAGGAAATCAGGACGAGTGCGAAGCACCGCTCTGTCCTGATGAAAAATCAGAAAAGGGGGACGACAAGAAAGCGCCCCCAAATCTGAAACCCTCCTGGCAGAAGCAATTGCCAAGAGGAAAACAGTTTTAAAAGTTAGCCACTTGAGCTCCACTGACTCCAAGGGCTCAAAAGGCGGACCCTGTAAGGCCCGAAGAACCACCACCAAATCCCACGGGGCCACAGGTGGTACAAAGGGAGGCTGGATTCTCAAAACTCCCTGGAAAAAGGTGTGTACGTCCGGCATAGCAGCGATCCTGCGCTGGAACCACACCGACAGAGCAGACACGTGCACCTTCAGCGAAGAAAGACGTAATCCTAAATCCAAACCCGACTGAAGGAAAGCCAGAATACGCGAAACCCGGAACACCTGGGGATCATAGTTTCTTTCCTCGCACCACTGAAAGTAAGTGTGCCACACTCTGTGATAGATCCTCGCGGAAGCAGGCTTGCGCGCCCTCAGCATGGTGGTAATAACGGAGCTAGAAAAACCCAGAGACCTCAGGACGGCTGTCTCAAGAGCCACGCCGTCAAAGATAGTCGACCCAGATCCGGGTGAAGACAGGGCCCCTGAGACAACAGGTCCCGCCGTTGAGGTAGGAGGTACGGAGCGTCGATGGACAGGCTCCTCAGATTGGAGTACCACGGCCTTCTGGGCCACGCTGGGGCCACCAGGATCAGTGTGCCTCCGTCCTGTTTGAACTTGCGCAGGACCTGAGGCAGCAGAGATATCGGAGGGAACAAGTAAGCCAGTTGAAACAGCCATTTCACCGACAGCGCGTCTATCAGACTTGCGCCTGCGTCCCTTGTCCTCGACCCGTACACAGGCAGCTTGTGATTGTGACGGGACGCCATCAGGTCCAGCTCTGGCAGCCCCCACTTGTCCACGAGTAGTTAGAATACCTCTGGATGAAACGACCATTCCCCAGGATGCACGTTGTAACGGCCGAGGAAGTCTGCCTCCCAATTGAGGACTCCTGGGATGAAAACTGCCGAGAGAGCTGGAAGATAGCGCTCCGCCCAAGCCAGGACGCGGGACACCTCCGACATCGCAGCTCGACTGCGAGTCCCTCCCTGGTGATTGATGTACGCCACCGTGGCGGCGTTGTCTGACTGCACCTGAACGGCCCTTCCGTAAAGAGCGGTGCCGGACGACTGCAGGGCTCTGTATACTGCCCGCAGTTCCAGGATGTTGATGGGAAGAATCGCTTCCTCCGTCGACCAACGACCCTGAAGTGACAAGGAGCCTGTCACCGCCCCCCCAACCCCGGAGACTGGCATCTATCGTGAGCAGAACTCATTCCGGGATCCAAAAGGGGCGCCCCTCTAGGAGATGAGCCGTCTGCAGCCACCAGGCTAGGGACAGACGCACCTCTGAGGACAACACCAGCATCTGAGAGCGGATCCTGTGTGGCAATCCGTTCCATTCCGAAAGAATCAGCCCCTGCAGGGGCCTGGAATGGAACTGGGCAAACTCCACCATGTCGAATGCCGACACCATGGACCCCAAAACTCTCATCGCTGAGTGCACCGACACTCTGCCACTGCTCAGACAACTGTGAATCCGCAGCTGTAAGGAGGAGACCTTCTCTGGAGTCAGAAAAATCCGTTGCTGACGAGAGTCCAGCAGGGCCCCCAAATGAACCATACCCTGTGATGGGATGAGGGAGGACTTCTTCCAGTTGATCAACCAGCCGTGCGCCTGTAGACAAGCGACCGTCAGGTGGAGATGCTGGATCAGTACCTCCGGGGAGTTTGCCAGCAAGAGGAGGTCGTCTAGATACGGTAGCAACCGTATTCCCTGGCTCCGAAGGTGAGCCGCCATGACCGCCATCACCTTGGTAAATACCCTTGGTGCCGTGGAGAGACCAAAGGGTAGAGCCCTGAATTTGTAGTGGTTGTGGAGAATAGCAAACCGCAGAAACCGTTGGTGCGATGTTGCTATAGGCACATGGAGGTAGGCGTCCTGGATATCCAGGGAGACCATATAGTCCCCCGGTTCCATCGCCAGAATGATGGAACGCAAAGTTTCCATCCTGAATTTGGGAACCCTGAGAAACCTGTTCAGGGACTTCAAATTGAGGATGGGGCGATGAGAGCCATTGGGTTTCTGCACCAGAAACAGCGTAGAGTAATACCCCAACCCACGTTGAGACTGTGGTACGGGTATAATGACCCCCGCCGTCAGCAAGGCCTCTATGGCTTCCTGAACCTGCAAGGCCTTGGTTTTATCCTGAGAAGGACTTGTGCAAAAAAACTGGCAAGGTGGCCTGTGCCGAAAAGACAGGACGTACCCCTGGGAGACCACTTCTCGCACCCAGGCATCCGTGGTGGTATTGTGCCAGCACTGGGCGAATTGAAGAAGTCGGCCTCCCACTCTGGGGTCCCCCAGAGGGAGGCCCGTCCCATCACGCAGAAGGCTTATCTTCTTGCTTGGAAGAAGGGCACCTAGCACTCCAGGCTTGCTTCTTTGGCTTTGAGGCGGTCTTGGGTGCGGACTGCCTCGGGAAGGACTGACCCTTTGCCTTGCCCTGAACCCGAAAGGAACGAAAAGCCGAGCTCCGGACCTTAGCAGGTGTAGTAGCTGAAGGGAGGAAGGCTGACTTGGATTTTGCCAGGGTATCTACTATTTTGTCCAGGTCCGGACCAAATAGTAATTCTCCATTAAAAGGTAAGGCCTCCAAGCCTTTCTTTGAATCCGCGTCTGCTCTCCAGGACCGCAACCACAAGGATCTACGAGCAGACACTACTGCCGCCGAAACCCTAGAGGTCAACAGGCTAGCATCCAACGATGCTTCTCCAATGAAGGAGGCGGCATCTCTCATCTGTCCTAACAACGCCCTCTGGACGTCCGGAGCTTCATCCGTAAACGTGTCCTCCAAGGCGTTGGCCCACCCCTCAATGGCCTTGGCCACCCAGGAGATGGCCATGGACGGCCGGGCTACAGCCCCTGAGAGAGAATAAATAGACTTTAGACAAGTCTCCACCTTCCTGTCCGTAGGATCCTTCAGCGAGGATATAGACGGCAATGGCAAAGTAGCACTCCTGATGAGGCGTGTTACATGGGAATTGACTGCAGGCGGAGTTTCCCATTTCTTACAATGCGCTTCCGGGAATGGATAATTGGACGCCAAGCGTTTCTGTGGCAGGAAACGCTTACTGGGTGTCTGCCAGGCCACCGCCATGTGATCCGTCAACTGATCAGACAAGGGGAACGCTGCAGAAGTCACCTTAGCTTTTTTAAAACTAGGATACCTCGACTTGGGAGCGGGTGCCTCATCCTCAATCAGAAGAATGGCCCGCACCGCCTTAACCAGAGCCCGCACATTGATGGAAGACTTAGTGTCTACCTCCTGGACTGAGGCATCTGAGGCTGAGTCATCCTGCACCTCACCATCATCCGAGGACCCCTCAGAATCCGAAAGATGCGCAGCCTGCGCCATGACTGAGCGTTTAGACGCCCTGGAGGGCACGTCACTGCGCAACATCGACTGAAAAGCCGAAGATGCTGCCGCCAAATCTTGGACAGTGTTGTGCCACAGGGGTGGACTGAATATACATTGGCAACCCCGCATAGGGACCAACAGGCTGAGACCCCGGGGGGAGTCTGCAATAATTGTGGGACACCCGGGGAATGGGGGATGGCAGGCTGGGGCAACGCCCTAGTAGGGGCGGCAGTCGGGACCGACAGACGGTCCGCGATGGACACCAGCACCTGGGAAAACATCGCCCATGGTGGCTCCTGCGACATGGGAGGTTTAGACATACCAGGGAGCGCCTGGCACCGTCCGCACAGGCCGTCCTGTGACAAATCAACTCTATCCACTCCTGCAGAACAGCGCCTGCAGGAGAACAATACCGGAGCCCCGGAGTGCTCAATCTCCTCCTCAGACATGACTTAGGAAGAAAACGTGCGCACTCACCAGTGTGCTGAACAACAGCCCACAATATGGTAATGTGTAGCACACAACTGTATGTGACGGACCTCACAAATACGTGATTTATATAGGTGAGGTCTGTAGAAACACCCTTCCCCCGCACACCTGTAGGGCTTGTAGGAGAAGGAAAGGGATAGGTATAGGCTGACAGTAAGTAGAAAAAAGACACAGACAGGCAGCACTAGCAAAAGTCACATACCATGCAGGAAGATATACTCACTGCACCTTTCCACTACAATCAACCTGCCCAGATTCAGTGTCTGGGAGGGCTATAGTGCTGTGTACACTGTCCTTGTCGGGGGAGAGGTACACAGGGGGACCGGTCCGCGTGCTCCCTGAAGATCTGCGCTGCCACTTGAAGAAAATGGCCGCTGGAGACCTCAGAGGAGGAGTGGCCGAGTAGCTGCAGCTCAGCGACGCCAGACTACGAGCTGAAAGGCGCGCTGAGCTGAGGGGAGGAGCCGCTAGACAGGGAAGGCTTCCTCCCCTGGCTAGCATATTTAACCCCCGGGTTGCCGGCATCCCGCTTGCCGCTTAATTAACCCTGGTGGTCTAGTGGTCTGGCGGGGTATGCCTCCGCTGGAGGGGGGGCCCGCCGCCACCGCTAGCGCCCCCGGTCTGTCCCCTAGACCGGGGGCATGGGACTGCATTTAAAAGGAACCCGCGCACCGCCGCTAATCAGCGGTGCGCGGCTTACCTTGATCTCCCCGGCGTCTTCCGGCAGCAGTCCCGGGGGAAACCAGAGTCCGGCTAGTACAGACTCTGGCTTCCCCCGCCGCGATCCCCAGTTCAGTGCTGGCGTCGCGGCGCCAGCAGGGAGAAGGAGCGGCAGCGTGGGCGTCTGTACAGACAGCCCATCGCTGCCGCTCTGGAGAAAAAAACTTAATAGTAAAAATTAAAATAAAAAGCTTTAGGGGGCTGCTCCTGCAGCCCCCCCCCCCGCAGGGTGACCCGACTCCGGCCGGGCACCATCTTAAACTGAGGTGCCTGTGGCTCGGGGGCGGGGTATAGGGGAGGTTGGACCCAAGTGCATCCTGGGAGCAGCTAAAAGCTTTAACTCCGTGGTGCCCGAGGATCCAGGATCCAGCTATACCCCAAGGTCACCCTGTGGACCCCTATGGACCCTGAAGTAGAAACATAACATAACAGTAACTGGTCAGAGGACAGATAAATAACCAACTAGCTCGGAGCTTGCAAATAGAATATTTAAACTTTTAAAGCACACAATAACCACCATATGCCTTTCCAACAGAGAAAAACTGATCGGTACACTGTAAATTTGCTTTGAAATCGCAGATGCTGCAGTTTTACTTCATTTACATTATTGGGTGTGCCTCCAAACAGGCACACCCAATAATGTACACAGGCGCATTTATGCTTTTTTTGCAGGCCAACATGGGCATATTTCAAGCCAAGACATGGTCGTTCATACACACTGAACGACCATCATCTATCCAGCAGTCGTGGGTCCCGCTGACCGGGGGGGCGGACCCTCCCTGTGCCTGCATGTGTACAGGCGATCTGCAGACCACCTGTACACACTTTTCAATGGACAGATATGTCTGCAGATATATCTCTCCATAGGCTGTGCAGCACAGCCGACGCGATGTGTCTGAACGACATCATTAACAGACATATCGCCTTTACACACTGGCCGACAGGCAGCAGATATATTGGCCAATCAATTGATCGGCCAATATATCGGCCAGTGTGTACCCAGCATTCTTTGGCATGACCCCCATTCTAGCTCTCGTCATAGCGAGAAGAAAACAAAAATGCACAGGCACTTTTTCTTTGTGGGATAGGCAGAATATAATTTTAAAGATTACAAATATTTCAGAGGCAGTATAAGTTCATTCTGATGTTGGTGTCCAATCAGAAACATGAAGATTCATGGCTGAGCAAGCAAGACTGGAAAGTTCCAGCAGGGCAGCGAAACGAAGATGGAAAAACAGAGCGCACAAGTTTTCCTGGTCTGGTAAACCTCAATGTTATTTTCCAAACATGCTAACTGCACCAGATATGGCTGATAAATTATTTCCCACTGTCTGCCAATTACAAAGCAATGTCATGGTCTTTGACACTGTCCATAAGAAAAAAAAACATCAACATGAAATTAGTCTTCACCCATCATCCAACAGGGGAAAACAAATTATATTTAAGAACAGGCCATAAAATACCCTGTCTCTTGAAGGGGGAACATTTTCTCACAGTAACCAAGTTGGCATGGAAAGAGAACTACAAATCACAGAACACCATAATAATTGCTTTGACTCAAAATTTGATAAGTAGTAAATACTTTGAGGGTTGGAGGGGAGGAGTTATATACTAGAAACCAGTTACCCTATTAAGTGCTAGCTCCTCAACCCTCACTAACCCCATGAGTATCCTGCAGATAGAGGAAAGTTGGGTACACACTATACGATCCGTCGTACAATATATCCTTCCACTGCGGAAAGGAACAATATATCGTATGAATTGTGCAGTGTGAATGCCCGATCAGTCATTCGTGACGGTCGTTTATCGCATCGTAGCATCTGTCGTTCTGCACGGGAGATGGAATGATGCAATGAACGTCATGCAGCTTGTAACGTACACTGGATGGTGCAATGTGTCCTGTGAGCGCAATGCATCATTACATCACATTGTTCCGTCACTGGGTACAAACATTGTATAGTGTGTACCCCGCTTAGGTCTACAAAATATTACACAATACTATAATTAGTCAGCACTCAAACCTATGCTACTAGGAGGTGTTAGTATGAACTAGTCACCATTTTTTAGGTTAAAAAAAAAAAAGTACAACAGAAGGAGCAGAGTCTCATTCTCTTGATGCCAGTCTTCTCTGTATGTAGGTGCGTCAAAAATGTTCCCTTTAACGTAAAGATAATAAATCTATATGCAGCTTCTACATGTCAAAATAGTTCACAGAGAAACCTAATATCACATGAACAGCAACACTGTTTGTGAGTTTGTTTCAAGAAACTCACATACATTGGGCCATATACTCAAATGGCCACATTTGTTTACGAAAAGTTTTCACCGATGCTAACTTTTCGCCCAAAATTCGTATTACGCTATCCTAATAGCACAGCGTATCGCACGTGCGAATTCTCCATAGTCAAAAGCTACAAAAAGTTTACATCATCTCAGGGCAGGTGAAAAGTTGTGCAAAACCCCTATTCTTCACTAAAAATGTCGGTACTCAGTTCAGTACCCCTTGGACACCCACATTAATGACTAATTAGGTAAAAATAATTTTTTAATTAGCTTAATACGGCCAATAATGTCATTTTTGGGGTGAAAAAGTAAAAAATGTTGGAAACTTGGTTTAAAAAGTAGTGGGATTGGTATTTTAGGGGGTTCTATGGATGGGACAGGTGTTTTTAGGATTGCAGGTGAATGTCACAGTTGTATTTTTAAAAATGCAGTTTTATGACACTAAAATATACTTACACTCATTTTAATGCAGCCCCAATTTTACCGCATTTTTTCCCAAAAATTATAGCTTTCTATCATCATTCACAGTTACAGGAAAATTCCTATAATAGCCATTTAACACAATTTAAGAACCCCAAACCCTTTGATTATGTCTCTTAACAGACTTCTATTTAGTTTCCCTGTATTAGTTGTACTTTTATTTGGGGGGGGGGGGGGGGGGGGGGTACAGGGAGAATTCCCCAATTTCACCTGAACTTTTTGTCACTAACAGCATGGAGAATTTTCGCGCAAAAGCCGCATCGCATATTTTGCAACAGGATAGTGCGAATAACGGTAGTGTGAATAGTGGTAGATTCAGGCGAACGGTGCGCTAAGTTTTCACATGCAAAAACATAACATTTTCACTTCTAAATGAATACAGCCCATTGTGTGAATGCAGGCCATTAGAACTTCCAGATTGTTAGAAATATCAATTCGCAGGGCTATGCAGCGAGCTTGTGTGACTTTTCTGCAAAAAACAAACTGGGTTTAGTGCATGAAAAAAGTGGGGAAACCATCCTGGACACGAAAAAAAGTGGCAACTGAGATAGCAGGAACATATAGAAGGATATTAATGGCCATAAGGAAATTACTGGAAATTTTAAAAAATTGTCAAATGACTAATTTTTGCATTAATGCTTGAAAAAATGATAGCAGGCAAGTGTTTTTCAGCAAATTAAAGTCTTTCCGGTATTTTGGTGTATAGAAAAATGTCTGCCATATTTATTTAGTGTTTTTATACAAGTTTGTAAAAAGTTGGAATAAACACTTTTACATCTCATCTGCAAGTTCAAAATCCCTCTCCTACTGTATCAATATGACACCACCCCATACCTGTCCCACATCATTTACACCTCCCCGTCCCTGTCCCACATCATTTACACCTCCCCGTCCCTGTCCCACATCATTTACACCTCCCCGTCCCTGTCCCACATCATTTACACCTCCCCGTACCTGTCCCACATCATTTACACCTCCCCGTACCTGTCCCACATCATTTACACCTCCCCGTACCTGTCCCACATCATTTACACCTCCCCGTACCTGTCCCACATCATTTACACCTCCCCGTACCTGTCCCACATCATTTACACCTCCCCGTACCTGTCCCACATCATTTACACCTCCCCGTACCTGTCCCACATCATTTACACCTCCCCGTACCTTTCCCACATCATTTACACCTCCCCATACCTGTCCCACATCATTTACACCTCCATGATTCAGCTTTTTTTCTTTTTTAGAGAAATTCACCTGAAAACTGACATATTTATTAGCCAAAATATGTTAGACCCCAACAAACTGCATGATTATTCATTGGCAGGGGTACTGTATCCCAACATTATTACCTTAAAATAAAATGTTTCCCTACCTTTTCTCCTGCTCAGGGTCTGCACACAAAATAACAACAAATTTCCTCTGAAAACTTAATGCGAGTTAGTTATACATGGAATTCGCAGAGTGAGTTTGCAGCGACAATGACTCGCAGGACCCAACACGCACCTCATTGATTTGACCCCTTAGAATATATTTATGTGGGATTAAATTACTGAGCTCACGTTTAAAGAGATAATTGGTGTATATGTATGTATATTATATATATATATATATATATATATATATACATACCCACAGCTATATCACCTGTCCCCTCATCACCCAAAGAATATTGCTGGCTATCGAGAAGTTGTATAGATGTTCACTACATTTTGTTTCCGGCACAAGCTACTATTTACCCTATACATCTAAAAGGTGGCAATGTACGCTGCGTTAATTTAACTGAAACCTTGACATTTCTGTACTTTACTTTGATCGGTAACATTATTTTGTGCCATTTGTCTAAGAGAGACAGGCATGAGCCTACACTGAAGGAACAGAGATAAGTCAGGAAAGCCGTTTAGTGCCAGTCATCATAGTTCTTATCACAGAGACCACCTCAGTTGGCAGCAGAAAGAAAATGCTACAGGGTAATGGATGGCAGTCTCTTGCACAGCTTCAAAAACAAAACTATTGAATGTAACACAAAGATAAAGCAGCTTGTCACAGTGAGTGTGCAATGCATTTTACAACAGTATTTATATAATCCCTTCCTTCTAGATCAACAAACAGGTACTTAAACAAAAACATAAAAAAAACAGAAACAAGTTACTCTTATATAAAATTAATTCAACATTTATTACAAAAATAGCAAGAATAAAAATTACTGAAGAATTATAGCAGGGTCTGCTGCAGTCGCGCTAAAAAGACCCTCTCGGCGCGTCAGGTCCCATGAGACTTTACTAGCACCGGGCATATTTTATGCCGAAAATGCATCTAACTTGCAATGCGATGTGACGAAGGGGTCATTCCAATTAAATATGATGTGCAAGTGGGAGCGAGACATCGCGACAGCCGGCGCACATGACGGCAGTCTGAATTTGCATAAAAGTACTGGCAGCCGCATAGGGCTCCTAGCAAAATAATGTGAATTCGGGCTCGAAGCCATCCGCGAGGGGTGCAAGATGCGGCACAGTTTTATCGCCGTTGTAACAGGAACTCGCACCAGTCGCATGTAATTGGATTGACCCCTAGGACGCACCAGCAGACTGAGCTGTTTAAATTGATATGCAACACTTGTATATCAGTGTGCAACTGAGCCTCTGAATCTGTATATGAAGTGCTGCAATGTAGCGGCCGCAGCTTTTTTCATTCCAAGTTCCATTGTGCTTCATATACAGACTCAGGTGCACAAAAATATAAAAGGGTCACATTGTGACTTAAATGCATTTTTTGTAAAAAAAAAGATGCCCAACGCTAGCAGAATAGCACGGGAACTGGTGGCTCAGTCACGTCATGCAAGTGTATTGAGGCTAGATGAATGAGGACACATCTGTAGCTATTCCTAGTAAGAAGAATAAGGATTCTCCCATGTCAAACTGGGTAAAACAATGTTTCGGAGCATTTGGGTTTGTGCACAAAGATTATTTTCCAGTTTTTTGAATACCCAGTTGACCATGTGTAAACTGGTTTGAAGTGAGCAGAGCTAGAACCAACTTGAACACTAGAGCGGTCAAACAACCAAAAATGTGGACACTAAGGTAATTGTACTAGGTCTGCACTGTTTACACAAATGTATTATTTTTTTTTGATTATTATTGTTATTATTAATTTATTGCGGATTTCTCAAAATAGAATAGGGGAGGGGTAGGAGTTACAGTCCCTGGTACAAATGCAGATAGCCAATAAAAGCCATTGTAACTTGAAACACAGCACTGAAATGCACAGTTGTGTACAGATCTGACAACCTCCTCTCCAATAGATCTGCCAACCTCATCTCCAATATGAAGACAATGACCCACATCCAACATTTCCCCAGACAACCTTTGTGTGGAGCTTTGACTAGTTGTTTGAATGTGGGAAGTAAGAAGTATATGGTAGATAGGAACCCCCCCTGGAAGTTGATTTGCCGAGTGGGGCTGCAAGGTGCCCATGGTTTATTTATATTGTTAAAGAGGTGCCAGATTTGCATATATTAATAAAACTTACCAAACCAAATTAAGTAAAATAGAGAAATAAAATGTACTGATTGTATTGTTTTAATAATGTGATAAACACCCGCCCTCAACATCTGGCAAACCATGCAATTCAGCAGGGGTTTGCAACCTGTGGCACTCCAGCTGCTGTGAAACTACACATCCCAGCATGCCCTGCCACAGTTTTGCTGTTAGGCAATGACAAGTGTGGCAGGGCATGCTGGAATGTTAAAGGCCCCACACACATGGTATGATTTTTTACAGGATGTGGCAGTTTTCGATCGATGGAAATGACCAATCGTTTAAACAGTGCCATGTGGGCATAATGATGCGCGCTCCCGCTGATCAATTGAACCTGCAGAAAGATATTGCCCTGTTTTTCAAGATTTGGCATACATGCATCTGTGTCTTATTGACACAGAAGCATGGATGGGATCAGTGAGACCTGTCTGTGCTTCTGTGAGCAACCAACTTAAGGTTACTTTCGCGGTTCTCACCATTGAAGTCAATGGTGGGAACCGTTCATCTGTCATATCACATGCGATCTAATGAATATGCAAATCATTAGATCGTGTACATCGTGCATTAGATGAACATCGTGCATCTATTGCTGCACATCGTTCACTTCAGCTGCTGGAGAGAGTTAAAGGGAGATTGCAAACGACATCGGAACGTTTGCAAATCGTACCGTGTGTTGGGGCCCTTATGTAACACAGCAGCTTGAATGCCACATGTTGCTACCCTTACCCTACAGGATGCCAGCAGTTCTGAGTAAACTGATCCCTATCTGAAATGCTAATTGTCAGTTCTCCAGGGCTGACACAAAAGTTAGAAGGAATATAAAGCTCAGGGCAATGTGTCAATTAACATGGGCTATGGCACGGTCATTCAGTTTTACCTACTTTGCTAAAAACCCTGGAGAACTGGCATTACCGGTGCTGACATGAGAGTTTCTCTGGTAAAGTGGGATTTCCAGACATAAAACGGTTTGCCAGTTGCGATCAGGGGATTTGCAACATATGCAATTCAGTGTTTTTAAAGACCAACACAGAATATTCTTCAGAAGTGACCTAGTTGTTCATTTATTTCATAATTCTAAAAAATTTGCATGCGTCTAATTCACACTTAACAAGAGACATCTACTTCCTCAACTCCTGACATTCCACTCCTGCCCTTAAAAGTGCCTGCTGCCGCCAGTGGTTTCCCCCCTCCCCCCCCCCCCCCCCACCAATACCACAGATGACATTATGCGTGAGACTAGGGATAGGACTGGGGATGTAGCTGAATTCCCCCTGTGATCAGCATTGAGCACATAAAACTAGTGCCAGTACTTGGAAGGGGGGGGGGGGCCTTGGTGTTCAGCTGTGCTACAAAAGTGGGTAGAGCAGCATTTAAAAAGGCCCTGGGGAGAACACTGCATTGGTCGTAGAGAATGTTTGCAACTATGCATCCATTGCCATAAGGGCTCTCAAATCCCTTCCCATTACACAAAGTGGTAATGTGCAGACCAGGAGACTGAATCACAAAAGAGTGCTGCAATTTTACACTTTTTATCTGTAAATGACTTAAGCTGGCTACACACTATGCAATTCTCAGGCCGAACTGTCAGATACTGGCTGGTTGGCCCGAGAATTGTTTAGCATGTATGCTGCACCAGGGCACAACGGTTGGTCGATAACCCGTCCCCGCCATAGCTTGTGGTATACATGCTATGTCGGTCCTGTCGTAAAGGCATAGCTCAGAATTTGTAGCGTTGATGGAGATTGGCCAGATCCTGCATATAAAAAAATGTCACCTCAACAATTTGAAGTCCAGGCGATCGCTTGAAATTAAGCCATTATTGTGTAGTATGTACGCTCCACATCTGGTGTTATCAGGATGATTTCAGTCATTGGAATTTCTCTAGTCGTTGGCAAATCCGACAGGTGTATACGCAATTATAATGAGAGATTGGTTATCTGTTTTTACAACACAAATTTTAACACCACCATAAAATGTTACCAACAAAAACAACGATTTACCCATCAGGAGTCTGGTATCGACACTTTGTAGAAGAGTTTATTTAACATTACCTCTACACGAAGCCGGGTATGTATGTGTTCCACAGTCAGTCTCATTGTGACAGCTGCCTCATGTACGTATATCAGAAGGTTTAAAATACAACCACACACACAAGTATTCACACTATTAAATTCAAATCTGCTGATGTCAAACCAATTGTATTATTCTTTTCTGCGTAAAAAGAGGCATATTATTGTGTGCAACCTGCATTTAGTATACTTTCCACGTCTGTAAATAACACCTATAAGCAATACGTCCTAGTATAACAGACTGCCTCACTAGCCCAACTCCAATGGCTCTTGTGATTGACTAACTTGCACACACTAAATAAAAGAAATGTAATTGCTGAATTGGTCCTTTGCGTTGTCACTCTCAGCATGAAGGCTGAAGAACTCTAACTTCAAAGCGCAGTCCCAAGTCCTAATGCTTTAAGCTCTATCGTTTATTTCTGCCTCAAGTCAACCAGACTTGGCATAAGACAATGCAAATCTACTGCCCATTATCATGAATACCACTACGGCTGCAGAATGGTTAAAACAAATGTTCTTTGGTTTTATGCACTAGTTGTAATGTTTTTCCTGTCACAGCTGGAGCTGTTTTCACTTCTGTTTTCCCTCCAGGGTTTTTCCAGAAGGCTGTGTACAGAACCATGCATGCACAACGTATTTCATGTCTTGGGTAGCAGACAACTTCTGGACTTGCAACTTATCCTGAATAATAACGAAACTTGTGATGCCAGTTTTTAACCAAATTACTAAAAGATGTCACTTACTCCTCTACCATGTGTCTAGGTCAGATGTTCCCAAACTCAGTCCTCAAGGCACCCCAACAGTCCAGGTTTTAAGGCTATCCATGCTCGACCACAGGTGACAATTTGATTTAAATACCTGTGCTCAACCATGGATCTCTCTAAAACCTGAACTGTTGGGGTGCCTTGAGGACCACGTTTGGGAACCTCTGGTCTAGGTTAATTCATCTAGTCAAATCAAAGTACTGTAAGTGACTTGCAGGATCCAATGTCATAAAATTTCCAATAAGATTGTGTGTTACATACAGGAACCATCTCCGAATCGATTATTTTGATTTTACATTATATTTATGTACTTGCCTCTGTGGGCATTTTTAGAACTAACAAATAAAAGTAATGTTCATTCTAGCACCTTGCACCTGACACAACCCGTGCAGTCCCGCTTTCCTGCCTGGGGTGTTGCTCTATGCTCTCGTGCTTCTAGCACACTCTGGTCTGTATCTCAGCAGTTTGATGCATCAGCTGAGTGGGCTAGAAGCACTACAGCAGATAGCAACACCTCAGGAAGGATAGAGGAACTGCACAGGTTGTGACAGGTGCAGGGTGCTAGAATGAACACTATAGTAGACTATGGAATTCTAATCTATTACTAATTCCACATTTCATATGCAAATAATTCACAATTAGGTGTTTCACAGCAACACAAGCACCCTAAAGTGCACGTGGGAGTTTTAATTTTAAATGGCACAATGTTGTTGTGGCATCGCTATCATTTTGATAGGTTTGCAGTCATTATAAATAAATGTATGCCAATGTAAGGCCTCATAGCAAATCAACCATTCAAATGATTTAAGGTTGTGAAATCCTACGTTACAAGGGGCCAGTTTGGCCTTTTTTCAACCTCACTAAAATCAGCTGAAGCAAAACTTGGGCTAAACATAACTTGATTTTTTTTCTTAATACAGAATAATCTGTGCAATATTTCTTTTTTTTTATTCAGCATGTGCAGAAGGACACCAATTACTAATACCCCTTTTCCACTGACCAAATTACCTGGGTTATTGCAGTTTCAACCCGGGTAGCGGCTCAGTGGAAAAGGATCCTAGGAAAAAATCCCGGGTCAACTGAGCCAGCATTTCTTCACAAGTCTCGAGCAGGGTTTTCCACAGGTGATACCCTGGTCCGGCTCAGTGGAAACGGGTTACCTGGGTCTTCCGACCAGGGACCCGTTTCCCGCATGGCGATTGGCTGTCATTCAGGAGGCTGTCTGTGTGACAGCTGTCACCAGGGAGGGAGAGTTTTACAGCCTCCCCGTATGGTCCAGACTGTTCCGGTTTTTACCCCATCCCCTCCCGAATTACAGCCACCCCCCCACCTGGGAAGGATCCCCAACCCTGTCGCCAGCCCGCTGCATTCAGGGGAGAGCTGGAGTTTCTGACGCTTGGTGATGACATCGCCAAGCGCCGACACTGCATCTGGGTGCAGTGTGAACACCGTCGACCCGGGATATTCCCGGGTCGACAGCGCAATGAAAGTGGGGTAAATCCCAGGTCTGACCTGGCTTGGAACAGTGTTTGTTTTTGGTGGAAAAGAGGTATAAGTGAACTCATTGCAGTTCCTACTCTTAAATTTAAAAGGACACAACTGTTCTCTCTGTTTTGTGGAGGGGTCAACATGTCCACATTGTAATCCTGGGTTTAGCCCAATAATCTTATATTCAATCTTCCTACACACCCAAATTGGATAGATTTGAATTTCAGCAGTCAGACGTAAATGCTGGATACCAGGAGATCTAGTAGCGCAGTTGGCCATTGATCATAAAGACAGAAAGTAGCAGTCAGCCAGGACATGCTGAAATGGGAAAGGATTTGCTCTAAATCAGCTGATAAAATTACTACAATGTTTAAGCTATAAACAATGAGATAAGACTTTGGTCAACAAAACCAAACTGACACTATAGTAGTGTACGGTCTCACATTAAACAATAAACGGTCGGACATGATTTGGTACAGGAGAATGGGAAATTAGCTTAATGAATGACCTATATTAGCACATACAAAGTAACTGACCAATCGTTATAAGCTGCCAATTTTCTGTGCATTTTATTTATATATATTTCCTTGCACTGAGTAACCTACAAGCTGCCAAGAGAGGTTACATATTTTATAGAGGAAAAGATCATTTAATGACCAGAGGAGGGAAGGGGGGGGGGAGAGAGAGATTTGTCAAAGCTTGGAGAGAGTGTACCAATCAGCTTCTGTCACTTTACAGGCTGTGTTTGGGAAAAAAAGCAGATGACTAGATCAGGGTACACCCAGATTTACTACAAGAGATCAATCAACAGGTGATATGAAGTTGTGAGGTTATAAAAACAAACTTGGTGCTGATCTTTTAGGAGCCAGTCTACAATAAATCACTACTGATGAATCAGTTCTACAGAACTATACAGCATAAACATCATGCCTCATACAATGAGATCATGCACAAGATGATAGGTCAGTGGTGTCACCACCATGACTCTACCATGGCAAGGGGGTCTGTGTGTCAGGGGTGATCAGTAAGTATTCCAGCTGCTTCAGAACCTAGTGAGTGGCTAATACAGTGATAAGCAACCTGAAATATTATGGGAATGCATTGGGTAGCCTGATAACCTTCAAAAGAGCTGCAAATAGCAGTAAATTAAATTGATACATTTGATCAATAAAATACATCTATCTGTAATAACATTAGCAGGCCTTTTCAACAAGCCATGCTATAATAAACAAATATGATCACAATGCAGGAAGGAACTGGGGAATTCAATTAAGCGCTCAGAGGGACGCATGTGGCCCTAGGCATATACTGCATGTCAGTCATTCTGCAGGAACCAAGGCGTGTGCATGTTGTATCATCTGGGCAGTGGTGCATCTACAGAAGGGCATGTTGTATCATCTGGGCAGTGGTGCATCTACAGAAGGGCATGTTGTATCATCTGGGCAGTGGTGCATCTACAGAAGGGCATGTGCATGATCTGGGCAGTGGTGCATCTACAGAAGGGCATGTGCATGATCTGGGCAGTGCATCTACAGAAGGGCATGTGTATGATCTGGGCAGTGCATCTACAGAAGGGCATGTGTATGATCTGGGCAGTGCATCTACAGAAGGGCATGTGTATGATCTGGGCAGTGCATCTACAGAAGTGCATGTGTATGATCTGGGCAGTGCATCTACAGAAGTGCATGTGTATGATCTGGGCAGTGCATTTACAGTAGTGCATGATCTGGGCAGTGGATGTTGTATCATCTGGGCAGTGGTGCATCTACAGAAGGGAATGTTGTATCATCTGGGCAGTGCATCTACAGAAGTGCATGTGTATGATCTGGGCAGTGGTCTGATGGTATCCATGTGCCAGAGGCTATCCCGTCCCGAGTGTCCCCCTGTCATCCTAGAGCTGTCCCCGCAGGAAGGGAGGGGACCTCACCTGGTGAAGAAGTCGGCAATCCCTATCCTCCAGGGTCTCTCCTCGCCTTGGTCCTGGGGCCCCTGGCTCCCCTCCGGAAGGCTGAGTAAGTCGTCCAGGTGGTCGGGAGCGCTCTGCCTCCGGCTCACCTCGAACGTGTTGCGGGAGCTCAGGGTGACATCCAGGAAGCGGAAACGATCGGCCTCGGCGGACACGAAGTAGCCGGCCACAGTGTGCGCACTGACCGGGGAGGAATCGGAGCTGGACGAGCTGTCCGGGGGAGCGGCGGCCGGGGAGGTGTCCAGGGGCCCCGGCCTATGGGAGCGCTCAGCGGAACAGCACTGCCGGTGACAGGCGCAGCCCGGGCTCCCGCTCACCACCCCGTTGGGCAGCTTGAGGCCGGGCTGGGGCAGGTAGCCCAGGTCGCCGTTGGTCAGTCTCATGCCCGGGCCGGTGCTGTACAGCTGGAGGACCTCTCTCCCGTCCCCTGCCTCCTCCTCCGCTTCTTCCCCTTCCTCGGTCAGGTCCTCCCCGCAGTGGTAGAAGACAGGAGGACTCCCCTGGCCACCGGCATCCTCCGGACCAACCATTTGCTGCGCCCGGCCACCCTCTGTGTAATGCAGCTGCTGACAGGCCGGCCCCGGGAGCGGTGCAGCGGCCGCCGCCTGGTCCCGGTGATGTGTTCCGTGGTGGTGAGGGCGGCTACAGACCGCAGCTACACAAGTGGCTCCCCTGTCCGGGGTCTGAGCTCTGGGGGAGACGTTCCTGCTGCGCAGCGCCGTCACATGACGCGCACATACGGGATTGCCGGCACCGGCTGCGAGGGGCTTCTGGGAGATGTAGTCTTCATCCTTCCATCCATGCTCAGTGACATCCAGTCCAATTTTCAGAGCTGTACCACAACATACCATCTTTGTGTTCCGCTGTTTAGGTCTGTACTGAAAAAGAAAAGACATGACTCACAAAAATGACTATTCCTAAATGTTTAATGTCACAATGTGCCAACCGTGCATTTAAAACACCTCTAAACTGGTTTATATTCGATTTAATGAGGTTTAAGCCATTTTCCACCTTATATATTTGAAGGACTGAAGTGTCTAATGTTCGTCGGTGCTTGCAGGATGGAAGGATCATGGCCCTCATTCAGAGCCGCACGTTAACAACAGTACGCTCGTTGCGTTCCGATGTTGACTAACCGCGCATGCGTCGGTGTTACACCGCGCATGTGCGTACGGCAGATTGCGAGCTTTTTTTCTCTCGTTCCTAAAATAGCGTACAGGAAGTGACATGTCAAATGTGATTGACAGAACAGGGCGTTTTTGGGTGTTGACGGGGGTGGAGATGACAAAACGCAGGCGTGGCGAAGCGTTTTTGGGGCGTACATACATTAGCAGATGCGAACGTCAAATGTGTTCGGACCGTCTCATACGTCACTGAAACATCCGCTTTCCCTTCAAAATGCTCGCACAGCTTAGGGTCAGGATTACTCGACCACATTGGCGATGGCCTTCTCCTCCGTCCCGGGACTCCACGATGGTGCAGCGATTAATCGCGGCTGGTCAGTAAAGTAATTAGTGTTGGATTGAAATCCGGCTTGGTATGTGTTTGGAAAGCAGTTTATTGGGATAGCACAAAAGCGTACGCAGGTGGAAATCAGAGCTGCTAATGTCATGATTACATAATCAATTAGCGTACATTTTTGGGCTTTTATTTTGGCCACAATTTGGTGGTTATGGCCTATTGTAAAAATAATGTCATCATCTTTTAATTAGCTCCCCTTTTTTTTGGTTTACTGTGGAATTTGCATCGCTATGTGTTTTTTTAAACGTTCCTTAAAGAGGCCTTTTTTTTAACAAAAGAGGGTCAGTTTTTGCGTTTAAGGCCAGGATTAAATGTAACCCATTTGTACAATAATGTCACAATACAATGTCAGTTTTTTTTTTTAAATTTATTGTTTACACACAAACAAATTGGCATAATATTGTATTGCCTTTTTTTGTGGCCAAGATATTTGATCAAAAAAAAAACAAAACATAACTACTAACATAATCGTAAATACAAAATTTAAAAACATTTCACAAGAAAGGAGAGGGAAGTTTTGACCAGAAAGGAATATGAGCCAAGCACAGAAGGAAAGTGGGAAAAGTCGCCATTGCTGTCACCGTTTTCTCGCCCGTTTGGCTGGGTGAGGGTGGGCGCCAGACCGGGTCCGGGATGCCATCGGGCTGGCCTGTCCAGAGGCAGATGTTGTGGCCTCTGGACTAGGCACAGGGCTAGGCACATTTGGAGGATTGCCTGATGTTGTGCCAGAGGTAGAGGATCCGGATGTTCCGGCAGGAAGGGAGGTCGGCTCCACCATGTGCTGGCGAACGAGCTGCTCCAGGGCATCGGCGATGCGGATGTTGGCCCTGGTATTTTCCGCCAGGGCCTGAGCAATGGTCACGTTGGCCGCAGCATTTTGCTCCAGGGCCTCAGCCACCCGTATCAGACTGGCGTCCATCCTCTGCAGAATCTCCGTATGGCAATCCGATTTAAAATTGAGTTCTGTGAGGAGGCCCACTGCCTGCGAGGGGGCATGCCCTGGACTGGCTTCTGCAGGGTCCTCAGCCGGATGTACTGGTTCCTCCCCTGCAGAGTCAGCAGAAATTCTGCGGCCAAGGCTCCCCTCTGGAGCAGACTCATCCGCCTCTGTCTCTGTTAGGAAATTGGAGAAAAGACTCACATTAGAATCTACATATTGGCACAATAGCATTTCTGAGTTGGTGACATCACAAGACTTACCTTGGCCAACATGAGGAGCCGCAAAGTCTGGCATGTCCGTATCCATGTTGGACACGCCAAACACCTCCACAGCCTGCACACACCCCTGTGCCATCTCTTCTAAGTCTGTCAACTCCAATGACACAGGGGTGGGACCCCCACCTGTCCCCCTTGCATGCCTAGCCCTGTCGGCAAGTTTTTGTTTTAGACGATATTTGAAGTCTGCCCATCTGTGGAATGAATTTGGAACCATTATCCTTTTTTTTACAATGGGGTTTGTTTATAGGATGGGAAAGTGTTTACTTACCGCCGTTTGACATCCCGGGCTAGACGGACATAATCACCCACCCTATTGACAGCAACGGCGACCTCCTCCCACATTCTCCACTTCTGGCTTTGGCTCATATTCCTGGCTGCCTGGGGCAGGATGTCAACGCACTTCTGGATCAAAACCTCCATCTCCTTGCTTGTGAAATGTGGCTGCCTTTTTTTTTTTGCAGCTTTGGCGGGTTGACTGGGGCCAGCAGTCTCTTCCATGTCATCCTCCTCACCTATTTGGGTAAATATGCAGATTTAGCCACTTCACAACTTGCACAATATTATGTTTTAAAATACTCATTGACACAAAATGCATGAAGGCCTTACCGCCGCAATTTTGACCATTGTTTCCCTGGTTTGAAGCCATGTCTCTGCTTCCAGCATGAAATCATCCAGAAATTCTATGTGATTTCGTGACGTATTTATACATGCGTCGTTAGTTTGCGGCCGCATCATTGATTGTGCGTCCCTATGATTCATCCTTAATTTGTGCGGGAAAATAAACACTATTTATGGCTTGGTGTGTGTGGATTCGAGGTGGGGTTGTTGGAGTGTTGTTGGTTAAGTGGTTTGGATTTGGTTGGTTGGTTGCGTTTGGAGGATTTTGGAGAGTTGTTTTTTTGTTTGTTTTTGCTACATTTCTTTGGTTTTTCCGTTCGCATTTTTTTCATTTTTTCAACATCCTTTCCTGATTTGGTAAGTTTTGTGCATTCAAATTTGTGGCCAATTGGTGTATTCTTCTGTTTTGTGGTTAGTTAATTTGTTTAACACTCATTTCATCTTTTTTAGTTTTTTTTTGTTTTCGGACCCAAAGAAGTTTTTTGAGGACATCTTATATATTCGAGTTGGGTAAGTCCATTTTTTGTCTTGCATTTGCGAATGAATTACGGCATTTTTGACTGTTGGTGTAGCGCCTTGCATTTGCGAATGAATTACTGCATTTTTGACTGTTGGTGTAGTGACTTGCATTTGCGAATAATTTACCGCATTTTTGACTGTTGGTGTAGTGACTTGCATTTGCGAATAATTTACCGCATTTTTGACTGTTGGTGTAGTGACTTGCATTTGCGAATAATTTACCGCATTTTTGACTGTTGGTGTAGTGACTTGCATTTGCGAATAATTTACCGCATTTTTGACTGTTGGTGTAGTGACTTGCATTTGCGAATAATTTACCGCATTTTTGACTGTTGGTGTAGTGACTTGCATTTGCGAATAATTTACCGCATTTTGGACGGCTTATTCATCATATAATCCAGTTTTGCTTTTCCCTTTTCCATTTTTTGGGTCCATTTGAACCCTATTTGACGTATGGTGTGCAATGTAGTTTTCATCGATGGCCAAATGTGTTTTTCCGTTATTTTCTGTGTTGGCTTGCAACAATTTTTAACCAAAAAAAAAACCCTTTAAATTTTTGACGTCTCATTGTTGCCTTTTTTACAGTTTATACGTATCATGACAATACCCCGGCATGTAAGCAGCTATGGATGGTATCAGAAAGCTAAGTTGTTTTTTCTTACTTTTGGGGTGGGTCAAAAGCCTTACATTGTAAACTTTGAATTTCAGGTAGATCTGGGGCGAATTGTTCTGGCCCTGCTCCCGGAAGACGACCAACCTCAAACTCGTCCCAGGCGTAGGCATCGTAGGCATGCAAGGCCCCAGATATTTCGAACACGTGTCACCCTTTTTGGAATGCCCGATGATGAGGTTTTAAGACGCTACCGTCTACCTCCCAAAATCATCATAGACACTCTCTCATTAATAGAAAGTGATCTTGAGCGGCAAATTGACAGTCCAACAGCAATACCACCACTGACGCAATTTATGGCGGTGTTACATTTCTGTGCCTCAGGATCGTTTCAAACAACGGTCGGAATAGTGGCGGGCATCTCCCAATCCTCCTTTTCCCGGATCCTGAGGGCAGTGATGGAGGCACTTTTCAAGCACCTCCATCATTTTATTAAAATGCCTTTGGATATGGGTGCCCTTAGTGTGGCCAAGGCCAATTTTTACCAAATAGCTGGCTTCCCACACATCATAGGGGTTGTGGATGGTACTCACATACCACTTCTGCCTCCAGCACGGCTGGAGGCCATATTTAGAAACAGGAAACACTATCACTCCCTGAATGTAATGGTGGTATGTGATGCCTCCCTCCAGATCCTGTCCCTGAATGCTAAATTACCCGGAAGTGCTCATGACTCCTTCGTCATCCGGCAATCAGGGATATGGCAGAAATTAACCAACCTACAAGCTGGTGATGCGTGGCTTCTGGGTAAGTGGAGACCTTTAGTACATAACAATGTTAAGCTTGATACACAGTGTTCCTGATGTGGTCTATTTTTGTTCACAGGAGACAGTGGATACCCTTGCATGTCCTGGCTGCTCACTCCTTATTTGGCTCCCACACCAGGGCCACAAAGTGCGTATAATTCCGCACTTACAGCCACCAGGCAAGTGGTGGAGCGCTGTATCGGCCTTTTAAAAGGCCGATTCAGATGCCTCCACCGCTCTGGTGGCGAGCTCATGTATGTGCCGGATATGGTGTCTAAAATTGTGGTCCTGTGTGGGATATTTCACAACATTGCCATAAGGAGTGGTGTCCCAATGCAGCCAGAGGATGCCTTACCTGAGGATGGCCCCCCCGAGGTTGGTCGAAGGTCAGTATGTGGGGGGGCCATACGCGATGATGTGGTGGCCAGATTTTTTAGGTAAGTTTGTTCAAAACTCCAGTGTTTATACCTAATGTGTTTGTTTTTTTTGGCAAACATCTAATTTATTTTTAATTTTCTCACCATCTTCTGTTTGTTCACATAATCTTTGGCACTCCAACGCTCACTACTTCCTGCTACCCTTACCAAACCTGGATCTGGTCCTTTTGGGCATATATTCTGGAACCCATATCGCAACGCCATGTTTGTGGAATCATGTTGGCATGGTCCTTCGTCAACCAGTTCTTGATTTTGTGTTTTTATTTATTTTTTTCTTGGTATGTGTTGTATTTGAATTTATCACTGTGTATTTTTTTTGGGAGTGACCACTTTGTTTTCTCTGTTATGTGGTGAATAAATGTTTGAAGAGTGAAATGGTCTTCCTTTTTTGGGACGTTAACAGCAAGTGTAACCAGGTTAACACAAGTTACATTTGACTAAGGGGTAAACCAGTACTGACGCCAGATGAGCAAAACTGAAATATGTTTTCAGCTTTCCAATCCACACCAAAAGGAAGCCTGGCCCAACCTTGGGATTTGTAAGATTGGCCTAAGCAGCTTGCGCACCAAGTAGGAACCTGGAAAATGTAGAAATCTGAAATTGACACTACACCCAAAAAGGGAAATGACATTGTTACTGTTATGTGTTTCTGGTGTCTGTTTGACATACAAAGACAAAACACAATCTAACTTGTAAAAAAGGGAAATCCTTGCAGGAACTTATGTCAGGCTAAACTATCTTGGTTTTGGTTTTTAAAAATGAGCCACAACGTATATTTGTCTTTAAAATTTTATTGGGAAAATACAACAAAAAAAAAAAAACTAATGCCGAAGGAGGCCAGACAGCCGGTCGAGGGCCACCAGAAGGCCGATTACATGGTGGCGCATCTGCCCCACAATATCCGCCACCTCTTGCCGACGCCTCTGTTCCTCTGTGGGTGAGAAAAGTGTGTGGGTTAATACAACAATAGGGACTCCACAGAAAAACATTAATTAAAAAACTAATCACTCCTAAACCCAAAAACATAAATAAAAAGGGTGGGCTGGCAAAAATACAAGGCCTAGGTACAAATTCCCACAGGTATGATATGTGTATGCTTAAATCACCAGGAAGAGGTAAAGGCAAACCTTCACAATCAACAAAAGTCAAGCCACAAAAACACGAAGAAAGGCACGACACATGATTACATACAAACAGTTTGTGCTTTAAAAAAAAATAATAAAAAACATACCGGGAAACAAATCGGGAGCTCCGGCAAAACCTCCATGATCCTCCTCGGAGGATCCGTCATTCCCCAAAGAATGGGGCGGAGTTATGCAGGACTCCGGGGAGGGGGTAATTGGAAGAGGGGTGGGTGGAGGAGAGGGGGAAGTGGGACGGAGGGGAAGGAGTCCCGACATTTCCGGGAGAGGGTCTGGGAAGGATGGGGAGGAGTGGGGAATAGGCGAAAGATTTGGGGTGGAGTGTTGGCTGGGGGTTGGGGAGAGTGGGCGGGAACGCCGACGTTGACGGCGGAGTCTTGGCTGTCCCCCTAAAATATGTCAAATAAATTGCGTTTAGTTTATGGACAAATCCGGCCAAACAAACAAAAAAAAAAAAAAAAAAAAATAGCAGTAGAATTAAAAATTCATAAAAAGAGGGAAAACATGCAGACGCAGATATGAGTACAAATAATAAATAGAACAGACAGGAAAACATGCAGACGCAG
Organism: Taudactylus pleione; assembly: GCA_031769625.1. Taxonomy (NCBI): domain Eukaryota; kingdom Metazoa; phylum Chordata; class Amphibia; order Anura; family Myobatrachidae; genus Taudactylus; species Taudactylus pleione. The sequence continues at coordinate 51,983,274 of JAUIMM010000015.1, forward strand.
ATATGAGTACAAATAATAAATAGAACAGACAGGAAAACATGCAGACGCAGATATGAGTACAAATAATAAATAGAACAGACAGGAAAACATGCACACGCAGATATGAGTACAAATAATAAATAGAACAGACAGGAAAACATGCACACGCAGTTTGCCCCACAAACACAAACATTAAAACCACAATACATAACACTTACTTGCCAGGATCTGCATGCGAAAGCATGCCAGCAAGCGGGGCGTTCGCCGTTGCAGGTCGGACCACCTGCGCTCCAGCTGCCCGATGTTGCGGCGTGATCCAAAGGACCGCAGGCGGGACCGTACCTCCGCATACGCGGAGCGCTTCTGCCGGTTGGTCATGGGTTCTGGCTGGCTGGTGATCCGGCGATCCATGACCTCCGTAAGCACCAGCAGCTCACGCCTGGTGAATGCGGAGGCTCTCATGATGGCAATGGTGTTTTTCTTAAAAATCATTTTTGATAAAGTGTGTAAAAATTTTCTGATTGGCTAATGTATTTTGGAAATTAACAGGAGCAATTTTATTGGTTAGTGTATGAGTCATGTGTTCGACAGGGCCAGAAATCTATGGAGAGTTAGGATAGGCTTGATGCAGTGACATGCGTAAGCAAATTTAAATAAAGAAATGAACCCAGGGAAATATGCGGGGATACACAGCAATAGTACAATTGTTTAATTGTGGTTCACATGTTTTTTAAACAATACAAGCGAATGTTTCATCCGTACGTATTCTGCGGGTAAACACAAACACAGACAAGAGTAAAGTTTCTTGCATTGTGTTGAAAAAAAACAAACAATTAAGGTAATTGATACATTGATTGGCATGATACGATTGATGGAGGTAGGCAGAATAAAGGAGCAGGTAATCGACATCTGACAAGGCCACTTCCTGTTTATACTTGTGCGTGCGTTCCTTTCAAGCCATTTCGGGGATGTACGCTCGCTATTTCGTACGCTCGTTAGTTAGAGGAGGGGTCGTCAGAGTTTAGGGAGGAATTTTAGATGCGAACGAAAATACGAGCGAGCCATTGAATTTAAATATTTTTGTACGTACGCCTAACGTACGTGCGCCCGCTTGCGTGCGGCTCTGAATGAGGGCCCATGTTCCCTCTGTCATATCTCTTAACATTTAAACAAAATGGCAATATTGGACCACAGGTTCACCTTAACCCAACCCAAATCCAGTCAAACTACACCCTACCCTCCAACATGACCTGTTCCATTAGGTACAAAACACTCTGGGCCTGATTCAGACCCGGTCGCAAGCGCTGAGCACTCGTAACCGGGTCGATGGTGGCCCAGAGTGCATGCGCACGACGGAGCCGGCTCCGTCGTGCGCATGCGCGAGACCTGGATAGCGGCGGGCAAACCGTCGCTCCGCGTCTCGCACCAACTGGGGCGTGCTGTCGATGTTGAGTGACAGCATGCCCCCTTTGGTGGGCGGGCCAGGGGGAGGCTGCCCAAATGGAGGCGTTCCCATGTGAATGCCTACCGTTTGGGGCCGGCCCCACTGACATCACAAGTGATGTCAGTGGAGAGATTCCGGCTCTGTTACAGCCAAAATCTCTCTGGGGCTTGCGGCAACGAGACCCTACCACAAGGGTCTCGTCGCAAGGCCGATGGTCGCGATGGTCTTGAACATCGCGACCAACAACCTGGCCGCACGCTATAGCTGTGGGTGGTCACCCACAGCTATGCGAGCGGCCAGGAGGCCGTTCTAAAAAGAAAAAAAGAGACCGGCCCTGATTCAGAGCGAGTGCTCTGTCAGAGCGACCGGCTCTGAATCAGGGCCTCTGCTCCTGGGCTTTCCACCTAATGTATGATTGCAATCACCTGTGTTGAACTAGTTAATTGATGAGACAGGTGTTTCACCACAGGTGACTGCAATCATAAATTAAGAAGGAAGTCCAGGAGCAGAGTATTTTGTACCTAATGGAACGGGTCATGTTGGAGGGTCTGCTACACCTGGACCCATCCAAACGACCCCTACATTATGACAAGGTCACAGCTCTTTCTGAGCCTGCCACATTGGGACTGATTCAGAGTTGGACGCAAATCATGTCGCCATTATGATTCAGTATGCAGCAGACTTGTAAAAATATGCTAATGACTCAGCCGCCGTGTTCTGCACTGAGACGCCCACTTCCGGCTTCTGACATCCACCGCTCAAGCACAAAAGCTCCTACCCTCCAACATGTCCCCTTCCATCCAGTACAAAATGCTCTACTCCTGGGCTTCGCACCTAATTAATGATTGCAGACACCTGTGTTGAGCTTGTTAATAGATGAGGCAGGTGTATCACCACAGGTGGCTGCAATCATCAATTAAGAGAGAAATCCAGGAGCAGAGCATTTTGTACCGGATGGAAGGGGTCATGTTGGAGAGTCTGCAAAAGCTGCAACACATCAAACGTCTGAGTAAGCCTAGGCTGTCTCAGATAGAGCAGCTCTCCTAATGCTGGGTACACACTGGCAGATATGTTGGCCGATCAGTTGATTGGCCAATATATTGGGTGCCCTTCGGCCAGTGTGTACCAGTGATATGTCTGTGAACGAAGTAGTTCACAGACATATCGCGTTGTCTTTGCTGCCCAGCCGATGGCAGGAATATCTACAGATATATCTGTCCATCATTTTGCTGATCAGCCATACACTTGCTATAGAGGCCGCGGGAAGGGGGGCGCAACACGCCCCCTGACCAGCGGGACCCGCGTCCAGATGACAGATGATGGTTGCTCAGTGTGTATGAACAACCATCATCTGCAAATATATCTGTTAGGAGTGTACCTAGCTTAAGACACCTGAATTTGAATGAATTTGCAGAGGCTCACTAAAGCACACCCAAAAAAATTATTACAACATGTCTGGGATTGTTTTCTACCCCAAACGCTGACTACCTGTAACTCACTTTGCAAACAAATCCTTTCTGTGACTGCTGTTGCTAATTCATTGCCACGCGGCGCTGTGCGGCTTAGATGCAAGCGAAGTGGCAAAAAAATTGCTTCACTTTGTGCAACATCGAAATTGCATCTATCTCTGAATAAGGCCCAGTGACACCTAGGGATGGCCATCTATGGGTTACCCAAAAATGGTTTTAAAGATCATTGATGGCAGAGCCAGATTAAGAATGGGGCAGATGGAGCTACAGCTTGAGCACTCAACACAAAATTAGTCCTATCATCATGGCAGTGTTTGCATGATAAACAAGGAAGGTCACGCATGCGTACAGCTGCCGGGGAGTCCGTGAGAAGGCGGTGGAGGGATCAGCTCGGATCCCTCTTCGCATCCCCGGAACTCCATCCCATAGGAAGGAGCGGGGTTACGAGAGCAAGCACCACCTGAAGATGGAGCTTGTTCTCGTGAGCAAACTCTGAAAACTTTCAGTTTTCAGAGTTTGCTAAATATCAGGGGGTCCTTTCGGACCCCTGATGATGAATGACCCGGTAACTAAAATATGCGGAAACTAGTGTTTCCGCATGGTTACCGGGCCATTTATCGATGATGAATAGGCCTCTGATAGTGTAGGGCATGTATACACCCACGTGGCTCTGGCCACACCCACAAAACACTGGTCACAGCTCCCCCCCCTCTCAGTATAGGCCATTGAACATTTTCTACCCCAGGCCCATGTGACCCTTAATCCCTCCTCGATTGATGGTCTCCAGTTGCTTATGCACAGAGCACAGCTGCCATCCACCATTGGCCCTCCACTACAGATATACACTATCGTGAACAGTCAACAATGGTAAAACTATTTGCATTGGTATCAGACCATCAATAGTTGCTAGCTATCAATGGTCACTGGCCATCCCTATTCCCACCAAACAAAATTTTGGGCTGCATTTCAGCAGATGGAGTTGGGGATTTGACAGGATTAATGGTGTCCTCAATGCTGAGAAATACAGGCAGATATTTATCCATCATGCAAAACCATCAGGTAGGCGTCTGATTGGCTCCAAATTTATTCTGCAGCAGGACAACGACCCCAAGCATACAGCCAATGTCATTAAGAACTATTTTCAGCATAAAGAAAAACAATGAGTCCTGGAAGGCATGATATGGCCCCCAGAGAGCACTGATCTCAACATTACCGAGTCTGTCTGGGATTACATGAAGAGACAGAAGGATTTGAGTAAGTCTATATCCCTGTGGTTAGTACTCCAAGATGTTTGGAACATCCTCCCTGCCGAGTTCCTTCAAAAACTGTGTGCAAGTGTACCTAGAAGAACTGATGTTGTTTTGAAGGCAAAGGGTGGTCACACCAAATATTGATTTGATTTAGATTTCTCTTCTGTTCATTCACTTTGCAGTTTGTTAATTGATAAAAATAAATTATTAATACTTCTACTTTTGAAAGCTTTCTTACTATGCAGCATTTTTTCCGCACTTGCTTAAAACTTTTGCACAGTATTGTGTGTATAGACAAAGGTCCGATTGTGATGAAACGTCGACTATGACTATGTGACTTGTGAGTAATTAAAGCATTTTTTTACTGATTGGTGAGTGCCCATTCCATTTCGATCTAATATGTATATATATATATATATATTACATATATATACAGTATATAGATATATATATATATATGTATATGATCAGTACAAAGCAGCCTGCACTCACATAAAATAATCCAATGTTCTTGGGTGCTACATAAACAATCTGGAACCCTATTCCAAGAATGTGACTTCAACAATATAAGAATAGAACGTGAGCACTCTCCTTGTAAAGTACAAAAAAAGATTCCTTAATTTACCACCCAAAGCAGCATGTCCACTGAGACCAGTTGCGGTATATATCCTTAGCACATCAGTGCAATTCAAATGGAGAGTCCATTAAGTTAGTCAGTGTTTCTGTCATCTCTGTGACCATTTTCAAGACCACCAACCATATTATGTGAACCGCTCCCTACAAGGCATGATCTTTGCCTGAAATATAGCACAAAGTTGTAGTGTGCATGTTTCAGGTTAATATCAGATGATAATTATTTTGGATCTTGCTAAACAATGGTGCCCCCTTTTCTCAAGCATCTTTGGGGTGAACTGCATTGCTCCGCCTATAGATGGGTCACAGGCCTGCCTTTAGTGCCTCCGATCTGTGTATTTATAATAGTATTTCAAAGATGTCTGAATAAGCTTGTATAGTATCATAGATGTAATCATAGTCTGATATCAGTGTTATAGGGATGGATCTGTGTATGTGGTCCATATCTCTATAGCATCTTGAGAGCTGAATTGATAACAGCTTGGAATGGCACAAATTACAAGATGGAGTCTGTATGTTTGGTTTGGTAGGTTATAGGAAACAAAATGGATGTTCTTCTCCCCCACACATCCCCATAGTTCTCTCTTACCAGCTTTACCAACAACCTCTACTATTTTCTGTATTTCTCTCTACCTTCCTAAAATAATACACTCACACACACATACATATATATTTAAAACATATTGGATTGTAATTGACAATGTGTTAATATTGTTTTACATATATGTGAACATTAATGAAGATATTCTTTCCTACATTTGGTGTGCAATCTTTCTTGAATAGAATTATCCTAATGATTTAAAGGTATATTTCATGGGTATAACTTTGCGAGTAAGCTATTAATGGTATATAATTAGTTATTAATTATAATAAATTATTAAATGATAAAAATAGAATATTTGTTATAAGCATTATATAGAGAACTCTCTGATGGTGCATCTAAATTTCAGTGATGGTGCGTCTAAAGAAGCACTGAGATGGATTAGCACTATTGTGAGTTGGTGTTTCAGTATGAACAGAATCAGTCGCAGCATTAACATAAAGACGTGGCTGCGGCAAAAGACGCAGCCACGTCTGCGTGCACCTCAGAATCAGGCCCACAGTCTAGAGCAGGGATGGGGAACCTCAGGCCCGGGGAATCATTTGGTCTGGCCCTCGGAGCTTTTCTCTGCTAGCCTCATCTGGCTAGCAGGGTGCCTAGAATGGCACCGTGCAGCCAGAATATATGCAGCAGTGCTGCCTGGAGCGTCCTTAGGATGCTTCAGACGGTCACACCGCTGCCCTTACAGCTACCCGGAGCATCCTCAGGATGTTCACGGCATTGCTGTAAACACCGGCGTTTGTAACCTCGCCCCTGTGTGACATCACTTGGAGGGGGCGTGGCCTGCACTGGCCCTGCAAATAATGTTCTAAATATCAAAATGGCCCTCGGCAGAAAAAAGGTTCCCCACCCCTGGTCTAGATGGAGAAGGCAGTGCAGAGCCCGAAGGAGTTAGTGGGACTCGGGGGGATTTAATTAGCCGCCGGCTTTACTGTGTGTGGCTTCAGCTCCTGGGTAAAGTCCCCAGAACTATTCAGTTGGTGGTCCGTGGTAAACCTGCGACTAGCCCTGAGGCAGTGTGAGCAAAAACGTAATTAAGGGCCTAATTCAGAGCTACTCGCAATCCACACAGAATGCCGACGTTCACGTAGGTGAGCGATTATTTGCAATTGCGCATGCAGGAAATTTTCTGAAAACCCCTACGGGGTATGTATTACATGGAGCGTACGCACAGAGGTGCTGTTGCAATCGATTCAGACAGTATCAAAAAGTGATGGGTGTTCCTGGTTGGTGACTGGGAGGTGGCCAGTGGTGCACACAAAATGGGCCATTCAGTGGGCGTAGTATGGGAGTGCCATGGGTGGGTCAATGCAAGAGGCTGCATTCACAGACGGGAAGGGTACGGTCAGAATCCTGACGCTGGCATCCCACCACTCCCTACCCTAACCCTCCCTCCCCGGTGACTGAACCTAACCTCCCCCCTAGTGCCTAAATCTAACCTCCCCCTCCCCGCTCCCTAAACCTTAGTGCCTAACCCTCTCCCTAGTGCCTAACCCTAATCCTCCCTCTAGTGCCTAACTCTAATGCTAACCCACCCTCTAACGCCGCTACTTAACTTCGGGAGTCCGGCGGTCAGGATGCCGGCGCCGGGATTCTGACAGGTGTCTGGATTCCGGCGTCGGCATTCTGACTTCTGGAATACCCGCGGTTGGGATATTGACCGCATTCCTCCCTGACACATGGCCGTAAGCATAGAAAGCCATGGTCAGACAGAAACAGTGCATCTGCCATAGGGCTGGTGCAAGTTTCAATGGTGCGACTGATGGCAGTGTTTATTCTAAGGATGCTAAAAGTGGGTGTCGCAGTCCTTGCATATTCAGCCAAAAGCTGTACAGGATAGAATGAGTTTGTAGGCAATTTGCATAAAGTCGTAGACAGGCGACCTCCAAAAGACGCTGCTGTGCGTGCTCTTTCATGCCCCTAAGTGTTAGTTAGGGCTAGTTGTGTATTTGATTCTGGCCACTAATTGAATAGCTCCAGGGCACAGCTAATTGCAGTACACATATAATTGTAGCTGGGAGAGAGCAGGACAGCCTATAGGAAAGAATGTATAAAAAGAACCAGCGCTTACCTTCCAAATCCTATGAATTGATTTGAACCAATATTGGTTGGCTAAACACTTTATTAGAAAAATAAACAATATGAAAAAATTCAAAGTATGGATCGCCATATACAATGAAAGGCAAAGTAATTGTGATTGCATATATCTACAATACAAAAAAAAGTATCACTGATATTTATATGGTATAAAATATAGCATAAGTCCTATAAATAAGTAGACTAGCACTCTGGTACTAAACTGTCATAGTCTAGAACATATGTGTTACAGATTCATAGGCTGTTCCGTGTAAACTCCTAGAACCCAGGCTAGCGAGGTTTTCCGCTACTAACAGCCACCCGCTGTTCCATTAGAACTAGAAGACGTTCACCGGTGGGGGCGTGGTCTGGTGGGTAATGGAGTAGGACGTTTGTCCTGCTCTCCAGCCTGAACGATCTTGTTCATTGATCTTGCAGCCTGTTTAGACTCCACACCTGGCCAGCCTTATTACTAATACATACCTGAGGACCCGGTGCCACGTTTGAAGTCTCGGGGCTGTCTCCTCACCGGGTTGTCATAAAAATGCCCCTATGCAGACACTGGATTCCTGTTCGGTGCTTGTTGCTGTTCCTGCGCCATTTTCTCCTCTGTTTGTTACTTTTCACAGTGGTTTGTCAAAGTTTTTTTCCCTGAGCTCTTCCTGGGTAACATTTCCTGTGATAACTTTATATTGTGATACTCCTGTTGGTGTTCATCGCCCTCCTGGATTTGTGAGTTAATTTGTCATCGGTGGCTATGGCAATGCAGTCTTTCTGGTTCTTTGTGCTATACTCCATTTTTCCCTATTTGCTTTTACCTGGGATGCTTTAAATTTGCTGACTCTGCTGGCCTCGAGACGGTCGGATCCACCTTGATTGTTTTATTATAACTGTATATATTACTTACCCTTTGGTGTATGTATTATTATTCTGCTTGTATGTCTATTTGCTGTGTCCCTAAATTTGAATTGTTTATATTTTGCTCTCATAATTTGATATTGATCCAGTATAGTATATGTGGAAGTTTTTAAGCTGCTCCTTACTCCTGGGCTGGGAGTACCATTCCTTTATGGTTCATGGGTATAATTGCCCTCATTTCTATAGTTTAGTTTTAATTTGGGTAGAGGGAGGATTAGGGGGGTTTAGGGGATCCAGGTATGCCATAAGTTGGGGGAGGTGGTCATACAGGGTGGGGGGCATTGGGGGGTGGCTGTGTGTTGTAGTCCATTCTTCTGGGACATTGTTGGGTCCGTGTTTTCTAAAGTATTTATATAGAAAAAAGGATATATATATATATATATTTTTTTTCCTTTATTCTGTTGGTTTGTTATTTCGATACTTTTCAAATGTTGTCCTGTAGATTTGAATTTATTTCCTTATTTATTTTTTGCCTTTTCTCTTATTTTTTTTAAGGCTGGAGTTTTCTTTTCCTTAGCTTATACCCTTTTCCTCTTTTGTTTCTTTGTATTTCTGAGGAGGTGGGGTCTGGATGGCGCCTTCAGACACCCATCCAATTATTATCCTGTTTTATGGGTTTGGGTATATGCATTCTTAAAATATATTATTGTTTGATGCCCTGCGTCAAAATGGGTTGTGCTTACTCTGGTCTCATTTATATGTATTTTTTCTTTCCCTTTGTATGTATTTAAGTTATTTCCTGCTTATCCCAGTCTTCATTTTTGCCATTCTCCCATACTGTATTGTTTATATACTGTTTATATGTATTCACGCATTTGACCTGTCATGTACCTATTATATTGCTATATAATTATATTATAATTTAAAATTTCAGAAATAAAATACGATTTAAAAAAAGAAGACGTTCACCGGTACTTAAGTGGCCATCTGGACTTAATACTTGAAGTAGTAGAGGTTTACACTGATTACCTTTGGAAACCAGAGAATAGCGGGAGATACTGGAAACTGGGAGGAAAGTCAGTAGTACAGCTAAGAAGCCGATGATGCGGCTAAAGCCGGCAGTACAATTTGAAGAGTTGATGAAGTGGTTTAGAAGCCAGTGATGCGGTTTTGAGAGCCGATGGTGCGGCTTTGTACGCCCGATAGTGCGGCTAAATCCGATAGTACAGTTTGAAGAGTTGATGTAATGGCTTGGAAGCCAGTGATGCGTCTTTGAGAGCCAATGGTGTGGCTTTGAGAACCGATTGTGTGGCTAAAGCCAGTAGTACAATTTGAAGAGTTGATGTAATGGCTTGGAAGCCAGTGATGCGTCTTTGACAGCCGGTAGAAGCTTGGAGGCTTTCGGAACGGCTGAGGAGACGGTGGAGCGGCTGGGGAGACAGTGGAGCAGCTTGGAAGCCGGAAGCAGCTTGGAGGCTGATGGAGCGTCTAGAAGCTGAGGAGACAGCATACACTACAATCAGGAGAGACGAGAACGCTGACCATGCAGCAGAGCCGATAAATCACAAGGAATGCTATAGTCAGCGAGGCGGCAAAAGGCCAGCATGCACAAATAGGGGAAGGAATCAATCATGCCGTGTTGTGGATAGCACGTGACATCCTGCGGCATCCAGATCGCCTAGCAACCTACGGAACTGGAACCACACTGCCAGAAGGAGGTACATTCCTATATAGAGACAAGTCGTGACCGCGAGTTGAAACAATATGTAATTGGTGTTGGAACAGAAACCGGAAGGATCAATTTGTATAGTCCTCGGTGGGAGGATGTATCGGATGATAATTACTTTTTGTCAATACCGTCCTTATTGCGACCCAGATGACCAATAGTGGGTGAAATGTATCAAATCTTCTAAAGAGAAAACATGGAGAAGTTACCCATAGCAAGCAATCAGTTTCCAGCTATTATTTATCTAGCACAGTCTATAAAATCTCAGAAGTTGATTATTATTATTATTATTATTATTATTATTATTATTATTATTATTATTATTATTATCCTTTATTTATATGGCGCCACCAAGGTTCTGTAGTGCCTCACACAGTACATAAATGAGCACACAAGAAAAACAGTAATAGTAGTACAAAACAATGCAGGACAAGGACATGGTTTCTAAACATTGCTGCATAGCACAAGCAGCAGGGTGTTAGCATGTCAATCGGGGAGTTAGGAGTAAATGATAGTATTAGGGGAGGTAAAGCACATGAGGGACGAGGGCCCTGCTCATGAGAGCTTACATTCTAAAAGAGAGGGGCAGACAGACAGGGGTCACACAGATGGGTAGATAGTGAGGAAGGAGCATGGAGCAGTGGGTTAGAATATATGCAGCGGAATGTGTGTTTAAGATGACCTTCAGTTATGTCAAAGTGAAGTCCTTCATTCAACTATCTCTATGACAAAAATAGATTTTATTTATGTGTTCTTTGCATGAGAAATGTACAAAATAAAGTAGTTGCACTTGAATTTTTGTCTGTTACATTTTAGCATCTAAATACATCCAGCTAAAAATGTGGCTATTATGGGACTGCCCTGCCATCCTAATAGTGAGTATTATAGTCCCGGCTGCTGGATGCTATGCCATGCTCCAGTTAGTGGGTGCTTCTTACATTGATTGATTGCTATGGACAACTTCTCCACCTTTTCTCCTAAAAAGGTTTGATACATCTCCCCCTAGATAAGTCAGCATTCCTATGGCAATAGTGCTCAATGGTTCGGCCAGGTAACTTATGACAGTCCTGAGAAATATGAGTATATGACCATATGATCTGTAGAAGAGGATATCGGCTGGTGTGAAGAAGCATCCAAATTATTGCCAAGAGGAGGCAGTAACTAACTGTTTGTGTGAATTGCTACACGTATCACAATGAATGTGCAAATAGTATAGTGACAGTTGTATGAAATGCTCCTGGTGTTGGTCATTACAATACTGTAACTTCATCTGGCGATGTCACTCATGTTGCTAGTGAGTTTAAACAGTCCACCTCCAAATAATACCCAAACACCGGCCTTCACTTCAAATACTGCCCCAACTCTGCTCCCCTGTCCAAATACTGCATCAGCACTGCTCTACCTCCAAATACTGCTCCTATTACACATACTGCCCCAACACTGCTCCACCGAACAAATACTACCCCAACATTTACTGCCTCAACACTTCTCCCCCATTCAAATACTGCCCCAACTCTGCTCCCCCATCCAAATACTGTCCCAGCACTGCTCTACCTCCAAATACTGCTCTCAATTCACATACTGCCCCAACACTGCTCCACTCAACAAATGCAACCCAACACATACTGCCTAAACACTGCTCCCCCTCCAAATACTGCCCCAGCGCTTCTCTACCTCCAAATACTGCTCCCACTTCACATATTGCCCCAACACTGCTCCACCCAACAGATACTGCCCCCCCTCCAAATACTCCCCCAAAACTGCTCCAATACCACATATTGCCCGAACAACACTTCTCCCTCCAAATACTGCCCAATACTACCCTTCCAAATACCGTGCCAACAATGCTCCCCCTCCCCAATACAGCTCTGCTTCACCTCTAATACTGTCCTAGCACTGCCCAAACACAGCTCCCCTACTAAATACTTCCCCACTTAACTCTAAATGCTCCATTTCACAGTTCAGCCCAAATGCTGCCCCACTTAACTCTTCTGCACAAAGTGATGCCCCTTCAGTCTACACCCATAGCAACTGGAGAGTATCATATAACCTGTAAATGCTTGGGAATCGGTATGTAATGCCAGCTGTCGAGATGCCTCCTGTCAAAATACCGACAGCGGCATCCCGATGATTGGTATCCAGACAGGGGTCGGGTAAGTAACCCTCCCTTCTTGTAGCCTAACCCTAACCCTCCCCACCTGCGCCCTAACCCTCCCTGTTAGTGCCTAAACCTAACCCTCCCCCCTAAATCCGGCCCTAGGCATAAGTGAACTAAGAAAATGCTTAGGGCATTTGGAATGCCTAGGGGCATCCAGGCCCGCTAAGGCCAGTGGAGGTGTGGAGTAGGCACAGTCGGGGCACCTGCTGCCAGGTGGGCAGATACTCTTGCAGCTGCTACTGCCACTGCGCAGCATCCACGAAAGGAGCTCAGCCGACAGCTCTGATCGAGCCCTGGAGCAGCAGTGAGTGGGCAGCAGCAGTTTGTGGGGAAGGGGCACCTGGAGGCGGCTTAGCACTGGGGCAGCACGCACTGGGACGGCGGTTGGTGGTGGCCGCGTTCAGAATTAGCTTCTGCGCATTGATACCATGTACCTTTAGCTGCTCCTCCCATGGGCCTTTGCGGAGCTCAGAGTAGTGGGCCACATCTGATGGCTCCGGGCTCTGGGCCTGATTCAGAGCCGAATTCAAGTGGCCGTTCGCTCGTCCGCCGTACGAGCGGAAATATTTAAATTCAAGCGCTCGCTCGTAAGTTCGCTCGTAGCTAATTTTCCGCCCCATAGTCTCCCAACCCCTCCTCTAGCTAGCGAACGTTCAAAATAGCGACCGTCCGTCTCCTCTTTGGTTGCAGGGAACGCTCGCACAAGTCAATTCCGGAAGTGGCCCTGTCAGTTTTCAATTGCCTGCTATTTCATTCCTCAAACATACTTTAATTGTTTAATGGCAATCACTATATTAATTACCTTAATTGCTATTCACATGTTTTCAATCCTGTTTTTTTTTTCATTGTCAATAAACTTTATTCTTGTCAGTGTGTGTCATTTGTACCGCAGAATACGTACAGTTTAACCAATGGTATTGTTTTTCGAAATTAAAGGTTTTTTGGAATGATACTATTGTTTTCCGTTGTTTTTTATAGGCATATTTTAGTACTTTATTTTTTTTATTTAAATTAGCTTACGCATGTCACTGCATCAAGCCTATCATAACTCACATTATATTTGTGAGGCTGTAGGTCACATGACTCATACAATAACCAATAGAATGGTTCCTGTTAATTTACAAAGTACATTAGCCAATCAAATTTTTTCTAGGGCCTTTATTAAAACTCTTTTGTGTAAAAAAAATCATTGCCATCATGAGAGCCTCCGCGTTTTGTAGGTGTGAGCTCCTGGTCCTCACAGAGGTGATGGACCAGAGAATCACCCATCATCCTCCCCCATCACAAACCTCCGCAAGCAGATGGCGTACGCGGAGGTGCGCCGCCGCCTGCGCTCCATCGGCTGTCGCCGAAATATCGGCCAACTGGAGCGCAGGTGGTCGGATTTGCGCTGCCGAACCCCACGCCTGTTTGCACGTTTGCGTCTCCAGATTCTAGAAAGTAAGTGTTTATGTGTTTGTATATATTTTTTGTTTTATTTTTTTGTGGCCCTACCTGCGTGTGGATGTTTACAGTATAGCCCTGTTTGTGTTTTTGGGCTCTACCTGCATGTGCATGTTTACAGTATAGCCCTGTTTGTGTTTTTGGGCCCTACCTGCGTGTGCATGTTTACAGTATAGCCCTGTTTGTGTTTTTGGGCCCTACCTGCGTGTGCATGTTTACAGTATAGCCCTGTTTGTGAATTTTGGCCCTACCTGCATGTGCATGTTTACAGTATAGCCCTGTTTGTGTTTTTGGGCCCTACCTGCGTGTGCATGTTTACAGTATAGCCCTGTTTGTATTTTTGGGCCCTACCTGCATGTGCATGTTTACAGTATAGCCCTGTTTGTGAATTTTGGCCCTACCTGCGTGTGCATGTTTACAGTATAGGCGTGTTGGGTTTTTTTGCTGTTTTTTTTGTAAAAAAATATAAACAAAAAAGCATTGTAATTAAATATGTTGGTCTCCATCATTTAGGGGCCGAGTGGATAATGAGACGGCGCAGACGGGTGTCTCGACTACTATCCCCCACTCCCACTCAAACATCCTCGGCCCACTCTTCCCTAAATTCCCCCTCCACCCCATACCTTTCCACACGTCAGTCCCCTCCCTCTCCTCACCTTACCATCCCTCCAACTTCCCCCTCCCCTCAAACCCCCCCTCTCTTTTCCTCACCCTCCACTTCCTCCCAAATTACACCTCCTTCTTCCCAGAGCCACTGGCCAACCTCTGAAGAGGAGGAATTCGGTGCCCCAGGCCCAGGCACCATTTTGTCCGGTATGTTTACATTTTAAACTATGGTTTTTTTATGGTTTTTGTAATTTGGGTTGATGTTGTCCTTTTGCCTGTGCAGTTCAAAATAGTAAAGTAGTTCCAATGTTTTTGATATATATCTTTGTGAAACAATGTCAAGGATGTTTTCCCCTTACACATATGACACATGTCCAAACACTCACAGTTGTGTCTTTCTTGTTAACGCTACCCACAAATGTTGAATTTTTTCCCCTTTGTAGTTTTTTTTAGTTTTGTATTTTTCTTTTTTTTTTGGCCCTTATTTGTTTTGAATCTGTTCGTTTTGCATTCCTTTTGTTTTGGGCCTGTTTTGGCTTTTTTTTTTAACGATAGTCTGAATTGTTAGATTTTTTAAAAAATATAAATAAAGGTGTCATTTTACTAATCCACACATTTTTTTTACCCACAGAGGAGCAGAGGCGGAACGAGGAATTGTCTGCGGGCTTAATGGAGCTACGGGGCCATGTCGTAGCAATGCTGCTCTCCTTGGACCATATTTTGGCGAGCCTGCGCCACTAATGTTTTTTTTTTTGCAAAAACAGTTTGTTTAAAAATAAAGTTTATTTTGATTTATTTAAGTCTCATTCTTTGTGTGTAAATCTTAGATTGTTGAACTTTACATAAGTCTACTATTTGTCCCTGATTTTTAAAGTAATGTAAATTTGTTTGTCGAAAGCTCAAGTAAGTATGTAAGCTTGCACATTAAACACATAACAATACCAATAGGTTTGGAGAAGTAACCTCAAAATTTGATTATTTTTTGGTGTGGGTAATGTTAAAATTAAAGCTACCTGCTTAGGCCTACAATTGCAAACATACTGATTCACCATAATACCTTTGGTGTTTGTTTTTAGCAACAAAGCAGGGTACTAAACTTTTCCAAATAAGAAATTACAGTATTAGGCATTAAGCAACTTTGCATTTTTAGAAACAGGTTACACTTGGTTGTAATTTACGATGGAAATGGTTGGTTAACATAAAATAAAATTTTAATGCACACAAATAATAAACACCAAGTGAATAGACACAATAAATTCAAACATTCAAAACACACACACAAGTCAAACCACACCCAAACCCCCCAAAAAACACAATCAGGAACTGTTTGAAGAAGTAGCATGCCAACATGAATCCACAAATTAGGAGAAGAAATCATTGTTCCCGAAGTTATATCCAATGTGTCCACATAAAGTCATTTGTGTTGATCAGGTAGTAGGCATGGATTTTTAGGGTCATTTGACGGATTAAAATAAAATTTTTAAAAAAACAGTTAAAAGTGTACTTTAAAATATTACATGTCTACACTGTGGCAATTTTAAAAATTATGAGTAAATAATTACCTAAAAATCTGGCCACAACTTCATCGCGTATGGCCCCCCCACATACTGACCTCCGACCAACCTCGGGGGGGCCGTCCTCAGGCAAGGCATCCTCTGGCTGCATTGGGACACCACTCCTTATGGCCATGTTGTGAAATATCCCACACAGGACCACAATTTTTGAAACCATAGCCGGCAAATACATGAGGTCGCCACCAGAGCGGTGGAGGCATCTGAATCGGCCTTTTAAAAGGCCGATACAGTGCTCCACCACCTGCCTGGTGGCTATAAGTGCGGAATTATATTGACTTTGTGGCCCTGGTGTGGAAACCAA
The DNA here is from genome assembly GCA_031769625.1 of Taudactylus pleione. Taxonomy (NCBI): domain Eukaryota; kingdom Metazoa; phylum Chordata; class Amphibia; order Anura; family Myobatrachidae; genus Taudactylus; species Taudactylus pleione. Next base: position 51,999,392 of record JAUIMM010000015.1, read on the forward strand.
ATAAGGAGTGAACAGCCAGGGCGTGCAAGGATAACCACTGTCTCCTGTGAAAACATAAAAAAGCCATCAGGTCCATTGTGTAACAAGCTTTGCATTGGTTTCAACAGAAGGTTTCAACTTACCCAGAAGCCATGCATCACCAGCTTATAGGTTGTTTAATTTGTGCCAAATCCCTGATTGCCGGATGACGAAGGAATCATGTGCACTGCCGGGGAATTTGGCATTCAGGGACAGGATCTGGAGGGAGGCATCACATACCACTATTACATTCATCGAGTTAAAGTGCTTTCGGTTCCTAAATATAGCCTCCAGCCTTGCTGGAGGCTGAAGTGGTATGTGAGTGCCATCCACAACCCCTATGATGTGTGGGAAGCCAGCTATTTGGTAAAAATTAGCCTTCGCCACATTAAGGGAACCCATATCCAATGGCATTTTAATAAAATGATGGAGGTGTTTAAAAAGTGCCTCCATCACTGCCCTCAGGATCCTTGAAAAGGAGGATTGGTATATTCCAGCGACTATTCCCACAGTGGTTTGAAAGGATCCTGAGGCACAAAAATGTAACACCGACATTAATTGCATAAGTGGTGGTATTGCTGTAGGACTGTCAATTTGCTGTTCAAGATCACTCTCTATTAATAAGAGAGTGTCTATGATGATTTGTGGCAGAAGACGGTAGCACCTTAACACCTCATCATCTGGCATTCCAAAAAGGGTGACACGTGTTCTATATATCTGGGGCCTTGCACGCCTACGAGGCCTACGCCTGGGACGAAGTTGAGGTTGTTCGGGTTCTGGAACCATGGCCAATATAATACGACCAACATCAACCTGAAATGTTAAGCCAGGTAGTTATTGTTTTAGACAAATGTGTTAAGAAAAATATACTTATCTTTTCCAAGCAAACCAAAGATGCTTACAGGCCTGGGACGTGTCATGTGCAAACCAACCTACATTTCAGAAGTAGAAAATATTTTTAAGATTAATTTAATAAACTATGATTGAAAACAAATTTCATTTTCGAAAAAATAGAGAAGGGAGCACACATTAGTTCTCAAAATAGTACGCTACATTTAGTGGTAAGACATGATTTTACACAGAGAAATAAAAAAAGAATTAGTTCGCAAAATAGTACGTTAACTTTACATTTAAAAACAAAAAAACATTAGTTCGCTAAATAGTTAGCTACTTTTGCAGTTAAAACCACTAAAACATTAGTTCGCTAAATAGTACGCTACTTTTACAGTTAAATAAGGACACATTAGTTCGCTAAATAGTACGTTACTTTTACAGTTAAATAAGGACACATTAGTTCGCTAAATAGTACGCTACATTTAGTGGTAAGACATAATTGTTCACAGAAAAAAAAAAACATTACTTAGCGAAACATATGCTAAGACCAACACATTGAATTTGTAAAATCATGAAACCAAAAACTCTTACCAAAAACAGACAAATATCCCAAAGTTATAAAACATCACTGGGTCACTGCCAAAATAACTGTAAAAAAATATATATTTAAAAAAAATGTAAACTATTTACTATTATTTTTTAAGGTGGTTTTTTGAAATACTTACTCACAAATTCAAATAAAAAAAGCCAAAAAATAAACAAAAATGCTAACGGAAAAAAAACAAGTAAGAAAAAAAGCAAAAAGATAAAAAAAACAAGTACTCCTTCTACACAACAATCACCAACAATCCACTCCAACGCAAAACCTCCAACAATCATAACATGCCACCTCGACTTGAGTCACACCAAGCCATAAATAGGCTTTATTTTCCCGCTCAACTTAAGGACGGACAATAGGAGCGCACAAGGAATGATGCGGCCGAATAATGCTGACGCATGTCTAAAAAAGTCACTGAAGGCCAAAATCGGTCTGCTACATTGAGAAAAAACAATTAGTACAGAGCAGCAAAGTACTAGCCAACAGGCACCATGTAAGTGTTTTTATTTTTGATGGGAAAATGCGTATGTTTAACATTACATTTTAAAACATTTTACTAAAAAATTTTTTTAACATTTTAAAAAAAAGGTGTGGAGGATGCCATGGAAGAGGCTGCTGGCCCTAGTAGGCAAACTAGGGCCAAAAAAAAAAAGGCAGCCACAATTCACAAGGAAGGAGATGGAGGTTTTGGTGCAAATGTGCAATGACAACCTGGCACAGGCACCAAGGAATATGGGTGCAACCCAGAGATGGAAACTGTGGGATGACATAGCCAGTGGAGTCAATGGTGTGGGTGAGTTTGAACGTTCAACCCGGGAGGTCAAACGCCGGTACGTAAAAACTACATTTTAGTAAAAAGTGTTTACAGGTCAAAATACTGCAGGAATAATGCCAAATTTTAAACCAACAGATGGAGCGACTTCAAATATCGGCTTAAACAAAAACTGGCTGATAGGGCTAGGCATGCAGGGGGGACAGGTGGGGGTCCCACCACTGTGTCACTTGAGCTCACAGATTTGGAGGAGTTGGCCCAGGGGTGTGTGCAGGATGAGGAGGTGTTTGGCGTGTCGAACATGGATACCGACATGCCAGACTTTGCGGCTCCTCATGTTGCCCCAGGTAAATGTTGTAATGTTAACAACTCAGAAATGTGTTTTTGACAATATCTAGATTATAATTTTACTCTTTTCTCTTTTTTCTCACAGAGACACAGGCGGATGAGTCTGCTCCAGAGGTGAGCTTTGGCCGTAGAATTTCTTCTGGCTCTGCAGGGGAGGAAGCAGTAGATCCGGCTGGGGACCCTGTGGCAGACAGTCCAGGGCATTCCCCCTCGCAGGCAGTGGCCCTCCTCACTGATCTCAATGGTAAAACGGATCAGCAGACCGAGATTCTGCTGAGGATGGACGCCAATCTGCTACGGGTGGCGGACGCCCTGGAGCAAAGTGCTGCGGCCAACGTGACCATTGCTAAGACCCTTGCGGAAAATACTGGGGCCAACGTGCGAATAGCAAATGCCCTGGAGCAGCTCGTTCGCCAGCACATGTTGGAGCCGGCCTCCCTTCCTGCCGGAACTTGAGGATCCTCCACCTCTGGCACAACAACAGCCATCCCTCCAAATGTGCCTAGCCCTATGCCTAGTCCAGAGGCCACAACATCTGCCTCTGGCCAGGCCAGCCGAATATGTGTTTGCCCCATATTCCTGCATGGCAAAAACCTCCCTTTCCTTTCTTGTGAATTATTTTTATTTGTTTTGTTTGTGTTCAAATGCCACTTATTTTGTTGGTGTGTGGGCAAAATGATTTCTAGATTTTGTCCCATGAAAAAAAATATGGTTACTTTAAAAAAAACTTGAAACAAAAATAACAAAAATATTATTAAACTTTGGAAACAAAATTGCAAAATTCTATTGTTGATTTATTCACAAACTGGTTAAAAGGTAATCCCTCTAACAAACTTACAAACAGTACAACGGAAATAGAAACATTTCATATTTTGCCTAAAAAACAAGGGTTAAAATAAATTTATGAGTTTTAATTAACAATTATCAAAAAACCAAAGGACGATTGGTTTCTTGGTCAAAAAATAAAATAGAAAAAAAACAAACATGCGTACAATATTGTTTGCCTACAAAATAAACACTTACAAATATGTAAAAAGCACTAAAAAAACCCAAACATTTGTTAGCTAATTGATTGTATGCCTCAGAAATTAGCAGCTGAGTAGTTCACCTGCGTTCGGTTTTTAGCTACTAAAAAAGGTCTATTTGCTAAACACCTTAGAAGCTGTTTAGCAATTAAAAGTTAATTGTTTTTGTTGCCTCACTTGATTAATCGCAACACCATCGATGAGTCCAGGAAAGTACGAGGAGACCATCGTCATTGCGGTAGACTATACCAGACCACAAGCTGAGCGAACAGCCTTAATGGAAATTGGATCACACAGTGACGTGTACAAAATAGCGTCCACATTGGATGTTCGCACAAGATAATACATGTACGCCCAAAAAACGCCTCGCCACGCCTGCGTTTTCTCATCTCCATCCCCGTTACCACCCATAAACGGAACATTCTGTCAATCAAATTACATAGGTCACTTCCTGTTCGCTGTGTATACGAGCGAACGAAAAATGACCGCAATGATCCGGCCGTACATGCGCAATGAGAACTGGACGCATGCGTGGTTTAAAACAATCGAATGCGTACGAGCGAACATCTGATAGCGTCCGGCTCTGAATGAGGTCCTCTGTCTCCAGCAATCATCACACACAGCTGCGGCCTGCCAACCTGAGCAGGGAAAAGCGAGTCCGCCACCCGCAGCTTGCCGTACCTCAAGTTGGGTGGCTCTGCAGGCTGCACTGAAGTAAAGTAAGACTGGAACGCAGGGCCGGATTAAGGCTTGTGGGGGCCCCAGGGCAACTAAGTTACGGGGGCCCCCTTCAAGCCACACAGAGCCCAGCCCAGCCATGCCCCCAGTAGCAGTCCCCCCTCAACAGTAGTCCCCCCAAGTACCCCTAGTAGTAATCACCCTCTATGCTGTGACCCCCAGTAGTGGTCGCAGCAGTGTGCATTGCCCCCAGTAGTATCCCCAGCAGTGCCCCTAGTAGTACCCCCAGCAGTGTCCCTAGTAATAGTCCAAACCCCCCAGCAGTGCCCCTAGTAGTACCCCCAGTACCCTAGTAGTAGTCCTTCCCCACCCCAGCAGTGCCGCTAGTAGTACCCCCATAAGTCCCTAGTAGTACTTCTCCCCCACACAGCAGTGCCCCTAGTAGTATTTCCCCCCCTCCCACAGCAGTGCCCCTAGTAGTACCTCCCCCCCACAACAGTGCCCCTAGTAGTACTCCCCCCCAGCAGCGCCCCTAGTAGTACTTCCCCCCCCCACAGCAGTGCCCCTAGTAGTACTTCCCCCCAACACAGCAGTGCCCCTAGTAGTAGTCCAAATGCAGCAGTGCCCTTAGGAGTAGTTGTCCCCACCCCCAGACACACACACTGGAAAAAAAATAAAAATTCTCCACTTACCTTAAGCCCCGCTCCGGCATCTGCTCTTCCGTCCGGTGTCCTCCCAGGACGGCCCGCTCTGCATGATGGGAAAGACGTCATCGTCTCTCTCATCAGCCACTGGGGGAGCCGGAAGACGGAGGCTCCGGCAGTGGGCCGCAGTGCAGCAGGCGATGAGAGTCTGTGTGACTCTCATCGGCTACTAAAGCAAACACACAGCTGCCGGCGCCGGCGGCTGTGTGTTTGTGCTGTGTAGTGCGGACGGCACTTATGTGCCCTGCCCTGCCCCAAGCTGATGCAGCAGCACTAACTGTGCTGCTGCATGCAGTAGTGTGGGGGCCCTCTGTGTGTGGGGGCCCAGGGACGACTGCCCCTGTCGCCCCTCCCTTAATCCGGCCCTGCTGGAACGGGGAGAGGGCTGGGGTGCTGTTGTGCTCACTGCTGGGAGAGGGGTGCTCTGTTGGGATAGGGGGACTGGGTGAGGATGGGTGCTGACACTGTGCTATGCTGGTAGAGGGGGTTGTTGTGCTGGGTGAGGGGTGCTGTGCTGGGACAGGGGTGCTGACCCCATGCTGTGCTGGGAGAGGGTTGATGGGTGCTGCGATGTGTGTAGTGCTGGGAGAGGGGTGATGTCTGGCGTACTGTTTTGGGTGATGAGTGCTATGATGATCTGTGCTGTGCTGGGAGGTGGGTGCTGTGATCTGTGCTGGGAGAAGGGTGAAGGGTGTTGTGCTGGGGGAGTGGTGATGGGTGCTGTGATCTGTGCTGTGCTAGGAGAGGAGTGCTGTGTATGGTAAGGGGTGCTGTGATCTGTGCTGTGCTAGGAGAGGAGTGCTGTGCATGGTAAGGGGTGCTGTGATCTGTGCTGTGCTGGATGCTGTGTTGTGCTGTGATCTGTGCTGGTAGAGGGGTGCTGGGAGCACAGCACAATGGGGGAAGGGGCTACCACACAGTGAAGCCACATCCTTTTTCAGTAAGTTTAAACCCCAGATCTTAGACATATATAAATTACACTTGTCCATTTTTCAATACTCTATAGTGTTAAACACATACAGAATAAGAACTAATTTCATCCAGTATTTTTAAACTATCAGTCATAGTTGGCATCCGGCATTGGCTTGAAAACTAAGGGCCCAGGGCCGGATAAATGGGGGGGCGAAAGGGGCGATCGACCCTGGGCCCCCACACGTTAAGGGCCCCCACACCTATTGGGGTTAAAGTGTACCGGAGGAGACGGAAACAGTTCTGCCTCCTCCGGCCAACCTAACCCCGGCGCCGCAGGTAGGCTTCATTTGCCAGACTCCCGCTGGTTACTTGTAACCAGCGGGTGCCCGGCCCCCTCCCCGCAGTGGCAGCCGGAGTCGGAGGACGGAGCTTACTCCTGAGCCCCGACTTCCGGCTCACGCAGTGCACTATGGGAGAGACGTCATGATGTCTCTCCCATAGTGCAGAGGAGCAGCCGAGCGGACTGCAGCGGACGCGAGGCTTATCTTAAGGTAAGTATGAGCTTTATATATATTTTTTTAGTGCAAACGGCTTACTGGGGGCATCACTCAGGGGGGGACACATTACTATGGGGGCATTATTCATGGGGGGGAGGCATTACTACTGGGGCATTATTCGTGGGGGGGAGGCATTACTACAGGGGGCACTACTCGGAGGGGGGAGCATTACTCTTCGGAGGGGGGAGGCATTACTACTGGGTGCATCACTGGGGGAGCATTATTGCTGCAGAGGGGGCATTACTCACAGTGGAGGCATTACTACTGGGGGCATTAATCAGGGGGCATTACTATTGGGGGCTCCACTACAGAGGGAGCATTAGTATTGTGGGCACTAATAGGGGGGCATTACTACTGGGGGCTCTAATACAGGAGGCATAACTACTGGGGGCATTACTATTGGGGGGCACAACTACAGGGGTATTACTACTGGGGGATTTATATAGGAGGCATTACTATTGGGCACATGCAGGGGGCATTACTACTGGGGGCATTACTATTTGGGGTACAACTACAGGGGTATTACTACTGGGGGCATTTATACAGAGGGAATTACTACAGGGGACACTACTAATGGAAGCATTGCATAGGGGGCACTGCATAAGGGGCACTACTACTGGGTGCACTGCATACGGAGCACTACCACTGTGGGCACTGACACTACTGGGGGCTCTGCATAAGGTCCCCATTGCGCATACCCCCAGTTTGTCACATTTAATAGGGGCCCCCACATGTATGTTGCCCAGGGGCCCTACAGACCTTAATCCGGCCCTGTAAGGGCCTGATTCAGACCCGCTTGCAAGCGCAAGCGGACCCGGTTAGCGACGGGCGCTCCGTGGCTCCGGGTCTCGTACCAAGAGGGGGCGGCTGTCGATTTTGATTGACAGCTCGTACCGTTTTGGAGGTGGGCAGGGGGGGTAGTTGGCCAAACGGAGGCGTTCCCGACGGAACGCCTGCCGTTTGGGGGCGGCCCCACTGACATCACGAGTGATGTCAGAGGTGAGCTTCCAGCTCTATTAAGAGCCAGAAGCTCACTGGGCTTGCGGGAACGAGACCCTACCGCAAGGGTCTCGTCACAAGCCGCGAAGGTCGAGACCATCACAACCATCACCTGGCCACTCACAATAGCTCACCCACAGCTATGCGAGTGGCCCGGAGCCACACCAAAAAAAACCGCCCTGATTCAGAGCGAGCGCTCTTTCAGAGCGCCCGGCTCTGAATTAGGCCCTAAGAGGGCATCCAATTAGCCCCGAACATTCGCAATCGGCGAAAGACAGGGATTTTTTCAACAATTATCCCCGATTTTCGCCGATAGTTTTTTTCACCCTATTCTATTATTTCGGTCGAAATAATAGGATAGTTCTCCCGAAAACACATAGGTATTGGGACCTATGTGTTTTCGCCTTTTTTCAGGTGATAAAAACGGCAGTTATCATGGATTCTTTTTCGGGACACATAAGGTTCCGAAACCCCCCCCTGATAAGTGCCAGTGTCAGGCCGACTTTTTGGCTAATTGGATAATTGGATAAGGTAATTAGCCGCGGTAATTTACTGCAGCTAATTGGATACTCAACTAAGTATGAGTGTCATATTCTCTATTTATAAAATGAAGAGCAGTTAAAATAACTTAACATTTTCCTATTATTAGTCAAAGTAAATATTAAAACATAGGCCCTCATTCAGAGCCGTACGCTCTGAGCAGAGCGCACGCTCTGAATGAGGGCCGGGCTCCATTTTCATGGAGCGTCCTCCTGGACGCTCGTATAGCTGTGGGTCACCACCCACAGGCTATACGAGCGTGCATTGTGATGGTCGCGATGGTCGAGACCATCGCGACCATCGAATTTACGAGCCGGAGCCTGCGGTTGAGGTTTTCAACCACAAGCTCCGGAGTGATTTTGGCTCTATCAGAGCCAAAATCACTCCCACTGACATCACTAGTGATGTCAGTGGGCCGGCTTCTGACGGGAGGCGTTCCCGTGGGAACGCCCCCGTCAGGGAGGCACGCCCACCAAAGGGGGCGTGCTGTCAATCAACATTGACAGCACGCCCCCTTTGATCGGACACAACGAGCGAAGGACTTTCCTTCGCTCGTCGCGTCTGGCGCATGCGCACGACGGAGCTCCCTCCGTCGTGCGCATGCTCAGTCCATAACATCGACCCACTTGCGAGCGGACAGCCGCTCGCGAGTGGGTCTGAATCAGGCCCATAGTCACTAGTCATCATGTTTGTTTATATTAAGATTCCTTTACGGATATCAACTATCTTATGCCGCGTATCCACTAGGCGATTAAAATGACTGATTGAACAATAACGACATTGTTATCGTTCAATCGCTCATTAATCGTTCACAAATCGGGAATTAAAATGTCAAAAACGACCAGCGATGCATGCTCCCGCTGGTCGTTTTCAACATCAATCATCGCTGAACTTGCCGCTCAATCTGCAGATAATGACAGATTGGGCATGTTCAGGGATGAGGGGGATGTGCCTGCACTGAACGACATATAGTTCAGTGTAGGCACTACAGGGGATGAGGAACGACTGTACGATTACAATGTTGTAATTGTACTGTTGTTCCACTATCTGCTAGTGGATACGCACCTTAAGAAGGAACCTACAATGTTTGTTTCCGTTTTACTAACCAATGTATAAGCATCTATTATGTGAGAAAGATGAATGGCAATGTATCTCAGAGTATCTGTAAACATGCTGACACCAGAGAAGTGTGCTACATCATGGGACAGGAGGACAATTTTAGGGCTGGCACTGCCTGAGAGTTTTTCAGCATCAGGCAGTACATTGGGGTCTTTACCAGATATTTGTTATGGAGCCTTCAAAACTTTAGTTACCCCCCGATTACATTGTTACTTGTAACAGCTGCTCCATCATAACATTATTCTCCTTCTCCTGATGCCCACAGTTTGTTCCTGTGCCAGTGGGTCTCTAGTTAAATCAGGACAGTAACTAGCTATGGGCGAACAGTGCCATGGCACAAAGCGCAAGGCTCTTTGGGCGGCACCATTGCCGGCCAACGGCCATTGCTCCTGACTAGAAGGTTGCCTGGAACGGCACCCTGCAGCCAGGATTGCACCCGCAGAGCATCTGTTACGATTACCAGGGACCACTCCAAGTAAGCTGTCTAGAACCCAGGCTACGAGGTCTTCTGCCACTAACAACTGCCCGCTGTTCCCTTAGAGATAAATCGTTCACCGGTACTAAGGCGGCCGTCTGCACTTACTGCTGAGTAGTAGCAGCTTACAGGAGTGTCAACTGGAATCCTGAGGTGAAAAGAAGGAGTCTGGTTCAGGAAGAGCAGATGATACAGATGGAGCGATGTGGCTTGGGAGCCCATGGTGTGAAGTGCGCCAATGGTGAGGCTACTGTGCCGATGGTGCGGCTTGTGTGCCGTTGGTGTGGAAATAACCGTTAGTACACAGTCAATGGAAATATTGTGGCTTTGAGAGCCGATGGTGTAGCAAATGTGCAGATGATGTGGCAGATGTGCCGATGGTGTGGCTTGTATGGCGATGGTGCGGCAATAGCCATTAGTAGACAATCAATGGTAATGCTGTGGCTTTGAGAACCGATGATGCGGCAGATGTGCCGATGGTGCGGCTTGTGTGCAGATGGTGCGGCAATAGCTGTTGCAGAGCCGATGGCAGCACGGAGGTGTAGGTGTGGCTTGGAAGCTGTAGAAGAAGCTTGAGCGCTGGGAACAGCACGGAAGCTGTTGGTGCAGCAAATGTGCCGAAGGTGCTGCAAGAGCTGAAGGTAGAGGAGCAAGTAGTTGGGGCTGCGGCTTGGAGAGCCAATAGCAGAACGGTGGTGTAGGTGCGGCTAAGAAGCTGTAGGAAAGCTGGAGAGTCAGAGGTAGCTCGGAAGCCACTTTGGGAAGGCCAAAATCTGCACCACGAGGAGGAACAGAAAGCTGACCATGCAGCCAAGCCGGTGGAACTCACAGAAACGCTATAGTCAGCGAGGCGGCAAAAGTCCAGTTTGTACAAGTAGGAGGAAGCACCAATCATGCTGCACTGTGGATGACACGTTACTTCCTGAGGCATGCCGATCGCCTAGTAACAGGGCGCTGATGTGCCCTGAGTTACAACACTGTCTTAAAGTGGTAACTAGTTAAAGATTTAATCAAACTCCTCTGACCATATCTACCTCCTCTAGTCTAGCCAGTGTCTCCCTGCACATGTCATAATGACAGTGGTCACATGAATAGGGAGGGTGCAGCTGACCCATTGCTACTGTATGTGTGTGGGGGGAGGTATCTTGATGCAGTATGGCTGGGACTGGAGTGTAGAGGGGAAGAATGTATAATTTGGTCCACAGCCATAAGCAATAAGAACTCCAGTTCCAATCAAGTGAGCACCCCATTCCTGGATTGGACCAGGGGCTGTTAACCCTTTTTGTACTGTAGAATAATCTATGTCTGTTGTAACTGTAATACACCACAAGGTTTATCTTCTTTGAGAAGCCCCTGTAGACGCCCACTGCCTCCCACTACCGCTATCTCACATCTGTAATACTTTGCAAACCTTCACAAACATTGGTAACATCGAGTACCATCGGTCCCTCACACAGAATTACAGCAGCCCTGACCTTACTTAGAAATTGCTAACGTTGTTGCAAGCAGTGAGTACTCCAGCAGTGTATGCAATCGAACTGGCTAATTTATGCACGCCCATGCAACGGTTTTTTTAAGGACAAGTAAGGCTGTCGTTCTCCAACTCCTCCCCCCTGTCACCACCCCCAAACGCTCACTGTCAATCACTCTGAAATGGCTCTGCGCAGTCTCCATGATCGCAGTGCGACCGCAGTGGTGCCTTCGCGCACGAGCACTGCAATGCATATGCATGCGCAATACGCAACAATCGGCCAACAGCGAGCGCTGTTGCAGTTGCGATCCCTAATGAATCAGGCCCTGAGTCTGTTAGTCTACAAAGAGAGAGGAAGCCATTTTGATAAAGAGAAAATATAAGAGGTGACTAAAAGTGCACTAAGGACTGAGATATAAGTATCACTGAGTGCTGAAGACATTTGTGCTGCTGAGGTCTGAACTGTATTTACTGCATACTTACTGACTTTATGTTTTTTTATCTCTAGGAGAAGCCCAGAAAGAAGATGCAGCTGACCCCTGTTGTGGCAAAATGTAGCTAATTGCTGGTCCTTGGGGAGGGGGTGGGCTAGAATCAGGGGTGTATCTATAATGGTGCAGGGTGTGCAGGGCACATGGGCCCCTGGGTCCAGGGGGGCCCCGCACCGCACACCCTGCACCCTTAGCATACTTAGCTCTCCGGAGTCCCACGTTGGAGCGGGGGTCCGGCGCTGTAAAAATTACTGGAAAATGGCCGCTGCGGCCATTTGCCCGTCGTTTGCGCATGTGCAGTACAGGGTAAATTGGCCTGCCACGGCCATTTTCCCGGTGACCTGTGCATGCTCTATATACTCTGGGCGCACTCTAGTGCCCAGAGTCTATAACTCCGGCGCTGGCCGCGGGCCCCCTCCTCTCTAGAAACTCCCCTGCCTAGAATGACATGATTCATATTAATTTAGCCCTTCCCCCTCAAAGATCCGCGATTCCCAGTATTTTCTCCACATCCTGCCAATTTGACTAGGAAGTGGGCAAGATCCAGGGGACTACTCGAAATATTGGGAGCCTCCCGCACCTTCCAGTAGAGTAGGTAATGACTGGTCAGTCTGGGGTTTTGCTAGTTTGCAGAGTAATAATTAGGGGTGAGAGGGTTCGGATTTCTGAAATCCGAACCCCCCCGAGCCCCCCCGATCCGAGTCCGATCCGAGTCAGGCTCGACTTTTCCTGCCTGACTCGGATTCTGAAATCGAGGCAAAACGTCATCTTCCCGCCTTCCGAGTCTCGCGGGTTTTGGATCCTACATAAGGTACCCGCGTCGGCGCCATTTTCTCACTCGGCTGTGGACAGTGAAGAGGGAGGGTGGGAGTTAGGGCTGGCTGGGCTGTGTAGTGTAGTGTAGTGCAGAGTAGTGTTGTGCTGTTCTGTGCTGCGCTGTGCTGCTGTTGTCCACTACTTCAAAGTCCATAGGGGCTGGCTGTGTTGTGCTGTGCTGCTGTTGTTAATAGGGGCTGTGTCCACTACTTCAAAGTCCATAGGGGCTGGCTGGACTGTGTTGTGCAGTCAGTTGTCCATAGGGGCTGTGTCCACTCCAAAGTCCTGTGCAGTGTCCCAGTCCTAAAGGGGTGCTGTAGTGTTGTCCAGGGGGTGCTCTGTCCATCAGGGGTGCTCCCCCCAAGTGCTAAAAAAATAATATTTTTTTTGTGTTTGTGAATTGTGTGCGCAGTAGCCGCACGTGCATCAACAAAGTAGTGCCAAGCGTGCGCCTGTGTCATAAGTAAAGGGCCGGCTGGCTTGACCGTTAAAGGGTGCTGTAACCCCCAAAGTACACTCCAGTCCAAACCAAAAATAAAATGATTTTCTGTGTTTGTGAATTGTGTGCGCAGTAGCCGCACGTGCATCAACAAAGTAGTGCCAAGCGTGCGCCTGTGTCTTAAGTAAAGGGCCGGCTGGCTTGACCGTTAAAGGGTGCTGTAACCCCCAAAGTACACTCCAGTCCAAACCAAAAAAAAAAATATTTTCTGTGTTTGTGAATTGTGTGCGCAGTAGCCGCACGTGCATCAACAAAGTAGTGCCAAGCGTGCGCCTGTGTCATAAGTAAAGGGCCGGCTGGCTTGACCGTTAAAGGGTGCTGTAACCCCCAAAGTACACTCCAGTCCAAACCAAAAAAATAATTATTTTCTGTGTTTGTGAATTGTGTGCGCATTAGCCGCACGTGCATCAACAAAGTAGTGCCAAGCGTGCGCCTGTGTCATAAGTAAAGGGCCGGCTGGCTTGACCGTTAAAGGGTGCTGTAACCCCCAAAGTACACTTCAGTCCAAACCAAAAAAAAAATTATTTTCTGTGTTTGTGAATTGTGTGCGCAGTAGCCGCACGTGCATCAACAAAGTAGTGCCAAGCGTGCACCTGTGTCATAAGTAAAGGGCCGGCTGGCTTGACCGTTAAAGGGTGCTGTAACCCCCAAAGTACACTCCAGTCCAAACCAAAAAAAAAATTATTTTCTGTGTTTGTGAATTGTGTGCGCAGTAGCCGCACGTGCATCAACAAAGTAGTGCCAAGCGTGCGCCTGTGTCATAAGTAAAGGGCCAGCTGGCTTGACCGTTAAAGGATGCTGTAACCCCCAAAGTACACTCCAGTCCAAACCAAAAAAAAAATTATTTTCTGTGTTTGTTACTTGTGTGCACTGTGGCTGCACGTGCATCAACAAAGGAGCAGCGCCAAGCGTGCGCCTGTGTCCCATAAGTAAAGAGCCGGCTGGCTCATTTCTTAAAGGGTGGTGTAACCCACAAAGTGCACTACTCTCCAGCAAAAATAAAAAAATATTTTCTGTGTTTGTGTGCGCTTTAGCCGCACATATATATCAATATAACATAAAAGGAGGACCAAACTTTCTCCGATAAAAATAAAATAGGGAAAGATCAAGAACCACTTCCTCCTAGTGCTATTGCTGCTGCTGGGAGTTGTTCATCATCCCAGAGAGGAAGTAGGAACATCACTACTTTTACTAAACAATTGACCCTCCAACAGTCCCTAGTGATGAGGATGAAGTACGACAGCAGTCATCCTGAAGCAAAACGTATAACTGAGGCCTTGACTGCTATGTTGGTGTTAGACGTGCGTCCGGTATCCGCCATTAGTGCAGTGGGATTTAGACAATTGATGGAGGTAGTGTGTCCCCGGTTCCAAATCCCGTCTAGATTCCACCTGCATCCTCAAAGCAGCAGCGACAAGCGTGCATCTGTCTGTTAAAGGGTGGTGACACCCTCAAAGTGTGCTACACAAACAATTAAAATATTGTTCTTTTTTTTTCTGTCTTTGTGAAATGTGTGGGCTGTAGCCGCACCTGCATCCTTAAAGCAGCAGCGACAAGCGTGCGTCTGTCTGTTAAAGGGTGGTGACACCCTCAAAGTGTGCTACACAAACAATTAAAATATTGTTCTTTTTTTTTCTGTCTTTGTGAAATGTGTGGGCTGTAGCCGCACCTGCATCCTTAAAGCAGCAGCGAAAAGCGTGCGTCTGTCTGTTAAAGGGTGGTGACACCCTCAAAGTGTGCTACACAAACAATTAATATATTGTTCTTTTTTTTCCTGTCTTTGTGAATTGTGTGGGCTGTAGCCGCACTTGCATCCTCAAAGCAGCAGCGAAAAGCGTGCGTCTGTCTGTTAAAGGGTGGTGTAACTCTCAAAGTGCTCCAAAAAATAAAAAACTATTTTTTTTATGTGTTTGTGACTTGTGTGCGTTGTAGCCGCAGTTGCATCCTCAAAGCAGCAGCGACAAGCGTGCGTCTGTCTGTTAAAGGGTGGTGACACCCTCAAAGTGTGCTACACAAACAATAAAAATATTCTTCTTTTTTCTGTCTTTGTGAATTGTGTGGGCTGTAGCCGCACTTGCATCCTCAAAGCAGCAGCGACAAGCGTGCGTCTGTCTGTTAAAGGGTGGTGTAACTCTCAAAGTGCTCCAAAAAATAAAAAACTATTTTTTTAATGTGTTTGTGACTTGTGTGCGATGTAGCCGCACTTGCATCCTCAAAGCAGCAGCAACAAGCGTGCGTCTGTCTGTTAAAGGGTGGTGACACCCTCAAAGTGTGCTACACAAACAATAAAAATATTCTTCTTTTTTCTGTCTTTGTGAATTGTGTGGGCTGTAGCCGCACCTGCATCCTTAAAGCAGCAGCGACAAGCGTGCGTCTGTCTGTTAAAGGGTGGTGACACCCTCAAAGTGTGCTACACAAACAATTAAAATATTGTTCTTTTTTTTTCTGTCTTTGTGAAATGTGTGGGCTGTAGCCGCACCTGCATCCTTAAAGCAGCAGCGACAAGCGTGCGTCTGTCTGTTAAAGGGTGGTGACACCCTCAAAGTGTGCTACACAAACAATTAAAATATTGTTCTTTTTTTTCCTGTCTTTGTGAATTGTGTGGGCTGTAGCCGCACTTGCATCCTCAAAGCAGCAGCGACAAGCGTGCGTCTGTCTGTTAAAGGGTGGTGTAACTCTCAAAGTGTGCTACACAAACAATAAAAATATTCTTCTTCTTTTTTCTGTCTTTGTGAATTGTGTGGGCTGTAGCCGCACTTGCATCCTCAAAGCAGCAGCGATAAGCGTGCGTCTGTCTGTTAAAGGGTGGTGTAACCCTCAAAGTGCGCTCCACAAACAATAAAAATATTCTTATTTTTTTTTCTGTCTTTGTGAATTGTGTGGGCTGTAGCCGCACTTGCATCCTCAAAGCGTGCATCTGTCTGTTAAAGCATTACATCGGTGACAGCATCCAAGTAGGCATGTCAGACAGTCCGTACCTGTACTGGCAGGAAAAAGAAGCAATTTGGAGGTCCCTCTACAAACTGGCTCTATTTTACCTGAGTTGCCCCCCCTCCAGTGTGTACTCCGAAAGAGTGTTTAGTGCAGCCGGGAACCTTGTCAGCGAAAGGCGTAGGAGGGTGCTTCCACAAAATGTGGAGAAGATGATGTTCATAAAATGAATTATCAACTCTTCCAGGGAGACCAGCCTCCAGAACGTACAGAGGGACCTGTGGTTCCAGCAGGGAAGAATTAATACTCTGTGAGGATGAGGATGTACACACTGAAGAGGGTGAGGAATCGGTGGATGAGGAGGATGAGGATGACATCTTGCCTCCGTAGAGCCAGTTTGTGCAGGGACAGATTAATTGCCAGCTTGTTTTGTGGGGGCCCAAACGAACCAATCATTTCAGCCACAGTTGTGTGGCAGACCCTGGCGCTGAAATGATTGGTTTGTTAAAGTGTGCAGGTCCTGTTTATACAACATAAAGGTGGGTGGGAGGGCCCAAGGACAATTCCATCTTGCACCTCTTTTTTTTCTTTGCATTATGTACAGTTTGGGGCCTAGTTTTTCAAACTGCCATCCTGTCTGCCACTGCAGTATCACGCCTAGATGGGTCACGTGTTTGTGCCGCCCACTCGTGTCGCTTAGCATAGTCATCCAGCTACCTCGGTGCAACCTTTTGGACATAAAAACACTATTGTGAGGTGTGAGGTGTTCAGAATAGACTGGAAATTAGTGGAAATTAAGGTTATTGAGGTTAATAATAGCATAGGAGCAGAAAAACCTACAAATTCTGTGATTTTAGATGTTTTTATGCTTTTTAAAAAAAAAATACAGATCCAAAACACAAAACCCAGAACCCAAAACACAGAAGGGTGGTTTTGGCAAAACCAATCCAGATCCAAAACACGAAGAAAGATCCAGATCCAAAACCAAAACACGAAAAGTGGCCGGTGCACACCCCTAGTAATAATAAATTTTCCGATTTCAGTATATGTGCTATTGAGAAGGTTATTGTGTGTTTAGAATAATGGGCCTGATTCAGGGCCTGATTCAGAGCCGCTCGTAAGCGGCCACTCGTTCGTTCCGAGTGATGTTTGCCCAACTGCGCATGCGTACGGATCATAATACGCATGCGCGAACCAGTCAGTGCGGCCGAAAATCGTTTGTTCGCTAAATTGCGAATGCCTGCTATTTTGATTGACAGAATGAGGCGTTTGTGGGTGGTAACAGGGGAAGGTGCTTGAAAACGGGGAGTGGAGATCAGAACGCAGGCATGCTTAAAGGTCAAAACGGGCGTTTTATGGGTGTGCATAATTAATACAGCAGCGTCATTGACCACGTCACTGGGTTATTTTATAGTCAGAACTGCTCGCATGATTGCGGTAGGAAAAACCAACCACAAGAATAGCGAGCAGTTCATACGCTGGTTGATGTACTCGATTAATCTAATAAATAGCGGACATGACGTAGGATGCGAGCGGCCATGGGGCGTAGTTTCCAAAAAAACGACCGCAAGTTTTGTTCGCTCGTTCAGACATAGAGGCGTGAACAGACCGCAAAGAACGAACGGTTCATTTGAATAGCCACCCCTTTTTTCAGAACGAACGACTGCAAATAGCATCCGACTCTGAATCAGGCCCTCAGCTTTGTAAATAGAGTGAGATTTAGCACTTATCTGACCATCTTGGTGAAACCATGCTGCACTGCAGGTGGGGCAGATTTAAAATATGCAGAGAGATTTAGATTTTGGAGGGAGGCCTCCAAACTGACATCTAAAGTGCAATGTAATAATAAGCTGTGCAGCATTTGTGGGCTACATGTAAAAGCAGCCAGTATTTACACTACATGCACAAAAAATGTAAGTATTTACACCCCTTGCATTGCAGCATGGTTTGTCCAGGTACACGGTTAAGTGCAAATTCTCACTCTATTCCCAAAGCTGAATCAGGCCCAATGTGCTGAAGTAATTAAGAGACTGTGGGCCTGATTCAGAGCCGGTCGCTATTTGCGCTCGCTCGTCCAGAAAATAGGGGTGGCTATTCAAATGAACCGTTCGCTGTTTGCGGTCTGTTCACGCCTCTAGGTCTGAACGAGCGAACAAAACTTGCGTTCGTTTTTTGGGAAACTACGCCCCCTGGCCGCTCGCATCCTACGTCATGTCCGCTATTTATTAGATTAATCGAGTACATCGAACAGGGTATGAGCTGCTCGCTATTCTTGTGGTTGGTTTTTGCTACCACAATTTTGCGAGCAGTTCTGGCTCTAAAATAACCCAGTGACGTGGTCAGTGACGCTGCTGTTTTAAATATGCACACCCATAAAACGCCCGTTTTGACCTTTAAGCACGCCTGCGATCGGATCTCCACTCCCCGTTTTCAAGCACCTTCCCCTGTTACCACCCACATACGCCTCATTCTGTCACTCAAAATAGCAGGCATTCGCTATTTTGCGAGCACACGATTTTCTGGTTCGCGCATGCGTATTACGATCCGTACGCATGCGCAGTTGGGCAAACATCGCTTGGAGCGAACGAGCAGCCACTTGCACAGGGAATGCGCCAGTGTAGTGAACACGCACCGCATCCTATTACATGGGAATTATATTACTGTAAAAGCAAATCAAAACCAAATCACAGGTCATACATATAATTTTGTCATGTTTGGATATTTAAAGCACATTTAAAGTTCACAATTTATCCTGAATATAAGCATTTTCATTATAAAAGTATGTGTCTACTGAACAAATAAAGAAATATTTTTAAAAACTCACATTATGATGATGTTCCCTCGCTTTCATTTTGGTTTTAGGTAGGAGAGTCATTTGGCCTGATTCAGATGTGGACGCAATACTGATATTTATGCAGTTGAGCTATTATCGGCTGACTGTGCATGCTTCTCTTTCGCACTGCGCACGTGCCACTAGCGCACACAGGTGGGGGTTCTGAGTACCCAGAAACCATCCCTAACAGACAGGAGAGCAGGCACCATTTTCTTAAGCCCCGTCCCTGCCGCAAAATGCAGCGATTCGATGGTCAATCGGGAGGAGGCGGAGCCAATATGATGTGATTCCATTAGAATCACATCATTGGGCTCCGTCCCCTCACTATTGACCCGCGAATCGCAGCATTTTGATGCTAGGGGGAGGGGCCTAATGACGTGGTGCCAGCCTGCCAGGTCCCATCCTTATCAGTTCTACAACCCACAGCTACTGCAAGGTAAGTGTATGTGTAATGTATGTGTGACATACAGTAGGTGTGTGTGTAAGGTATGCGTGACATATGTTTGTGTGTATGTGTAATGTATGTGTGACATACAGTAGGTGTATGTGTAATGTATGTGTGACATATGTATGTGTGTATGTGTAATGTATGTGTGACATACAGTAGGTGTGTGTGTAAGGTATGCGTGACATATGTTTGTGTGTATGTGTAATGTATGTGTGACATACAGTAGGTGTGTGTGTAAGGTATGCGTGACATATGTTTGTGTGTATGTGTAATGTATGTGTGACATACAGTAGGTGTGTGTGTAATGTATGTGTGACATACAGTAGGTGTGTGTGTAATGTATGTGTGACATACAGTAGGTGTGTGTGTAAGGTATGCGTGACATATGTTTGTGTGTATGTGTAATGTATGTGTGACATACAGTAGGTGTGTGTGTAAGGTATGCGTGACATATGTTTGTGTGTATGTGTAATGTATGTGTGACATACAGTAGGTGTGTGAGTAATGTATGTGTGACATACAGTAGGTGTGTGTGTAATGTATGTGTGACATACAGTAGGTGTGTGTGTAATGTATGTGTGACATACAGTAGGTGTGTGTGTAATGTATGTGTGACATATGTTTGTGTGTATGTGTAATGTATGTGTGACATACAGTAGGTGTGTGTGTAAGGTATGCGTGACATATGTTTGTGTGTATGTGTAATGTATGTGTGACATACAGTAGGTGTGTGTGTAAGGTATGCGTGACATATGTTTGTGTGTATGTGTAATGTATGTGTGACATACAGTAGGTGTGTGTGTAATGTATGTGTGACATACAGTAGGTGTGTGTGTAATGTATGTGTGACATACAGTAGGTGTGTGTGTAAGGTATGCGTGACATATGTTTGTGTGTGTATATTATGGAGAAAGATTTAAAGAAAAGGATTATCCTGAAGAGATCATCAATAAAGCACTAATAAGAGCAAGTGAAACATCGAGAACGGAGATGTTAACACAGCAACAAAAGGATAATTAAAGAATGACTGCTGCTTTTATTACCACTTTTTAATTATGAGAATGATTAAATTCGAAGGGTTATAACGAAACATTGGAATATATTAACTATGGATCCAATATTAAAAGAAATTTTCCCTCAACAAACCCCAAATCGTATATAGAAGAACCAAAAATTTAAAGGAAATCCTTGCACCCAGCTTGTTAAGAAATACGACGTCATCTCTGCAAACTCATCTTAAATGTAAAGGATGTTATAAATGCGGTAATTGTAATATATGCAAATTTGTTAATCCGAATAGAAGAACATTTCTAAATCATAACGGCACAAAAGAATATGCAATAAAAGACTATGGCCCTGATTCAGAGCCGCTCGTAAGCGGCCGTTCGTTCGTTATGACCGATGTTCGCACATCTGCGCATGCGTACGGATTTTAATACGCATGCGCGAACCAGTCAGTGCGGCCAAAAATCGTTTGTTCGCTTTATAGCGAATGCCTGCTATTTTGAGTGACAGAAGGAGGCGTATGTGGGTGGTAACAGGGGAAGGTGCTTGAAAACGGGGGTGTGGAATTCGAACGCAGGCGTGCTTAAAGGTCAAAACGGGCGTTTTAAAGGAGTGCATAATTAATACAGCAGCGTCATTGACCACGTCACTTGTTTTTTTTTTACTCAGAACTGCTTGCAAAATAGCGGTTGAAAAAACCAGCCACAAGAATAGCGAGCAGTTCATACGCTGTTCGATGTACTCGATTAATCTAATAAATAGCGTACATGACGTAGGATGCGAGCGGCCAGGGGGCGTATGTTTCAAAATTACAACCGCAAGTTTTGCTCGCTCGTTCAGACTTAGAGGCGTGAACAGACCGCAATTAGCGAACGGTTCATTTGAATAGCCACCCCTTGTTTTAGAACGAACGACCGCAAATAGCGAGCGGCTCTGAATGAGGGCCTATATCATTTGTAACTCTTCCATGGTTATATACATGCTGGAATGTTCTTGCGGTTTAAAGTACGTTGAGAAAACGAAAAGAACGTATACAGGAACATGTCTGCAACATTAAAAACAAAGTTAAAACACATACAGTTTCCAAACATTTCCTGGAGATAAATAATGCAAGTCCGGATGAATTCACTTTTAAAGCCATAGAACTTGTGAAACCTGATGAAAGGGGGAGACATCCTAAATAAATTATCAAAGAGAGATGTTTTGGCTCTTTGAGCTACAGGCTTTATCACTCCTAGGTTTTAATGAAAGTTTTGAAATCGCCCCTTTTTTATAGTATTTTAACACTATATCTTTGTCTATATTGTTGATATCTCAGTTTTTTTTTTTTTTTTTAGGATTTTACCTGTTATATTTTAAATATATCTATACATACTATGCACTGCACTTTGGGATATATCCTTTAATAATTATGGGGGTCATTCAGACCCACTCGCGAGCGGCAGTACGCTCGCAAGTGGGTCGATGTTCCCCACTGTGCATGCGCACGACGGAGGGAGCTCCGTCGTGCGCATGCGCGAGACCCGGCGAGCGACGGGCTTTCCATCGCTCGGGGTCTCGCACCAAAGGGGGCGTGCTGTCGATGTTGATTGACAGCACGCCCCCTTTGGTGGGCGTGCCGGGGGCGTGCCTGCCAGACGGAGGCGTTCCCATGGGAACGCCTACCGTCTGAAGCCGGCCCCACTGACATCACTAGTGATGTCAGTGGGAGTGATTTTGGCTAAAATCACTCCTGGCCTTGCGGCTGGGAAACCCGACCGCAGGGTTTCCCTCGCAAGTCCGATGGTTGCGATGGTGGTGACCCACAGCTATACGAGCGTCCAGGAGGACGCTCCATTTTAATGGAGGAGGGCCCTGATTCAGAGCGAGCGCTATAGTCTATTTGTCAGTCCTGTCCTGTCCTTTAATTGAACTCCTTATGCACTATGGGCTTGATTCAGAGCCGCTCGTAAGCGGCCGCTCGTTCGCTCCAAGCGATGTTTTCCCAACTGCGCATGTATACGGATCGTAATACGCATGCGCGAACCAGTCAGTGCCGCCGAAAATCGTTTGTTCGCTAAATAGCGAATGCCTGCTATTTTGAGTGACAGGAGGAGGCGTATGTGGGTGGTAACAGGGGAAGGTGCTTGAAAACGGGGAGTGGAGATCAGAACGCAGGCGTGCTTAAAGGTCAAAACGGGCGTTTTATGGGTGTGCATATTTAAAACAGCAGCGTCACTGACCACGTCACTGGGTTATTTTAGAGCCAGAACTGCTCGCAAGATTGTGGTAGCAAAAACCAACCACAAGAATAGCGAGCAGTTCATACGCTGTTCGATGTACTCGATTAATCTAATAAATAGCGGACATGACGTAGGATGCGAGTGGCCAGGGGGCGTATTTTTTCAAAAAACGACCGCAAGTTTTGTTCGCTCGTTCAGACATAGAGGCGAGAACAGACTGCAAAGAGCGAACGGTTCATTTGAATAGCCACCCCTATTTTCTGGACGAACGACCGCAAATAGCGTCCGGCTCTGAATCAGGCCCAATATGCACTATTGAAGGAAAGAGGAGAATAAGAACGAAAATTTAGCTTAAAAGACCTATACAAAATGGCTGCCGTGTCCAGGATAAAGTTCTATGTAAGAGACAACAAGAAAATGGCCTGCTGCATGTACACTAAGAGGACTTCAAGATGGCTGCTGTTTATCCTCAACATTTGGCAAATCCATTTATACAGCAGGAGACATGTGACATACCCAGAGTCCTTTGTGGCATTAAAGACTCTCAGATGACCTTTACCCACTATAAAACTGCAATTAGCTGTTTTTAGCCAATTAAATATTTTTTTCCTTCTTTTGTTTAGAACGCTGTTTAGTGCTGTGTTTCCCTATATATCCTGTATAAGTCCTTGTTTGTTTATGAGCCTTGTGTTACAAGTCACGGTCACAACTTGACACTTTCTGACAGTATGCCCAGACAGGACGGGGTTACTCCAGTTCTCCCTGTTGCTAGGCATTCAGCACGCCTCAGGAAGTGATGTGTATTCCACAAGTGCAAACCTGATTGGGACTTTAGTCTGTTTATACTCACTGGACTATTGCAGCTTTGCCGACTTTAGAGTGTCTGTGAGTTCCTTTGGCCTGGCTGCATAGTCAGGTTGTTCCTGTTCTCCTGTTGATACGAGCACCTATTCGGTTTCCTAGCCACACCAAGCAGCCTCCGAGCTGCCTTCTGTTCAGCTAATCCTCGTTCAGTTTCCTAGCCTCATCAAGCAGCCCCTATGCTGCCATTTGTTCACTGAACTTCCATACGGCTTCTAGCCGCACCAAGCAGCCCCCGTGCTGTCGTCTGCTCAGCTATCTCCATACGGTTTCCAGCCGCACCAAGCAGCCCCTGTGCTGCCATCTGTTCTTCAATACCAAACTGTACTCTCACGGCTATAGCCGCGCCAACGGCTATTGCTGCACCATCGGCACAATTGCCGCACCATCGGCACAATTGCAGCGCTCCCAAGCCATTTCCCAAAAACCAAACTGTACGCTCACAGCTATAGCCGCACAGAGGGCTATAGCCGCACCATCGGCACAATTGCTGCACCATTGGCTCCCAAGCCATTGTCCAAAAACCAAACTGTACTGTCACGGCTATAGCCGCACCAATGGCTATTGCCGCACCATCGGCTCCCAAGCCATTGTCCAAAAAAACAAACTGTACTCTTACGGCAACAGCCGCACCATCGGCACCATTGCCGCACCATAGGCACAACTGCCGCACCATCGACTCCCAAGCCATTCTCCAAAAACCAAACTGTACTCTCACGGCTAGAGCTGCACCATTACCGCACCATCAGCACAATTGCCGCACCATCGGCTTTCTTGCCGCACCATCGGCTCCCAAGCCATTGTAAATCCAAACAGTACTCTAACGGCTATTGCCGCACTATCGGCACTATAGCCGCACCATCGATATTCATATCACCATCAACTGTGTCAGTCCTAACTGTAAATTTTTACCAATTGAAACCCCTTGTATCTCCATGTGAGCTGCTACTACCTCGAGCATAAGTCCAGGCGGCCGCCTAAGTACCGGTGAACATATCCTAGTTCTAAGGGAACAACGGGCGGTTGTTATTGGTGGAAGATCTCGCTAGCTGGGTTCTTGTGGTTTCACATGGAGTAGGCATTGGAATTCGTAACACCTTGTTTTTAAAGCTTTATCAATGAGTCCACAGGAAGTGATGTCATGTAATTGCATGTGGCCTCCATCTTAATTTAACAACTGGCTATAAATATGTTTAATCTGCCCCATGCACACATCCCCTAGATGAGGTATCTGCTATGAGATGAAACGTGTTGGGTCTACCTCTATAGACAGATAAGCTCACTTTAATTTTCACTCTTGTACGTGTGCTACCTACCATTTGTTTGTTGTCTGGGTTAAATAAATATATTATGTTTTACCCTTGGGACCTAAGTGTTCCCAAATATATATATTTATATGTGAATATTATCCACTCCACTGGACACATCTAAATGGTACACACTATGGCCCTCATTCAGACCCGGTCGCAAGCGCTGAGTGCTTGCAACTGGGTCGATGTTTAGGCCCTACGCATGCACAACGTCCGCACTGTGCGTGCGTAAGCCCCGGAGCTCACTACAAAAGGTCCGGCTGTCGTTGGCATGGCGGGGGGGGTGGTTTCACAAATGGAGGCGTTCCTTAAGGAACACCTGCCATTTTGTGGGTGGCCGCACTGACATCAGCAGTGATGTCAGTGGGGAGCTTCCTTTTCGATCAGAGCAGGAAGCTCCCTGGGGCTTGCGCTTGCCGAGACCCAACCTTAGGGTCTCGTCGCAAGCCCCGATGGTCGCGATGGTCTTGACCATCGCGACCATCAACCTGGTTGGTCACTAAAGCTGTGGGTGGTAACTTTAGCTAGCAACCAGGAGGCCGCACTTAAAAATACAAGCAGCCGCCCCCTCATTCAGAACGAGCCTGACCCTGAATGAGGGCCAATGTATGATTGTTATGCTTTTCTTTTACATATATACTGAACTTACTTGATGGTCAGGTGACCGAAGATCATTCCTTTTTTAAGATAAGTGTCTGGATCCTCTCATATGTTAATGCACTTTATTTGGCACTTTATAATTGTTTTTACACTAGTAGGCGCTCTTTTATCTTTGGGCCTGATTCAGACCCACTCGCGAGCGGCTGTCCGCTCGCAAGTGGGTCGATGTTATGGACTGAGCATGCGCACGACGGAGGGAGCTCCGTCGTGCGCATGCGCCAGACGCGACGAGCGAAGGAAAGTCCTTCACTCGTTGTGTCCGATCAAAGGGGGTGTGCTGTCAATGTTGATTGACAGCACGCCCCCTTTGGTGGGCGTGCCGGGGGCGTGCCTCCCTGACGGGGGCGTTCCCACGGGAACGCCTCCCGTCAGAAGCCGGCCCACTGACATCACTAGTGATGTCAGTGGGAGTGATTTTGGCTCTGATAGAGCCAAAATCACTCCGGAGCTTGTGGTTGAAAACCTCAACCGCAGGCTCCGGCTCGCAAATTCGATGGTCGCGATGGTCTCGACCATCGCGACCATCACAATGCACGCTCGTATAGCCTGTGGGTGGTGACCCACAGCTATACGAGCGTCCTGGAGGACGCTCCATGAAAATGGAGCCCGGCCCTCATTCAGAGCGTGCGCTCTGCTCAGAGCGTACGGCTCTGAATGAGGGCCTTTATTTACTGAATTATATATATATATATATATATACGGGCTGAGGTTGTGCCATTGAAATATCTAAAGGTTGTTGTGATATGCTGCTGGCTTGATAATGGTCCTGACTGGACCGAAACGTCGCTGCTAATTGTATGCTGCTGCTAGAACCTATTACCTTCACATTACTTTGATGCTGGAATAAACTACCTTGAATGTCTCCTTGGTGAGTGCGTCCTTCTGGATAACTATATATGTATATATATATATATATAAAAAGAGGGGGACAAGGACCAGCACCTGATAGTGCAGTATTTAGTGAAATCGTAAATATTTGTATACTGATTTAATATGCACGTACCGTATATATACTTGTATATTAAACATATCACAACAATCTTCAGATCGCAGTCATAGCACTTCACATCTGACACAGTCTTCTGTTTTAGGGTTTCATCCCCACAACACACAGGAGTTCACCGACCAGGTTATTGTAACCTTAGTAAAGCAAAATAATTTGCCTCCATAGTGTGGTATGCTTAGTAAATAATAGATTTTAATTTAAAACAAAATACACATACTACACACAACACAACATGGATAAAAAAGGTGGCTTATCTTATAAGTCTCAATAGTCAGTTCCTGTTGGGGGTGAGTCCAAATAAGATCAGTAAAGGTCCATTCAAAGTTCATGTAAGTATCCAAGGTGAATAGGGGGGTTAAATTAAACCCTACGCATTTCGCCTCTCTTTAGGCTTCCTCAAGGATTGACGAAGGGATGGTTAGGGTTAGGGGGAGAGTGGCAGGGTTAGTGTATTTACATCCCCCTGCCGGGATCTCTTATGATAGGGCTTCTGGCGTTGGTATTTCACACCCAACCCAAGCCTACAGTACCAACACATCCGTGCCTCTCATTGCATACTATGTGCTGTTCCCACAGTACCAACATATCCGTGCCTCTCACTAAACGCTACGTGCTGTTCCTACAGTGCCAGCACATACGTGTATCTCATTACACACTACTCGCTGTCCAAACAGTACCAACACCTCCGTATACCCTATAGTACACTTTGTGCTTTACAAACAGTGCCAAAGCATCTGTGTACCCTGTGGCACACTAACAGAATCCCACACTTTGTGTTCTCATTTGTGCCTACTTTGTTAAACACCTCAGAGTATTCCGTAGCTAACATCTTTTGGGGTATCGCAGCTATACCTCTATTGGTGTGTTCCTCTGTAGAAGCAACATCCCAAGGCTTCACATGGTGGCATTCTTAAATAATTACAACGCACACCAAGGAGTGCATATATCAGAGCGTGACTGCATGTGTGTCACTCTGGTGGCACTGGTGCACAGTCAGCAGCCTCAGCAGTGCCTAAATGTGCACTGGACACTGCCCACCCGCTGTGGCTTGCTGGAAGAAATAAGACATTCATCGCCTTTGATGTCACAACATCATAACAGGTGGCTCGCTGCGTGGGGACCACCTTCACCTATGTCACCAGCCTTCTCTTTGATTCTGCCATTCTCAAGTGCCATCCCCACCGGCTTCTCTTCTGCCCTCTAGTGCCTGGACATTTGTGCGTCCCGAACACAGTATTTGATACGCTGGGACAGATGCACAAAAACTGGTACGATCCCAGGAATTCCGGGACATATAACATCCCTATCTGGCAACCCTAATTGCAGGTGCAGCTGTTAGTATCTACCAGGATACAAAAATGAGCATTACAAGGAGTTGGGGCATTGTACATGTTCCTTGCATAACAGCACGTTTTTGTATCATAAAGAAAACAAAAAAATGTATTTTGCAGAATATAGTTTTAATGAGATAAAGTATTGAAGAAGTTGTATTTACAGGGGCAATTTCTGTTTCTCGTTACATAAAGGGCTTCCAGCTCTCATTAATTTGCATACACCACTATGCACTGCCATAACAACAGCATTGCAAGAGGTACCATAGGACAGGCACAAAGCTGAGGAAAGCAATGCTCTTGAATCAATTAACTTTTTAATTTATATAGAGGATCCATTTGATAAGTACAGTATTTTTGTTTAGCAGTTTATTACGCCGGGATGCCAGTGTCCCTGACGCCCATGCGTGACTGCCCTACTCATGAGAAGACTACATTAGCTTAATTGCTGTTCACAATCAATGACAGTCTGCTGCCAGTCTATGTGCGGGATCGCAGACCCATTCTGCACATGCGCAGAATGGGTTAGGCGCCTGCGCAGATTCCCGATCATCGGGAATCTGCATTCAGCAGTGCACTGCTATCATGCACTGTTGAATGAGGGCCTTAACCCCCAACAGGTACTGGTGGTGTACATAGCTGAATAATATATTTATGTTATATAAACAATGAATCAATATGTAAAGTGTGTATTATTATAGAAGAAACACTTGTATGGAAATCAAAAATATAATGATACTGAATAGAATTGTCACAGGTTGTAACACTCTCTAGTTTATTTCTCATGTTGCTATTCATTATTTTTAAAGCTCAGTGCACGGGTGCCACCTAGTGGAAAATAAAGAGTTAGCAAGAATATAAGACGATTATGTACTGTGGTAATATTTAATGTTAATGGGAGCAGAACAAAGGAAGGAAGCTCCAATAAAGTAAGGTAGTGAGCAATGCTGTGTAGACTGTATACAAAATATCAATAGAATACCATATGTTCCCAATTTTGCAATAGTTTTTGGCCTATTAAAAATAGGGAATCGGTATGAAATAACAACGGAGGGGATGCCGGCTGCCAGTACACTGACAGTGGCATCCTGATGGTTCGAATCCTGACAGGGGAACGGTGAGTACTGTTCCCATGTCCTATTTACTCCCTAACCCTAACCTTTCTTATTTGTACCCTCATACTAACCTTTCCCTACCCCGCACCCTAACCCTCCCAGTAAATGCCTAAACCTAACCCTTCCCCACTTAGTGCCTAACCTTAACCCTCCCCCCTAAGTGCCTAACCCTAACCTCCCCCCCGGTGGTATCTAGAAAGCCGAAAGGTGCGCTGTCAATTGCTCCCAATATCAACTGTAACTGTGGCAGCTCACAAGAGGGTTCTGTACACCACACTCGTAAGACAAAGAAACAACACAAAGTAAAGCGCTCAAACTGACACAGTTGATGAGTCCAATGCTACTCTTAATTCATATTAAAATATATATATATATAAATATAAATATTTAATAAACAAGCATATATTACACTTAATAAACATAAAATAAAACAGTAAATTCCAATCTCCATCCTATAGTCTATTATTGGTATCCTAGAAAGACCTAGGGCCTGATTCAGAGCCGGTCGCTCTGAACAGGGCCCTCCTACATAAAAATGGAGCGACCTTTATTGCCGCTCGCATAGCTGTGGGTTACCACCCACAGCTTATGCGAGCATCCATGATGATGGTCGCGATGGTCTTGACCATCGCGACCATCGGGCTTGCGACAGAGACCCTGCAGTAGGGTCTTGCTGCCGCAAGCCCTGGAGTGATTTTGGCTCTATCAGAGCCAAAATCACTCCCACTGACATCACTAGTGATGTCAGTGGGGCCGGCTTCAGACGGTAGGCGTTCCCATGGGAACGCCTCCGTCTGGCAGCCATGCCCCCAGCACGCCCACCAAAGGCAATCAACCACTGTCAATCAACATCAACAGCACGCCCCCTTTGGTGCGAGACCCGGAGCGACGGAGAACCCGTCGCTAGCCGGGTCTCGCGCTTGCGCACGACGGAGCTCCCTCCGTCGTGCGCATGCACAGTGGGGCAACATCAACCCGCTTGCGAGCGTCCTGCGCTCGCGAGTGGGTCTCAATGACCCCCATAGACCATAATCCTCTGCAAGAGTACTCAAAACAATGTGCAAATATAGCTTAAAAGATGACACAATATAACAATCGTTTGCAGCAATTTGGTATCCACTGATCAGTCTAGGAAATGAAAATGTTCCTCCTAAAACGCCATTTGGAATAAGTAAAAGTTCCTTATTGTGTGAAATGAAACATCTCTTACCGCTGAATCTTCATATAAAAAGATGATAATGAAGCAATAAGCCAGTTGATAATGTAGAAGCTCTCCCTGGGTGCTGGTTCCACTAGTGATATCACCTGTCTAAAGGAAGAAATCCTTAGTTCAGTTGGCAGGTGTGGTTCCAAATAAATCACTCCGTATAGGTCAGCGTCCACGGCTTTATGCAATCCTAGCTCCCAGTACCTGTTACAGCACAGCCCCGGCTGGTCTCCGTCACTGTCTCCGTGTTAGACAGACGTGAGTCGATACTTAAGGAGGGGAAGCGGAGGTAATGTCCGTTTGTTCAATAAGCACTCCACACTGGTTAGCGGCAAGGAGCGGATTTATAAGGATTTATGCTACTTTCTTCCAATTGTGACCCCATCTCCTATTGCCATACATAATCAGCTCCTATTGCTGAACAGTGAACAGTGAGCCGTGAGATGCGGTTCCTTGTCGCTAACCAGTGTGGAGTGCTTACTGAACAAATGTACATACCCTCTCTTAGTATCTGGGAGCTAGGATTGCATAAAGCCGTGGACGCTGACCTATACGGAGTGCTTTATTTGGAACCACACCTGCCGATTGAACTAAGGATTTCTTCATTTAGACAGGTGATATCACTAGTGGAACCAACACCCAAGGAGAACTTCTACATTATCAACCAGCTTATTGCTTCATTATCACCTTTTTATATGAAGATTCAGCAGTAAAAGACGTTTCATTTCACACAATAAGGAGCTTTTACTTATTCCAAATATATACAGTGCTACTTTTCAGCAGGAACTCAGAAGCTCAATCAGACCCGGACGCTGAGCTGCGCTCTCACGCAGCTAAAAGGGGCCGGGTATGCAAATGCCGCGATCGCAGTGTCTGGTGTAAGGACGCCCTCTATGTCTTAGAGAGTGACGGCAGAGCGAACGCACGCCAGTATAAAGACACCCACTTATCTCTCTTAACACACGTCATCTCCAGGAAGTGTATGATTAATCAGAACCATCGAGAGCCATCGGAGCTGCACGCAGCGCTTGAGGTAGACCTTACCCTGCCGCAAGCACTGCGATCACTGTAGGCTGAAAAACAACCAAGTGCCATGTACAATGACTCATCTTTGCTAATTATGTACACCCATAAAACTCAGTTTTGATGGCCAGACACGCCTGCGTTCACAGCACCACTCCCCCGTTCACAAACACCTTCCCCTGTTACCACCCACAAACGGCGCTATCTGTCACTCAAAATAGCGTCCAGTCTGTGTACTACAAGTGCACGATTGCCGGACGCAGTAACTGGTTCGTGCATGCGTACCTTGATGCATACGTATGCGCAAACGTGCGCTAATCACCCATAGCGTGCGTCCGCAGCTTCATAAACGGGTCTGAATCAGGCCCTCACTTCCTGAACCTATGACATAATGTCCTCAGACAAAATTTATTTTCCATAAGATAAGTTTTATTTCAAAGGCCCTTTTGAGTGCATTCTTTTCTAAATACTATATATATATATATGAATTTTCGTTCGGTTTTACCGATATAATTGAACCCACAAGGGCATATAATTTGATAGATTACGAATTAAGAATTACAGTTAAAATAATGTCTTATTTTGTACATTTTACCTGAATGGGGATGTCTAAAATTGTCACCAGTCAATAAAAATTGACATGTGACACGTACATTTGAAGCATCCTAGTCTAGTGTTGCTCAAAAAAGAAGACATTTGATTCTTTTTCTTATCACAAGAATTGGTTTTGACAAGTAGATCATGAAGATTACGGCCTCTAGAATAACAAGTCATCAATTGATGATCTTTGAGTGATAAAGATTCATCACTTTGCACAATTGGCCATAACCTATTAGCTGTACTACTAATCAACGACGATGCTTCATTAAAGCTATTTACCCATGGAAATCTAATTATCCGACTTTTTATTATACAGCAAGTCACTCCTGTCCAAAGCAAGTACTCTTTTTTTTACAATCAAGTAAGTTATCCTTAGAATATCCTCTCTCTAAAAATTTCTCTATGAGAGAATCAATTTGGGATACAGCTGTATGAAGGTCACTATTGATGCGAAAAATCCAGATCATTTAAGAGTACGGAAGTCCATTAATTAACGATTTAGGTTGACATCTGTGAGCTTTTAATATCATATTTCTATCAGTCGGTTTAGTAAAGACTATGGTTCTTAAATGGTTGTCATGTATAGAAATATTTAGATCTAGAATATTAATCGTTTGCTGACTAAATGAGAAAGTAAATTTAATAGGGCAATCTGTCTCGTTATGGTTTTCCAATAATTGAATCAAAAGTGAAATGTCATTGTGCCAAATCAAAAACAAATCATCTATATACCTAGTAAATAAAATGATATGACTACTTTACTAGTGATTAAAGGATCCGAAAAAACAAAACCGATTCAATGGAGAACATGAGAATGTTGGCATAGGTTGGTGCCACTGAACTGCCCATGGCACAGCCTCTTATCTGAATAAAGAATTTATACTTTTATTATAAAGTTGTTATTCAGCATCAAGTCAAACAATAACAAAATGATTTCAATCTTAATGGGATCAAAGTCGCTCTTATTTCCCAAAAAATCTTTTACAGCTCTCATACCCAAAGTATGGGGAATGGGTATGAGAGCTGTAAAAGAAGTTATTTTAACTGTAATTCTTCATTCGTAATCTATCAAATTATATCGGCAAAAATTCAAGGAACGGATGGCGCACTATCGGGCAGCCATACGTGCAGCTTTATTATCCAAAACTAGTGATCAGCCTGTTGCATTTTTCTGAATTTAACCATCCTCTTCACAGTTTGGGATATAGGATGATAGATTGTACACTCTGAACAAACACGTGACTGGACGTCTTATGTGTATGACGTCAGTCTCAAGCGCAGCACACCGGCATTCACAGGGTGGACATGGGTATATAAGGTACGTTTTTCTGTCTTTTATTTATCTTGATGACAATATGAAATAATTTTGGATGAAAAAAGCTATGAGTGCCGCACCTTGATGAACATATATATAAAACACTGAGGGCCTGATTCAGAGCCGGACGCTATTTGCACTCGCTCGTTCAGAAAAAGGGGCCAGATATTTAAATTGAGCGCTCGCTCTTTGCGGTTTGTTGACGCCTCTATGTCTGAACGAGCGAACGAAACATGCGCTCGCTATTTTTTAAAAAACGCCCTCTGGCCGCTCGCATCCTACGTCATCTCCGCTATTTATTAGATTAATCGAGTACATCGAAAGGCGTATGAACTGCTTGCAGTGCTTGTGGTAGGATTTTTCTACCGCAATCATGCGAGCAGTTCAGGCTAAAAGACAACCAAGTGACGTGGTCGATGACGCTGCTTTGTTAATTATGCACACCCTTAAAACGCCCGTTTTGACCGTTTGGCACACCTGCGTTCGGATCTCCACTCCCCATTTTCAAGCACCTTCCCCTGTTACCACCCACAAACGCCTCATCCTGTCACTCAAAATAGCAGGCATTCGCTATTTTGCGAGCACACAATTTCCGACCGCAATGACTGGTTCGCGCATGCGTATTACAACCCATACGCATGCGCAGTTGTGCGAACATCGCTCGGAGCGAACGAGCGGCCGCTTACGAGCGGCTATGAATCAGGCCCTGATTCTGGTGGTCTTCACCACTGTTTTATGTTTTCAGGATGGACACGAAACAATGACTTTCACAGAGAAGTATGTTCACGGCCCTGTCACTTATTAGGAAAATAATGAGAGGCTTGGGCTCAATCAGTCAGAAAGGCTGTGAGTCCAAAAATAAAAGTAAATATCAATAAAATAAAATATCTTATCCACTGCTGCTAGTTCATCGACCAGTAGCTCATCTGGTCTAAGAATATCTATACCACAAATCCCACAAATGTTATGCGCTGAGGATCGACAACCAATAATAAATGTATACTTATGTTTGATTGATAGAATTAGCAATAAAGCTACAAAAGGCTTCCTCAGTATCACTTATTTATTTCAATAAAGTAATATTAAAATATAACATATGAACAGCATAATATATTCAAAATGTATCATCACATCAGGAACAGATAAATACCTCTCATATTAGTGTACACAATTGAATAATAAAATCAACAATTACTGAAAATAGAAACAAGGTCACTTTAAGAGAGATACAATCCTATAAATTTCCACTTGATGACTGCAAGCTTGTAAAGATTGTATTGATATTAGGGATGTGCAGGCTCGGATAGGTTCGAGTTTGCACGTTGAGTTCGGATTTTTCCCTCCAAAAAAACGGAACTCAGAAAGAGGCTAAACGTCATCTTACATGGACGAACATCATCATTCCTGGACAAAAGTCCAGGAATGATGATATTCGTCCATGTAAGATGACGTTTAGCCTCTTTCTGAGTTCGGTTTTTTGGAGGGAAAAATCCGAACTCAACGTGCAAACTCGAACCTATCCGAGCCTGCACATCCTTAATTGATATATGTTTCCTCTCTGCACTAGATTGTGACGAGTTAATTAGGTGTTGTTCAAAAAATTAACTATTTACTTTCACTAAAGTACATATAATTAATTATGTGCTTTATATTTTGAAAGCAAATGAGTCTGATATTATAGCTATTATACCAACAATACAGGGGCGTATCTATAATGGGTGCAGGGTGTGCGGGGCACATGTGCCACTGGGTCGAGGGGGGCCCTTGCACCGCATACCCTGCACCCATAGTATTACTTACCTCTCCAGAGTCCCATATCGGCGTGGGTGTCCAGCGCTGTAGAAACAACTGGAAAATGGCAGCCGGGCCATTTTCCAGTTGTTTGCGCATGCTCAGTACAGGGAAAATGGCCACCGCGCCCATTTTCCCGGTGACCTGTGCATACTCTATAGACTCTGGGTGCACTCAGTGCGCTGCCAGGCGCTGGATGGAGAGGAGGGGGCCTGTGTCGGAGACTGCACATGGGCCCCCTCCTCTCTAGAAATGCCCCTGCAACAATAGTTAAAGTTATGTTATTTTAAATGGAGTTAGTCTTTCAAGATTTTGGAAAAGTTTTTTTGTGAATAGTTTTGTATGGTATTAAGATATAAGGCTGAAAAGGCTTCCTCAGGTTTTCTACACAGCTGTACTGTTTTAAATTAGTATTATGTAATTAAATAATCAATTAACAGCCTTTTGAAGGAAAGAAGGATCACTGCCCTATATCTTGAAAAAGCCCCCAGTTGTGGAGCGAAACTAGTCAATGAGGGAGAGACCATTTTGTTTCAATCTTTTTATCATCACAGCACAGGAAATTTTGGATCTTATTGGATATTGTGCCTTATAAGCTATTGAGCACCCAGTGCATATTGTGCATATGTGGTTACAGCCCTATACAAAGAGTATAGCAATATCAAGGCTGGTTCACCACACTCCCAACTATCTGAGGACAGAGACAAGCCATTTGGGGTGAGCCTGCAAGCCGCGCACTGCAGCAGGGTTTGCGGTAGAAGACGGAGGTGCACGCTTTGTTCCCTGCTATACGGAGGTAACAGGGACTTGTCTTATGCCACGACGGCATTTGGTCCTGTGAGCGGTAACATATACACTACTGGACACCGTAAGTGAATGGGGAATTATGTGATGTGACTCTGTTAAACTGGTCAATACATTTAAACAATAGCACATATCCACGGGCATTATAATCAAGGCACATCCAGGTGTTATATCCATTTCACTCGAATCATCTAACAATAATGACTTTGAGCGATTAGTGACTGAGTATTTGCCATTTTATTATTGCTGGATACGAGGGAGCATCAACCTGCATTTGTGGATTATTCCCATTATATGGGTGAACAAGTAAACACTAGCTGGGCATTCACTATACAGATATCTGTCCAATCTGGCTGGTTGGAATAAAAACCTGGTAATGTATGGGAGCAAATGACAATCGTCCATTTGCTCACAAACACTGGAAAACAGACAAAAATGGCTGTTCAGACAGATTGGTTAAAACACAAATGTAACCAATTTGAATAATTTCTTTTGTCCTTTTGTCAGTGTTTAAAACCATATGATCGACTGTCATTTGCTCCCATACATTACCAGGTTTTCATTCCAACCAGCCAGATTGGACAGATATCTGACAGATAATTGTATAGTGGATGCCCAACTTTAGTTAAACAATCTTTACAAGCTTGCAGTCATCGAGTGGATACTTATAGGATTGTATCTCTCTTGACCTTGTTTCTATTTTTAGTAATTGTTGATTTTATTGTTCAATTGTGTATACTAATATGAGAGATTTATCTGTTCCTCATGCCAGTAGGAAACGCAGGATTTCTAGAAGGGGGTTTCCAAATGCTTGATTTTAGAGCGAATGTCACCAGTCCATGAAGAGGGTAGAATTAGCACTTAACTAACTTTAATATGCGTCCTACAAAGTGTACTGTGTGTAATAATTCCAGCATATAGAGGACCAGCAATCACAGTAAGCCATTAAATGCAGCAGTAGGGCCATCCTTCCTGAGCTGAATGTTTTTATTTTAGATGTGGGCACCATTCCAGAGTATTAGAGCAAGTCCGGGAGTCTGGGGGAGCAGCAGAATAACCTAGTACTGCCCTGGACATATATGTACATATTGGGCTCTATAGCAGCACATCCCTAACAGTGAATGTTTTCCAGATCTCCTAGCTGGTGCACAGGTTATTTATTACTGACTGATACATGTTAAAAGATCCACAGGTGGTACTAATTATTGCATTTGTGATACTGAGAAGAACATTCAGCACTAGTAAAATTCTATTACATTACTATTTCTATTGTGGGCTGGGGGGGGGTTCCAGGCACACGGAAATCCCCCCTGCGTTTGCCTATGGATGCGATGATATATTTTGAGTATATTATGCTGTTTGTATGTTGGATTTAATATTATTTTATTGAAATAAATAAGTGATACTGAGGAAGCCTATTGTAGCCTTATTACTAATTCTATCAATCAAACATAACTTTACATTTATTATTGGTTGTCGATCCTCAGCACAGTCCATTTGTGGGTTTCCTGTCACTTACTAACCTGCTCCCTAGTTACCGCCTAGTATCTGGCATTGGGCATCCTGACACTGGGTTATTGCAGTAGTATAATTAAATACCCTAGAATCCTCCTCCCCTCGAAGATTGGCAGGCAAAACCACACCCACTCCTTGGGCAAAATTTACTAAGCTGTGGGTTCTAAACCCCGGTGGTTTGACGGCGGGTTCTAAACCTTGGGAGTATGGTGGCGGTTTGGCTGTGGTTTCTAAATGACTGCCCTATTCTATTATAATATTTGTTTTGACGGCGGTTTTGGGCTTAGTAATCTGTGGATAGCAAAACTGCTGCCAAACCGCCATCAAACCACTGGGGTTTAGAACCCGCCGCTTAGTAAAATTTTGCCCCTTGTCTTTAAATGTGTTAAGATTTGTCCAGACATGCTGCCATCCTGAGGAGAGAGTAAGAGACAACATTTTCAACAAGCAGGTGAAAAAAATGCATTTAAGCTTTCAAATGCATAAGGTTTGCAACTAAACACCCCTGGCTACTAATAGAGTACACTGCACCTTTTGCTACATATCCCTCCCCTTAGCATCGAAAATTTCAGTGACTCACACCATGCAGGGAGTGCAAATTTCCTGGACAGTTCATCTGCATTTGAGTAGGATCCCCAGCCTATGCTCTACTGGAGAGGTACAAAGGGCCAGCCGAAGATCTGCCCTTGCTGTCTCAGCAAGACTGAGCAGGTTTTTTTAGCAAGTCTGTCAATGGAGCCGCTCTAGTTTCAAAGTGACTAATAAACCGCCTATAGTAGCCTGCCAAGCCCAGAAAAGTTCTCAACTGTGACTTCGTCTTAAGGGACATAGACACTAGACGATTCTCTCTATGAGTGACATTGTTTAGTGTGTTCCTGGCATTGGTGTGCTCAATGTCATTAGCGACATTGAGCGCAGACGCACTGAACGATATCATTCACGATATCGTTCAAAGCCGGGCACCCTCCCTCATCCCCTAGGATGCAACAACCTGACCATATCGTCAGGTTGGCCAGCATGTTCGGGCAATGAACGACAATGACCTGCTGGAGCGCACATCGTTGGTCGTTATCATTCATCGTTTTTAGCGTACAAACTGGCCAATACAATGAATGACTAAATGATAATGATATCGTTATTGTTCAGTCATCCAGAATATCGGCAAGTGTGTATGCACCTTTAGACTTCAACCAATTTTTAACGGCCTCCACTTTTCCTATTTGTGGTGTTACATGACCCTGTCCAACTATGTAACCTAAATACTAGGCTCCTCTCAGGACCACTGGGTTAGCTGTGATCCCTGTGGATCTCAGTGAGGCCAACACTGCTTCAACCTAAAGGAGATGCGATTTCCAATCCTGTGAGTGTATAACAATATCATCTAGGTAGGCCACTGCATAGGCAGTATGGGTTTTCAGTACCTTTGGAAAGTGGCTGCCGCTCCATGCATTTCCACCAGTTCATCCACCCGTGGTGGGTAGACATCCAACTGGGACATGCTGTTTAACTTTCTAAAGTCACTGCAGAATCGTAAGCAGCCATTGGGCTTGGAAACCAACACAGTCGGGCTACATCACTCACTGGTAGACTCCTCAATTACCCCAGGGTTGGATCATGCTCTCCACTTCTTTTTTAACTGCACTCTGTCTCAGTGATCCTATAGGGCTTTTGTTTCACCACTACCCCGGGAGGCATGATAATATCATGTTCAATCAAGAATATGCACCCTGGTAGGGTCGAGAATATGTCCTTATTTCATTCATACCATCTCCTCTGCTGGTCCATTTTGCTCTGTGGACAAGGGAGGCTTTATGGTAACCAAGGACTATTCCACTACTGTACGCAACAACCCTGGCACCAAATTCTCATCATGTTATAGTTTCAATAATTTTCGATGGGATCAGAGAACCCGAAACTAAAGTGAGCTCACTACCGGTATCCACCAAGGCCAGGACCGCATTCTGGTTAACTAGGATTGTTATACGGTATAACCCATTGCCCTTCTGGGGTACACTCATGGTACAACAGCTTGGTATACTGGCCCTGCATCCGGGTGATGAGGCAGTCCATAGACCCCTGCAGTGTCAGACAGTTTAGCCAGACATGTCCATTTGAAGCAAGTTAGTTTAGCCAGCCTCAGGTTCTCCTCTCTTTCCATGGGGTTTTTCACGTTGGGCTTAAGCAGTTCCCGGCCAACCCTGGCTTTTTCTTGGCAAAGGTTTTCGCATAAAGCCAGATTATTTCTTTTTAAGATTTTTTTTTTTTAAATCGTTCTTTTCAAATATCGGAACATCGGAATCACCATCGGAGCATCGTAAACATCACGACCATTGCGACGTTCAATTTGAGACCGGATCCAGGCACCAGGTACGTAAGGGTAGTGAGGGGGGAAGTTTACTTACTGTTCCCCAGCGGCTGCTCAGTTCTGCAGGCGCTGGGTAGGGGGTCCTGCTTTGCTGACCGATCAGCAGTGATCGGCAGCACGGCAGAGACAGGGGGAGAGGGTGCTGACAATCAGAGGGATCGGAAGGTCCCTCTGAGAGCAGCAGCTGCGGGAAGATTCTCTTCCTGCAGCAGCCCTCATATTTATCTGTCTGGACGAAATTTTACGTCCAGTACCGATAAAGAACTGCCTGGTGTGGACAGAAGCTTACATCCATGCCAGACAAGTGGTTAAGAGGACTTGATATATTTGGGCATAAAAACTCAATACTACTATGGAAAAATATAAGAAATAAATAGTCACAATTTTGGTACATAATGAAAATATAGACGAAAGGAAGGCTAACAGTCTCAGGCTGTTTTTGCTGGATAATAAAGAATGGATATGATGAAACATGATTTGTAAGTTCAGCTTCAACTCTAAAGTTCAAAAATAAAAGTTTGATTTGAGGGCTATTTAATCATTAATTGGGTGAGAAGCTATGCTGACAATATTCATGCCAGTACCAGTTTTCTAGAAAATAAAATCTACCAACTTTTTTATCAACTGCAGCGTAAATGTAAAAATACTCTATAAAACTCCACCAGGCAGCAGTATTATGTAGTCATGGGAAGCCAATTAGACGTTGTAGTGCTTGCCAAGAAGGCAGCTGTCCAAGGTAGTGCAGGTGCTGTGTTAAATGTGTTCATGATAGCTGTCCAGAGCACTGCAGATGCTTGATCTTAGAAATCATTTATAATTGAATATTATTTTAGCCTGGAGAAGCTGGTATAGTCGATACATAACATATTCTATTTATATAATGTAAATGTTAAAGTTACTGATGTTCTCTGCTTAAGATGTGTAAAAGATCATGTGTGGAATTTTGGGAAAATAAGGGATATGAGTGATTTCTACATACAAGATCTGGCCATGAATATTGTATTTACAGAGAGCACATTATTGCCAAATTAAGCGAGCATCATCATTATGGAGACAGATTAACAGGTATGACAATGTTTACAGATCCTTCTGGACCAGTGGTCTACACTATACTCCCCTAACAGTGTACAAAAATTAATGTCCGTTAGTTACAGTCACAACCATGTATTACTAATGAGGGATAGGGTGCAATTCAATAATAGGTAACATACTGTATTTGTCACGGTACTAGGTTTGTTGATTTGGAAAGCGGCCCCTTGGGATATCGGTATGTACTGGTGTGTGAGTGAAACTGGATGGCCTCTTAATGCTTTTACTCGTGCAGGCCACTAGTGGTAGCAGCATACAAATGCTGCAGAATGTGTTGGATAGATATGGAGAACAGGGGCAGGCTAGCAGGATAGCCTGTGGCCATACCAGTGTGTAGGATATCTTAGAGCAGACTACACTTACACTGGAACTAGGTGCTGGGAGCACAACTGAAGTAGGCTACAGGAAACACTGGAAACACTAGAACTGAGTGATAGAGCATGACTGAAGCAGGCTGGAAGAATACACTGGAACTGGGTGTCTGAAGCACAACTGGAGCAGATGGCAGGAAACACTGGAAGTGGGTGCTGGAGCACAAATAAAAGCAGGCTGCAGTGACATATGCTGTGAATCAATACTAGAGCAGGTCTTACTGGATTATACTGGAGTGAAATGCTGTGAATCAATAACTAAAGCAGGTGTGCTGAAACACACTAAGGCAAAATGCTGTGAAGAAAATACTGAAACACCCCGAGGGCCCCATTTATCAATGAGTGATATTCTTGTTATCACTCCAGCCAATCAGCTCCTGTCATATTTCAAACACATGACAGTTAGGAGCTAATTGGTTGGAGTACCATTTAAGATTAGTAAAGAATGATAACAAGAACATCACTCATTCAAAATGAGGCCCTGAGGCTGAATTCTGTGAAGCAAAAACTGAAACAGGCATACTGGAACGCACTGAGGATGACTGCTGTGAAGATGGAGGGAGGGCACGAAGGCAGCCAACGGGGACAACCTTAAGCTCTACGACCAGTTCCTATGGTTACCGATGGTCTCGATTAATCCTTATATGGCCGGAGATGACGTGTAATGCGTACGAGAAGGGGGCGTATTTTTTGTCTTACTGCCGCATCCTCCCCTTGGTCGGCCAGCTAACGATCCGATCTTAAGGACGCAACTTGCGAGTGCATCATTTGCATATCCGGCCCCTTTTCCCTTACGTCCGTGCGGCCGCAACGACCGACTCTGGATGAGGTCCTTAGTACTTTATGCAGTGATTCAAGTGACATTCTAGTACGCATTCTTTTTTTCATATTATACCAATCTATTTGGACGTAAAATACTACACTATATATGTTTATTTTGGTTCGGTGTGAGACAATCTTATTTAAGGTTCCTGGTTACCCTGAAGTTTTGAGTGTACCCCACCATATGATGTCCTAGCAAAAGAACCACAGATAAGCGATAAAGTTTTATTTTCTGGAACGCACATTTATATTTGAGCACATGCTAAAACCATTTTGAATTACTACACTATCAGGCGCATGTTCTTTCCAAACCTCATTTATTTTATATATATATATATATATATATATATATATATATATATATATATATATATATATAATGAAATCAAGTCAGAGCGCCCTAAAGTTCCATATAGTGTAAAGTGATTATGTGCAGAAAGTATAAACTATAAATACGTGATTTAAACTAAACCTATCAATTGTAGTGAGATACAATGTACCTCTCAACAGGGCCTAAGATCAAATGATAAATATGGACCATATATATAATATATATATAATGTGTATATATATAAAATACACACGTTTATTTATAACATAACTCTGCTGGTGACGAAACGCATTGGGAGCCTGTACCCTACCTAACTTTACTATCCTCTACATATGAAATAAGATGAGCCTCAAATCTATTTTCATGCACTGTATTTATTTCATCCACTAATACTGAAATTTATTGTTTTTTATTCCTATTTATTTATGTTTTTATGTCTTATGTTAAAATAAATGTGTACATTTTTTAATATATATATTACATATATATATATATATATATATATATATATGGTCCATATTTATCGTTTGTTCTTAGGCCCTGTTAAGAGATACATTGTATCTCGTTACAATTGATAGGTTTAAAGCACGTATTTATTGTTTACACTTTCTGCACATAATCACTTTACACTATATGGCACTTAAGGGCGCTCTGACTTCATTTCATTGTTTATAAATTTCACTATGAGTTGCTAACCACTACTTAAATTATATCAGGTTGAGCAGACGTGGGGGGTGCTAAGAGAATTACACACATTCTCACTTTAGTTACTGTTTGGTACATCACAAATTCTGGCACTATACAAAAACCAATAGACACACACACATATATATATATATATATATATATATTCAGCAAAATAGTGGTATATGGCGCTAGTCCTTAATAATGTCACTTAAAGTCTTATGTAGAAATAAGTGATGCAGCACTCCCCAGATCTTCAGGGTGGCAGTTCCGTCTCCCAAAAAACTGTAGTTCAAGCAGTTGTATCCTATAAAACAAAAAGTGGAAAAAGAGCGCCTCCTAGTGCAATCTCGTATAGACCTTTCAAACCTTCACCAATTTAAATCACCTATGTGGTGGAGGGGTACCTTAAACAGTGGAATAATCCACAATTAAATCAGCATATGAGAATCACTGGTCATTCAGCACTTTTCCTTCCTCATCCAAGCAAGGAGACCCAATCAATTATGTGCCAATCTCAGCAGTATATGCAATCAAGGTAAAGAAAAAGGACCATAGTGTAGTATATTACACAAACAATTTTAATTCACACATAAAACAAAGTAAAAATGCCCGTACAATGTAAAAAATAAAGCAAGCTTATCTGTAGATGATCACATCACAGGTGACCCGGGCAGTAAATCACAGCAATAACCTCAACGCGTTTCGTCCAATCATAATTCACAGGACTTCATCAGGAGGATAAGATAGGATCATAGCAAAGACCTATATATACCCTAAATAATCCTTTAATTAGTGGGCGTGGGTACCGCCACTCCGCAATTAGGATTGCGTTCCAGGAACCGGAAGTGAACCGGAAGTGCGTTCCACTTAACCGGAAGTGGATAATCAAAAGTCCATTTTGGGAATCATTCAAATACTTATTATGGCCCCTATTAGAAGTGGATCGCCCTCTCAGAGCTCACTGGCGTGCCAGATATGCTGAAAGGGTCACAGTGCCCCCAGCTCCAAAAGCCGCGTGTAACTCCGGCGGGCTCTGCTTCTTAATGGCGGCGGACATTTTATTGTAGCATATCGCATCCTTTAGTAACCACTCTAGTGGTGACTGGCGCCATTTTGCCTTAGTCTACATATCAATAGAAGCCAAATGTTAGTCAGGATGATCGCAAAAAACAGTATGACCAAACTTCCATCACTTCTGGACTCTAGGTATAAAATTTATAAATAATGAGCATATAAATATAACAAGAAGAATAAAACCAATAACAGATCTTATATAATAATAAAATGGAAAAATAAAAGCCTCTAAGGATCATAAAATCGGTAATGATCAACAATAAAAATAATACAATAGAACAAGGACTATAAAGAGAAGAGGAATGAATAAAATAAACTTATAAAAACACAATAAACAGTAATAATTAGAATAATAACATAATAATCTAAAGAACACCAAAAATCTAATCTAAAAATGGGGCAATTTCGTAATTATCGTTCAAGCCATTGGGAACCATAGTATTGAGAGAATAAATCCAAAACATCTCACGTCTAGATAATTTATTATCTAAGTTGCCACCTTGTTCTCCCATCTTGACGTGTTCTATGGCTTTAAACTTAAAACCATTCAATTCAGAATTATGAAACTGTTTAAAATGCCTCGGTACACTATGATTGTCCAATTTATTTTTAATACTACGTACATGTTCCTGTATACGCATTTTTAGGAGTTGCTTTGTTTTGCCAATATATTTTAATCCACATGGACATTCTAGCATATAAATCACCCATGTTGTTATGCAGTTCATAAATTCCTAAATTGGAAAATTTTTTGAATCATCAAACTTCATAAAAGATTTGTTTTGCGGATGAATATATTTACAAATAATGCAGAGGCCACACTTAAAAAAGCCTTTTCTTTGAATCTCCCAGTTATTCTCAATTCTTTGTGTTTTCACCTTTAATTGACTGGGAGCCAGTATACTTTTCAAATTCTTGGCTTTCTTAAAAACAATTTTTGGTCTATCCGGTAGGACTGTATTCAGTACACCATCCATTTTCAAGATATCCCAATGCTTAGTCAGGGTTTTACGTATCCTTATTTCCTCTTTATTATATGTAGTGATAAAGAGG
This sequence comes from Taudactylus pleione, assembly GCA_031769625.1. NCBI lineage: Eukaryota > Metazoa > Chordata > Amphibia > Anura > Myobatrachidae > Taudactylus > Taudactylus pleione. Next base: position 52,044,017 of record JAUIMM010000015.1, read on the forward strand.
ACCTCATTGTCATTATTTCTTATCTTTTCTTTGTACTTTAATAACTCAGACCTATTCCTATTCTTTGCTCTTAACTTGGAGTCAATCAACAAGTTGTCAGGGTAACCCCTTTCCTTAAACCTATCCGAATATAATTTAAGTTGTTCCTCACAGGTGTCTTGTTCACTACAATTACGTTTAATCCTGACAACCTGTTGATTGACTCCAAGTTAAGAGCAAAGAATAGGAATAGGTCTGAGTTATTATATATGATCTGTTATTGGTTTTATTCTGCTTGTTATATTTATATGCTCATTATTTATTAATTTTATACCTAGAGTCCAGAAGTGATGGAAGTTTGTTCATACTGTTTTTTGTGATCATCCTGACTAACATTTGGCTTCTATTGATATGTAGACTAAGGCAAAATGGCGCCAGTCACCACTAGAGTGGTTACTAAAGGATGCACTACAATAAAATGGTTGCCGCCATTAAGAAGCAGAGGCCGCCGGAGTTACACGCAGCTGTTGGAGCTGGGGGCACTGTGACCCTTTCAGCATATCTGGCATGCCAGTGAACTCTGAGAAGGCGATCCACTTCTAATAGGGGCCATAATAAGTATTTTAATGAGTCCCAAAACAGACTTTTGATTATCCACTTCCGGTTAAGTGGAACGCACTTCCGGTTCACTTCCGGTTCCTGGAATCCAATCCTAATTGCGGAGTGGCGGTACACATGTCCACTAATTAAAGGATTATTTAGGGTATATATAGGTCTTTGCTATGATCCTCTCTTATCCTCCTGATGAAGTCCTGTGAATTATGATTGGACGAAAAGCGTTGAGGTTATTGCTGTGATTTACTTCCCGGGGCACATGTGATGTGATCATCTACAGATAAGCTTGCTTTATTTTTTACATTGTACGGGCATTTTTACTTTGTTTTATGTGTGAATTAAAATTGTTTGTGTAATATACTACACTATGGTCCTTTTTCTTTACCTTGAATGCATATACTGCTGAGATTGGCACATAATTGATTGGGTCTCCTTGCTTGGATGAGGAAGGAAAAGTGCTGAACGACCAGTGATTCTCATATGCTGATTTAATTGTGGATTATTCCACTGTTTAAGGTACCCCTCCACCACATAGGTGATTTAAATTGGTGAAGGGTCCATAGGTCTATACGAGATTGCACTAGGAGGCGCTCTTTTTCCACTTTTTGTTTTATAGGATACAACTGCTTGAACTACAGTTTTTTGGGAGACGGAGCTGCCACGCTGAAGATATGGGGAATGCTGCATCACTTATTTCTACATAAGACTTTAAGTGACATTATTAAGGACTAGCACCATATATCACTATTTTGCTGATTGTATCATTTGTTCATCTTTGGGTATTGAGGCTGCTGATCCTATACTACACCTTCATTAATTATGTTCCTGAGAACAGGAAATAGGAGAAGGGTGGACCTTTGTGAAAGAATATTTAATGATAATAATGATGAGCAACCTATTAGGAATGATTCCCTGGATGCTCAGTTCTGGGAGATGGAGAAAATATTTGCTAAAGAGATTAGGACATGGTGGGATATTGCTGGTTTGGAACAGTATGCTAAAGTAAATTGGATCCCTAGGGGTCTAAGGATCATTAAACAACCTTGTTTTAATATTCATAATGAGCAGTTTCTCAAAGATTGGGATACCATACTGCATGATTGTTCCATGAAGCTAATACAGTTAATTATTCAGAAGAAAAAAAGGGATCTCACTGAAATTGAAAAAGAATTAACTAATAAGGAAGCATTAATGGAAAAATCTAAGAAAAGTGAGGAATACAAGGTCAATGAGGTTGTTTTAGTCAAAAAATTGGAAAGAATAGAATTAGACGTGATTAAAACTAAAGAGAAAAAGTTCTTCAGAGATAAATTGGACTATCAAAATGGTAAAGTTAAGAAATGGAATGGGAATATGGAAAAATGTAGAGAGAACTCGAGACAGAGCGGACAAGGAGAATGGACTAAAGTACAGTAAAAATCCAAACCTACCTCTAAGAGATTCCCAACTCCTAAAAGAGTGGGTTTCATGAACCACAATCGTTACTCTACATTAAGTAGATTGGGATCCAATAGTGATTCTGATTTTTTATCCCCAATGGCCTCAGATATGAGAGAAAGACCAATGGGAAATATTGGATGTCAAGAACAGGTGAGACGATCATCACCACTAAAAAGAAGGTTGGCAGACGACGAGGGAGAAGGGGGGGCCTTAGCAAATACAAAAAAAAGATGAAATTTACCCAACTAAATGAAGCTTTAGATCTAAAGGATAAAGGCATTTCTAATCTCTCATCGTATCAGTTATCTGAAGCTGAGATTTCATTGTTACGCAAAGGTTTGACATTTGCCCCCACAGCCCAGTCTAACAATTTTCAATTATTTATTGACTTGAATAAATTTATTAGGAAACTAACTTTACATAGACATTTCTTGAAAAAGGAGCCTATAGAAGTAACTAGTGTTATAAATTGCTCCAAGTCAGAATTAAAACTACCTTCAAAATACTACCTGATAGAATCCAAAAGTAGTCAGATAGAGATGTTTTATGAATTGGTGAAAAAAGAATTATGTGATACTAATAATACTACCCAGAGAATAGGTGTGAAAGATAATCTAACCAACTTTGAAAAAAATGCTATAAAAAGGTTAAAAAATAATGATGAGTTAGTCTTCAAACAAGCTGATAAGGGGGGAGGACTGGTCATCATGAATAGGAAGGATTATGAAACTGAAGGTCTCAGATTGTTAAATTATGCTGTTTCCTATAAAAAATTGGATACAGATCCCACAGAAGGATTTGTGGAAAAAGTTCGGATTATTCTGGTGGATGTATTGAGACAAGATTTTATTAGGAAGGATAAATTCCAATATCTGATCGAAAATAACCCAGTGATACCAATCTTTTATTTTCTCCTTAAAATTCATAAGCGCCTGGAAAATCCCCCTGGGAAACCAATAGTGGCAGGCATCAACTCCTTAACAGCACATATTTCAGAGTATGTAGAAATATTTCTGAAGAAATATGTTTGTAAACTGAAGTCATATACTAAAGACACTACAGCTATATTACAAATTTTGGAGAATTTTATTTGGAAGGAGGATTATCATTGGGTTACTATCGATGTCCAATCATTATACACGTCTATAGACCATGAAAAGGGAATAGAATCGTGTAGAGAATTCCTACTTGTAGATCCCATCTTAAGTGAATCACATAAGAATTTTATTTGTATCTTAATTGATTTTATATTGAAACACAATTATTTTACATTTTTAAGTGACTTTTATCTACAGATATGTGGAACAGCAATGGGGACTATTTTTGCACCAAGTTTTGCCAATTTACATATGGGGAGTTGGGAGAATGCTTTTATCTATGGGAACAATGCATTTAGCGATAACATCATTTTATACCAACGTTACATAGATGATATTTTAATAGTTTGGAAGGGTCCTAGATCTAAATTTGATGATTTTATGGATTTTATTAGTGTGAATACATATAATTTATCTTTTACATATAAATTTGATGACCACCAGGTGGAATATTTGGATTTAGTTTTAATGAGTACTAATAATGTTATCCAAACAAAAAATTATATCAAAACTGTGGACACCAACTCCTATGTACATTTCAAAAGTTGTCATGCTGACAAATGGAAAACAAATATACCATTTTCACAATTCTGCAGGATTAAACGTAATTGTAGTGAACAAGTCACCTGTGAGGAACAACTTAAATTATATTCAGATAGGTTTATGGAAAGGGGTTACCCTAACAACCTGTTGATTGACTCCAAGTTAAGAGCAAAGAATAGGAATATGTCTGAGTTATTAAAGTACAAAGAAAAGATAAGAAATAATGATAATGAGGTCCTCTTTATCACTACATATAATAAAGAGGAAAAAAGGATACGTAAAACCCTGACTAAGCATTGGGATATCTTGAAAATGGATGGTGTACTGAATAGTCCTACCGGATAGACCAAAAATTGTTTTTAAGAAAGCCAAGAATTTGAAAAGTATACTGGCTCCCAGTCAATTAAAGGTGAAAACACAAAGAATTGAGAATAACTGGGAGATTCAAAGAAATGGCTTTTTTAAGTGTGGCCACTGCATTATTTGTAAATATATTCATCCGCAAAACAAATCTTTTATGAAGTTTGATGGGTCAAAAATTTTTCCAATTTATGAACTGCATAACAACATGGGTGATTTATATGCTAGAATGTCCATGTGGATTAAAATATATTGGCAAAACAAAGCAACTCCTAAAAATGCGTATACAGGAACATGTACGTAGTATTAAAAATAAATTGGACAATCTTAGTGTACTGAGGCATATTAAACAGTTTCATAATTCTGAATTGAATGGTTTTAAATTTAAAGCCATAGAACACGTCAAGATGGGAGAACGAGGTGGCAACTTAGATAATAAATTATCTAGACGTGCGATGTTTTGAATTTATTCTCTCAATACTATGGTTCCCAATGGCTTGAACGATAATTACGAAATTGCCCCATTTTTAGATTAGGTTTTTGGTGTTCTTTAGATTATTATGTTATTATTCTAATTATTACTGTTTATTGTGTTTTTATAAGTTTATTTTATTCATTCCTCTTCTCTTTATAGTCCTTGTTCTATTGAATTATTTTTATTGTTGATCATTACCGATTTTATGATCCTTAGAGGCTTTTATTTTTCCATTTTAATATTATATATGATCTGTTATTGGTTTGATTCTTCTTGTTATATTTATATGCTCATTATTTATTAATTTTATACCTAGAGTCCAGAAGTGATGGACGTTTGGTCATACTGTTTTTAGTGATCATCCTGACTAACATTTGGCTTCTATTGATATGTAGACTAAGGCAAAATGGTGCCAGTCACCACTAGAGTGGTTACTAGAGAATGCGAAATGCTACAATAAAATGGCCACTGCCATTAAGAAGCGGAGCCCGCCGGAGTTACATGCGGCTGTTGGAGCTGGGGGCACTGTGACCCTTTCAGCATATCTGGCATGCCAGTGAGCTCTGAGAGGGCGATCCGCTTCTAATAGGGGCCATAATAAGTATTTGAATGAGTCCCAAAATGGACTTTTGATTATCCACTTCCGGTTAAGTGGAACGCACTTCCGGTTCACTTCCGGTTCCTGGAACGCAATCCTAATTGCGGAGTGGCGGTATGCATGCCCACTAATTAAAGGATTATTTAGGGTATATATAGGTCTTTGCTATGATCCTCTCTTATCCTCCTGATGAAGTTCTGTGAATTATGATTGGACGAAACGCATTGAGGTTATTGCTGTGATGTACTGCCCGGGTCACCTGTGATGTGATCATCTACAGATAAGCTTGCTTTATTTTTTACATTGTATGGGCATTTTTACTTTGTTTTATGTATGAATTAAAATTGTTTGTGTAATATACTACACTATGGTCCTTTTTCTTTACCTTGATTGCATATACTGCTGAGATTGGCACATAATTGATTGGGTCTCCTTGCTTGGATGAGGAAGGAAAAGTGCTGAACGACCAGTGATTCTCATATGCTGATTTAATTGTGGATTATTCCACTGTTTAAGGTACCCCTCCACCACATAGGTGATTTAAATTGGTGAAGGGTCCAAAGGTCTATACGAGATTGCACTAGGAGGCGCTCTTTTTCCACTTTTTGTTTTATATATATATATATATATATATATATATATATATACAGTATAGACATATAAATATATATCTACATATATGCATACATACATATACATAATAGATATATTTACACACACATACAGTATATATATATATATATATATATATATATACATATACCCATTACCAAAGTTAAATAAAGTAAAATAAGCTGTCACTTACCACACAGCCTGTTGTGCAGGCTCAGGCTTCTGCGCTGCCAAGTCAGTGTCACTCACTCTGGTCTGGGCAGGCTCATGGGTGGGACTGTCAGCCATGTATAGGAGCGGTGGTGCAGGTTGAAGTTGATGGTGCAGTGCTATGATGTCACTGTGCCTGGCAGGCGGCAGACAGCAGGTACTTCATGCTCGCTCACTTTCAGTGCACTGCAGTGGCACTGCTCCTCTTAAGTTACCCAGGCCGTGGAAGGAGATCGCTGAGACAACACCGATGCCGAAATCTCGACATGACTCAGGATGCCGATGCTGGCATCCCGGTAGACGGCATCCCTATCATAAGGACACCGAAGAAAGGTAAGTATCAGCTGCTGGGGGGGGGGGCGTTAGGTTTCGGCAGTCTGGGGGGATTTAAGGTTAGGCTGCGGGAGGAGGAAGGGTTAGGGTTTGGCTCCGGGCAGGGGAGGTTAGGTTCAGGCACCACCGGGGGGGGGAATTAGGGAATTAGGGTTAGGCACTAAGAGGGGAGTGTTAGTGTTAGGCACTAAGGGGAAAGGTTAGGTTTAGCTACTTACCGGGAGGGTTAGAGTTAGGGTGCAGGGTAGGGAGGGTTAGTATGAGGGTTCAGGAAAGGAAGTTTAGGGGGTAATTAGGACAGGGGAACATTACTTACCGTTCCCCTGTCGGATTTGAACTGCTGTCAGTGTACTGACAGCCGGCATCCCGTCCATCTGTATTTCATACCGATTCCATATTTATTAATTATTAAGGTTTATCACTGTTAGTTTTTTTTATGATTTTTCAGTTTAAAGAAAATCACATGAGAAGAATAAACGAACACAGCGCTGAACAAGGGAACACCCTAAAATACACCTCACTTCAGCACAAATGCTATAGGACTGAGGGGCCTATTCATCAACACTAAATTAACGTTTTTAAGGACATTTTCCTTAAATAACGTTATTTTAGTATCCATTAAACCACTTAGCAGAGGAGATATCACTGATATCTCCTTGCTAAGTCCCCCTATATTAGTATGGGGATGTGGAAATTATGGTATTCATCAAATTTCGAAAATTATTACTGTGAGGTGGCGAATAGCAGATGAAACTTACCTGCTTCCAGCTGGACAGGTCCCCTGGCATCTTCCTCCGGTGGTCTGGTGCATCCTCTGGCTCCGGAGGCTGGTCGGACACTGTGTTCTCCCAGCAGAACACAATAAAAATTAGAAAAAACAAAAACCTTTTTTTTTTTCTAATCTGTACTGTGGTCTGCTTGGAGACCATGTGACAGATCAGCTGGAGGACATATAAGTGTTGAAGGGTGGGGGAGGTGAGTGGGGGGAAGGGGGGGAGGTGAGCGGAGGGGTGGACACAAACTTACCGCATCTGTAGGCAGTGCTGCGCATGCGCTGGTTTTACAGATGTAACAGCGCATGCGCAGCACGGATTCCAGCTGCGGTAAGTTAGAGTAGTGAGGGATAACTATCTATTTCCCGAAAAGCTGTCATCGCAAAAATGACTGCTTTTCGGAATAGATAGTTATAGGGAGGAGGAATGATGAATTCCTCTGGTAATTAGGTAGAACTCCATGCGCGTTCTAAACCTAATTACCTCCAGGGAAAGTTTAGTAATGATGAATAGGCCCCTGAGTAACACCATTTTCAATATTTTTTCTCCATATTGGTATTTTTTATTCATATTTGATATTAGTACAATAATTCAGAATAAATTATTTCATATTGCTAATATGGTTTTACAGTGATTCCCCATAATCTTCTAATGTTTTCAACTGAGTGCTATACAGCAGTCACGGCAAACAAACATCATGGCAGCGCTGTAGCTAGACGGCAGTGCGCCCTGTGCAGCACTGCCACCCCTCTCACTCCCTCTCCGCCTCCCTCCTCCCCCCATGAGTGCTTACCCTTACTTCCGAGGGGAGGAGGGAGGGCGGGATCCTGCGCCGACATTCACTGTGCGGCACGCACCACTGCCGGAGGTCTCTTCCTGCAGACCTCCGGCGCAGAGAAGTGTGTGGCCGGTGCCGCTGGAGGATTCCGCCCTGTGCGGAGGCACCGGCCGCACCAACCTCCCTACGGCCCTGCATCATGGTGTTATATGAGCAGATCCTGCTACATAGGTGTACTGTACATATACTTTTACTTACTCCTGTGTCAAAAATGGAAGTTATTTACTAATTAAGTGCAAATACACAGAAACCCATAGAAACTAATTATATATTTGTGTTACTTGTTCTAGATCAATTAAAGCGAATTACTAATGTGTAATTATGGACTGCTAATTACTAATGTTTTATTGTGGACTGCCAATTACTAATGTGTTATTAATAGACTGTTAATTACTAATATGTTATTATGGACTGCTACATCTTTGACTTTACGATTAATGTTATTCAATAACTTCCCAGTTACTTCAGATTACATGAAATGTAATGAACACAAATATGAGTTCATCTGTGCTCTATAGGTGAAGAACATGCTAGCCTGGTAACTGTAGCTTACGTTTGTGAGCCCAAAGGCAACACATTCCCTGGGAAATGGAGAAATGGAGTATGGTGTTTAAAAAGCAATTGATAGAGAAGTGCCATTTAAAATGCTAAAAAGTCTTGAGGTACCATCATTGCAGTGTCGTCAGCCAGCATTGAACTCAGCGTCACCATCACCTGACGTCTGCACCACTGCCGGGAGATTGCATGGCCAGTGAGAGTGGGGACAGTCAGGACCTGGGGCGGGTGCCTATTTGTGGGCGGCACTGTGGGAGGAGCAGAAGGGGTCAGGGATCAGTCTCACAGCTCAACTCCTACAGCTAAATGGTGTGACCCAAGGTGATTCACTGTCACTGACAGTCAGTGACACTCGTATAAGGGGATGGCAGTCACCTGAGTGGCTAGTAAGAAAGGTGGTACAGCTACTGGTCCATACTGCCTTACTTGCAACAATGGTCTCCAGGGGATCCTGTGTTGGCCTATTTTTTTAAGGTGGACCTGGAGCTGCAGATCCATCTGCCCCATTGTTAATTCGGCCCTGAGCTGGATCAGGTAAGTCTAGTTCAACTGTAACTACGGAATATCTAATTATAGCGCCCCATTTAACAACAAGGCATAATCCCTTTAGCACTCATAAAAGGGGTTATGGCCTCATTTCAGAATTTAACAAACAGATGTAATCTTAGCTTATTGCTGTTTGTCACTGTACCACTTATGCCAGTGGTGGAACTAGAAAGTGACGGGCCCAGGTGTAAGAATATGCTTTGGGCCCCCCTATGCAGGGGTACCCCTGTGCAGTGCCCTAGTAGTGCGCATTATATAGTGCCCCCAGTAGTAGTCCCTTCTATGTGCAGTGCCCCCAGTAGCAGCCTCCCCTATGTGCAGTGCCTCCAGTAGTAATCCCCCCTATGTGCAGTGCCCCCAGTAGTAGTCTACCTATAGAACACACAAAAAAACTCTTACCTGAATCCCCGCTCCTGCGCCCGCTGCTGTCTGCTCATCTGTACTCCCGACCCGCTCTCACTCTGCACTATGGGACGTCATGACATCTCTCCCATCACCCACTGCGGGAGCCCACAGGTGGCGCTCATGAGTGAGCTCCAAACCGGCTCCCTCCATGGACTCGGCAGCCAATGAGAATTTGTCTGACTTTCATTGGCTGCAGAAAAACAAATACACTGCTGCTGGGTAGTACGAGTGTGCTACCCAGGGCCAGCGGCAGTGTTTGTTGTGTAGTGCGGACCGCAATCACTGTGGCCCGCACTACACTGTGGGGCCCGGGGGACACTGGCAGCAGGTGCAGCGGTGCTGTGGGCCCCTGCACCACAGCGGGCCCCAGTGCAAGCCACTGGCTGCACCGCCGATAGATCCGCCACTGGCTCATGCCATTTATAGATACCGAGAGGGATATGGTCCCCATTGCCATGTGCATTACACAACAGGCTTGCACCGACAGCGATAGGCTGCATGCAACAGTGTGGGGATGCTGCCATGGATGGGGATGCCACTGGACCTCACTGGAGGGGTAAGTAATGTAAAATACCAACAGCATATTCGTTAGTATCACTGCCATACTTAATATGCCACTGGTAATAAGGATCATTATTAAATGGGGATCTTAGTTTTTCTCTGTACAGGTGATGAGCACTTATGCATATACATGGTACAATTGTAAAATGTTGTAATGATATGATGCTATGTCATATGATAATTTTCCTTGAGAACAAATTCTTCTTTAGACAGATATGTCCTCGTCTATCCTCTGTGCGGTACGAGTCGTGCTACACAGGGCGCATGGGAGCCAGCAGACTCAGCAGGCGCCGGGCAATGCGATATGAATGAGACACACAGGCAGACCTTGCTTATTAAAATTATATATGGTATGTGTATGTTCTGTGTGAGACCGAGTCTGTAAAATCATCACAACGGAGCGTGGTATGGAAAACAGCCACTGACACTGTAAAGTAGCATTTTGTATAGAGATACAGCTGCAGTCGCACACAGAACATACACATGCTGCACATTTGCGGTGAAAAAGACACATGAAATGACTGGCACTGGACTAGGCGCAACTAGAAGAGCTGTTTAACGCGACTGCAGCAACAACAACAAAGGACACATATGTAAATCGAGCCCTTAGTGATGCAGTTACCATTATCGGTAGTTTGAAATGGTATCCAGTTGACTTGTTGATATCAAGAAAGTCGACATTTAGAATGTCAACAGTTTCTGAATGTCGACAGTCAGAAAGTTGACATGGTCATTAGGTTGACAATCATATGTTGACATATATTTAGGTCATGTCGAAGCTGGATAATTGGCTGAGACAAGATCAGCTTAAAATTAGATCGTAAAGACGCCATCTTGCAACTGGCCGCAAGACGCCATTTTAGAAAATGAGATCGCAAGATGCCATTTTGCGAATGGCCGCCCAAGCGCCATTTTAGGTAAACTCACACTTAAGTACATATGGCGATATTACTATTAGCATCATGCGATTGCATCTTTCACCATTTCTCATACACACATTAATATGCACAATTGCGCTGTTAACTAGTCACATATTAGCGAATGCATAAGATCCTGTATGAAAACGCTGTTTATTAGCTTCATGCGAACAGGAAACCAGAGACAAGCAGTTGTTAAAGGCTGGACTGTATATATTTGAATCAACCTGTTAAATGCTCTGCAACAGATGCATCCTCCTGGGAACCAATGGCATCAGCGACAAGCCTCTCTATTGTGTTGTCTGTTTCTGTGAGAGTATAAACATGTGTGTTGTGACCCCAGTCTGAGTCTTCTTGCTGAATGCTGATAGACGGGGGTTTCTTGCTGAAGCCTACATCTGGCCCAGAGTGCTGCGTATGTATAACTGTACTTGAGTCTGTATAATTCTTTGCGCTAAATTTTACTTAGATCATGTAACTGACTGTACTTTTACTTGAAATATCACTTTGTGCTTTGGAACCACAGGTAAACGGTCTGGAGTCTTTATTTACTATGTGACTGCGTATGCAAAATAGCGTCATCCTTAGAGGTTTATAGGCAGGATATTGGAAGGTATAGGCAGGATATTAGAAGGTATAGGCAGGAGTGTATAGAGGTTCTAATTCAATATCCTTAGTTGGGGGCTCATAGTGAAGTAACTTACCTACTCACACGATACATACGGTTATTGATATCTCACCAAAGGGTGTAGTGGCCACATGTAGGGTTTACCTGCAAACGCTCCGTGCTGAGAAATCGATACCCGTTTTCGTGTGAGCCAGGGACGCTGACTAGAATCCAGGGACAAGAGAAGAAAAAGTTTGTTTTCCTTTGTTGATAGAACCTTATGTTTAGAGGAGTGCTGCAGTATTGAGCACGCGACTGAGTCGCAGTTTTGCACATAGTCAAGACGCACTTTTGTGTACGCAGCTAAAAGTTGTCATACGGTTGTGTGGTAGTCGCATTAATGTGTTAGCGACTGGTCGCACAATAGTGTATACATACTTCCGGTTGTGCTGCCACGTGTTTAAGCAAAGCCGTTGAGGTTTACATTTTTCAATTGATATCAATATCTGGGTTAACGTGTATTTTTCAGCGCAGGAAAAAAGTGTGTAACAGTGAGTATTTGTTGGTAGTGGTAACTTGTTCCCTAAAGTTAGAGGTACCGTATGACCTTTAAGGGCTAAGTGCTAGCCGCTCGGTAAGTAACTTACCTTTCTATACACAGTAGCAGGTGTACATGTTGTCTTTGTTGTAGAGAGGTGCGTGGAAGTAGCCGACTTAAACTTCCATAGGTGAGGAAGTTGCCTTCTTAAATCTTATCCGGGTGTGTGGAGTAGCCTTCTTCAAATCTTCACAGGTGTGTGGGCGCTGCCGTTTAAATCGTCCACAGGTAAGTGAAAGTATCTTGACTGTCTTTCACCAGTTTAAATCTTTATTGAAAAACGTAGGAGCTGTCTCAGAATGGGAGCCATGCAAACAATAGAGGTGTTAGACAATGATGTGCTGCTAATGGAAGCGCTGCTTGGATCGGCCAGTCGTATTATGCATACTAAGTACGGTACTTATGCAATAAGGTATTGTGATGTATGGTTTAAAATGACAATGAAGAGTGTTGGACCATTTCCCAGAATTGGTAGTTTTGATAAAGATGTATTAGATAATGTCCAGGATCACATCAGTCTGATGCGCTCCCGAGAGAAAAAGGTCAAATATTATGAATGTTTAAAGTTGTGGCAGCATGAAGGGGATGCGTGGCTTAAAAATGCGCAAGCGACGCAAACCAGCATTGCGAGCACATTGCCAGAGAATACATCCGTGATGCTAAATTGCAATGCGGGCGAGCCGCAAATTGGCGCGCACGTGCAACAAGGTAGCGTTGTGGAAAGTATTGCCAGCAGTTCACGCGCACCACCTCCACCTTATGTGGATGGAGGTGCAAGTACAGTTATCAAAAATGACCATAAAAATGTAACAAGCAATTTGTACCCTCTCTTAAGCAACCATAAAGAATATGTTCATGATGTGGATGATGAGCCTATTGTAATGTCTGCCATTTCCCATGCTGTGCAAATGATAGATGCTGCACCACGACAATCACGAGTGGTGCCGCCATCTCCATCGGTAACAGCAAGGGAAGTGCTAACACCCTCTGCATCCATGGAGGAAGTTGTTAATACCATACATAGCAGCAACAGATTAAACCCCCAGCCAGGTAACAAGGTCAAAGGTAGCAGCGCTGCCGGTCTGCATCCCATTCGGACAATAACCGCTCCGAATGGAAATGCAGATGCAAACGGTGTAGTGCCCACGAGGGAAGTGGTAACGCATTGTCCTTGGACAAGAGCAGAACTAAATTCCATCATAAATGATTTCCCCGATCCCAAAAAGGAACTAGCCAAATGTCAAAGATTTTTGAGGAATTTGGGTAGTTCTCATCAAACAACTAATAAAGATTGGCATGTGGTGTTAAGGGCCTGTCTACCATGCAATACCAACGTGATAAAATTTATCACGGATTGTGTTTTGGATGGCGACGTTCCCTTAACAGACCAAGTAAACCAAGGTAACATTTCCCGCATTGTAACTCAATTGGGTATATATTTTCCGGTAGTAGTTAACTGGAACAAAATTTTCACTATAAAGCAAAAGGAGCGTGAATCTGCAGAAGATTATTGCGACCGGGCTCTGCAGGCTATCACCCAGTACACTGGTATAGAAGATATTAAAGATAGCACTCACCACAGGGGAATGATAGTCACGGTACTCATGGATGGTCTTAAAGAAAACTTAAAGACTCGGGTTCAGACCTCACAACCTGGCTGGAGGGGAGTCACAATAGATACCCTCATAGAATCTGCCATAGAACATGATAAGAACATCTCAAAGAAGAGAGAGACCCAGAGCGAAAAACTAATGGCTGTCAGTATCCAAGCTCTGGAAGGAATGACGGTAACATCACAGCCAACAAACACACTTGCATCTACACACACACTTACACCTGAACCAGTATACGTCCTCACTAACCCCACGCAACAGCAAACACAGCTCTATTCTACTAACCCTACACAACCACAGGTCCCATACTACTCACAAACTTCATATCCCCCACAATACCCTTATCCTCCATATCCCTACCCATATCCACCACCTTTTCCCTCTGCTCAAACCTCACAACAACCCGTGTCTTCATCCGATCTACGATTATGTTTTAATTGTAACCAGCCAGGACATTTAAGTAGAACCTGCAGAGTAAAAAGGGTAGGACCCCCAAACCAGAGAGTACCTGGATATCCCCATAAGAGACCAGAGACCAGCAAATGTCCAGCAGGCACCAGCTCCAATTGTGGCCGTTAATGCTTTATTGGAGAATGGTAGCCAACGCTAGGGGTCAGGTCATACCTGTAGTCTACAGATAGTCAGGTTAACGGGAAGTACTAGGGAAGAACAGGTCATAATGGTTGATGTAGCTGGTACTAAATATCCTTTTCTTGTAGACACAGGGGCGACCAGGTCAGTGATAAAATCTCCCGTTAATTTACAGGTGACCAACGAGACAATACCAACAATGGGTGTAACAGGTAAAGTGGAACATTATCCTTTAACAAAATCCACAGAAGTTACTATCGGGCCGCTGCATACCAGGCATTCTTTCCTTCTGGCTGCTGCGGCTCCTACTAACCTGCTGGGTAGAGATTTGTTATGTAAGATGGGATGTGTTATATATTGCACCCCTGATGGTGTATTTCTAGATATTCCAGGGAGAGTTGCGCACGAGGTTCTGGATATGTTGGACACTCCCCAAAGGATAATGTATCTCTCTACAAGTTTAAATGAAAATCCATCCCAGGTAGATCAAATGTCCCAAATTCCAGATTCCCTTTGGACTAAGGATGGACAGGACACTGGATTAAAGGCAAAAGTAAGCCCCGTAATGGTAATGGTAAGCTCCAAAAATTCCCCCGTACCCACTAAAACAGGAGGTAGAATTAGGGTTTTTTCCAATAATCGAGCGATTATTGCAACAGGGAATTTTAGTTCGTACAGCTAGTGTAGCCAACAGTCCCATCTTTCCGGTGAAGAAGAGTGGTGGGAGGGGTTATAGGCTGGTACAGGAGCTTAGAGGTGTTAATAAGGTAGTAGAGAGACAATTCCCCGTAGTGCCAAATCCAGCTATCATTCTTATGCAGATCCCTCCAAATGCAACCCTTTTCACTGTCATTGACCTCTGTTCTGCTTTCTTCTCTGTGCCTCTCCACCCTGACTATCAGTATTTATTCGCATTTACATACAGAGGTGTACAATATACATGGACACAGTTGCCCCAAGGTTTCATAGACAGCCCCAGTATCTTCTCCCAGGCCTTGCACGACTGTTTACAATCTTTTCAACCTGTCATTGGATCTGTTCTAATTCAATATGTGGATGATTTATTGCTATGTTCTGATTCATTTATGTCATGTTTGAATGATACTAAACTTTTGTTGCTTCATCTCTCACATACAGGACACAAGGTTGCTAAGGACAAACTACAGCTGTGCTAATCCAGAGTAAAATATTTGGGACACTGCCTAACCAAGGGGTTACGACATCTCACAAATGATAGAATCCAGGCCATACAGAACATGACACTGCCGCAGAATCAACAGCAAATTCGTACCTTCTTGGGAATGTGTGGATAGTGTAGAATGTGGATCCCAGGTTTTTCTATTTTGGCCTTGCCTTTGCAGGATTTAGGACCTCATTCAGAGTCGGTCGAAGCGGCCGCACGGTCGTACGCCACTGATGTTCGCTACACTGCACATGCGTAAAGTTCGCAATGCGCGTGCGCAAACTAGCCGCTACGATCAGAAATTTCTCTCTCCTTGAACACAGCCAGGTCGGTAGTTTGAGTGACAGATGGAGGCGTTTGTGGGTGGTAACAGGGGAAGGTGCTTGAAAACGGAGTGGAGATCCAAACGCAGACGTGCCTCATTATGCGAACGGCGTTTTATGAGAGTGCATACGGATTATGGGAGTGCATAATTAACAAAGTAGCGTCATGACACATGTGACATGGGAGGTTTTACACTGACATGATCGTAGAGCTTAAGAGAGGGTATGGTCAACCTTAAGCTCTACGACCAGTGCTGATGGTTCCCGATGGTCTTGATTAATCCTTATATGCCCGGAGATGACGTGCAATGCGTACGAGAAGGGGGCGTATTTTTTTGTCTTTTGACCGCTTCCTCCCCTTGGTCGGCCAACTACCGATCCGAACTTAGGGACGCAACTTGCGAGGGAATCATTTGAATATCTGGCCCCTTTTTCCGTACGACTGTGCGGCCACTTCGACCGACTCTGAATGAGGTCCTTAGCCTCTTACTCAAAGCTTGATCGTGTCATACACACAGAGGAATCAGAGCAGGCTTTCCTTAATCTTAAGGATAGTCTGACAAAAGCACCTGCATTGGGAATACCTGATTATAAAAATCCTTTTGATTTGTATTGTACGGAAGCTGATGGTTGTGCTGCAGGTGTCCTCACACAAAAACACGGTGATGCCAGTAGGCCCGTAGCATACTACAGTGCCCAATTGGACTCTGTGGCAAGATCACTCCCCACCTGTTTGAGAAGTGTAGCAGCTACCGCTCTATTGGTGAGTAAAAGTGAGGACGTAGTATTGGGTCATAATATGATTGTCTATACTCCCCACACTGTATCTGCTCTGCAGAATTCTGCTCAAACCAGACACGTCTCTTCAGCTAGGTTTACCAAATGGGAACTAGCTCTAATCGCACCTGCAAACATCACTGTTAAACATTGCAGCATGATGAACCCAGCAACGTATTTACCATATGTACAACATGATGTACAAAGGGTGGAAGGGGATGAGTTGCTGGCGGGAGGTGAGTTCAGTGGACATAATGATGCACACGATTGTATGGAATATCTGAATCAGACCTTTACTGCTAGACCTGACATACATGACACACCTTTAGAGAATGTAGATGTAACTTTTTACACGGATGGGAGTTGTCATAGACAAACAGACACAGGTGAATTATGTACAGGTTATGCTGTTGTAAATGACACAGACATCATAGAAGCTAAACCTCTTGGTCCTCCTCACTCAGCCCAGGTGGCAGAGTTAGCAGCACTAAGTAGAGCATGTGAACTGGCAGCAGGTAAGTCTTCTAACATTTACACTGACTCGAGGTACGCGTTCGGGATGGTGCACGATTTTGGGGCTCTATGGCGTCTGAGAAATTTTATGACAGCAGCAGGCACACCAGTTGCACATTCCCAACACATAAAACATCTTTTAGAAGCAATCCAACTGCCCAAAGCGGTGGCAGTAATTAAGTGTAAAGCCCATACATGTGAGGATGATCCGTTGTCACTGGGCAACAACAGAGCCGATGAAGCTGCAAAATGGGCAGCAGGGTTAAAAATGTTTTCTCCAAGTGAACAAAATATGTCTTTCCAAACAATTGATATGCTGAAATTAATTGAGATGCAAAATTTGTGTTCAATCCAGGAAAGGTCCATCTGGAAGTCTAAGGGATGTGGGCAAGAGTCCTCTGGGCTCTGGAGGGATGGACAAGGTAAACCAGTAGCCCCCAAGGCATAATACCCCAGCCTGGCTGAGGCAGCACATGGTCTGACTCATCTGGGAAAGCAAGGTATGTGCAAATTGGTAAGAGCATACTGGTGTGCACCAAGTTTTTCTTCACAAGCAGAAAAGAGAGCAATGTCCTGTCTGACCTGCTAGAGGAAGAACATATGGAAAGCGATCCCTACCAAACTGTCCCACATTCCACCGACTGATGGACCTTTCCAGGTGATACAAATTGATTTCATCCATTTACCACCCTGCAGGAATCTCCAGTATGTATCGGTGTGCACTGACGTATTTTTTAATTGGGTTGAGGCCTACCCAGCGGCCACTAATACTGCTGCATTTACTGCCAAGAAAATAGTTCAGGAATTTGTATGCAGATACGGTATCCCTAAAATCATCGAGAGTGACAGGGGTACTAATTTCACAGGTGATATTTTACAAAATATGTGTAAGCTGATGGGTATTAATAGCCGACTTCACACCCCCTACCGACCGCAAGCCAGTGCCAAGGTAGAGAGGATGAATGGGACTATTAAAAATAAGTTAAGTAAAATCATGGCAGAGACTGGACTAGGATGGCCAGAAGCGTTACCGTTGGTTCTGCATAGCATAAGGACCACTCCTAGTCCCCCTTTAAATCTGTCCACATTTGAAATACTGTTCGGTAGACAACCTCATTTGATTATAAGCCCACAGGAAGACTTGAAAGGTAACAACGAGGTAACTGTAAGGTATCTTATATCAATGAGTAAGCAATTAAAACAGCTACAGCAGAAACTAAAATTGTTGTCCCATGATATGCCTGAAACTAACTGTCATGATGTTGAACCAGGAGAATATGTTATGATCAGAAATTTCTTGTGTTCAGGTTGTTTGACTGATCGGTGGGAAGGTCCATACCAGGTGCTGCTGACAAGTACTCCATCTTTGAAGGTGGTTGAGAGAGATACCTGGGTCCATTCCACTCACTGCTAAAAGGTCAATCAACCGGTGGAGAAACATGTCGGAGACAAGGCTGATAGCGTGGACCTGTCGATCGCGAACTTGTTTCGGGAGGATTGAAAAGGTCATAGTGAGATACCTGAACTAAAAGAAATTTGTAGGTCTTGTTGTGGCAATGGTGTGTTCATTTTCATGTTCTCTTTTAGAGTGTTCACCATTCTGGTTGGTTCTGGGATATCCGATTTCTGTGAAGGGGGACCGATTGAGGAGATCGGAGCTGATGGCAGTGCTGATGGAGTGGAATCAGGAGGAGTGCTAAGCCAATCAGGGGAGTGCCTGACCAATCTTAGTACTGTTATTGTTAAGAGAGCTGTTATTTCGGATACTCGGGGACGGTGTGGAAGTTTATCGTCTGAAGATTCCTGTATTTGTGAGCTTTGTGGGTCCCTAGTTGATGAGAACTGTATTCAACGGTGCCAGCCTAAATATAACCCGGGGGTGGGTATCCTTTAGAGGATTATCATAGCATGGTAGGCAAAGTATTAAATCAAACTGATTGCTGGGTGTGTTCACATGTGCCACAGGGACAGCATAATGAAGGATTGGTGCCATTTCCACTGAATATCACAGAAATTTGAGAATTGCAAAAAGGGAAAACATTGGATGGAAAATTTCTCTCATCCAAACCACCTCATTTCAAACTCTATCAATTCCAAGTAGATAGATCACTTTTGTGTTTGAACATAACCAACCCCAATACACCCGGGAGTTGGGAATTGACAGGGAATAATCAGACGATGACCTTTTCACAGAGAGCTGATAATAAGTAGGTAAATCATGATCTGTTACATTCAATTAAATCTAGTGGGAAACATTTTAGGTACCGGTATGCATTGAGTTCCACCAAAGAAATTATTGGTAAGGTACCAGATGGTTATTGTGCTAAAATAATACAACCAGAAACTTGCATATACCAGATGGAAGAGCCTGAGATATGATTGTTTGCAAGTGAAATGTGCTTAATGATAATGATGCATACCATGCCTTATGTTCTCCCTGATAAGGTGTATTTTATATGTGGAAGAAAGGCATATAAGTGGCTATCCCCGAGTTCCGAAGGTTTGTGTTACCTGGGAAGAGTAATCCCAGAAGTTATGACCCTCACACATGTTGAAATGCTTGGTATCCATAAAAACACACCATCACCATACCTTCACACGCAATATGAACACAGAGACAAACAAAATATGATACCTGGTGACGTGCATAAAGCCACTCAGTCAATTAGTGAGACAAATGGCTTCCAAGTTTTAGTCACACTGGATCCCACCAGGATCGCTCGGGGTACATTAAATTTTTTATATATTCAGGAACTTGCTAAATTGATAGATAATATCACCGAGATGTATGATGACACATTCAGGTATACAGGGAGAGAATTGCAAGCATACAAGAAAGAACTGGTGCAACACAGGCTAGTGTTAAATTATTTAACTGCTGTTACTGGAGGGTACTGTGTAATGTTGGCCACCCAATTTGGAGTAAAATGTTGCACCTATGTCACCAATGATACCAGCGACCCCAAGGAGGTGATAGACCAGAAGATGGATGAAATTCTGCAGCTAAAATGGGAGTTTCGTAAGAACCATAATGCTTCAGTGGCTGAAGTAGGGGAGAAGATAGAAGGATGGGTTTCATGGCTGAACCCAGTGAAATGGTTCTCTAGTTTAGGGGAATGGGTCCAGGAAGTAATCGCCAGCATAGGGAAATTCTTGATCCTTATACTGATTGTCATCATAATAATTGGCATATGTGTCCGGTGTGTTCCTATTGTGTTGAAGTGTGGAAAATGTAAAACTAAAGTAAAATGAAAGAACGAAAATATGATGGTGGTCAGTAATGACAATATGAATACCGAGGTAAATATAGAACTGCATTACAACCCTGAACTAGGAAATACCATCATTTAATGTATTATATTTAGACCTGCATAGAATGTATTACTGAAATGTTATTTTTAAAACACCTCAGATAATGTAAAGTCTCAAATTCTCCTTCAAGACTGCCTTTATCGGACTGGTGTATCCCCACACCTTTCACATGATCTTCCAAGATCCGCGGTGTGCATATAATAGTAGTTTTTTGTCCCCACTCAGAGACACATTATTGATGGATTAAGAACCACCTTGTGCCATCCAATAATAACACTAAATAATATATAAATGTAAGCCTAAATTAATTTTTAAAATCAGATTGTGATAGCATGTTGTTTGCTATAAAAGGGTGGACTGTCAAAGCTGGATAATTGGCTGAGACAAGATCAGCTTAAAATTAGATCGTAAAGATGCCATCTTGCGACTGGCCGCAAGATGCCATTTTGGAAGATGAGATCGCAAGACGCCATTTTGCGAATGGCCACCCAAGCGCCATTTTAGGTAAACTCACACTTAAGAACATATGGCAATATTACTATTAGCATCATGCGAATGCATCTTTCACCATTTCTCATACACACATTAATACGCACAATTGCGCTGTTAACTAGTCGCATATTAGCGAATGCATAAGATCCTGTATGAAAACGCTGTTTATTAGCTTCATGCGCACGCATCTGCCCCAAGTTAACTAGCGTTTTTATTTCAATCACCAAATACTTACACAGCACATATTCACATAAAAGGTCTCATAAGCTTTAAAGTATAAGATTCAAGTTTGTTCATTTATTATAATTGCTGAGAAATAAAGGTTATTTAGTAGCTAAGGTTTAATACATGATAAGTAAGTCATGTTTGATATTATACTGATCTGCACTCTCAACAGCATTTTGATATCGTCAGTGTGAAGATTGCAACATGCATTCTCAACTTATGGACCGCAGAGACTTAAAGCACCGAAATGTACATTATATGACCAACTGTTAGGATGTGCATGAACAGGAAACCAGAGACAACCAGTTGTTAGAGGCTGGACTGTGTCTATTTGAATCAACCTGTTAAATGCTCTGCAACAGATGCATCCTCCTGGGAGCCAATGGCATCAGCGACAAGCCTCTCTATTGTGTTGTCTGTTTCTGTGAGAGTATAAACATGTGTGTTGTGACCCCAGTCTGAGTCTTCTTGCTGAATGCTGATAGATGGGGGTTTCTTGCTGAAGCCTACATCTGGCCCAGAGCGCTGCGTATGTATAACTGTACTTGGGTCTGTATAATTCTTTGCGCTAAATTGTACTTAGATCATAGCGTGTAACTGACTGTACTTTTACTTGAAATATCACTTTGTGCTTTGGAACCACAGGTAAAAGGTCTGGAGTCTTTATTTATTATATGACTGCGTACGCAAAATAGCGTCATCCTTAGAGGTTTATAGGCAGGATATTAGAAGGTATAGGCAGGATATTAGAAGGTATAGGCAGGAGTGTATAGAGGTTCTAATTCAATATCCTTAGTCAACATGGTTAAAATGTAGAGATGTGCACTGACACCCGTGTTTTGGTTTTGGATCTGTATCTCCTCTTGTTTTGGATCTGGATTGGTTTTGCCAAAACATCCCTTCCATGTTTTGTTTTTTGTTTTTGGATCTGTATTTAAAAAAAAAAAAATCATAAAAACAGCTAAAATCACATAAAATGGGCCTGTTTGTGTTCCTACAGTATTAATAACATTTATTTCCACTCGTTTCGAGTCAATATTGACCACCTCACATCTCATAATATTGTTTTCATACAGTTTAGGCCCAAAATTTGCACCAAGCTAGCTGGCTGACTAAGCTAAGCGGCAGCAGTGGGCGGCACAAACACGTGGCAGTTCAACTTCCAAAATGGTACATCAGGAAACAAATGTTTTTATTATTCAAGAGAGGCCTGAGGGAGTTGGAGTATGTATGTAGTTGAAGGAAAGGACAGGAAGGGTTGTTTGGTAGTAAATTTTATTTAAATTTAAAAGTAAAATTTTAAAGTAAATTTATGAGGGAGAAGGGGAGGGGAGGCATTTTCAAAAAATATTTTACTCATTCACATCAGTCCTTGCCCCATCCTTGAGCACCATGCCTGCTGCTGCTGCTGCTGGGAGTGGATTTTCATCCCAGAAGGGGACCAGGACTTCTAGTAGTGCTTTCAAAAACAATTGACTGTTAATTAATCCTTTGCAAAGGTTACACTTGAAAAGCATTTCCCAACCTGTACAGGGACATTAAAAAAACATAGTTATTTAATGCCCTCCACACTGCCATTGTACCCACTGTCCACTTAACCAGCACAGCACAGATATGTGGACAATTTTAACGGAGTAAATGCAAGATTTAAGATTTAAGGTCTTATGTTGTGTCTTTCTTGATAATCCTGCGCCTGCTTCTGCTGCTAGGAGTGGATTTTAATCTCAGAAGGGGACCAGGAAGAGTGCTTTCCAAAACAATTGACTGTTACATAAACTTTTGCAAAGATTGCACTTGAAACTTTTTCCCAAACTGTACAGGGATACAGGGACATTAAAAAAAACATAGCTAGTTAGTCACCTTCAAACTGCCGTTGTACCCACTGTCCACTTAACCAGCACGGATATGTGGACAAGCGAAACAGAGCAAATGCAAGATTTCAGATTTAAGGTTTAAGCCTTACATTGTGTCTTTCTTGAGAATTATTGAGTGCCATGCTTGCTGCTGGGAGTGGATGTTCATACATTGTTTCATTTTCCCAATGGACACATATCTGAAGAGATGTAAAGAACTGTTGATAAGCAAATTGTCAGCTCAAGTGGCACGTGATGCTGCGCAGGCTTCTCCTTCAGTTTCTCCAGCAAGTGCATCTGCCGAGAAAAAAATATACTTTCAAAACACCCACTGATGATGCAGTTGAGTCAACACAACTAAGGGCCTGATTCAGACCCACTCGCGAGCGGCTGTCCGCTCACAAGTGGGTCGATGGTCTGCACTGCGTATGCGCACGACGGAGGGAGCTCCGTCGTGCGCATGCGCGAGACGCGACGAGCGAAGGACTTTCCTTCGCTCGTAGTGTCTGATCAAAGGTGGCGTGCTGTCGATGTTAATTGACAGCACGCCCCCTTTGGTGGGCGTGCCGAGGGCATGCCTCCCAGACGGAGGCGTTCCCAAGGGAACGCCTACCGTCAGAAGCCGGCCCCACAGACATCACTAGTGATGTCAGTGGGAGTGAATTTGGCTCTGATAGAGCCAAAATCACTCCGGCCTTGCGGTTGAGAAACTCAACCGCAGGCTTCGGCTCGCAGTGGCGATGGTCGCGATGGTCAAGACCATCGCGACCATCATCCTGCACGCTCGTATATGCTGTGGGTGGTGACCCACAGCTATACGAGCGTCCAGGAGGACTCTCCATATTTATGGAGGTGGGCCCTGATTCAGAGCGAGCGGCTCTGAATCAGGCCCTAAGTTTTGACGTCTGGTCAGGTCAGAATTGCCTACAATCAATGACACCTCTACCATGGCTCCATCTGATATGGTCACCATTCAAAGAATGGTTGCGGACTATTTAAACATTTTTAATGATAGCATCCAAATAGGCATGTCAGACAGTCCGTTTTATTACTGGCAGGAAAAAAAGGCAATTTGGAGGCCCTTGCACAAACTGGCTTTGCTTTAGTTGAGCTGTCCACCCTCCAGTGTGTACTCAGAAAGAGTTTTCAGCACAGCTGGGAACCTTGTCAGTGATCGCTCTGAGACTACTTCCCCAAAATGTGGAAAAGATGATGTCCATCAAAATGAATTACAAATTGTACAAGAAAAACCTTTACCGTCAATTATGTGGAAAACTTACAGAGGCACCTGTAATGGTGGATTCCAGCGGGGACAAATTAATATTGTGTGAAGATGATGTATACAACGCCCCAGATTCTACCAGCACCCAAGCCTATATTGTCATCCCATCCTGTCTTGTGTATAAATTACAGCTGCGCTCCATGTTAGATTTTGGATTCATTGTCCACTTTAGTGGATGTGAGCTCCATTTTAGTCCATATCATCACCACACCCCCTACACATCTTCTGACCTGGGCTACAGGAGGAGCAGCTGCACTCTGTAATATGGTTGTATGGAGTTGCCCCTCTGACTCGCTGAAATTCAGGTAGAGGCGCCATGGGTAGGGAGTAGGGACACTATAATCAGAGAACGCAGTTTTAGCTGCTTTATTCCATTTTTTAAACCATATCCTCTATTTCCACCTTTTGAAAATATGTTCATGTGAATCTCAGCTGAGGTGTTTGTGATGTCATTATGTTGAATATATAATGCACGTTATTTACACTTTGTTGTGGTCAGGGGCAGAACTATGGGAGACAATGGAGGCACCTGCTGCCGGGCTCTGCTCTGAAAGGGCAACTCCTCCATTGTCCACAACATATTCACCCCACTTAGGGCTGTAACTATGTACCCAGAGTGTACCATCATGGCCGCCGAATACATGGCACTCCTTCCTGGCACCTGAGAAGCCACCATACACTAGTGGAGAGCTCTGTGTCAGACCATCAGCTGCTTCCTTCGTCTATCTATAGCCTGTCTGCATGTGAATTGCTACATTACAGTGTCAGCAGCTGTGATGGGGGGGGAACCAGATTATTACTTGCCTCTAGGCGTTTGGGATGAAGTTACGCCACTGGTTGTGGCCTTGTAGTCGGTGTGTAGACTAATCATTTATTCATGATTGGAGGAAAGAAGTGAAAAGTTGCATTTTTTTATTTAGAACTTTGTGTTATTAAAGTGTAAAATTGTGAAGTTTCCACTTACAGTGTCACAAGATTTTTTTATTAATAAGAAAAGAACAACACACTGCGCTACCACTTACAGTGTGACAATTTTTTCTATGACTGCACTGTGTTTCCACTAGCAGTGTCAATATTTTTTATGAATACACCCCTGCAACCCCTTCCCCTGGATGGACACAGCAGCCCCTGGTGGACACAGCAGCCCCTGCCCTAGATGAACACAACAACCCCTGAATGGACACAGCAGACCCTGGACAGGCACAGCCCTGGCCCTTGATGGACACAGCAACCCCTGGATGGACACAGCAACCCCTGGATGGACACAGCAGCCCCTGGATGGACACAGCAGCCACTTGATTAACGACACAGGCAGCATGATCGGTGCAGCTATGTTGTTTATAAGTGCGGCTAACACGCGCACACACACACAGAAAAAAAACACTTATTAATTATTTTTTTACACTGTGGGGAAGAGCACCCCTGAACAAGGCAGCAGCCCTTTGATAAACAACACAGGCAGCACCCCTGCACAACTACGTTGCTGATAAGTGTGGATAATGCATGCACACAGAAAAAAAAACACTTTTATAAAAAAAAAATTTTTACTCTGTGGGTAAGAGCACCCCTGAATGAGGCAGCAGCCCCTTGATAAACGACACAGGCAACACCCCTGCGCAACTATGTTGCTGACAAGTGTGGCTAATGCACACACACACAGAACCCCCCCACTTATTAATATATAACTTTTTTGCACTTGGAGGGGGGGAGAGCACCCCTGAACAAGACAGCAGCCCCTTGATTAACGATACAGGCAGCATGCTTGGTGCAGCTACGTTGTTGATAAGTGCTGCATACACACAGAAGAAAAACACTTTTTATTTTTATTTTTTTCACACTGGTGGTGAAGAGCACCCCTGATGGACAGAGGACCCCTGGAAAACACAGCAGCACCCCTTCATGGACAGCAGTGACACAGGAGCCACTGAAACCCCTCTCTCTGTCTGCAGTACAGCTCCTATAGACAACAACAAAGCCCTTATGGACAAGAGCACAGCACAGCCAGCCCCCTATGGACAACAGCAGCCAGCCCCTATGGAGTGGACAACAGCAGCCAGCCCCTATAGACAACAGCAGCAGCACAGCCGCTATGGACAACAACAGCACAGCCCCTCCCTAGCTTCCTCTTCACTCTCCACAGCCGAAATGAAAATGGCGGCGAGCGTGGGAACCTTTATAGGATCCAAAACCCAGCGAGAATCCGACAGCAGGAGGATGACGTTTTGCCTCGTTTTGAGATCTGAATCTGGCGGGAAAACCCGAACCGGACTCAGTTCTCGCCCCGGATCCCGAAGTTTGGGTGGATCCGGTTCTCAGGGAACCAGACCCGCTCATCTCTATTAAAATGTTGACACTTTAAGAATATCGACACCAAAATGTTTTGTTATTTTATCCTAACCCTAAACCTAACCCTAATCGCACCCTTAAAACTTGATCACCTCAGAGAACACCCACATAAACACAGTCAAAATATATGCAAATTAAGGGCCTGAATCATTACGGATCGCTATTGCAATGGCAGCTGCTATCACGCATGCAGGTCCATTGCGAAAATAAGATAATGCGCCATGGAAGAGATTGTAACAGAGGAATGGGTATGTAATACCGGCTGTCGAGATGCCTCCTGTCAAAATACAGACTTCCCGATGGTTGGTTTCCCAACAGGGGTCGGGTAAGTATACTAACCCTCCCTTCTTATAGCCTAACCCTAACCCTCCCCCTTCATGCCTAAACCTAACCCTCCCCCATAGAACCTAACCCTAACCCCCCCAGTGGTGTCTAACCCTAAACTCCCCCCAAAAAAAACAACCCTGCTTTGCTGCCAAAACCTAGCACTGCCCCCTGCGGCTAACAGCTAAGACGCCCCGGCTTACCTCGTTGGGGATGGTGTCTGTCGAGATCCTGGCATCAGGATTAAGATAGGCATCTGTATTTTGATGCCTATCTTAAGTCCTGTGTCGGGCTTGCTCCCGTCCACCGGTCTGCTAACTACATCCCAGAACAGATGCTCAATACAAATCTGATTTGTGCAGACAAATGTAAATCTACCTTGTTAATACAATTTCTCCTAAATCAGCCTGGCATTCACCAGCTACCCCAGCAAAGGGTCCCAGCCCCCAGGATAGCCAAGCTAGACAGCAGCTGGCAGAGAATAAGACAAGGCAGGAAAAACACTGGGCATTCAGCAAGAATACTGGTCAGGGCCACAAGAAAAATTACCTAGTAACAGTCTGGCAAGAAATTGTTACAGTTCTCGCATGGTTGTGTAAGACCTCTAGAGCCATGGAGAGGATCTTCCACCAATAACAGCCACCCGCTGATGTTAGATAATATAACCGTCACTGAGTGCAGGGCTGGCTAAAACTTAAGAGATGCACGGTCCAATCAGAGCCATTTCCTACAGAGAGCTTTTCCTAATCACAGGCTAGTGTGCATCTGAGCTCTGCACAGAGACAGATGATTAATTAGTTAGCACCTAAGCTCTGCACAGAGACAGGCAGGAATGTCAGGCTATGAGTAGTACACAGACAAGACAGGATTTCCAGCTACCTGCAACAGTGGGAACATGGACAAGACATAATGCAGTGTCCCAGTCACAATTATGGCTGGGACCTGCCACCAAGATGATCCACTACCCGCGGATCCTAACAGAAATTAAATATACACAGGAACTAGGCATTAAATTATCTGTTACTCAGGTTCTTCAGGACTATTCTCCTTCCAATCTACCAGATAAAGCAATTTTTTACAAGTCATTTGGGAAGCAAGGATTTGTTTTATGTCTAACTCTTGGTGGGCATAGTCTGCAAAATGCCACACATCATGTGCAGTCTTCAGTTCATATTGCATCTCATGTATGGTGGTTGCAAACTTCTTAACCACCTATGATTTAGGGCAAATTACATGGTAAAATTGAATGTGAAACATCCGTTTTTATTTTCCGGTTTACCTATGTTCATTACCTTGCAAAGAGTACTGTGCCCAGCTTAACCATGCTTTCATGTATTACTTTATGTAAGTAAAGTTAAATAAGATGATTCCCCTGCTCACGGTTTCAGCCCTGCCCACGGACAGACTGAAGCTAAAAAACGGCCCCAGCATTCTTTGTGCGCACACTGTATGATTACATGGAAAAGCAGAGTGATCATACATCATCGGGCATGGCCACGTGTCACAAGGGCTTGCTGTGACTCATGGGGGCGTGACTTTGCAGCACATTCCTGTCTCAACATGCTGGCTGAGCAGAGCGAGGTGAGGCAGAGATGCTTGGCCAGGCCTTCATGCGGCTGGTGTAGGCCACCTTGACATCAGTCCTTCTGGCATTTACAGAAGTACCAGATGGCAAGTCCAGGCATTGCACTGCCTAATCAAAATCGGGCTTGGTCCTGTAGGTGGGTTCTGATTAAACAATGCGGATACCTAGAAAGTAGTAGTCCAGTGCTGACTCTTGGTACCCCTGACTGTTGGATTCAAGGATACATATGTAAAAATATAATGCATGCTGAGTAGACTGGTCTCTTAAGGTGAGTACACACTAGATGATGTGCTCACGATGCGATAGGCTGGTGGCTACCCTGAGGTACCTAGCTACAGGAAGGTCACTGGCTGACCTGAAGTTTGAGTCCCTTAATTCCCCTCAAGCTTTGGACCTCATGATCCTGGAGACCTGCAAAGCTATTGTGAAAGTGCTGCAGTACCAGTTTTGTAAGGTAAGAAAAAACACACTACACATTTGCATCTTGTGAAAGAAAAAAATTTATTAATAAACTTTTTTTTTAATATACAAAATAGTTGTATAAAAACTCTTTTTAGAACAGTTAAATATTTGCTGCCAACAAGACTGCATATAATCAAATTGTCTTTATGAGAAGAATATAAAATGTACATTCTAAACATGGAACAAACAATTATTAAATTGCATATTTATTTTAATTTCTATGCATATATGATGTAAAAGGCATTTATCAACAAGTTTTATCAGTCCCAATAGCTAGTCTGCTCTATGGTGTATGGTGGGTCTGACGCTAATGTGAATAGGTAAAAAAACACATGAAGCAAGTCCAGATTGTGGCCCCAGCTTCCAACAATCTGTCCTTACGCGGTGCGTTTAGTCACTGTGTCCAATCAGCGTTGTCACCACCATATAGTAGCTATTGGGAAAGATCAAACTTATTGATAATTGTATAACGTAAAATAAAACCCCGGAATCTCCTCCTCAGATTCCAAAAGGGCACTATAAATAGCCT
Source organism: Taudactylus pleione (assembly GCA_031769625.1). Classification (NCBI taxonomy): domain Eukaryota; kingdom Metazoa; phylum Chordata; class Amphibia; order Anura; family Myobatrachidae; genus Taudactylus; species Taudactylus pleione. Next base: position 52,073,489 of record JAUIMM010000015.1, read on the forward strand.
GGCCTGAAGTAGATGAGTTAGTGGGTGGGGGAGTAGGTTGTGATTGGGTGGGAGGCATCACAGAGGTGGGAGGGGCAGATGGCTAGGGATGAGGGTCAGCTATGTAGGTGTGGGGAGACAAATTATTTATTTTCGCCTTGACCAAATCTTACAGCAGACACTCAAATTCAAGCTGCATGTCATGCCTCATCTGCCTCATGGAGCAATTTATGTGAGTAGTAAGGTGATCGAAGTGGTCCGGGGGTCTTTTTAAGACCTCTTTAGCCTGCCTCAAGAAGTCGTCTGAAGGCTGCAAGGTCTGCGGCTGCTTTCTTCCGTGTCGATGCCTTCTTTTCTGGGTAGCGGTGGTGGGCATGGAGGAAGTGATACTTCCCCCTCACTTTCTCCAATCAGACTCAAGTCAGGAGTCCCTGCCAAATCCAGTTCTTGGGTGGGAGTCTGGCGTTGGAATTTCCCTAACTGTGGGGATGCCATTAATGGGAAATATATCAGCATCACCCTACCTGCCTATAAGGGGTACTTCAGTATCATTCTCATGGCGGTGGTGAATGCCAATTACAAATTTGTGTTTGTGGATGTTGGCAAGAATGACCATGCTTCAGATGGTGGGTCGTTCAAACAGACGGCATTCTACCAGAGACTCACCTCCACCCTTAACTTACTGACAGTGGAGGAAACCAAGCACGACCTAAACTTTGTCTTTGTGGCTGATGAAGCTTTTGCATTAAACAAGAATCTCATGAAGCCATATGCGCAACAGGGCCTGAGCAGAGAGAAGCAGATCTACAATTATAGGCTTTGCAGGCAGGGGCATATCTATAATGGGTCCAGGGGGGTCCCACACCGCACACCCTGCACCCATGGTATCACTTACCTCTCTGGAGTCCCACGTCGGCGTGGGGGTCTGGCACTGTAAGAATTATTTTCCCGTTGTTTGTGCAAATGTGCAGTACAGGGATAATGGCCGCCGCGGCCATTTACCCGGTGACCTGTGCATACTGAATAGATTCTGGGCGCACTCTAGTGCCCAAAGTCTATAACTCCGGCGCTGGACAGAGAGGAGGGGCCCACGAGTCGGAGACTGCACATGGGCCCCCTCTCTAGAAATGCCCCTGTTTGCAGGGCACGCCGTATTGTGGAGAATGCCTTTAGAATCCTTAGCAACCGCTTCCACATTTTCCACACCTCCATAAACCTGCGTGTGGACAAAATTGACTGGACTGTCTTGGCGTGCTGTATCCTGCATAACTTTCTCAGGCGCAAAACCTCCCAACAAAGGGCATCAGGCACAGCTATGCCAGACGACCCTGACCAGCCTGAGGAGATTGTCCAGTTCTCATCTGGCCTGCAATATACGGGGACTGCACTGGCAAAACAGGTGAGGGAGGAATACCTCACCTATTTTAATGGACCGGGGGCAGTGCCATGGCAGGAGGACTGTCTCAGATAAAAAAAAAGCGGAGTGGACATTTGGAACAGTAAAGTTAAATGTGGTTAAAAAAAAAAAAAAAAGCATGGTGTGTATGCACTGTGGGCCTGATTCACTATGGATCACTATTCTGCTTATACGCACGCAGCACAGTTGCTAATATCAGCGGTGTTATTTAAATGTCTGCATTCACATTGCGATTGCATCCTAACATAAGGACGCCCACTTCCCTTACTCACATCCATATACTAGGGCAACATAGCAAAACCATCGGTAACATCGAGCAACATTGAACGCATATGCACACTTGCACAAGCCCTGACATTAATCAAAAATTGCTACCAGCCACGCATGCTATCAGTGCTTTGGCTGCTTATAGCCACGCAGTGGTATATAATGCAGAGAGGTTCACAGTGACAGCCAGATCAGGGAGCGTTGCATTGATGTTCCATATAATGCAGAGAGGTTCACAGTGACCGCCAGATCAGGGAGTGCTGCAGTGATGTGCCATATAATACAGAGAGGTTCACAGTGACCGCCAGATCAGGGAGAGTTGCAGTGATGTGCCATATAATGCAGAGAGGTTAACAGTGAACGCCAGATCAGGGAGCATCACAGTGATGTTGCATATAATGCAGAGAGGTTCACAGTGACAGCCAGATCAGGGAGCGTTGCAGTGATGTGCCACATAATGCAGAGAGGTTCACAGTGACCGCCAGATCAGGGAGTGCTGCAGTGATGTGCCATATAATACAGAGAGGTTCACAGTGACCGCCAGATCAGGGAGTGCTGCAGTGATGTGCCATATAATACAGAGAGGTTCACAGTGACCGCCAGATCAGGGAGTGTTGCAGTGATGTGTCATATAATGCAGAGAGGTTCACAGTGACTGACAGATCAGGGAGTGTGGCAGTGATGTACCATATAATGCAGAGAGGTTCACAGTGACTGCCAGATCAGGGAGTGTTGCAGTGATGTGCCATATAATGCAGAGAGGTTCGCAGTGACCGGCAGATCAGGGAGTGTTGCAGTGATGTGCCATATAATGCAGAGAGGTTCACAGTGACCGCCAGATAAGGGAGCATCACAGTGATGTGCCATATAATGCAGAGAGGTTCACAGTGACAGCCAGAACAGGGAGTGTTGCAGTGATGTGCCATATAACGCAGAGAGGTTCACAGTGACCGCCAGATCAGGGAGTGTTGCAGTGATGTGCCATATAATGTAGAGAGGTTCACAGTGACCGCCAGATCAGGGAGTGTTGCAGTGATGTGCCATATAATGCAGAGAGGTTCACAGTAACTGCCAGATCATAGAGCATCACAGTGATGTGTCATATAATGAAGAGAGGTTCACAGTGACTGCCAGATCAGGGATTGTTGCAGTGGCTGCCATATAATGCAGAGAGGTTCACAGTGACCGCCAGATCAGGGAGTGTTGCAGTGATGTACCATATAATGCAGAGAGATTCACAGTGACCACCAGATCAGGGAGTAAATGGTTCTATAGTCGGAGCGACTGCAGAGCACTTTCTGCCTGTCAGTCTTGCATGTGCAGTGTGTGACTGCGGCCCTTACTGAAGGAAAAATATACCGGCCTGGGGACATATGGTACCCTGCCCTGCCCGCCCCTGACTGTATGTGCAGAACGCAACAATCGGCCGATTGCGTGTGTATTAGCAACTGCGATCCAACCTGAATCAGGCCCAATGGACCTTATTCGGTGGAGGATGCAGCTAATTTTTGATTGTAGATTTTTGCTGCGCATATGGGTCTGCATTCTCACTCACAGTTAGGGAGCAGACAGTCAGTGATTGACAGTTTGACTCTGTTTCGGGGCAGGGAAGGGGATGGTGACAGCCTCTGTTTCCCAAAGTGGAAGCATGTCGCTGCCGTTGTGGGGGAGTGATGAGGCCAGGATCTCTGTCCTCTGAATGACATTTCATGGCCTCTTTTTGCATGACCCCCATGGGTCACTTAGCCGGCCGATGGTCTCAAAGATGATCCAATGTTACATTCTTAGGGCCCTCTAGTGGCTCGCTGAATGCAGATTCCCAACCGTCGGGAATCTGCGCAGTCACCTGACCTGTACTATGCATGTGCTTGACAGTCTGCTGCCATTTGGGGGCGGCGATGGCATCCATAAGCCCAAAACGGAGGTGTATCGCCTCTGTTGGGGGGAGGGACGAGGCCAGGATCTCCATTGGCTGACAGAGATTTCACAGCCTCTTTTTAGTAACTGTGGTGCCCAGCTTGCGTACCGGCAGCTGTTTCCACCAGTATTGACTCTGAAAGCCGAGCATGATGCAAGATGACAATGCAATCAAAGGGCAGATTGGTGTTGAGGACGGTGACTGAGGACAACTGCAGCTACGGCACTGTGATCTTAAGGAATAAGTACAATATGTCACATTATCATTATAACAGTGCTGACAAGTGGCTGTGGTACCGTACTAACGATACTGCCTTTGAACCTCTATATACCCCTGCCTATACCTACTAATATCCTGCCTATAAACCTCTAAGGATGATGCTAATTTGCGTACACAGTCATACAGTAAATAAAGACTCCAGACCTAGAACCTGTGGTTCCAAAGCACAAAGTATTATTCAAGTAAAAGTACAGCAGTTACACGCTATGATCCTCATATAATCTTAGCACAAAGAGATTATACAGACCCAAGTATAATTATACATACGCAGCGCTCTCTGGTCCAGATGTAGGCATCAGCAAGAAACCCCTCGTCAATCAGCATTCAGCACGAAGACTAGGAACCCAGGGTCAGAGCACACATTTATACCCCCCAGAAATAAACAACACAATAGAGAAGTTTGTTGCTAATACCATTGGTCCTAAAGGAGAGGGCATATGTTACAAGGCATTTAACAGGTTGGTTCAAATAGACACAGCCCAGCCTCTAACTGGTCTCTGGTTTCCCGCCTCATGCAAATCCTAACAGTTGTTCATATAATGTACATTTTGTTGCTTGAAGTCTCTGCGGTCCATAAGTTGAGAATGCATGATGTGATCTCTCCATCGATATTACCAGAATACTGTTGAGAGAGTACGCATCAGTACAATACCAAACATTGCTTACTTATCACGTTTAAAACCTTAGTTACGAAATAACCTTTATTTCCTAGCAATGATAATAAATGTGCATACTCGAATCTTATAGCTTATAGCTTATGGAACCTTGTATGTGAATATGTAATGTGTGAGTATGTGGGGTGTGATGTAAAGACGCTAGTTAACTTGGGGCAGATGCGTGTGCATGGAGCTAATATTCAGCGGTTTCATACAGGTTCTTATGTTCTTATGCATTTGCTAATATGCGACTAGTTAACAGCGCAATTGTGCGTATTAATGTGTGTATGAGAAATGGTGAAAGATGCAATCGCATGATGCTAATAGTAAGATCGCCACATGTACTAAAGTGTGAGTTTATCTAAAATGGCGCTTAGGCGGCCATTCGCAAAATGGCGTCTTGCGATCTCATTTCCAAGATGGCGTCTTGCGGCCAGTCACAAGATGGCATCGCTGCGATAAAATTTTAAACTTATCTTGTCTCAGCCAATTATCCAGCTTCGACAGTCCACCCTTTGGGAGCGAACAACATGCTATCACAATCTGATATTAAAATATAATTTAGGCTTACATTTATATACTATTTAGTGTTATTATGGGATGGCACAAGGTGGTTCTTAATCCATCAATAATGTGTCTCTGGGTGGGGACATAAAACTACTATTATACGCACACCGCAGATCTTGGAAGATCATGTGAAAGGTGTGGGGATACACCAGTCCTATAAAGGCAGTCTTGAAGGGGAAATTTGAGACTTTACATTATCTGAGGTGTTTTAAAATAACATTTCAATAATACATTCTATGCATGTCTAAATATAATACATTAAATGATGGTATTTCCTAGTTCAGGGTTGTAATGCAGTTCTGTATTTACCACGGTATTCATACTGACCACCATCATAATTTCGTTCTTTTGTTTTACCCTATTTTTACATTTTCCACACTTCAACACAATAGGAACACACCGGACACATATGCCAATTATTATGATGACAATCAGTATAAGGATTAAGAATTTGCCGATGCTGGCGATCACTTCCTGGACCCATTCCCCTAGACCTGAGAACCATTTCACTGGGTTCAGCCATGAAACCCATCCTTCTATCTTCTCCCCTACTTCAGCCACTGAAGTATTATGGTTCTTACAAAATTCCCATTTTAGCTGCAGGATTTCATCCATCTTCCGGTCTATCACTTCCTTAGAGTCGCTGGTATCATTGGTGACATAGGTGCAACATTTTACTCCAAATTGGGTGGCCAACATTACGCAATACCCTCCAGTAACAGCAGTTAAATAATTTAACACTAGCCTGTGTTGCACCAGTTCTTTCTTGTATGCTTGCAATTCTCTCCCTGTATACCTGAATGTGTCATCGTACATCTCGGTGATATTTTCTATCAATTTAGCAAGTTCCTGAATATATCTAAAGTTTAATATACCCCAAGCGATCCTGGTGGGATCCAATGCGACTAAAACTTGAAAACCAGTTGTCTCACTAATTAACTGAGTGGCTTTGTGCACGTCACCAGGTATCATATTTTGTTTGCCTCTGTGTTCATATTGTGTGTGAAGATATGGTGACGGTGTGTTTTTTTATGTATACCAAGCATTTCAACATGTGTGAGGGTCATAACTTCTGGGACTTATATGCTTTTCTTCCACATATAAAATATACATTATCAGGGAGAACATAAGGAATGGTATGCATCATTATCATTAAGCACATTTCCTTTGCAAACAATCCTATTTCTGGGTCTTCCATCTGGTACATGCAAGTTTCTGGCTGTATTATTTTAGCACAATAACCATCTGGCACCTTACCAATAATTTCTTTGGTGGAACTCAATGCATACCGGTACCTAAAATGTCTTCCACTAGATTTAATTGAGCGTAACAGATCATGGTTTATGGACTCGTTATCAGCTATTTGTGAGAAGGTCATCATCTGATTATTCCCTGTCACTTCCTAACTCCCGGGTTTATTGGGGTTGGTTATGTTTAAACACAAAAGTGATCTATCTACTTGAAATTGATAGAGTTTGAAATGAGGTGGTTTGGATGAGAGGAATTTTCCATCCAAGGTTTTCCCTTTCTGTAATTCTAAAATTTCCGTGATAATCAGCGGAAATGGCACCAACCCTACATTATGCTGTCCCTGTGGCACATGTGAACACACCCAGCAATCAGTTTGATTTAATACTTTGCCTACCATGCTATGATAATCCTCTAAAGGATACCCACCCCAGTAAAGGTTATATTTAGGCTGGCACCGTTGGATACAGTTCTCATCAACTAGGGACCCACAAAGCTCACAAATACAGGAATCTTCAGACGATAAACCTCCACACCGTCCCCGAGTATCCGGAAAAACAGCTCTCTTAACAATAACAGTACTAAGATTGGTCAGACCCTCTCCTGATTGGCATTGCACTCCTTCTGACTCCACTCCATCAGCACTGCCATTAACTCCCCTCTCCACAATCGGTCCCCCTTCACAGAAACCGGACATTCCCGAACCGACCAGGATGATGAACATTCTAAAAGAGAACATGAAAATGAACACAGCAGGCCCGTCCATTGCCACAACAAGACCTGTAGATTTCTTTTAGTTCAGGTATCTCACTACAACCTTTTCAATCCTCCCGGAACAAGTTTGTGAGCGACAGGTCCACGCTATCAGCCTTGTCTCCAACTTGTTTTTCCACCGGTTGATTGACCTTTTTACAGTGAGTGGAATGGACCCAGGTATCTCTCTCAGCCACCTTCAATGATGTAGTACTTGTCAGCAGCACCTGGTATGGACCTTCCCACCGATCAGTCAAACAACCTGAATGCAAGAAATTTCTGATCATAACATTCTCCTAGTTCAACATCATGAGTTAGTTTCAGGCATATCATTGGACAACAATTTCAGTTTCGGCCCTGTTGTTTTAACTGCTTACTCATTGATATAAGATACTTTACAGTTACCTTGTTGTTACCTTTCAAGTTTTCCTGTGGACTTATAATCAAATGAGGTTGTCTACCGAACAGTATTTCAAAGGGAGACAGATTTAGAGGTGGTTTGGGAGTGGTCCTTATACTATGCAGGACCAACGGTATTGCTTCTGGCCAACCTAGACCAGTCTCTGCCATGATTTTACTTAACTTATTTTTAATAGTCCCATTCATCCTCTCTACCTTGGCACTGGCTTGCGGTCGGTAGGGGGTGTGAAGTCGGCTATTAATACCCATCAGCTTACACATATTTTGAAAAACATCACCTGTGAAATGAGTAACCCTGTCACTCTCGATGATTTTAGGGATACCGTATCTGCATACAAATTCCTGAACTATTTTATTGGCAGTATTAGTGGCCGCTGGGTAGGCCTCAACCCAATTATAAAATACATCAGTGCACACCAATACATACTTAAGATTCCTGCAGGGTGGTAATTGGATGAAATCAATTTGTGTCATCTGGAAAGGTCCATCAGTCGGTGGAATGTGGGACGGTTCGGTAGGGATCGCTTTCCCTATGTTCTTCCTCAAGCAGGTCAGACAGGACCTATCTTTTCTGCTTGTGAAGAAAAACCTGGTGCGCACCAGTATGCTCTCACCAACTTGCACATACCTTGCTTTCCCAGATGAGTCACACCGTGTGCTGCCTCAGCCAGGCTGGGGTAATATGCCTTGGGAGCTACTGGCTTACCTTGTCCGTCCCTCCAGAGCCCGGAGGACTCTTGCTCACATCCCTTGGACTTCCAAATGGGCTTTTCCTGAATTGAACACAAATTTTGCATCTCAATTAATTTCAGTATATCAATTGTTTGGAAAACATAATTTTTTCAGTGGGAGAAAACATTTTTAACCCTGCTGCCCATTTTGCAGCTTCATCGGCTCTGTTGTTGCCCAGTGACACCGGGTCATGCTCACATGTATGGGCTTTACACTTGATTACTGCCACCACTTTGAACAGTTGGATTGCTTCTAAAAGATGTTTTATGTGTCGGGAATGTGCAACTGGTGTGCCTGCTGCTGTCATAAAATTTCTCAGACACCATAGAGCCCCGAAATCGTGCACCACCCCGAACGCGTACCTCGAGTCAGTGTAAATGTTAGCAGATTTGCCTGCTGCCAGTTCACACGCTCTAGTTAGTGCTACTAACTCTGCCACCTGGGCTGAGTGAGGAGGACCAAGAGGTTTAGCTTCTACGATGTCTGTGTCATTTACAACAGCATAACCTGTACATAATTCACCTGTGCCTGTTCGTCTATGACAACTCCCATCTGTGTAAAAAGTCACATCTACATTCTCTAAAGGTGTGTCGTGTATGTCAGGTCTAGCAGTAAAGGTCTGATTCAGATATTCCATACAATCGTGTGTATCATTATGTCCGCTGAACTCACCCTCCGCCAGCAACTCGTCTCCTTCCACCCTTTGTACATCATGTTGTACATATGGTAAATACGTTGCTGGATTCAGCGTGCTGCAACGTTTAACAGTGATGTTCACAGGTGCGATTAGAGCTAGTTCCCATTTGGTAAACTTAGCCGAAGAGACGTGTCTGGTTTGAGCAGAGTTCAGCAGAGCAGATACAGCGTGGGGAGTATAGACAATCATATCATGACCCAATACTACGTCTTCACTTTTACTCACCAATAGAGCGGTAGCTGCTACACTTCTCAAACAGGTGGGGAGTGTTCTCGCCACAGTGTCCAATTGGGCACTGTAGTATGCTACGGGCCTACTGGCATCACCATGTTTTTGTGTAAGGACACCTGCAGCACAACCATCGGCTTCTGTACAATACAAATCAAAAGGTTTTTCATAATCAGGTATTCCCAATGCAAGTGCTTTGGTCAGACTATCCTTAAGATTAAGGAGAGCCTGCTCTGACTCCTCTGTGTGTATGACACGATTGGGCTTTGAGGAAGAGATTAAGGACCTCATTCAGAGTCGGTCGTTGCGGCCGCACGGTCGTACGCATTTGATGTTTTTCTTTCTGCGCCTGCGCATGGCTAGTTGTGCGCATTTGCGTACGAGCTCTACCGATCAAAAATACTATCGGTCGTAAGGCATCCGACACCAAAGTGGATTGCTAAAGTTGATTGACAGGAAAGACCGTTTGTGGGAGTATACGGGGGTGGTGGTCTGCAAATGGAGGCATTCTTCAGCGTTTCTAGGCGTTTTAGGGGAGTGCATAAATTACCTGCTTCGTACGACCAAGAATTGCGGATGCATGACAACGTTACTCTACGAGCAGGATGATCGTCCAGGCTAAGGTAGGCAAGAAGCGTCCGAAGCCACAACAGTACAGTCGTTAATCTGATGTTACCTGCGATGTTTCTATTTGGAACCACACAAACCAAGCAGCTAAGATTGCTGCATTGTAACTATTAACACTGCTAATTACCTTGTAACTCATTTCACTTGCGTGTGCATTAGGGAATTCGTAACACAAATGTTTATTTGTGCTTTTTTAAACATTTTTTTTGTAAAAGTTTTTAAAACATCTAGCATTGTGTTTTGCGTAGCAGCCTTTTCAGACACCATATTTTTTAAACCTTGTATACATTGATATAGTGAAAGATAGACATTTTTGGTGTAAAAAATATTTTTTAATTTGAAATTTGCCTTTCAGCACAAATTAAATATTAATTGTTACCACAACATTTGCATATAATTAAAATAATAATAAAAAAAAAATGTGTTTTTTAAAATAAAAAAAAGAGCTTGAGACATTGGTGACAAGAAATATGGGGAATGGACAACAGGTGAGGGAGGAGATATCCAGTGCTACTTTCGTCGTTTGGGCCGGCTCAGAGGAAGAGGTAAGCTACGGACAGCCGACTGGCGTGTAACATGCCGACTGGCCTGGCCAGAGGTAGATGGGATTTCCTCTGGCCTAGGCATAGGGCTCTCCATACTTGCGGGGGTGGCTGTTGGGCTGCCAGAGATGGTGGTCCTGGGAGGAAGGGAGTCTCGCTCCATCATGGCAGGTGGGTTGGCCTGCTCCTGGGTGTTGGCCAAATGATCTAGGGCCCCAGCAATGGTTTCCAGGGCCACCGCCACCCTCACTGGAGTGGTCTCCATCCTCAGAAGAACACATGTGTTCTCCTGGGTATGGGAGACCAATCTGGTGAGGAGAGGCACTGCTCGGTCTGATGGTTGCCCTGGAGTAGACTCCATAGGGTCCCCAGATGGAGTTCTTGGATCCTCCCCTGCAGAGTCTCCATCTGTGCTGGACCAAGACCTGACCTCAGGAGCAGGCACTACCTCCTCTGAGTCTGGAATAATAAAAAAAAAAGTATTTTTTGCTAAAAAAAAATGCATATACGTTTGAGCTTTATACTTTTTGGCTTCCAAAAAAAATGTACCTTCTTGCACATGTGGAGCATTGAAGTCAGCCATGTCAGTGTCCATAGTGGACACGCCGACTATCTCCTCTTCCGTCACACATCCCTGAGCCAACGTCTCCAACCTCGTCAAGGCCAGCTCCTCAGGGATGGGACCACCACCTGTCCCTGCAGCATGGTCCACCCTACTCCGTAGCTTCCTCTTCAGTTGGTACTTGAAATCCATCCAGCTGTCAATGTGATTTTGCAATTTTTAAGGGTTAGTTTTTTAAAATAAGATCAAGCTTTTGACTTCAGTACACTCACAATATCATTTTCATACCGTTTTTTAACGACTTTCATGGTTCTGTAGGTTGTCCCCACACCATTAACAGCCCTGGATATCTCCTCCCAAAACCTGTCTTTGGCTCCAGCCCCCATATTTCTTGGGGCATGGACAAGGTTCTCCATTGTCATGGTCACCAATGTCTCAAGCTCGATCCGTGAAAATGGAGGGTTTCTTGGCCTTGGCCTGCTTGGGCCCACCTCCTCCTCCTCTACTGGTGGAATTGGATTCCCAGCACCTACAACATTTTTAAAATTAGATAAAATTAAAAAAGTTTATTTTTGGAAATATGAACTGTTCTTGTGTTTAAAAAATGTGAATCGCACTTACCTGCCTCAATTGGTCTCTGCTCACCATGCTCCTCGCTTGACATTTTTCAAACCTGTGAGAGAGCATGAAGAATACTGCTTGTGCAGACTTTTTTATAGATGTGAGCGCATCCCTGGATTGGTTACCGTGCATCCTTATTTGGCTAACTACAAATGCACACCTTTCTTGCATTCCGTAATCACTGCGTGGGTTGGGTTAGATGTGAGCGCATCCCTGGATTGGTTACCCATGCATCCTTATTTGCGTAACTACAAATGCACACCTGTCTTGCATTCCGTAATCACTGCGTTAGTTGGGTTAGATGTGAGCGTATCCCTGGATTGGTTACCCGTGCATCCTTATTTGGCTAACTACAAATGCACACCTTTCTTGCATTCCATAATCACTGCGTTGGTTGGGTTAGATGTGAGCGCATCCCTGGATTGGTTACCCGTGCATCCTTATTTGCCTAACTACAAATGCACACCTTTCTTGCATTCCGTAATCACTGCGTTAGTTGGGTTAGATGTGAGCGCATCCCTGGATTGGTTACCCGTGCATCCTTATTTGCCTAACTACAAATGCACACCTTTCTTGCATTCCGTAATTACTGCGTGGGTTGGGTTAGATGTGAGCGCATCCCTGGATTGGATACCCGTGCATCCTTATTTGCCTAACTACAAATGCACACCTTTCCTGCATGATTCAATTATTGTTTTTTTTTCAGTATTTAAGGCAAAGCCAAATGTTCCCTTACTTGTGGGTTGTAGTTGGAGTGATTTGTGGTGCAGGAAGGGAATGTTAGTGGTTACATTGTTTGGAGTTGTTTGAGAGGTGCTTGTGTGAGTTGTGTGAGAGGTGCTTGTGTGAGTTGTTTGAGTTTTGCTTGTGTGTGTTTTTGGAGTGTTGCTTGTGTGTGTTGTTTGAGAGGTGCTTATGTGAGTTGTTTGAGTGTTGCTTGTGTGAGTTGTTTGAGTGTTGCTTGGGTGAGTTGTTTGAGTGTTGCTTGTGTGTGTTTTTGGAGTGTTGCTTGTGTGTGTTGTTTGAGAGGTGCTTGTGTGAGTTGTTTGAGAGGTGCTTGTGTAGTTGTTTGAGTGTTGCTTGTGTGTTTTTGAAGTGTTGTTTGGGTTTTTTTCTTTGGTGTTTTTTTTTGTTATTATTTTTTGGTGTTGGTTTTTTTTTGTTGCTTTTTTTTTGGTGGGTGTTTTTTTTTTGGTGGTGGTGGTTTTTTGTTGTACCTTTTTTTTGGTGGGTGTTTTTTTTTGTTATTTTTTATTTTGGTGTTGGTTTTTTTTGTTCCTTTTTTTTGGTGGGTGTTTTTTTTTTTGTTGGTGGTTTATTTGTTCCTTTTTTTGGTGGGTGTTTTTTTATTTTTTTTGGTGATGGTTTTTTTTGTACCTTTTTTTTCGTGGGTGTTTTTTTTTTTTGGTGGTGGTTTATTTTTGTACCTTTTTTTGGGTGGGTGTTTTTTTTTAGGTTTTTTTTGGTGGGTTTTTTTTTTTTGCTTTTTTTTGGTTGGTGTTTTTTTTGTAGTTTTTTTTTGGGTGGGGGTTTTTTTTTTGTTTTTTTTTGGGTGGTGGTTTTTGGTTTCCAAATTTGTTTGGTGCAGACATTTACAAAACTCCGTTACTTGTTGTGTTTGACCCGGTTACTTGTTGTGTTTGGGTGGCCGTGCTTTTGTAGCCTTAAAAAACAATGTTATTAGAAGACTCAAGTAAGTGTGCCAGCCTACTTCATTTTTTGTTTATTGTAATTTTGTTCTATAAACCTAAAAAAATTACATTATTTTATAACAAATATAAATTATTTATATTTTTTAAAGGTGTTGAACAGTCCATTTTGCACTTGAATCAGGTAAGTGTCTATTTATACAAACCTACAATTTTATTTTGTCAGTTGATGTTTTTTTTGTGTAATTTTTTTAACAATTAATAATGCTTTTTTTGTATTTGGGAAATGTAAATTCCAAAATTTAACAACAATTAATATTGACCAATGTAAAAGTTAAGGTTTGTTTTAAAAATAATAGTAGTAATAGTGGTTTTGAATAAAAAATTAAAATAAAGTTTTTTTCTTCCCTTAAAAAATCAACCGAACAAATACACCTGTAGGGATTTCCGAAGATGGCACTGCCCGGCCCTGTAAGAATATGCACCATTATTATAAAGCTAAGTATTTTTGAACAAATAATCAAAAACCATTCTCTAAAACCCTTTTTAAAAAAAAATAAATTAACTTTACAGAGCGATGTTGGACAGCTAATAGTGGCCATGTTGCCCCCCACCAACCTTCCTCAGCCTCCTCCTGGGCGTAGGCATAGGAGGCGTGCAAGGGCCAAGATATATAGAACACGTGTCAGCCTTTTTGGAATGCCTGATGATGTGGTTGTAACCACTTATCGCCTGCCTCCAAATATTATCCTAGACACTCTTTCAATAATAAAGAGTGATCTAGAAAGTCAGATTCACATTCCTACAGCAATCTCACCACTTACACAGTTGTTGGCGGTGTTACATTTCTGTGCCTCAGGGTCCTTCCAAACCACTGTGGGGCTGGTGGGTGGCCTCTCCCAGCCCTCATTTTCACGGATCCTGAGGCATGTGCTCGATGCATTTTTCAATCATATAGCACATTTTATTAGTATGCCTTTGGATACGGAAGCCCTTGATGTGGTAAAGCAGAAGTTTTTTGAAATTGCAGGCTTTTCACATATCATAGGGGTAGTGGATGGCACTCACATAGCACTTCAGCCCCCTGCATGCAGGGAACAAATATATAGGAACCGCAAACATTTCCATTCCCTAAATGTAATGGTGCTATGTGATGCCTCCCTCCAGATCCTCTCCCTGAATGCCAAATTCCCAGGCTGCAGCCATGATGCGTACATGATCCAGCATTCAGGGATTTGGCAAAAATTAAGCACACTGCAAGCTGGTGACGCGTGGCTTCTTGGTAAGTAAAAATCCAGTATGTAGCTATAGTAATAGTGTAAACATGTTTTAATGGTCAATTTATGTATTTTTTGGTGTCCCATTTCCATCAGGTGACAGTGGATATCCTTGCACGCTCTGGCTGCTGACTCCTTATTTGACTCCCACACCAGGGCCACAAACTCAATATAATGCCGCGTTTACTGCCACCAGGCAGGTGGTGGAGCGCTGTATTGGCCTTTTAAAGGGCCGGTTCCGGTGTCTCCATCACTCTGGTGGTGCACTCATGTACTCACCGGATATGGTTTCTCGCATTGTGGTCCTGTGTGGGATTTTACACAACATTGCAATAATGAGTCGAGTACCCATGCAGCCAGAGGATGCCTTGCCAGAGGATGGCCCCCCGGAGGAAGGTGTTGTGATGCTGTTGGGGGGGCAGATGCATTTTTTAGGTAAGAATATTTAACTGTTTTTTTTGTTTTAACACTTAGTGCAAATGTATTTTAATGTGTACCTTTTTTTTAATTTCTTTTCCTATCAACAAAATCACAACACTTCCCAAAACTGCAAAAATAATGGAACCCATTGGCAATACCCTGTATGTTTGTGGACAACTAACAAATTTAGCACGGATATACCCCAACATGTTTAGTTAATTTGCCTTTTGTTTTATTAATTTGTATGTTTGCCAATCAAAAATCTGTTTGTTTTTTACTATTGTTGTTTATGTCTGACTAAGCCAGATGTTTTCTTTGGCAAAACCCTGAGGACATTTGTTATGTGTGATTCTGTTCAGAAATAATTTTTACGAGTAAAAGCCTGATGGAAAAATGTTTGTTATTTAATACATTTTTCAAATTAAATACAAATGTTTTTTTTTTTTTATGAAAGCCATTTTGAGGTGGATAATGTATACCAACCCCTAAAAAAAAAAAACTACATTACTGCAAATGTTCTTAAGGTTTACTAATACATTTTTGCATTTATTACACTATGGAAAGGCACCTAGCTTTGTTCACAAAGTAATTGAAATGCAGAATTACACCCTTTAATTTCTTAAAAAAAAGAGGACAAATGTTTGAACAACAAAAACTTTAATGTAAGATATTATTTTGAAAAATGAACAAATATGAAAAAAAAAACTACAAATCCTCCAAACTCCCCACAATTCTTTGGAGGCAGCAGTAGGCCTGCATTAAATAGCCACTTGTGCTTCGCAGCTCCTCCCTTATTTGCCTCAGGATGTGGGTTAGATCTGTGGACAGAAACAAATTTTTTTGGTTTAAAAACTTAATAAAAATTACAAACATTTGAACATTACACATTATTCAATGTACAAAAAAATGGGTAAACACAATGATGTTAGGGTGTGTTTGAAAGTTTATGACACACAACATTATTAATAGGTTTATACTTTTATGGTGTAAAAACAATTGGAAACCCTAACTATGTGGCATAAGCCAAAAACCCCTAAGATGATGTTAAAAATAATGGGAGGTGTATTCTTAAGTCATGATGGCCATATCCTTAAAACACAATGCACATATTTACTTCTAGAATGTTCTGGAGAATCCCAAAATACAATGTGTTTGTTTGCTATGGCAAACATCACTTTTCGTAATGAAGTTACATCTTAGTACATTTTAAACACAGTGTCCACAACATTAACAAGGGTAGTCTGGTTCCTAGCACCTTGCCAAGTTGTGTGACATGTTTTTGAACATTCTAAAATACTAATCCTAATGTAATCATTTTTTCAAAAAAATACCAAACATTTTTAAAAGCCCAAAAGACCTACATTTTTGTGGTCCCCCCCCCAAAAAAGGCCCAGGCACAAAACATAAGGTTGTAATTTTGAAAAACAGCATTACTGCGCAATGATTTTGACACCCATACTGAAATTACAAAAAAAATACCAACATCCAAAAATGTTTACAAATACATGGATAACAACAACAGCAAAAAAAAACAAAACTAAACACATACCCTCAGACTGGTGTGGTACTACCCCAGATGTCGATGGTGCCGGAGATGCTGCAGGAGATGGGGAATAATCTGGAGTTGGGGGAATGGTGGGAGGGGAAATGGAGCAGGAAATATCCAAGGGAGGGGATATTTGGGAAATTTGGGATGAGTGGGCAGGGGAGGGAGGAATACTCGGGGAGTATTGGAAGAGGGAGGGAGGGTTACTGGGGGAGTATGGTGATGGAAAGGGAGGGCTGGGTTGAGGAGATGGTGAATGGGAGGGTGAGGGCTGCAGGTTGGCACCTGCATTTCCTTGCATTCTGCGTGCCCTTGTCTGTCTCCGCTGTGCTTCTAAAATGTAAACATAAAAAAATAAAAATATATTAGTTTTGAATTTTGGCTACACAATACAAGTACACTTTACATATTCAGGATAATAGGGACAACATACAGGAGGGTTTTTTAACATTGACTAAAATAATTGGCAAAGGAACATACATTTTTAACAGTCCACTAATTATTACTTTTAAACAAATGCATACTTACGTCTGTGTAGTTGCGCCCGCAAATTCATCAGGAGTACAGGCGACCGGCGGCGCAGGTCAGACCAGCTCCTCTCTAATTGCGCAATATTGCACCTGTATCCCGCACATCTCAGGGCTCGCCTCACCTCTGCATAGGCCGTCCGCTTTATGCGGTTGGAAATGGGTGGCTCTGCGAACGTAATCCGCCTGTCCAGGATATTCACCAGGACCAGCAATTCTCTCCTGGTAAAGGCCGCGGCTCTCATGATGGTAATGGCCGATTTTTCAGAAAACATGAAATATACATGGGGTACAAAAAAGATGATTGGCTAAAATATTTACACAGTTTCCAAAAAAAAACACTATTGGCCAATCTTTTAATCATGTGGCCCGAAAAATAAGGTCACATTTGATTGGCTACAACACGCAGTGTGCAATTGCAAACATAAGAGTGCAAATGATCCTAACGCAAAATGCGCATGTATTTTTAAAGATAACACACTTATCAACAGTACATTCACAGATAATAAATCTTACTTTGTTTTTTAAATTGTGTGAAAAAAAAGAGAACGGAGAAAACACCCACGAAATGAACAATAAAGTTTATTGACACATGATAAAAACTCGTTTTAAAGAACAGCAAGAGTTAAACACTCTTAATTAGATAATTGACAACAAGCTCATAACAAGCTGATTGATAGTCCATGAAAACATGACATGCGACCATCAAAACAACACATACGGCCGCAAACATCAGAACATAATTAGCATACAACGACTGACAGCGTCTGACTATGATTGTTTTGTTCGTTCGATCAGATCAGTCGGTAGCTAGAGGAGGTGCAGTGCTAACGAATGGGCGTCACTTTGTTTATGATCGACCTGCCGTACGATCGGAATTTGCGGTCATTGGCCGTACGACCGTGCGGCGCAACGACCGACTCTGAATGAGGTCCTAAGTCCTGTAAAGGCAAGGCCAAAATAGAAAAACATGGGATCCACATTCTACAGTATCCACACATTCCCAAGAAGGTATTTCCCAAGAAGGTATGAATTTGCTGTTGATTCTGCGGCAGTGTCATGTTCTGTATGGCCTGGATTCTATCATTTCTGAGATGTCTTAACCCCTGGGTTAGGCAGTGTCCCAAATATTTTACTCTGGATTGGCACGGCTGTAGTTTGTCCTTAGCCACCTTGTGTCCTGTATGCGAGAGATGAAGCAACAAAAGTTTAGTATCATTCAAGCATGACATAAATGAATCAGAACACAGCAATAAATCGTCCACATATTGAATTAGAACAGATGCATATGCAGGTTGAAAAGATTGTAAACAGTCGTGCAATGCCTGGGAAAAGATACTGGGGCTGTCTATGAAACCTTGGGGCAACCGTGTCCATGTATATTGCACACCTCTATATGTAAATGCGAATAGATACTGACAGTCAGGGTGGAGAGGCACAGAGAAGAAAGCAGAACAGAGGTCAATGACAGTGAAATGGGTTGCGTTTGGAGGGAGGGATCTGCATAAGAATGACAGCTGGATTTGGCACTACAGGGAATTGGCTTTCTACTACCTTATTAACACCTCTAAGTTCCTGTACCAGCCTATAACCCCTCCCACCACTCTTCTTCACCGGAAAGATGGGACTGTTGGCTACACTAGCTGTACAAACTAAAATTCCCTGTTGCAATAATCGTTCAATTATTGGAAAAACTCCTAATTCTACCTCCTGTTTTAGTGGGTACTGGGGAATTTTTGGAGCTTGCCTACCGCTTTTCAAATTTAACATTACAGGGCTTACGTTTGCCTTTAATCCAGTGTCCTGTCCATCCTTAGTCCAAAGGAATTCTGGAATGTGGGACAACATTTGATCTACCTGGGATGGATTTTCATTTAAACTGGTAGAGTGATACATTATCCTTTGAGGAGTGTCCAACATATCCCGCACCTCGTGCGCAACTCTCTCAGGGATATCTAAAAATACACCATCAGGGGTGCAATATATAACACATCCCATCTTACATAACAAGTCTCTACCCAGCAGGTTAGTAGGAGCTGCAGCAGCCAGGAGGAAAGAATGCCTGGTATGCAACGGCCCAATAGTAACCTCTGTGGACTTTGTTAAAGCATAATGTTGCACTTTACCTGTTACACCCATTATTGGTACTGTCTCATTGGTCACCTGTAAATTAACGGGAGATTTTATCACTGACCTGGTCGCCCCTGTGTCTACAAGAAAAGGATATTTAGTACCAGCTACATCAACCATTATGACCTGTTCTTCTCTAGTACTTCCCGTTAACCTGACTATCTGTAGACTACAGGTATGACCTGACCCCTAGCGTTGGCTACCATTCTCCAATAAAGCATTAACGGCCACAATTGGAGCTGGTGCTTGCTGGATATTTGCTGGTCTCTGTGCGTATCCCTTATGGGGATATCCAGGTACTCTCTGGTTTGGGGGTCCTACCCTTTTTACTCTGCAGGTTCTACTTAAATGTCCTGGCTGGTTACAATTAAAACATAATCGTAGATCGGATGAAGACACGGGTTGTTGTGAGGTTTGAGCAGGGGGAAAAAGGTGGTGGATATGGGTAGGGATATGGAGGATAAGGGTATTGTGGGGGATATGAAGTTTGTGAGTAGTGTGGGACCTGTGGTTGTGTAGGGCTAGTAGAATAGAGCTGTGTTTGGTTTTGCGTGGGATTAGTGAGGGCATATAACTGTTCAGGTGTAGGTGTGTGTGTAGATGCAAGTGCGTCTGTTGGCTGTGATGTTACCGTCATTCCTTCCAGAGCTTTAATACTGACAGCCATTAGTTTTTCACTCTGGGTCTCTCTCTTCTTTGAGATGTTCTTATCATGTTCTATGGCAGATTCTATGAGTGTATCTATTGTGACTCCCCTCCAGCCAGGTTGTGAGGTCTGAACCCGAGTCTTTAAGATTTCCATGAGTACCGTGACTATCATTCCCCTGTGGTGAGTGCTATCTTTAATATCTTCTATCCCAGTGTACTGGGTGATAGCCTGCAGAGCCCGGTCACAATACTCTTCTGCAGATTCACTCTCCTTTTGCTTTATGGTGAAATTTTTTTTCCAGTTAACTACTACCGGAAAATATATACCCAATTGAGTTACAATGTGGGAAATGTTACCTTGGTTTACTTGGTCCTTTTAGAGAACATCACCATCTAATACACAATCCGTGACAAATTTTGTCACATCAGTATTGCGTGGTAGACAGGCCCTTAACACCACACACCAGTCTTTATTAGTTGGCTCAAGAGAACTACCCAAATTCCTCAAAAATCTCTGACATTTGGCTAGTTCCTTTTTGGGATCGGGGAAATCATTTATGATGGAATTTAGTTCTGCTCTTGTCCAAGGACAATGCATTACCACTTCCCTCGTGGGCACTACACCGTTCGCATCTGCATTTCCATTCGGAACAGTTATTGTCCGAATGGGATGCAGACCGGTAGTGCTGCTACCTTTGACCTTGTTACTTGGCTGGGGGTTTAATCTGTTGCTGCTACGTATGGTATTAACAACTTCCTCTACGGGTGCAGAGGGTGTTAGCACTTCCCTTGCTGTTACCGATGGAGATGGCGGCACCATTCATGATTGTCGTGGCGTAGCATCTATCATTTGTACAGCATGGGAAATGGCAGACATTACAATAGGCTCATCATCCACATCATGAACATTTTCTTTATAGTTGCTTAAGAGAGGGTACAAATTGCTTGTTACATTTTTATGGGTATTTTTGATAACTGTACTTGCACCTCCATCCACATAAGGTGGGGGTGGTGCACGTGAACTGCTGGCAATACCTGCCACAACGCTACCTTGCTGCACGTGCACGCCATTTTGTGGCTCGCCTGCATTGCAATTCAACGTCGCGGATGTATTCTCTGGCAATGCGCTTGCAACGCTAGTTTGCGTCGCTTGTGCATTTTTAAGCCACGCATCCTCTTCATGCTGCCACAACTTTAGACATTCATAATATTTGACCTTTTTCTCTTGGGAGCGCATCAGACTGATGTGATCCCGGACATTATCTAATACATCTTTATCAAAACTACCAATTCTGGGAAACGGTCTAACACTCTACATCGTCATTTTAAACCATACATCACAATACCTTATTGCATAAGTACCATACTTAGTATGCATAATACGACGGGCCGATCCAAACGGCGCTTCCATTAGCAGCACATCATTGTCTAACATCTCTATTGTTTGCATGGCTCCCATTCTGAGACAACTCCTATGTTTTTCAATAAAGATTTAAACTGGTGAAAGACAGTCATGATACTTTCACTTACCTGTGGACAATTTAAACGGCAGCGCCCACACACCTGTGAAGATTTGAAGAAGGCTACTCCACACACCCGGATAAGATTTAAGAAGGCAACTTCCACACCTATGGAAGTTTAAGTCGGCTACTTCCACGCACCTCTCTACAACAAAGACAACATGTACACCTGCTACTGTGTATAGAACGGTAAGCTGCTTACCGAGTGGCTAGCACTTAGCCCTTAAAGGTCATACGGTACCTCTAACTTTAGGGAACAAGTTACCCCTACCAACAAATACTCACTGTTACACACTTTTTTTTCCTGCGCAGAAAAATACACGTTAACCCAGATATTGACAGCAATTGAAAAGAATGTAAACCTCAACGGCTTTGTTTAAACATGTGGCAGCACCACCGGAAGTACGTATACGCTATTGTGCGACCAGTCGCATACACAATAATGCGACTACCACACAACCGTATGACAGCCTTTAGCTGCGTACACAAAAGTGCATCTTTACTGTGCACAAAACTGCGACTCAGCCGCGTGTTCAATACTGCGGCACCCCTTTAAATGTTAGGTTCTATCAACAAAGGAAAACAAACTTTTTCCTCTCTTGTCCCTGGATTCTAGTCAGCGTCCCTGGCTCACACGAAAACAGGTAGCGATCTCTCAGCACCGAGCGGTTGCAGGTAAACCCTGCATGTGGCCACTACACCCTTTGGTGAGAAATCGATAACTGTAAGTGCCGTGTGAGCGGGTAAGTGACTTCACTAAGAGCCCCCAACTAACGATACTGCATTTGAACCTCTATATACCCCTGCCTATACCTTCTAATATCCTGCCTATAAACCTCTAAGGATGACGCTAATTTGCGTACGCAGTCATACAGTAAATAAAGACTCCAGACCTAGAACCTGTGGTTCCAAAGCACAAAGTATTATTCAAGTAAAAGTACACGTTATGATCCTCATATAATCTTAACGCAAAGAGATTATACAGACCCAAGTACAATTATACATACGCAGCGCTCTCTGGTCCAGATGTAGGCATCAGCAAGAAACCCCTCTTCAATCAGCATTCAGCACGAAGACTAGGAACCCAGGGTCAGAGCACACATATTTATACCCCCCAGAAATAAAAAACACAATAGAGAAGTTTGTTGCTAAAACCATTGGTCCTAAAGGAGAGGGCATATGTTACAAGGCATTTAACAGGTTGGTTCAAATAGACACAGCCCAGCCTCTAACAACTGGTGGTCTCTGGTTTCCCGCCTCATGCAAATCCTAACAGTTGTTCATATAATGTACATTTTGTTGCTTGAAGTCTCTGCGGTCCATAAGTTGAGAATGCATGTTGCGATCTCTCCATCGATAGTACCGGAATACTGTTGAGAGAGTACGCATCAGTACAATACCAAACATGGCTTACTTATCACGTATAAAACCTTAGTTACGAAATAACCTTTATTTCCTAGCAATGATAATAAATGTGCATACTCGAATCTTATACCTTATAGCTTATGGAACCTTGTATGTGAATATGTAATGTGTGAGTATGCGGGGTTTGATGTAAAGATGCTAGTTAACTTGGGGCAGATGCATGTGCATGGAGCTAATATTCAGCGTTTTCATACAGGGTCTTATGCATTCGCTAATATGTGACTAGTTAACAGCTCAATTGTGCGTATTAATGTGTGTATGAGAAATGGTGAAAGATGCAATCGCATGATGCTAATAGTAATATTGCCACATGTGCAAAAGTGTGAGTTTATCTAAAATGGCGCTTAGGCGGCCATTCGCAAAATGGTGTCTTGCGATTTCATTTCCAAGATGGCGTCTTGCGGCCAGTCGCAAGATGGCGTCGCTGCGATCCAATTTTAAACTGATCTTGTCTCAGCCAATTATCCAGCTTCGACAGTACATATGGCAGAATGCATAGCATTGTCAAGCAGTAACTTCTAAAAGCATTATGTAAAGATTCTCTGAACTGTACTCAGTATGAAACTAAAAACTAGTATCTATGAAAACTTTCAAATGAATAAATCGTTCAGTACAATATCATTGTAATAAAGACAAATATATAAAAATCACCAGTTATTACAGCAGCTAGTGATGTGAAAACAGCATTTCTATAATGCCACAGTGGTTCTCACAAGACTGTTCATCTATAGGCAAATGAAATATTCAAAGCCCACACAAAATGAACTATAAAATGTGTAGTGACCTCAGTGGGGATCATACATAAGTATAATTGCAAATCTGCCTTCATTTCATAAAACATAATTTCCAAGGTTTCGGTAAAATGTTTAGACATCAATAAGAATTTACATATGTAATACGCAAACACAGAATTGGGTTTAATTATAAAATCTATTTTTTCTTAAATCTTATATATAAAATGAATTGTTCTGTTTGTTTATTTATTTGTTAGTCGGTCTGTCTGGTTATGCATTCGGACATCCCTGAATTGATTGGGATGAAACCAATGCAAGATGATCCATTTGGATCCTGGCCAGGTTTTAGCAGGGTTTTGGTCCCAGTCGGACCTCCAGTTGGGCAGAACTTTGACCCGGGACCCAGTTCTAAGCCTTCCATTGGATGGATTTGGATAAAAAGTTCACAGAGTGGTAACATTATAACTCAGAATACATACTAGGGAGTTTACACTTGGCAGAACTTTGACCCAGGGATGCTGGGCAGAACTTTGACCTGGGGGGCCTAGTCTGGGCCTTCCACTGGATAGATTTGGATGAAAACTTCACAAAGGGGTGGCAAATGGTCAGGGATGCCTAATGGAGTGGTCGAGGTCCCAGTCGGACTTCACGGCAGAGTAGGCCAGGCAGAACTTTGACTTAGAAAACCTGTTCTGGGCCTTCCACTGGATGGAATTGGACAACATCACATAATTTGGATGAAAACTTCACAGAGTGGTAACATTGGATCCCAGAAAACAAACTAGGGGGTTGAGGCCCCGGTTGGACCTCCCATTGATGTATGCTGGGCAGAACTTTGACCCAACGAGCCTGTTCTGGGCCTTCCATTGCATGCATTTGGACAACATCACATAATAAAATTTAATAACGTGAAGGATTAAACCAGGGTAATGCAGGATACTTCAGCTAGTTAATCATATATGCTTATATATTGTCAAAGTGGAACGGAACCCGACTACCAAGTAATATATTTGTAGAGGTGGCATCGGTCTAATTTTCTAAGCTACAGACCACTTCACGATGTGATCACTAGGTTGCACAAATTCACCTTAAGTGATTTTAATCATATATAAATCTTATATATAAAATTAATTGTTCTGTTTGTTTGTTTGTTTATTTATTTGTTTGTCTGTTTGTCTGGTTATGTATTCGGACATCCCTGCATTGATTGGGATGAAACCAATGTAAGATGATCCAGTTGGATCTTGGCCAGATTTTAACAGGGTTTCGGTCCCAGTCGGACCTCCAGTTGGGCAAAACTTTGACCCGGGAGCCAGTTCTAAGCCTTCCAATGGATGGATTTGGATAAAAAGTTTACAGAGTGGTAACATTAGAACTCAAAATACATCATAGGAAGTTTACACTTGGCAAAACTTCGACCCAGGGATGCTGGGCAGAACTTTGACCTGGGGGGCCTAGTCTGGACCTTCCACTGCATGGATTTGGATGAAAGCTTCACAAAGGGGTGGCAAATGGTCAGGGATGCCTAATGGAGTTGTTAAGGTCCCAGTCGGACCTCACGGCAGAGTAGGCCAGGCAGAACTTTGACTTAGAAAACCTGTTCTGGGCCTTCCACTGGATGGAATTGGACAGCATCACATAATTTGGATGAAAACTTCACAGAGTGGTAACATTGGATCCCAGAAAACATATTAGGGGGTTGAGGCCCCGGTTGGACCTCCCATTGATGTATGCTGGGCAGAACTTTGACCCAACGAGCCTGTTCTGGGCCTTCCATTGCATGCATTTGGACAACATCACATAATAAAATTTAATAACGTGAAGGATTAAACCCGGGTAATGCCGGATACTTCAGCTAGTTAATCATATATGCTTATATATTGTGAAAGTGGAACGGAATCCGACTACCAAGTAATATATTCGTAGAGGTGGCATCGGTCTCATTTTCTAAGCTACAGAACACTTCACGATGTGATCACTAGGTTGCACAAATTCACCTTAAGTGAATTTAATCATGAGAATGTACAGTGTTGCTGGAAAGAAACCCTTTAGAATGATCTTAATGTCTGCATTAATATGACCATAAATGTGTGCAAATCTTCATCTCTGAGTAATAAAAATAGATACGGAAATACCAATATAATATATATCAAATAATACACACAATGATATATTTTTTCATTCATGTATTGATTAAAATGATGCAACATTACATTTCCTTGCTGGAAAAAGTGAGTGGCCCTCTGCTCTTAGTAACTAGTGTGACCTTCTTGGGCAATAATGTATTCAATCAAATGTACAGGTATGCAGTAATTGTTGACCAGTCCTGGATTTCGGCCCATTTCTCCTTCTAGAACTGCTGCAACTGATGGAACACCAAACTTAAGGTCCTGCCATAAGATTTCTATTGGAAACGTCTAGACCTTCACTTGGCCATTCTAAAACACAGCATTTCTTCTGCTTCAGACACTGTTTTGTAGACTGACTCATGTGTTTCGGCTTATTACCCTCCTGCAAGAACCAGTTCCATTGAGCTTCAGTTCACAGACGGATACCCTGATATTCACCTATAGAGTGTTCAGGCATAAGTCAGAATTCACAGTTCCATCTATGACAGTGGTCAGGGAACAGGAGTACATTACCCCACATGGGGTAAAAATGAAATTCCTGGGGATAATGGACGGACAGCCACGCATGCATATGAATCATTCTATAATATAGAATGATTCATATGCAAGCCTGGCTGTGCCGCAGGGAGGCTCTAAGCCGGACGCCCGCTGAGATGTTATTACCAGCGGGCGCCCGGCTCCTTCCCTACAGCTCCGCGTTAGCCGGAGGCTGGAGTTTTCTTCTGAACTCCAGCTTCCTCCTCTCTCCATGCGCACTATGGGAGAGGCGTCATGATGTCTCTCCCATAGTTCCGAGCAGCAGCCGGGAGGACAGGACGGCGGTGGATGCAGGAGCGGGGATTAAGGTAAGTGGTTTTTTTTGTACAAGCGGCACTACAGGGGCATTATATGGGGGCACTACTACAGGGGCACTACTACAGGGGCATTATATGGGGCACTAATACAGGGGCACTATATGGGGGCACTACTACAAGGGCATTATATGGGGGCACTACTACAGGGGCATTATATGGGGGCACTACTATATGATTTCCTTTCTTTCAAATTAAGGGGGTAACGTTGGCGTATCTAAATATGTTTTGGGATAAAAGGTAAAAAACTTCCCTGACCCCTGATCTATGATATGAAGCCAGCAAAACAGCTTTAAATCATGATATCACTATCACTCTTTCATAGTGGATTCTCATTTAAGCTAAATAATTATATTTTAGACTCCACATAACATCTTCCAGTTGTTTTCTGCCTCATCCAGGTGGCCTTTAGCACACTTTAAATGAGCAGTAATGTTTATAGGGGCCTCATTTATCAACAAGTTTTATCATATGTAACGAGTAATAAAACCATTTGCGTATAATAATGGTGCTTCAGCCAATCAGCTCCTGTCATCTGTTTCAAAAATGACAGCTGGGAGCTGATTGGCTTGACTATCACTCATTGCGTGTGATAAAACTTGTTGATAAATAAGCCCCTTAGAGAGTAGTGTTTTTTGTTAGCAGAGGTGTTAGGAGTCTATTTACTAAGCCTTGGATGGAGATAAAGTGAATGGAGGTAAAGTGTAAGCCAATCAGCTCTTAACTGCCATGTCACAGGCTGTTTGAAAATAACAGTTAGGAGCTGCTTGGTTGGTACTTTATCTCCATCCACTTTATCTCCATCCAAGGCTTAGAAAATAGACCTTTTAGTTACCAGATCAAATCTCTTCTCTCATACACTGTTAGTAGGCACACAAAGGGAAACTGTTTGTGGTAATACTATTTATAATAATAAACTGGTTTGTTTTAACAGCATGCAGACATGACAGGTAAACACATAAACATAAATTACTTCACCACATCACATCTTCTCCTTCTAGAACAAACCTGTAGTAAGTGTAAAGTGCTATTTACAGTGATAACACACCAACACTTCGTAACAGCGCCACCTGCTGTTTCTCCAGTGTAATCCCTAAAACAACTCAGTCTCAGTAATGTTGCAGTCTGAACAGTTTCCTCCTTGCTAACCTCGGTATGTAGTCTGGAACCCGACGGTCTAAATGCCGACCGCCGGCTTCCACACTGCTTTATCCCGACTAGGGACGAATGACCGGCATATAAAGGTAGACGCCTGTAATTTGCCCGACATCGGGAGACCGGCGCCCAGCATCCTGATCGAGCGGACAGCCGCTGGGGGGGGGGGGGGGAGGGTCTAGGTTTAGGGCTCCCGGGGGGGACTTAGGGTTAGACACCCCCCCGGAGCTTAGGGTTAGGTTAGGGGGAGGGAGGGTTAGAGTTAGGCATCCCCCGGGGGACTTAGGTTTATGCAGCGGGGAAGGTTGGATTAGGTTTAGGCACTTAGAGGGGGGGTTAGGGTTAGGCACAGGGGGGAGGTTAGGGTTAGGCACCCCTAAGGAGGGTTAGGGTGGTTAGGTTTAGGCACTTAGAGGGGGGGTTAGGGTTAGGCACCCCTAAGGAGGGTTAGGGTTAGGGGGGTTAGGTTAGGATAGTAAATACTTACCTTTAGGACGATCATGGTTTCCACCTTTGTCGGGCAGCCGCTGTCGGGAATTGAACTGCCGGCCATGCGGCTGGCGGTAATACATATCACACCCCTAACCTCTCATAAACACTATTCTTGACCAGTATTTGTTTGACAGCAAAAGTATAAACACTGGCTGGTGCAAGAGAAGCCTGTAGATCCTTTTACATTACCCTGGGATTCTTTGTGTTTCTCTATGTGAAAAAAATTGTCATGTGTATACAGTAAGTATTAAAAATACTATATTACTAATGTGTATGTACCCTGCGGGCTCTGGAAGTGTTAACTAGGTCTTAAGCTGGATATCAGCACGGGAAGGTAATTTTTGCATTTTGAACTGATCCCAAACCCATGTGTGAGATTTTATACCAACTTGGTCTTTGTTATGATTTGTGACACGTAGGGCAGGATTCTGTGGTAATTTACCGCATGAGGAAAAGAGTGGCAGCGTTGGACTTTTACTCCCAAGGCTACTCAATCACAACGCCTTTTCCTCACGCTGTAAAATTGCGGCTAATTTGCAATAACCCATAGGAGTTATGGGTTAACATGTTCGCGGCACCCGCGACAAGGGCACTTACCGCAGATTTATTTTCTAGCCTCCCACAGGCTCGTACAGAAATCT
Organism: Taudactylus pleione; assembly: GCA_031769625.1. NCBI lineage: Eukaryota > Metazoa > Chordata > Amphibia > Anura > Myobatrachidae > Taudactylus > Taudactylus pleione. The sequence goes on from JAUIMM010000015.1 coordinate 52,102,146, forward strand.
GCATTAAGTGCAGTATGCAGGCTGCAGTTGAATAGCCCTGGATGACCAATTAGTCAGCTGTTATTTCCCGTGGCTAATTGAATACGGCCCATAGACAGGGGCATATTTATAATGGGTGCAGGGTGTGCTGTGCACATGGGCCCTTCGGTCCAGGGGGGGCCCGCACCGCACACCCTGCACCCATATTATACTTACCACTCCGGAGTCCCATGTCGGCGCCAGTGTCAAAACTGTAAAAACCGCCTGGAAATGTCCGCGGGCATTCTCCCGGTGACCTGCGCATGTGCTGTAGACTCTGGGCACACTCTAGTGCCCACAGTCTATCAGTGCAGTGCTATGCTCAGTGCGCTGCCAGCCACTGGACTGAAGGGAGGGGGCATGGGACGGAGACTGTACATGGGCCCCCTCTTCTTTTGAAATGCCTCTGCCCATAGAGTCACATCATTTCCTCTTAGATGACCCGACCAATAAGCTTCTAGCTGCACAGGAGATGTCAGAGAAAGATTAGACTGATTACAAGTACATGGAGTTAAAAATACAGTGTTCATTCTTTGAGATCCAAAAATAATCCCCCTTTTGCTGACTTTTCTACACACTATCTGACAGACTCAGCCAACAGTCTAATTACTCGGAAAAAGGTCACTATTCTGTTTATTTTATTTTAAAATGGCATTTGCAGGTTTTGTCTAATTTTTTAAGTAACCTTTTGCATTATCTGTTTTTCTTTATAAGCATTGTAATTTTGGTAAAATAAAGAATTTTCTTACGTTAGTCCTTGCTCATTAATGCTTAGAATCTTAGGGCCTGATTCAGACCCGCTCGCGAGTGCATAGCGATCACAAGAGGGTCGATGGTGGCCAGGTGTGCACGCGAGGCGCATGCCATGAGCGTGTGCAAGCCCCGTAGCGAGTGAGAACTTCACTCGCTCCGGGGCTCACAACAAAACGGGGCGGCTGTCGATGTTGATCGACAGCTCGCCCCGTTGTGTAGGTGGGTAGGGGGGGTGGCTTCACAAACGGAGGCGTTCCCGAAGGAACACCTGCCGTTTGTGGGCGGCCCTACTGACATCACTCGTGATGTCAGTAGTGGACTTCCTGCTCTATTAGAGCAGGAAGTCCACTCAGCATTGTGAGTACTGAGATCCTACCTTAGGGTCTCTTCGCAATGCAGATGGTCGCGATAATGGTGACCATTGCCAGGTCACCCACAGCTGTGCGAGTGGCCTGGAGGCCGGTAAAAAATAAAAAATAAATCCCTGATTCAGTGCGAGCGCTCCCAAACAGCGAGCGCCTCTGAATCAGGCCCTTAGTCTTTTTAAGGAGATTGATTAGGCTACTGTAAACCATAAGCCGTTATTGTATAAATATTAACTGGGTTACATATTATGAGGAATGTAACTGTTAAGATATTAAGCAATACAGAAAGGTCAGGTGGTTTCCTTAAATTACCACCTGATGGCAGCAGGATTAAGCGATTTATATAGTTAGTACAGGAAAGTGGACACTATAAACTGCTTATTTATAGAATATTGAGAGACAACATAATTAATAACACTAGTCAACAAGGTTTCGGCAACACAGATGAAAACTTCTGTTAACTTTGACGCGCTGATTCGGAATATGACACTAAAAATGTTCTAACACCTCATATTTTTTATATAAAGCAAAAATATCTTTAAAAAAAGCTTGAAAATGCTTAAAAATGCTTAAAAGTTAACAATGACGTCTAGAATCCAACTATTGTACGTCTCTATGTTAAATTTATTTATAAAAATGGAAACTATCTTTCCGGTTTACATGTGGAGTGATAGCAATTGCAAACAATATACTGTATATTGTTAAAATCCTTATTATGCGAAAACATGTAATGGAATCAGTATGATTTACATGCGGCCAGCGGTTCAAATCCCGACAGCGGCAGCCCCACAGAGGAGGAAATCCCGATCGTCCTAAGTGAAGTACTAACTAACCTAATTCTACCCCCAAAACCTAACCCTCCCTTAGGGGTGCCTAACCCTAGCCTCCCCCCCGTGCCTAACCCTAACCTCCCTCTAAGTGCCTAAACCAAACCACCCCTTCCCCGCAGCCTAAACCTAAGTCCCCCGGGGGGGTGCCTAACCCTAACCCCCTTCCCCTAGCCTAACCCTGTCCCCCCCCGGGATCCACTAACCTAACCCCCCCTCCCCCGCGGCTGTCCGCGCCCGGAGCCCGTCTTACCTTTGAACGGTAAGCCGGGTGTTGGGCTCCCGGCGTAGGTCTAATGACAGGCGTTGGGATTTCGAAGCCTGTCATTAGTGCCTTGCTGGGATTAAGCAGTCGGGAATACGTCCATCGGCTTCCTGACTGCTTCCCATATTTCAGACCCACCCCATCTGTGTTAGGAGATAGTTCTGGTTTATAAGCTGGCAGGTTGTCTTGTTTGATTTGCGAAATATTTTAAAATGTAGCTATAATGTTGCATATGTATAAATTCACCAAGTAGTTTTTGCTATATTTGTGGATAACTTACAGTGAAGTCACAACATCAGTCAATCACACATAATCTATTAGAAGCTTATTATGTTTATTTCAGCTGCCGGATGGGTGATCAAAATTAAAATTGGGCATCACATATGTGCTGTAAAGCGTTGTATGTAATTCTAGACAAATGGATGAAGGGGAACATGAATAGTATGGTTTTTGCGGTTCCAATGAAATGCCAGGTTCCCTTTGCATCTGCAAAGATGTAATAGGATAAATCGCTAAACTAGGTTGTTAGCACAACCCTGAAGAATGGAGGTTATTCATCGATTCTTCGAAACTGAGTTGAAAAACCATGTTATTTTACAATGGGAGCACCAAACCATCGGTACCAGTGGCTCAATTGGTAGCTAAGAATGGTACTTATGATGCCATGTCAGTCTTGTTAAATGCCAGCAACTATAATATATTTTGATAGCAAATCTGTGCTGATTTGAAAGCTATTGCTTTGTTACTTGGACTGCAGGGTGGTTTCACTAAGCATTGTTGTTTTCTGTACCTATGGGAAAGTCAAGCAACACTGCAGCATCACATTGTGAAGGACTGGCCATCAAGGAGTAGTTGGTCCTCAGAAAGCACAATATCAAGTATGCACCTTTAGTGAAACCTAAAGTGAAGCTTCTCCCTCCATTCCATGTTAAGTTAGGCTTCATGAAACATTTTGTCTATGGACAAAAATGGTGAAGGTGTATATTATTTATAAGGTAAGTTTCTAAAATTGAGTGATGCCAAGTTGAAGACAGGTATATTTGTATGCACTCAGATTAGACTACTTTTAACTGTGGTTGGTGGATTTTTAGGAAACAAAGAAACAGAAAACTATAAAGAGCTGATTTACTAAATAACTACAAAAAGTTAGGATGCCGTTGAAAATACATTTCTTACATTCGCACCTGACTTCTTTCTGGAAAGCTTACTGTAAGTGATGAGCAGGGGGAATGATTGTATCATGGTATTCGTACACTGGAGCACGGTATCAAGGGGCGACAGAATCCAGAGATGATGGGTGTTTATTAATGATTTTTTAAAAGGAAAAAACAGGGGTGGGGCTGCAGCGCAGTTCAAAATTCAAATAGGGGAGCAACACAACTGCCAGTGAGTCCTGCCCAGCGATGTTTGGCAGCCTTTGAAAGGCACTTGGTGTGGCTCCCCTATTTGAATTTTGGTCTGCGCTCCAGCAGCACCTCTGGAGCCGACACTGCTCATAAGCGATAAAAAAAATAACTCCAAGTAATATATTTTCCGAATTTATCTACACCCTTTTGTGTATTTGTAATATTATTTATTTCTGTGGGTCTTAAACATGGATTTTCTTATCAACTTTGTTTTCCCAATATTATCCCTGCTTTGAGCCATTCAGTTAATGTACATTGGCCAAATAATTACATTTCCTGAAACAAATAACACAATAACAAGGGAACTTTGCCCTGAGCTCCACGAGGATACTGGACTGGATGCTGACACCTGGGAATATACATGACATGATATTAGAGTGATATTTGTAGGACAGTAAGAATGGTGTTGAATTTTCTCCATTTGTGTATTTTCTGCCAGACAGTATATTGGTGAAGTGATCAAAGGGCTGATTTAGCATTGCATGCAAGTGCAGTGTGGGGACGGGGTCGGCCGGCGATCCTAGAAATGTCCGCCCATTTTCCGGGTGTGGCAAAACCGGTTTTCTCAGCTGGCCGGCGGCCCAGCTCCATCCACCATCCCGACCATCGACCACAGATGGCCGTGGTCGATGGTCGTGATGGAGGGATAGCAAATGCCACAGCGGGTGTCATACATCTCCTGCTGTATTTGCATATTAGCAAGGACGGAATTGCAAAGCTGCCTGTGTGCAGCTTTGCCGTTGTGATCCTTATCGAATGAGATGTACTACTAAGCTTAGGAGAGAGATAAAGTACCAACCAATCATCTCCTAAGTGTCATTTTGCAAACACAGACCACAAAATAGAAGTTAGAACCTGATTGGTTGGTACTTTATCGCTCTCCAAGATTTGATACAGGATGTAGTTACTCTACAATCGGGATGCTGGCTGTTGAAATCCCGGTGCCCGAATCTGAACCTGGGACAGAACATCGGTGCCGGAATATCGACGCTAGCTGAGATGCCAATGCCGGAATCCCGACAGCTGGCATCCCAAACATAAATATAGCAGGCCAGGTTAGCTGTTAGCCGCGGGAGGGGGAGAGAGTTTGGGGGGTTAACCACAGGGGGGTTAGGGTTAGGCTTCGGGGGGGGGGGGGTTAGGGTTAGGCCGGGGGGGGGGGTTAGGTTTAGGCACCACTGGGGGGAGGTTAGGGTCAGGTAATAAGGGGGGAGTGCTAGGTTCAGGCATCAAGGTGGGAGGGTTAGGTTTAGGCACTAACAGGGAGGGTGTGGGTTTAGGGTGTGGGAGGGGAGAGTTAGGGTTAGTATGCTGGCACAGAGGTTAGGGTTAGGGAGAGAAGGGGGGAGGGTTAGCTTACTTACGGAGTCCCTGTCAGGATACTGAGCATCGGGATGCCACTGTTGGTATTTTGACAGCTGGCATCCCAACTGCTGGTATTTCATACCCAACCCGTTTGATACATTTACCCCATAATGTGAAACTGATATTGCCTGAATCCAGTCACCTTTTATTTCTGCTACAACTGCATGTCATCCCTTCCTAAAATAGTTGGTGTGTAGGTCCACTACCTGTGCCATGCACTGTTTACTGAGGTTCACCTTACAATGGGCACCAAGAGCTAAGGAATGGAGTTAGATTCTTTTTTTCTAAATCCTCTTTTTTCCTTCTATTTCCTCCCCCTTTTCACTCTTTCATCCTTCCTTATCCTTCTCCTGTTCCCTCTTTCATCCTTCTCTTCTTTTTCTCTATTTTATTCTTCTTTTATACTTATCTCATTCTCTGTCCTAGTCCTTTGCAGTCCTTGATTATTCTCTGTCTTGTTGCTTCTCCTTTACTCACCTTTCTCCCTCACATCACAATATTGAAGTATAGTGTGCTGAGGGCCTGATTCAGAGCCGGACGCTCTTTAAGAGCGCTCGGTCTGAATCAGGGCATTTTTTTGTTGTTGTTGCGGCCTCCTGGCCGCTCGCTAAGCTGTGGGTGACCACCCACAGCTTTTGCGGGCGGCCAGGTGATGGTCACGATGGTCGCGACCATTGGGGCTTGCGACAAGACCCTTGTGGTAGGGTCTCATCCATCGCAAGCCCCAGAGAGCTTCTCTAACACAGCAGGAAGCTCTCCACTAACATCACTGGTGATGTCAGTCGTGCCTCCCACAAACGTTAGCGTTCCTTCGGGAACCCCTTCATTTGTGTAGCCACGCCCCGCCTAGAAAATGGGGAGAGCTGTCGATCAACATCGAGAGCCGCCCCTTTTGCAGTGAGTCCCAGAGTGAGAGAATTTCTCTCTCGCTCCGGGGCTTGCACATGCGCGCGCTGCGCATGCACAGTACCCCATCATCGACACGCTTGCGAGTGCTATGCGCTCGCAAGTGGGTCTGAATCAGACCCTGAGCCCTCATTGAATGAGGTCAGCACATATGGTTATTGAGTGAGTACCGGGTGGCGCAGTGCACATACCACTCCAACTATACTACTATGGAGGCGCCCTCCCTGTATGACAAAAGTCCAGCACATCTCCCTACTGTGTATATACCAGTGGTGGTAAGGTGCAGAGCTGTGTAGAGTGGGTTGGAGGTGGAACAGATGTGCTGATCCATGGTGATATACCGAACCACTGGAATACTCTGCAAAATGAAGAAAGTGACTGCTCACTGCAGAGGGTAAGTCCCCAATTATCAGGCATGGGAAGCAGTGTCCATATCACCAATCCACCCCCGGTGGTGCCCTCCCTCAGTTCCAGCGCTATAGGCTGCAGCCTGAACAGCCTATTGGTTGATTCTGTGCTGTTGGCAATTGCGTGAACTGGGCCCCACTGAACTTCGCTTATGCCTCTTAGATTGTAATGATCAATGCATCCAAATTTTGTATAACTCTTCATTCACGTATTTGCCTACGTTCATTTTCTGAGCAAGCGTTCTATGAATACATGCAAAATGCACAGACACGTATACATTCAACTCTATGTCAGCTCCTCTTCACTTAAATGAATGGACAATCCTTAAATTCACATACAGTAGTAGTACTCTTTCAGACAAAGAAATGTAATGTTGAATTATTTTTACCAATAAATGAAAGAAAATGTATATCCTGTAGTGCGTGTAATGCAGTTATCACAAATATAGCAAAAGTAAGTATATTATAATGAAGAATATATGGCCGGCCGCACTACCCTAGCTACGGCCCTGGTGGACAGCCACAGGGAAGGGGGGGGGAGGGTTAGGTTAGGGGCTCTTTGGGGGGACTTAGGGTTAGGCACCCCCCCGGGAGGGTTAGGTTTAGGCTGGGGTAGGGGGGGTTAGGGTTAGGCACCCCCAGGGGGAGGTTAGGGTTAGGCACCCCCCCGGGAGACTTAGGCATAGGCTGCGGGGAAGAGGGGGTTAGGTTTAGGCATTTACAGGGGGGGTTAGAGTTAGGCACTTGGGGGGGAGATTAGGGTTAGGCACCCCTAAGGGAGGTTTAGGGTTAAGGGGGGGTTAGGTTGGTAATAGATAAAATACTTACCTATCGGGATCTTCACTGCTGGTCTTCCATACCAATCCCCTTGTAGCTACTTGTGAAAATTAGCAGTGATGGAACAAACAACATTTTTCCTTTTATTTAAATGACAACTTATAACTTAAAACGTCACCTGGAGTTCTTATATAAACACCTTGGAATATAAATTATACAATACATTATTTTACTTTGGAAACATTCCCTAAACTATAAGTTTGCTATTTTGCTATTTACTGCTTGCTTTATGTTTTTTTTATTCACAATAACAAACTCCATACACTATTATTTGTGCTCCCATGTTCCTGTACTGTATTTTGTTGGATGACTTTTTCCCATTAATCCACACGGCCAGGGTCAATTACCACTGTCCTGTTCCTTTCATGTAGAATGATAAATGGCTGTTTCTTTAGAGGTATAGAATTCAGCTTCTTGCCACTACAATGGAACATATATGATTAAAGGACACTGAGTTACACAATATATTGTTTAATTAAATTATACAAACTGGAAATCTTTGAACACTTGTATTGCTTCATGTTCCATGACATTGTCACATTTCCGATATGAGTCCTGGGGAGGGGGTCAAGAGTTGCTTCTTCAATGCATCTATGACGCCCACACACAACGTGGAGTGGACCACACTGTAGTAAAAGTAAGATAAGAGAGAATATAAAATAAAATGACTAAATCTCTGTTTTAAAGCAAGATTTATGGAAAATGCTACTGGATGAATGCATTACTTGCATTAGATTAGGGGTCAGCAATACGCGACCCCCCCAGATGTTTTAAAACTACACATCCCAGCATGCCCTGCCACAGTTTTGCTATTTGGCCATGCTAAAACTGCTGTAATGCATGCTGGGGTTTGTAGTTCAACAACAGGTGCAGGGCCACTTATTGCCCACCCCTGCATTAGATGATGGTCTTCATTCATATCTCTGCATGGGATACGTTTAGGAAGCCGGCGGACGCAATCCCGCCCGCCGGATTCCCGAATCCTCTATCCCGCCTAGGGTTAAATGACAGGCGTCTAAAATCTAGACGCCTGTCATTTTCCCGACGCCGGGAGACAGGTGCTCGGCATCCCGAACGAAGGGATGCCGGGCAACGCGAGCGGACAGCCGCAGGGGGGAGGGTTAGGTTTAGGGCACCCGGGGGGGGACTTAGGGTTAGGCACCCCCCCGGGGAGGGTTAGGCTGGTGGGAGGGAGGGTTAGGCACCCCCGGGGGGGACTTAGGGTTAGGCACCCCCCGGGGGACTTAGGTTTAGGCAGCGGGGAATGGGGGGTTAGGGTTAGGCACTTGGGTGGGAGGTTAGAGTTAGGTACCCCTAAGGAGGGTTAGGGTTAGGGGGGTTGGTTAGGTTAGTTTATACTTACCTTAAGGACGATCGGAATTTCCAGCGCTGTCGAGCTTCTGCTGCCGGGCTCTGCTGTTTTGTCGGGCTGCTGCTGCCGGGAATCGAACTGCCGGTCATGCGGCAGCCGGGATTCCATACCGAATGCCTCTGCATTGAGAAGCAGCACTGATTGTTCTCCATATATTGTCACATACTCTGACCTAGGTACTAATGTGCTAATAGTCTACTAAAAAGGGGATAAACATTGGTAAATATTACAACCAGAGTGTCAAATTCTTACCTATGCTTCCATTGGACAGCATTCACGTTCTGTGTTGTGGATAGCACAGGTTGTTACCTTTTTTTTGTGCACAGAGGATCAAAGGTACTTTTTGCCCTGGGCTCCGTTTTGTCCTTATTTGGCCCTGCACGAGAATTAAGTTGCCTACATTTCAGAGTCTGGCACATTTGGGGTGAACCTGCTATATTAGTACCCTGAGGCTCACATTTAGCCTACGACCAATTGTTACAGTGGCTTTCTGTATATGGTGCCGCTATTACTGTATTTTACTCTCCACTTTTTTATAAGTTCTGCACATCATTTTTTGTATCGTGTCATATAATCAATAAGCATAAAAATATTTTAGTACTTAAAAGTTTGAGAACGTCTTTGAAAGTTGCATTGATATCACGCCTAAACCACCTTATATCACAATCCTTTACTGTAATACATTTAAGTTAATTAAATCCTACATTTATTCATATATTTTCAGTAACCTTTTAAAATGTTATTTATCAATTTCATGGCATTGAATGGCCTTTGAGTTATTAAGGGAGCAGTTTACGTGCATTCACCAGACAAATGTCTTTAGAAGTGTCATTCAGCAGACAAAGTCTACAAATAGTATGTGGATTAATTTATTTCATACAGTATCATTCATCAACTTGTCAAGGACAAAACAACTTGGTTTGGATGACATGTCAAAGGCAAATGCCCTTTTGGTCCCTCCATAAAAACTACAGTTGTTTATTGTAGACTTTGAAACTGAAGGTACAATATATATTTGCATTAAAAAACAGATTTTGGTGGAATTAATCAGCTTTAGTCCACTACTGATGGTTATTTTAATTTGAGAAGACTGCATCTCAAACAATGAATTATACATGTCCTCGTGCAGCTTCCAGTGCAAAGTAAAATCAAGACTTGATTGAGTGGACATTTCATTAACTATATGGACTATAAACTTAGCATTTGATATTTGCATAATGAGTACAACATAATTAATCAACATAAGGCCACAAATCTCTTAATTAATGAAAACATGTTGAGTATGAGACTTTTCATTAAGAAAATGAAGGTAACATTTAGTATTTAGCACATAGGACAGTGTTTGTGTTTATAATGCCAGGATCCTAAGATCAACTCCCTGAGTCCCAACATATATGAGCCTTAAATTATTAGTATAGTAAAGATTATATAATTTATGAAATAAGTAAAGACAGATACATTTACAACAAGGGTCAGCAACACTGGCCCCCTTAAAGTTTGGCCTCAATATTTTATAATTAAAATAACTATTTTTTCAGTTACAGTTATCAAAACAGGGTTCCACAATTTCCTGGTGCCACAAGAGGGGTTGGGTACGGGATCCCGGCGGTCGGGATGCCAGCGATCAGAATACCGTCAGCGGCAACCCCACAGTCAGAATCCCGATGTCTGAACGTAAGTAGTCTAACCCTAAGTCCCTAACCCTCCTCCTTACCCTAACCCACCTCTCCTGCAGCCTAACCCTACCTCTCCCCCAGCCTAAACCTCCCCCACCGCAGCCTAAACCTAACCCTTTCCCCCGGCAGCCGGGTGAAGTCAGGGCCGTAGAGAGCCTGGCCGGGCCCGGGTAAAGGAGGTGACGCCCCCTTGAAAAAAAAAAGAACTATTGCGCTGTAAGCCCCCAGCCCGGCGCTAAGCAGTGGGGGGCGCGATCAGTGTGATCACTCCCCCCCACAGCCATAGGAGACTGCTCCAGCTGCTGCAGTAGTCGCGAGCAGTCTTACACAGCAGCCCAGCACAAGCTGTGTGCTGAGCTGCTGTGAGGGAGGGGGCAACGCGCACCCGGGCCCCGCCGCATGGCCGGCGGTACAAATCCCGGCAGCGGAAGCCCGGCAGGGTTGAAGATCCCAAACGTCAAAATGTAAGTATTAACTAACCCTATTCTACCCCCTAACCCTAACCCTCCCATAGGGGTGCCTAAACCTAACCTTCCCCCCAAGTGCCTAACCCTAAACCCCACTAAGTTCCTAAACCTAACCCCCCCTTCCCCGCAGCCTAACCCTACGTCTCCCGGGGGGGTGCTTAACCCTAACTTCCCCCGGGGGGTGCCTAACCCTAACCCCCCCTTCCCCTAGCCTAACCCGGGGGTGCCTAACCCTAAGTTCCCCCCAGGAGCCCCCTAACCTAACCCTCCCCCTCCCCGCGGCTATCATTAGATCGGTAAGCCGGGTGTCGGGCTTCCGGCATAGGTCTAATGCCAGGCGTCGGGACTTCGACGCCTGTCATTAGTACCACACCGGGATTAGAAGGTCAGGAAGCCGGCGGTCGGGATTTAGACCCCTCCCTACCACCTACTTTACAACTAAGATTGACTCCATATGTCAGGATATCATATCCCACCAGACCCTCAGCACTCCTCCCCCTCCTTTCCCAAACACCCCATCCAATCCATCTTTCCAACTCTGACATCTTTCTCCCCTGTATCTGGAGAGGAAGTCATGGCTCTCATCTGGTCCTCCTCCCCCCTTGATCATCTCATTAGGTACTGTCCCTTCTGCATTCAAGCATTGGTCTACATGATACTGCCCTCTCCTGGCTGTCCTCCTACCTCTCTGACTGTTCATTCTATGTCTTGTCTTGTCATGTTCCCCAAGGTTCTGTTCTTGGATCTCTCCTATTCTCCCTCTATAAATCTTTTTTAGGTGAACTCATCAGCTCTTTTGGCCTCCAATATTTTCTCTATTGGTGCGTACACACTGGGCGATTAAAGTGGACGACTGAACGATAACGATATCGTTATCGTTCAGTCGTCCACTTTATCGTCCATTTTTAACACAAAAAAGATGAACGATGACGACGACGCGCGTTCCCGTGGGTCGTTCGTCATCCTCGTTCATCGGGCTGACATGCAGGCCAACCTGACGACCTCGTCAGGTTGCTGCATGTCAGGGAATGGGTGAGAGAGCCCGGCGCTGAACGATATCGCTAATGATATCGTTCAGTGGCTGTGCTCAATGTCATGAACGACATTGAGCACAGCCTGCCGGGGACACACTAGACGATATCGCTCAGGGAGCATATCGTCTAGTGTGTATGCACCTTACGCTGATGATACTCAGATCTACCTCTCCTCCCATGACCTCTCCCCCTCTCTCCTCACTCCAACTGTCTCTCTGCTATCTTTTCCTGGATGTCCCAGCAAATTCTTAAACTTAACATGTTTAATTCTAAGCTGATCATCTTCCCACCTTCCCGCATAACCTCCCATCCCACAATTTCATTATCTTATCCTTGACTTCACCCTCTCCTTCAAACACATTCAGTACCTCTCATAGTCCGCCATTTGCATCTCACAAATATTTCCAGGACCAGACCCTTTTTCACACCGGATGCTAAGACCCTCATCCATTCACTGGTGAACTCCAGATTGGACAACTGTAACCTGCTTTTTTCGGGCCTCCCTGATTCCCACCTCTCACCACTCCAATCTGTCCTCAATGCTGCTGCTTGGCTACTCTTCCTCTCCATACATTCTACATTTGCCTCCCCTTTTCCTACAAGCCCAACACTGTGTGCCTTATGGAGATGGCGCAGGTGAGGTCTAACGAGATCTGTAAGAGACAGGACTGAAACTGCAAAAGACTGTGTTAGATTTGCAGACTAGCAATTCATTATAGTCAGGATTGAAGCAGTGAGATAATGCCTGGCTAAGGGGCTAGGGCCCTCATTCAGAGCCGTTCGCTATTTGCGGTCGTTCGTTTAAAAACAAGGGGTGGCTATTCAAATGATCCGTACGCACATTGCAGTCTGTTCACACCTCTAAGTCTGAACGAGCGAGCAAAACATACGCTCGTTTATTTCTTAAAAACGCCCCCTGGCCGCTCGCATCCTACGTCATGTCCGCTATTTATTAGATTAATCGAGTACATCGACCAGCGTATGAACTGCTCGCTATTCTTGTGGTTGGTGTTTGCTACCACAAATTTGCGTGCAGTTCTGGCTATAAAATAACCCAGTGACGTGGTCAATGACGCTGCTGTTTTAAATATACACACCCATAAAACGCCCGTTTTGACCTTTAAGCACGCCTGCGTTCGGATCTCCACTCCCCATTTTCAAACACCTTCCCCTGTTACCACCCACATACGCCTCATTCTGTCACTCAAAATAGCAGGCACTCGCTATATAGCGTACAAAGGATTTTCGGCCGCACTGACTGGTTCGCGCATGCGTACTAAAAAGCGTACGCATGCGCAGATGTGCAAACATCGCTCGGAACGAGCGTACTGCCGCTAACGAGCGGCTCTGAATGAGGGCCTAGGTTCTTTGTTATTCTGTTCCTGAAATGCTGACAGTAAAGCACCATTTATTTTTTCTTTAAACCTAGAGAGCTGCGTGTGAATCTTTATTATGCACCTACTCACTGCACCACTGACCACTGAGCTAAATACCTCAGATATATCACATATTAATCTATGCAGAAATAATGGATGTACAGCATAAAGGAGGCAACAAGACAGGACTTACCTCTGTGAAACCCAAGGAAGGGGTGAGTGATGAAGGCATGTTATGGAGTGTTGTTTGAACAGAAACTTGCACTTGAGGAAGAAACATTGTGTGCAAAGATGCTAAAGTGTTACAGCAGTGAAAGTGTTACAGCAGTGGGGGAAATGTACTAAGCTCTGGAAAGTGATATATTGGAGAGTAATAAACTGCCAGGCACTCAGCTCCTAACTGTCATGTAAAGCTCCTTACACATGGAGTGATCAGACAATGATCAGATATCAGCGATCGCAGGTCCCTCTATTAACCCGGCTAACCTGGTCGATATCAACCAGGTTGGCCTGCATGCATGGGCCTGCATACGAGACTAAAGTGTGCAGTCAGGAAATAGAGTTGTGACTGAAGATGATATAAGACTATATAAACTCCTATGGGATAACCATTAGCAAAATGATGATAGTGAGAAAGAGACATTTAAAACTGGCAGTGTGTGTGGTCAGTGTATGGTGCAAGGTCCACAAAGAGTGGACTATGGGCCTCATTCATTACTGATCGCAACTGTGATAATGCATGCAATCGGCTGATTGTTATGCTCTGCGCATGTGTATGCATCGTAGTGTGCGTGCGTGAAGACTCCACTGTGATCGGGACTGTAATCGCAGTGACTACGCAGACCCATCGCAGAGTGATTGAGAGGAAGCACCCTTTGGTGACGGGGGGGGGGGGGGGTCAGCGAAATGCAGGCATGCCAGTGTGTTTGGATACCGTTACAGGGGCATGCATAAATTATCCATTGCGATGCCATAAGCAGCTTGGGCTTTCACTGTGTGCGATGAGGTAAGCAATTTCTGAGTAAGGTCAGACCTTGTGCAAGTGTGCGTGAAGCTGCGATGGTACTCGATGTTAAGGATGGTTTTGCAGTCTTGCTATGTATTACGGATGTGTGTAGGGTAAAGGGGGCGTCCTTATATTAGGCTGCGTATGGCATTGCGACTGCAATCATTAGCATATCTTTGAAGTGAGACTGCATGCGTGGCGTGTGCATGACTGGCGTGATGATGTCATCGATGGCGCGGCATCATGAAGGTCACAGCATATAGCCATTGGTTTTATTTTTTTATATATAGTATTTAATTCCTCTGTGTATTATTGTTTATATGGTTGCCTAGCCACAGTGTCACTTTGTATCTCAGCAGGTATTGGTGGGTTTGATCAGATGCTGTGACCTCCGTGACGCCGCGCCGTCGATGACATCATCACGCCCGTCATGCATACGCCAGCAGCTCGCTGCCATGGACAGTCCAGGAGGGGAATCTATATGGGTAAGTGTTGTGTCCATGTATTTTGCACCCTGACGAAAATGCTTTACGTATTGAAACGTTGTTTTTTCGAAATACTGCTGCAAGTGTCTTTATGTCTGCACCATCCATTTGATTTTATAATATATATATGTATATATATATATATATATATATATATATATATAAAAATAACCAATTTTGGCAGCACTCGCAGGTAACAACACTTTTCTTGGTGCCCTCCGTGAAAGCGCCACAGCGGGGGCTTCAATATACAACACCTAGTCGGTGGCACTCGGTAATAATATGTCCATACAGCAGGTAACTTATACAATGTTTCAATGTTTATTCCATCGTCTTCAGGATATAAATAAGATGACAAACAGTACTTACTTAAATACCGTCACCACCACCGTGTGCACAGCCACGGTTTCCGGAAGCAGCTCGGCAACGTCCATACAAAGACGTCACCGGCGTGACCGGTTGCCATGGCAACAAAGTGTAATTAAAACATTACATAGAGCATCGGTGAAAAATATTGTTGATGTTTGTATTTTTTCACCGATGCTCTATGTAATGTTTTAATTACACTTTGTTGCCATGGCAACCGGTTATGCCAGTGACATCTTTGTATGGGCGCTGCCGAGCTGCTTCCGGAAACCGTGGCTGTGCACATGGTGGTGGTGACGGTATTTAAGTAAGTACTGTTTGTTATCTTATTTATATCCTGAAGACGATGGAATAAACATCGAAACTTTGTATCAGTTACCTGCTGTATGGACATATTTTTACCGAGTGCCAAACTTACTGTGGTTGAACGTCAGCGACGCCGCAAACTGCATCTGTGTTTATATTGCGGTTATGACGATCACTTTCTTAAGGACTGTACTCTGCGCCCACTGAGAAGTGGGGACAAGTGTGTGACTCCTAATGTCTGTGTTTTCAGTTCTCCCCATCATCCATCAGTGATTCCCGTTTCTTCAGTTACAGATAAGGAGGTGATGTCCACTAAGCAAAAGAAAGTTCAAGTTTTCGATTGGGGCCTGCTACAAGATGCTTCAACCCTCGTCTAAGAAATATTGGGAGGATATTTCAACCTTCTAAAGTCAGGGACACTACTCATTCCATTTCTACTGGTCACGGCCCGGATTCCATTTCCATCGGTCCCAGTCCGGATTCTGTTTTTCCCAATACGGGACTCCAGTCAGTAGCCCCAGGATGGGTCTCAACTTCCTTACCCCGAGTGGAGGTCCCAAGTCTCGCACCCCAGGAGGGGGTCCCAAGTCTCGCACTCCAGGAGGGGGTCCCAAGTCTCGCATCCCAGGAGGGGGTCCCAAGTCTCGTACCCCAAGAGGGGATCTCAAGTTCCACGTCCCAGAAGGGGGCCTTCGTTTCAAGTTTCATGCCCCAGGAGGGGGTTTCAAATCTCTCACCCCAAAAGGGGGTTACAAGTGTTGTACCCCAAGAGGGGGCTTTCATTTCAAGTTTCATGCCCCAGGGAGGGGTCTTTGTTTCGAGTTTCATGCCCCAGGAGGGGGCCTTCATTTTGAGTTACACGCCTCAAGAGGAGGCCTTCGTTTCGAGTTTCACGCCCCAGGAGAGGGCCTTCATTTAGAGTTTCATGCCTCAAGGGGAGGCCTTCATTTCGAGTGTTATGCCCCAGGAATGGACCGTAATTTCAAGTGTTACTCCCCAAGAAAGGGTCTCAAGTTCCATACCTCAAGAGGGGGATCTGAGCCACTCACCCCAGGAGGAAGTCTGTGTTCTTGCATCCCAAAGGGGGTTTCATATTGCGTACCCCGAAAGGAAAAGCCAAGTCAGCTTCCCCAGAAGGGGGCTTTAGGTCCCATACTCCAACAGGGAGTGTCAAGTTCTGTACTCCAGGAGGGGGCCTTGAGTCTCTTACCCCAAAAGAAGGTTTCAAATCTTGTTTCCCAGGAAGGGGCCTCAAATGCTATCCTCCAGGAGGGTGTTTCTAGTGTTATACCCCAAGAAGGGATTTCAAGTGTCACGCCCCAAGATGAAATCCTCATTTCAAGTTCTTTACCCCAGGAGGGGGTTTCAAGCCTCTTACCCAGAGAGAGAGTTCCTACTGTCCTTCCCCTAGAGGGGACTTCAAGTGTCTCACCCCAGGATGGGGTTCCCAGTGTAATACCCCAGGAGGGGATTTTCAGTGTTATGTTTCAAGAGAAAGTTCTTGTTTCAAGTTCTTCACCCCAGGACAAGGGTCCAAGTATCCTACCCCAGGATGGGGTTTCCAGTGTTATACCCCAGGAGGGGATTTCAAGTGTTACGTTTCAAGAGAAAGTCCTTATTTCAAGTTCTTCACCCCAGGAGGGCGTTTCAAGCTTCGCACCCCAAGAGGGGGTTTCAGTTTCCTCACCCCAGGAGGGGATTTCAAGTGTCTCACCCCAGGATGGGGTTCCCAGTGTTGTGCCCCAAGGGGGAATTTCAAGTGTTATTCTCCAAGATGGGACCTCAAGTGTCTCACCCCAGGATGGGGTTCCAAGTGTTATACCTCAAGATGGGATTCCCAGTGTTATACCCCAGGAGGGGATTTCAAGTGCCTCATCCCAAGATGGGATTCCCAGTGTTAAACCCCAGGAGGGGATTTCAAGTGCCTCATCCCAAGATGGGGTTCCCAGTGTTATACCCCAGGAGGGGAATTCAAGTGCCTCATCCCAAGATGGGGTTCCCAGTGTTATACCCCAGGAGGGGAATTCAAGTGTCTTACCCCAGGATGGGGTTCCCAGTGTAATGCCCCAAGATGGGGTTCGTGGTGCTATTCCCCTGGAGGGGACTTCAAGTGTCTCACCCCAGGATGGGGTTCCCAGTGTTGTGCCCCAAGGGGGAATTTCAAGTGTTATTCTCCAAGATGGGACCTCAAGTGTCTCACCCCAGGATGGGGTTCCAAGTGTTATACCTCAAGATGGGATTCCCAGTGTTATACCCCAGGAGGGGATTTCAAGTGCCTCATCCCAAGATGGGATTCCCAGTGTTAAACCCCAGGAGGGGATTTCAAGTGCCTCATCCCAAGATGGGGTTCCCAGTGTTATACCCCAGGAGGGGAATTCAAGTGCCTCATCCCAAGATGGGGTTCCCAGTGTTATACCCCAGGAGGGGAATTCAAGTGTCTTACCCCAGGATGGGGTTCCCAGTGTAATGCCCCAAGATGGGGTTCGTGGTGCTATTCCCCTGGAGGGGACTTCAAGTGTCTCACCCCAGGATGGGATTCCTAGTGCCATCCCCCAGGGGGGGGATTTCGAGTATTACATTTCCAAAGAAGAGTTCAAGTGTCTTACCCCAGGAGGGGGTCTCAAGTCTTGTAACCCAAGAACAAGGGTTTCCAAGTGTTACTCCCCAAGATGGGGAGTCAAGCATCATACCTCCAGAGGAGGTTTCTAGTTATGTACCCTGGCAGGGGGTATCAAGTCTCATAGTCCAGGGGAAAGTCTCAAGTTTTACATCTCAAAAAGGGATTTAAAAATCTGTATCCCAAGATCTCCGGTTCTTTACTCAAGGAAGAATCTTCTAGTGTTGTGTCAAAGTCAAATGTTTTAGTGCCCCATCAGTTAAGAGGTTCACAAAATGACGCTACCACTATATCTATGGGTATCCCTCAGGATCCATCTGATGTTTCTATGCCCTTTCTTTTTGATGGAGATATAACGCAGTATTATGCTTTGGTGGATCATTTCATCGCTATTATGAAATCCTCGCCATGGTCTGAAATCAAGCCTACTAATGTAGTAAAATTTATAATTTCATCTTTCCGAGGTAAAGCTTGGGACTGGGTTGAGCCTATTTATGATTCAAAGGATCCGATGCTGTCAGATTTAGTAGCCTTTACTGCCGCAGTCATTAAAGAATTTGGTCCAACTTATCCTTACAGTTCTCTCGAGGATACTCATCTCAACAAAGTCTCCAGTTCTGGGGTACCACC
The DNA here is from genome assembly GCA_031769625.1 of Taudactylus pleione. Classification (NCBI taxonomy): domain Eukaryota; kingdom Metazoa; phylum Chordata; class Amphibia; order Anura; family Myobatrachidae; genus Taudactylus; species Taudactylus pleione. Next base: position 52,120,630 of record JAUIMM010000015.1, read on the forward strand.
CTCTGCTATTAAGCTGAGATGCATGTATTTCTTTGAGTCCTTCTCTTCCAGTACAAAAACAACCTGTCCAGAAGGATAAGACTCAAGGAGGCATAAGGATGATGAATTATAACACAGATTCTGACTATGATCCTGAGTACGATGAAAAAACAATTTTGGTAGTTCCCATGAAAGACACTTTGCAACTTAAGTCGTCTTCTTCTTCAAGTGGTTCGAACCAAGTTGACTATTTCGTCCAATTATTAGTCTCAGAATCCATCTGGTATTGGGAACCTTGTTCTTCTAAATTTTCCAGTTCTTATTGTATCTTCAATCAAGATTTTCAAGTTTCCTGTGTTTTTCAAATATATTTTTTGTGTCTTTCTGAGGAGTTCCAGTTGAGCCTTTATGGGTGTTCGGTGTCCACCCTAAAAGGAGGGGGTACTGTCAGGGTTCAGCCTAGGATCGGCCTCTCTCACCTCCTTGCCGGCTTCCCCTGACTTCCTTGCGGTCAGACGTCTGGTGCAGCGATGGATGTGGGCTGAGTATTCTGCCTTAGGTGCTTTTTGCGAGCTTCCATGGTCGGCTGTGCGTGCTGGGGATCGGAGTTCCCATCATGGGCGCCGCCATGACAGTTCCTCTCATGTGACAGTACTCCTAACCTATGGTAGCATGATTTCAGTCAGCTGATGCTGTGCTCCAGTAATCTGCTACCCATGGGTATAAATCCGCCTCCACAACTCCAGGAAGACGCTGTTCAACTTCGTTATTCCAAGTGTCTGTGTTACTCCCACTGTTACTTCAGCCTGCTCACAGTTTCCCAGTTTCCTGTATTAGCTTCCATGCTAAACCTTACTCTGAGACTTTAGCTTTCTCACAAGTACTTCAGTGTTTCATGTCCCTTCCCTGTGTGTCTTTGTATATGTGCTGCTAATTCTATTGCAGCTTTCCTGTGGCTATTACCCTGTATCACTGAAGTGTCAGATTACCTGCTGGTATTAATTAGCTCACAGCTGGTCCTCCCAGCACATGTCTGTGTCAATCTGCTCTGTGTCTTGTCAGTGCAAATCTGCACTTGCAGTTAGCACTCTCCCAGTGTATGCCTATCTTCTCTATATGTCTTGTCTGTGCAATCTGCACCTGCATATATAATTATTCCCAGTATTTTGCCCAGTACCAGCATTTCTAGCTCTCCCAGTATTTGGCCTTTGTCCAGTACCACATTTCTAGCATTCTCAATATATTCCTTGAGTCCACTCTACTCTTGTATGTGCAATCTCCAGTATATGTTTGTGCTTTCCTGCATGTTTAGCAAACTCCAGTACATGCCTGTGTCCACATCTCCCTGAGCTGCTGAGCTAGTCAGCTCCTGGATTTCTTAGTGATTCTCAGTACATTCTCAGTAATCTCATGCAAGCCGGTGATCAGGATTTCTAATTGTGTTCCAGTGTATCTCCAGTGTTCTAGCAATAACTTAATATAGTTTCCAGTCTTCTGCCATTCCCAGGTACCTGTCCAGAGGGCCACGACCTGCTCACTTGGTGCAGCGGAAAACCAAATCCCAATTGGAGGGGTCACTGGAGAAAACCACCAAGTGAGTTAGACTCCGCGCCTCTGGGCAGGTCTAGCCAAACCTGGGTTCGGCCGCAAATAGGAGACCTAGCCTCAGTCACTCCGATAGTCACCTGAACTCCCCGGCTCACTGTCCTCCAGAGGATCACTTTCACCGGATTGTGACACACCCACGCAATCACACTTAAATAGAATAATAGAATATATGAATATGATTCTGTGGGGTCTAGAGGTAATAGATAATTTATATATCAGGTATAATTGTATATGAGTGTCTGTGCCTGATTTGGTGCTACTAAGGCCCGTGTCCTGCAGTATCAAGGGATAGTTCTCCTATAGTTAGTGCATAGGTATAAATGGGTTGGGTACGGGATGCTAGCATTCATGATCCCGGTGCTAAGAATCCTGACTCCGGCATCCCGACTGGGTTACAAAGCAGACACCTACCGGTAAGTAGGCTAACCTGTTATGATCCGTGGCAGCGGATCATCTTGGTGGCAGGTCCCGGCCGTATTAGATGACTGGGACACTGCATCATGCCTTGATTCCAGTTCCAGCTCTTGCAGCTAGCTGGAATTCTGTCTGTGTGCAGCTTATTACTTCGTTCCTGCCTGTGCAGAGATCAGCTGCATACTATCCTGTGATTAGGGAGGCTCTCTGCAGGGATTGCGTTGATTGGTTCCTGCTTCTGATAAATTTCAGCCAGCTCTACACTTCCTGCCAGTGTATTGTCTGACTTTCAGAGTATGTGTTTGTCCTGTGCTCAGAAGCCTGTCCCACCTTGTTCTGCAGTTCCTGCATGCTGAGATTAGTCTCCTGTATCCTGTGCCTGTCTGCCTGATCAGAAGTTGTCTGTGAGTCATCTGCTGTGGTTCCATCTGCTCATGTCCTTACCGTTGAGACTTCCCGGAGCCATGACTTCTGCAGCCATGGCCTACTTCTCCGTAGCCTGCAACATTTCCATACCACAACCCAGTCTAGCACCGTCAGCCTGTGCCCAGCCTATTCAAGCCAGCAGTGTTCTCTACCCTGCTGCCTCCAGTCTGTGTTCCAGCCGCACCTGTGTTCTACTGTCTGCTCAGTCAGTGGCTTGTTGTACCTCGGCCCTCAAGGCCGCACTGTGTTGTTCCTGTAGCACCTCAGCCCTCAAGGCCACACCTGTCGTTCCTCGGCCCTCAAGGGCGCACCATGTGGTTCTTGTTGCACCTCGGCCCTCAAGGCCGCATCGTGCTGTTCCTTTTGCACCTCGGCCCTCAAGACCGTACCTCGGCCCTCAAGGCCACATCGTGTTGTTCTTGTTATACCTTGGCCTTCAAGGCCGCACCTTGAACTTAGTCTGTTACTTCAGCCAATGGCCCAGCCACATTTCAGTGCATTTCATGTCTGTCATGTTGTAGCCTGTAAAGTGGCCCTGCCGCATTGGTTGTCTTGCCTGTCTAGTCCTTGTCTGTAAATCCTGCAATATCACAGTCCAGGTCACTCCCGCTCTGCAGCTCGTATTCATTGTCTAGTCGCTTCTTTCCTGATGACCTAGCTGCACCATTGTCCCAAGATGTGCCTGAGACCTTCACCATCTGCTGCTGCTAGTGAACCTTGTCCCTCACATCTGCACAAGTAACCATCTGCCTGCAGTCTCACTCCAGCTAGTTCCAGTAGTGGAAGGAATGGCACTCCTTGTTTCTAGTCAGCAGTCCTACGGTCTCTTTGGTTGTGTAAACCTCTACTGCTAGAGGCTTTAATCCAGGCGGCCACCTAAGTACCGGTGTTAGTATAAATCACTAAGGGAAAACCGGGTGGTTGTTATTGGTATAACTCTAACCCTACCTCTACCCCTAAACATAACCTTCCCTCCCCGAAGCTTAGACCTAACCTCCCCCCCAGCCTAATCCTCCTACCAGTGCCTAACCCTTCCCTTAACCCCATCACATACCATCAGGATGTCAGCGGTTGGGATGCTTGTGCCGAGATTCTGGGCCTCATTCAGAGGCGGTCGTAGGATGCAAGCGGTCGTTCAGAAATAGGGCGGCCGCTTACATCCTGAACGGCCGCCTCCATGACGGTCGTTAGGCTGTGGGCTAACACCCACAGCTCTAACGACCGACAAGGGTGATGGTCGCGATGGTCAAGACCATCGCGACCATCGGGGCTTACAACGAGACCCTAAGGTAGGGTCTCGACAACCTTAAGCCCCAGGGAGCTTCCTGCTCTGATCGAGCAGGAAGCTCCCCACTGACATCACTGATGATGTCAGTGGGGCCGCCCCCAAACGGCAAGCATTCCTACTGGAATGCCTCCGTTTGGCCAGGCATGCCCCCGGCCCGTCAAGAAAATGGGGCGAGCTGTCCCTCAACATCGACAGCTCACCCCGTCTACGATGAGACCCCTAACAACGGATAACCCGTCGTTAGCCGGGTCTCGCGCATGCGCACGATGGAGCTGGCTCTGTCATGCGCATGCGCTGTGGGGCAACATCGAGTCGGTCGTGAGCGCTCAGTGCTCACGACCGACTCTGAATGAGCTCCCCTGACTGGTGTTGGGATTTCGGTGCCAGCATTCAAAGCATCAAAAGCTATCATAACTACATACCGGTACAAATATATACAGTATATGTTTTCACAATTTGTACATAAGGCATTGGACACACAGCAGGACACCTGTGTGCATTTTGCTGTGGCTTTTACAAAGTTAGCATTGGCAGCACAGAATCAGGCACAGACACCCATATACAATATGTAAATTTTGTCCAGGGCTCCAGGTACGCTGTGTGACAACTGCCAATGGGTCAGACAGGCACACCAAGTTTCAGACGATTCCGCAGCAGCATATGCTGCTGAGCCGCCGTTTGTTGTGATGCAGAATCAACAGTTACCAGTGGGTGTCTCTCTCTCTGTACTGGTGGCCCCTGGGATAGGAGATCAGACAGGTGTCTCTGCTCACTGTCCAGCAGCAGTAGCGGGTGGACCTTTGATTGCTGCAGTGCAGGCTTAGGGGTATCAGACGGGAGTTTTCTTGTCCCCTATTGCAGGTGTTAGTGGGGCTCCTGGGACATAGCCAATCAATGCTGCAGCAGCAGCAGGTGCGCCGCTGCAGTGGAAGATCAGCGGTCAGACTCGTTTTCAACTGTGAACCACACAAGTGCTGCTGTACATGCTTCTGCTGTAAAGGCGCCTCTATTATCTCTCGGAGTTACACCCCTGGATGGCGCCGGCCAGCTGAGTAAGCCCCACCTTACTCAGGCTGGCCAGCTTGCGAGGCCAGGAAACTGCATACGAGGACGCAGATCCTTGCCTTACCACTCCTGGAAAATCAGGCAGAGGCATACAGGGGCCTGCGTCCCCAGCATCTGGGAATCAGAGATTGACCCACATTAGAGCTTTCTCAGATTTGGATATGCTAAAAGCAAGAAACTCTCTGTGAGCAATTTTATATCATCTAAAGGTTTCCTGAGTTTTTGAACATTAGCATTACTAGCTGGCAACACTATGCCAGGAATATTGTAATTTAATTACTTGGTTCATGATTCAGCTCTTTCCTGTACACTCTGCTAAACACTGAATTTGCAGATATTTCTATACAACACCACAGTTAGATGGTTTTGAAAAGGTCTAACACGGTCTGTAAAAAGATTCCTTTCTAAAACATCATAGTCTTGCATCTATAACCTGCTTATTGAGAAAACTGGAAGTTTGCTCCAAATTTTCCATTTACGTGACTTAATGTAAAAGGATTCTTACTGATGTGAATGATTGCTTATTCTCTGCAAGTGGCCTATTCATCAAAGGCGCTGCCCCGATAATCATGAGGAAAAAAGAGTCTCCGCTCGATTAACACATTTCTTGGTAACTACACTATTTACTATGGGTAGTAAAGCAGGAGATATTGGTGATTGCAGGATTTGGAGCATACAGCGGTCAAAATACAATGTATTAAGCATTGCAGTTGTGCGATTTATCAAACTCCAAAGACTAAAAATTTCCAGAATAGAAGAGGTCCCAGAGCGGGAAGAGGGATCCATCTGGATCCATCCACATCTTTGGCCCTTGCAATGTGCATGTGCAACCTGTGCAACTATTGCACAGTAACACGGCTGGAACGGAACCTGGCAGCTACTATTAGCGGCAAAAGTGTAGATCTTAGTTTTCGCCAGGACAGTTGCTTAGATCAGGTTTTCTCACCGCAAATCGCGGCAATTATGATTGAAACGTTGCACAGCCACATCACATTTATTGATAGTTAGACCCCTAAAGCCCTGCACTATATAAATAACAATAATGATAATATCCAATCAGCAATGATCGCAAATGCGACTATGCACGCAATCGGCCGATTGTTGCATTCTGCGCATGCATCACAGTGCACGTGCACGAACCGGCCACTGCTATCGGGACTGCGATCACAGTGACTACGCAGACCCATAGCAGAGTGATTAACAGGAAGTACCATTTGTGGTGGTGACGGGGGGGATGGTTGGTGAAAAGCTGGTTGCCACTGCGTTTGAATGCCGTTGCATGGGCGTGTATAAATTATCTACTGCAATACCGTACGCAGCTTGAGTACTCATAGTGTGCGATGAAATTAGCAATTCCTTAGTAAGGTGAGAGCTGCGATAGTAATCGATTGTATCGATGGTTTCACAGTCTTGCTAAACATTACGGATGTGTGTAAGGTAAAGTGGGCATCCTTATGTAGTATCGCAGTAAGACTGGGTGCGTAATAGCTATTGCATTCGCAGTTGCGATCAGTAGTGAATCAGGTCCTGAAACAATGAATGATTATATATTTAAACTGGTTGCATATCTTGTTTGGTTACTATGATGTTACACTGTAATGAGTTGTACAGTTATTTGTATTTGGCTCAGGCAGTTCTCATGCCTCGTCTCGTGATGTCCTGGGGAAGCACAAGCTTAGCTCACAGGGATGGTAGCAATACACTGTAATAATGCAATCGTGAAATAACATTCCATAACATTATAATCAGGGGTCTTACTACAGTGGGTGCAGGGGGTGTGGATGCTATGGAGCTGCCTCCCCTGCACCCACATTATGCTATAAAACTGGGAGAGACCATGATGCTTGTCATGTTTGGGGACACTTGGATGCACAGCCTCGTTCTCCCCTGCACACCCTGAATGAAAGTGATGCACGTTGCCCCTTCCCCCTTGAGGCAAGGAACGGGATGGCCATCAGGACAAGATGAGTGAGCAGGATCCCTACTCTCTGGGAGGAATCAGTGTCTTACCCTTCTGCTCGAGTATTTTTTCTGTACAGTATCTACGTGGTGGGATTGCCAGCACACCGCTCTGGTTGGACTACAGTGCATCAGGAGTCTCTCCTTCATGGAGAAAATGCATGCACGCTTAAAGTTAAAGCCCCATAAATAAGGTCCCAAATTAGCAATAGGCTATATCCTAAAACAACCATTAAGCTTCCTGTCAAACTGTGCAGCATTAATAGTAATTATTATTACAGTATTATTATTAACAGTTCTTATATAGCGCAGCATATTCCATTGCGCTTTACATTTGGAAACAACATTAATAGAACAATACTTGGTAATAGAAGACAGACATAGAGGTCTGCTGGCAAGCTTACAAGCTATAGGGAAATAGGCATTGATACACAAGGACAGGTGCTGCATAATGCATATTGGCCCAGCCAGGTTGCAGATGTTATTGGTGAGCTGTGTGATCCAGTCACACAGGAGTGTTGGCCTAGGGTCAGGAGGATGTGAAAGGGAAGAAAGAAAATATGTGAGTTTATGTGTGGACTGTAATAATGAGGGAAGGGTAACAGGATAACCTGAGCACTGGAAAGGAAAAAAAGGAAATCACAATATGGTATTACATATGGGTAAATAAAAAAAGTTTCTTTTTCTCTCAATTTGTACTTTATGTGTGGACTGTAAGAAGGGATGTAATTAGATAGGGAAGCCATGAAGGCTATATGGGAGGTTCTGGAATCTGATACGCTTGTCTGAAGAGGTGAGTTTTCAGAGAACGCTTGAAGGAGACTAGTGGAAAGTCTTAGGGGTATATTTACAAAAGTGAGAGTTTTTAGAAATGGAGATGTTGCCCATAGCAACCAGATTGTACTTAACATTTAACTAGCACCTTCTACAAGATAGTAGCTAGAATCGGATTGGTTGCTATGGGAAACACCTCAACTTCTAAAAACTCTTACTCTAGTAAATATACCCCTTATTCTGCATGGGATGGCATTCCACAGAGTGGGTGCAGCCCGAAAAAAGCCATGTAACCATGAATGGGAGCAAGTAATGCGTGTCGATGAGAATTGCAGATCTTGTGCACAGCGAAGAGGTCAGGTTGGGAGCAGGGAAGTATTTATAATGGGTGCAGGGTGTGCAGTGCAGGGGGGCCCACACCACACACCCTGCACCCATATTTAGTTATACTTACCTTTCCGCAAACTTGGGTGTGCTGCTCTGCAGTGCCGGACCAACGCTGCAGGCCAGCAAAAAAATCACAGGAAAAATGGCGGTGGCCAGTGACTTGCGCATGCGCAAAAAAGATGTCCCCAGGGAAAAGGCGTGGGCACCATTTTCCCGAAGACCTGCGCACGCGCAGTAGATTCTGTCACCCAGAATCTACTGCGCTGTCAGAGAGGTGAGGGACCAAATGAAGGCTGCACACGGGCCCCCTCCTCTCTTAAAACACCCCTGGTTGGGAGATATTTTGTGATAAGTGAAGAGATGTATGTTGGTGTTTTTGGTTAATAGCCTTATGTGTAAGTAAAAGTATTTTATATTGAATAAGGTAGAAAACCGGTAACAAATGGAGGGACTGACAAATCGGATCAGTAGATGTCACACCTGCCCGCTCAGCCAACCAATCATCCCACCTGCTCCGCCTGCCGGCCTGCCCGCTCCACCCGCCAGCCCGCAGTCTGCTGTGCTTGACAGCTCTGCACTGTCAGCCGATGAGGCACAGGTAGGTGCCAAAAACAATTATATTTATTCTTGTGTGAGCCAGTGTGACTTGCTGTTTTTTTTTTTGAAGGAGGGGGGGCAATGTGGGAGCAATGTGGGTTTTTTTCTGTAGAGGTCAGCCAGTGTTTTTTTTGTGTGTGGGGAGAAATGTGGTTTATAATTATTCTGTGTGGCCAGCCAATGCAATTATTTTTCCTGTGGGGGCAATGTTTTCTTTTTTTTTTTCTGTGGGGGCCAGCCAATGTTATGTTTTTCTGTGGGGGCCAGCCAATGTTATATTTTTCTGTGGGGGCCAGCCAATGTTATATTTTTCTGTGGGGGGCAATGTATGTGTTTTATTCCTGTGGTGGCCAATGTATGTGTGATTTATTCCTGCGGGGGCCAATGTATGTGTGTTTTATTCCTGCGGAGGCGAATGTATGTGTGTTTTATTTCTCTGGGGCCAATGTGTGTGTTTTATTCCTGTGGCGGCCAATGTATGTGTGTTTTATTCCTGTGGAGGCCAATATATGTGTGTTTTATTTCTCTGGGGCCAATGTGTGTGTTTTATTCCTGTGGAGGCCAATGTATGTGTGTTTTATTTCTCTGGGGCCAATGTGTGTGTTTTATTCCTGTGGAGGCCAATGTAGTGTGTTTTTTTTATGTGGGAGCCAATGTGCATGTTTTTTCATCGGTCGCGAACACTGCATTGCCAGATGTTGTGCTTTGGCAATTTTAAATTCTTTCTGCTGTGTGTCTCAAGTTGATAAAGGTTGAAAATCACTACTGTAGCTTATAAGGGGAAAAGTACCAATGGGCACATGTATTAACAATATGGACTATTCTGACACTGTTTGGGTAGGTTGTGCTGTGTACAGGATGGCAGTTTGCCAAATTCCCGCTGTGGGTGGCTTAGCTGGATTACAGTGCATCACAAGTCTCTTGCATGGTGGAAATACATGCAAGCAGCATGGCACATTTAAAGCCACTGCTCTGTGTACTGGCTGCATCTATATTGCCCAATTTCTGGCAGGGTTTCATCTATATACTGGGAGCATACCTGTGATTAAAAATAGCATGTGGGTATTGGAGAGAAATATGTGACAGATTGCATTACTATTCTTCATATTTTATGCAATTTTAGTATGTTTTTGTACGTTTATAGATAATGGTAAATACAGTTGCTAAATGGGGGCACTACAATGTGGCATAATATAAACTGTAGGCACTAAAATGTGGCATTATGTGAACTGGAGCCGCTACAATGTAGCATAAAGTGAATTAGAGTACTACTATGGGGCAAGAAAGGAACAACTGCTGCAGAGAGAATTATTAGGGCAGGGGCCCCTTCAAGTTGTAGCTGTGTGGCCCACAAGGTCCTAGTGACACCAGGAATGAAGCTAGGCTTTTTGTCACCTGGGTCAAAAACTCAACTCGCTCCCCACCTTTCCAGTAGATAGTAGTCACCCTCCACATACAGTATATGACCGTTATATAATGCAGAGAACATCACCGTGACCACTATACAGTACATACAGCATTGCAGAAACCAGAATTTAAATAATACTCATTTGGCATCAGCCATAAAGAATGTGATTGTAGTGAGGTTAGGTCAATGGGAACGGAGTTAGGAGGAAGTTTGGTAGGCTTTTTTGAACAGATGGGTTTTAAAAAGAGTCTTTGTAGTATTGGAGGCTAGCAGAGAGTCTGATTGGATGTGGAAGTGTGTCCCATAGATGTAGAGTGGCATGGGAAAAGTCTTGGTGTCAGGATTGTGATAGTTAGCGGAGCGTTGAAGTGCTGGCTGTTGGCCTAGCAGAACTTGGATTACAAAGGGAATGGGAGTCAGTATAGGGATTGGCAGATCTGGGGGCCGGGAAGCAATCGGGAAGCCGACTGCCTAAATACCGGCAGCCGGCTTCCCGACTGTCATTTCCCGGCAAGGGTGAAATGGCGAGCGTCTAGATGTAGATGCCCGCATTTCCCCGATGCCGGGAGACTGGCGCCCGGCATCACGATCGTTGTGATGCCGGGCGCCACGAGCGGACAGCCGGGGGGGGGAGGGTTAGGTTTAGGGCTTCCGGGGGGGACTTAGGGTTAGGCACCCCCCGGGAGGGTTAGGGTTAGGCTAGGGGGAGGGTTAGGGTTAGGCACCCCCGGGGGGGGACTTAGGGTTAGGCACCCCCCGGGGGACTTAGGTTTAGGCAGCGGGGAAGGGGGTGGTTAGGGTTAGGCACTTAGAGGGGAGATTAGGGTTAGGCACTTGAGGGGAAGTTAGGGTTAGGCACCCCTAAGGAGGGTTAGGGGGGTTAGGTTAGGTTAGTCTATACTTACCTATCCACGATCGGGATTTCCAGCGCTTCGAACTCCGCTCCTGTCGGGCTGCCGCTGACGGGAATCTAACCGCCAGCCATGTGGCTGGCGGTATTTCATACCCATTCCTGGGGGCCAGACACTAGTCAGACAGTGAGGAAAGGAGAGGGAGGCCAGACAGGATGAGGTTACAGTAGTGGAGGTATAGAATGAGATTGGATAAAGGTTTTGGAAGCATCATGGGTGAAAAGGGGTCTAATACTATGTTTCAAACTTGGAAATTTCAGATTTAGGAGAAAAATTGGATATAAGGAGTGAAGGAGATAGTGGAGTTGAGGAGGACACCCAGACAGGAGACATAAGGAACCAATGAGAGCATAGTGTTACTCATGGTCAGGGAGAGCGGATGAGGTTTGGAGACTCTAGAGCAGGGGTGGGGAACCTTTTTTCTGCCGAGGGACATTTTGATATATATATAACACTATTCACGGGCCCGGTGCAGGCCACGCCCCCTCCATGTGATGTCTCACGGGGCAGTGCCACAATTGCCAGTGATTACAGCAATGCCCGAGGCATCCTGATGATGCTCGGGGGAGCTGTTAGGGCAGCAGTGTGACGCTCCAGGCGGCACTGCTCCATAGATTCTGGCCGCAGTGTGCCTTTCTAGGCACCCTGCTAGCCAGATGAGGCTAGCAGAAAAAAGCTCAGAGGGCCAGACCAAATGATTCTGAGGGCCTTATAAGGTCCCTGGGCCTGAGGTTCCCCATCCCTGGTCTAGAGGAAGGAAAAATAAAAAGTTCTGTTTTTAAATATATTATGCTTAAGATAACAATTTGATATACATGAGGATATACATGCAAAAGCAACTGAACACATCAAAAAGGAAAGTAAAACAGATTCAATGGAGGAGACGTAGATTTGGGTGTCATCTGCATAGAAGTAGTAGTAGTTCAAAGGAGTTTATTAATTTCACTGTCGGTTGTGAGTGGTGGCAGGAATAACTGAGTCAAGGGCTGAGAGGAAAGTGCAGTTGCAGAAAGACTCTACTGACAATGGGATGTTATATGTAATGTACTGTGCACATATAACAATGCAAATAAAACATTAAAATGTAGGCCTGTAAGAGGAGTGTGCAACCCGAACCACCACCCAGGGTGCAAAGCCTAGGGGCAGCATTGCTGCTGTCCCAGTGGTACCCTTCTATGGCTTGAGGGTTACCTGTTAAATCCTACATTACATATAACATCCCATTGACAGTAGAGGCTTTCTGTAACTACACTTTCCCCTCAGTTTTTGACTCAGTTACTCCTTCCACCACTCACAACCAATAGTATGGCACTTCCATGTATGGCACCCTGCAGCCACGGAAAGGCGCTCAGTAGTGTACCCTAAGGATGCACTTGCTGCACAGCTACCTGGCTGCTCCCGACTTGCCCCCCCCCTCCACTGCGTGACATCATAACATCACACGTTCTGGGGTAATGGAGGGCTGGGTAGGACCTGAATTTTCCCTGCTACTGCCCTATTTATTATGTTTAATACGAGTCGACCCTAAATGTCACTAATTATAGTATAAATGAGCCTGAACCATACATTGTTTTAGGAAAACATGACATCAATGATTCATAATTGATCATACAGTAGGTAGCAGTCGGAATATCACACCAGTGTATGTACCTGTTAGAACAATGCACTGCTTCCTTTTCTCATTTTTCCAAGTTAGTAAATGCCCCCAAGATGCTGCATTGGAACAGTGACTGAAGTAGACACAAAGAAAAGTTACCGTTCTATGCCAAGTAATACAGTTTCACCATCTTAGCGTATAGATGTGGGAATATACTTGTCTAGTTCAGCTGATATGGCCCTAGAAATAAATATTAATATGTTAACTAATAATAGAACATGAAAAATAAGTTAATTTGTATTTTTGCATTGTTGTTAAATCCTGAATATTGATAAATAGGGTGATTTTCTCCTCTCATCATCATGTGGCACACATGACTCTTTAATGAGAGGCAAGATCCAGTGATTGCATGAAGATTAGATATTAAAGGTTACCTAGCTGTAAAATCGAAAACTAAAGCCCCATACACACTGGACGATATTTATGAACGATATGAACGATAATGACATTTTTGATCGATATATCATTCAAATCGTTCACTGCGTATGCATTAAGCGATGAACGATGCGTGCTTCTGCAGGTCGTTAACATTATCCCCAGTCGTCTGTACATGCAGCACAATCTGGGAATATTGTTAATGATTATACTATGCGAGAATAAATATATAGTATGATGGTGCACTAGGTCAGAATAGTTTAAGAAAATATAACTTTTATTATATAATTTAAAAGTACAAACATTACATTCAAAAATATTAATATCATATCCATATGACCCTACACAAATTGCAATATATTGGATAAGGTAGGGTGAGAAAATATTCCTATAATGCGTGACAGGATTCCCTAAAAAACACACATCACTATACAATAGTATTATTGGGAATTGATAGTACTCGGGGTTGAATTGTTGTCTAAATATATATTAGGCATCGTTCAATCCCAGAAATAGCTAATATTGCAACTTGCTGTAATATTGCAATTTGCTCTAATAGAGCCGGAAGCTCTCCCACTGACATCACTGGTGATGTCAGTGGGGCCGCCCACAAACGGCAAGCGTTCGTTTGGGAACGCCTCCATTAGTGAAGCCACCCCCCTGCCACACCTACAAAACGGGGCGAGCTGTCGATCACCATCGACAGCCGCCCCTTTTGTAGTGAGCCCTGGAGTGAGAGAATTTCTCTCTCACTCCGGGGCTTGCGCACGCGCAGTGCGGCCGCTGCGCATGTGCAGAGCCCAACATCGACCTGCTTGCGAGTGCTCAAGCACTTGGGAGCGGGTCTGAATGAGATCCTAAGTTTATTTCTGTGCTCAGCGATGAAAAACAGGGCTGCTGATTTAGTTAATTTTGCAATAAAAATCCATTGCAGCTGCAAACCTTTTGCCAGCTGCACAATCCAGTTCCATAGTTTAAGCCAATATTTTTCAATCCTTAATGGTATCAGCAGAAAATCCCTTGTAATGTGCATGTTCAGTGTTCTATAGAATTGAGTGAGATGTTTCAAGTGACTGAAAGAACATCCTTTAGATATTTAGCAGAGATATTTGAGCAGCAGAAATAGCTAAATGGATAATAAGGTAGTCCTATTATGTTAATAAATAGGACAAGATTAAGAGGCAGGTGTCACATAGTCCACTGGCCTACCATCCCTAGCACCTGACGTGGTTTTGCAATATATATCATATAGGTAGTGAAAAGAAAATTGCTAAGGCTAGAATTTCAGTTTTAAGATACATTTAACATGAACACTGGACAATACTTGTCATTTTTAACGCTGTGGGGTAAATTTACTAAGATTTATTCATTTTTTTCCTGCATGCAAATTTACTAAAGGCAAAGTCGGGTGAGTTAGAGAGAGATTTCTCTCATCTCATTCGTAAAACTCGGGTGAGATAGCAATCTCGAATCAAATCACCATCGGGCCAAATCGGAAGTACTTTTCACCTAAAACATACATCTCTCAAATTTACCAAGAGTCGGGATGACAAGCTCGGGTGAGCTAGGAGCAAACTCTCTGTCAAAATCACTTTTCAAACTCTCAACCCCCTGAGCTGCGAGATGGTCAGAAACATACACAAATCATTGTGATTTGTGTATGTTTATTTCTGTAAATGGTTAAAATAGGGTTAATTTAATAAAAAAATTGACGTGAGGTCCCCCCCCAAAAGACTAACCAGCCTCGGGCTTGCCAGCCAGTCCCGATTCTTAAAATTACAGGGAAAACAATGTGTAGGGTTCCACTGTAAATTTAAGAACCAGCACCAGGCAGCAGGGACAGAGCTGGTTTTAAATATACTTAGAAAATAAATGACATGAGGTTCCACGTATATTTAAAACCAGCCCTGGACCCTTTCTAGCGGGACACCCCTGGCTGATGCCACAGCCAGGGGTGTCCTTTCACAGGGCCCATCAGCCACAGCATCAGTCCTGACCACTACTCAGCCCAGGCCAGGGATCCCTGGGGAATTGAGTACCCCTCCAATAAAGGGGTACCCCTCTCCAGGGCACCCCTGGCCTAGGCTGATAGCCCGGGGCTATCCCCGCCACCCCTGGGCGGTGGGTGGCAGGTTGATAGTGTAAGTGTAGTGTAAAATTAGAATTAACAACATTGTCTTTACAGTGGAACTACAGGTCCCAGCAAGCCTCCCCCGCATGCTAGTCCTTAGAGAACCACAAGTACCAGCATTCGGGGCATTATGGGCCCACTGGTATGTGTAGTTCACCTGTGAAGAAATTTTAAAAAAAACACACCATGAGATTAAAGTTTTATTACATACATACATACACACACATACTTACCTGCTGCCAGATGTTCAGGTCCCCTTCTCAACGTAAAGTATCCATTCGAAATACCTGAAAAAAAAGCCAATACTCATCCTTTTGTCCCTCGATGTTCTCCGCAGTAATCCTTTTAGGTGGCCGGACACTCTGTAACAACATGTATCAGCATGGTGTTACAGTATCGCAAATGACTTCAGTGTCCCGGCCGCCAGCCAATCAGCGGCGGCTTACATTAGCGGCCGCTCATTGGCTGGGACCCACGTGGAGTTAGCCAATGAGCGGCTCCTCCACGTGGGTCCCAGCCAATGAGCGGCCGCTAATGTTAAGCGGCCGCTCATTTTCCCTGTAAATTAAGAACCAGGACAGGCTGGCAAGTCCGGGTCTGGTTAGTCTTTTGGGGGGGGGGGAACCTCACGTAATTTTTTTAATAACATTTAACTCTTTTTTACAAGTCTTAACACACAAGCAGTCAACACATATCTCACTGATATATGCAGGCTGCTAGCTCGGGAGAGATTTGGAGAGAGAAAACACTGCAATATCGGGTGAGTAATCTTCTGCAAAACGAGATACTCGGGAGAGATATCTCATTCTGCTTCACCATCGGCAAACTCGTTTAGCCTCAAATCGTCTGTTGGTAAATTTGGTAAAAAAAAAGGTATTAAATCAACCGAGTTTTGGCGAGTACCAGCGAGATAAATCACTTTGAAAATCGGGACCATCTCGAATCTTAGTAAATTTATCCCTAAAACTATAAGAACATCCGTTTGAACTACTGGTTGAACAGACCATTGTATATAACTGTACCTAAGAAAGAGCGCTGTGAACCATTCTCCTTTTATTGAATCAGGCCCTGAACACAGGGCCTGATTCAGAGCCGGACGCTCTGACCAGAGCGCTCGCTCTGAAACAGGGCCCTCCTACCTAACATTGGAGCGGCCTCTTGGACGCTCGCATAGCTGTGAGTTACCACCCACAGCTTATGCGAGCGTCCATGATGATGGTCGCGATGGTCAAGAACTTTGAACTTTGCCAACATTAGCATATTTACACAGCTGTGTGCGTGGGAATGCGCGGCTGCGTACGCATTAGCATCCACCTCTGAATCAGGCCCTGAGTCTTTAGCAGACTTTTTTCCCCATCCTCTATTTTGTCGTTAATTACTGATGTTAGTGTTAAGTTTACCTGAGGTTCTTCAGCCTGGTTTTATTATCTCCAACTTAAACATTGGATTGATCAGATGAATAGTGGCCCCTCTGTGTTTCAAACACCCCCAGATCATATTTTACGCAGATTATCTAAATCTTCTTCTCATGGTGCCATCTCTTATTGGTATTCCCTATTGTCACCCCCGGATTCGACAATTAAATCCCCTATCCAGCTTAAATGGGAGACAGATCTTCAACGTTCTTTCACCCTTAAACAATGGGAAACTATTTATCTTTCTTCTTTTTCTTTATTTAAATGTACCAACCGCACCAAATGCATGTTAAACTTTGAAATACACTTTATATAACACCTACTAGATTGCATAATATATGGCCCAATGTTTCCAAACTCTGCTGGCGTCTTTGCCACTCTGACAGTACCATTTACCATGTGTTTTGGGATTGCCCTGTCTTGCGTTCAGTTTGAACAGAGGTGGTTGCTCTTATACATGATATCTCAGTTTGCCCCCAGACCCCTCTTTAGCCCTTCTACATTGGTACCCCACTACTGTCCGCCCATTATGTTCACGGTCACATTTAAATTACTGCTAGGGCTACCATAGCTCAACATTGGAAATCTCCTTCCCCTCCTCCATTTGCTAGGTTATAGCTAAAACGCAATTTAATTTTGACATGGAGACGAGAGAGGCTTCTTACTCCATGGCTCTCCTTCCCTATAGTTAAATGGTACTTATAGCATTTATATGTCACAGATGGTAAGGGTGCACCCCTTGTACACCCTAGCTCCCGGAGTCCTACCCCCCCCCTTTCACCTTAATGAACCTCCAACTGTGGATTTGGATACTTGATTTATTCCTTGTTATGTAACTATATATTTGATGTTTGCTTAATGTCTGTGGATGGCCTGTTACCCTCAGTTACAGTCGGACAGCATAGCTTGTGGAGGTATCCCAGATGTCAGCTTGGATAGCCAATGCATATAGCTATGTAAGTGAATATATCACAGTACCCCTCCGGTGTATCCACCTAACGTGTTTCCCTGTGAAACACAGCTTCATCAGACGATGTACTGTAGAACAGGTGATCATATTTTTAGAACCCTTGGAAAAAGGTGGTGACTTTTTTGTTCCAGTGGCTTGCAATTTTGTCCCCAAACTCAGAGATAGGTAGACCCTGGTGTGAAATAATCTGTAATCACACCAAGCTAACTCACAGTGCTACACTCAGGCACCAGTATGAAGTATAACCTAAATATATGTATTGTCATCAGTGTGTGTGTTCAGCTGTATTAGCAATAGAGATGAGCGGTTCAGATTCTGTGGAATCGGAACCGCTCCGAATATAGGGGATCTGAGTCCCCCGTCTGACTCGGATCCCAGTTCGGGGCCGAACGGCCACCTCCTGGTGTCGGATTTTCGCGAGAGAATCCGACGTCAGGACTCCTCTAGTGTAGGGCAGACCACTGTGATAGCGGTCTGCCCTACACAGACACAAACACTCAGCCGCCAGCGGCAGCTGTGTGTTTGTAATAGCAGCCAATGAGAGTCAGGCAGACTCTCATTGGCTGCTGCACGGAGGGAGCCAGTTGGAGCTCACTCATGAGCTCTGTCTTCCGGCTCCCTCCGCGCGTAATAGAGCAGAGCAGACGGCGGCAGGAGCGGGGATTCAGGAAAGTTTTATTTTTTCTTCTTTTATTTGTGTGTTTATAAGGGGGCGCTACTGGGAGCATGCTAATGGGGGCACTGCTACTGAGGGGCATACTACTACTGGGGGCCTGCTAATGGGAGCATACTACTACTGGGGGCATGCTACTGGGGGCATACTACTGGGAGCCTGCTAATGGGGGCACTACTACTGGGGACCTGCTAATGGGGGCATGCTACTGGGGGCACTGCTATTGGGGGCATACTACTGGGGCCACTACTACTGGGGGCCTGCTAATGTGGGCATTACTACTGGGGGCATACTACTACTGGCGGCATACTACTGGGGGCCTGCTAATGGGGGCACTACTACTGGGGGCCTGCTAATGTGGGCACTACTACTGGGGGGCATACTACTACTGGGGGCATGCTACTGGGGGCATACTACTGGGGGCCTGCTAATGGGGGCACTATTACTGGGGGCCTGCTATGGGGGCATACTACTGTAGGCCTGTTAATGGGGGCACTACTACTGGGGGGCATACTACTACTGGGGGCATGCTACTGTGGGCATACTACTAGGGGCATGCTAAAGGGGCACTACTACTGGGGGCCTGCTAATGGGGGCACTGCTACTGGGGGCATGCTACTGTGGGCATACTACTACGGGCATGCTAAAGGGGCACTACTACTGGGGGCCTGCTAATGGGGGCACTGCTACTGGGGAGCATACTACTACTGGGTGCACTGCATAGGGGGCCCTACTACTAAGGGGACTGCATAGGGGGCACCACTAAGGGAGGCATTGTGTAAGGGACACCTACTACTGGGGACCTGCTAATGGGGGCACTACTACTGGGGGGCATGCTACTGGGGGCACTGCTATTGGGGGCACTACTACTGGGGGCCTGCTAATGTGGGCATTACTACTGGGGGCATACTACTACTGGCGGCATACTACTGGGGGCACTGCTATTGGGGGCATACTACTGGGGCCACTACTACTGGGGGCCTGCTAATGTGGGCATTACTACTGGGGGCATACTACTACTGGCGGCATACTACTGGGGGCCTGCTAATGGGGGCACTATTACTGGGGGCCTGCTAATGGGGGCACTACTACTGGGGGCATGCTACTGGGGGCATACTACTGGGGGCCTGCTAATGGGGGCACTACTACTGGGGGGCATACTACTACTTGGGGAATGCTACTGGGGGCATGCTAATGGGGCACTACTACTGGGGGCCTGCTAATGGGGGCACTGCTACTGGGGGGCATACTACTACTGGGGGCACTGCATAGGGGGCCCTACTACTAAGGGGACTGCATAGGGGGCACCACTAAGGGAGGCATTGTGTAAGGGACACCACTGCTGGGGGCAATGTATAAGTGGCACTACTACTGTGGGCATTGTATAAGGGGCACTACTGTGGGCTTTGTGTAAAAGGGTCACTACTGTGGGCATTGTGTAAAAGGGTCACTACTGTGGGCATTGTGTAAAAGGTTCACTACTGTGGGCATTGTGAAAAGGGGCACTACTGTGTGTCGTAACATAAATAAGAGACACTACTTTATGGTGCAATGTGAATCGGGGGCACTATGTTCGGTGTAATGTGAATAAGATTGTGCACTGTGACTCCTTGGGCCGTAGCCCACTTTGTAAACAAGTACTGTGATTCTGCTGGCCGTACCCCACTGGGTGGGTGCACTACTATTCATTTTTGCCACTGCTATGTGGCAATGTGTCATAGATGTGCTTTAAACTGTGGTGTATGTGCCGCAGCTTTGTCGCTTGGTAACCAGTCAGCTCACTGCAACCTTTGGCCAATAATGGTGAAAACTATAATTTAAACTGTGAGGTGGTCTAAATTGACTGTAAATGACTGGAAATTAAGGTTATTGAGGTTAATAATACTCTAGGAAGAAAAAAAAGCCCAATTTATGTGATTTTAGCTTTTTTTTGTCAATTTTTGTAAAAAAATCAAAATCCAAATCCAAAGCCAGTCACCGCAGTTTGGCAAATCCAAATACAAATCCGGACGACAAATTAGAACCAGATCCAAATCCAAATCCGGTAAAAATGGTCCGGCGCACATCCCTAATTAGCAAGCAGAGAAGGAAGTCCTTATGTTGTCAAAGATATATATATATTTCAGAAAAGGAACAGGTAGTATATTTCTCAGTAGCCAAGGCAGTATTACTATCCTTGCAGGTTGCTATTTTACTATCAGTAAACATCATTTGGGTAGACTCTGTTCAGAAGTAGTATCAGATCCAGCAAATCAACCTCACAGGGTCAGAATTTTCCCAGGTAAAACATACTTAGGTACTTAAGTATGGAGAACACAGAAATTCATCCCTCAGGTGTGGAGATTCCCAGGACAGCCATGGACATAATAAAGTGTGTCCATGGTGGGGAATCTTTTAAGGGAATGCGGCAGGGGTGTATTTGCCACAAGGCAACATAAGCGGCCGCCTAGGGCCCGATGGGTCCCACAAAACTAAATGGCATGTCGAAATCCATTGCTGTGCCTCTGTAAAACCTTTCCAGAGGAGCACAGCGCACCGCGTGATGTCATGATGTCACGTGGACCCGCCCCGCACTCCCACAGTGTCTGCACTGTAGTGTCGTCTGCTCTGCGCAGTGCATTGGAGGGTAGGTGAATGGCCTCCAGGCTCCAGCCAGCCCCACTAGGGGGCCCTGCATCCGCCTGCACGATGCTGCTGTGCTGGTGCAGTGAAAGAGATTAGGGGAGGAGGCTGCTGCTGCCTATGAGGAGAGGAGAGCTGAGACAGGTCTGTGGCTGTGCTGGTGCAGTGCTGAAAATACTTCCTCTGGAGATGCAGGCAAACAATCAACTACCTGCTGTAGTCTGGGAGGGGGAGGGGAGGAGGTTTGGTTGATGTTTCCAGCACCTACCTGCTAATGCTATAGACCTCCAAGGGGGGGAGGGGAGTTTGTGTGTCTTCTTGTGCTGTGTGTATGCATAATAAATGAATATGTCTGTGTCAGTAAGTGTGTGTGTCAGTAAGGGGTATTGGTCAGTAAAGGCCCCCATACACGGTGCGATGGCACCGTGCGAGGTGACAGGGAATCCGTCGTCTGACATATCTGGTGGTCCGCACACACGGTGTGATCGGGTGGCCGACCGCCCGATATGCTGGTTCCCCCCTCTCTCACCCACATAGCAATCCATGGGATCGCACATCGCATCCCCTGTTCTTATGGTTCTGCAGAAAGATCAGGAGGTGCGATGTACGACCCCACGGGAGCGCGCTCGGCCTGACATCAGGGTCATACACAGTGCGATATGGCAGGCAAATCGTACCAATCAGTCAGATCGCCTGCTTTATCGCCCCGTGTATGGGGGCCTTAAGTGGTGTCTGTGTCAGTGAGTGGTATCTGTGTCAGTAAGCGTGTTTGTGTCAGTAAGTTGTGTGTGTCCGTAATGGGTATCTGTGTCAGTAAGGGGTGTCTGTGAGTAAGTATAATAATGTTCCAATAAGTGTCAGTAAGGGGAATCTTTCAGTATGTGGTATCTGTGTCAATAAGTGTGTGTGTCAGTAAGGGGTGTCTGTGTAGGTAAGTGTCTGTCAGTAAGTGGTGTCTGTGTCTGTAAGCGCTATCTGTGTCAGTAAGCGTGTTTGTGTCAGTAAGTTGTGTGTGTCCGTAATGGGTATCTGTGTCAGTAAGGGGTGTCTGTGAGTAAGTATAATAATGTTCCAATAAGTGTCAGTAAGGGGAATCTTTCAGTATGTGGTATCTGTGTCAATAAGTGTGTGTGTCAGTAAGGGGTGTCTGTGTAGGTAAGTGTGTCTGTCAGTATGTGGTATCTGTGTCAATAAGTGTTTGTGTCAGTATGGGGTGTCTGTGTAGGTAAGTGTGTCTGTCAGTAAGTGGTGTCTGTGTCTGTACGCTGTATCTGTGTCAGTAAGCGGTGTCTGTCAGTAAGTGTGTCTGTTAGTAAGTGCTGTCTGTGTCAATAAGTGTGTGTCAGTAAGTGGTTGTGTTAGTAAGGTGTGTTATTCAGCGCTCTATTCATCTTTACATAATTATCACTTGTAATAATTATGTTCTAAACTCGCTGCGAGTTTAAAAAATGTTTTGTAGGCATTCATCATGCTGCCCTAACAGAAGTATCACTTCGGAAAAGCTGCATTTTTTGCTGAGTCAGCTTTTCGAACACGTGATACTTTTCCCTCCTACACCTGCCACGTCCCTATGGATTTTTCTACAGCCAGTGCCCCCTCAGCCTCGCTGCTGTGTGTAAACCTCCCCATCATTTCCTCGGTGTCTGCTCTGTCTCCCCCGTGTCCTCCCTCCTTCCCCTGTTGTTGTCTCCCGTGCACCGCATACTTTCCACGGTGCTGTGTTGGCTCTGTCCCCCTCTGTGTCCTCTTTCCTTCCCCTACTGCCACATCTTCTCTTCCCTCTGCTCCCTCTCCTGTCTCCTCCACTGGGACCCTGGATGGGAGCATTCATCCCCTCCCCTGCTCCCTCTCACCTGCTGAGCATTCTCTCCTCCCTGCTCCCTTTTACCTGCCTCCGCCAGGTGCCGGGGCAGTGTGTGTGTGGCTATGGGGGCCGTGTATGTGTGTGGCTTTGGGGCAGTGTGTGTGTGCGGCTATGGGGGCAATGTATGTGTGTGCAGCTATGGGGCAATGTGTGTGTGTGCAGCTATGGGGGCAATGTGTGTACAGCTATGGGGGCAATGTGTATGTGTGCAGTTACAGGGGGCAATGTGTGTGTGCAGTTACGGGGGCAGTGTGAGTGTGTGCAGCTTTGGGGGCAATGTGTGTGTGTGCAGCTACGGGGGAAGTGTGTGTGTGTTTGCAGCTATGGGGGCAATGTGTGTGTGTGTGCAGCTACGGGTGCAATGTGTGTGTGTGCAGCTATGGGGGCAGGGTGTGTGCCTGCAGCTACGGGTGCAATGTGCATGTGTGCAGCTATGGGGCAATGTGTGTGTGTGCAGCTATGGAGGCAATGTGTGTGTGTGCAGCTATGGGGGCACTGTGTGTGTGCAGCTACAGATGCAATGTGTATGTGTGCAGCTATAGGGGCAATGTGTGTGTGTGCAGCTATGGGGGCAATGTGTGTGTGTGTGCAGCTATGGGGCAATGTGTGTGTGTGCAGCTACAGATGCAATGTGTGTGTGTGTGCAGCTATGGGGGCAATGTGTGTGTGTGCAGCTATGGGGGCAATGTGTGTGTGTGCAGCTACGGGGGCAATGTGTGTGTCTGTAGCTACAGGTGCAATGTGTGTGTGTGCAGCTATGGGTGCAATGTGTGTGTGTGCAGCTATGGAGGCAATGTGTGTGTGTGCAGCTATGGGGGCAATGTGTGTGTGCAGCTACAGATGCAATGTGTGTGTGTGTGCAGCTATGGGGGCAATGTGTGTGTGTGCAGCTACGGGGGCAATGTGTGTGTCTGCAGCTACAGGTGCAATGTGTGTGTGCAGCTATGGGTGCAATGTGTGTGTGTGCAGCTATGGAGGCAATGTGTGTGTGTGCAGCTATGGGGGCAATGTGTGTGTGCAGCTACAGATGCAATGTGTGTGCAGCTATGGGGGCAATGTGTGTGTGTGCAGCTATGGAGGCAATGTGTGTGTGTGTGCAGATACAGATGCAATGTATGTGTGTGCAGCTATGGGGCAATGTGTGTGTGTGTGCAGCTATGGGGGCAATGTGTGTGCAGCTATGGGGGCAATATGTATGTGTGCAGTTACAGGGGGCAATGTGTGTGTGTGCAGTTACAGGGGCAGTGTGTGTGTGTGCAGCTTTGGAGGCAATGTGTGTGTGCAGCTATGGGGGGCAGTGTGTGTGTGTTCACAGCTATGGGGGCAATGTGTGTGTGTGTGTGCAGCCACTGGTGCAATGTGTGTGTGTGTGCAGCTATGGGGGCAGGGTGTGTGTTTGCAGCTACGGGTGCAATGTGTGTGTGCAGCTATGGGGCAATGTGTGTGTGTGCAGCTATGGAGGCAATGTGTATGTGCAGCTATGGGGGCACTGTGTGTGTGTGCAGCTACAGGTGCAATGTGTGTGTGTGCAGCTATGGGGGCAATGTGTGTGTGTGCAGCTATGGGGGCAATGTGTGTGTGTGCAGCTACAGATGCAATGTGTGTGCAGCTATGGGGGCAATGTGTGTGTGCGCAGCTACAGGGACAATGTGTGTGTGTGCAGCTACAGGTGCAATGTGTGTGTGCAGCTATGGGGCAATGTGTGTGTGTGTAGCTATGGGGGCAATGTGTGTGTGTGCAGTTATGGGGGCAATATGCGTGTGTGCAGCTAAGGGGGCAGTGTGTGTGTGTGCAGCTATGGGGGCAGTGTGTGTGTGTGCACGGCTATGGGTGCAATGTATGTGTGTGCGGCTATGGGGGCAGTGTGTGTTGCTATGTGGGCAGTGTGTGTGTGCAGCTATGGGGCAGTGTGAGTGGGGGCAGCTATGGGGGCAGTGTGTGTGTGTGCGGGTATGGGGCAGTGTGTGTGCGGCTATGGGGCAGTGTGTGTGTGCAGCTATGGGGGCAATATGTGTGTGTGCAGCTATGGGGGCAGTGTGTGTGTGTGTAAAATTGCATGCAGTTGAGGGACGGGGCCCCAAACTGATATCTTGCTTAGGGCCCCATGATTTCTAAATCTGGCTCTGGAATGCGGAAATCATTTCAGCGAGCAGGTACCTCTAAGGAGGGCACCCTTGACTCAGAAAAGCTAGAGGCTAGGGTAAGATTGAAAAATGCATTTATACTGAACAAAAAATAAATGTAAGGTACTGTGTAAATAAATTGATGTACCTATATGTGAGAATGCTTATGGATGTGGAAAGTATGTTAAGAGATCACAGTTGAAATTGATGCAGAAAGATGTGATTTCTGACATGCTAAAAAAGGGTACTCTCAGTGCACAGATGGTTTTACAACAGCACACTGTGAGACATAGTTGCATAAGACAGAAAATCAGAAAGCCCATTAGAAGGGGTGGAGCCAAGTGAAGGGGTGGAATTGATGCCTGTCACATTGCTCAATGAAATATGGGAGTTCCCAGGGGGTTGGAGGTAGGCAGGATTGCAGTCATAGCCCATGCTCCTGAGACAGGAGACGATCCCTGTGAGGAAATTACATTTACACAGGCTGTAACTGTAGAATTAAAATAAAATAAAAAAAGTGGGAGTAGTGATTTTCAGTTACGTACAAGAGGGGTTAGTGAAAAACACACTGACATTGATAAAGAACAATGGATCATCACATAAATAGGGGAATTCAATATGGAGTGAAAACTCCGTTTTTGCGTTAATATCGCACCTATGACGTCATTATCGCAAGTTTTAGTTTTACACTGTATTCAATTTCAAAGACTTTTCGCAGGTTCGAAAAGTATTTGATAAAAAACGGGGATAACTTTTCACCACTGAATAGGTGGCGAAAAAAAGTGCAGAATTGGGGTTTAGGGGTGCAGGCTTAAAACAAATAGACTGCACCCCTGGGAATGACATTTTAAAAATAACTGTGTCAAAAAAAAAAAAAAAAAAATTAGGGACACCCCAAAAAAATTATTTCAAAATTGGGATGAAAAAAAAAAATGGGAAAAAAAGTGTTTAAAAATAGGGAAATAGGTTCAGGGCTATTCTGCAAGTATGCGGCAGGTGTATTCTAGAATAGGCTATTAACGGCAGGTGCATAGTTGCAGAATTTTTAAAAACTTACTTTAGGGACATAAAAATATGCTAGTACCCATTTTCATGTACCCCAAATTTGATGGGACCACTTAAAAAAATGAAAAAAATAACCTAAGTGCTCTTCTGCAACACTTCTTCAATGTCGGGAAAAAAACACCTGCTGCGGCTATTTAAATCCCCGACTTTCATTTACAGGCTAAAACGGGGGTACCCATAGTGATCCCCCATATTTTTACAACTTTAGGGGGGTCCAGGAAAATTTCGTAGTTTATCGCAAATCCCACTTCGCCAGGTCCCGTTTTGTAGATTTTATATTGAATACGGGGATAAAGCGCGCACACGCCCGATACTTTATCCCTGAAAAATCTCCGATGTGGAGTGAAAAGTCCAGCACAGACTTTTCGCTCCCATATTGAATACCCCTCATAGTGTTGCACAACAGTTTTGCAAGCTCACTGCTAATTAGTTAATGTACATTTTGTGAATGATAAGGAAATTCAGACTCCAATGTATTTCCTGACAAAACCTTATCAGTTAATGATTTTTGAAACAGCTGAATGATTTACACTTTTGTTGGATGTTAATTTCTGCAGAGTTATCAGCAGAAGAAAATGTTCCTGCAAAAACAGAACATAGGCACGAGAAGGATTAATCAGAACAGGTCAACTATGACTTAATGCTCTGCAGACGGAATCGGTATGAAATACCGCCGGTTCGATTCCCGGCAGCGGCAGCCCGACAGATGAACAGATCCCGGCAGCGGCAGCCCGACAGCGCTGGAAATCCGGATCGTCCTGAGGTAAGTAATAACTAACCTAACATAACCCCTCTAACCCTAACCCTCCTTAGGGGTGCCTAACCCTAACCTCCCCCCTAAGTGCCTAACCCTAATCCCCCTGTAAGTGCCTAACCCTAACCCCTCCCTTCCCCGCTGCCTAAACCTAAGTCCCCCGGGGGGGTGCCTAACCCTAAGTCCCCCCCTAAACCTGACCCTCCCCCCCGCGGCTGTCCTCTCGCGGCGCCCGGCATCCCTTCGATCGGGATGCCGGGTGCCTGTCTCCCGGCGTCGGGAAAATGACAGGCGTCTAGATATAGACGCCTGTCATTTAACCCACGCCGGGATAAAGCAGTCGGGAAGCCTGCTTTCGGGATCACGTCAGCCGGTTTCCCGATTGCATCCCCTGCAGACATATAGATTAAGGGTTTAAGTTAGCAGAGCCCAAAGAGTATAGATTTTTTAAAAGTACATAATGGCCTAAATCTACTCCTCAGTTTGTCTATGTTATAAACACAGACAACAGAAACAGTAGACACCTCTTAGCTGCCAGATTCACCAAGTATTGAGTAGCATTAATCTAATATCACTATTATGTACAGTTTTGAACCCAGCTATTCTATTACTGCTGGGTCCAAAAGAGGGGGAAAATAATGATGTAGATGATAGTGCAGGAGATCGCTATGGGACAGGAGACTCAAATACCCTCACTTATTTCTCTGATGACCGTGATTGTCTTGAATTAATGAAACCTTTTTTGATAGATCACGTTATTATGTGGTAGATGAGTTACACACAGATTATGCAGATTGCATTAGATTCTTGTTTGCTGCTTTTCAATTGCCTACAAATTTTGCAGTAATTAAGGTCAAAGCACACACCAGAGAAAATACTCTTGAGGTAAAAGGGAATGTATTAAGCAGACCAAGCTGCCAAGTAGGCCGCAGTAAACCCTTACCTGATAATCTTATACTAGTGGCCATAACACCAGAGACATTGGACCTGGCCCTCTTTAAAAAGTTGCAGGCCCAGGATCCACAGGAAGAAGTAAAAACTTGGAAAAGACAAGGTGCACAATTTCAGGGTGATGGATGGATGGTTGAGCACCTTCTGTCTGCCACATGCACTGTTGCCCAAATACTTCATGGAAACACTCACCAGCCTAGAGATACTATGGTGAGAATAGCCAAGAAGCACTGGGTAGTCCCAGGCTTCAGTCAGGCCGCACAGGCCTATGTTACAGGGTGTGTAATCAGTGCTTTGCACAACCCAGGAAAGTGGTCAAGATACCAGTAAAAAGTACCCCACAGTCATGGTATCCCTTTCAGAGATTTCAGATTAATTCATCCAGTTACATAAGTGTTCTGGGTATGAGTATGTTCTGGTTTGCATGGCCCTGTTTTCAAATTGACCGTGGCCTTGCAGGGCAGCACACACAAGAACAAAAGGAAAAAAGAAAAAATTGATTGCAGAAGTGATTTGTAGATATGGAGTACCTGGGGTAATAGAAAGTGACAGAGGTACACATTTTACTGGGGAAATTTTAAAACTCATCTTGGTAGACTTGGGAATCATAGAGACCTACATACCCCATATATAAACCCCAGAGCAGTGGCAGTGTGAAGAAACTGAACTATATGCTCAACTTAAATTTGCAGATACTAATAGCAGAAATACAGAGGAGTTTGTTAGAATGTTTATCCTTGGCATGGTTTTCAATCAGACATAGTTCCAGTAGGAAGCATAAACTTATTCCCTTTGAGATACTGTTTGGGTCTCTAGCTAGCACAGGATGTTATTTTCCTCAGCAATTCCAGCGTGAACATGAAGATTTTACATAGTATGTCATTCAGTTGCAACAAGAGCTAACCAAAATATACCACCAGGTCTGTGCCTCTATTCCAGATCCCACTTTCTTAGGAGAACCCCATGATCTGGAGACTGAGCAGTCATAAAGAAACACGATTCGAAGGTCCTTACCATATCCTGTTGACTACAGTGACCTCAGTGAAATTGGTTAGCAAGGATATGTGGATTCATGCTTCCCATTGCAAGAAAGTTTCAAACAAAGTATTATCCAGTAATCATTTGGTATTATGTATAGATATAACCTCCTTTGGGGATGCATAATGTGTTTTGCTATATTAATGGTGGTTACTGCGATTCTCATTTGGTCACGGATAACTGATACTATGAGACATGATGGTTGCAAAAAATTGTACACATGAACTAAATACTGGCAGTAGAGCTAAAAGGGAGCTTACTGAACCTTGGACAAATTCTTTTGTACTGTCACATTGCAAAGCAACCCAAAATCTGGGACTAAAGGATTCCAGGATTTGTACACATTCACCAATAGCAGCAACATCCATGAATTGGGTAGGAGTTTCCCTTAATATGACTGATGTACTAGCCCTTGACTTTGGAAAAGGAGAACAGTTCAATAAGGCACTTGCTCAGAGGTCTGTGCCTCTTATGATGATTGCCATGGCATGAGACTCACCCAAACGAAAAAGAGTTACATCATTACAGGGACCAGTAATGGTAATATAGATGAGGAGACTGTAAGTTTAAATTTTAGACCCATGGCTATAACGTTTTTAGTTGTAATTATGATAATGATGGTAGTAGGAAAACTTCACCAATAACTGGGATGCGAATACAGCTAGCAAAGACAGCCCAGTAATGGTGGAACAATCCCCAGACCAAACAAGTATAATCCTAGACCAACAAATAGGAAAAAAATGCATTGATAAACTTACAGGCAACAGGGCAGTGGCAAAACATGGGGGGATGGTCAAGTGGGGCACCGCCAGTCGCAGTCCAGGGCACGTGCAGTCCGCGGCACTACACATTAAAACAAACATGCCGCCTGCAGCCGGAGCTCATGAATGAAGGTAGAGACGTCATGATGGCATGTAGTTATGAGACCGGTGGCTGCATGGCTGCCGGTCTCAATCCTGACACTACAATCCCGACAGGGGATTTAACATAGGCATCGAAATACCGATGCCTATTTTAATCCCAACGCTGGGACCCCGACAGGACGCTGGACCGATCGTAAGTAGCGATGTAGACGGGGATGGAGGGGTTAGGTTTAGGGACCCCCAGGCGGACTTAGGGTTAGGCACCCCCCCGGGGAGGGTTAGGGTTAGGCTATGGGAAGAGGGGGTTCAATTTACGCACTAGGGGTGGAAGCAAGGGTTAGGGACCCCCCGGGAGGGTTAGGTTTAGGGTGCGGGGGGGGTTAGGTTTAGACACTAACGGAGGGAGGCTAGGGTTAGACACTAGGGGGGAGGTTAGGGTTAGGCACCCCTAAAGGAGGATTAGGGGGGGAGAGGGGATGGTTAGATTACTTACCTCCGCTGTCGGGATTTCCTCTGCGTTGGGCTAGCGCTGTCGGGATTTGAACCGGCGGCTACACAGCCATCTGCATTTCAATCTCATCCCGTCATGACGACTCCCATAGTGCTGAGCGTGATGGAAGCAGCGGACAGCGGTGGACGCAGGATCGGGGATTTTGGTAAGTGTAATATTGTGTGTTTGTGTCTGCATGTTTTATATGTCAAAGGCACTGCTACTGGAGGCACTGTATATTGGGCACTGCATAGGGGGCACTATATGGGGCCCTATATATTGGACACTACTGGGGGCACTGCATAGGGGCACTATATAAGGGGCACTACTGGGGGCACTGTATAAGGGGCACTCCTGGGAGCACTGCATAGGGGGCACCTTATAAGGGACACTACTGGAGGCACTTTATAAAGGGCACTGCTGGGGGCACTGCATAAGGGGTGCTACTACTGGGGACAATAAATAAGGGTCACTACTGGGGCCACTGCATAATGTGCACTACAACAGGGGGCATTGGATAAGGAGCACTACTACTGGGGGCATTGCATAAGGGGCACTGCTACTGGGGACATTGCATAAGGGGCACTACTACTGTAGGCATTGCAAGAGGGGCACTGCTAGGGGCATTGCATAAGGGGCACTACTACTGGGGCATTAATGTGCACATGGAATGAAAAGGAATGTTCCCAGAGTGACGACAAATGGTGGTGTGTCATGTTGACAATCCCCTATTTTTCATTGGCCACGCCCGCTTTTCAGCACCTGCACATGGCGGGGGGTCCATTTTTCATACTGCCCTGGGCTCCAAATACCCTAGTTACACTACTGCAACAATGTATAATATTCCATACATGTTATCAGGAAGTATATATTATCTTTGTGGATGAAAGTCATACAAGTGACTTCCATATGGTGGGTATGGTAACTGTACTTTAGGCCAGTTAACATCTACAACCTTTTATACAGATTCTATCACACCTAATGATATACAGAAGCTCCAACAGAGGAAAAGGAGAGCTGTCCCAAGGAACCTAATAGACATACCATGGATCAATAGGTGTTGCATAAAGAAAGAATTTTCACTTGTTATAGATTTAGCCAAATTGTTAGATAATATTACTCAATTGTATGATTGTAGAAGCCGTCTGTTGTAATTACATTTATGATACATATGAAGTGGATGGGGCCATTGAAGACCACTTATCCCAAGTTAAAGAGTTAAAAGAATCAATTTGCCAAAGCTCATCATGAAGATGGATGGTTCTCTGGATGGTACTCCTGGATGAATCCAGCAACCTGGTTTAAGGGCATAGATGGCTGGTTTATGGGAATACTACAGTTAATTGGGAAAGGCAGTGCCGGATTAACAATGGGGCAGGTGGAGCTACAGCTCCAGGTCCCTCCATCAAAATAAACCCAAAGCATCTGCTGTAACAGGAATGTGTTTTCCCTGCTACAGCCTCACTGACAGTGGCCGCTGTCCAAGACCCCTCTTACTGAAACCCCCAGCAGGCTGCTCACCATCTCTCCCAGCCACCTGCTTCAAGCACAAAACAGATATGGAGGGCCGCAGGGGGCACAGTGGAAGGCTTCACTAGCTCACACCCTGTGCCGAATAATATCTTGGCACCTCCTCCGTGTTGCGGGATGATGTCACATAGGAGCTACTACTCACCCCATTCTGAGATCAGTTCCATGAAAGCTGCCCGGGCCGACTGGCAGGGCCAGATTAACAAAGGGGAGGATGGAGCTACAGCTCCAGGCCTCCACATAAAAATAGGCCCATCAACATGACAGCATGATTACCAGCTGCATTTATTTAAATAGTTTGTCTAGTCCCCACCCCAAAAAAAAAACAAATTATGCAATTTTTCTAATTCTTTGTAGATAGTGTTCATAGTGTAGGGGGTGTACACACCAAGGTGAATCTGAACACACTCACACAGCTCTTCCCCTTCTCAGTATAGGCCTTTGAATATTTTCAGCTCCAGGTCCATGTGGGCCTTAATCCGGCTCTGCCGCCTGGTGACTGACTGATGCTGACTCTAAGCTAGGGATGGGGAACCTTTTTTCTGCCGAGGGCCATTTTGATATATATAACCACATTCATGGGCCAGATGCAGGCCACGACCCTCCATGTGACATCATACGGGGACGGGGCCACTATCATTGGTGATTACAGCAATGCCTGGAGCATCCTGAGGATGCTCCAGGGAGCTGTAAGTACAGTGGTGTGATCATCTGAAGTGTCCTAAGGATGCTCCAAGTGGCACTGCTGCATAGATTCTGGCTGCAGGGTGCTATTCTAGGCACCCTGCTAGCCAGCTGAGGCTACCAGAAAAAAGCTCCGATGGCCATACCAAATTATTTTGGGGGCCTTCTACGGCCCCTGAGCCTGAGGTTCCCCATCCCTGCTCTAAGCTATCAGTCCTACTGACTGCGGATCAGGATGACATGCATGCTGTTGGCTGATGCTGATCACTGAGCCTCAAGCAGTGGCCCTCTAAACTTTAAAAGGTCTGCAAGCACTTTTAGTAGGTATACATATTTGTGAATACTGTGGTTTGTGTATGCAGCATATATAGATATATATATTCTGTTTTTATTTTTTTATATATATATATATATGTGTGTGTGTGTGTGTGTATATATGTATACACTATATACGTATCTGTAATATCTCTGTGTTTTACCTATATATATATACCTATGTCTATATATATATATATATATATAATAATGCAAAATTACTCCAAAATAAGGAAAAAATACTTCCCCCGTTGCCCTCTGTAAAAATGTGCACAACAGCACATAAGATGCAGCAAACGACAAAAACAGCGGCACTCGAGGAGTAAATAAGAGACGACAACTAAGGAACTTTAACTTGGCTGAAGTTCCTTAGTTGTCGTCTCTTATTTACTCCTCGAGTGCCGCTGTTTTTGTTGTTTGCTATATATATACAGTCAGGTCCATAAATATTGGGACATTGACAGAATTTTCAGATTTTGGCCTCTATTCACCACCACAATGGCTTTGAATTGAAACAAACAAGTTGTGATTTAACTGCAGACTTTCAGATTTAATTTGAGGGTAATTACATCCAAATCAGGTGAACGGTGTATGAATTACAACGGTTTCTATATGTGCCTCCCACTTTTTAAGGGGCCAAAAGTAATGTTACAAACTAAACAATCCTAAATCTAACTTTCACTTTTTAATACTTTGTTGCAAATCCTTTGCAGGCAATTACAGCCTAAAGTCTGGAATACATAGACATCACCAGACACTGGGTTTCATCCCTGGTGATGCTCTGCCAGGCCTCTACTGCAAATGTCTTCAGTTCCTGCTTGTTTTTGGGGTATTTTCCCTTCAGTTTTGTCTTCATCAAGTGAAATGCATGCTCAATCGGATTCAGGTCCGGGGATTGACTTGGCCATTGCATAACATTCCACTTTTTAGCCTTAAAAAACTCTTTGGTTGGTTTTGTAGTATGCTTCGGGTCATTGTCCATCTGCACTGTGAAGCGCCGTCCAATGAGTTCTGAAGCATTTGACTGAATATGAGCATATAATATTGCCTGAAACACTTCAGAATTCATTCTGCTGCTTTTGTCAGCAGTCACATCATCAATAAATACAAGGGAACCAGTTCCATTGGCAGCCATACATGCCCACGCCATGACACTACCACCACCATGCTTCAATGATGAGGTGGTATGTTTTGGATCATGAGCAGTTCCTTTCCTTCTCCATACTCTTCTCTTCCCATCACTCTAGTACAAGTTGATCTTTGTCTCATCTGTCCATAGGATGTTG
Source organism: Taudactylus pleione (assembly GCA_031769625.1). Classification (NCBI taxonomy): domain Eukaryota; kingdom Metazoa; phylum Chordata; class Amphibia; order Anura; family Myobatrachidae; genus Taudactylus; species Taudactylus pleione. The sequence continues at coordinate 52,154,252 of JAUIMM010000015.1, forward strand.
TTCCAGAACTGTAATGGCTTTTTTAGATGTTGTTTGGCAAACTCTAATCTGGTCTTCCTGTTTTTGTGGCTCACCAATGGTTTGCATCTTGTGGTGAACCCTCTATATTCACTCTTGTGAAGTCTTCTCTTGCTTGTTGACTTTGACACATATACACCTACCTCCTGGAGAGTGTTCTTGATTTGGCCAACTGTTGTGAAGGGGTTTGTCTTCATCAGGGAAATAATTCTTTTGTCATCCACCACAGTTGTTTTCCGTGGTCTTCCGGGTTTTTTGGTGTTGCTGAGTTCTCCGATGCGTTGTTTCTTTTTAAGAATGTTCCAAACAGTTGATTTGGCCACACCTAATGTTTTTGCTATCTCTCTGATGGGTTTGTTTTGATTTTTCAGCCTAATGATGGCTTGCTTCACTGATAGTGACAGCTCTTTGGATCTCATATTGATATTTGACAGCAACTGATTCCAAATGCAAATATCACACCTAGAATCAACTCCAGATCTTTTACCTGCTTAATTGATAATGAAATAACAAGGGAATAGCCCACACCTGTCCATGAAATAGCTTTTGAGTTGATAGTCCCATTACTTTTGGCCCCTTAAAAAGTGGGAAGCACATATTGAAACTGTTGTAATTCCTACACCATTCACCCGATTTGGATGTAATTACCCTCAAATTAAATCTGAAAGTCTGCAGTTAAAGCACATCTTGTTTGTTTCATTTCAAAACCATTGTGGTGGTGAATAGAGCCCAAAATCTGAAAATTCTGTGAATGTCCCAATATTTATGGACCTGACTGTATATATATATATATACTATATACTGTATGTAGGCATATGGTATGGTATATGTACTATATATGTGTGTGTGTATGTGTGTGTATATATATATATATATATATATATATATATATGTAAATACACAAGTCCGGCACTCAGTGTTAGCATAAGCAATCTTTGACCAGGTGCCCCCACATGTAAAACTCACAGGACCCCAACGGTGCGGCACTCCGGCACATAAATCACAGTCATGAAGTTATCACAGTTATCAAGAAGTACAAACAATAACTGAATCAACATACCTCCTTATACCATCACCCAGCACCATGTGTCCACCCCCATTTCGGCATTCTGCGTCCGGCGCCCACATGCAGCGTCGATGATGCACTGTGATGATGTCATCACGTTCCATAGAGGCCGCGCACACCACGTGACCCATCTAAACAAAGACCCATCACCAAGCAACATGGTACAATATAAGGCTGTGAAATAAAAAATCAAGAACTTTTTAATATGATAAATCAAATTGGAATAAAACACTTCTTGCATTAAACCAATAGAGGGTTAATGAAACCTTATTGTCACACATTTAATGGCTCACTCAGTATAATAGTAGAAACTGCTTGATCGTGTTCCTCTATCTCAATTCTCATCCAGCATCACATTTTATCCCTCAAGTCCATATTTGCACCTGATACCATATAAATGCTGTGTGTAAAAGAAATATAGTCACATATACCTCAACCCTAAAAATTATACTGATACAGACCTAGACAACCATAAAGCAATCAGGAGCTGTAACTAGAGGACAATACTAGATGGAGTGTCTTCCACATATTGTCACAGCATTAGGTACTCAAAGGGACCTTTTGTCTACCTAATCTTCCACATCCAGGAACACATGATTAAAGAAAGCATGATAAGGGTAAGTTTTCATTAAGGCCCTGTGGTGCGATTACATTCAACTTATGGATCCAGAATGATTCACGTTGTATTAGAGCCCTTTTACAGTCTTGTCATTACAGGAACATAATTGATCATCCTATACCCCAGAGTTGTTAATGGGTGGTTAAATTCCACAAAGTGATGTGCCACTGGCTGTTCATTTGTTTTATTCATTAGAGCTAATTTAATAGAGGATCGATGAGTCGCCATCTTTTCTTTAAATTTCCTTTTAGTTTTTCCCACGTACGACAATCCGCATGGGCAAAGAATTTGGTAAACAACAAAACTACTGTTACATGTCAAGTGATGGCGAATCATAAATTTGTGGCCAGTATGGGGATGGAAAAATGAATTACCCTGGATCAAATATTTGCATGTAACGCAACTACATTTAAAACAACCATTCAGTTTTGTTGATAAAAATTTTTGGTTTTGTCCCAATAATTCCTTGGAATTAAATTCTGTTTTCACTAACAGGTCACGCAAATTTTTGGCTCTAGAGTAGCATGGCATTAAATCCATGCCACTTAATACCAACTCTGGATCTGAGGAGACTAACGGCCATCATTTTTTGGATACTTTGTTAATATCAGGGGAAAGGTTATTGTATTCAGAGACCCAGATAAACTTATTCCCTTTACATTTAGTGCTAATCTTCAGCAATTGCTCTCTATTTAAATCCAACACTCTGAGCTTAGTGGTTTCCAGATGTTTCCTAATGTATCCCCGATTCTCAAATTTCTTAATCATGTCACCAATTTGAGTAATTGCCGTTTCCCGATTGCTATTGATCCGGAGAACCGGAATCATTTGGGAATAGGGTAATCCTAGTTTTAAACTTGTGGGATGGCAACTTTGATATTATAGTAATGTGTTTCTGTCGGTTAATTTAGAGAATAAGGTAGTAGTGATGGTCCCATTATTCTTGCCAATCCTCACATCAAGAAAGTCAATACTCTCCTGGCTCATGGCATAAGTAAATTTAACCGGGCAATTGCTCAAATTATGTGACATCATAAATTCAACAAATGTCTGTTGTGGACCTCTCCATAAAATCAATAAATCGTGTTCCCGAGTAGGTACCTTTCACACTAACATGAGACCCGGGAATTTTGGCCGAGGCAGGCCAAAATCCAGGGAATCTCAGTATGTCTGAAAGGGGTATTAGTGAAAACAGAATTTAATTCCAAGGAATTATTGGGACAAAAACAACATTTTTTATCAACAAAACTGAATGGTTGTTTTAAATGTAGTTGCGTTACATGCAAATATTTGATCCAGGGTAATTCATTTTTCCATCCCCATACTGGCCACAAATTTATGATTCGCCATCACTTGACATGTAACAGTAGTTTTGTTGTTTACCAAATTCTTTGCCCATGCGGATTGTCGTATGTGGGAAAAACTGAAAGGAAATTTAAAGAAAGGATGGTGACTCATCGATCCTCTATTAAATTAGCTCTAGTGAATAAAACAAATGAACAGCCAGTGGCACGTCACTTTGTGGAATTTAACCACCCATTAACAACTCTGGGGTATAGGATGATCGATTATGTTCCTGTTATGACAAGAGGGGGCAACCGTAATAGGCCTCTAATATAACGTGAATCATTCTGGATCCATAAATTGAATGTAATCGCACCACAGGGCCTTAATGAAAACTTACCTTTATCATGCTTTCTTTAATCATGTGTTCCTGGATGTGGCAGATTAGGTAGACAAAAGGTCCCTTTGAGTACCTAATGCTGTGACAATATGTGGAAGACACTCCATCTATATTGTCCTCTAGTTACAGCTCCTGATTGCTTTATGGTTGTCTAGGTCTGTATCAGTATAATTTTTAGGGTTGAGGTATATGTGACTATATTTCTTTTACACACAGCATTTATATGGTATCAGGTGCAAATATGGACTTGAGGGATAAAATGTGATGCTGGATGAGAATTGAGATAGAGGAACACGATCAAGCAGTTTCTACTATTATACTGAGTGAGCCATTAAATGTGTGACAATAAGGTTTCATTAACCCTCTATTGGTTTAATGCAAGAAGTGTTTTATTCCAATTTGATTTATCATGTTAAAAAGTTCTTGATTTTTTATTTCACAGCCTTATATTGTACCATGTTGCTTGGTGATGGGTCTTTGTTTAGATGGGTCACGTGGTGTGCGCGGCCTCTATGGAACGTGATGACATCATCACAGTGCATCATCGACGCTGTATGTGGGCGCCGGACGCAGAATGCCGGAATGGGGTTGGACACATGGTGCTGGGTGATGGTATAAGGAGGTATGTTGATTCAGTTATCGTTTGTACTTCTTGATAACAGTTTGACATTTAAACTGAAACGTTGACTAACGACCACCGCTTCATGACTGTGATTTATGTGCCGGAGTGCCGCACCGTTGGGGTCCTATATATATATACTGTATGTATATATATATATATTCTCCAAATGGGTCCACACTCACGTTACACTCCATAGTATGCTGGGGTGTCTACCCAAATAGGACAAAAAACATGTCCCTTCAAAGTAGAAAAATAAATCCAGGGGTGTACTCACCAGTCTTCAGACAAAAAATGTTTAATCAAGTCCAAATAAGTACATACATAGCAGCATTGACGTTTCGGTCCTGTGCTTGGACCTTTGTCAAGAATCATTTCCAAGTGACCTGCACCCTCTTAAATACCCACCCACATACCAACTCCACTTGCTAATTGCCCAAGTGAATCACCTGTAAGACACATCTAAAAGCACTAAATATAATCACCAAACAAAGAGCATGTCTCAATCATTTTACCTTGCAATGCAAAAGCCCCGTAACATGGGGCTCCGTCCTGCAAGTCCCGCTGAGCCATCAGGGCAGCGTGCGTTCCACCGACCTCAAACTTCCTGTCAGTGGAACGCATAGCTCCCCGTCCCCTAGGCAACCAATAGCTACTTCCTGTATTCGCGCCCGGTGACAGACACAGCCGTCACCTGCGCGTCAGTATCTTGAGGTGTGTTGTTTAAATCGTTCCTCATTTGCTCTCACTAACTGGATTCTATATTTAGCAACTATAACAATAGAGAAGACCAATTATAAATAGTCCCTGTCCGTATCTAACCTAAACAAACAGTATTAGGCATGTAGTGTAAGCATGCCAAGGTAGGTTGATTCACAAGAGCAATCATTAAGTAGTGTCAATATAAAAATCACATCTTTACAAACATAATGACATATACAAACTCTACACATAACACTAAATAGACCTATTTACCTGGTCATAGACTAATAGACCAAGCCAAAAAAATAATAAAAAAATAAAAAATATAGAAAGAGAAAAAACCATGGTCCTGAGGATATTATTTTAATTTTTAATGATGGTGCACCCCATTGGTGTTCAGTTAAAGAAAACTCCGAAATGTATGGCATCATTCAGTCCACAGGGAAATGTAGTACCCAATTTATATGTCCACATGGCTTCCTTCTGTAGCAATATTTTAGCCCTATCACCACCCCTCTTCAAGGGGGGTACACAATCAATCAGCATACATTTAAGTGAAGCCAGAGAGTGATGTGCCTCAAAGAAATGTCTGGCCATGGGTTTATCCGAGACTCCATTGGATAGGGCCGCTCTATTAGACGATCTGTGGTTCACCATCCTCTCGCGGAATGGCTGAATCGTCTTGCCCACGTAGTATAACGAACAGGGGCATATCAGCAAATATACCACATGGTCAGAAGTGCAGGTAAAACTATGTTTTATAAAGATCTTGCACCCTGTATGGGGATGATGAAAAAATTGTCCCACGGACACACTCCTAGATGTTGTGCAATTGATGCAATGAAAACAACCTGGTTTAGGTTGTTGCAGCCAACCCTGGGCATTTCACCTGCCATCAAGTTCAGATCTCATCAGCATATCCTTCAAATTTTGACCGCGTTTGAAGCTTATAAACGGTCTCTTGGGCAGTCATTCCCTTAGAGCCTGATTCAGACCCGGTCGCAAGCGCTGAGCACTTGCAACCGGGTCAATGGTGGCCCACAGCGCATGCGCACGACGGAGTCGGCTCCGTCATGCACATGCATGAGACCCGGCTAGCAATGGGCACTCCGTCGCTCCGGGTCTCGCACCAAAGGGGGCGAGCTGTCGATGTTGAGTGACAGCTCGCCCCCTTTGGTGGTCGGGCTGGAGGGGTGGCTGCCCAAACAGAGGTGTTCCCATTAGAACGCCTGCCATTTGGGGGCGGCCCCACTGACATCACAAGTGATGTCTGTGGAAAACTTCTGGCTCTATTAGAGCTGAAAGCTCTCTGGGGCTTGCGATGAATGAGACCCTACCACAAGGGTCTCGTCACAAGCCCGATGGTCACGATGGTCTTGACCTTCGCGACCATCATCATGGCCACTCGCTATAGCTGTGGGTGGTCACCCACAGATATGCGAGCGGCCAAGAGGCCGCTCCAAAAAAAAAAAAAGCCCGGCCCTGATTCAGAGCGAGCGCTCTGTCAGAGCGAGCGGCTCTGAATCAGGCCCTTAGTCCAGGATCTGAAGCAACCACATGCCAGTGTTTATATATCACACTATGTACCACTGGTCCTGCGGTGTCAAAGGTAGTGGTGATACCAAAGGGATTTGGGTCATGTTGTTTTCGAATGTTTCCATTTCAAAAGATCCTTTTCGCCTTCTTAAGGCAGATGTTAATGCTTTTCTCTTCATATCCCCTCTCAATAAATCTTTCATACATCTCTTTTAGTTGTATCTCCATTGTTACTGGATCTGAATTGTTTTGGAGTACCCGTAAAAACTGAGACACCGGTAAATTCCGTTTAAGAGGACCCGAATGGTGACTGTCATATGACAGAAAGGTATTGCAATCTGTTGGCTTTCTATATAGTCTATGACCATATCCAGAATCAGTGGCATAGATGGTGATATTCAAAAAGTCAATCTGAACCCGATCATATAACATGGTAAACCTGATAGGTGAATCTAATTGGTTCAAAAAGGTCAACATCTCCAACAGAGCCTCTTCTGAACCCCTCCATATTAGGAACACATCGTCAATATAGCGATGTTAAAACACAATACTATCTCCAAACAGCGGGCCAATGTACCTGCTTTCATATGCATCCATGTATAGATTAGCATAAGATGGCGCAATGTTGCTGCCCATCGCAGTGCCCACTGTCTGGAGACAGTATTGGTCACCATATCTGAAATAGTTACAAGTTAAGGTCAATTTAATCAATTCAATCAAAAATTCTACCAGTGGGGAACCACTGTGTGTCTCAATCAAAGCTCTTCTCACTGCCTCAATCCCCTCTGCATGTGGGATCACCGTGTAGAGGGACGAAATGTCCATAGTAACCAGGATACCCTGTTCACATCATGGTAAAGTAGTTATTTTATCTATCAGATCATTGGTATCCTTTAGATAACTGTCAATTTTGTTGACACATATCTGTAAAAACATATCTACGTATTGAGCCACCGGTGAAAAAAGGGAGTTATGGGCTGATACAATAGGTCGGCCTGGTGGCCTATCCATGGTCTTGTGGATTTTGGGTAATAGATATAAAATATAATAATGAATCATGCGCTCCCAGTGATAAGCAGCTTTCTTTTTTTATGGAAAGCTGTATACCTCCAGAGAGACTGAATTTTACACAGAAACAAAAAGGATTTAATCACTGTCTAAATTGTAAAGCCTGCAGGGAAACAGGCAAGAAATCCACCAAAACAATTACAGAATTTTGTTCCAATACGAACAAGAAAAAATTCACCATCACCCAGAGCTGGGTGCTCAATGATAAAGAATTGCATAGATAAATCCAAAAGTTGAGCTGCCACACCTAAGGTGTGGTTTACCTACTGGAATGTCCTTGCGGACTCCAGTATGTGGGCCGAACAATAAGGCAATTCAAAATAAGAATAGGAGAACATGTGTACAACATACATAAAGGTCTAACCACACACAGTGTCTCCAATCACTTTTTGATGCACCATAACAAAGATCCAAAAGGAATCAAATTTATGGCAATTAAAAAAGTGGAAAAAGATTGGAGAGGGGGCCAATATATAGAAAAAATTTCAAGAACAGAAACTGAATGGATATACAGAATTGCAACCCTACACCCCAAGGGTCTAAATATAGACTTTGATTTAGGAGCTTTTCTCAAATTATAATCTGTATCAATTTTTTGTTTAAAGACTGATTGATTTTATATTTATTTATTTATTGTTTATATGATACAATCCAGCAACAAATGGAACAACATGATACACTCTACTGATAATGTAATGTAAATGTTTGTCTGTTAGAATTCTGTGATTTTACATTCGCATTAATTGGCTTATTATTAAACCAATTATAACTGCACACTACTTTTAAACAGATTTTATAAATAAAATTAATTTATCATTTTTATTGTATACACATATTAAAGAAATGCACACTTTTAGATTGCCCAGCTTTTTATCCCGTTACCCAGCTAAATATGCGGGATTGAGACATGTCTGATTGACATAATTAACCAGCCAATTACCAGGCTAGCACATGGATAAAAGGTGAACAAGGGCTTCACAGCAACACCTTGATAAAGTCCTACCGGATGAAACGCATTGGTGTTTAGACTACCCCTGACGTCACTATTCCAGTGAGCACAAATTCCTCTCCATGAGAACGGCAGATTTCCACCAGGTAGAAGAGTGCAGAAAGAAGCTGCTCCGGCGAGCCACTGATATTACAAGCGGCAGATGGAATTGTCATACAGCTGATTATACTGCAGCCGCCTGGACACAGCCAGCCCCCGCACGGAGAAGATCTTACACAGGGAAAGGTAGGGTCAGTTTATCCCAGTTACCCTGTTATCCAGCGCCCACGTCTTAATGGGGAAACCTTTTCAGGACACTTCATTTTTCACTGAAAGCGCTTAAACATTTATCTACGTTATATGTATTGAGTGTTATTGTGTGTATGTTTCACTATTGCTGGTATTACATTTAAGCACTATCCACTATACAAGTGCTTCTTTAGCATACATTAATAGATATAAAATGGGACAGATTGGAAATTCAGTACCCAAAAATCCAAATGTATCCATATCAATCCAGCCATTGGATAGTCCCAGGTCAAGTAACCCATCCAAATTCTTCTTAAAACCCACCAGTGGATCACCATGTAACACACAGTAGGTCCCACTATCAGAAAATTGTCTTTTTGCCTCATTGTCATAGTCAGATGTATTTAGTACAACAACAGCACCACCCTTGTCAGCAGCTCTGATGGTAATATTAGAGTTACCTCGCAAATCTTTCAAAGCCTTTCTCTCTAAAGGAGTAAGATTATATCTTGTTCTACGTTGGGTTTTTAAAGACTCTTGTATTGATTGATTGACCAGACGTGAAAAATTCCCAACGCTAGCAATTTGTTAAGGGGGGTCATAGGAGCTCTTTTTTAAAAAAATTCTTAGCTATTGTATTGTGTTCATTCATAAATTTCTCTTTGAGTCTAAGTTTTCGATCCATCTTAAATTTATCAATCGACCACGTAAATTCATCAAAATGGGTGGTGGGGATAAAGCTCAAACCTCTAGGCAAGAGACTTATCTCTGCATCAGTAAGTCCATGTGTTGATAGATTAATTACCGACCCTTCGAAGTTTTCATTTGTTTTTTTCTTTCTTTTAAATTTGCCCTGGCTTGGGTGGGGCTTTCTGCATTTAAAGGGGGATCCACTTGAGATCTAGTGTTAGCCCTTGGTAATGGGGGTTTAAAATTAGTCTGTGTATCGGAAGAATCCCTTTCAGATGAAGTATAGATATCCAACTGTGTATGGCGTACTCTAAACCTGGGATTCCTAAACCTTTGAACCTGATTATCGTTACCAGTCAACCATCGGTAAACCCAATGTTCCTGGTAATCTTGGTTAACTTTCTCTAGCTTTGTTCTTTTAAAAACTATAAGGTCTTTCCGATATTTATCAACCTGAAATTTCAGTTTATCGATCCACTGGTCACTAGTATCGCTTTGTAATGTAACCAGAGCCGCTGGTTTGAACTTTGAGATATCTGCTCTGATCCTTTTAAGATCTTTCCCCACCTCCTCAATCACCAAAAGAAGCAAATCAAGAGAGCATTTGTTCAAAACTGAACACCACCTACTGCAGAAAGTGGGATTGTTTCTCCCTATCGTGGGGACATTTCTTAGTCTAAAACCATGTGGAATCTGTTTTTTCCTATAATAATCGGATAAAAATTGTCTGTGGAGTAGAAGATCCACCTCTCTTTTCTCCAAGTGTAGAATTTTATGATAAATATCCATGAGGAAAGATTTAAACAACACTCCTCAAGATACTGGCGCGCAGGTGATGGCTGTGTCTGTCACCGTGTGGGTAAACACAAGATGGCGTCTACGCATGGTGTCCTATACCTCCAAGACACACGCGAAGTGTTGTCTAATCCTGCGCATGCGCGGTAACCAACAAAATGGCGGCGATTACCAGAAATACCATCTATGGATACTAGCAATCATATATATGAATCCTCCTGAAGAAGTTCAGCTCTAACTGCATAAAGGACGAAACGCGTTGAGGACTGTGGGTGTACCCCTAGACTCTTTGACCAGCTACTATCAGATAAACTTGTTTGAACTTTTCTAAATGTAATTCTTCATTTTTTTGTGTGTATTGTGTGTGTATCTTGGATTAAACTTCGTTTTGAAACATACTACACTATGAGAGTGTTCTCTCTCTTTTTGAACCCCATGTTTGGAGTATATTGCCAGTTGCCTTTGGATGTTTAAGGGAAACAACCTGGTGAAGCCAAATGCTTGTTGTTCTGAGTTATTACGGTACACATGCCATTTATTGAGAGAGTGTGCCGCATTGTAACTAAATACTACACTACAAAGGCGCTTGTTCTCACCTCTTGTTTTTTATATAAATATATATATATATATATATCTAGAATGTGTGTGGATATATATATATATATATATATATATACAGTATATATATATATATATATACATATATATATAAAAGTAATAAAAGTATGTGTGTATGTGTGCGTAAATATATATATATATGTAGACACACATTATATATACTGTATATAATTGACGAGGTGCCCCGTGATGATGGTGCTTCTGAGCACCAAAACGGCCGTCGGGCTGTCCACACACTAAGGTTGCTTGATGTGTTCCGGTGCCAGTATGCGGTCTATGCAGACTTGATGAGTATACACAGTCTTTATGCATTTTGTAATATGTGACTGAATTTGGCTTCTGGATACCGGTGATTCAGCTGAGAGGCACCAAAACCGTGCAACTGGGTATATGCTTATGCTTCTGAGTGTAGCAGTTGGATTCAGAAGCATAAGCATCTACCCAGTTGCACGGTTTTGGTTCAATAAATTGACCACCAGATGGTCTGACATAAACTACGGGTACCGTTTTTTAGACATCAAGTATGAGGTCTTACAGTTTCTGATCCAAAGAATTGTCTAATTTTGGGTATACATTAAGTACATGTGTATACATCAATATTGAGATCTACCCCTGAAGAAGTCTCATAAAGAGACGAAACGCGTAGGGTTTTAATGACAGGTGGACACTACATTTAAACATCTGCTGATCGAAAGGTGTATGATATCCCTGTCCTAAGATTGGAAGGCTGTGCATTACCAAATTGTGTAAGATTGTCCATCTAGCATACTGTTAAATTTTAATAAAGAATTATTTTACTTTCTATTTTTCTAATTCTTACTAATGTTGGCCTTGGGCCTGTGTTTGGGTGTCTTGGTATGAGGGTATCTTTTTTAGAACCTCGAGGAGGACTTAATGCGAACTCATAGTTTGGACTAATTGATCAAAATTGAGAACGAGTAGGAATAACGATGAAGTTGTCTCTTCAAAAGAAAAAGAAGACGTATAAGCCTTTGGAGAGATTGCATTGTGTTTTACAAATTTTAAAATAAATTGTGTTGCGATTTAGCGCCCCATCAGTAATCCATTTGTATATCTTTGAATTAGTCCTTCTAACAGGGGACTTACTGAAGGGTGCTGCTGTATGTGAATTGATCAGCGCAGTTTGGGATTTTTTGTGGTGTATGTATATATATATACACACATTCATACGTCAGGGTTTGCAGCTATGGGCTATACATGATATAGGCGGGTAATGACTCGGTTTTCAAAAAGTCACCCCCACCCCCCCGGCAGCAGCACACAATGGGCCCTTCATAAATTTCAGCTCCAGACCCATGTGGACCTTAATCTGGCACTGGGGAAAGGACTGTTATTACTGCTAGCCATTTATGTGATAATAAAAGTTTTTATTTGGCTGATTAAGAAAATACTTACACTGAAATGTTGTTCTTTTAAAGATAAAAAGAAGTTTCATAAAGAACCTGTGACAATTGGATTGGCTTTGGATCTTGCTACCCCATTGTACCAGACTAAGGGGTCTATTCAGCATTGATTTTTTTACATAAAAAATACGGAAACTATGATTTCCGTATTTTTTATGTAAATCCCCTATTCAGCAATGGGATAATGGAGAAGATAACGCAATTATCTTCTACATTAATTCCATCTCGCTGAGTACCGCACTATAGGGATCAGTCATTGATCTCTACAGTGCTTTAACGCTTTTTACCTTTCAGTAAAGCAAAAAGCGTTAAATAACTCGAAAAATATTTCCTTTATATAACGCCATTTCAGAATGGCGTTATATGAGGAAAATACTTAAATATCCCAAAATTTACAGGGACAGAGGGAAATTTTCCCATAAGTCCCTTCAGCATTTTGTAACTCCGCCCAGTCTCCGTGTCTGGTTTCCGGTGATCGCCGACAGGTAAGTCACTCTAGAGCCTGTTAAACCTGCTGAAAGTGGTTGACATGTGTATACAGGCTTTATACTAGCCTGTATACATTTATATTTATGTGCAATTGTATTTAACATTTATATATTAAATGTTAAATATAAAAGCACATAAATATACATGTATGCAGTCTAGAATAAAGCCTGTATACACATGTCAATCAGTTCGGACAGGCTGGAGATGTACTTACCCCGTCGGCGGTCACCGCAAGCAGGGACAGAGACTATTCCCGAGCGCATGACTGAGCATGCGCAGAGGAACAAACAGAAGGGATTGTTTTTGGAATCCCAAAAATAATGCCTTCAGTGACATCGCAGGGACAGCGTGTTACCGCAACCGCTGTCCCTGCTGAAAATATTGCTGAATAGCAGTAATAAATTATCATAGTTGATAAAAACTTGTGATGATGTTGCCTGAAAATATTCTGGACAACATCGTCACTGTTGCTGAATAGACCCCAAAGACTTATCACTGTGAAAAGTGCCATACAGGACAGGCAGAGGGAATTGATTCATGTCATGATAGCGATTAATCAGTATTGGACTTTTAACATGAACTTTTAAATATATTTTGCTTTATTATGATTCATGCTTTTTATACACTATCATTTATATATGTTTTTCTTTTTATATATACATATAGGGATAAGGAAGGTTTCCCTAGGTAGAGTGAATGCAGGGGCTGGCTGGCAACTTTTAGCCTGGGGGGCAAATGCATGCAGGCGGCCCTGGCAGAGGAGTAGCGTGTAGCCAGGGTGCCCGAAGAACGTGCGTGCTACGGCGCCGCCCCCCCTCAAGTGTTTCAGGGAGGAGGCGGGTCCATATGGGATTAATGTAAGGTAAAAATAAAGATTAGGGGCAGCCCCCTGTCGTAGTGCCCATATGCAGTGCCCCCGTGTGCCACAGGAGAGAACACCCTTATGCAGGCCTCCAGTAGTGCCCCCAGTAGTGATCCCCCTATGCAGTGCCCCTTGTGCCCCCAGTAGTAAGCCCCTTATATAGTGCCCCCAGTAGTGGTCCCCCCTGTGCAGTGCCCCTTGTGCCACCAGTAGTAAACCCCTTATATAGTGCCCCCAATAGTGGTACCCCCTATGCAGTGCCCCCAGTAGCAGTCCACCCCCCATGCAGTGCCCCCAATAGTGGTAACCCTTATGCAATGCCCCTTAAATAGTGGCCCCAGTTGTAGTCTCCCCCTATGCAGTACCCCCAGTATAGCCCTTTATATAGAGCCCCCAGCAGTGGTCCCTCGATGCAGTGCCCCCAGTGGTAGTCCCCTCCCCCTATGTAGTGCCCCTAGTAGTAGTCCCCTCCCCCCTATGCAGTGCCCCTAGTAGTAGTCCCCTCCCCTTGTAGTGCCCCTAGTAGTAGTACCCCCTTGTAGTGCCCCCAGTAGTAGCCTCCCCTTGTAGTGCCCCCAGTAGTAGTATTCCCCCCTTGTAGTGCCCCCAGTAGTAGTAGTCCCCCCCTTTGTAGTGCCCCCAGTAGTAGTAGTCCCCCCCTTTGTAGTGCACCCAGTAGTAGTAGCCCCCCCCTTTGTAGTGCCCCCAGTAGTAGTCCCCCCAGTAGTAGTAGTTCCCCCTTGTAGTGCCCCCAGTAGTAGTAGTCCCCCCTTGTAGTGCCCCCAGTAGTAGTAGTCCCCCCAGTAGTAATCCCCCCCTGGTAGTGCCCCCAGTAGTAATCTACCCTCCTGGTAGTGCCCCCAGTAGTAATCCACCCCCCTGGTAGTGCCCCCAGTAGTAATCCACCCCCCTTGTAGTGCCCCCAGTAGTAATCCACCCCCCTGGTAGTGCCCCCAGTAGTAATCCATCCCCCTGGTAGTGCCCCCAGTAGTAATCCACCCCCCTGGTAGTGCCCCCAGTAGTAATCCAACCCCCTGGTAGTGCCCCCAGTAGAAAGAGACTTAATAAAAAAAAATAAAAAAAAAACACTTACCTGAAACTCCCGCTCCTGGTCCCGACGCTTCTACCGGTTCCTCCGGCCGCTTTGCATTATGGGAGACGACGTCTCTCCCATTACCCACTGCGGGAGCCGGAAGATGGCTCCCACAGTGGGAGCAGCAGCAGCTGATGAGAGTCTGACAGACTCTCAGCGGCTGCTGATTACAGCAAACACACAGCTGCCGGCTCCGGCGGCTGTGTGTTTGTGCTGTGTAGCGCTGACCGAACTCCGTCCGGTCAGCGCTACACACGTGGTGCAGTCTGTGTCACAGTGACACAGACTGCCCGCGGCCCTCGGCCCGCATGACACTGTGGCCCGGGGGGCACATGGCACCCTGCCCCCAGGCCCAGCCCGGCACTGAGTGAATGTGAGATAATGAAAATGCAACTTATGTTTATTATTTTTAAGTGAGGTTGCAGGGAGCATTGATTCCTGTATGAAGATGTGAATGAAGCTACAGAATTCCATCCATTGTGACTCTTATAGTGCCAATATGTGAAGCAGTATCGGAATGGTCCACAGGGGTACAGGGGAAACCCCCGGTGGGCCCCACTGCCTGAGGGCCCACCCCCTTCTCTAGGGATCAGGTTCCAGACTGTGCACTTGAATTATACATTATATGTTACATTTTACTGCACAGAACTATGGTGTATTTTCTACAATGCATTGCTGTTATTAATCTGGTACATTATCATGCATGCACTAGCAGTATTTACTATATATATATTTTTAAAGGGGCCCAGAGCATGCACTCTGCCTCTGTGGAAGGCTGGTCACACCCCTTCATATGGGCCCCTATCACTGCATTCCCCTGGTGGGCCCTTCGTGCCCCAGTCCGACACTGATGTGAAGTAATATCTTCTTTTGGAACCAATGACAAGGAAAAGGAAAGAACTAGGGTGTAGATTTGAACAAAGAGAAGGGAATTGTTAAAGCTATGAAACATGTTTAAGCATGACTCCATTTTTGTTGTTCAAACTCTAAGAAGGAAAGTTAGAATGTGAGACATTTTCTCTGAAATAGGGCCCCAGAGTTTTAGGTTTCCAGTTAGAAATGTATTCATATAGAATGACATGATAGCTAATTAGAACTAGAAGAGATATATGGTTATAATGAGATAAGAACTAGCAGAATATATACAAGCATTGTATATACTGTATAGTTTTGATATATGTATATAGAAAAGTTCACAGATTCGTGTGTTAAAAGGGTCGTGGCACCCGTTAGCCACCTAAATATAGGGGATTTTTTATTTTACTGCCTGTGCAATGGTGAAAAAAAATCTCCGGTAAGTGCTGCACTTCAGTGGTAATTGAATAACCCTGGGGATAAATTAGCCTGCGGTAAATTACTATGGCTAATTGAATTCCCCCCTTAGAATCACTCTAGGAAACAGAACAGAACACATCCCTACCTGCCAGTCCAATTTCAGGTACACTAAGAACTATAGATGAGCGGGTTTGGATTTCAGAGATCCGAGCCCACCCGAATTTAGCAGATCCGAGTCGGAACCAAGTCGGCTCGGATGTTCCCGCCTTACTCGGATCTCTCAAATCGAGGCAAAACTGTAGAGATGAAATCTCGTGGTTTGCGAGCTTTCGTCTCTATGATCAATGTAGTATATAAGGGACCACGTAACGGACGCCATTTCACTCCGGCTGTGGAGACTGAACAGGGAAGGTGGGTAGTGTAGGGCTGGGAGAGGTGCTGGTGCTGTCTGCTGTGTCCTGGGCTGGTGACTGCTGATCCATTCTGGGCTGGTGCTGTCTGTGCTGTCTGCTGTGTCCATCTGGGCTGTTGCTGATCCATCTGGGCTGTCTGTGCTGTCTGCTGTGTCCTGGGCTGGTGCTGCTGCTGATCCATTCTGGGCTGGTGCTTTGCTGTCTGCTGTGTCCATCTGGGCTGGTGCAGAACTGCAGATACATATGGGCTGGTGCTGTGTCCATCTGGGTCCAAGTTCTGGACTAAAAAAAAAAAAAAAAATATATAGTAAAAGAAAAAATAGTGTCTTTTATATTTTTCTGTGTGCGTGCGTGTTAGGCTTAACCGCAGTACCGCACAAGATCCAGCCAGCAACGCAAGTTGCAACCTAGTGCTGCCCGACTCCAGTCATGATCAATCTGTGCTCTGGGCCCAAGTTCTGGAGCTGAAAAAAAATAAAAATCAATCGTTTTTTTCTCTAATAATTGTCTGTGTGTCTGTGCGTGTTAGGCTTAGCCGCACAAGATCTAGGAAATCGGCAATGCAACCTAGTCCTGCCCTACTCCAGTCGTCATCAATCTGTGCTCTGGGCCCTAGTTCTGGACCCCAAACCCCCACCCCAAAAAAATAGTGTCTTTTGTCTATTTATTTTATGTGTGTGTGTGTGCGTGTTAGGCTTAGCCACACAAGATACAGCAACGCAACCTAGTGCTGCCCGACTCCAGTCGTCACCAATCTGTGCTCTGGGCCCGAGTTCTGGACCCGAAAAAAAAAAACTGTGTCTTTTGTATATTTTTTTTCTGTGTGCGCATGACTGCACGTGTGTGAATTTTGTAACCGCACCTTGGCTACACTATTGGTGCTTGTGACACTGCTTCAAGACCTCAGAAAATATGGAGGGCTGTCACATGACAGGAGAGCAAGGCCAAGAACCACATGTTGTAGCTGCCGCCAGCAGTCATCATGATAATACAAGGCCGTCAACTTCCTTGTCCTCTATGAAGGCCCATGCCTTCAATCCTCAAGGGTATCCCAACCATCATCTTTGCACAGTCCTCAACTCTATTAATAATTATATCAATCAGTTTTGAGCAAGCAAGATGGATGCAACCTTTTGGTCCTTTAACTAGATGTAAAAAATCAATATTGTGAGCTGTGAGGTAACCAAAATTGACTGGCAACGAGTGGAAATAAATGTTATTGAGGTTATTAATACTGTAGGAACAAAAAAAGGCACATTTTATGTGATTTTAGCTGTTTTTTTATTTTTTAAGAAAAAAATCCAGATCCAAAACCAAAACACGAAAATAAAACACCAAGGAAAAAAATCCAAAACCAGATTTAGATCCAAAAGCAGGGGAGACCCAGATCCAAAACCAAAACATGAGGGTCGGCGCACATCTCTATTAAGAACATAATATCGTTGAAATGTCATCTACTGACAAGGGAAATATAACTTAAAAGCCTTTGACACTTTTAAAATTATGCTGGAAACCTGAAAGAAAGTATATGAGGTGTGTCATTATATGTGAGGCAGAACTGACTGCCCTAGAGAAAGTATAATAGGATCAAAGAATTAGTAACAATTTGGATGACAAGGAAAAAGACACTATGTGAATATATTCTGCCAAATACAAGTGAAATAGCAGATTCGCAGTTCTTATTATAGAATGTTAGAAAATGGTCCTATAATATATTCAGGAGACTCAGCCTATGGGATCTATTTACTAAACTTTGGATGGGGATATAGTGAACGGACATAAAGTACCAGCCAATCAGCTCCTAACTGCCATGTCACAGGCTGTGTTTGAAAAATGACACATGAGCTGGTTGGTTGGTACTTTATCTCTGTTCACTTTATCTCCATCCAAGAATTAGTAAATAGACCCAAAAATCTGAATTCTACTATCCAATTAACTGCTGGAATGTTTAAATGACCTGATAAGCAGAATACAATGAAAATGTCTGTGCGATATAAAAGCTTTACATAAACAGTCAGGTGTTCTGTATACAAAGAGGCCATAATGTCATTGAATATATGCACTGTATTCTATTTCTAGTTTATGAAATTACGTTATGAATATAGTATATTTAAATGTGTTTTGGACCTATTTAATGATATACTATTAAGTAACTCTTCAAATATGGGCAAGCAAAGAATTAGCTAAGAATTTCTATATCACATTACTTATTAGATAATAATAATAATAATAATAATAATAATAATAATAATATTAATTATTATTATTATTATTATTATTATTATTATTATTATTATTATTATTATGTTTTTGATATGCTACAGCTTGAGACTTGGATATACAAAATGTTTGGGACCAGAAGTATTTTGGATACATGATTTTCCGTATTTTAGAATATTAGCATACCATAATGAGCTATCTTGGGAATAGGACCCTTGTCTAAACACAGAATGCATTTATGCTTCATATACACCTTATACACACAGCCTGAAGATAATGTTATACAATATTTGAATAATTGTGTGCATCAAGCAAAGTTTGTCTGCATACACAAAATTAATTTGTTTCACATACACCAAGTACACACAGCCTGAAGATCATTTTATACAATATTTTTAATACTTTTGTTCATTAAACCATCAGAAAGCAAATGTGTCACTATCTCAGTCATGCTCAAAAAATTCCATATTTCGGAATATTTGTATATGGGAGATGCAACCTGTACTAGTGTAACATTTGTGTATGTTGATGCAGATTAGTGACCTCCATGGTTGTGCCTGTTACAATGTGTCCAGCATAAAGTTATACAGAATTGTCTGCCTCACTCTGGAGCAATTGATCAGGGCTTACTATACCCTGCTCATTTTTGTGTCTCACTGGCCCATTTGCAATGCGATCTGGGCATGTCACTATCACCCATAATAGCATTGCAAGATGCGATCATACCGGTGGAATGTATCAGCCGGCACATGCAGGAATAGGGGTTCTGTCTCTGCGATGTGTCCGGAATGCTGCCGGGGCTACAGCTCAAGCGCAGTCTTGCTGACTGCACATGCGTAGCTGCCATTGTTGGGGAGAGTTCCGGGGAAACCATCTGCCAGCTAATTATGCGATGTGTAGCCCATAGGCTACAGTGGCACATGTGTGGGCGCCATTGCCAGGGAGGGTTCCAGGGAAACCCTCTGCCAGCTAATTATGTGATGTATAGCCCGCAGGCTACAGTGGCACATGCGTGGCCGCCATTGCCGGGGAGGGTTCCGGGGATACCCTCTGCCAGCTAATTATGTGATGTGTAGCCTGTAGGCTACAGTGGCGAATGCCATTTTCAGATCGGGTTCACATTCCAGAAGTTGGTAAATCTGTCAGCATCGTACCCCCATAGAAACCTAAGGGGGCTGCGGCTGCCGGGGGGAATGGAGGGATTGCAGCAGGTATCGGAGATATCTGCTATGGTCCCTCCTTCATACATCTGGGGGAAACTTAATATTTGTGGTTAGCCAGATTAAGCGCAAATAAACAATGATAAATGGGCCCCTAGGACTCACTACAATTAATATGGGAGATACTGCTCATAAAATTCATGTTACTAAACACTTCTTTGGAATGATTGCTGCACACACAGAAGTTATCGGATTAAATGAGTAATTGATGCGATACACCGTCATCATCTCACCTGGCCAGTGATCCAGTGCCTACAATTTAGTGGTGCCCACCGACTGAAAGGACACTGGTTTACAAATAAGGTACCTTGCAGTGGGAATAATTATATATACTGTGGGATATGTAGCTGGGGCAGAGGTGTACAGTCATTGGAGAAACATACATACATGGCTACAAATATACAAGGGGCCATAATTAAAATTCCCCTATTCAGAGCCGTTTGCAGCACGATCTAATAACCAGTATGTCACTACATTTGGTAGGGAGACTAATTAGGACCTGAGAAGCAGGATTCTGTGCAAAAAGTGGCCGATAGGGGGAATATGGCGCTGTACAATGTGAAAACAGCATGAAAATGGACAAATGTTTTATTGCTGTGGTATCATTGGTGTAACACAATAAAGTTAATCGTTCATTACAGTTTAGTTTGGTGATGTTAAACAAATAACATAGAAGGGTGCACTGTGCACTTATTCAGTACAATGTATTCATGGTAATTTCAGCCATTTGAATAGACCCTGAAATGTGCATCCACTCTCCTGGGAAATCTTGTTCTTGCTTGCCTTGCAGTTATTAGTCCATCAGTGTGAAGGGCACATACTGTATATGTGCAAATTGGAAATGACTTAGTAATCGGTGCTGTTAAATGACAATCTGAACTCTATGGATGAAGATGGATATATAAAATAATAGATAGCTAATTGTATAACAATTACCAAAGGTCACATTTTGAATTCCCCTATGTGTTAATTATGTGTTAACCTTCTGCTGATCCATTTATGCATGGCTAGCTACACTACATGAAGTGTTCATTTAATGCATGCTGTTATCTATTCTGGGTCAAACGTGATGGTGACATATGCAGTAACAGTGCATACATATAGACATGCATTAAGGAGTCATCATTTGGCGAGCTTTACCAGGGCTATTAATCTTTCTATTTCTATGTTGTTTTATTACAATATTGAAATTAATAAATCATGTCCATGGAATACTGTAGTAGAAAGAATAGGGTTTTATCCAGATACTACACTTTCTAAACTATTCAGGCAGAGAACATATATCCATAATTACAATGAGTGATTACCATCAAATGAAATAGGAGGTGTGTCTACAGCCCCTTTCACAAAATGTATTTAGCTTGCTGTTGCCATGATAGCATTATGGATTCCTGTGGTGTTATCCTGCAGTTGGGTATCCTATATGTAGCAGGTTTGGAGGGGTTCTGGTGAGCTTGATGTTGGTCCTGCTGCTATGGCCCAGATCTAGTAGGGGTTTGGTATGTGAGGTGTTGGTTTTACTCCTATGGTCCAGATCTAGTAGGTTTGGAGAGGATCTTGATGTTAGGTGTTGGTCCTGCTTCTAACGCCTAAATCTAGTAGGCTTGGATGGGGTCTGCTGTGCTAGATGTTGGTCCTGCTCTTATGGCACAGATCGATTAGGCTTGGAGTGGATCTGGTGTGTTAGGTGTTGGTCCTGCTGTTATTGGCCAGATCTATTAGGCTCGGAGGGTGACTGGTGTTTTAGGCATTGGTCCAGCTTCTATGGTCCAAATCTAGTAGGCTTGGAGGAGGTTTGTTGCGTGAGGTGTTGGTCCTGTTCCTGTGGCCCAGATCTAGTAGGCTTTAAGGGGACCCATGGTGTGCTAGATGTTGGTCCTGCTCCTATGGTCCAGATCTATGAGGCATGGAGGGAAACGAGTGTGTTAGGTGTTGGTCCTGCTTCTATGGCCAATATCTAGTAGGCTTGGAGGGGGCCTGGTGTGTTAGGTGTTGGTCCTGCTGCTATTGTCCAGCTACAGTAGGGTGTCCCAGTAGGATAACATCACAAGAATCCACATAATATTTTACCCAACAACAACAACATGCTTTACACAATTTATTATTTCTGTAGTGCAAATATCATTTCATTTTTTGTTGGCCTCATGGAATTTTTAAATGTCAGAGATGAAACATGAATTTTCTGCAACTGGCAAACAGATTTTTTTCTTAATCCTTGGGGAACAGTCAGCTGATGCTATTAATTCCCATGAGTGATTGGGGACAGTCCAGCTGATTCCTGTCACGATTACCAAGGTTTTACTGTGTGCGTGTGCATGAAGTACTTGAAATGAATTTTATACGGCTGCCAGAAGTAATAAAATAATGATTTATTTAGCATACAAGGGTATCCTCAGGAATCAGGAAATGGTCAGATTTGAACAGAAATGCACTGAAATAATACAAAAACTAGCTAAGGAAAGCGCTGTAGCAGTATCATAAAGTTAGTAAAAAATTTAATAACAATTGCAAAAAAAGTTTAAAGTACAATATAAAAATAATCAAAATATATTATAATAAATACCAGGAAAGGCACATGAGCTCAAAAAATATTGATATAGGATCTCATAAATAATTATTAAATCCAAATAAAACCTACATGATGAATGGTACTGCTGTGCTGCAATATTCCCCGACAGGGCCAGTGTCAGTGCTGAAGCCGACCTGCCGCTTGGTGGGTGTTGCTGCCATGCTCCGGGCGTCTGTCTGTCCTCTGAGCCGCTAGTGCGGGGCCAGCGTGCACACGTGGGCTGTGTGTAGCTGGCGTCTCCTGGCAACTGGCTCCGGACGTCTGTCAGCCCTCTTAGCTGCTACCACGAGGCTAGCGTGCACTCGTGTGCTGTGTGTAGCCGGCGTCTCCTGTTTCCTGGATCAGACTGCACTTCCTGGTATGGAAATCACCTGACGTGTTTCTCAGCCATTCATCAGGATACCACCTGTTTATTACCCTCTTACTTTTTGGTGGAAAATGCCTGGAGCGTTGCAGAACACTGTTAGGTATCAATTAATAAAGGATGCCGATTGTTGATTTATAACATACATATATATTTTTTTGGCTGACTGGGACGCCGGTGACAGTCTATAGACGGTTATGTTACTCCACTGAGGGATTGTGGATTATCAATTGCATTTAAGAGGTGCTTTATTAACAAGTTGAATGATTAACTCCAGATCACCGTCAGTTCAATCTGTTCGTCTTTGATCTGCCATGCTCCATTATTAACACTTAACATTAACTGCTATGCTTTGCTGCTACATCTGCTGAAATTTAACCTCATCATTGCCTACTATGGTAGTCTGCATATGATTCTAACCTGCCTTGCTTTGCTACTAATATTACTAATGCACTGGAACTCTGATACATTTGTATCTCATCATCTACCACTGTTTCCACTCATTGCCTATTTGGTCCTATTAGCCTAATAACTGTGTGCACACAAGATTATTGCTGTAGGTTTTATTTGGATTTAATAATTATTTATGAGATCCTATACCAATATTTTTTGAGCTCATGTACCTTTCCTGGTATTTATTATAATATATTTTAATTATTTTTATATTGTACTTTAAACGTTTTTTTGCAATTGTTATTAAATTATTTACTAACTTTATGGTACTGTTACAGCGCTTTCCTTAGCTAGTTTTTGTTTCTCTTCCTGGGGGAATCATCTCCCCTGTATATAGGTTAGCTGCAGTAGCATTGTCACTTATTCTAATTATTACATTCTATTTGGTTGGATCTACTCATTCCTTAGCGCCTGGGTTCTTTTTCTTCTGAAATAATACAGATGGACAATCACTGGAAATAGAGTTCTGTTTGCTGATGCAGATAAACAGTCACAGAGTTCTGAATGTGGATAATAACAGGCAGCCCCTGATCACTGTAAGAAGGTATTCTGGCTTGACCAGATGGAACCGAACTGGATACACACAGCAGAATTAAATGCAAAAAGTCCAAGATAGCAATGCACTACATAAATAGGTACTGATGATGTGAGGCTGTTGTGGTAAATGCTGATATTAACAAAGTTCAGAATAACTGATATGCAGTGATAAACAAATTCCAGGTAAGTTGGTGAAATACAAGTAATACTGAAGATGTATAATAACATTCCTAATAACTTACATAGGAAGCACAAGGAGAAACTTGGTTGCAGTGAGCCAGGATCCAAAGCAGCAAACAGGCAGAGAATATCTGGGAACTGTTAACCTGGAGCACAGTCACAGTGGTAGACCTAATGATCTGGCACTGATTACAAAACTGAGCAGAGCTAAATAGCCAGTCCCCCAGGTGCAGCCCACAGCCAGGGTGGAATGTGCTAGACAGGCCTCAGGCAGAGAGCAACACCAGAGGCAAAGAGGAGGAAAAGCACAGCATTTTGATATACATATCATTAATCATGGGCCTGTGCAGGCCACGCCCCCTCTGTGTGATGTCACATGGTGGCGGGGCCACAATTGCCAGTGATTACAGCAATGCCTGGAGCATCCTGGGGATGCTCTGAGGAGCTGTAAGGGCAGCGACGTGACAGTCTGAAGCATCCTAAGGACGCTCCAGGTAGCACTGCTGCATAGATTCTGACTGCAGTGAGTATTCTGGGCACTGTGCTAGCCATATGAGGCTAGCAGAGAAAAGCTCTGAGGGCCAGACCAAATGACTCTGCGGGCCTTATACGGCCCCCGGGCCTGAGGTTCCCCATCCGTGGTCTAGATAGACAATGTTTAGGTAGACAATGGAAGATACACAGGCAATAGATAGACAAGGACTGAAGGTCGACAGGGTCTGAATGTCGACACACTAAAGGTCAACTAGTAACAAGGTTGACAGGTACTGAAGGTCGACAGGCAATAGGTCGACAGGTACTGAAGGTCGACAGCCAATAGGTCGACATGTACTGGAGGTCGACATGCAATAGGTTGACTGGGACTGAAGGTTGACAGGCAATAGATCAACAGGGACTGAAGGTCGACAGGCAATAGGTCGACAGGTACTGAAGGTCGACAGGCAGTAGGTCGACAGGGGCTGAAGGTCGACAGGGTCTGAAGATCGACACACTAAAGGTCAATTAGTAACAAGGTCGACATGTACTGACGGTCGACGTGGTCATTAGGTTGACGCTCATATAGTCGACATGCAAATGATTGACTTTTTTTTTTTAGGGTTAGTGTTAGACACTTACTCTGACAGTTAGGGTTAGGCACTTACTCCGATGGTTAGGGTTAGGCACTTACTCCGATGGTTAGGGTTAGGCACTTACTCCGAACTACAGGCAATAGGTCGACTGGGACTGAAGGTTGTCAGGCAATAGATCTTTTTTTTTTTTAGAGTTAGTGTCAGGGTTAGTGTTAGGCACTTACTCTGATGGTTAGGGTTAGGCACTTACCCGGACGGTTAGGCACTTGCCCCTATCGTTAGGGTTAGGCACTTACTCCGATGGTTAGGGTTAGGCACTTACTCCGACGGTTAGGGTTAGGCACTTACCCGGACGGTTAGGCACTTGCCCCTATGGTTAGGGTTAGGCACTTACTCAGACGGTTAGGGTTAGGCACTTACCACGACGGTTAGGCACTTGCCCCTACGGTTAGGGTTAGGCATTTACTCCGACAGTTAGGGTTAGGCACTTACTCCGACAGTTAGGGTTAGGCACTTTATTCTGATGGTTAGGGTTAGGCACTTGCCCCTACGGTTAGGGTTAGGCACTTACCCCGACAGTTAGGCTTAGGCACTTACTCAGACGGTTAGGCACTTACTCCGACGGTTAGGGTTAGGCACTTACTCCGATGGTTAGGCACTTACCCCGAAGGTTAGGGTTAGGCACTTACCCCGAAGGTTAGGGTTAGGCACTTGAAGGGAGGGTTAGGCACCAAGAGGAGGGTTACGATTAGGGTAAAGATTAGGGCTAAAAAACAATAAAAACCCATGTGTCGACCATTTGCATGTCAACCATATCAATGTCAACCTAATGACCATGGTGACCTCCAGTACACGTCAATCTTGTTACTAGTCGACCTTTAGTGTGTCGACCTTCAGACCCTGTCAACCTTCAGTCCCTGTCGACCTACTGCCTGTCTATCTTCCACTGTCTACCTAAACATTGTCTATCTAGACAATGTAGACCTAATGACCGGATACCGTTCACATGCAGTAAACAAAAGTGAAAAGAAGGCAGCAAAAGCTTCCAAAATACCTGTACAGTTAGGCATAAATACTGATATGGGCACTCACCGCCATTTGCAGCTCGCTGCTATTTTCCCTCTGCTAACAAAATCTAATTTTCCCATTTATGTTCAGAAACCATGAACTTTTACCTCCCTCCATCCCACCATCATTTCTTATGGAGTGGCCTAAAACCACCTACTGTAGGTCTTTTCACAATCTTTCTGTGATATGATTTCACTCCAATCTTTCTATTATCCAGAGCAGCAACTTGTATTTCAGTTGGAACTTTTCAAAACTTCTAAACTGTTTGATCTAAATTGAATCATTATCTAACAGAAACTCTGTAACAAGAACTGAGGGAAATACACAAGCTCAGCACTACAGTAAATATTGTAACAGGCTATTGAAAGAGACAGCTGGAGATACTGTAGATTAAACCGAACAGTAAAATTGCATGAACTGGAAGTAGGGCAGCATTGTGCAAATCTTAGACAAGCTACAGGACTGTCTGATAGACACTGCAAAAGTACTACGTTTTGAAGTTGAAATGCAGAGGAGCCCAGTTACTAATGCACTATATTGGAGACAGACATTCAAGTGTCTCTCCCTATGTTGTAGACCTACAAGGCTGTGGCTGGCAGGGCATACTGGGACTTGCAGTCCCATGGTATGCCTAACACCTGCTCTTTATAATTATTTGGAACTAGCACAACTGATTTGACAATTTGTACTTGAGTCATAATTTGGGGTCAAAGAGAGAATATTACACAGTATACCTATACTTACAGCTACACTCAGCTTCTGATTGAAATTCTTTGTACATACAGTACATTCTATATATTAAGTTGCTGAAAAGGGGGTAACTACAGATAAGCCCAGTGCATAAATGTTTAGCATGGATATAGGTTAGCAGAAAAGCCACTGGCTGTGATGAGGTTAACCAAGGTGCATTCAGCAGACAAGAACAGGAATAACTGCCCTACTGAAAGCAGTTGTGGCTCTATTTTTACAGCAGACCTATCCTGTGCGTCTCAGAAGCAGTGAGTATTTGCTGGATAATCAGAATGAGTCAGTCAGCCAGCATACAACTATTTGTCCAGATACATCCCACTGTGCGCAAGGCTGGATGTAGCTCTCATCTCACTATGATAAATGGGAGTAAGTATACATAATATACAGTATATATCTGCAGGAGCTCTCTCTCTGGATTGAGAAATGCGCACGGACAGCAGACAGAACACCTCTGATGAGTACCGGGATTCCTTAAAAGACGGATACAATTATGACTTAAACAAATCGTTTTTCATATACCCTCCTCTCACGGAATCGATAGTGTTAATGTATCAAGGGGGAGCTGCGTTATTGGTTTCGTGTAAAGTGGAATCATGCGGGGACTAAGCAAAGCACAGACTGCAAATTACTTATTTCTTCACTGACATTCGTTCTTCCTCAGAATTATTCGTATTATTATTATTGCCTTCAGAGACTATTCTTATTATTACAGGACGTTGGAGAAGCAGCGATGTAGGATAGCAGGTCACTCTCCAGTTCTGGCTGCACTTGTTCCTCTCGGGCTGTGGGGAAGGAGGACATCAGCCTGGTGTCCACCTCATGGAAAACCTCTCACCCTACAATGTCACAAGCCACGTGTTGAACGCAGACGCTGTAGATGCGACCAGCAGCAAGGAGAGGAGCCTGCGAGCGCTGACCGGCTTACTGCTGTCGCTGCTCATCCTGTCCACACTGTTGGGGAACACGCTGGTGTGCCTGGCGGTCATCAAGTTCCGGCACCTCAGGTCCAAGGTGACCAACTTTTTCGTCATCTCCTTGGCGGTGTCAGACCTGTTCGTGGCCCTGCTGGTGATGCCATGGAAGGCAGTGACCGAGGTGGCCGGCTACTGGCTCTTCGGGAACTTCTGCGACACCTGGATCGCCTTTGACATAATGTGCTCCACAGCTTCTATCCTCAACCTATGCATCATCAGCCTGGACCGCTACTGGGCTATTGCCAGTCCTTTCAGGTACGAAAGGAAAATGACCCAGAGGGTGGCTTTCATTATGATCGGTGTAGCCTGGACTTTGTCCATCTTGATATCCTTCATCCCTGTGCAGCTCAGCTGGCATAAGTCCAATGGAGCCGGTGGAGATGGAAACTCCACCAACCAGACAGAGAACTGTGACTCCAGCCTCAATAGGACCTATGCCATATCCTCCTCTCTCATCAGCTTTTACATACCGGTTGTCATCATGATTGGAACATATACAAGGATCTATAGGATAGCTCAAACCCAAATCAGGAGGATCTCCTCTCTGGAAAGGGCTGTGGAGCACGCTCAGAGCTGCCAACCAGACTGTCCTCATGAGAATTCCTTGAAGACATCCTTCAGGAAGGAGACAAAGGTCCTGAAGACCTTGTCCATCATCATGGGGGTATTTGTCTTCTGCTGGCTGCCTTTCTTTGTTCTGAACTGCATGGTACCTTTCTGTCACATTGATCTCCAAGGTCAAGAAGACAGTGAGCCCCCATGTGTTAGTGAGACCACCTTTAGCATCTTTGTGTGGTTTGGATGGGCCAACTCATCCCTGAACCCTGTCATTTATGCCTTTAATGCTGACTTTAGGAAAGCCTTCACTACTATATTGGGATGCAATAAATTCTTTTCTAGCACCAATGTTGAAGCTGTGAACTTCAGCAATGAGCTGGTGTCCTACCACCACGACACCACATTTCAGAAGGATATCCCCATCACCTTTAACAGCCCTCAGCTCCCAAATGTGGTGACCCAGGACCAGGAAGACCTGGACGGACACTGTTTTGACAAAGTCTCAGTTATATCAAATTCCAATGGGACTAGGGGCCACAAGGTCTTGATCTTGCCTGCTAGTGTCCAGTTTGAGTGTGAGGCTGAGATATCATTGGAGACCATCACTCCGTTCACCTCTGCTGGACTTCTGGAATGTCATCCACACCCAGTAAATGATGCAGACAGACAGTATAATACAAAGCTGTACTAAGCCTGCAACATTAACTGTAGTTAACCAAGTAACCACCCACCACATGTAAAATATGTGTTTAATAAGTAGATTTATTCACTGCAGATGTTTCCCAGATATACAACATTAAATAAATAATTGAATTCAATATGTAGCAGGCATGCAGTGGACACCAGGCTGAGTGTTATCATACAACAGAACAGCAGGAATGCCAATAACCAATCTGTGTAACTGCTGTCTCTCAGGGGCTGCCAGTGCATCTGTCTTTAGTTTTCTACTATTGTGTCAAATGTGGTGATAATTACTTTAGGTCTCAATCTGCTGAGGTTTAAATGAAGGAAAGCACAGAATATTCTCAGTGGGTGGGATGTACAGTACTCAGTACATCAACTGGCTGTATAAATTGAACTATTTGACTATAAAAGTAATCTAAACACTCCAATATTTCTCTGTTCATTAAACACCTTTATGAAAGCTGCATTTTGTTGCCCTTTTTTAAACAAAAGCATTAACTACAAAACAACAGCAAGCCCAGCACTGCTGACAGCTAGCCGATAATAGATAATGCTTACTACTGTAGTTTGTGGATTTTGTGTGGTGTTTAGTGAATATATATATATATATATATATATAATATTAATATATATATATATATATATATATATATACTCTCTATATATGCGTGTATATATGTGTTTTTCATAAGGATCGTTTTCACCTTCAAAAGAGTATTATTACATATTTGTTCTTACATAGTGTTGTTGGGTTGTGCCAAGCCAGACTCTAGCTGTCACTCAGCATTATTTATGACACAGTATTAATCATTGCAGTATAGATTGATTGTCTTGGAATGTGTAAATGTAAACAGCTGTGAACCACATACAAGTTATTGTTCTCAGTGTGGTACTGTCATTTCTACATATGCCTTGGTCAATATCTGAAAAGCCAGCTGTGGAGTTCCACAACAGCTAGGGGTGGGGGTCTACATGTTACTTACTTCCCTTTTACATGATACAGAGATCTTGCATGACCAAAATAAATGATCAATTTACAGTCGAATACAAATCAGAGAATTTTAAGACAGTATCTGAATACAAATTTGTGAGGTTTATTTGTAAAGCAAGCAAGCAAACAAACAAACAAACAAACAAACAAAGCCTATACTGTTAGTTGTATGCTACAGCAATGACTGATATATTTAAAGAACTGTAGTCAAACAGCCTTTTCCAATTCCTACTCTCCTCCTCCCCCTTCCAGTAGCAGAACTGTATGGGTCCCATACTCAGAACCACATGTATGAGGAGATACTCATGACTTATACAATCCTTCTCTTATCTGAAAGCCCACACTGAGCAGTTTCTCCTAGTTGTTAGGAGGGTTTAGGTATAAATCATGCTCATTAGTAGAGTACGTATTTAATTTCCCCAGTTATAAATCATATAAAAGTGCTGTGTTACCATATTTAAGTTTTTATCTAGTTGAGTATTTCTACAGCATCATCCACATCTCCACATGATGAAGTCAATTTGCATTTAACTTGCATCCATTTACCCTGCTAGGAGCTAGATTTATTCTGTCTCCTTAGTGTACACAGACAATTTACACCCCGAGTTCTGTATGTCTTTATATGAATTGTGTTCTGTCTTCTACAGTAGCAACAACTTAATTTACACAGTATTTAATTCTAAATTGAAAAAAACGTTGGATGATATTGATAATCAGCATATAAACGCCGCAGGATTCTGTCCATCACAGTTAATTGGGAACACATTGTGTGAGTCTATCAGTTTATATTTTTTAATCTTTGTTTTATGGTAGTAAAACATATTGATTTTCCTCCTCTGGTCTATTTTTATTTGACAGCAGTAAAATAAATAGCCAGACCTTGCCCTACATGACGGTGGCTAAAGGAGTCTCATTCATCACATACAAGCTCATAGGAGAAACCCCTTCTACAGTACCAGCCTGGTTATAAATAATTGTCCGTTAAGCAATGGCTCTTTTCATAACATTGCTCATATGTGTATTATTTTTGTATATTTTTGACATCATTTTCTTTCCACGCCTGTATGTAAAGTCCTGATAGAATGTTAGTAGGATAAAACAATGATGAATTAAAAATTCCTACAGCCACTAATGCCCTTTAAAACATATAAAATCACATTTACAATGATTAATTAAATAGGGAATAATGTGTCAATCAAGAGATTGTGGGGTTAAGTGATATGATAAAGTCAGATTTAAGCTGGCCATACTCTGCATGGTGACCTTGCACACCAGCCATTCAGAGGATTATTGTTCAGTATATGGTACTAGTCAATGATGGTTTACAGCCTGAAAACAACTGAAAAATTATCTGGTTCATTTGGTTTTCAACCCTGCCCGATCCAACCAACCGTCATTTAGCCAACTTCAGGTTTAGAATGTAGATCGCCTGTTATATTTGTATAAATGTGGAAAAATGATAAAAAGCAATATTTATTTTGGAGAAAATAATTGCTGCAATTAAATTGGGGGTACATTAAAATGGGTGCAAGTATATTTTTGTGTCTTAAAAGTGCACTTTTAAAAATGTTAAAAATACACCTGCTGCAACCTGTCCCATCCATACAGCCCCCCCCCCCAAATACCTGACCCAGTACTATAAACCCATTTTCCAACACTTTTTACATTTTGACCCCAGAAACGATATGTAATTATTAGGGGGAATTAAGTAAAAAAATTAATAATTTTTGCCTAATTAATTAATGGGGGAGGGGTCTGTCCAATTTTTGTGCGAAAAATTCCCACCTGTGCACATTTTTCACCAAAATGCGGCTTTTCACGGCTAATTGAATCCGGCCCCTAGATGGAAGTCAGGAGCAAGTCAGGTAAGAGTAACTAGAGCACAAGTGACAAGCAAATCAGTTAGACATAGCTAAACTATATAGACAGGTAGCAGTCCAGGCCAGGGACGTAATGTGGACAAGCCAGAACCCCACAGAATAAGCAGAAACAGAACCTACCATAAAATCCTCAGTGCTCCCTTATTCTGTCTCCATAAATAGAAGTGACCATGAATCACTTTAGTCACAGTCTGCAAAACATCCAATACTGTTGAGATTAAAACTGCACTTGTGACATGACTCCTAAATCCATAACCCATATTATTTCCCCATAACCAGGCTCTGGAGGCATTTGTGCTATTATGTCACTGCATTTATCTTAGGCTATTTTCTGTGAATGTTTCAACAGCCTGTACACCAGTGTCAATAAAGCCAGACAGTCTCTCTCAGCAAGGCATGTCTTTACAGCAATGGAAAAGAGATGCCAGTACTATGAGAGATTAAGAGATTCTTATGCTGTGTATGAGACTGTACTAACAAATCTTCATATTATTATCATCATCAGTACACGGAATAAACTGAATATTTCCTTTCTGCGCAAAGGCCCTCATTCAGAGCTGGACGCTCTGAGCAGAGCGCTCGCTCTGAATGAGGGCCGTCCTCCATAAAAATGGAGCGTCCTCCTGGACGCTCGTATAGCTGTGGGTCACCACCCACAGCTCATACGAGCGTGCAGGATGATGGTCGCGATGGTCTTGACCATCGCGACCATCGCCAGTGCGACCAGAAGCCTGTGGTCGGGGTTTTCGACCACAAGCCCTGGAGTGATTTTGGCTCTATTAGAGCCAAAATCACTCCCACTGACATCACTAGTGATGTCAGTGGGCCGGCTTCTGATGGTAGGCGTTCCCTTGGGAACGCCCCCGTCTGGGAGGCACGCCCTCGGCACGCCCACCAAAGGGGGCGTGCTGTCAATCAACATCGACAGCACGCCCCCTTTGATCAGACACAACGAGCGAAGGAAAGTCCTTCGCTCGTCACGTCTCGCGCATGCGCACGACGGAGCTCCCTCCGTCGTGCGCATGCTCAGTGCACACTATCGACCCACTTGCGAGCGGACAGCCGCTCGCGAGTGGGTCTGAATCAGGCCCAAAGTCCAATCTCCAAACAATTCACAAACCCAAATCCATATAGAGTATATAAAATGACACTTTTATCGGTAAACATTAGAGGGTTTCATCTATTTTTAAATTCACATTTGCCAATTGATAATAAGGGGTCATTTTAAGTAGATGCGGGGGGTGAATTGCCATTGTGACAGCATGGAAATGCCACCAAAGGCCCTGCAACTTGACCCCCTCACGTCCCGATCTCGCCCCATACTTGTTGATTTTTATATGCAATCCTATGGGGCTGTAAACAAAAATCAGAGAGTCCGGCAGTACTGTAAGTGCAGGATACAAACGCACTTACCCGCAGATGCTAGAAAATCCAATCTAATTGAATTGACCTCTAAGATTATTTGCAAATGTTGTAAATTGTGTATTATTCTGCTGTTGTTGTTTTTAAAAGTATAAGTTTCTCTGCAGAACTCAAAATAACAGTTTTGTAGTGTGCAGCAACTTTGTTGCAACAAAGTAAAAAGCTAACAGTTGTACTTTACTATTGGTGCGTATACACGGTACGATCAGTCAGCGATAACGATATTGCTGACTGATCATCCTGCACCTTACCGGTGTGCTGGATGATCGTTATCATTCATCCAGTACACCTCCAACCCATCAACGACAGGCCAGCATTGCGGGTCCCTATGTAACTTGGTCGATTTAGACCAGGTTGGCCTGGATGCACGGGCGATGGTTGATATCGTTATCGTCCATACGTGCCCGCGCATCGCTGGTCATTTGTGGGTTGGTAGGCACCAAAAAATTAATGATCTGAATGACAACGATATGGTCAATATCGTTATTGTTCATATCGTGCATTTTAGCATACCGTGTGTACGTACCATATCTGCCCGCCAAGTTCTATCTAGGAAAAGCAGTGGGTTGTGAGAGCCCAAAATACTTTAAATCTTCAGCACACAAGTAGATAGGATACTTTGGTAGTAAAAGGCAGCAATTAACAGATGTCATTTTAATTGCTCATGTGACAGTACACTAACGGTGATATCCCATGGGCGCTTTGATAAATAGCACTTTTTCAGCTCTTAATTATGCTCTTGGTGCTAGCCTGAAGTGATGATAAAGATGTCCTCCTTAGTATCATGGGAACAATAAATCTCTAAAAAAGTTGCTTGCCTTAGCTTAATTGCTCTTGTGTGGCCAGGGATAAGCATCGCACCTCCATATCAGTATGTCAATGTGGGAGCAATGGAACGTATGAATGCAGATGCTTCTCTAGCTAGAAAGGCACTGGTGTTTATATTGTATATGTGACACTATCTTGAATTAGGTATATTTTGAAGAAACAGAAAATCTTGTCAGCAGGATGTACAGTAGTTAAAAGGTTTTCAAAGACTTCTTAAAAATACCTTTAAATAAAACAATAATTTGTGTTTAAATGAAAAGGAATACATGCTAAATTGGAGAAAGCTTTTTATTATTATTAATACATTATTATTATTTACAAGATGATGTACCTGCAAATTACTTAAACATTTTCTATAATAAGTAAATGCCCCTGAGCTCTATATATTCACTTTTCTAGGGGGAAATTGACTAAACATTGTGAATTCAGTGTGACTGCAGTGTTTTCCTGTCAGGACTGCACCTGCACCTACTAAGCAATTACTAAGCTCAAAATCGCTGCAAAAACCTGGAAAAACCCCAAAAAACGTACACTGTATAAGAGAATTTGATGTCTTGATATTCCCCCATTAAAAAGTATACAGATCTACTTACAAAAATTAAAAAAAAAATAGTTTTGTATTTTTTTGTTGTAAAAAGTTGCAACTATAAAAATAATGTGTCACCAACCTTCCCCCCCATTAATTAGAACCGACACTAGAATTGTGGGCCTAGGATAGTAGTTGAGACATCAGAGGATGAAAAGCATTGGACTTCCCCCCATGTTCCACTGACCAGCACTAGACTTTTCCTGCAAGGACTGGTGGCACTGTAGCATCGAGGACATGTGGTGTGGGGTCGCCCTGGTCCTAGTGTCCATTAAACTCTCTATTACAGTGTATCTAACATTGGACAACTGGATTGAGTAAATATCCCTCTGTTTATACAATTTCAATCTGCTGACATTGAGCCAATGTGGGCTGGCATGAGACAGAAGTTTTTATTTGCTCAATTCAGATAATAATAGATACAGTGCATAACAAAGTGTACCTAAACAACTACTGTACATATATAGGGATTTCAATTAAAAGAAGGCTGAAAATGTCTTCTCTTTAAACTTTTTTTGTATTAATTATTTAGCAGCATATATGTGAAAAAATATTTGTGGGAAATCCCACTTGCAAATATTAGGGTCCCCTGATTGTATGGAAGTGAGAACCCAACAGCTGCTGTGGTCCCCCATTTCGATTACAAAAACAGCCTCCATAGGGTTCTACGGGGGCTGCTATAAAGCCAAATGATCAAGCTTCAGAATGCAAAGTAGTAGTGGGTCACTTTCAGTAACTCCATAGAAATGAATAGGGAAGTGCTGATTGGCTGAGAGCGGACACTGCCATGGCAACTGTTCCTATGCTCTCATCCAATCAGTGCTTCCATATTCATTTATATGAAGTGACCAGTCACACTTCTGCATTCAGCCCAGGGCTGATTGTCCCTCAGGACGGAAGACCCCATTTTTGGGGGGTCCCAACTTTCTAAGGGATTCCAACCCTGGGCTTACCACTTTGGTGCTGGTTGCCATTATGGCATGGGACCCCATGCTTATTATCTCCCTGGTATAGCGTCACCCCCCAGCTGGTTTCTTGATGAAAGATGTAAAATAAAACATCTGAAAAGTGACTGTTGATTGACAGCCAGGCCGCTCACAGCCAATCAGTGGCCACTTACTCTGGAAGTTCGGCAAGTGAAGTTACCCACGAGGTTTCCGTCATTTGCCAAGGAAGAGATGTATGTTGAAGCACATACAGTACATCTCTTCAATGTCAGAACTGGTCTAGGTAAGTCGTTTTGTTGTTTTTGTATGTCGGGGACTCTACTGGAGAAGAGGACCGACCTGCGCCAGGAGGTAGGTGAGTTTTTTTTTTTAGAGATAATCGTGGATTTCTACTGGACAAGGGGACCGATCACCGGGGACAAAGTGAGTATAGTATATGCATGTTTGGGTATTATAAATTTATACTTTTCACAGTGTGTGATTCCTGTTGTTTCATTACTATTTTTTTTACAGTGGGGGTACCGCGCCAGCCGCCTGCTGGAACTTGTAGTTCCACAAGTGCCAAAGGGCAGGCATACTGGCACCTGTTGTCCCACTGTAAAAAAACAATAGTAGCCATTAAATATTATCAGGGGTGCAGGGAAGAGCTGCAGGCTTCATACCAGGCCTGGGGTGCTCAGGGGAGGGGGAACCCATTTATTGTGGAGGGTTACCACCTCCCCTGGAATTCCCGGCATGGGCTGACTAGGGTGTTAATGCTTTGGCCAGGGTGAAAGGGTCATCTGGCTGTGGCATTACACTCTGGCTATTTTGAGCCTGTTGCTGGTTTTAAAAATACGGGGAAGGCCACGCCATTTTTTCCTCATATTATTAAAACCAGGACCGGTTCACAGTGCCCAGTGCTGGTTCATAAAATATGGGAGACCGCTACACATTTTGTCCACGTATTTTTAGAACCAGGACTGGTTCACAGAGCCCGCGCTGCTAATGCTTTTGGGGGGAACCCCATGTCATATTTTTTCTGAATTTTATACTATTTTATTAATTAGCGGCAGAAACATACATGGATCACACTGATCTGAGTATGTTTCTGCAAGACACACTGATCTGGAGGGGTCTATTTAAAACTTCTATTCTTTAACCGAGTTTGCTAAAATTACACCCGTGATTACAATCACGATTCTTGGTAAAGTCCCGTGTTGTATTCCTGTCTATGGAAAGTACTGCCGTGTAGACGATGGTGTATTTATTGCTATTTGTATTTTCACCCGTGTTTTGCAGAGAGTTTCATGATTTCTTACCCAAGTTTGCCTTTAGTAAATTTGCGAGCACATCCGAGACTGACATGTCGACCAGACACGATTCTTAGTAAATTTAACTCTCACTTCTTGAAGTTGTTGGAAGTAAAAACAATGGGCAAGTGTAAGGATCTGAGCAACTTTGACAAGGGCCAAATTGTGATGGCTAGGCGCCTGGGTCAGAAAATCTCCAAATAAATAGTCATTCCCCGGAGTTCCAGGCATGCAGTGGTTAGCGCCTACCAAAAGTTGTCCAAAGAAGGACAACCAGTGAATCAACAACAGGGTCATGGGTGCCCAAGGCTCAGTGATGCACGCTGGGCTGAAGGCTAGCCCACCTGGTCCTATCCCACACAAGAGCTATTGTAGCACAAATTGCTGAAAAAGTTAATGCTACCTATGATAGAAAGGTGTGAAGAAGAGAAAAAAAAGAGCTCTAGTAATAGTAACTGGGGCAAACTCTGAGGAATTTATGCAATCATTTAAAATTTAACCTTTATTAGATAAAGTTTAAAAAAGAGGGGATGTTTTACAATAAATCTGAACTTCAGTGAGAGAATAATTTAAACATATTGGAATCCCGATGTCACCATTATCCAATAATTTTGGCATATTAAAAATGATATATAAGAAGAATGAAAAAATATATATATAAAATAGAAAAATTCTGAAGTTGAAAATGAGGTGCTAACGGAATAAATTGTGAGAATGCGAAAAATAAATACAATATAGATAAATGGTGAGAAAGTATACAAATATTAAAAATTAAAAATGCACCACGAAGCAGTTTATATATATCTATAATGATTAGTATTACAATGCTTTTGGTCACTCCAGGGGTGGGTGGGGGGGATGACAAGGAAAAGGGAGGACACATTGGATAGGTTAAATAGGGTTACAAATGTCCCTATAGTATACAGTACACTAATAATGCAGTCACTTGGAATGAGTAGAACCTGAGCACTTATGTGCTTGGAGATCTGCTTTCCCCTGCTATGCCTGGGCAGTGAAACAGGGGATGATCGTCTCGAGCACTGGCTCAGTTAAATACAGATAAGAACGGAATCTGTTGTCAGAGTGATAATGCTGGTGTGACCTGATAAAGAACATTGCAGGACACAACCAGCCTCCTGATGAGAGTGCCATGGAAGTTGAAGCACATACAATGAGGAGGTGAAAATACCTTGCACAGTGTTCCTGCAGTGATTGTGGTGATGGGGAATCCCTTGTGCGCACAAGAGTATCCCCTTGCACTCAACGATTATGATAGAAAAGTGTCAGGACCCACAGTACATCGCAGCTTGCTGCGTAGGTGGCTGTTTAGTCACAGAGTGGTCTGAGTTCCCATGCTGACCCCTGAAAGCACCTACAATGGCACCTACAATGGCTATATAAACATCAGAAGTGGACCATGAAGCAATGGAAGAAGGTGGCCTGGTCTGATGAATTATGCTTTCCTTTACATCATGTGGACAGCCGGGTACGTGTGCGTTGTTTACCTTGTGAAGAGATGGCCCCAGGTTGCATTATGGGAAGAAGGCAAGTTGGTTGAGGCAGAGTGGCATATATTCCTCCCATCAATAACTTCCCCAATGATGGTGTTGTTTTCACAGTGCAGACCAGACTCAGCACTACAGGATAATATCACGATTTGTAGTCAAAGGTGTAAAGGCATCTTCAACGTTTCTGGGCTGTGCAGGGCCCAGTCCTGAAGGATAATACATATGAGTGCTGTGTCTGGTCTGCACTGCTATACTAGGAGCTGATTGATTGGTACTTTATCTTCATCCACATTATCTCTCTTCAAGGCTTTTTTCATAGACCCACATGTGTTTTAACAAGGGCACCCAGGTGGTAGAACTTATATATATACTAGCTGATGTACTGGCATTGCCCGCTTTTAAATCTTCAAGTGATTAAGTTTTATTATGTGACGTCATGCAAATCTATCCAATGGAAGGCCAAGATTAGGCTCCCTGGATCAAAGTTCTCTCGGCGCACTCCGCCGTGAGGTCTGATCGTGGGTTGATTTTGAAATCCCGACTGTCGGGATGCCGCTGGTCAGAATACTGACAGCAGCATCCCGACACCCATAGAGAACAGCGATGAGTACTTTTCTAACCCCTCCACGGTGCCTAACCCTAACCTCCCCCCCTATGGCCTAAACCTAACCTCCCCCTCCGTGCACCCTAAATCTAACACTCCTTCCCCGATGTCTAAACCTAGCCTCCCCCCTAGTGCCTAAACCTAACCTCCCCCTCCCCGCACCCTAATCCTAAAACTCCCTCCCCGTTGCCTAACCCTAACTCTCCCCCTAATGCCTAACCCTAACCCCGCTACCTAAACCTAACCTCCCCCTAACACCTTGATACTTACCTTCGGAATACCGGCGGCGGGGTACCGGTGCTGGCATCCCCACTTGTCGGGATTTTGGCGCTGGTAGTCAGACCGTTGGCATCCCACACAACGGGATGCCGACTACATCCCCTGACCGGGACCTCAACCACTCCATTAGGCATCCCAGACCAATTGTCACCCCTCTGTGAAGATTTAATCCAAATCCATCCAGTGGAAGGTCCAGAACAGACTCCCTGGGTCAAAGTTATGCCCAGCATACATAAAAGGGAGGTCTGACCGTGACCTAATCCCCCTAAGTATGTCTAATAGGATCCATTGTTACCACTATGTGAAGTTTTCATCCACATCCATCCAGTGGAAGCCTGAGACCAGGCTCCCCGGGTCAAAGTTCTGCCCAGCATCCCTGGGTCAAAGTTCTGCCCAGTGTACACCAACAGGAGGTCCGACTTGGACTTAAACGTGTAGTATGTCTTTTGTGATCCAATGTTATCATGTGATGTCCTGGTTATGTTGTGGGCCCGGGGTGGTGATAGGAGCAGACACAGAAGTAGATTTAAAACAAAACGTGGTTTGGCAGACATGAACAATGGGAGAAAATAACTCCAGGTATGGCACTAAAGTGCAAATGGGAACTGAGGTGAATGCAATGAGTAAAAGTCCAGGTAGTGGCAGATAGGAGCAGTCCAGTATCTGGGTCTTGTGAGGGTGGTGAAAAAAGACTTGTCCAGCAGTGTGAGTTTCTGGTTAATAGGGAAATGTCCAGTTAATGACAGGCATGGGAAATCAGGTGTAGTGGTTGAAATGAAAAATGCAGGCTGAGGGAAAATCATCCAGCAGAATGTCAGTGGAGGCAAGGTGCAGGGTGAACAGCAGACTCAGGTTCTCAGGCAAGGGGAAGGTAAAGAGGATGCAGGGTTTGTCCAGCGGGGTAGGAGAAGACAAGCAGGCAGGCAGGTAGCGTTGCACTCCACCGTGAGATCCGACCAGGACCCCAACCACTCCAGACCAATTGCCACCCCTCTGTGAAGTTTACATCCAAATCCATCCAGTAGAAGGCCCAGAACAGGCTCCCTGGGTGAAAGTCCTGCCCAGTGTCCCTGGGTCAAAGTTTGGCGCAGCATACACCAACAGGAAGTCTGACTGGGACCTCAACCCCTTAGTACGTCTTCTGGGATCTAATGTTACCACTCAGTGGAAGGCTCAGAACAGGCTCTCTGGGTCAAAGTTCTGCCCAGCGTACAACAGTGGGATGTCCGACCGGGCCCTAACCCCCCTAAAATCTGGCCATATTCCAATTGGACCACCTCTTGTTGGTTTCATCCCAATCAGTGTAGGGGTATCTGAATGCATAACTGGACAGGCAAACAAACAAGCAGACCAATTAATTTTATAAATATAAAAAATACAGTATATGTAAAAGGTACCATACCCTGAAGAGAGTGAGATGTTTTTTATTATATATACTGTATATATTATATGCAAAAGACTATGGGCCTGATTCAGAGCTGAACACTCTGACCAGAGCGCTCGCTCTGAATCAGGGCCCTCCTCCATGTAAATGGAGTGGCCTCCTGGCCGCTCGCATAGCTGTGGGTGACCACCCACAGCATATGCGAGCGGCCATAAAGATGGTCGCGATGGACTTGACCATCGCGACCATCGGACTTGCAATGGAGACCCTGCGGTAGGGTCTCCCTGCCGCAAGCCCTGGAGTGATTTTGGCTCTATCAGAGCCAAAATCACTCCCACTGACATCACTAGTGATGTCAGTGGGGCCGGCCTCAGACGGTAGGCGTTCCCATGGGAACGCCTCCGTCTGGCAGGCATGCCCCGGCACGCCCACCAAAGGGGGCATGCTGTCAATCAACATCGACAGCACGGCCCCTTTGGTGCGAGACCCAGAGCGATGGTGAGCCCGTCGCTCGCTGGGTCTTGCGCATGCGCACGACGGAGCTCCCTCCGTCGTGCGCATGCGCAGTGGGGAACATCGACCCGCTTGTGAGCGTCCTGCCGCTCGCGAGCGGGTCTGAATGACCCCCTATGAGCTCTTGTTCTCTGATATCATTCATCTTTAGGCTAAAAACAATATAATTGAACTTTAGAAATTATGTTATAAACAAAAATTTTTTATTACTTTGTTCACCTTTTATAATACTGAAGAGTTTTCTTTTAGCCTGAAGATGTCACTCTTGTAATTGCTGCCTAAAGAAGGCTGAGTTTTAAACTTCCATTCACAATAGCCGTCAAATGACATTACCTGTATGTACAAAGAATGATTTGGAAAACTTTTTAACTTTAAATCACATCCCTGTAATGGTGTTCTTTTTTAATTACAGAGAATACTCTCCCTAAAACCACTTTACAAACTGATGTTTTTAGCTGTAATTTAGCTTAGTGAATATAGGGCTCGATTCAGACCCGCTTTGATAGGCTGCGTTGGCACACAGCCAGCAGATTTTTGCAATCTGTGCATGCGTACGCCTGAGCATCTTAACGCCATTTAAGAGGCGTGCATA
Source organism: Taudactylus pleione (assembly GCA_031769625.1). NCBI lineage: Eukaryota > Metazoa > Chordata > Amphibia > Anura > Myobatrachidae > Taudactylus > Taudactylus pleione. Next base: position 52,195,933 of record JAUIMM010000015.1, read on the forward strand.
ATTAAGACGCAGCATCATAGTACACGTCACGTAATTGAAAATCACTCGCAGTGCTTGCTGTAGGGTATGGTCAGCCACAAGCTCTGCAATCGCATCCACTGGCACTCGATGTTACCGATGGTTGCATACACTTCCTGGACATAACTTGCATTAGTGGGCGTCTTAAGACAGGCTGGTGGGCGTCTGCATACACAGAGCGATCACACGCTAAGACATAGTGGGCTTGCTAATGCGTGCGATTGACTGCCTTTGCCATATTTGCATATGCTGGGTGCGTGTGAACGCATCTAGCGAGCGGGTCTGAATCGAGCCCATAGTTTTTTTCATGTGAGTAAAGATTATGGCCCTCATTCAGAGCCGTACGCTCTGAGCAGAGCGCACGCTCTGAATGAGGGCCGGGCTCCATTTTCATGGAGCGTCCTCCTGGACGCTCGTATAGCTGTGGGTCACCACCCACAGGCTATACGAGCGTGCTTTGTGATGGTCGCGATGGTCGAGACCATCGCGACCATCGAAATTGCGAGCCGGAGCCTGCGGTTGAGGTTTTCAACCGCAAGCTCCGGAGTGATTATGGCTCTATCAGAGCCAAAATCACTCCCACTGACATCACTAGTGATGTCAGTGGGCCGGCTTCTGACGGGAGGCGTTCCCGTCAGGGAGGCACGCCCCCGGCACGCCCACCAAAGGGGGCGTGCTGTCAATCAACATTGACAGCACGCCCCCTTTGATCGGACACAACGAGCGAAGGACTTTCCTTCGCTCGTCGCGTCTGGCGCATGCGCACGACGGAGCTCCCTCCGTCGTGCGCATGCTCAGTGCATAACATCGACCCACTTGCGAGCGGACAGCCGCTCGCGAGTGGGTCTGAATCAGGCCCTATATTTTGTACAATTATTAGAAAAACACAGAAACTGGAAACTCACCATTATCAAAGTAAGGTTGGACTACAAATTACAAGTAACCCAAAATATCCACCTAAACCAAATGGACTGGCAGAGCCGGCCCTAGGCATAGACATTCCAGGCAATTGCCTAGGGCATCTGGAATGCCTAAGGGGCATCACGCAGCTCAGAACTGTTAGCGATGCGGCAGGTGCAATGAACTGGGTCCCGCAATAATGAAGGGGCGTGCAGCCGGCAGTACTGATAATGAGTCACACACTGACTCATTATTACAGTACTCTGCGCTGCGGCTGGCCTCGGGCAGTCTGACTGTGGCTGGAGAAGGAGGAGGGGGCTCTGACCAGACTGTCACTATGCCTGAGACCCTCCCCTCCCCCCGAGTCCCCATCCCCTCCTGTCTTTACTACATGCCCACTCGTTTCCCTGCCTGAGGCCACGCCCCCTAACCTCGGGTCTCCACCCCCTGTCTATTCTACATGCACTCTGCTTTCCCTGCCTGAGACCCTGCCCCCTAACCCCGGGTCCCCGCCCCTTCCTCTCCAGACTCTTCTCTATCATCTTCTCACAGGCTCTTCCTCTCCTATCCTGTGCCATGGAGACCAACCTCAGCAGGGACCACACATCCTCTTCCAGGACAGGTAAGTGCCAGTGTCATCTTGGGGTGTGGTATCAGGTATGCAATGGGGAGGGGTGTATTTGTTTTTTTTTCTGGGAAGGGGGGAGTTGGAGTGTGTTTTACTTTCTGTGGTGGGGTGGTCATGGTGTATTAATGTAGTGTGTGTGTGTGTGTGTGTGGGGGATGTATTCATTTTATGTGTATGTGTCTAAGGGGTGTGTTTATATTATCTGTGTTATAAGTTATATGTGGGTTACTGATCACTGTTTTCTGTGTGTTACGGCCCTCACTGCTGCACTCTCTGCACTATATGGTCCTCACTGCTACGCTCTCTTCACTATATGGTCCTCACTGTGACACACTCCTCACTGCGATGCACTCTGCATTATATGTCCTCACTGTGACACACTCTACATTATATGTCCTCACTGTGACACTCTGCATTATATGTCCTCACTGTGACACTCTCTGCATTATATGTCCTCACTGTGACAATCTCTGCACTATATGGTCCTCACTGCTATGCTTTCTGCACTATATGGTCCTCACTGTGACACACTCCTCACTGCGATACACTCTGCATTATATGTCCTCACTGTGACACACTCTACATTATATGTCCTCACTGTGACACTCTGCATTATATGTCCTCACTGTGACACTCTCTGCATTATATGTCCTCACTGCGACACATTCTGCATTATATGTCCTCACTGCGATGCACTATGCATTATATGCCCTCACTGTGACACACTCTGCATTATATGTCCTTCACTGTGACACACTCTGCATTATATGCCCTCACTGTGACACACTCTGCATTGTATGTCCTTCACTGTGACACACTGTGCATTATATGTCCCTCACTGTGACACACTCTGCATTATATGTCCTCACTGTGATGCTCTCTGCTTTATATGTCCTCACTGTGACGCACTCTGCATTATATATCCTCACTGTGATGCACTCTGCATTATATGTCCCTCACTGTGACGCTCTCTGCATTATGTGTCCCTCACTGTGATGCACACTGCATTATATGTCCTTACTGTGACACACTCTGCATTATATGTCCCTCACTGTGACGCTCTCTGCATTATATGTCCCTCACTGTGACGCACTCTGCATTATATGTCCTCACTGTGACACACTCTGCATTATATGTCCTCACTGTGAGGCACTCTGCATTATATGTCCTCACTGTGAGGCACTCTGCATTATATGTCCTCACTGTGAGGCACTCTGCATTATATGTCCTCACTGTGAGGCACTCTGCATTATATGTCCTCACTGTGACGCACTCTGCATTATATGTCCTCACTATGACGCACTCTGCATTATATGTCCTCACTGTGACACTCTGCATTATATGTCCCTCACTGTGACGCACTCTGCATTATATGTCCTCATTGTGATGCACTCTGTATAATATGGCTCTCACTGTGATGCTCTCTGCATTATATGCCCTCACTGTGACACACTCTGCATTATATATCCTCACTGTGACACACTCTGCATTATATGTCCCTCACTGTGACACACTCTGCATTATATGGCCCTCACTGTGATGCACTGTACATTATATGCCCTCACTGTGGCACACTCTGCATTATATGTCCTGTGCGACACATTCTGCATTATATGTCCTCATTGTGATGCACTCTGTATAATATGGCTCTCACTGTGACTCACTCTGCATTATATGTCCCTCACTGTGACACACTCTGCATTATATGTCCTCACTGTGACACACTCTACATTATATGCCCTCACTGTGATGCACTCTGCTTTATATGTCCTCACTGTGACGCACTCTGCATTATATGTCCTCACTGTGATGCTCTCTGCATTATATGCCCTCACTGTGATGCACTCTGCATTATATGTCCTCACTGTGAGGCACTCTGCATTATATGTCCCTCACTGTGACGCTCTATGCATTATATGCCCTCACTGTGATGCTCTCTGCATTATGTGTCCCTCACTGTGACGCACTCTGCATTATATGTCCTCACTGTGAGGCACTCTGCATTATATGTCCTCACTGTGAGGCACTCTACATTATATGTCCTCACTGTGACACACTCTGCATTATATGTCCCTCACTGTGACGCACTCTGCATTATATGTCCTCATTGTGATGCACTCTGTATAATATGGCTCTCACTGTGATGCACTCTGCATTATATGCCCTCACTGTGACACACTCTGTATTATATATCATCACTGTGACACACTCTGCATTATATGTCCTCACTGTTACATTCTGCATTATATGTCCCTCACTGTGACACACTCTGCATTATAGGTCCCTCACTGTGACACACTCTGCATTATCTGTCCTCACTGTGACACACTCTGCATTATATGTCCTCACTGTGACACACTCTGCATTATATGTCCTCACTGTGATGCACTCTGCATTATATGGCCCTCACTGTGACGCACTCTGCATTATATGGCTCTCACTGTGATGCTCTCTGCATTATATGGCCCTCACTGTGACACACTCGGCATTATATGGCTCTCACTGTGATGCTCTCTGCATTATATTGCCCTCACTGTGACGCACTCTGCTTTATATGACCCTCACTGTGACACTCTCTGCATTATATGGCTCATGTCCCTCACTGTGAGACACTCTGCATTATATGTCCTCACTGTGACGCACTCTGCATTATATGGATGAGGGGTGCTGCGCTGGGAAAGGGGTGCATAATGAATGAGGGGTGCCGACAGCTGGATAATGGGTGCATAATGAGGCCAGGGGAGCTATTCTGGATGTAGGGTGCTGAATGAGGCCAGGGGTGCTGTGCTGGGAAAGTGGTACTAGATGAGGCCAGGGGTGCTGTGAGATGGGCAGCAACTGGATCAGTGTGTGTGCTGTATGTGTGTACATGTAGCTATGTATGTATCTATAAAGAGAGATAGAGAGAGATGTCATAGATACATATAATGGGGGCAAATTAATCACAATTGTATGTCCTCTGCCAGACTCCTAAAGGAATGAAGAGTATGTGTGAAGAGGTGGGAGAGAGTGTCTGCAGAGTGTAGTGTGGTGGAATTATCTGCTAGGGGGCACATCCAAAATCTTGCCTAGGGCACCAAATTTGTTAGGGTTCGGCTCTGTGGACTGGCAGGACATGATGATACTTGTAGTTCCCCAAGACCTTAATTACCACTTCTGCACTTCCTTGTGGCATATCCTTTGATTTTGTTAGACAAAATGTCACGACCAGAGTTGTTGTACCTGGTGGTTCGTGGTCTCTGCCTGTGCGGGTGCTTTGGCACGGTCCTACCTGTAGGGGTGCTGGTGTCTAGAGGTAGGTACGAGGTGCGCGTGAATGTCTGAGGGGTACAGGCCATGTGGTGACAGGTGAGACTGGCAGCACTGCCACGCTGGGGATTGCTGGGCGCCGCCATCTTGGTATTGGGCATGTGACCTGAATGGGCCAATCGTGTTGGAGCATCTTCTGTTTACTCTCAGCAGCCTGTCATGCACCTTCCCATGGTACTTAAGTATGTTCAGCATGCCCTCTAGTTGCCAGTGCAACGTATACACAGCACAAGCTGTATGAGAGTTCTCTGTGCTCCTTAGCTCAGTGTGATAATTGCAGTCCCAGCAGTGCTCCATTTCCTGCTCTGTCTCCATCACAGGCTGTTCCCGGATACCCGTATCTACCCTGTTATACCCCATTACTCTCCCCCAGGGGCACCGAGAGGGGGGGGAGCCGGTACAGATTACCTGGGCCTTGGCTTCCTGAGGGGGCAGGCGGGGACCCGGGGCCGGCACCACCCCCTCACAGCAGCCCAGCCCACACCTCCATTGGACTTTGTTTTTCTGCCTGACACCTGTTCCCAGCTTCATTATCTGAACTTTGTTTTTCTGCCAGACATTTGTTTTCAGTCACACATCACTTGGACTTGTTTATTTCTGCCAGTTTATATATCTATCACGATTTCATGAATTACAATACTCCTATTAAACGTGCTGCATTTCTATACTGCAAACCCATTCCAGTATCTTCTCCTGCATCCACCCCGGGTTCAAAAAATAAACCAAACCTGACACAAAATATCTATATGCTTAAGTATCAAATCGCTAAGGTAACCATTTAAAATCTTGAACAAATACAATGTATTATATACCTATATATTACTTGTCATAAATAGATTTTATATACTTATTATAACCATGGGATTATTACACTCTTGGTTCTAGGTGACATTTAATGCAATAGGTTCAAGTGTACTAATAGTAATGTGAAACATTGGCCTTGGCGACCAGGGTAAATCAATTGTAGATCAACATTATACTGGGACTTATTGAAGTGTTAATGGATATGAGTCATCAAAGTAGCTTAGGATGTACACAAACAGCAGGTAACACCGCAATCACACATACATATTCCGGCATTTCAAATGGCTTCAAGTTATTACATAAAACAGATTAAATATATATATTATTAAAAGAGGTATTTTCCTTACATTTGATTTATATCCAATGGAATTTCAGATGCCAGAAGCTAGACCAAAAAATAGTTTTTTTAATCTCAGTTATTGTCATAATTTCAGCAGCATTGTTTATTTGCAGAAATCAAAGTACTTTTTGGTGTTATTCAGGGGCATATGTGCGGTGCACATTGGCCCCTAGATCCATGGGGGCCAACACCGCAACACCCTACACTCATAATGCTGCGCCATTATCCCGGTGGCCTTCGCATGCGCAGTAGACTCAGGGCACAGACTAGTGCCCGAAGTCTACTTAGGCTGTCAATGTACCGCTGGAGATAGAGGAGGGAGCACCAGACGGGGAGTGAACACGGACACCCTCTTCTCTTAAAATGCCCCTGGTGTTATTCTAAATTACTGCATGGCCCTAGCTACAGAGGCCCCGAAAGCCAAACTTGCTTACTCTCATGGATTTTTCGGGCAGTGAGCGGATCTCCAGCATCCCATTCACTTTCTAGTGATTTCGGCAGAATGAGGAGGTAATACCATCGGGTATCGCAGTCAGTAGGGAGGGGCGGGGCATAATGTGAAAGCCCTGCTCTGCCTCCTGAAGAGGGCAGCTACATCTCCTCTCTATGCTTTTCCTGGAGAGGAGATAAGAAACGTAGGCAAGTATGCCCGAGCACAGTGTCCCAAGACATTTCAAAATTATTTCCAACAACTTCATTGAAACTTAAAAAAATTTGTACTGTTAACACCCGAATTGTCCTCAAGTATTAGTGTAATGTACAAGCAAAATTACATTTGGCAACTTGGTTATGAGGATGGGCCTTGGATTTATATTACAAGGTTGCCATCATCTTGGCAGATCAAAGAAGTAACAGAAGAGATTTTTGGGAATAGATGTCTATAACCACATACATAACTGTACAGTATACATGTATGAGTGGACATTACTCCATATAGCAAGTTTAAGTCAGACGTATAAAGGTGGGTACACAGCTAGCAGATATATCTGCAGATGACGGTTGATCACACACATTGAACAACCATCATCTTCCTTCTGTCCGCGTGTCTTGCTGGCCGGGGGTCGCGCCGTAACCCCCTCCCCGTGGCTGCCACTGCAAGTGTATGGGCAGTCAGCTGATCGCCCGTACACACAGCGCGATGGACAGATATATCTGAATATATAATGGGCATCGGCTGTGCAGCACAGCCATTTCGGTATGTCAGTGAACGATGTCGTTCACAGACTTATCGCTGGTACACACTGGCCAACCGGCACCCGATATATATTGGCCAAAATATCTGCCAGTGTGTACCCTGCATAGGGCTGAAAATACGTAACATGGAAACTTTCTCTAAACAAAAATAATATATTCACTGACATGAAGGCTAGGTGTCTATATTTATCCATTGTTGACTTATACATGTATGTGACTTTTTTTAAATCATGAGACAAATTTAAACACACACACTCACACTCTCTATTGGACAATTAATTGATTATCAAATACGCACTGAATAAAAAGTTGTACATAACCCATACCCTGGCTCACCTGGTATTTGCTTGAGTTACTATGTCCGTGGTTCAGGTCTCCTCTTGTCTAGGTGTTCTGCTGTTCCTCCACCCAAGCCTAAGATATTAGTCATGAAATTATCAGGGGCTGGCTCGGGAGAACCCCTAATTTTGGTTAAAAGTGTGTGAAAAGGGCTAACGTGTTACCAACTCCAATATGGACAACACGCAGAGAAGGTGTATCAGAACAATGGAATAAATGCTTTATTATACTGGATTACTTTAGGATGTAAATCCTATTAAATAAAAGCCATTTAGGGAGTACTCAATCATATAATGCATATATTACACAGAAAAGCAAGAACAGTAACTACAATATTCAGCATTAAACAAACTTCTATTATATTTTGCATCCACAAAACAATTTCATACAGTCCAAACCCCAATTTAGATTCTAAATTATACAAGCTAGTTACTGTTTGTTGGTTCTAAATAAGAGCTTAACCTAACCTCCACATTATTAATACTTGTTTAGCTAATTCGATAGATAACACCCCTCAATATTTTAAATGATGAATAAAAAATACTGTAAAGCTTTAAAGTTATGAACCAATTAAAGATGACAGTCTAAATAGCTGCTGACTTATCTATATGCATGGCCATTCTACGAAGGTGCACACGTGTGATTAACGGATGAAAGGAGAATTGTGGGGGGTGATTTTGCTCCTTTATTCTGGATGGGTGGTACTTAAATTGATAATCTTGAGCCAAACCAATGCCACTTCTCGGTGGACTGAGTTCCCTTATATTTAGCTCCAAAATCTAGTTTAGTTTGTTAAGCAGCAGAATATTTGATCTTTAACAAATTTTTTTGCTACTAAAGATTAAATCCTGAAGCAACTAGAGATAATCAATATCCTTGGAATGATTAATTTGGGTTTTGTCTCTAGTCTATCCTTGCTCTCTCTGATCCTAGCTGTAGAACAGGGATGGGGAACCTTTTTTCTGCCGAGGGCCATTCTTATATATATAACATTATACATGGTCCCGGTGCAGGCCACGCCCCCTCCATGTGATGTCACATGGGGTGGGGCCACAATCACTGGTCATTACAGCAATGCCTGGAGCATCCTGAAGATGTTCTGGAGAGATGTAAGAGCAGCTATGTGAATGTCTGAAGCGTCCTAAGGACGCTCCAGGTGGCACTGCTGCATAGATTCTGGCTGCAGGGTGCCAGCCATTCTAGGTACCCTGCTATCCAAATGAGGCTAGTAGAAAAAGATCAGAGGGCCAGACCAAACGAATCCGAGGGCCTTATACAGCCCCCAGACCTGAGGTTCCCCATCCCTGCTGTAGAACAACACTATCTCAGCACAGAGTAGTCCTCATAGGATTAGGGATACATTTACTGATAGTCATTATGTTCCTTGAGGATATATGATGTTTGCAGTCCCTGGTTTAGATTATGTTATAGCCACTCAATTTAATTGACGCTTTTGTTGATAACTGTAACTTCAAGTTATTGCTACATTGAATATTACTAGATCTCCATTAGTGATGCTCCCAGATAGTTCAACAGATGTTTGTTTGATGTCTGCTTATAAAAGCTAGTGCAGTTATACGTAAGCCTCTGGTGTCTGAGGGGTAGGGTCACTTCTGCTTTGCTCTGTATAAGTCTGTATGAATAGAATAATCTGCGGGACAATACTAAGGTGTTGCAGAATGGTGTTATTCTATCTTTTATTTACTTTGTGTCAGAATTCAAGACTGCTGCAGCTATGAATGTACTTTGCACTGTAAGTCACTGGAGTGACCTGGAGCTCCGATTTATAATATGATGCTGCTCTCTCCCTCACAGATACCTCTGTGATACTGTAATACACTTCCTCAGTCTCCTCACCCTACCTCAGCGTCGCCTGTGGGGTCAGACTTAGGATCGGCAGTCCTCCTCTTACTGGTACTGGCTCCTGCACTGAGCCGCTCCCCGAAACCCGACACGGTGGCCGATTAGCAGCAGCACCGCCACACAGATCAGTCACACAGACAAGTCTCTCCATCAGGTACAAGATCACCCTCCAAAAAGCCATGACTCACGACCAAGCCACCTATAGACACAACATGCTTAGACAATGCCACATTCACCTTCCTCCGCGTTCTAGCCAAAGCCCCAAACTTTCTCACTCCTCTCCACGTTAAGCGGGGTGTCATCTCTGACCACACAATCTGAACGGATGGCCATTTCATACGAATCGTATCCAAAATCTTGCGCAGACTCACAATTAAACCCACACCGGTAAGCTGACCGACATCATTCCCACCAACGTGAAGAACCAACCATTCGGGCATTCCCCATTTTGCCACAGAAGAAACAATCAGTGCACATGCAAACACACCGTCCACATGCAAACCTCTCACTCCAATCCAACGCACCGTCCGACTACCAAATGGCAAACCACTACTCCGACCTGAGACATGCTTTTCCGCCCAAAAAATGTAGGAGTGGCCTACCAACCACACCTGCCTGTCTTCTTTCGTCAACACTGTAAAAGAAGAAACCCTGACCATGAGAAACCACACCAAACCTGAATCAAAACAACACAACTTAAGAACAACACATAGCAACTAACTAGCAGGGATGCCAAAAAAGTGGGATAACAGGAACCCGAGTGAAGAAGAAAAAAACAAAAAACCTACCCGTGAACCAAATTGGGCCAGATCATGGCTAACGGGAGGAAAAATTAAAAAATCCCCTCACACCCCCAATTGTTGAACGCTAACCGTTCAACGATTGGCAGGTAAACAACGTTTTCGGGTTATCGCAAGGTGTGCACCTACAACTTGTCGCAGCGCACATACTTCTTATAACTCCCTGACTTCCAACGCCCCACCTTTTGAATGTCCGAAGGAGATGCCCCAGCGAGCGCTGCACAAGTGGCTGCCCCTATTCGAAATGAATGGGTGCCGTAAGCTGCATGGTCTAAACAGTGGCGTAACTATAAATTTTGCTCCCCCATGCCAAAAAAGTTTCAGGCGCCCCCCCCACCCAAAGATCAAACACACCCAAAGACTACGTTTAAGGTGTGTGGTTACATGATACAGCAACGTGCCTTACACATTATGACACACTAAGTAATGCCACTTATAACACAGTGTGCCACACCGGAATGCCCCTAACAACACATTATGCCACACCGGAGTGCCCCTTACAACACATTATGCCACACAGCAATGCCCCTTACACATCCCACACAATAATGCCACATATAACACAATGACATACAGTAAAGCGCTTATAACAAATTTATGCCATGCTGTAATGCCCCTATTTCACATTATGCCACACTGTAATGCCACATACAACACATTATGCCATACAGTAATGCCCCTTACACATTATGCCACACAGTAATGCCCCTAATAGCACATTGTGCACACAGTAATGCCAAATACACATTATGCCAAACAGTAATGCCCATTACATCCCACCCTGACAGATCTACTTCACCAACCCTCCTTTCTGCTCCTGCCAGTCTGTCACCTCAGCTCAAGACAGGTTGCACAGTTTTTATGTCCGTGTAGAACCAGATTATTGGGAACATAGTTTATAACCTGTAAACTGTGTATCAAATTAGTGCCCCTTATACAGTGCCCCCTGTAGTTGTGCCCCAAAATGCAATGCCCCCTATACTAGTGCCCCTTATGCAATGCCCCCTGTAGTAGTGCCCCTTAAGCAATGCCCCCTGTGGTAGTGCCCCTTTTGCAATGTCCCCTGTAGTAGTGCCCATTATGCAATGCCCCCTGTAGTAGTGCCCCTTATGCAATGCCCCCTGTAGTAGTGCCCATTATGCAATGTCCCCTGTAGTAGTGCCCCTTATGCAATTCCCCCTGTAGTAGTGCCCCTTATGCAATGCCCCCTGTAGTAGTGCCCATTATGCACGGCCCCCTGTAGTAATGCCCATTATACAGGGCCCCCTGTAGTAGTGCCCATTATACAGGGCCCCCTGTAGTAGTGCCCATTAAAGTAGTGCCCCCTGTAGTAGTGTCCATTATGCAGGGCCCCCTGTAGTGCCCCTTCTAGTAGTTAGCCCCTTGTAGTGCCCCTTCTAGTAGTTAGCCGCCTGTAGTTAGCCCCCTGTAGTTAGCCCCCTGTAGTTAGACCCCTGTAGTTTGCCGCCTGTAGTTAGCCCCCTGTAGTTGCTTCCCCCCTCCGCGCGCACAGAAACACACACACACAAAAGAAAAAAACACAAACGCTTACCTTTATCCCCACTCCAGTGCTGCTGCCGTCCATACCCCGGCGTCCGCTCCTCGGCACTATGGGAGTGACGTCATTACATCACTCCCACAGTGCTCTGCAGGATCCGGAAGACGGAGCTCACTCCTGAGCTCCGTTCCCGGCATCCGCTCCTCGGCACTATGGGAGTGATGTCATTACGTCACTCCCATAGTGCCCTGCGGGACCTGGAAGACGGAGGGAGCTCCGTCCTCCGGCTGCCGCCGGGGGGTTTGAATAGGAGCTGGGCACCCGCTGGTAACACACTCAGCGGGTGCCCGGCAGATGGAGGGTGCAGGGGGTGCGACCGCACCGCCTGCACCCTCCGTAATTACTACTACTGCCCCCGTCGCCCCAAAGCTACCCAGCGCCTCCAAGCCACCGCGGGGGCTGCGGGGGCAGTAGTTACGCCACTGGGTCTAAACCCAATTCTGTTAAACCTCGTTTAAATACTGCAGTGAACTGAAACTTTGTGAGAGGCCTGGAATCTGTATGAACCAACCACTGAATCCCCCCAACTGGGCGCACCATCATATACTGAGATGCTAAATGAACCGGGCAAATATTGCTATCTTGCTGTTGCGCAAGCGTGACCCATTTACCCCTACCTGTCTGATCCGTTTTAGAGAAGCAAAGCTTGCAATGCACTGCTGCATCTCTAAAAACAATGTCCTTGGACAACAACCCAGAGAACTCAGATGTTCTATTTACTGCCACTAATTCGCTAACCCTGAAAGCTCCAAAAAATGCAGAAGAAAAAGCCAAACGGAAAAGAGCAGCCTCAAACGTATCAGAAGCTACCTTCTCCATAATCCTAAGCAATGCTGCCAAAAGCTGGGTGTCCACCGGCCGACTGGAATTGGCGCGAGCAGGAGCCTGCCTCGCCCAACCTTTCAGAGCCTTAGCTAGAAGAAAAGATTTGGTTGGGTCGTGTAAACCTTTAAGCTCGCAAAAAAAGAGACTCCCGCAAGCACCGACCCCACGTAGGCCCTGGACCTCCCCTGTTGATATCTCTCCCAAACATAGGATGACAGCAACTCCTTCGGAGACTTACCCTCCGAATCTTGGCGCACGCAGTGACTGCTCCATTCCCGCCATGAAGCCGAGTACTTGCGGAGAGTTGATGGAGCGAGCGATTGCATCGCCAAAGCCTCAAAGCCGGTCTGATGGTCTGCCACACAAACGGGGGGCATATCAAACCAACAGCAGAAGCAGGCGGTGCAAGCGCCTGAAAATGCTCAAATTGAAAACGAGACAACGCGTCTGCGATCTCGTTAACAACACCAGGCACATGACGAGCTCTAAAGCGTATGTTGGCCTCTAAACAGCGCAAAATTAAATGACGAAGCAAACGCAACACTAACGGAGAGGACGATCGCTGGTTGTTAATGGTGTGAACCCAGGGCCGGATTAAGGTCTGTGGGGGCCCCTGGGCAACAAACTTGTGGGGGCCCCTATCAATAAAATTATCAATTATATATTCGTGAGGTTATAACAAAGTATAATATAATATCACCATATATATATATATATATATATATATATATATAGGTGTTATATATATATATATATATACACATAGATCTATATACTGTATACATATATATATATATATACATATATATATATATATAAATATATATATATATATATATATGAAAAAACAATAGTCTAGGAACTGGAGCTTCCTGTAAATACAAAGTCAATTAGTGTCCAAGTGCAAAAAAAGAGTGTCCTTGTTAAAAAGTAGTCCTTGTTAAAAAAATTCTAGAAATAAAATACACTTCTCCAAATAAATAAGGGATGGCAGCTTTTTCCTCAGGGTGCTGATTTAGGCCAACAGCTATATGAAATCTATAGAAATGGGAAAGAGGAAAAGGCGCCTAATAGTGTAATATATTTAGTAAGAAGATGTTGGACATACGACAAGTAAATATTATATGCGTACCAGATTTTTTAGAAGGGTTTAGTGAATATATTCCATTTGTGAATATTCCTGTACTCCAAAAAAGTGACCCGTGCATTTTAATATGTGGAAAAAAATGTGAAAATGATAATACTAGTGTATTAAGGAGTGAAAAAAATACTCTTAATATAATTAATATATATGAAAATTTTAATAGAATATGGGGGACAAAAAGGGTAATGACACTGTGGAATCTATAAAAAAGGGAGGGGGAAGGTACAATAGGTATAAAAACAAAATTGCATAAATCGAGGAATATATTAGGTATGGCTAAGTAAAAATCATAAAAACTTAGCTGAATAAAAAAGTCCAATAAAGTGCTGGTGCAGACGCTTCAATAGCTGGCTGTTCTTTAGTCCATATGCTGGTGGATGGAGGAGGCCCCAACGCGTTTCGTCTCTTCTCAGACTTCTTCAAGGGGAGCAGGAATTATGAGACATAGCTCATCATGGTCCATTTTTATAGTAATGCGCCTCATGTTTAATTCATTGAAAGATCCAGTGTCACCTGGCCCGTGACCGGAAGTTGATTATCCGGAGGTTCCGTTTGTATATACCCTAACATGGAATCTCAGCAAACATGGCCGATTCCATAGTATGCAGACCTCTTTTAGCTCTTCCGCTTGCTGTTGATACTCCGGAAGTGAGTCCCGCTGTGACACGCACATGGAACGCATTCCCGGAAGTATCACAACACAGCGGCGAAAGTCACATGTTACTTGAGCCGCACGTGGCCCGCAAGCTCTAGAAATAAAGCTTTTGTTTCTATGGAAGTAGCTTATATTTTAGTACAGAGCATGGTTAACCCATTATACATACTGGATACTATTAAGCATCCACAGTGTTTATATTGTTTTGTCCCATAAAATACAGGTGCTAATATACTGAGCCAAACCATCAGATATATTAAATCAATGTAATAAATAAATAAATAATGTAGTTAATAAATAGTAATAGAGACAGTAAAAGAAATTACTTGGGGAATGAAAGGATATTTCTCATAAATAAATATTTACCTAGGGAATGGTAAAATGCATATTTAACAAGTATTTAACCATTGTTGTTATATTTCATCTAAATAGATGTTTCTTAATAGACACCCTTATAAGCTGTGAGTATTTCATTTGTCTTCGAAAACACCTCAGTAGAGACTTTTATACTACAATTTACATTCAATAAACCCAGATTTGAACATAGGAACCTAGATATATGTATATGTAAATAAGATATATCCACCCTTGGATCATATACAACATAATACATAAAATTCTCAACAAATAGGGATGAATAAAAACTTAAATACATAAAACACCTAAAATTCATTTCAGAGCTTGTTAGGATTCCTTTATTCTCTCTAGGGCAATATACATTAGAAGATTTCTTAGTAAGCTTTATATGAGATTGCTCCAAAAAGAGGATCAGGTCTCTACTCTTATACAATGGACTTTTCCTACAATATCTACTGCTCCTGGTATTCCTGGGTGGTCTTCCATCCCAGTACTAGCCAGGCCCATCACAGTATAGCTTCCAAGATCAGACGAGATTGGGCACTTCCAGTGTGGTATGGCCGTAGTTATTTGATACGTTGTCCTGTATCTACTGAGAGTTCTGGCTCTTTATAAAAATGGAGCAATCTCGTAGCTTTCATTTAGCCCATGTGGAGACAAAGTATTTAGCTCATAGATCCAGTACATCTCCCTTTGAGATAATTTTCTCGCTAGATCACCTCCCCGGGGACCCAGGGTAACATGTTCAATAGCTCTGAAAGTCATATTATCTATTGAAGAATTGTGCTTTGTTAGGAAATGTCTGGAAACTGAATGAGTAGTTAGTTTATTCTTGATATCTCTGATGTGTTCCTGTATTCAAAGTTTTAGTGGGCGTTTTGTTTTCCCTACATATTTGAGTCCGCAAGGACATTCTATAAGATAAATCACAGAGGTGGTGTTGCAATTTGCTAATTTTTTCATATGATATTGCTTTGAATTGTTATAGTTAAAAAAGGTTTTTCTATTTGGGTGAAGGTATCTACACACAATACAATGGCCACATTTATAGGCACCCACACATTTTGTTGTTATAGTATTTGTTAATGTTTTTTTCTGGTAATAAACTAGGTGCTAAAATTTCTTTAAGATTTCTAGATTTTCTAAAGGTGATAATAGGTTGATCTGGTATTACTTCTTCTAGTAGTGGATCCATTTTTAATATGTTCCAATGTTTCTTAATAGTGTTCCTAATTCTTCTTTCCTCACAGTTATATTGTGTAATAAATGCCACTCGATTATTCGGCATACCTTGTTGTTTTTTGGAATTATTTTCGTTCAATATTTCTTCTCTTTTGAGATGTTCACATCTGTTAATAGCCTCTGTGATTACTTTCTCTGGATAGTCGCGATCTCTGAATCTATCTGCATATAATTTAATTTGTTCATCACAAAGAGGATCTGTACTACAATTGCGTTTAATTCTGTAAAACTGTGAGAATGGAATATTGTTTTTCCAACTACTTACATGCCCACTCTTATAATGTAGATAGCTGTTGGTGTCAACAGGTTTAATAAAGTTCTTAGTTGACACTGTATCTCCAGTGCTAAATAAAACCAAATCTAAAAATTCTATCTGCTGACTACTTATATTAGAGGTAAATTTCAAGTTAAAATTATTAAGATTACTAAACTCTAAAAATTTATTAAAATCATCTTCTGTTCCATCCCAAATTAGTAAAATGTCATCAATGTATCGTTTATAAAAATAGATGTTGTTTATAAAAGGGTTGTTATTATATATACATAAATCTTCCCACATACCCATGAGTATATTTGCATAGCTAGGTGCAAATATTGTACCCATGGCTGTCCCGCGTATTTGTAAATAAAATGTATCTAAAAATGTAAAATAATTGTGTGTTAATATAAATTGAATAATATCACAAATAAAATTGATATGCAGTATAGTTAGTTCTGGGTCTTTTTCTAATATAGCTCGGCATGCTAATATACCTTTCTCATGTTCTATTGAGGTATATAGGGAAGTGACATCGATAGTGGCCCACATAAAGGATTCTTTCCATTGGATGTTTCTCACAAGTTTCAATACACTAGATGTATCTTTTAGATAAGAGGTCAGGTCCTGTACTTTGTCTTTCAGAAAGATATCTACATATTCAGAGCAGTGGGCGGTTAAAGAATCTATGCCTGCTATAATAGGTGTTCCCGGAGGATCTAGTAATCGTTTATGTATTTTCGGAAGATGATAAAAAATAGGGATGATGGGGTTGTTGTTTAACATATACTGGTATTCATCTTTAGTAAGTAGTTCTAACTGGAGACCTTTAAGTAAAAGTGTCCTAAGTTCTTCAACATACATCTCTGTAGGATCTTTCGGTTCAGGTTTATAGGAATTTGCATCACCGAGTAGTCTAATGGCTTCTTTGACATAATCGTCTCTGTTTTGTATCACTAAACCTCCTCCTTTATCTGCTGGTTTAAACACCAAATCACCATTTTCTTTAAGAGTTTTAAGGGCATGTTTTTCCGAGTTAGTGAGGTTACTCTGAGTATTATCATTCTTCTGAGTATCTATGAGATCTTTTTTGACCATTTCGTAAAAAATATTGATATGGTTGCCTTTAGATTCTAGTGGGTAGAATTTATAGGCTTTCTTCAATGACGATTTCGATGTAGTGGCATAATTACTCATAATAGCATTGCCATTCTTTGCAAAATGTCTCTTAAGCGTCAGTTTCCTACCAAATTTATTTAAATCTAGAAACATTTGAAATTTATTTGGTTTTTGTGTGGGTGCAAATGACAGGCCTTTGCTTAATAGATTGACTTCTGATTCTGAAAGGGGGTAGGAAGATAAGTTGAAAATTCCTTGTTTTGTGGCTTCTGTTACCTTATGAACCTTCTTTTTACGTCTCTTTCTCCCTCCCCGTTTTCCCCTCCTTCTGCATACCTTTGTTTCTGTGGTGATGTTGTATTTAGATTTTCCCTGTGGCCATATCCTTTGTTTGGACCTCTGAATTGGGGTGTGATGGTAGGAGATAAAAAATCACTATCACTCACGGATTCTAGCCTGTTAAGAGCAGCAAATCTATTATTAGTTCTTATATATTCTTTTCTAGGTGATTTGCTCGAATAAAAATTGGGACGTTTTCTGTACTGAGTACTATTCATTCCTTTAGGATTGTATTTCCTGGGGTGGCTTGCATCTCTGACACGAGGGCCAAACCTGGACCAATTCTTAATCTTATTACTAAGATAATCTTGTTTATCTCTATTAAACTTTTTTTCCTTTTTCCTGATAACCTCCTCCTCCTTTCTTTCTAATTTTTTGTTAAGTACTATTTCGTTTGTTTTGAATTCCTCGCTATCTTTATGTTTAGTAATATTAGCCTCATTATTCTTCAGTTGTTCCTCTATTTTGGATAGCATCGACTTCTTTTCCTGTATGATTAGTTTGATCAATTTCATGGAGCATTCATGCAGGGTATTATCCCATTCTTCCATGAAATTACTATTCTCAAGACCAAAGGTTGGATTCTTAACAATTCTAAGTCCCCTGGGGATTCTTTTGACTTGTAAGTAGTGTTCCAAGCCCTTAATGTCCCTCCAAATTTTGATTTCTTTGGTGAGAAGTTTCTCTATATCCCAAAACATTGTGTCCATGTTATCACTTATTGATTCTGTGAGTGGTACATTATTTTCATTAAAGATTTTACTACAAACATCTGACCTTTTCGGTCCTAACCCACATGTTTTAAACATAATTGTTAGATAACTCTATACACACTTAAATTGCACACTGTTAGTGCACGTGATCTCAATCCTGTGAGATATATATCAGAATGCAGCCTATCCCAGTTTTAGCCAGATAATAGATGAAAAAACAATAGTCTAGGAACTGGCGCTTCCTGATAATACAAAGTTAATTAGTGTCCAAGTGCAAAAAAAGAGTGTCCTTGTTAAAAAGTAGTCCTTGTTAAAAAATTCTAGAAATAAAATACACTTCTCCAAATAAATAAGGGATGGCAGCTTTTTCCTCAGGGTGCTGATTTAGGCCAACAGCTATATGAAATCTAGAGCAATGGGAAAGAGGAAAAGGCGCCTATAGTGTAATATATTTAGTAAGAAGATGTTGGACATACGACAAGTAAATATTATATGCGTACCAGATTTTTTAGAAGGGTTTAGTGAATATATTCCATTTGTGAATATTCTGGTACTCCAAAAAAGTGACCCGTGCAATTTAATATGTGGAAAAAAATGTGAAAATGATAATACTAGTGTATTAAGGAGTGAAAAAAATACTCTTAATATAATTAATATATATGAAAATTTTAATAGAATATGGGGGACAAAAAGGGTAATGACACTGTGGAATCTATAAAAAAGGGAGGGGGAAGGTACAATAGGTATAAAAACAAAATTGCATAAATCGAGGAATATATTAGGTATGGCTAAGTAAAAATCATAAAAACTTAGCTGAATAAAAAAGTCCAATAAAGTGCTGGTGCAGACGCTTCAATAGCTGGCTGTTCTTTAGTCCATATGCTGGTGGATGGAGGAGGTCCCAACGCGTTTTGTCTCTTCTCAGACTTCTTCAAGGGGAGCAGGAATTATGAGACATAGCTCATCATGGTCCATTTTTATAGTAATGCGCCTCATGTTTAATTAATTGAAAGATCCAGCGTCACCTGGCCCGTGACCGGAAGTTGATTATCCGGAGGTTCCGTTTGTATATACCCTAACATGGAATCTCAGCAAACATGGCCGATTCCATAGTATGCAGACCTCTTTTAGCTCTTCCGCTTGCTGTTGATACTCCGGAAGTGAGTCCCGCTGTGACACGCACATGGAACGCATTCCCGGAAGTATCACAACACAGCGGCGGAAGTCACATGTTACTTGAGCCGCACGTGGCCCGCAAGCTCTAGAAATAAAGCTTTTGTTTCTATGGAAGTAGCTTATATTTTAGTACAGAGCATGGTTAACCCATTATACATACTGGATACTATTAAGCATCCACAGTGTTTATATTGTTTTGTCCCATAAAATACAGGTGCTAATATACTGAGCCAAACCATCAGATATATTAAATCAATGTAATAAATAAATAAATAATGTAGTTAATAAATAGTAATAGAGACAGTAAAAGAAATTACTTGGGGAATGAAAGGATATTTCTCATAAATAAATATTTACCTAGGGAGTGGTAAAATGCATATTTAACAAGTATTTAACCATTGTTGTTATATTTCATCTAAATAGATGTTTCTTAATAGACACTCTTATAAGCTGTGAGTATTTCATTTGTCTTCGAAAACACCTCAGTAGAGACTTTTATACTACAATTTACATTCAATAAACCCAGATTTGAACATAGGAACCTAGATATATGTATATGTAAATAAGATATATCCACCCTTGGATCATATACAACATAATACATAAAATTCTCAACAAATAGGGATGAATAAAAACATAAATACATAAAACACCTAAAATTCATTTCAGAGCTTTTTAGGATTCCTTTATTCTCTCTAGGGCAATATACATTAGAAGATTTCTTAGTAAGCTTTATATGAGATTGCTCCAAAAAGAGGATCAGGTCTCTACTTTTATACAATGGACTTTTCCTACAATATCTACTGCTCCTGGTATTCCTGGGTGGTCTTCCATCCCAGTACTAGCCAGGCCCATCACTGTATAGCTTCCAAGATCAGACGAGATTGGGCACTTCCAGTGTGGTATGGCCGTAGTTATTTGATACGTTGTCCTGTATCTACTGAGAGTTCTGGCTCTTTATAAAAATGGAGCAATCTCGTAGCTTTCATTTAGCCCATGTGGAGACAAAGTATTTAGCTCATAGATCCAGTACATCTCCCTTTGAGATAATTTTCTCGCTAGATCACCTCCCCGGGGACCCAGGGTAACATGTTCAATAGCTCTGAAAGTCATATTATCTATTGAAGAATTGTGCTTTGTTAGGAAATGTCTGGAAACTGAATGAGTAGTTAGTTTATTCTTGATATCTCTGATGTGTTCCTGTATTCAAAGTTTTAGTGGGCGTTTTGTTTTCCCTACATATTTGAGTCCGCAAGGACATTCTATAAGATAAATCACAGAGGTGGTGTTGCAATTTGCTAATTTTTTCATATGATATTGCTTTGAATTGTTATAGTTAAAAAAGGTTTTTCTATTTGGGTGAAGGTATCTACACACAATACAATGGCCACATTTATAGGCACCCACACATTTTGTTGTTATAGTATTTGTTAATGTTTTTTTCTGGTAATAAACTAGGTGCTAAAATTTCTTTAAGATTTCTAGATTTTCTAAAGGTGATAATAGGTTGATCTGGTATTACTTCTTCTAGTAGTGGATCCATTTTTAATATGTTCCAATGTTTCTTAATAGTGTTCCTAATTCTTCTTTCCTCACAGTTATATTGTGTAATAAATGCCACTCGATTATTCGGCATACCTTGTTGTTTTTTGGAATTATTTTCGTTCAATATTTCTTCTCTTTTGAGATGTTCACATCTGTTAATAGCCTCTGTGATTACTTTCTCTGGATAGTCACAATCTCTGAATCTATCTGCATATAATTTAATTTGTTCATCACAAAGAGGATCTGTACTACAATTGCATTTAATTCTGTAAAACTGTGAGAATGGAATATTGTTTTTCCAACTACTTACATGCCCACTCTTACAATATAGATAGCTGTTGGTGTCAACAGGTTTAATATAGTTCTTAGTTGACACTGTATCTCCAGTGCTAAATAAAACCAAATCTAAAAATTCTATCTGCTGACTACATATATTAGAGGTAAATTTCAAGTTAAAATTATTAAGATTAATAAACTCTAAAAATTTATTAAAATCATCTTCTGTTCCATCCCAAATTAGTAAAATGTCATCAATGTATCGTTTATAAAAATAGATGTTGTTTATAAAAGGGTTGTTATTATATATACATAAATCTTCCCACATACCCATGAGTATATTTGCATAGCTAGGTGCAAATATTGTACCCATGGCTGTCCCGCGTATTTGTAAATAAAATGTATCTAAAAATTTTAAATAATTGTGTGTTAATATAAATTTAATAATATCACAAATAAAATTGATATGCGGTATAGTTAGTTCTGGGTCTTTTTCTAATATAGCTCGGCATGCTAATATACCTTTCTCATGTACTATTGAGGTATATAGGGAAGTGACGTCGATAGTGGCCCACATAAAGGATTCTTTCCATTGGATGTTTCTCACAAGTTTCAATACACTAGATGTATCTTTTAGATAAGAGGTCAGTTCCTGTACTTTGTCTTTCAGAAAGATATCTACATATTCAGAGCAGTGGGCGGTTAAAGAATCTATGCCTGCTATAATAGGTCTTCCCGGAGGATCTAGTAATCGTTTATGTATTTTCGGAAGATGATAAAAAATAGGGATGACGGGGTTGTTGTTTAACATATACTGGTATTCATCTTTAGTAAGTAGTTCTAACTGGAGACCTTTAAGTAAAAGTGTCCTAAGTTCTTCAACATACATCTCTGTAGGATCTTTCGGTTCAGGTTTATAGGAATTTGCGTCACCGAGTAGTCTAATGGCTTCTTTGACATAATCGTCTCTGTTTTGTATCACTAAACCTCCTCCTTTATCTGCTGGTTTAAACACCAAATCACCATTTTCTTTAAGAGTTTTAAGGGCATGTTTTTCCGAGTTAGTGAGGTTACTCTGAGTATTATCATTCTTCTGAGTATCTGTGAGATCTTTTTTGACCATTTTGTAAAAAATATTGATATGGTTGCCTTTAGATTCTAGTGGGTAGATTTTAGAGGCATTCTTCAATGACGATTTCGATGTAGTGGCATAATTACTCATAATAGCATTGCCATTCTTTGCAAAATGTCTCTTAAGCGTCAGTTTCCTAACAAATTTATTTAAATCTAGAAACATTTGAAATTTATTTGTTTTTTGTGTGGGTGCAAATGACAGGCCTTTGCTTAATAGATTGACTTCTGATTCTGAAAGGGGGTAGGAAGATAAGTTGAAAATTCCTTGTTTTGTGGCTTCTGTTACCTTATGAACCTTCTTTTTACGTCTCTTTCTCCCTCCCCGTTTTCCCCTCCTTCTGCATACCTTTGTTTCTGTGGTGATGTTGTATTTAGATTTTCCCTGTGGCCATATCCTTTGTTTGGACCTCTGAATTGGGGTGTGATGGTAGGAGATAAAAAATCACTATCACTCACGGATTCTAGCCTGTATATTTACTTGTCGTATGTCCAACATCTTCTTACTAAATATATTACACTATTAGGCACCTTTTCCTCTTTCCCATTTCTCTAGATTTCATATAGTTGTTGGCCTAAATCAGCACCCTGAGGAAAAAGCTGCCATCCCTTATTTATTTGGAGAAGTGTATTTTATTTCTAGAATTTTTTAACAAGGACTACTTTTTAACAAGGACACTCTTTTTTTGCACTTGGACACTAATTGACTTTGTATTATCAGGAAGCGCCAGTTCCTAGACTATTGTTTTTTCATCTATTATCTGGCTAAAACTGGGATAGGCTGCATTCTGATATATATATCTCACAGGATTGAGATCACGTGCACTAACAGTGTGCAATTTAAGTGTGTATAGAGTTATCTAACAATTATGTTTAAAACATGTAGGTTAGGACCGAAAAGGTCAGATGTTTGTAGTAAAATCTTTAATGAAAATAATGTACCACTCACAGAATCAATAAGTGATAACATGGACACAATGTTTTGGGATATAGAGAAACTTCTCACCAAAGAAATCAAAATTTGGTGGGACATTAAGGGCTTGGAACACTACTTACAAGTCAAAAGAATCCCCAGGGGACTTAGAATTGTTAAGAATCCAACCTTTGGTCTTGAGAATAGTAATTTAATGGAAGAATGGGATAATACCCTGCATGAATGCTCCATGAAATTGATCAAACTAATCATACAGGAAAAGAAGTCGATGCTATCCGAAATAGAGGAACAACTGAAGAATAATGAGGCTAATATTACTAAACATAAAGATAGCGAGGAATTCAAAACAAATGAAATAGTACTTAACAAAAAATTAGAAAGAACGGAGGAGGAGGTTATCAGGAACAAGGAAAAAAAGTTTAATAGAGATAAACAAGATTATCTTAGTAATAAGATTAAGAATTGGTCCAGGTTTGGCCCTCGTGTTAGAGATGCAAGCCACCCCAGGAAATACAATCCTAAAGGAATGAATAGTACTCAGTACAGAAAACGTCCCAATTTTTATTCGAGCAAATCACCTAGAAAAGAATATATAAGAACTAATAATAGATTTGCTGCTCTTAACAGGCTAGAATCCGTGAGTGATAGTGATTTTTTATCTCCTACCATCACACCCCAATTCAGAGGTCCAAACAAAGGATATGGCCACAGGGAAAATCTAAATACAACATCACCACAGAAACTAAGGTATGCGAAGGAGGGGAAAACGAGGAGGGAGAAAGAGACGTAAAAAGAAGGTTCATAAGGTAACAGAAGCCACAAAACAAGGAATTTTCAACTTATCTTCCTACCCCCTTTCAGAATCAGAAGTCAATCTATTAAGCAAAGGCCTGTCATTTGCACCCACACAAAAACCAAATAAATTTCAAATGTTTCTAGATTTAAATAAATTTGTTAGGAAACTGACGCTTAAAAAACATTTTGCAAAGAATGGCAATGCTATTATGAGTAATTATGCCACTACATCGAAATCATCATTGAAGAATGCCTCTAAATTCTACCCACTAGAATCTAAAGGCAACCATATCAATATTTTTTACGAAATGGTCAAAAAAGATCTCACAGATACTCAGAAGAATGATAATACTCAGAGTAACCTCACTAACTTGGAAAAACATGCCCTTAAAACTCTTAAAGAAAATGGTGATTTGGTGTTTAAACCAGCAGATAAAGGAGGAGGTTTAGTGATACAAAACAGAGACGATTATGTCAAAGAAGCCATTAGACTACTCGGTGATGCAAATTCCTATAAACCTCAACCGAAAGATCCTACAGAGATGTATGTTGAAGAACTTAGGACACTTTTACTTAAAGGTCTCCAGTTAGAGCTACTTACTAAAGATGAATACCAGTATATGTTAAACAACAACCCCGTCATCCCTATTTTTTATCATCTTCCGAAAATACATAAACGATTACTAGATCCTCCAGGAAGACCTATTATAGCAGGCATAGATTCTTTAACCGCCCACTGCTCTGAATATGTAGATATCTTTCTGAAAGACAAAGTACAGGAACTGCCCTCTTATCTAAAAGATACATCTAGTGTATTGAAACTTGTGAGAAACATCCAGTGGAAAGAATCCTTTATGTGGGCCACTATCGACGTCACTTCCCTATATACCTCAATAGAACATGAGAAAGGTATATTAGCATGCCGAGCTATATTAGAAAAAGACCCATAACTAACTATACCGCATATCAATTTTATTTGTGATATTATTAAATTTATATTAACACACAATTATTTTACATTTTTAGATACATTTTATTTACAAATATGCGGGACAGCCATGGGTACAATATTTGCACCTAGCTATGCAAATATACTCATGGGTATGTGGGAAGATTTATGTATATATAATAACAACCCTTTTATAAACAACATCTATTTTTATAAACGATACATTGATGACATTTTACTAATTTGGGATGGAACAGAAGATGATTTTAATAAATTTTTAGAGTTTATTAATCTTAATAATTTTAACTTGAAATTTACCTCTAATATAAGTAGTCAGCAGATAGAATTTTTAGATTTAGTTTTATTTAGCACTGGAGATACAGTGTCAACTAAGAACTATATTAAACCTGTTGACACCAACAGCTATCTACATTATAAGAGTGGGCATGTAAGTAGTTGGAAATACAATATTCCATTCTCACAGTTTTACAGAATTAAACGCAATTGTAGTACAGATCCTCTTTGTGATGAACAAATTAAATTATATGCAGATAGATTCAGAGATCGCGACTATCCAGAGAAAGTAATCACAGAGGCTATTAACAGATGTGAACATCTCAAAAGAGAAGAAATATTGAACGAAAATAATTCCAAAAAACAACAAGGTATGCCGAATAATCGAGTGGCATTTATTACACAATATAACTGTGAGGAAAGAAGAATTAGGAACACTATTAAGAAACATTGGAACATATTAAAAATGGATCCACTACTAGAAGAAGTAATACCAGATCAACCTATTATCACCTTTAGAAAATCTAGAAATCTTAAAGAAATTTTAGCACCTAGTTTATTACCAGAAAAAACATTAACAAATACTTTAACAACAAAATGTGTGGGTGCCTATAAATGTGGCCATTGTATTGTGTGTAGATACCTTCACCCAAATAGAAAAACCTTTTTTAACTATAACAATTCAAAGCAATATCATATGAAACAATTTGCAAATTGCAACACCACCTCTGTGATTTATCTTATAGAATGTCCTTGCGGACTCAAATATGTAGGGAAAACAAAACACCCACTAAAACTTTGAATACAGGAACACATCAGATATATCAAGAATAAACTAACTACTCATTCAGTTTCCAGACATTTCCTAACAAAGCACAATTCTTCAATAGATAATATGACTTTCAGAGCTATTGAACATGTTACCCTGGGTCCCGGGGAGGTGATCTAGCGAGAAAATTATCTCAAAGGGAGATGTACTGGATCTATGAGCTAAATACTTTGTCTCCACATGGGCTAAATGAAAGCTATGAGATTGCTCCATTTTTATAAAGAGCCAGAACTCTCAGTAGATACAGGACAACGTATCAAATAACTACGGCCATACCACACTGGAAGTGCCCAATCTCGTCTGATCTTGGAAGCTATACAGTGATGGGCCTGGCTAGTACTGGGATGGAAGACCACCCAGGAATAACAGGAGCAGTAGATATTGTAGGAAAAATCCATTGTATAAAAGTAGAGACCTGATCCTCTTTTTGGAGCAATCTCATATAAAGCTTACTAGGAAATCTTCTAATGTATATTGCCCTAGAGAGAATAAAGGAATCCTAACAAGCTCTGAAATGAATTTTAGGTGTTTTATGTATTTATGTTTTTATTCATCTCTATTTGTTGAGAATTTTATGTATTATGTTGTATATGATCCAAGGGTGGATATATCTTATTTACATATACATATATCTAGGTTCCTATGTTCAAATCTGGGTTTATTGAATGTAAATTGTAGTATAAAAGTCTCTACTGAGGTGTTTTCGAAGACAAATGAAATACTCACAGCTTATAAGGGTGTCTATTAAGAAACATCTATTTAGATGAAATATAACAACAATGGTTAAATACTTGTTAAATATGCATTTTACCATTCCCTAGGTAAATATTTATTTATGAGAAATATCCTTTCATTCCCCAAGTAATTTCTTTTACTGTCTCTATTACTATTTATTAACTACATTATTTATTTATTTATTTATTACATTGATTTAATATATCTGATGGTTTGGCTCAGTATATTAGCACCTGTATTTTATGGGACAAAACAATATAAACACTGTGGATGCTTAATAGTATCCAGTATGTATAATGGGTTAACCATGCTCTGTACTCAAATATAAGCTACTTCCATAGAAACAAAAGCTTTATTTCTAGAGCTTGCAGGCCACATGCGGCTCAAGTAACATGTGACTTCCGCCGCTGTGTTGTGATACTTCCGGGAATGCGTTCCATGTGCGTGTCACAGCGGGACTCGCTTCCGGAGTATCAGCAGCAAGCGGAAGAGCTAAAAGAGGTCTGCATACTATGGAATCGGCCATGTTTGCTGAGATTCCATGTTAGGGTATATACAAACGGAACCTCCGGATAATCAACTTCCGGTCACGGGCCAGGTGACGCTGGATCTTTCAATTAATTAAACATGAGGCGCATTACTATAAAAATGGACCATGATGAGCTATGTCTCATAATTCCTGCTCCCCTTGAAGAAGTCTGAGAAGAGACGAAACGCATTGGGACCTCCTCCATCCACCAGCATATGGACTAAAGAACAGCCAGCTATTGAAGCGTCTGCACCAGCACTTTATTGGACTTTTTTATTCAGCTAAGTTTTTATGATTTTTACTTAGCCATACCTAATATATACCTCAATTTATGCAATTTTGTTTTTATACCTATTGTACCTTCCCCCTCCCTTTTTTATAGATTCCACAGTGTCATTACCCTTTTTGTCCCCCATATTCTATTAAAATTTTCATATATATTAATTATATTAAGAGTATTTTTTTCACTCCTTAATACACTAGTATTATAATTTTCACATTTTTTTCCACATATTTAAATTGCACGGGTCACTTTTTTGGAGTACCGGAATATTCACAAATGGAATATATTCACTAAACCCTTCTAAAAAATCTGGTACGCATATAATATTTACTTGTCGTATGTCCAACATCTTCTTACTAAACATATTATACTATTAGGCGCCTTTTCCTCTTTCCCATTTCTCTATATATCTATATATATATATATACACAGAGATCTATATATATATACATACATATATATACACAGAGATCTATATATATATATACACATATAGATCTATATATACATAGATCTATATATACATTAGGGATGTGCAGGCTCGGATAGGTTCGAGTTTGCACGTGGAGTTCGGATTTTTCCCTCCAAAAAAATGGAACTCAGAAAGAGGCAAAACGTCATCTTGCATGGACAAACATCATCATTCCTGGACTTTTGTCCAGGAATGATGATGTTCGTCCATGCAAGATGACATTTTGCCTCTTTCTGAGTTCCGTTTTTTTGGAGGGAAAAATCCGAACTCCACGTGCAAACTCGAACCTATCCGAGCCTGCACATCCCTAATATACATATATATTATATATACACAAATATATATATATATACATATATATATATATATATAAAAATAACAGTGGCACTCACAGGACTCTAATAAAGAAGACTCATGACTCAGGTAGGTCAAAGTTCAACGTTTCAGTCTGGCGACTTTTATCAAGAACTAAAGACAGAAGATACAGTGCATACCTTTATACCCAGTGACATCCCATAGTGACCATGTGCAACGCTCACCACGCCGTTGATGACGTCATCAGGGCGGGACAGAGCGCTTGCACTGTGATGCAGCCGCACCAAGCGTGGTTGCCATGGTAAGTAACCAGGGCAACCCGCTGATACTATGCAAACACAAATACACAGCCGCAACATGCTGCCCTCCCCGCTGCTTGCAGCGCTCGCTGGGAGAAAGCATGCACTGATGTTAGCCGGCAACAACGATGTTACACTGCCCAATGGAAACCAGCAACAGTATCCAACAACTAGCGGCATACATGTGATAATAAACAATGAATGAATAAAGAGGTGACAAAGTGATACATGTGCGTAACTGTAACAACAATTCCCCACAGTATGACAAAGTAATGTAAATGCATTTCATAAAACATAAGTAATGTATAACACAGGTGATAATGTCTATGGATCAAGAACGGTCATAGACAACATCCTGAAGTCAAACAAGTAAAACACTTAGCAATAAATCTAAACATGTACGAATATAGAACGTAATCAATAAGGTAAGTCAGGTATTTTACCTACTGCATAAACTAATGGTGGAGAACAATGATACATGGTGGGACATGGTTGCAACTATACCACAAAATGGTAAATCATATGAGAATATAGACACTACTGATCAATGAAATGAATGAAATAAATAAATGAACCCTTACCCGACTAAACTGGTCTTGGTGAACAAAGATGCATAGTGATGCATGGTTCTGGCTATACCAAACATGGTATGTAATGTGGGAATGGAATATAAGGTGGCCGTGTTCACTGAAGGATGACAAATTAATCAAAAAATGAATCCATAACATGGCTGTAATCAAGAGTAAGAATGCTCAGGAGACACCACATAATACTGAAATAAACAAATGGATTAAACTAATAAGATCCATCAACCATGTAGACACATAAAGAAAGTGGACAAGATAAACCGGCGAATGCGAATGGACAAGCGTCAGCTAGGATAATTCCATGATACTACACCAGGTATTCCTAGGTGGTCTCCCATTCAAGTACTAGCCTGGCCTACACTGCTTAGCTTCAAAGATCAGACGGTATAAGGCGTATCCAGTGTAGTATGGCTGTAGCAGAGGAAAAAATACATCCAAATGTGGTAGTCCTGCGCATGCCAATGGCCGAGACAACGATGTATCTAAACACAGTAGATGGATCCATCACAAATGTAAATCACGGTATAACAATAAGAACAACCGGGTCTGGATAATACAAAGACGCATAATATCCAAAAACACAGGTGAGAAAAAAATGGGTAACCAATACCCTGTGAGTATAAGTATGAATACACTGTATGACAACAGCAAACAGTCCGACAAGTTCCTTAAAAGAAACAGGAAAAGGAAAGTTGTTCGTTGAGACCAAGTGGTGATATGGTATTCATTTTATGTATCCAGAAAGTTTCAAGTTGTAACAATTTCTTGTCCCTATCACCTCTACGTTTGTTGATAGGGACATGGTCAATTAATTTGTACACCAAAGTGGATAATGAATGACGAAAGTTCTTGAAGTGGCGTGCTACAGGTTGGTCAATTTCCTTTCCCTCCAGTGCTTGACGGATTGCAGTACGATGTTGTGCCATGCTAATTCTGGCGGTGCAGGTGGTTTTCCTAATGTATACTAGTCCACAAGGACATCGGATCATATACACCACGTATTTGGATGTACATGTTAATATATGTTTTATTGGGAACCGCTTCCTCGAGTGCGGGTGTACAATGTCAGGGCCAGTTTCCATAAAACTGCATGTAGTGCAGCCTGTGCAACGATAACATCCTGGTTTCTTGGATAAAAAATGCTGTTCAGTATTAGTGGGAACAAAGTTAATGTCATTGTGTACAAGCCAATCCTTCAGATTTTTGCCACGTTTATAACCCAGCATAATCTTTGAATTTTTTAACGACTTGATGGAATTGTCCGTATTAATTATAGGCCAAAGGCGTTTGGCTGTGGAGTTAATGAATTTGCTGGCTACATTATGTTGATTAACAAATAACATCGTATCAGTTTTGTTACTTGTTATTTTGTTGGCTTCATTTGTTCCTCCATGTACTGTTATTGCCCTGGTCTTTGCCGCAATGAGATCCTTATGTCTATACCCACGTTGTGCAAATTTGGTTATCATGCAATCAATTTCTTGTTCCGCTCGAGAGGGATCGCTTGTAATCCTGAGTGCACGTAGGAAATGCGAATATGGTAAACTCCTTTTGAGTGACGTGGGATGATGGCTCTGTGCATGCCGTAAGGTGTTACTGTCCGTTGGTTTGTGATAAACGCTTGGTGCGGCTGCATCACAGTGCAAGCGCTCTGTCCCGCCCTGATGACGTCATCAACGGCGTGGTGAGCGTTGCACATGGTCACTATGGGATGTCACTGGGTATAAAGGTATGCACTGTATCTTCTGTCTTTAGTTCTTGATAAAAGTCGCCAGACTGAAACGTTGAACTTTGACCTACCTGAGTCGTGAGTCTTCTTTATTAGAGTCCTGTGAGTGCCGCTGTTATTTTTATACATGTTTGGTATTTTTCCATTGGATGGCACTCGGGCAATTATTTAAGTTTTTGTGGAGTGCCGGCCATTTTTGTACTATATATATATATATATATATATATATACATAGCTCTATATATATATATATATATATATATATATACACATAGCTCTCTCTCTATATATATATACACACATAGCTCTATATATATATATGTTGTAGATACAACAGAGTCCTATAATCCCCAATTATACATATGTATCATATATAGAATTCATTAATGAGGGATGTGCCACCACCAGACTTATATATAGTAGATATATACGTAGCTCTCTCTCTCTCTCTCTCTCTCTCTCTATATATATATATGAAACAATTGAACTTGGGGTGCTTATTGACTGAGTGGGACTTTGGAAACATGATTACTACCTGCCTCTCTGGGTCACAGGGCAGGCAGCCAGGGAACCAACAGACTGAGAAAGCTATACAGTAGGCTGGCAGCGGCTGACTTCACAGCCTTTGAGGAGCGACAGTGAGTGCGCCTTGGGCATCTCACTCACGTCGCAGAGCGGCAGCAGCAGCATCACAGTCACTGTCTCGCGAGATGACATCATCTTGCAAGACCCCGACTGTGCTGAAGTTCCTCGGCGGCCGCTGTAAAAAACAGCTGAGCCGCCGAATATAGCCGCCTGCCCAGCCGCCAAAGTTAACCAGGTAGCCGCTATAGCCGCCCCTAGTCTAACTAAACTGAGTAGCACTGTGCACACGGGATCAGCAGCAATTTCACTGTAAATGCACTTGGGGAAGTTTGTCAATGTGTGGGCCCTCTGTGTGTGGGGGCCCCAGGACGACCGCCCCCTTCGCCCCGCCTATAATCCGGCCCTGCGTGAACCACTCCCAAATTGTCGCACCAAAAAATCACATGCTGGTTACTCAGACGTGCTGACCAGAGTTCCACAGCAACAACAATTGGGAAAAGTTCCAAGAGCAACAAATTACTCGTTAAGCCTTCCTCGCGCCAAACTAAAGGCCAAGCAGTAGCGCACCATTCCCCATTGAAAAAAGCCCCAAAACCAGACGATCCAGCCGCATCGGTAAACAGTTGCAATGACCCATTCGCTACCGGAGGAGCTGGCCAAATACGTTTGCCATTGAAATGAACCAGAAACTTGGTCCAAACCCGAAGATCATCCTTAATCTCCGCCGACAAACGAATATGATGATGCGGCTGTCTCGACCCAGCAGTAGCCCTCTCCAATTTTCTACAGAAAACCCTGCCCATGGGAATTATACGACAAGCAAAATTAAAGGAACCCAGCAGTGACTACCCCACGCAATCTTACCGTGTCCACTGCTAAGCAACTCGCAATCTGCTCCAACAATCTGCCCACTTTGTCGCTCGGTAACCTACAACAACCTGCAACCGTGTCTATCTCAATTCTCAAGTACGACAGGCAAGAAATTGGACCCTCCGTCTTATCCCGCGCATCGGGAACCCCTAAAATGCGAAATAGACCCATAAAGGAACCATTATTGGCAGAGGAAAACTGCACAAAAAACCTTCTAACAAAAACAAAGCGTCCTCCTTATGAGGATATAATTCCAACCAGCGAGCCAGTGCAGCTAAACAAATAGGCAAATTAGCCTTAAGCAGCTCATTTTGATCCCTCACGATCTTGGGTGGCACTAGCAGACCCTCTACGGCAATCCTTGGCCGGATGCTACCCTCCACATAGACGACAGGAGTGACGAAAATGACAGGCTGACCCCCGTGTACACCGGGAGTCGTTGAAAGCAAAACATTTGCCCCTCATAACTCCCGTCGCCCCTGGTTTACCAGTAGTATATCCCTTGCGAGGAGGCATCACGTCGAAAGGGGGCCGACGCTGCTGCGATACCTCTAGCCACACCTCTACGTCCTTTGCTCCGAACCGTCATGCTTTCTACTAAATTGCACATCATATTCACGCCAAGCCAAGGCCCGCGAACGGACAAACATGTCCAGGACTAAAAAATATATTTTACTATGTTCACATGTTCATCCGCCCGCGTCTCCAAATAGCACGCCGCAAATATCAGCATGCCCTTCAACCAACTGGTGAAATTACAGAAAGCCTCCTCGCCCATACCCCCTGCCTTCTTAGCCTGACCAAAAGCCTTTTTCATATCCTCGGTGAGTGTAAAGAAGTCGACAAATTTACCTTTGCGAATTCTCCCCCTCACACTTTTGCGCAGGCCGCGAAGAACAGCGGTGTTTGCACAATGCACTGAATCAGCCCCTGACGCCACTGTTACTAGCTCAGCACTAACGGCTATTTTATGCGGGCGCGCAGGGGAACCAGAAGAATGAGAAGAAGAGGAAGAGTCCGACATTGACGACCAAGACGAATCATGCTCACCAGCACCAGAGAGACCTGGAACAGCTTCCTCGACTTGATCATTCGTCGCGGCTGAAGACTCGCCTGTCGGTCCTGTCTCCATGCGCACCGGATCAGCAGACGCACCATTTAACGGTTCGCTTGAAGGAGCCTCAGTCGTCCTTCCATTTACTGCAACTGGAGTAGACTGATGAGCCACAGGGCCGGAAGGCACTACCGCCTGCGCGGGGGGGTTGGCAATGATGAGCGTAGGAGGAAGGGGTGCAGGCGCGGTTAACAGACGAGCCGGCGGAACCAGCGCAAGGCCGGATGCCGAGGGCACACTGGTGGAGGTTTGACTGTACATGACAGGCGGTGCGGAAGGGAGCAGAGGCATGGAGGCCATCGCTGAATTCTGCTGGCAAATAAGGGCAATAAAGCTGCGGATGAAACCCTGAGAAAGGGTAAGATCCAAAAGTGGCCGCAGTGTAGTTGGGATAAAAAGGGGGAGAGGACACAACTGAGGTGGAGGGATAAACGGGGGGTGCCACCCCAGAGCTCCATGAAGCCTGACCCCAGGAGGGGTCGGCTACTGACAAGGGGGGTGCATTATAAATGGGAGGTGGGGCACTGGTTGCGGGGAACCATTGGGACTGATAGGTGGAAGGGTGTAGACCACCCATGGCCCCAGAGACAGTTTGTCCTGGCAACCAATGCGCAGGGGAATGCTGCCTCATTATGGGGCTGTGTGCCTGCCTGATTGCTGCAGGGGTGTTATTTAAGATGGCCGCCGGGGTTAAGATGGCCGCCGGGCCCGACGTGCAGACCAGGCCGGCAGGACCACCCATTCCCCGGGGACTGTAGCCTAATGCCCCCACGTGACCCGCGGCGCTAACCGCCGGCGGGTCCTATGCAGAGTACCCAGCGGGAGCCGCGAGCACTCGCGTTCCTGCTGGTGCAGCGTAAGTGGCAGCCGCCACATGGCTGAGCAGCGCCGGCAAGGAGCGTCCGTTGGACGCTCCCGCTGGAGCTGCATGTGGGGTATGCCAGCCTGGGGAGGCTGCCGAGGGCACAACCTCCGCCGGAGATGCGGGAACCGCGAGGACTGCTGGTGCAGCTGCACCAGCATGTCCGGGCGGAGGGGAAGCCGTCGGGGAAGACGTCTGAACCACCGTAGAAGAAGGGGGGGAAGGAGGACGCGGGGAGAGAACAGGTGGGGAAAGGGGGGGGCGCAGCTGCGCATGGGGTAAGCTAAGGGGACTGGCGAAATCAGCCAGCTGCCGGGGTGGGGGAGCAGAGCGACGGGGGCGAGGCATACTGGAGTGGGGGAATAAAGCAAATGATGCTGGCTAAAATTTATTATTTTTTTTAATTATTTTTTATATATAACAGGTTCACAGATACTTAGCCTGATCCAGTTCCAAAATTCCTGCAAAGAGGCTGATTCCAAGGTCCACAGGCTCCTATATAGGCTGCTATAACCACTCCCCCAAACTATATTACTGGCCCTTGGAAGCAGCTGATCACATCCAAGCTAAAATCAATTTACCCAGCAACAAGGCTGTCATTCAAACACACTGTCAGTAAAAAAACAGTAATCTTAACCCTCCTCAATCCTATTCATATTTCGTCATCCATAATAACTCTTTGTTTGAAAAAATGTTGTGTGCTAAATATCTAATTTGTGTAGTAATCAGACCTTGAATCATTGCTCCCACATTATTTAAATGGATGTTTTGATTGTAGATAAATATAACCCCATGATCATTCCTTTAGTAGATTCACTAACAATCATATGAAGTATAAAAAACTACAGATAATCTCAGCACAATCCAAATTATATGGAAAAATCAGGGGGCCTGAATCAACTTGAATCGCAGTTGCTAATATGCATGCAATCGGCCGATTGTTTTGCACTGCACATGCATATGCATCGCAGTGCGCAAGCTACGTATGTGAACTACTGCGTCGTCTCTGCAATCAGAACTGTGATCGCAGAGATGACGCAGAGCCATCGCAGAGTGATTTACAGGAGTTGCCATTAGTGGATGGTAATGGGGGGTGGTCGAGTGAACGCAGGCGTGCCAGTGCGTTTCAATGGCGTTGCAGGGGCGTGCATTAGCCACTGCGATACCATACGCAGCCTGTGGCCTCGTAGCATGTGCTGAAGTGAGCAATTCCTGAGTGAGGTCTGACCTGCCTTAACTGTGCATATGGGTCCAATGGTACTCGATTGTACCGATGTTTTTGCAGTCTTGCATGTAAGGTAAAGTGGGTGTCCTTATGTAGTGCTGAGGCGGCATTGCGATCGCAATGAATTAGCATACTATCGCACTGAACTGCGTACGTACGCTATATTGCGATCGATAGTGAATCATGTCCAGGATGTTTTAAGGATTAATACATTTTAATCTCTATAAGAAGATGCTTTCATATAATCCACACATAAACATAAAAACATGTAAATAGTACACACAAAAAAACAAACAAATATGAATATCACATAAAATTTAACTTTGTAGATTGCATATTTGTACAGAAACCTCTGTTATAATGTTACTACTCTACTCTACAGATGGTAAGGGTGGGGAAAGTGAAAAATACAAAAGAAATTAAAGAGGCACTTTTCCCACCGGCTATGGTTTGCCGATAGGGACTGGACTTGTATAGCTCTCTCGGCATTGTGAATATATGCTAGCAGTCTGGATGGAATATGCGACCAATGGCTGCTCGTATAAAGAACCCTGTAAAAAGGGCTATTTCAGGCTATTGTTCCATTATGTAATATAACTGTAGCTTAAGGTACTGTACCTTGTGTTAGAATGACAGGTCCGTTTGTTTACAGACAATAAGTCCTGTAACCAACTGTGGTGCAGGAGGTAAAACTTGATGATATCTGTTTGTGCTGAATGTGTGACATATACGTGTGTGTAATGTATGTGTGACATATCTCTGTGTGTACAAGATATATGTGTATATATGTGAACTTTAGAAATTATGTTATGAAAAAAAATTATTGCTTTGTTCACTTTTATAATACTGAAAAGAGTTTTCTTTTAGCCTGAAGATGTCACTTTTGAAATTGCTGCCTAAAGAAGGTTGAGGCTTGAAACGTCCATTCACAATATCCGTCAAATGACTTTGCCTGTATGTACAAAGAAAGATTTGAAAAACCTTCTAACTTTAAACGTGTATCACATCCCTGTAATGGTGTTTTTATTTAATTACAGAGAATACTCTCCCTAAAAACAGTGAAACTAATCTTCTTTGCTGTAATTTAGCTTAGTGAATATAGGTCCTGATGCAGAAAGGATTGTAATTGCAAAGCTGCAGGCAGGCTATAGATATATGATGTATGCACGCAGGCTATAGATATATGATGTATGCACGCAGGCTATAGATATATAATGTATGCATGCAGGCTATAGATATATGATGTATGGGCCTGATTCAGAGCCGAACGCTCTGACCAGAGCGCTCACTCTGAATCAAGGCCCTCCTCCATGAAAATGGAGCGGCCTCCTGGCCGCTCGCATAGCTGTGGGTGACCACCCACAGCATATGCGAACGTCCATGATAATGGTCGCGATGGTCAAGACCATCGTGACCATCGGGCTTGTGACGGAGACCCTACGGTAGGGTCTCGCTGCCGCAAGCCCTGGAGTGATTTTGGCTCTATCAGAGCCAAAATCACTCCCACTGACATCACTACTGATGTCAGTGGGGCCGGCTTCAGACGGTAGGCATTCCCATGGGAATGCCTCCGTCTGGCAGGCACGCCCCCGGCACGCCCACCAAAGGGGGCGTGCTGTCAATCAACATCGACAGCACGCCCCCTTTGGTGCGAGACCCAGAGCGATGGAGAGCCCGTCGCTTGCCGGGTCTTGTGCATGCGCACGACGGATCTCCCTCCGACGTGCGCATGCGCAGTGGGGGAACATCGACCCGCTTGCGAGCGTCCTGCGCTCGCGAGCGGGTCTGAACGACCCCCTATGTACGCAGGCAGCTTTGCAATTGCGATCCTTGCAGATATGGTAATGCAGCAGAAGGCATCACGCCTCCTGCTGCATTACTTATCTGAGCTGCATTGTCCAACGCAGCATCGGATACTCTGCGTAACATCAGCCGGGTAATGTAAACCATGGAGTCACGCAAGCCGGCTGCCGCAGATGAGAGGAAAAGGTCAGGAAATCTCCGTCAGCCGATGGAGATCCTTGTCTCTTCCCTCCCCCCCC
Source organism: Taudactylus pleione (assembly GCA_031769625.1). Taxonomy (NCBI): domain Eukaryota; kingdom Metazoa; phylum Chordata; class Amphibia; order Anura; family Myobatrachidae; genus Taudactylus; species Taudactylus pleione. The sequence goes on from JAUIMM010000015.1 coordinate 52,233,912, forward strand.
AACGGTGGTGACACGCCTCTATTTTGGGAAAACTGAGGCCGTCTCTGCCCCCTCCCTGCCCACAAACGGCAGCAGACTGTCTGCTGCCAGTCAGCGTGCGGGATCAGGCACCTGCGCAGATTCCCGGTCATCAGGAATCTGCGTTCAGCAGTGCACTAGCGCATTGCTGAATAAGGCCCATACTTTTTATCATGTGAGTAAAGATTCCATTTTGTACAATTAATTGAAAAACACAGAATCTGGAAACTCACCATTATCAAAGTAAGGTTGGACTACAAATGACAAATAATCCAAAATATCCACCTAAACCAAATGGACCAGAGGCTGGCAGGGCATGATGATACTTGTAGTTCCCCAATAATTTAATTACCACTTCTGTTCTTCCTTGTGGCATATCCTTTGATTTTGTTATACAAAACATCTATATGCTTACATATCAAATCTCTAAGGTAACCATTTAAGACCTTGAACAAATACAATGTAATACAGTATATACCTATATACTACCTGTCATAAATAGATTTTATATACTTATTATAACCATGAGATTGTTACACTCTTGGTTCTAGGTGCAATTCAATGCAGTCGATTCAAGTTTACTAATAATAATGTGAAACATTGACCTTGGCGACCAGGGTAAATCAATTGTAGATCAACATTATGCTGGGACCTATTGAAGCGTTAATGGATATATATAGCTTAGGATGTACACAATCAGCAGGTGACACCGCAAACACACATACATATTCCGGCATTTCAACTGGCATCAAGTGATTACTTAAACAGATTAAATACTGTATATATTATGAACAGAGGTATTTTCCTTACATTTGATTTATATCCAATGGAATTTCAGATGTCAGAAGCTAGACCAAAAAATTGTTTTTTTAATCTCAGTTATTGTCATAATTTCAGCAGCATTGTTTATTTGCAGAAATCAAAGTACCTTTTGGTGCATGAGCATCTTAAGAGAGGAAGGGGAGCATCTTAAGAGAGGAAGGGGCCCGTCCGGGGCTCCCTCCTCTCTCCCCAGCGGCCGGCAGCTGACTGGCGCGGCTGGCCGGCCACCACAGCATCAGTAGGCTCTGGGCCCTAGAGTGTTCCCAGAGTTCACTGCACATGCGCAGTTCACAGGGGAATGGCACGACTGACATTTTCCCAGCGATTTCCTCACGATGCATGCGCAAAACACTGGAAAAATGGCCGTGGCGGCCAGTCTTCTGCATTTTCAGTAGCGCTGAGACACTTGACCCGGGACCTTGGAGAGGTACGTTTTAGATAATATGAGTGCAGGGTGTGCAGTGCGGGCCCCCCCTTGACCCAGGGGCCCATGTGCCCCGCACACTCTGCACCCATTGTAGATATGCCCCTGTTTTGGTGTTATTCAGGGTCATATCTATAATGGGTGCAAGGTGGGGCACACAGACCCGTGGGTCCAGGGGGGCCCACACTGCACACCCTGCACCCATGCTTTTTAATACTTACCTCTCTCTGAAGTATCACGTTGACTGGAGAACCGCTACACAAAACACCTGGAAAATGGCTGTTATGGCCATTTTCCCAGCGTTCTGCACATGCGCAGTAGGAACATAACAGGGAAAATGGCTGCCGCACCTATTTCCCAGTGACCTGGGCATGCGCAGTAGACTCCGGACACAGACAAGTTAGGCTGTCAGTGTGCAGCGGCCACCGGAGTGAGAAGAGTGGGTCCCGGAAGGGGAACGAACATGGGCCGCCTCCTCTCTTAAAATGCCCCTGGTGTTTTTCTAGATTACTGCTTTGCCCTGGCTGGAAAGGCCCGCAAGCAAAACTTGCCTACTCTCCCGGAAGGTGCTGGAGGCTCACAATTTTTCAGGCAGTGGCCGGATCTCCAGCATCCCACTCACTTCCTAGTGATATGGGCAGGATGAAGATTTAGGACCTCATTCAGAGGCGGTCGCAAGAAGCAACCGCTCGTTCTGAATGAGGGCGGCCGCTTCATTTTTGAAGTGCGGCCTCCTGGTCGTTAGTTAAGCCCCAGGGAGCTTCCTGCTCTGTTTGAGCGTGCGCAGGACTAACTATCGAGTCGGTGACGAGCGCATTAGCGCTTGCGACCGACTCTGAATGAGGTCCTTAATACCATCAGGAATGGCAGCCAGTATGGAGGGGCCGGGCATAATGTGAAAGCCCTGCTCTGCCCCTGAAGTAGGCAGCTGCATCTCCTCTCCGTGCTTTTCCTGGAGAGGAGATGAAAAACTTTTTTATTTTATATATTTATTTCCAACAACTTCATTGAAAGTTTTGTACTGTTAACACCCGAATTGTCCTCAAATATTCGTGTAATGTACAACCAAAAGTACATTTGGGATGGACCTTGGGTCTATTTTACAAGTTTGTCATCATCTTGGCAGATCAAAGAGGTAAAAGAAGAGATTTTTGAGAAGATGTCTATAATAATTTACAGTAGATGTCTATAATAATCACATACATGGGAATAGACTGATATAACTGTATACATGTCTGAAGTGGACATTCCTCCATATAGCAAGTTTAAGTCAGACGTCTAAAGGTGGGTACTACCACAGCTAGCAGATATATCTGCAGATCGAGTGATAAATAGTACACGCAAAAAACAAACAAATATGAATATCACCTAAAATGTAACTTTGTAGATTGCATATTTGTACAAACACCTCTGTTATAATGTTACTACTCCACTCTACAGATGGTAAGGGTAGGGAAAGTGATAAATACAAAAGAAATTAAAGAGGCACTTTTCCCACCGGCGCATAGGAACTGGACTTGTATAGATCTCTCGGCACTGTGAATATATGCTAGCAGTCTGGATGTAATATGCGGCCAGTGGCTGCTTGTATAAAAGACCCTGTAAAAAGGGCTATTTCAGGCTACTGTCCCCTTATGTATTATAACTGTATCTTAAAGTACCTTGTGTTGGAACAACAGGTCCGGTCGTTTACAGACAAAAAGTCCCGTAATCAACTGTGATGCAAGATGTAAAAGCCGATGGTATCTGTTTGTGTTATATGTGTGAAATATACTTGTTTGTGTAATGTATGTGTGACATATATCTGTGTGTATATATGTATATATAGGCAGCACAGCTGATGTAATGATTAGCATTACTGCCTCACAGCACTGGGGCTGTGGGTTCGATTCCCACATCGGCCCTTACTGTGTGGAGTTTGTATATTCTCCCTGTGCTTGTGTGGGTTTCCTCCGTGTACTCCGGTTTCCTCCCACACTCCAAAAATATACTGGTAGGCTAATTGGCTCCCAACAAAATTAACCGTAGAGAGTGTGAGCATGTGGTAGGGAATATAGATTATAAGCTCCACCGTGGCAGCGACTGATGTGAATGGGCAAATATTCTCTGTAAAGCGCTGTGGAATATGTGTGCTCTATATAAATAACTGGTAAGAAATAAATACATGTGTGTACATATATATATATAAACAAACATTTGGTGCGCAAATCACAACATAAGAAAAGTCAGTCTCGGTTCTTTTCAAATCATTCAATGCCAGTCTGTATGCACTGCCTCGTGTATTGGGCTGGCGTCCTCCCCTTTTTCTCAAGACTCCCCGTATCCACACAATGGGTAAATAATTCTAAAAAGCAAACAAAGGGTGCGCCACATAGTGCCTTATCAAAAACATTTATTCAAAGTAACATGGGTCATAAACAACGTACCGATGGTGGCGGTCAGACCACCGCGAGTGTAGACAGCTTAAAACATTAAGTCTCCGGGTGAAGCAGCTTGTAGCTCCGGTAAACTTGTTGCACAATTTAAGTCACGCTAGGCCATTACCCTACGCGTTTCGTCACTTGGACTTCGTCAGAAGGCTGGCCTAGCATTTCCAGTACTCCCCTTAAAAACACATTGTAACCAATCACTTTTTACACATCAATTAGTACCACCAACATGCGGTGAATTAAAAGTACTCAGGTGTAGCAAAATCCTTGTTCTAATACAAACATATAGGATCTCAATGCAATAAAATTACTAATGTACCACTAAAAAGATACTTTATACAAAATATAATAATAAAGTTTCAATATAAACACATTACCATGAAAATTCATTATACACTAAAACAATATAAAGGCAATAAAAATTATTTCAAACACTTTTGCATTAAAAAATGCTGTATGGTACAAAACAAATGACATTGCTGATATTGTTGTAGAATTATTCCTAGCACATATAGATTAAAGTAGCAAACAAAAAATTATTTTAAAAAAAAAATTATAAAATAATATAAAAAAATATTGTAAAAACATGAATCTATCATTCAGAATAGAAATGGAGTAATTTCAAATCCTTCGTTCAAACCTAAAGGATATAGGACCTCATTCAGACCCGCTCGCAAGTGGGTCGATGCTAGGCTGTGTGCATGCGCAGCGGCCACACTGCGCGTGCGCAAGCCCCGGAGCAAGAGAGAAATTCTCTCGCTCCGGGGCTCACTACAAAAGGGGCGGCTGTCGATGTTGATCGACAGCTCGCCCCATTTTGTAGGCATGGCAGGGGGGTTGTTTCACAAATGGAGGCGTTCCCAAGCGAACGCTTGCCGTTTGTGGGCGGCCCCACTGACATCACCAGAGATGTCAGTGGGAGAGTTTCCGGCTCTATTAGAGCTGAAAGCTCTCCGGGGCTTGCGGCAGCCGAGACCCTACCTCAAGGGTCTCGTCGCAAGCCTGGTCGCATCATCCTGGTCGCTCGTTTAAGCTGTGGGTGGTAACCCACAGCCTAGCGAGCGGCCAGGAGGCCGGCTCAGAAAATGGAAGCGGCCGCCCTCATTCAGAGCGAGCGCTCGCATTGTGCGAGCGGCTCTGAATGAGGTCCATAGTGTATTTTGTGTTACAATCCAATATGTCTCCCGTTTGGAAAGTATGTTAATTCTATCTCCCCCTCTTTGATCTAATTTTACATGTTCAAGACCAAAAAATCTTAAATTGTGTAATTTGCTGGTTTGGCAAACTCTGAAATGCTGGAGAACACTATGGTTATCAATCAGGTTTTTTATATTCCTGGTGTGTTCCAAGACTCTGATTTTTAAAGATCGCTTAGTCTTTACAATGTATTTTTTCCCCACAACCGCAAATTAACATATAAATGACATATGTGGTGTTGCAATTTATAACAGTTTTTATTTTATATTCTTTTTTACTGTCATTTCCAACAAAGGTCTTTTGGCCTCTCAGGCCATACTGACACACTTTGCAAGAATTACACGTGAAAAATCCTTCAGGTTTGCTAAGAAAAGATAGTGAATTTAATTGATTCTTGCAGCTGAGTAATAAACTGGGGGATACAAAGTTCTTTAACGTTCTTGCTCTACTGAAAACAAGTTCAGATCTGTTGGGAACAACATAAGATAGCACCGGATCCATCTTAATCAAATGCCAGTGTCTATATATGATTCTTCTAATATCCTCACTCTGGCTGGTGTATTGAGTAACAAAGGGGCATTTTAATTCTGAACATCTATCCATAGTTTCTCCCTTTTTCTTATAAATTAATAAATCAGTCCTTTCAAGATTCCTAGCCCTCACAATAGCGGCATTAATTAAGTCAGGTGGATAACTTTTCTCAAGAAATCTAGTAACATAAATTTTAGACTGTTCTTCAAAGCTAAGTATACTTGTGCAGTTTTGTCTTAGTCTCACTAGTTGGGAGAAGGGAAGATTTCTCTTCCTCCACTGACTATAGTGGCAGCGTTTATAATCTAAATAATTGTTGCTGGTAACAGTTTTAAAATGGGTGGAAGTATTTATCTCTTTAATATCCCCCCGACAATCTTTTATACACAAAGCCAGATCTAAAAAGGCAATTTTTTCGGGTTGGAACTCAGACGTAAAACCTAAATTAAAATCTTTAACATTTAAATACTGTAGAAACTCTAGATATCCAACTTCAGATCCACCCCAGACTAGTAGCAGATCATCTATATAACGCTTAAATAGGATTACATTATCCATGAATGGGTTATTCACGTAAACATGTTTCTTTTCCCATTCACCGAGATATATATATATATATATATATATATATATATATAGCCACACTTGGAGCGCAAATTGTCCCCATTGCAACTCTGCATGTCTGCTCAGAAAATTCCCCTAGAAAGGTGAAGTAATTATGTTTCATGACAAAACGGATTGCACTCACTATAAATTAAATTTTTGCAGGGTACATGTCAGGGTAATTTTGTAACACATTCTTAATGCACTCAAGACCTTTCTCATGGGGAATTGAGGTATAGAGCGACTGAACGTCGATCGTACCCCATTTATAACTATTCCTCCATTGAAAGTCTTTCAAGATTTGTAACACGTGTGTGGAATCTTTAACAAACGAGTCTAATAGCAGAACATATTTTTTCAGATATATATCAATATATTCAGAAACTCTCGAGGTCAATGAATTTAAGCCAGGCACTATCGGACGACCAGGTTGCGATACTTGGTCCTTGTGTATCTTCGGCAGATGGTATATTGTGGCAATTCTTGGTGTTTCATTGTACAGATATTTATATTCATCATTAGATAGTATTTTATTAGTAAATCCCTTATCAAGTAAGATATTTAAGTCTACTAAATATTCTTTAGTCGGATCACAAGATAATTTTACATAGGATTTAGTATCAGATAACAATCTATTCATCTCTTGTATATACTTATCTCTATCCATAATAACTGTACCCCTCCTTATTTGCTTGCTTTATGACCAATTCTTTATTATCTACCAGTGCTTTTAGAGCTTGCATTTCTCCCTTAGTGAGGTTATTATCATTAGTCTTAACTGTATTACTAATTTTATCTAGATCTTTTTTAACTAATTTAGCAAAAAGATCCAAGCATGAACCATGTGATTCAACAGGGTAGAAGGTACTCTGTTTTTTTAAAGCAGATGAACAATCTCGATTGGTTTCCCAATTCTTTAAGAGAGCTAAAGATTTATTGTCATTCCGTATAAAATGTCTTTTTAATGTCATTTTGTGTATATATAGATTCAAATCAATAAATGTTTGGAATTTATTAATTCCTACCGTTGGGGCAAAACTAAGCCCTTTTTGTAATCGGCTGCAGGTTGTAGCTGAAATAGGTATCATGGATAAATTAAAAATACCTTTTTTAATTATTTCCTCTGGTTTGTTTGATTCAGCACTATTCCTTTTTGAGGGATTTTTACCCCCTCATTTAATTTAGTCTCTGAACCTCTTTCTTAATCCTTCTATTGATTGGTTTAATGGAAGCTTGTTGCGGCCAGGAAAGAACATCTTCTGACCCCTTCCTAAAAATTAGTTTGGTGAATTCCCATTATCATGTACGCTAATTAATGTTTGGTATCTTTTGGTTTGTAACGGGGAGAACTCATTTCTTCCCATATCAGTTTGTCTCCATGCTTTGTTTTTAGGAACTGTTTTCCAACTATATGGGGGATTATCTTTTCTTCTTACTTGGTTCCAATTATTAACGGCGGGTATATTTTTAAAAACTTCCCGTTTAAAATTATTTTTAAAATTTCTCTGTTGCCATTTATTACCATCATTATTTCTTTCATTCTTTTTAAACTGTTTACGAGCTATATGCCAGCTCCATACTTGTCCTTTGTCGTAATCATCCTTATCTCTTTTAAATTTGCTACTTTTATTTTCAACAATTTCCTTTTCAATCTTACTAATTTTATTTTCTATATACTCAGAGAAGTCCTTGAATTCTTCCATATTAGCAGATTCCACTAGTTTTTCTTCTACATCAATAATCTAATTTTCCACATCTTCAGGGGCGGATTGGGCCGCCCGGCCGGTTCCGGCTGGGCTGGTCTCTTTGTTCCCTGTTGGGGCTGCCACCCTTCATTACCCCTGCTCCACCAGCACTGGCTGGGCTGCCGCGATCGGAGCTTAGCTCCGAATGGGCAGCTCACTGATGTAAACATTTAAAAAAATGGCTGACGGGGGAGCTGCTGCACATGCCCAGCCACAGCAGCTCCTCCCATTAGTCTTTGCGGAGCCCTTCACTTACCACTGACGGCTCCGCCTACAGCTTGTCCCGCCCCCTGTCTGGGTACCTTTCCGTTGCTTGCCCTGCGCACATGCACACAGCACAGGAGCCGGTGCCAGGTGCTGTGCTATCCTGCACAGGAGCCGGGGCTGTCCTGCTATCCTGCCCTGCACATGAGCCAGGGCTGACTTGCTATCCTGCACAGGAGCCGGGGCTGACCTTCTATCCTGCCCTGCATATGAGCCAGGGCTGACCTGCTATCCTGCACAGGAGCCTGGGCTGACCTGCTATCCTGCCCTGCACATGAGCCGGGGCTGACCTGCTATCCTGCACAGGAGTCGGGGCTGACCTGCTATCCTGCCAAGTTCAGCCAATTCTGTAAGTCAGCCTGTCTGTTTCAACATATCGATCAATAAATAATATAATATATAAAAGCATAGCTGCAGTTACAAGAAAAGTAGTATTATATTTATATATATATATATAATATACATAATTTATATCATATATATATATATATAATGAGAATATATTATATATAGTATATATCAATTAATATTATATTATTATATATATATACGGGCCTATCCCTTAGGTGGCCATAATTATATATATATATACTGTATATATATATATATATATATATATATATACACACACTTTTTATATATATTTATATAATGTATATATTATGTCAATTTACTTTATAGACACATTTACTTTATCTAATATATATTAATATATGCAGTGTCTATCTATATAAAAAACATACAGTGGCAGTTTCTTTTTTGGCAAAGCTATTGATTCTGAGAAGACAGCATCCTGCCCCGTCACCAGACCCGCCCTTAACAGACCCCGCCCCTCAAAGACTCCACCCCCATTAGGGCTGCTTCCAGAAATTTCCGGGGCTGCTTTTCAGACCCAATCCGGCCCTGCACATCTTTAAGTACCTTTTTCTTTTCATACACAATCAGTCGCATTAAATTTAGGGCACATTCATCTAGGATCCTATGCCATTCCTTTAAAAATACGTAGTAGGGCTTGAAAACTATATAAAATGTGGTAGGACACCACGGGGATTAAGGATCACAAAAAAAAACACTTTTGGTCAGTCAAATGAATTTTTTTTATATATCTTAGAGGGGAATTCAATTGAACGCGCTATTGAATAGCACCTTAACAAGGGTGTTAAGGCACGTTAACCGGCATTCTCTGACCAAAGTGCCGGGCACGCGGCTGTTAGTGCAGCGCTATGCAGAAAAACTGCTGCGCGCCCAGCACTTTGGTCGGATTTCTGTTCGCATCCCCAGGGGGGTGCGAGAAGAAATCCTTATTGCGACCATAGTCGCAATAAGGTCCCTCCCGTCGCTATTCAATAGCGCGTTCAATTGAATTCCCCCCTTAGAGAGAAAGAGTGCTATTGTTTAGTGCATTTTCAAAACATATTAAAGAATATGCATAGAATATGAATAATATGATTAAAGGCAAAAGTGAAATCCCCCAGCCCGTGAAACCCTTGTGCTCGCCCTTGCTTGCCTTAGCTTCCCCACCAAAGGATGGCTAAAAAGCATGTTCAGTATTCTAATCAGTTACTTCTCTGTTCCATGACTGCACTTCTCACTGGTTTAGATTGTAGAGGTGCACTGTCAGTGATCTGATTAGCATGCAAGCTGGGCTGTTTAGCATGGCAGACTGGTTAGCATACAATCCTCCTGACCCAAGATGAAAATACTTTTTTCCCCTTTAGACTTTGCATAGCCTATAGTTATCCAGAGATGATCTATCTCGCAGGTCATAGGTCTGCTTCAAATCATCAGTATTATAAAACAGAATGACATAAGTTTCTTCTCTCTCTCTATATAGATATTAGTAATGATACAAATGACATATTTTTAACTCTGTTAAAGTGAACATCAGTAAAACAGTACTACCCAGTAGCATACTTGCCGACTTTGCTGCCCCATCCTCCGGGAGACGGCAGCCAGGTCGGCACAGAGGGGGCGTGGCGGCATATCCATTACAAGGGACCTATTTATTAAAGTAAATTCCTGTGATAATGATGTGCAAACTAACGCTGTAAACCATAGTCCTCATTACTCACAATGCGGACTGCAGCCTGAAGCAAGTTACCAAGCTCTGAAAAGGATAGGATTTTGGAACTTTGGCCCTGTTAGATTGATGATGTGATTCACAGCATAGTGAAGTGAGAGACGGGATGCAGTGAGGTGAATCACGTCACAATGCCTCCGATATTTACATGAAACTTGCTGCAAGTTCAGTCCCTAATTAGCACATCACATATTTGTTTCATGATGAATAGGCTCCTTCAGGATAAAGCTATCTGTGTTTCCTTTTTTTTTTTTTAACCAGAAGAGACCATTAATACTCATCAGAGGCTCTATTAGGATTTTACTAATTGTATTATTACTAGATTTAGTGAATACTGGATCTATTACTAACTGCAAAATAAGTTATGCTTTGGACCATATGAGGATGGATCTAATAGCAATGCCATGCATGGTGTCCTGGGGGAAATCTCTAGTATTCATGTGGAATGTCCTGGTACGATGTGTTAGCACTCCTGTTGATATCAATCTGTAGTATCGCACCAGGGACAATCATTTTGCATTAACAGGTTAATCCATGATTACCATTCTACAAATTTGTAATATAAGAAACACAACTCTGACCATATGTGCTGTAACGAGATACGTTCAATATCCCGGTGCAGGGGATTCCGGAACACAGAATGCCAGCGCCGGTATCCCGACACTTGTCGGCATCGGCATCCAGACCGTTAGTATCCCGCAGGTAAATAGCTATGTTAGGGGGAGGGTTATGGGTTGGGGTTAAGCACTAGGGGGTGGGTTGGGGTTAGGCACTAAGGGGGGAGGGTTAGCTGCTAGGGTTAGGCGCTAGGGGGAGGGTTGGGGTTAGACACTAAGGGGGGAGGGCTAGGGTTTAGGGTTAGGCACTAGGGGGAGGGTTGGGGTTAGACACTAAGGGGGAGGGTTAGGGTTTAGGGTTAGGCACTAGGGGGAGGGTTGGGGTTAGGCACTAGGGGGAGGGTTAGGATTAGACACTAAGGGGGGAGGGTTAGGTTTAGGGTGCAGGGAAGGGGAGGTTAGGTTTAGGCACTGGGGGGGTGGTTTAGGCACCGGGAAGGGATGGTTAGGGAGAGGGGGAGGATTAGGATACCGACCGCCACGTTGTTGTGATACTGGCATTGGGATTTTGACCGCCGGCATCCTGTACCCATCCCGCTCTAATAACTGACTGCAGTAGAATAAGGGCATATCCACACTGTTGTAAATTAATGGTGTGCTAACTAACAGAAAACACAGCACATTGTTTATGTACTTATTTTAGACACATTTCTATGCCTATTGTATGCATTTTCTTTCTTCGAATATTCAATTAATTGACCACATATTGCAAAGCATAAGGAGACATGCAGCAAGATGTATTTAAAATAACACAGAATAACATTATGGCATTTCAGCATAGGACTCTAAATCGGCCTATTAAAATTCATGTATTAAATTGTATAAGATTCTCATGCATTTTAAAACAGGTCTAAACCTAGATGTGCCCGAAGTAAAACTTCAGGATGTCACACACTATATACACAAGACAGCCTTTGATGTAGATCTGTGTTAGTCAGTATTAGTAATAGCTGGTATTGTGCTGGGATATTCTCTACTGAAAATCATAGTCATATTTCTTAGAAGCAACATTTATTTTCTTAATTGTGAAAAATAGTCTCCGAATAACTGAACTACGTATGTATTCATTAATCTATATCGTGTCATACAGTTTACACAGTGCTTTATAAACTTCCAGGAAACAGAACAAATTGGGAATACCAAGGAAATAACATTTGGATTTAGGTCTCTGTTGGACACAATAGCTTGCAATCTTTGTGGGTGATGGGAATCAGGGCTGTTAAAGTGAAAATAAATAAGCACATTTAACCATACATAAGCTAGCTTTAAAATAGTAAAATACACCAGATATCTCTTTAAGGGGCCTATTTATCATTAAATATTTGCAGAATATTCCATGAAAACATTAGTTTTTGGGGGATACCTACGTATATTAAGTAGCCCCTAAATGTACTGTGGAGGGATCGCAGCAAATATCTCTGATGAAGTCTCTCCATTTCCGCAAGCATCCACAACCCCTATAGATTTCTATGGGGAATGTATCAAAAGATGGCGTTGTGCCACTGCAGTCTATGGGCTACACTTTGCAAAACTAACCGAGAGAGGGTTCCATCAGAACCCTCCCAGCAATGGCCTGCCGCGCGTACATGGTCAGTAATCAATACATGCTCAGGTGGTCCCGGCGGTCACTTTACTCTGAGCACATCACAGGGTTGGGCTCCTTTCAGAGCTCTTGTCCCTGCATGTGCAGTTTAATACATTCTGGTGCTTATATCGCATACTGCAATGTGATCATAGGCACTAATATCGTGCCCAGATAGCATTACATATGTGATTATTGCTAAATGGGCCCCTCTGGGGGGTATTTATCAAAGAATGGAGAGAGAAAAAGTAGAGAGAAATAAAGCACTAACCAATTAGCTCCTAACCAGGGGCATCGCTATGGGTGGTGACACCCAGTGCGCCACTGAGTTAATATGAAAGGGAGTATGGGCTTGTGTTCGCAAGACCATGCCCCCTGATGTGTGCTGTTTTGGGGCTGTGACTGTTTGTCACACCCCCATTCTTGTCACACTAGGGGCTTGCCAGTGCTCCAGGAGCTGCTGGGCAGCCCTCAACCTCTACGGACACAGTGGGGTATTGATGATGTCATCCAATCACCGCTGCCACAGCGCTGTCTGGTGACACCATCCAAGGGCGTGCTGCTCTGCTATTTCATCCCTCGGATGGTGTCACCTGGTACAGCCCGCACCCCCCTAGTGACCCCACTGTTCCTAACTGTCAAATTTCAAACACAGCCATGATAGTTAGGAGCTGAGTGGCTGGTAGTTTATCACTCTCCAATTTATCACTTTCCAGAGCTTAGTACATCTCTCCAATTATCTCTTTCCACTGTATCTCTTTCCACTGTATCTCTCTCCATGCTTTTATAAATACCCCCCTAAAAAACAGACCTATTATTCTAAGTACTTAAACAATCGATGTCTGACTTGTGTTATTATAATAAAACAAAATGAGTGGTGAAAGATAATCACTTAAACCAAATTAAAGTTCTGACACACAAACGTGACTCCATTTTGCCTTTTTTGTTGTTTTAAATGACTATTAAATGAATGTTACCTTTGTTCCACATTCTGTGTAAAGCAAGAACGTGCTTTATTTTTTTCCTAGCTAATTGGAAGATAGAGAGTACATTAATCAACATGATTAAATGTTACGATTTCATATATTTCTCATTATGGCTCACATAATTATCTTGTCTAAAATGCAGATAACAATGCAGGTGTTTGTCCTTGTCGTTTCAGCTTCAAACCATTCAAGGCCAAAATCAAGAGAATGTACATTGTAAAGATAAATGTAGACAGGAACATTATAAATTATTAAAATATAAGAATATATATATAGCATTTGTGTAACTGTTTTCAACATAATAACTATGAGCCTTACAGAATTAGTAAGTAACCACAGGCATAACTATATTTTATTAAGGATTTATTAAGTTAAAAAGTTTGTTTTAAGAAGACTGTCTACAAAGAGCATTGAACTATTTTTGCAAATACAGTGCCAATTGTGTCCATACACCCTATTAGGAGCTTGGATGAGGCAGGATCCAGATCACAGGTGGTAGGATGCAACATTCGGATAATTTCAGAAATGTCTTTTACATCCATTGGGACAAAGCTGATCCATGAAAACAGGTGGCTTACACTGTCAGGCTTGTAAACTTGGCACTTCTCGGATGGCACTATGCACAGCTGCACATCACTAATTGAATATCTGATTTTCAATTTGTGATTGCAGCATCTCTTTATTTAAAGGACTATTAAAACCCAAAATGTAATCTTTGAGATGTAATCCAAGGAGCTGAAAAGCATTGCTCATTATGTGGGCAAAACAGTAGGATTTTTTCTGCACAAGACTGTAAATAATACTGAGTCAAAAAATATCTCTAACCTTCCACATTACAAGATAATACTCACAATGAGTGTTTAGGGTTAATGTTCCAACGTGGTGGAGGCAATGCTGGATTATCCACAAGTCAGTAGATGTGACTTCCTAACGCCTTGTGGTCACTATGGTGCCCGTCAGCCACCCGCAACTAGCATGTCTTTTCATTTTTTTAAAAGTCCAATTACAATTTAATTACACACCTCCTATGGGGACAGAAGCAGTCTCCTCATCCAAACTACTGTATATTGGCACTCGGCTGACAGGAACCTACAAGCCTAGGATCACTAACATGATCAGCAGCTTTCTTCTGCTAATGTGGAAGGCTATGCTGGGATCACGTGTTTGATCCCAGCATCAGCCGAGGTGCAGGGGCAGGCAGGGGGGATGTGTCCTCTGTGGGACACATCCGTTGCCGGCGCTGGGACAGTAATGTCCCTAGCGTCGGTGCAGATACCGCGGGCACCTGGTGAAGGGACCGCCTGGTCCCTTTCACCAGTGCCGGCGGTACTTTGGCGCCGGGAGAAGCTTGGCTCCGGGCGCAAGCTCAGCGGAGCTTGGCGCCCGGCAGCCAAGAAGCGGCGGGTAGCCGGCGCTGGGAGAGAGTACCTGCTCCCAGCGCCGGTCAGGCGTTGGGCGCGGCGGGCGTGTGGCTCTGGCCGCGAGCCAAACCTGGCTCCCGGGCCAGCAGCCAATCAGAGGCGGACGCGACGAGTCAATCGCGGCTCGCCGCGTCATAGCCCCGCCCACTCGCGCCGTCTTGTATTAGACGGCGCCGAGCGGGAAAGTTCAGTCCGGCGGCGGAGAGGGAGGAGAGAAGACCTCCCGAAGAGCGGAAGATCGGCGCGGCAACAGGGGCGGCGGCCGTGGAAGAGGCCAGAAGACACCGCTGTCAAGAGAGAAGACAGGCGGCGCCGGCTGGAAGAAGAGAAGAAGAGGCGGCGCCGCTGGCCAGGACGGGCCAGTGGCCGAAGAATGCGGTTGAGGACCGGAGAGTACTGCGGGGGTGGGAAGTGAAAGAGCGTCACGAAGTTCCCCCCCGCAGCCTCTTCCAACGAAGCAGGCAGGCCCTCCCTAGACCGCCGGGGTTGTCGGGCGCTAGGCCCGTGGAGCATTGTCGGGCACTAGGCCCGTGGGCAATTAGTCGGGCACAAGGCCCGGGGCACAGTAGCGGGCATTAGGCCCCATAAAAGGATCCCCTCTTAATTAGTTATAAGTGGCCTGGGTACTAGACCCAGGTCACTATATAATAAAGTAGGCGGGCAACTGCCCGAGCACCCAGAATATAAGGTGGTCTGGGCATTAGGCCCAGACCGCTAGGCGAGCCCCACAGACAGGCAGGCAAATAGGCCTGAGCCCCATAAAATGTGGTCTGGGCATTAGGCCCAGACCACTACCAGAGCCCACCGTTTGGCGTTAGGCCCAGGGCCCTGAGCCCATTAGCTGCAGTGCTAACAGAGAGGCGGATGATTAGAGGTGTGAGCAGTGGTGGAGAGCTGTACGGCTTCCACCCATGAGGTAGTGGTTTCCCCAGTCACCGAGAAGAGGAGCTGGCCAGCTCTAGGTAGGTAGCAGACATTTAAAGAGACAGTACCGTGTTTTGCTCTTGTATATTTGGTCTGTGATTGGTGTTCCGTGCAGGGCAAAAGTTTAGTTGTTGTTATATCTGTCGCACTACACACACCGTAGGTTGAGCGTGATGCCGTTTAGTATGTGTAGTTGCTTGACATAGGTTTAGGCCCTGCACGGCTGTGTTGTGTATCTCCTTACAGGGACCTGTAGGCGAGTGAGCGGACGAAGAGCAAGAGTGGACACAGTGAGAAATATCTGTGTGTACTGTCTCTCCCTGTTTGTTTGTCACTATCTATCTCTCCTTCCTTCTGGGCGGACGGTGAACCTTGCAACCCGGTGCAAGGACGGATCTTCACCTGGTGCGTGAGTACCGATAGGTGAAAATTCGGGATCTGAGGCCAAAAGTGCCAATGATGATCTTCACTTAAAACCTGAATTTATCCCCCGGTTCGGTAGGGCGCGTCGGTCGACGTGAGGAAGGACGGTACTCACCTCGTCTCCTTCCCCCTAGGTCATCGTGTCCGTGTTCTATTCGGAGGTTACAGGACCGTCTGCTCAACACACGGCCTGAAGGTGAGAGGGTGCGACGCAAGGTAAGTAACAGACGTACACCTGCACGGCAGCAGGCATTGCACCGCACCCGCCTCTCACACTTACATGGCTCCCCAACTGGCCACTGGCACTCCTACTCCTGCTGCAGTAAAGCAAAGCAGGCCCTTCACCAAAGCTGATGGCGACCAGCTGACTGCTACTTAAATGCAGTGAGCTGATCTTCTTACCACTGGCTCAGACATCTCCTATAGAAACCACAAGGGACTGATTGTTCTGTGCTCTACTTACAGAGACCGCAGTCCCCTACATCTGTAACCCAGCCATATACTCCTCCTGACCCCTATGCTAAGGAAAACTGAATCTAAGGGCCAAGCCAACCACAGGCTGCTTCTCGGTGAATGGAAAACTTGTTTATTGGTCACCTTCTACACTGTGGAGACCTAGTGCCTTTCCTAATACCATCATCTCCTCTCCCTTCAATCATCCTGACAATTGTGACATTCTGTATATACACCTGTGAGTACAGTAGCAGGCCTCCAATACATGTCCACGTGGGCAACATTGACCCTCTTTTAGCCACGCTGCTTTGCCATCATGTCATTGTAATTCCACAAGTAATTTACCTGCCACTTGGTGGCTTATAATGCTGTTACAGGCAAAAAAGAGAATGAGCCCCCCACCTTGCCACCATGATTCTGTAAAGCCAAATATGGGCTTTAGCCATCTCCAATCTCTCCATCCCCTGCAGTGGTATACACATACATATATATACACACACTCACACACACACACACACACACACACACACACACACACACACACACACACACACACACACACACACATGTGGGAGGCCCCAAATCAGCATCCTGCCTATGCCTCTAAATTCGCCTCTGGGTGGAGGGGCACTCTAGAGTTAAGATATTATCATAAAGTAGAAACAAATAGACATAGAACTCGAATGTTTGGGGCACAATGAGGTTAGATATGGTTCATTAAAATCGAGTTCAGCAGAAAATTTTTTTGTAAATACTCCAAGGTAAACATACCTTGTAGAATGAAAGAGTCCTATAGAAGCACTAAGAATAGAGCTAAATCAGTGTATAGTGGTGATCAGGGCCGTAGGGAGAGTGGTGTGGCCGGTGCCTCCGCACAGGGCGGAAGCGTCCAGGGTCACCAGCCACCCACTTCCCGGCTCCAGCAGTCTGCAGGAAGAGACCTCCTGCAGTGGTGCGTGGCGCACCAAGAACGCCGGCAAAAGGTCCCGCCCTCCCTCCACCCCCTGGATGGAAAGGTAAGTGCTCAGGAGGAGGTGGGGCTGGGTGGGAGCGCGAGAGGCGGCAGTGCTGCACAGGGCGCACTGCCGTCCAGATACGGCGCTGGTGGTGATATCACTGCAGTGAACAAGTGAGGGAGTATGTCCAAGTGATGGTATTGGTGAGGCGCAACATAACAATAGAAAGTGTGATATAAAAGTACAATAAACACTCAGATTATTATATTGTGTACCAGGGTCCAAAATAATTGCTATAGCTAACTTGTGTCCATGCTATTAGACCCCTTCTCTGAGTTCATCATGGCTACCTTTAGACACACTGACCTAGTAGCAGATGCTTGTACAGAAATACTTTCTAAAAGATGTGAAGCTGTCACTCAAACTGCCTGCTTAGTTATAGATGCACCAACCTAGTGGATTGAGTTAGAGCATGGTGGACATATATAGTTATGTATTAACATACCAGTTACTTCATTTACAATCTTTAGCTCTATAATATAGTTCTGCCTTGGATAGTGTTCACATCTGCGCGTGCGCCCGAATAGGGGGCATGGCCAAGGAAATGGGGCATGTCTTTAAGATGCATCCCTATTTCGTCAGTCTTGGGGGAGTGCCTGGCACTTACGGACATGCCGGGTTGCCCCCAAGCACTGCTGTCAATGTGAATGGATGCTGGGTGCATGCGCTCGGCACAGGGGCTGTGGGCCATGAGGCAGGGGCTGGGGTTTGTGAGGCAAGGGCTGGTGGTTGTGAGGCACAGATGCTGAGAGTTGTGAGGCATGGCTGGGGTTTGTGAGGCACAGGGGCTGAGAGTTGTGAGACACAGGGGCAGGGTTTGGGGCTGAGAAATGCAGGGGCTGGGTTTGGGGTTGAGAGACACAGTAGATGAGTTAGCAGCAGATCCTTTAAGTCCGGTAATTTGTGAGGTGAGGACTTCACTGCTCTAGTTTTTCCAGCACATCACACAGATGCTTGATGTGTGCAGTTTTTGGTCACGCCCCTGTTCTCATCATGCTGGGGGGTTGGAATGGATGAGGTGTGGCCTGTTCTCATCATGCTGGGGGGTTGGAATGGATGACACCACTGTATTTATATATATATATAGTGGCAGGGAGTACACGGGGTCACAAGGCAGAGGCAATACTCACCACCTGGTTACCTGGGTGTAGGGTAGTTGTCAAGTCCAGTCCAGGTCTTGCAGTATGCTGAGGTTCACAACCAAGCAGTCAGCAGCACCTGTGAGCTGGGCTTAAAGCTTTACTGCAAAAAGAGTACTGGGCTTCTGACGCTGGACAAACTGGCCAGGCGATAGGCGGCGGGTGGTGATTAGCGTTAGGGTGCCAGGACCTGGAAAGTCCACAGATCTTGTGCATGTTGGCTGTGAGCCAGAGTGGTAAACCTTTTGCTGTGATGGCTTCAATTTGTATTGTAACTGTGATCTGCTGTAATACTAGACTTGATACTTGCTGAGCAGTGGCCTGCTAAGTTGCAGTGAATAAACAGTCCACTGTTTCACCTTACCGCTTAACGTGGTCCTTTCCAAGTTGTCGCATTATATATATATATATATATATATATACACATCCCCCGTACGTGCCAGTTTTGAAAGAGTCACAGGGTGATTGTATCGGTTATAGAAGGCAAGATTTTGTATTTGTCTTTTGAATCCTGACGGAGGTTGTATAAACCGAAACGTTGATTTACTGTTGGAGGTCTCTGTGATCCCTTTTTATGTATCCGTGAGTGCCGCCAATTTCCAGTACATGTATTTTTTACTCTGTGGAGGGCACCGGGAAAATTGTATATTTTACAGCAATTGAGTACCGAGCATCAAGACTATTGTATATGTTTTGGGACTTTATGTTTCATATAGCTATGGCACCTATGCTATCTTTTTAATGGATACCGGTTGTAATGACCCGTTGGTGAATCGTATTACTTTTTTCTATTACACTGAGTGCACGTTGTGTAATAGTATAAGGATGACCGAGGCTTTGGATACAGATGTACTTGGACTATTGAATATTGATCTACCTCTGGGAGATACGCATTATTTCACAGATACAGATGTTGAGAAAATACTGTTTAAAGACAAGCTGACAGTTGCAGCTGGCAAAGATTCTACTGAGAGATTATTCTTGCAACTATTGAAAATGAAAAAGAGAGAGGGTGATTTTTACCTCCATGGTGTAAGTTTATCGGATTACTTCCATGAGAAGAAGATTCCTCGGGGCTTCAGAATAAGAAATTCCCCCACTATTGGCCGAAATAACTCTGATTTCTGCCGTAAGTGGGCAGTGATCCTCAATAGAGCTTCGTTTGCTTTAATACTCCTCGTCATAGAAGAAGCTTCTAGAGAACTTTTGCAAGTAAAAGAAAGAATTAAAGCCTTTGAGGATACTTATTTATCTGATTTACAGGAGGACACCACAGGAGATTGGATGGATGAACTTGCCTTGCAGGTGGATAAATACAAAAGAGATTTAATAAAATGTAAACAGGACAAGGTCGTGGTTGTTAACCGAGATTATGAAGAGAGACGGGTTTATACTAGGGGTGTGCACCGGCCACTTTTCGTGTTTTGTGTTTTGGTTTTGGATCTGGATCTTTCTTCGTGTTTTGGATCTGGATTGGTTTTGCCAAAACCACCCTTCCGTGTTTTGGGTTCTGGGTTTTGTGTTTTGGATCTGTATTTTTTTTTTAAAAAGCATAAAAACAGCTAAAATCACAGAATTTGTTGGCTTCTCTGCTCCTATGCTATTATTAACCTCAATAACCTTAATTTCCACTCATTTCCAGTCTATTCTGAACACCTCACACCTCACAATAGTGTTTTCATGTCCAAAAGGTTGCACCGAGGTAGCTGGATGACTATGCTAAGCGACACGAGTGGGCGGCACAAACACGTGACCCATCTAGGAGTGACACTGCAGTGGCAGACAGGATGGCAGTTAGAAAAACTAGGCCCCAAACTGTACATAATGCAAAGAAAAAAAAGAAGTGCAAGATGGAATTGTCCTTGGGCCCTCCCACCCACCCTTATGTTGTATAAACAGGACATGCACACTTTAACAAATCAATCATTTCAGCGCCATGGTCTGCCACACAACTGTGGCTGAAATGATTGGTTCGTTTGGGCCCCCACAAAACAAGCTGGCAATTAATGTGTCCCTGCACAAACTGGCTCTACGGAGGCAAGATGTCATCCTCATCCTCCTCATCCACCGATTCCTCACCCTCTTCAGTGTGTACATCCTCATCCTCACAAAGTATTAACTCGTCCCCACTTGAATCCACCACCACAGGTCCCTCTGTACCTTCTGGAGGCTGGTCTCCCTGGAAGAGCTGATAATTCATTTTGATGAACATCATCTTCTCCACATTCTGTGGAAGCAACCTCCTACGCCTTTCGCTGACAAGGTTCCCGGCTGCACTAAACACTCTTTCGGAGTACACACTGGAGGGGGGGCAACTCAGGTAAAATAGAGCCAGCTTGTACAGGGGCCTCCAAATTGCCTCTTTTTCCTGCCAGTACAGGTATGGACTGTCTGACATGCCTACTTGGATGCTGTCACCGATGTAATCCTCCACCATTCTGTCAATGGTGACAGTATCATATGCAGTGACAGTAGACATGTCAGAAATTGTTGCCAGGTCCTTCAGTCCGGACCAGATGTCCAAACTTGGTCCTGCCTGCCCTGCATCACCGCCAGCGGGTTGCTTAGGATACCTAAGTTTTTTCCTGGCAGCCCCAGTTGCGGGAGAAAATGAAGAAGGAGCCGTTGACGTGTCACGTTCCGCTTCAGCTGACAGTATGTTCACCAGCAGGTCTTTGCACCTCTGCAGGCTTGTGTCGGCCGGAAAGAGAGACACCACATAGGCTTTAAACCTAGGATCAAGCACGGTGGCCAAAATGAAGTGGTCTGATTTCAACAGATTGACCACCCTGGAATCCTGGCAAAGCGAATGAAGGGCTTCATCCACAAGTCCCACATGCCGAGCGGAATCGCTCCGTCTTAGCTCCTCCTTCACTTTCTCCAGCTGCTTCTGCAAAAGCCTGATGAGGGGAATGACCTGACTCAAGCTGGCTGTGTCTGAACTGACTTCACATGTGGCAAGTTCGAAGGGCTGGAGAACCTTGCACAACACGGAAATCATTCTCCACTGCGCTTGAGTCAGGTGCATACCCCCTCCTTTGCCTATGTCATAGGTGGATGTATAGGCTTGAATGGCCTTTTGCTGCTCCTCCATCCTCTGAAGCATATAGAGGGTTGAGTTCCACCGCGTCACAACCTCTTGCTTCAGGTGATGGCGGGGCAGGTTCAAGAGTGTTTGCTGGCGCTCCAGTCTTCGGCACGCAGTCACTGAATGGCGAAAGTGGCCAGAAATTTTTCGGGCCACCCAAAGCGTCTCCTGCACGCCCCTGTCGCTTTTCAGAAAATTCTGCACCACCAAGTTTATTGTGTGAGCAAAACATGGGACGTGCTGGAATTTGCCCAGATGTAATGCCCGCACAATATTGGTGGCGTTGTCAGATATCACAAATCCCCAGGAGAGTCTAAGTGGGGTAAGCCACTGGGCGATGATTTCCCTCAGTTTCTCTAAGAGGTTGTCGGCGGTGTGCCTCTTACTGAAACCGGTGATACACAGCGTAGCCTGCCTTGTAACGAGCTGGCGTTTCTGAGATGCTGCTACTGGTGACGCTGCTGCTGTTGCTGCGTAAGGTGATACATCTACCCAGTGGGCTGTCACAGTCATATAGTCCTTAGTCTGCCCTGTTCCACTTGTCCACATGTCCGTGGTTAAGTGGACATTGTGTACAACGGCATTTTTCAGGACACTGAGGACACTTTTTCTGACGTTTCTGTACAGTCTCGGTATCGCCTGCCTAGTGAAGTGGAATCTAGACGGGATTTGGAACCGGGGACACACTACCTCCATCAATTGTCTAAATCCCACTGCACTAATGGCGGATACCGGACGCACGTCTAACACCAACATAGCAGTCAAGGCCTCAGTTATACGTTTTGCTTCAGGATGACTGCTGTCGTACTTCATCCTCCTCGCTAAGGACTGTTGGAGGGTCAATTGTTTAGTAAAAGTAGTGGTGTTCCTACTTCCTCTCTGGGATGATGAACGACTCCCAGCAGCAGCAACAGCAGCAGCGGCAGCAGTAGGCGTAGCAATGCAGGATCCTCCAGAGGAATCCCGGATAGGAGAGTCAGTCATGCCAGTGACATGGCCTGCAGGACTACTTCCGATCCTGACTAAGGAGGAAATTGACGAGGAGGGAGTTGACGGTGTGGTTTGCAGGCGCTTGGATACAACAGGACAACGGGATTTAGGTGTCCCTGGACTGCTTACGGTCTTAGCCAAAGTTTCTGAACTTGACAGTAACTTTTTATGAACGCGCTGCAGGTGCCGTATAAGGGAGGATGTTCCTAGGTGGTTGACGTCCCTACCCCTACTTATTTCACCTTTACATATGGTACATATGGCAAGACAGTTGTTGTCCGGATTTGGATAGAAATATTGCCAGACCAAAGAGGTGGAATGTTTGGTCTTCTGCCCAGGCATGACCGTGATGGGCTTTTTCATCCCACGGACAACAACTGTCTCCCCCGGAGCCTGATTTAAACAAACCACATCACCATCAGAATCCTCCTCGCCAACTTCCTCCTCAGCGCCAGCTACACCAGTATCCTCATCCTGTTGTACTTCAACAGTGACATCTTCAATTTGCATATCAGCAAGTGGACTGTGGGTGCTCCTTTCAGCACTTGCAGGGGGCGTGCAAATGGTGGAAAGAGCCACCTCTTCCCGTCCAGTGCTGGGAAGGTCAGGCATCGCAACCACCACCACACTTGGACTCTCCTTGGGGATTTGTGATATCTTCTTAGAAAGCACAGTTCTTCGCTGTGCTTTTGCCAGCTTAACTCTTTTGATTTTTTTAGTGGGAGGAGGGCTTCCATCGTCATGTGAAGCTGAACCACTAGTCATGAACATACTAGGGATCGACCTTAGCCGTTCCTTGCCACTCCGTGTCGTAAATGGCATATTGGCAAGTTTACGTTTCTCTTCAGCTGATTTAAATGTCTTTTTCAAGGTCATTTTCCTGAACTTTGCCATTTGGGATTGTATGTGCCCTCTACTATGACATTGGGCATCGGCCTTGGCAGACGACGTTGATGGCATGTTATCGTCTATGTCATGACTAGTGGCAGCAGCTTCAGCACTAGGAGGAAGTGGTTCTTGATCTTTCTCTATTTTATTTTTATCGGAGAAAGTTTGGTCCTCCATTTATGTTATATCGATTTGATATATACGTGCGGCTAAACACAGAAAATAATTTTTTTTTTGGTTTGGACTGGAGTGTACTTTGGGGGTTACAGCACCCTTTAACGGTCAAGCCAGCCGGCCCTTATGACACAGGCGCACTCTTGGCACTACTTTGTTGATGCACGTGCGGCTACTGCGCACACAATTCACAAACACAGAAAATAATTTTTTTTTTGGTTTGGACTGGAGTGTACTTTGGGGGATACAGCACCCTTTAATTGTCAAGCCAGCCGGCCCTTTACTTATGACACAGGCGCACGCTTGGCACTACTTTGTTGATGCACGTGCGGCTACTGCGCACACAATTCACAAACACAGAAAATAATTTTTTTTTGGTTTGGACTGGAGTGTACTTTCGGGGGTTACAGCACCCTTTAAACGGTCAAGCCAGCCGGCCCTTTACTTATGACACAGGCGCACGCTTGGCACTACTTTGTTGATGCACGTGCGGCTACTGCGCACACAATTCACAAACACAGAAAATAATTTTTTTTTTGGTTTGGACTGGAGTGTACTTTGGGGGTTACAGCACCCTTTAACGGTCAAGCCAGCCGGCCCTTTACTTATGACACAGGCGCACGCTTGGCACTACTTTGTTGATGCACGTGCGGCTACTGCGCACACAATTCACAAACACAGAAAATAATTTTTTTTTTGGTTTGGACTGGAGTGTACTTTCGGGGGTTACAGCACCCTTAACGGTCAAGCCAGCCGGCCCTTTACTTATGACACAGGCGCACGCTTGGCACTACTTTGTTGATGCACGTGCGGCTACTGCGCACACAATTCACAAACACAGAAAATAATTTTTTTTTTGGTTTGGACTGGAGTGTACTTTCGGGGGTTACAGCACCCTTAACGGTCAAGCCAGCCGGCCCTTTACTTATGACACAGGCGCACGCTTGGCACTACTTTGTTGATGCACGTGCGGCTACTGCGCACAAAATTCACAAACACAGAAAATAATTTTTTTTTTGGTTTGGACTGGAGTGTACTTTCGGGGGTTACAGCACCCTTAACGGTCAAGCCAGCCGGCCCTTTACTTATGACACAGGCGCACGCTTGGCACTACTTTGTTGATGCACGTGCGGCTACTGCGCACACAATTCACAAACACAGAAAATAATTTTTTTTTTGGTTTGGACTGGAGTGTACTTTCGGGGGTTACAGCACCCTTAACGGTCAAGCCAGCCGGCCCTTTACTTATGACACAGGCGCACGCTTGGCACTACTTTGTTGATGCTCGTGCGGCTACTGCGCACACAATTCACAAACACAGAAAATAATTTTTTTTTTGGTTTGGACTGGAGTGTACTTTCGGGGGTTACAGCACCCTTAACGGTCAAGCCAGCCGGCCCTTTACTTATGACACAGGCGCACGCTTGGCACTACTTTGTTGATGCACGTGCGGCTACTGCGCACACAATTCACAAACACAGAAAATAATTTTTTTTTTGGTTTGGACTGGAGTGTACTTTCGGGGGTTACAGCACCCTTAACGGTCAAGCCAGCCGGCCCTTTACTTATGACACAGGCGCACGCTTGGCACTACTTTGTTGATGCACGTGCGGCTACTGCGCACACAATTCACAAACACAGAAAATAATTTTTTTTTTGGTTTGGACTGGAGTGTACTTTCGGGGGTTACAGCACCCTTAACGGTCAAGCCAGCCGGCCCTTTACTTATGACACAGGCGCACGCTTGGCACTACTTTGTTGATGCATGTGCGGCTACTGCGCACACAATTCACAAACACAGAAAATATATTATTTTTTTAGCACTTGGGGGGAGCACCCCTGATGGACAGAGCACCCCCTGGACAACACTGCAGCACTCCTTTAGGACTGGGACACTGCACAGGACTTTGGAGTGGACACAGCCCCTATGGAGAACTGACTGCACAACACAGTCCAGCCAGCCCCTATGGACTTTGAAGTAGTGGACACAGCCCCTATTAACAACAGCAGCACAGCACAACACAGCCAGCCCCTATGGACTTTGAAGTAGTGGACAACAGCAGCACTACACTACACTACACTACACAGCCCTAACTCCCACCCTCCCTCTTCACTGTCCACAGCCGAGTGAGAAAATGGCGCCGACGTGGGTACCTTATATAGGATCCAAAACCCGCGAGACTCGGAAGGCGGGATGATGACGTTTTGCCTCGATTTCAGATCCGAGTCAGGCGGGAAAAGTCGAGCCTGATTCGGATCGGACTCGGATCGGGGGGGCTCGGGGGGGTTCGGATTTCAGAAATCCGAACCCGCTCACCCCTAGTTTATACCTGGGCATAATCTCTCTAGTAGGACGTTGCTGGAGGATGAAGTTAAGGTCCTACAAAAAGGACTGAATTTTGTCCCGACAATTACATTTGATAAATTTAAAAGTAAAGTAGACGTGAGTCGACTTAATCGGCAATTGGGTTTAAGGGAATATTTTGGCAGTTCTCCTCCAACACGTGCAACTAATGAATGCCCTGTAAAAACCAAATCTAATTTTGATCCTGTCTCTGTGAGTCCCTCAATAAAATCATATACACGAGTGCTCAATAATCTGCTGGATGATAACACACTGGATCAGTCCTCTTATCCCTGCAATCTTACGAAACAGGAATGACTGATATTATAAAATGTATCTACTTACACTGATATCACTATCCGCCCCGCAGACAAGGGGGGGTGCCATAGTGATACAGAATACAATAGATTATATTGGTGAGGCTACACATCAACTCTCGGATATGAGTATTTATCATAAGCTTGACCGGGACCCCACAAGAATTTATCAGCTAGAATTAGCAGGGGTACTGGATGAGACACTTAATGAAGGTCATATTGATGGTAAGGTGGTCTGAGTATTGCCTTGTGAATTTCCTAAATCTCCTATTTTCTACACCTTGCCTAAACTACATAAGAACTTAAGCAGTCCTCTGGGAAGACCAATTATTTCGGCCCGGGGTTCCCTGTTTTATTATTGTGTCGAAGTACCTTGATTTTTACTTACAGACGGTGATTCAGGATGAACAGACATATCTAAAAGATACAACGACCTTTCTGAATAAAATTCAGGAGTTACCAGTTTTATCCTCAACCAGTTGGTTATGTACCATAGATGTAGTCTCTCTCTATACAAACATTCCCCATGAGAGGGGGATACAAGCGACAGAACAACTCATCAGGGATAGTCCTAATTACTTCCCATTATTTCCTTCTTTATTGCATTGTTAAAGCTGGTCTTACATCGCAATAATTTTTCCTTTAATGGGAAAATGTTCCTGCAACAACTGGTGTGTGCGATGGCTTCCTGTATAGCCCCCACATACGCGAATGCATTTATGTTCGCAGTAGAAAGTAATCTTGTTTTCACAGATGAATATCGACCTCATATCACTTTCTTCACGCATTACATAGAAGACGTGTTCTTAATTTGGACAGACACTAAGGACAATTTTGAGAAAATGATGCTGGCAATAAATTCTGCTGATGATAATATAAAATACGCTTATGATATTCAAGATAATTGCATACATTATTTGGATGTGAATGTCTCATTGGTGGAAGGCAAATTGAAGACCACGTTATACCATAAACCCACAGATTGCAATAATCTATTATCAGCAGCTAGTCATCATACAGCTCCACTAGAAAGAGGCTTACCCTTTTCACAATACTTAAGGGTACAACGTATCTGCAGTGATGAAAGTGATAAAGTAACACAGATGGACTTAGGGCCTGATTCAGAGCCGCTCGTAAGCAGCCGCTCACTCGCTCCGAGCGATGTTCGCACATCTGCGCATGCATATGGGTAGTAATGCGCATGCGCCAACCAGTCATTGCGGTCGGAAATCGTGCGCTCGCAAAACAGCGAGGGCCTGCTAATTTGAGTGACAGAATGAGGCGTTTGTGGGTGGTAACAAGGGAAGGTGCTTGAAAACGGGGAGTGGAGATCCGAACGCAGGCGTGCCAAATGGTCAAAACGGGCGTTTAATGGGAGTGCATAATTAGTAAGGGAGTGTCATCGACCACGTCACTTGGTTGTCTTTTAGCCTGACCTGCTCGCAGTGATTGCGGGAAGTAAAACCTACCACAAGCACTGCGAGCAGTTCGGATGCCTTTCGATGTACTCGATTAATCTAATAAATAGCGGAGATGACATATGATGCGAACGGCCAGGGGGCGTCTTTACAAAATAGCGAGCGCATGTTTAGTTCACTCGCTCAGACTTAGAGCATGCATATAATTCACAGTGCGCGTGCACAAGCCATTCATTGCGATCTGATTTTGGTAGCTCGTAAGCCACTATCAGGTCACTACTTTGAGTGACAGATAGTGCCGTTTGTGGGTGGAAACAGAGGAGGGTGCTTGTAAACGGGGGAGTGGATGTGCGAACACAGGTGTGTCTGGCCGCCAAAATGGTGTTTAAAGGGCGTGCATAATTAATAAAGTAGCGTCACCTGCATGTATTTCAGCCAGCGCTGATCGCTGTGCTTGCGGCAGGCTAAGGCAACCCCAAGGGCTGCGAGCAGCTCCGATGGCTCACGATGGTCTCGATTGATCCTTCATTTCCCGGAGATGACGTGTGTTGCGAGAGGCAAGGGGGCGTCTTCAGACATTTGCGAGAGCACTTTGCCGTAGCTCACTAAAACATAGTGTTCGTCCTTATGCGACGCAGTGTGAGTGCTTCATTTAAATATCCGGCCTCTTTTTGCCAGCGAGCAATCACATCTTGCGAGCGGGTCTGAATGGGCTCCTAAGAGAGGCCAGGAATAAAGCACTAGCGATTCCCCGTCAGGACACACTCTGTCAATCATCTAAGAATAAACAAGACAATGCGATTGTTTGGATCAACAATTTCTCTGTAGCCAGTGACAAAATAACTAGCACAGCAAAAATATTGTGGCCAGTAGTTAGTACGGACTCTGATTTACCTTTACTAATGGACACAGGGGCTTCTTAAGAGAGGAGGGGGCCCGTGTGCACTCCCCATGCGAGCCCCCTCCTCTCTCACCAGTGGCCGGCAGCCGACTGACACAGCTAGCCAGCCACCGGAGCCTTAGTAGACTCCAGGCACTAGAGTGTGCCTGGAGTCTACTGCGCATGCGCAGAACGCCGGAAAATGGACACGGTGGCCATTTTTCTGGCGTTCTCCGCGTGCGCAGTAGACTCCAGGCACACTCTAGTGCCCGGAGTCTACTGCGCATGTGAAGAAAACTGGAAAAATGGCCACCGCGTCCATTTTCCGGCGTTCTGAGCAGCACAGACACCCGACGTTGGACCACGGACATATAAGTCTAAAATATGCAGTGTGTGCAGTGCGGGCCCCCCTGGACCCATTACAGATACGCCACTGAATGGACACCAAACTTTTTCCTTGCTGTAAGCGGGGAAGGAGTTTAAGGGACTGGGTGGTACATACCAATGTAAGTGAGCCTAAAATGGTAACGGCTAAACATTTTCTTTCTAAAAAAAAGGTCATTTTAAATGTGTACGCTGTGTAACCTTTGGCTTTTTGGAGGCGGGTGATGTTTTTCCACACCCACATTCAGGTAAGAAAATCCACATTAAGTATAATCGGAATTGCATATCATGCTTTGTGATATATATTATTAGATGCCCCTGCGGTTTGTACTACGTGGGGAAGACCCAAAGAATGTTTAAGGAGAGAATGGCTCTGCATCGCAGTGCCATTAGGTCCTCCTTAGATGGTAAGGACAACGAGCAGCCTGTTGCAAGGCACTTTAAACAGTGTAGCCATCCTTTGGCTACAGTAAGATATAGGGGTCTAAGATGATAGACCATGTGCCAGAGAATAGTAGAGGAGGGGATCGCTCTAAAATCCTTTTACAAAGGAAAGCGTGGTGGATTCATTACCTGAATACCGTCAAACCTTTTGGCCTTAATGACAGTTTTTCATTAACTTGTTTTTTTATGAATGTTTCTCTAGTCGTGTATAATACACTGTGAGATACTTTTTGTAACATATATAGAATTATTATCTATGTGCTAGTTTGCATTACGGTCTGTTGCCATGGTGATGGTATACACATTGTTGGTTACTGGATACCGGGTGGCTGTCGTCACTTCCGTCACTTGTGGCGCAATTGATGACGTCAGCATACATCCTCCGTACATGCCAGTTTTGAAAGGTTCACAGGGTGATTGTATCGGTTATATAAGGTAATATTTTGTATTTGTCTTTTGAATCCTGACGAAGGTTGTATAAACCAAAACGTGGATTTACTGTTGGAGGTCTCTGTGATCCCTTTTTATGTATACACCCCCTTATTAGAAATTACACCCCAAATCAGAGTCCCTCTGCCTCATAAAAAATTGTACCATGTGAAATAGTAGCATTACTTACTTTTTAAATTGCTACCCTCCTATTGTGCATCTGACAATGTGACACGTGTTTTATAGGAATCGGTATGTAATGTCGGCGGCTGTTAAATACCGACAGCAGCAGCCCAATGGTTCAAAATCCCGACAACTGAAGGTAAGTACCCTAATCCTACCCTCTTCCCCCCTTAACCCTAACCCTCCCTTAGGGGTGCCTAACCCTAACCTCCCCCCGTTAGTGGCTAAACCTAACCCCCCCTCCCTGCACCCCAAACCTAACCCTCTCGGGGAGGTGCCTAACCCTAACCCCCCCTAGTGGTGCCTAAGCCTAACACCCCCTTCCACTACCCTAACCCTCCCAGGGGGTGCCTAACCCTAACTTCCCCCAGGGGTCCCTAAACCTAACCCTTCACCTCCCCCCTCCCCTCGTGGCTAGACCCTAAGACTCCCGGGATACCTTAATTCGGTATGCCGGGTGTTGGGATGCCGTAGTGGGGCTAATGGTAGGCATTGGGATTTCGACGCCTATTTTTAGTCCCATGTCGGGATGTAAGTGTCGGGATATCGGCGGGCGGGTTAGCGCCCTCCGGTATCCTGACTGCATCCCGTTTTATATCCATGGGTACTTTTTTGCAGCCACATTGCTAATTATGATTTTTTAATTATCATACAGTACAATTGCTTTCTTATGAACATAATTATAAATGATAATTTTTTCTTTTTTTTTAACAAAAAGAAAAAAATTTATAACTTTGTGTTTTCAAATTTGAGTACTAATTCATTTTCAACTATGTTACCTATAACTTTCTGGCTGTGCATCTTCTTAAAATGCCATTTTAGTGACAGTAAACTGGCAGCGATCTACAGTACATGAGGGGTGCAAGTTACCTTGCATCGGCGCGGAAACGCCAGCAACGGCACTGCAATTCTCCCCGTCATGGCCCAATCTCAGCCCGAACGCGCACATTTCTGTATGCAGCCCTACAGGGTTGCAGAAAAAAGCACCGAGTCCGGAGCTACCATAAGTGTGTCATATAGCCGCACTTACTAGTGCCACGATGGGACTCGCGGCTAATTGAAATCCCCCCTATGTTTGTTTTTATGCCAGAGCAGACAACAGTCCTAGATTTACCCGCTATTGGCAATATCAGGAGACACAGAAACATATAGATAACATTTGCAAACATTCTCCTTGTATAGTATTCTCACAATTTTACATTATTAATAGCACAATCTAACATTTACAGCCCATTGATCAGGACCCATTGCCACATCGCTCATGTCTCTTCTGGCACACTACCTTGTTATGTGAATATTCTAACAGCAATCGTTTATATCTCGGAGATACAAGCAAATAATGATAGTGATCATGTAATGTGAAACGCCCTGGCAACTCTAATGAGAGAATTTCAGACAGACAGAAAGGAAAACTGACATTAAAATGTTCCTCTCCCACTGGGGTTATTTTTCCTTTACATGGGTTCAAACGTAAACACTAAAATATTAATAGCACCTCGCAGGTTCTCAGGAGTCTGTGATAAGCTGTTTTTCATAGAGTGGAAATGGCTTTAGAAGTACTGACTAAAAAACGGATAGCGCATAACATATTCAGCTCCATTCAATGAAAATGTCATTCAATTTAATTTGTATAAGCAATTTAATTACTACATCATTATCACATATAATAATGCAATACAGTTTTATTAATCAAACCACACACAATGTAGGATTGCTTATGTAGACTTAACTATTGTCCTTCACAAAAAATATTGTTTTACTACAGTATCTAACCTATCTACTTGTGAATGTGAGATTTCAGAAAACGTACCAATTCAGTTAGAGAATAATTATCCAGGTTTACATATTTACCTTTCTCCATATGGGATAATGGGATATATATATTATCAAAATATATATATACCCATGCTTTATTATTAAAAATCACACCCCAAATCAGAGTCCCTCCCCCTTATAAAAAATTATACCATAGATCAGCATCCCCGCTCACTCATAACAATCATACCCTAAACCTTCAATTTACAGGCCATCATTGAAAAACATGCCCCACGTCTGCAATACTCCCACTCACTGATTAGAAACTCTGCACTTTCTTCCCACACACTGTTAAATATCAGATCTCAGATCTATGTGCAGTGACAAAATGAAATGTCTAATCTTCACCTGGTTGCCTTTGGTTGGTTCCGCCGTCACAGTCCATTTCCTGACTCCTACAGTTTGATAAGCTCTGTTTGGTGGATTGTTCCAGACATCCACCAATCAGTTTCTGAATGCATCCTACCACTGTGATTGGTGGATAGCCAGAGCCATTAACCAACCAGCATCACACTGCAGCACCCCACTGACTGCAAGCTAACAGAGTGTCCAACCACTGGATGCTGTGACTGCACTGCAGCCTGCAGAGAGTGTCTGTGACAGTGACAGGCAGAAGATGCTGCCCGACCGCTCTCTTTGTATTTACAAACACAGGCGGCCGGGGAACGGCCTCTTCAATTGTATGTCTCCCTGCCCTGCCCGCCTCTGGATGTTTCTGTGATCCATCGGGGGGGGGGGGGGGAGTTCAGGTACTCAGACACCCCCTCTGTGTGCACCATTGAATGCAATCATGTATGTTACTGACCCTGCCCGGTGCCTGTAGGAATCAAACAATCCATACTTTGCTTTTCTGCAAAGCAAGTCTGCCAAACTGTCAGTCACTATCTACTTACTTACTAAGAGAAGGACCTGTCTCCTAATATGGCAACCAGCCGCAGAGGAGTGAAAATGGGTATGATGGACATATGTAGTGAAGTACGAGGGTGATTCAATAAGAAAGGTAACAAAACCTCTCACGTGTGTAATATTCTCTATTTCATTCTAATTTCCCGCCAGGCCAAAGAAGTTAGACAACTGCTTCCCCTCACAGCCATTAGACTAAGTCTCATATCAGTTATACTGTCCCAACATCAGTTGCAAGATGGTGGGCTGGTGGAAGCATGGTCAAACATTGAGGTACATAGCGTGATAAGGTTTCTGTGTCTAAAGGGCACATCAGCAGCTGAAGTTCATCGCCAACTTGTTGAGGTGTACAGTGATAACATCATATCACAGAAACAGGTTTGGTGCACTGCTTTTTATCGTTACCTATTTAAAACCTCTATGCAATCTTGTCTATACCTTCTAAAATCCTGCCTATACCTTCCAAAATTGTCGCTATTTAGCGTAATGAGTCGCACAGTAAATAAATGCTTTCAGACTTTGAGTGTGGTTCCAAAGCACAAAAAGTTATTATTCAATATAAAAACAGATGGTTACACACTGTGATCTAAAGACAATTAGCGCAAATAAATCATACAGACCCAAGGTACAGTTGTTACATACGCACGCGCTCCTGGCCCAGATACTGGCATCAGCAATAGCAAGCAGCAAGAAGTCAACAGCACAGCAAGAAGACTCTCTACTGGAGTCAGAGAGCACACATATATACACTTGCAGTGATAGGCAATACAATAGAACAGATTGGCATGATTCCATTGGTTCTTCTTAAAGGTGCTTTTGTTACAGGATAGTTCATAGTTCAATTCAAATGGACACAAGTCAGCCTCCAACAACCCTTTGTATC
This sequence comes from Taudactylus pleione, assembly GCA_031769625.1. NCBI lineage: Eukaryota > Metazoa > Chordata > Amphibia > Anura > Myobatrachidae > Taudactylus > Taudactylus pleione. The sequence continues at coordinate 52,267,726 of JAUIMM010000015.1, forward strand.
CTTTTTCCCGCTGCATGCTAATCTAAGCTGGTAACACTACAAAGTACATTTTTATGTTCTAACTCTTTATAGTCCATAGTTTGCAGACGCATGTTGCGATCTTCTCATCGATGATACCGGAAATCTGTTGAGACACAGTGGATCAGTACAACACCAAACACGGTCTGCTTACCATGTACTAAACCTTAGATATCAAATAACCTTTATTTCACAACATTAATATAATTACTGAATAAACCTTGAATATTACACTTTAATACTAGGGAATCTTTTATGTAAGTGTGCAGTGTGTAAGTATTGGGGAATTGGGAAAAGACGCTAGTTAGAGCTGTGCAACTATGTGTTTTGTGAAGTACACCATGGTACATCTTTTGCAGGTTTAATCAGTTTATATGTTTTAGTGACTGTCTGTATTTATGTGGTGAGGACTTTTAACTTCTTTCTATTGCGTGGGAATCGCACTACGCTATATAATAGCATCGCCGTATGTACTTATAATGGGTGAGAATCACTAAAATGGCGCTCGGCGGCCAGTCGCAAAATGGTGTCTCATTGCCATTTGCAAAATGGTGTCGCACAGATTTAATTTTAAACCGACTCTGTCTCAGCCAATTATCCAGCTTTGACAGTCCACCCTTTGATAGCAAACTACATGCTATCATACTCTGACTTTAAAATTAATTTATGCTTACATTATGACATATTATTCAATGTTATATTATGGGATGGCACAAGGTGGTTCTTAATACATCAATAATGTGTCTCTAGGAGGGGACATAAAACTACCCCTATATGCACTCCGCGGATCTTGGAAGATTATGGGAAAGATGTGGGGATGCACCAATCCTATAAAGAAAGTCTTGGGGGGGAATAGCGACTTACATTATTTAAGATGTTTCAAATTTACATTTTAATAATACATTTTATGCATGTCTAAATCTTATACATTATACGATGGTACCTTCTAGTCCAGGGTTGTAATGCAGACCTACATTTACCTCAGTATTCATATTGTTACTACTGACCACCATCATAATTTCATTCCTTTGATTCACCTTATCTTTACATTTTCCACATTTCAACACAGTAGGAACACACCTAACACATATGCCAATTACTATGATGACAACCAGTATGAGGATCAGGAGTTTACCTATGCTCGCAATCATTTCCTGGACCCACTCTTCTAGATCTGAGAACCATTTCACTGGGTTCAACTATGAAACCCATTCCTCTACCTTCTCCTCTACTTCAGCCACTGAAGCATTATGGTTCTTTCAAAATTCCCATTTCAGCTGCAGAATTTCATCCATCTTCCGGGTATATCACCTCCTTGGGATCGCTGGTTTTATCGTTTGTAATGTAATGTAACACTTTACTCTGAATTGGGTGGCCAAAGTTACGCAATACCCTCCAGTGACAGCTGTTAAATAATTTAAGACTAGTCTGTGTTGCACCAATTCTTCTTGTACACTTGCAATTCCCTACCTGTATACCTGAATGTGTCATCATACATCTCAGTGATATTATCTATTAATTTAGCGAGATCTTGGATATATCTAAAATTTAGTGTACCCCGAGCGATCCTGGTGGGATCCAATGCTACCAAAACTTGAAAGCCAGTCGTCTCACTAATTAACTGTGTGGCTTTATGCACGTCAACAGGTATCATATTTCTTTTGTCTCTATGTTCATACTGTGTGTGAAGATATGGTGATGGTGTGTCTTTATGAATACCAAGAATTTCAAAATGTGTAAGGGTCATAGCCTCTGGGACTACTCTTCCCAGGTAACACAAACCTTCAAAAATCGGAGAAAGCCAATTATACGCTTTCCTTCCACATATAAAATACACATCATCGGTGAGAACATAAGGAATAGAATGCATCATAATCATCCACCACATTTCCCTAACAAATGATCCTATCTCAAGTTCTCACATCTGGCTAATACATGTTTCTGGTTGTATAACTCTGGCACAGTACCCTTCTGATACTCTGCCAACCATTTCTTTGGTGTTACTCAGTGTATATTTATACCGGAAATGTCTTCCATCTGACCTAATTGTGCGTAACAGTTCATAATTCATAGGCTCACGGTCAGCTCTTTGTGAGAAGGTCATCGTCTGGTTTTTCTCAGTCACCTCCCAACTTCCTGGTTCAATGGAGTTGGTGAGGTTTAAACATAAAAGTGTTTTATCTGCCTGGTACTGGTGGAGTTTAAAATGGGGTGGTTTGGTGTTAAGAAATTTTCCATCCAGTGTCTTCCCTTTTTGTAATTCTAACATTTCAGAGATATTTAATGGGAATGGCACTAATCCCACATTATGGTGTCCTTGGGGCACGTGGGAGCACATCCAACAGTCGGTTTGGTAAAAATTTTGCCCACCATGGTGTGATAATCCTCTAAAGGATACCCACCCCAAAACTGATTATACTTTGGTTGACACTTTTGGATGCATCTCTCGTTGACTACGGACCCACAGAACTCACACATACAATAATCCTCAGATGATAAACCTTCACACTGTCTCCGAGTATCCAAAATAGCAGATCTCTTAACAATTACTGTACTAAGATTGGTCAGACACTCCCCTGATTGGCATAGCACTCCTCCTCTCGACTCCACTCCATCAATACTACCATTAGCTCCCATCTCCTCTATCGGTCCCCCGTCACAGAAACCAGAAATCCCCAAACAAACCAGGAAGATGGAAACTCTGGAAGAGAATACAAAAATGAACACAGCAGACCAGTCCATTGCAATAGCAAGGACCCACAAATTTCTTTAGCTCAGATATCTCACTGCGACCTTTTAACCTTCCCGTCACAAGCTCGCGATCGACAGGTAAACGTTATCTGCATCGTCTCCGCCTTGTTTCTCCACCGGTTGGTTGACCTTCTTGCAGTGAGTGGAATGGACCCAGGTATCTCTCTTGGCCACCTTCAGAGATGTGGTACTCATCAGCAACACCTGATACAGACCTTCCCAATGATCAGTCAAACACCCTGAATGCAAGAATATTCAGATCATAACATATTCTCCAGGTTCAACATCATGACAGTTTGTTTCAGGCATATCATGGGACAACAATTTCAGTTTCTGCTGTTACTGTTTTAACTGTTTACTCATTGTTATAAGATACCTTACAGTTACCTCATTGTTACCTTTCAAGTCTTCCTGTAGACTTACAATCAAATGAGGTTGTCTACCAAACAGTATTTCAAAGGGGGACAGATTTAGAGGGGGTCTAGGAGTGGTCCTTATGCTATGTAGGACCAACGGTAATGCTTCTGGCCATCCTAGTCCAGTTTCTGCCATGACCTTACTTAATTTATTTTTAACAGTACCGTTCATCCTCTCCACCTTGGCACTGGATTGCAGTCAGTAGGGAGTATGAAGTCGACTATTAATACCCATCAGTTTACACATATTTTGAAAAACATCACCTGTGAAATGAGTACCCCTATCACTCTTGATAATTTTAGGGATACAGTATCTGCACACAAATTCCTGAACAATTTTCTTGGCAGTAAATGCAGCAGTATTAATGGCAGCTGTGTATGCCTCAACCCAATTGGAAAACACGTCAGTGCACACTAACATACTTGAGATTCCTGCAGGGTGGTAATTGGATTAAATCAATTTGTATTACCTGGAAAGGTCTGTCAGTCTGAGAAATGTGGGATGGTTAGGTAGGGATCGTTTTCCCAATGTTTTTCCTCAAGCAGGTCAGACAGGACATTGCTCTCTTTGCCGCTTGAGAAGAAAAACCCAGTGCGCACTAGTATGCTCTCACCAATTTACACATACCTTGCTTTCCCAAATGAGTCAGACCGTGTGCTGCCTCAGCCAGGCTTGGGTAGTATGCCTTGGGAGCCACTGGCTTACCTTGTCCGTCTCTCCAGAGTCCAGAGGACTCTTGCCCACATCCCTTGGACCTCCAGACTGACCTTTCCTGGATAGAACACAAATTTTGCATCTCAATTAATTTCAGCATATCAATTGTTTGAAAAGTCATGATTTGTTCAGTTGGTACATTCATTTTTAACGGCTTGTCAAAGAAAGAGAATAGAAAGAACTCTGTTTGGTGAGCACTCTTTCTATAGAAAATAATGAAATCTTAACTTTTAATCAATATATTAAAATAGATAAGTAAGTCAAACATAGACAGACACAACATCGAATGAGGATCCACAATACATCAAAGTGTACACATCAAACAAAACAGAAAATTATACACAATGTAAATAACAGTAACAGGAAAGTGTCACTGTGATAACATCACTTATGAATCCATCTAAATTGAAGCAAAATATTTAATTTTGGAATATATGTATATATATATATATATATATATATATACACATATTAAATGTATCTGGTATTATTATTAGGAATGTGCAATGTTAATACACAGAGTGTCCTTGATGTCATACATTCAGATACATCAATAGATACTTTAAAATAGAGAGGTAAATCAAACATAGACACACACAACATCGGATGAGGATCCACAATACTGTATATCAAAGTGTACACATTAAACAAAACAGAAAAATATGCACAATGAAAATAACAGTAATAAGAAAATGTCACTGTAATAACATCACTTATGAATCCATCTAAATTAAAGTGAAATGTTTGATTTAAGAATATACATATATATACACACACATATTAAATGTATCTGGTATTAGTTTTAGGAATGTGCAATATTAATACACAGAGTGTCCTTGATGTCATATATTCAGATACACCTGGTGTTGAATTCAAATCTCCTCTCTTCATAACACTCTAAATAGCAGTCTCTGATCAATTCAACACATAAAATAGACCATTTCCGAGTATAACCCTCTATTGTTTAAATAAATAAGGACATAGAAAACATGAAATATCAGTAGTCAGGATATAGTACTACTATTCCTCATTCTTCTGCTCCCCACCTGTGCAAAATGCTATTTGTGAGGAGTGAGAGATTACCGGAAAGCAGTTTACCCCTAGAAACAACAGAATAACAGGGACGTTGCTCAGGTTTCATTTCTGCTTTTGGGTGTCATACTGTCCGCATTGGACACTCAATGAGAGAATTACTGGCTGGAGATAGTCCTCAGTTAATAGAGATAAAGATAAACAACATACTAAGATAGATGATATCAGGATAATACGATCCAGCTGTATTCAGATCCAATATGTGTTTTTTATTGCTGCTGTTTGTCATGTTCAAAATTGAATAATTAATACATATAGACATTAATTATGTAATGTTCAGCACACCATAAATAGTCATGTTATACATAAAAAGTGGCCAAAGAGACTCAACAGTATATGTAGTATTCGATATTCATCAATTATATGTACACGAATATCATACTGGTGAGGTCTATATATCCTAAAATAATCTCCTCCCAGGTAACATCTGAGTATTCAGCTCAAGAATTATAATGGGTGAATGATCCACTTGTTATAATAAATTAAACGCCTATACAAGTGTGGAAACACCCCTGATGCAAATCGGGAGTATTCTCACAAGAAAATATATACATATATTATACATCTAAATATATTCAATACTGACAAATCTTAAATAATATATAAATCACGATATTAAAGATGCATGTTTTGTACATCAAAATATATTCAATATTGACAGGTCATTAAATAGAAAAAGTAGATTCAGTAAAAGGAGGGGATAGACAATAGTACAGTGCATAAGTCAGGTGCCTGATTATATAACAAGTGAAGGTCTGAACTCAGTAGTGCTAAACATAACTATTACAACATAAATTCCATTAGTAAGTAATGCATAGCATGACTGCCATTACATGAGATAAAATATAAACATAATTGTTTCTAAAGGCAGAAAAAATGTATTAACTATAGAATTGATATACTGCTACTGTCCTAATAGTATAACCTTGTGAGGGTAATTGGTCGACTATGGTTTACTGGAATCGGGACAGACATAGAGCGTATGCGTCCATCATAGCGGGGGCGCGCACAATCCAACAAAATAGATAAGTCACAATGAATCAATAAACTCCCGAACCGGGTACAAACTGCTAGTGAGGGTGCTGCGCCGTGTAGCCACAAGCGTCCATCTGTCCCGTCCGTCCCCGACGCGCATTTCGCTATTGAGGATTGGTCACGAGGGTGATCACATGTGGCAGAATTCCTGTTAAATACAGGTGTGTGTTTGACTGACCAATCAGTTCCGTGGATTTAGACTGACACATATACAACTAATCAGTATGTCGGTTCGCTAGAGGTTTATTATAGGAACAACTTGTCAAACAATTAACCCTTACTAATACCGGAATACCCTGCCAAAAGCAAAGCTGCAGATATTCATTCCTAAATGTAGCAATCATAAAATGTGTACCAAAGATAAAACTGCAGATATGCATTCCTGATACAAGATATAATGTATGAGATTGTGGATTGTAGAGAAAAGGAGTACACCTCATTGGTACGTATCTAACATCATCCTTAGCTGTTATAATTATACAAAGGCTGAGCAGATTAAATCAGTATATTGAAAAAACAATATATTCATAGTATCAATATGAAAGATGGTTAAAAAACTTATCAGTATGCTAGCGCTAATGTATATAAGGGTCAGTTGTACTGCTGACCAACCATAATAGCAGTCATAATGATAAGAGAATGTGATCCTTAAGTAACATCCACCTATCCTACTGTGTCACAGAGTCAGATAGCAAATATCCCTATATAGGCTTCATGGGAAAGAAGTAATAGTAATTCAAGGTCACTCCCAACCCATAATATATTCTCATTAATCTATTTGATATACAAATAATGATCATCAACATATATAATCGCTCCGTGTTAGTCAAATTTATAGTAACTTAAATAAGACATAAAAATTACATATAAATATAAATATATAAGCTATGGATGTAAGTGAATAGTGATATGGGTGCTCAATATGTGTAAAAGAAGTGAATTAGTGTGAATAATTATATTTTTATGTTATGTGTGTGCAAAATAAGGGGGGGGGGAAATTAAAAATACTAATTGTTGTAGATTATAAATACTACCCTATTAATACAGGTTAGAAATTAATAATAAGTGTTATTGCAGGTGAATGTGAAATATACAAACCTTACTGATCATGTGCCTGTGATATACAAAGGTTTTGGGTTAATCAAAAGTGAAAAAATAAAAATAAAGTGAAAAAACAAGGGACGGGGAGTGAAGAAAACCCTTGCTATTGAAATGTAGTGTCTAAGGAGCAAAAATAAAATATATGCAAAGTATAGGAGATAAGTGTAACCTAAACAAGTATTTAAATTAATACGTAAATAAACAAATAAATGTATTTATAGTCAAATCGCGAAAGATCCTAAACAAGATCGAAGTTAAACCCCGTGAAAAAAATATAATGGATATTTAACAAAATAATTTTTTCTAATGGAATATTGATGGGTAAGGATGTAATGGGTTACCAGTATCCCACTGACTCATACAGGCTATCTGAAATACATCAGGATCAAAGAAAAAAGAAAAAAGAAATGGAAAAAAAAAAGGGAATACAGTAGTATCCATGTTACACCTATAAGAATGCTAAGTAACTGTTAAACTCGTTCAGACCGTGCGGTGTGAGGGTGCCCAGTTTAAATATCCATTCTGTTTCTCTTTTAAGAAGGGTTGAACTCAAGTCTCCACCTCTTATCCCCATTTTCACTTTTTCTAAACAGAATGCTTTGAGGCTCTTAGTGTCACTATTATGTTGTCGTGCAAAGTGCCTTGCCACTGAGGTAATTTTTTTCATTTTACTTATATCAGTTTGTGTGTTTCTAATATTACCTACATGTTCCAATATACAGATTTTTAAGGCTCTTGTAGTCATGCCTATATACTTATAGCCACAGTCGCATGTTAGGCAGTAGATGACTCCAACTGTATTGCAGTTATAGAAGCCCCGTAAAGAGATATGATTGCCATATCTATCTTGAATAGTGGAAGTCAATTTGATGTAATTACAGGCTCTGCAACCTCCACAGGGGTAAGTACCCTCCAATATGGGTTTCTTATATGGGATTTGTTCGAAATGGCTGTGAGTTAGTGTTCCCGGTGGAACAAGATAAGGTTCTTGGATACAGAAGGTTAATTAAGCCACACAAACCAGTATCTTGAAAAAAGATATAATTTATTACAACAGATAACAAGATATGGAAGAATAATAGTTACTTAGCTTCGGAATATAAGATGGTTACACAATCCAGGAGCCTCCTCTCAGAATAGAGCTGGAACGAACAATATCCTGGCCACCAGCTGCAGTCTCTGGTCCAGGCATAGGGCAGGCCACTGGAATCTCCTTTGTTCTTCGTTTATATAGTATCCTACTTGCATACCCATCTAACTCTTACTAATATGGGCATAAACCTACTTCAAACTGCTTTATTGGTTAACTACTGATAAGGACTTCTAAAACTTAACGCAAGCATACATCGCAGTAGACAACGCCTAAAGGATTTATGGCCTGTCTGCTTCCACATTCCTGTACCATTTCATGCCTGATACCACTTCATGTCTGATACACACATAAGAACCATGAATAAATGGCTGTCAGTAGCCATTTTGCTATCCCAATACAATCCACCCTTGGGCTTATGGTGTGGAAGACATGTATATCATGTTCTCATAGGAATCTTTCCTCCTAATCGGCATCAATTTAACAGAATCCAGCGTGTTACAACATTTCCCTACACAAAGAAATAATACCTTGATCCCAAGATACATACATATTATAATCATGATTCCATAAATAAGCATATGCAGTAAACCAGTGAACCAACCCCCTATTTCTGAACAGGGTTGAACCACTGTAACCAACTTTCCTCATAATACTGTTTTAAAGGCCGCACTGCTCTCTTGGTTAACAAATGATGTGGAATCTGTTTGGTATAACTTGATTCCCATCTGTAAAGAATGTGGTGGGTATCAAACGTCCCAATGTACAATTACCAAATCCCCCATAGGGCAACTATTTGTATGCCTTTCTCCCACAAAGGTAATACACATCATCTGGAAAAATGTATGGAATATTAGCCACCACAGTGTATACATTGGCCAAAAGATCTCTGCTCTTATCAGGATCAGGTGTTAATTGCATCACGTCTGGGGTATCACTACAATTACGTGTAATGTTTAACAGAGCCCACCATTCCCTGGCAGTATTAACTAATTGAGCTCCTACATCCCATATTTGTAATATCATCCTACCCACCATATACTCAAACATAAACAATCCCCTTTTATATGTGAATACTCTAATAAAACAGTGAATAATACATATGATTATATCAAATATATCAGTAAAGTAAAACTCAGTTCAGTGAAATCTTGAAAAAGTCTTGAGAATATTGGTGAGTGTGGATCCAACCAATATAAGGCACAAGTTCAGTCTTGCACAATGCACATAGATGTATGTAATGGTTGTGCTGTCAGATCTTTTAACTCTGTTGTCCTCCTGGTCTCTCTCCTGTATAAGAAATCACTCTCTGGCCATCGTCTTCCAGGCACACCAGCGCCGTTCTCTCACCTCCAGTGACGATCCAACCAGCAACATGTTGGCTTAAACAAATAAACAGTGTGAGAAAACCATAACAACAAAATAAAATAAGCATTTACTTATCCTGCCGCAATTATCTCTTACACCTGTCTCTATTCTCTTCCTACTAAACATTTCATCACAACCTTATCATAAATTTTTGTGTCTGTGCACCAGGTATCGTACTTTTAAAAGTTCAACCTTTTACCACCCTCCGGTTATCAAAATACATATGTATACATATACATCCTGCTCTAAAAACCCCAACATTGTATATATATGTGAACATTCCTGTTTCCTAAGCAACACATTCACTCATTCAATCATACTGATGTCAGTTTTGTGAATGGTATGAAGCATAGAAAACCCAATATACTTCATGTTGTTTCTGTAAAATGGGTGTCTGTCTGCTTGAATCTTCTTGGACATCCCATAATATCAACAAATCAGTCTGTGTCACATCTTCAGGAAAGTCTCTTATCTTGTATCACTCTGCTTAAGACAACTTCACTCCTGAATGACAGTGTTCTGTAACTGTTCAGTACAACACTCATCCTCCATCTTCTTGGTGGCAAACAATGAATTCAAATAGCCAGACTTGTGCAGTCATGTCACAGTATATGAGGCCTTTTTCAGTAGCAAGCAAGGTAGGCCACAGTTCCATCTGTTGGCAAATGTAACAGGTTTTTGCAAAGTCTCTGACCATGGTTTGGATATAAGGAATCCCTTTGATTTGAGCTTGCTCGAATGCAGCTTCAGCTCCGTCATGGCTTAACAGTTCTCCGAGCATCATCAGTGCTGTCTTTGCGGTGAATTGCACACCATGTTCTGTGCTCAGTTAACTTGTGCACACACCATTGAAGCTGTAGGTGTGTGTATCAGCATGTCCCACGTCGATCTTCCAGCTTTGGACAGCGGCAGTCCATATAGACTTTGTGTCAAATGTCCATTTCTCAGTGTGAAGACTTACATGGCATCCAGTCTTGTCAGTGACTTGGAAAACAGTCATAAATGCAACAAGTTCGCTAGCCCCTTCTACTGGCTTTCTGCTGTCAGCTTGTAAAAATAGCTGCTTTGCTTCAGCAAAAATCCACAGCAATCCTGTGTGGGTGCAGGTAGCACCATAGTCCATGAACCAATAATGCTCTCTGTCTTGGAAATCTTCCCACCACCGTGGAGCTGCGATCATAAAGAAATCCAGTATGGACAGTTCAAACATTGGTTTAAATTTCACTCGGCCAGTCAGTATCACTTTGAACTCATCAATTAGCATCAGAGTTTCTGCCGTTGTCGTTAGCAACTGTGTGTCTTTCAGCTGTTTCAAAACCTTTGGCTGGTAAGGCTTTGTAAGGAAATACACTGGGATGCGAATTTCATTACCAAACACAAAATCTGCAACTTTGTTACTAAACAAACCCACAGTCAGTGTGTCTGTACTGCATGTATGCCCCTTGTGGTTGGTCAGTGTGGTACACACCAACCCCTCCTTCACAATGAGCAAGTAAATCATGAACATCATTTGCAATGGATGTTTTATCAGAAAACACACCTTGTTCACTTTTTGCAGTCTTAAACTCAACAATGACACATTGATCATGCCATGTAAATTTAATGTTGTCATAGGGGAAGTCTTCAGTCTCAGGGGCATGGTCTATAACTGAAATCCCTTCTATCTTCCACCCCTTGCATTTTGTCTCATTGGGCAAGGCAAAAGGCATCATCACCACCCCTTCACTTAGCGACACCCCTCTGAATGGCCATGCAAACACAGCCTTTTTTTCAATCAGTTCACAGTGAATGGCAAGCTGGACAGTCTTAGGCAATACATGTATACCATCATTCACCTCAACAGTACCAGAAATCAATGGCATGTTATCAGAAACCTCATCTGCATTCAATTTTGATTCTGATTTCTGGACATATTCTTTGCATTCATGGTTTTCAACATTTTGTTCACATGTTGTCAAATCATGAGATATTTCTATCACACAACTCCTCTGATCAAACACAATTTCTGTTTCAAATTCTTTCTGACACACTTCTCTGTGTATCTCAAACTCACTAATTTCTACACTTTCTGTGTGTAATAAATCAGCACTTATTTCTGCACTAGCTGACATCTCAGCTCTTGCTTGTAGGGATTCACTCCCCCTCCCTATGGAATTTCTGGGACAATGTGAATTCATGCTTACTCTCTCTGTCTGTGAGACAGGCTTTCTTATCACTGCATTCTTCTCAACAGATTTTACACTTCTTTCAACATATATTGGTCTACGCAAAATGTCACTATTTTTACACTTATCAATACCAGGCAGTGAAAAACCAACATTATGCTTTTTCTGGAAATCAGCCAGCTGAAATCCTAATTCATCTTTCAACATATTTGCAAATTTCTTGAAAATCTTAAAATACATTATTCTTGTTTGTTTCAACAACACAAACACAAAGACAGTAAACAGACAACATACAGATATACTGTGATGTACAGTATACACTCTGTGACTGATCAGGTCACACCTCCCTCAATCACTCATGAGAAAGAGGATTTTTTACATGGGTTTGCACAGCCCTGCATTTGCACAACACTACGTTTGCACAGCAATGCTAAAACAATTGACTACACATTCCAAGCAGATTTATGACTATTAACTCTCTGTATCCCACTTCTGACACCACTTTAATGTTCCCGGTGGAACGAGATAAGGTTATTGGATACATAAGGTTAATTAAGCCACACAAACCAGTATCTTGAAAAAAGATATAATTTATTACAACAGATAACAAGATATGGAAGAATAATAGTTACTTAGCTTCGGAATATAAGATGGTTACACAATCCAGGAGCCTCCTCTCAGAATAGAGCTGGAACGAACAATATCCTGGCCACCAGCTGCAGTCTCTGGTCCAGGCATAGGGCAGGCCACTGGAATCTCCTTTGTTCTTCGTTTATATAGTATCCTACTTGCATACCCATCTAACTCTTACTAATATGGGCATAAACCTACTTCAAACTGCTTTATTGGTTAACTACTGACAAGGACTTCTAAAACTTAATGCAAGCGTACATCGCAGTAGATAACGCCTAAAGGATTTATGGCCTGTCTGCTTCCACATTCCTGTACCATTTCATGCCTGATACCACTTCATGTCTGATACACACATAAGAACCATGAATAAATGGCTGTCAGTAGCCATTTTACTATCCCAATACAGTTAGGTAGTCCCCTAGATTTTTGGCTCGTCTCCAACTTAGTGATACATTTGTTTTGAGGTGTACAAATGTATCACTAAGTTGGAGACGAGCCAAAAATCTAGGGGACTACCTAACTCACAGCCATTTCGAACAAAACCCATATAAGAAACCCATATTGGAGGGTACTTACCCCTGTGGAGGTTGCAGAGCCTGTAATTACATCAAATTGACTTCCACTATTCAAGATAGATATGGCAATCATATCTCTTTACGGGGCTTCTATAACTGCAATACAGTTGGAGTCATCTACTGCCTAACATGCGACTGTGGCTATAAGTATATAGGCATGACTACAAGAGCCTTAAAAATCTGTATATTGGACCATGTAGGTAATATTAGAAACACACAAACTGATATAAGTAAAATGAAAAAAAAATTACCTCAGTGGCAAGGCACTTTGCACGACAACATAATAGTGACACTAAGAGCCTCAAAGCATTCTGTTTAGAAAAAGTGAAAATGTGGATAAGAGGTGGAGACTTGAGTTCAACCCTTCTTAAAAAAGAAACAGAATGGATATTTAAACTGGGCACCCTCACACCGGATGGTCTGAACGAGTTTAACAGTTACTTAGCATTCTTATAGGTGTAACATGGATACTACTGTATTCCCTTTTTTTTTTTCCTTTTTCTTTTTTCTTTGATCCTGATGTATTTCAGATAGCCTGTATGAGTCAGTGGGATACTGGTAACCCATTACATCCTTACCCATCAATATTCCATTAGAAAAAATGATTTTGTTAAATATCCATTATATTTTTTTCACGGGGTTTAACTTCGATCTTGTTTAGGATCTTTTGCGATTTGACTATAAATACATTTACAGTGACATTTTCTTATTACTGTTATTTTCATTGTGCATATTTTTCTGTTTTGTTTAATGTGTACACTTTGATATATTGTGGATCCTCATCCGATGTTGTGTGTGTCTATGTTTGATTTACCTCTCTATTTTAAAGTATCTATTGATGTATCTGAATGTATGACATCAAGGACACTCTGTGTATTAACATTGCACATTCCTAATACTAATACCAGATACATTTAATATGTGTATATATATGTATATTCCAAAATTAAATATTTCGCTTCAATTTAGATGGATTCATAAGTGATGTTATCACAGTGACACTTTCCTGTTACTGTTATTTACATTGTGTATAATTTTCTGTTTTGTTTGATGTGTACACTTTGATGTATTGTGGATCCTCATTCGATGTTGTGTCTGTCTATGTTTGACTTACTTATCTATTTTAATATATTGATTAAAAGTTAAGATTTCATTATTTTCTATAGAAAGAGTGCTCACCAAACAGAGTTCTTTCTATTCTCTTTCTTTGACAAGCCATTACCTAACTCTAGTGAGCACCACCACTACCATTATTAATGTGATAAATTCCTTTTCCCTTACTACACTGAGGAATAGTGGTTATGTTACGTATTTAATTAATCAATATATGATTGCCTGTGCATCTTCACCTCCCACTTCTCCCCTTCCCTGTAGCCACACATAAATTTTTAACCCTGCTGCTCATTTTGCAGCTTCATCTGCCCTGTTGTTGCCCAGTGACACCGGATCATCCTCACATGTATGGGCTTTACACTTAATTACTGCCACTGCCTTTGGCAATTGGATTGCTGTTAGTAGTCCTTTTATATGTTTGGAATGTGCAATTGGTGTGCCTGCTGCTGTCATAAACTTTCTCAGATGCCATAGGGCACCAAAATCGTGTACTACCCCGAAGGCGTACCTAGAGTCAGTGTAGATATTAGCAGATTTACCTTCCGCTAATTCACGTGCTCTCTTTAGTGCCACCAGTTCCGCCACTTGGGCCGAGTGTGGTGGGCCTAAAGGTTCGGCTTCTATGATGTCTTCGTCATTTACCAAAGCATAACCTGTACATAACTCTCCAGTGTCAGTTTGTCTATGACAACTCCCATCCATGTAAAATGTCACATCTACATTTTCTAAAGGTGTATCCCGTATGTCAGGTCTTGCAGTAAAGGTTTGATTCAGATATTCCATACAATCATGTGCATCAACATACCTGCAGAACTCACCTTTTGCCAGTGACTCACCTCTCTCCACCCTTTGTGCATCATGTTGCACATATGGTAAATACGTAGCTGGGTTTAACGTACTGCACCTTTTGATGTTTGCAGGTGCTATTAAGGCTAGTTCCCATTTTGTGAACCTAGCTGAGGAGACATGTCTGGTTTGGGCAGAGTTTAGCAAAGCAGCTACAGCATGGGGAGTATAGACAATCATATCATGGCCTAGTACCACATCCTCACTCTTACTGACTTCTTAAACATGTTCGGAGTGATCTTGCCACAGTGTCCAATTGTGCACTGTAGTATCCTACGGGCCTACTGGCAACACCATGTTTTTGTGTGAGGACACCTGCTGCACAGGCATAGGCTTCCGTACAATACAAATCAAAAGGTTTTTCATAATCAGGTATTCCCAATGCAGGTGCTCTTGTCAGACTATCCTTAAGATTAAGGAAAGCCTGCTCTGATTCCTCTGTGTGCATGACATGATCAGGCTTTGAGGAAGAGACTAAGGGCATGATTCAGACTCGGTCACAAGCGCTGAGCGCTCACAACTGGGTCGATGGTGGCCCAGAGCGCATCTGCACGATGGAGCCGGCTCCGTCGTGTGCATGCGCGAGACTCAGATAGCGACAGGCAATACGTTGCTCCGGGTCTCGTACCAAAGGGGGAGTGCTGTCGATGTTGAGTGACAGCACGCCCCCTTTGGTGGGCGGGCCTGGGGGGGTGGCTGCCCAGACAGAGGCATTCCCATGAGAACCCCTACCGTCTGGGGCCGGCCCCACTGACATCACAAGTGATGTCAGTGGAGAGATTCCAGCTCTGTTAGAGCCAAAATCTCTCTGGGGCTTGCAGCAACGAGACCCTACCACAAGGGTCTCGTTGCAAGCCCGATGGTTGTGATGGTCTTGACCATCGCGACCATCTTCCTGGCCACTCGCTATAGCTGTGGGTGGTCACCCACAGCTGTGCGAGCAGCCAGGAGGCTGTTCTAAAAAAAAAAAAGACCGGCCCTGATTCAGAGCGAACACTCTGTCAGAGCGTCCGGCTCTGAATCAGGGCCTCGGTCCTGTAATGGCAAGGCCAAAATAGAAAAACCTGGGATCCACATTCTGCAGTATCCACACATTCCCAAGAAGGTATGAATTTGCTGGTGGTTCTGCAGCAGTGTCATGTTCTGTATGGCCTGGATTCTGTCATTTGTGAGATGTTGTAACCCCTGAGTTAGGCAGTGTCCCAAGTATTTAACCCTGGACTGGCATGGCTGTAGTTTGTCCTTAGCAACCTTGTGTCCTGTTTGTGAGAGATGAAGCAATAAAAGTTTAGTATCATTTAAACATGACATAAACGAATCAGAACATAACAATAAATCGTCCACATATTGTATTAGAACAGATTCATTGGCAGGTTGAAAAGATTGTAAACAGTTGTGTAAGGCCTGGGAGAAGATACTGGGGCTGTCTATGAAACCCTGGGGCAATCATGTCCATGTGTATTGTACACCCTTGTATGTAAAAGCGAATAGGTACTGACAGTCAGGATGAAGAGGTACAGAGAAGAAAGCAGAACAGAGGTCAATGACAGTGAAATTGGTTGCATTTGGTGGGATCTGCATGAGAATGACAGCTGGATTTGGCACTACGGGAAATTGGCTCTCTACTAGCCTATAACCCCTCCCACCACTCTTCTTTACAGGAAAGATGGTACTGTTGGCTACACTTGCCTTACGAACTAAAACTTCCCTGCTGTAACAATCGCTCAATTATGGGATAAACCCCTAATTCTACCTCCTGTTTTAATGGGTACTGGGGAATTTTTGGAGCTTGCCTACCACTTTTTAGATTTACTGTTATGGGACTTACACTTGCCATTAATCCAGTGTCCTGTCCATCCTTGGTCCAAAGTGAAGCTGGAATTTGGGATAACATTTGATCTACCTGAGATGGATTTTTACTTTAACCAGTAGAGTGATACATTATCCTTTGGGGAGTGTCCGACATATCCCCCACTGCTTGAGCAACTCTCTCTGGGATATCTAGAAATATACCATCAGGGGTACAATATATGACACATCCCATTTTACATAGCAAATCCCTTCCCAGTAGGTTAGTAGGAGCCGCTGCTGCCAGGAGGAAAGAATGCCTGGTATACAATGGCCCGATAGTGACCTCTGTGGATTTTATTAAAGGATAATGTTGCACTTTACCCGTTACAAACATTGCTGGTACCGTCTCACTGGTTACCTGTAACTTAGCGGGAGATTTTATCACTGATCTGGTCACCCCTGTGTCTACAAGAAAAGGATATTTAGTACCAGCTACAGCAACCATCATTACCGGTTCTTCCATAGTACTTCCTGGTAACCTGACTATCTGTAGACTACAGGTATGACCTGACCCCTAGCATTGACTCTCACTCTTCAATACAGCATTTACAGACACAATTGGAGCTGGTGACTGTTATGGGTTTCCTGTACTCTGTGTATATCCCTTATGGGGATATCCAGGTATTCCCTGGTTAGGGGGTCCCGCCCTCTTCACCTTACAGTTCTTACTTACATGTCCCATTTGGTTGCAGTTAACGCACCTTCGTGAGTGGGGTGGGTGAAAGGATTGCTGTGTGGCTTGAGCGGAAGGGAAAGATGGTGGGTGTGGATAAGGATAATAGCCATTATCTTCTCACTCTGGGTCTCTCTCTTTTTAAGAATGTTCTTATCATGTTCAATAGCGGATTCTATGAGGTTGTCTACAGTAACTCCTCTCCAGCCAGGTAGTGAGGTCTGAACTTGGGTCTTTAGATTCTCTTTTAGACCATCCATAAGTGCAGTGATAATCATTCCCCTGTGATGAGTGCTATCTTTAATATCCTCTAACCCAGTGTACTGGGTGATAGCCTGCAGAGCTCAGTTACAATAATCCTCTGCAGATTCACTCTCTTTTTGTTTTATGGTGAAAATTTTGCTCCAGTTAACTGCTCGTGGAAAATATACACCCAATTGAGTTATAATGCGGGTAATGCTACCTTAGTTAATTTCGTCTGTTAAGGGAACATCTCCATCCAATACGCAATCTGTGATAAACTTTTTCACGTCGGTATTGCATGGAAGACAAACCCTTAACACCACTCGCCAATCTTTATTGGTTGGCTCGTGAGCACTACCCAAATTCTTTAAAAATCTTTGGCATTTGACTAATTCCTTTTTAGGGTCAGGGAAATCATTCATTATGGAATTTAGCTCCACTCTTGTCCAAGGACAATGCATTGCTACTTCCCTTGTGGGCACTACACCATTCGCATCCGCATTCCCATTCGGAACAGTTATTGTCCTATCAGGATGCAGACCAAACGCACTGCTACTTTTGACCTTGTTACCTGGTTGTGGATTCAGTCTATTACTGCTACGTATATGGTTAACAACTTCATGTACAGGGGATGTTAACACTTCCTGTACTATCACTGATGAAGATGGGGGCCACCATTTGTGCTTGTTGTGATGGAGCATCTAACATGTGTACAGCATGGGAAATGGCAGACATAACAATAGGCTCATTATCCGCATCATAAACATTTTCTTTGTGATTACTTAAGAGAGGGTACAAATTACTTGTTACATTTTTATGGGTTTTTTCAACAACTGTACCTACACCCCCATCTGCATAGGGTGGAGGTGGTGTACGTGAACCACTGGCAATACCTTCTGTAACGCTACTTTGCTGCACGTGCGCCATTTCGTGGCATGCACGCACCGCAGTTTAGCACTGCGGGTGCGTTCTCCTGTAACTTGCTTGTGACGCTAGTTTGCGTCGCGTGCACAACTTTAAGCCACGCATCCCCCTCATGCTGCCATAACTTTACACACTCGTTATGTTTTACCTTTTTCATTCGAGAACGCACCATACAGATACTATCTCGGACATTGTTCAATACCTCCTTATCAAAGCTACCAATTCTGGGAAAAGGTCTAACACTCCTCATTGTCATTTTAAACAATCCATCTCAGTACCTAGTTGCATAAGCACCGTACTTATTATGCATAATATGCCATGCCGATCCAAGCGGCGTTTCCAATAGCAGCACATCATCTAACATCTCTACCGTTTGCTTGGCCCCCATTCTGGGAGAACCCTAAGCTTTTCAATAAAGATTTAAACTGGTGAAAGACAGTCAAGATACTTTCACTTACCTGCGGACGATATTAACAGGATGCACCCACACACCTATGGAAGAATAACCAGGCTGCTTCCACGCACCTAATCCCTTTTTGACTACCTTTCAACTGCTAGCATGTAGGCATTCCAATAACACCTACCCTTTTCAGTGATTTCGTCCACCCTCTACTCAGTTTACAATCACAATTTAGCCAAAACTGTGCGGTTCAATTACAATGCTCTAATAACCCTAACTGATCACTGAATACTGTAACACACTGAGAGCCGAACCTACAACAAAGACAACAAATACACCTGCTTATGTGTTAGAACAGTATCTACTAGCGAGCTACTAGGTCAACCCTTGCGCCTAGTCCTTAAGGGTCCTACAATACCCTTAACTAGGGAACAGTTGTCCCTATCAACAAATACTCACTGATACACACCCTTTTCCTGCGCAGAAAAATACACGTTTTCCCAGACTATGGCAACACTGATCAAGATGCTTACAACAATGCTATCAATCAATGCACTCTCAACGGCTTTGTTCAAAACACGTGGCAGCACTACCGGAAGTACGTATACGCTATTGTGCGACTAGTCGCATACACAATAATGCGACCACTACACAAAATGTATTATGACTTTTACGCTATAGTGCCAATGGTCGCATACACAATAATGCGACTTCCCCTTTTTAACACACAAAAACTATCGATGAAGGAAAACAAACCTTTTCCTCCCTCAACCCTGGATTCTTAATCAGCGCTCTTAAAGCCACAATAACAGGTAGCGGACTCTCAGCAACAAAGTGGTAGCAGATTTCGAAGGCACAATGCGTTCTCCTGCTATGGCGCCTCAACCCTTTTGCTGGGAGATTGCTACCGAGTGTTACCTAGTGACCAGTAGCGTGATTTCACACTGCGAGCCCCCAATTATCGATACCTATTTAAAACCTCTATGCAATCCTGTCTATACCTTCTAAAATCCTGCCTATACCTTTTAAAATTGTCGCTATTTAGCATAATGAGTCGCACAGTAAATAAATGCTTTCAGACTTTGAGTGTGGTTCCAAAGCACAAAAAGTTATTATTCAATATAAAAACAGATGGTTACACACTGTGATCTAAAGACAATTAGCGCAAATAAATCATACAGACCCAAGGTACAGTTGTTGCATACGCACGCACTCTGGGCCCAGATACTGGTATCAGCAATAGAAACCTCCGTCAACAGCATAGCAAGAAGACTATCTACTGGGGTCAGAGAGCGCACATATATACACTTACAGGGATAGGCAATACAATAGAACAGATTGGCATGATTCCATTTGTTCTTCTTAAAGGTGCTTTTGTTACAGGATAGTTCATAGTTCAATTCAAATGGACACAAGTCAGCCTCCAACAGCACTTTGTATCCTTTTTCCTGCTGCATGCTAATCTAAGCTGGTAACATTACAAAGTACATTTTTATGTTCTAACTCTCTATAGTCCATAGTTTGCAGACGCATGTTGTGATCTTCTCACCGATGATACCGGAAATCTGTTGAGACACAGTGGATCAGTACAACACCAAATACGGTCTGCTTACCATGTACTAACCTTAGATATCAAATAACCTTTATTTCACAACGTTAATATAATTACTGAATAAACCTTGAATATTACACTTTAATACTAGGGAACCTTTTATGTAAGTGTGCAGTGTGTAAGTATTGGGGAATTGGGAAAATACGCTAGTTAGCGCTGTGCGACTATGTGTTTTGTGGAGTACACCATGCTACGTGTTTTGCAGATTTAATCAGTTTATATGTTTTAGCGACTGTCTGTATTTATGTGGTGAGGACTTTTAACTTCCTTCTATTGCGTGGGAATCGCACAACGCTATATAATAGCATCACCGTATGTACTTATAATGGGCGAGATTCACTAAAATGGCACTGGGCGGCCAGTCGCAAAATGGAGTCACATTGCCATTCGCAAAATGGCATCGCACAGATTTAATTTTAATCCGACTCTGTCTCAGCCAATTATCCAGCTTCGACCATTGAAGAAGCACCTGGGTAGAAGGCAATTTGCAACCAACAGTGCAGTTCAGCAAGCCATCATGTCCTGGCATCAGGCGCTTGACTCTGATTTCTTCTATGCTGGGATAGATGCCTTGGTGTACCGTTGGAATAAATGCTTAGACAAGTATGGGAGCTATGTGGACAAATAATCCATACCAAGGCAATACTATTGATTATAGGTATATGTACGAGTTGAATACATTTATGCAATGAGATGTCTTGTTACTTTATTTATTGAATCACCCTCATATATGGAAATGTATATTTGCATATATCAAATATATGTTCCTTAAAGGTAATTTTTCAAAAGTTATCAGCCGCTAATCTTCTCTAACTTAGTTCTATTGAATTCAAATAATGGAGGGTCCATTGCTGAAATAGGTGCAAACTGAGCTCTACGTCATCTTTGCCTATTGATATTGCCATTGTACCACTATTGGAGAATGATACTTGGCTTCCCAGAGTGTTGCTATACCTTGAGTATCATCTGCCTGAACTGATGTGATGGTGAGAGCAGGAGATAAGGCTGAGGATGTGAACTATACATACTGTTCATCTCCACTTCAGAAAACTGCTTGTTTATACCCTTCAATGTCAACATTGTGTACACTGTCATAAATCAGAGTAGATGAACACAAAATGCCATTAAAGAGACATTTTAGTATACAATGCATGGAGCAATATAATCCCATGGCATCAAATTACGTTGAGGTCACTCACTGGGTGAATTAGGAGTCCAGCTTTTGTATAATTTTCCAGTGTACAAAAATTCCAGTAATAAATATCCTATTTAAACCTCCCAGGAGGGGATTTATCATAGCTTCCGAAAAAAGGAAAATTAGAGGTGTTACACAGCCAATCAGATTCTAGTTTTTATTTCCTAGAAAGTAGAAAATAAATGATAGCTATAAGCTGATTGGATGATATGTGCAACACCTCCACTTTTCCCTTTCAGAGGGTTTGATAAATCTGCACCTGGGTATCTTTGGTATTCAGAGAGTCACATGCTATGAAGGACACATGGCCCTTTCCGATAGCCTGAGCTAAGTATGCTTTTTATGACCCTTGTTAATCTGCATGTTTATATGATTGTTAGACTGTATTAATATAATGGTTAGCACTACATGGGAATGTCTTCACTGCATATCCTGGGGCTGATTCTAAGTTGGGAGCAAAACAAAAAAAAAGAGTAACTTTGCACCTGGACAAACCTTAGTGCAATGCAAAGGGTGCAAATACATTCAGATTTTTTTGGCATGCAGGGTAAATACTGCACATTTTAAACCTGTGCCACCTGCAGAGCAATATGGTTTTCCCAAGCTGTAAAGCCACATTTTTATTTTTGATTTCCTCCCAACTCAGAATCAGACCCTCTATATGTTACTTCTTATCAGTATAGTACAGCACAGGAGTACTTTCTGCCGCATGAGATCTCATTAGGAACATCTGGCATTTACTGTACATTCATTTTCACATATTATTTTTGTTTAATTACTAAAGTCACATCATAATTTCTCATTCCTGAGTGTATTACTGTTAGTTATGGATCACTGTGTTATTTGTGATGATTACACACACATCTTCAGAAATAACAAAGTGTGAAACATTTACACTTAATTAGGATAAGACAGTATGCATGTATATCTGGCTGAACAGCTGGGACATGAGTGAAGCATTTACCATTTTCCACTTTTGCTAAAAGTCAAATCCATCTTAATTGTTTCAATAAGACACAAAATAATAAAAAAATAAATAGATAAAAACAAAACATTAAGGGGTCAATTCAATGAGGGATGAATTCCAGGTGATGCCCGTGATGTGCTGTCTCAATGACGATGGAACACCGACAAGAGCATTGTAACTTGCCCTGATTCCATCCAAAATTTGGATTAAATTAGTTTGAAGCATATTATTAAAATATGTGATTTAGTGGTTACCATAAGAGATCATCCCCTAAAACCACTAAACATCTTGGTTTCCCCAATAGCAACAATCCACCACAGTCCCCATTTTGCACAGGGTTATTTGTGGACCTATTCTTCTGGATGATTTGATGAATGGGACACTGATGGACTGCCGAGCTCCCCCTTTGGTAGAGGCAGTTTCTGCCTCAGATTTCAATGACATGTCTTGACTTTTCACCGTCTCCCCATTACAACTGTATAAATCCACTGGAAGCTGCCCAAAAATGCCAGTAGCCAATGGCTGTTTTCATATTAGTGGCTGATTATGCTTCTGCCTTACAGTAGTCACACACACACACTTTCCCCTTTAACAGCTACAACTGTTATTCCACTACCTTATGTATCAAGAATTTCTCACTCTTAGGTTGTTACCTCATTTGATCAGGGTAATCATTACCTTATTTCTTGTCATAGTACGTGATTTATTTGTGTCATGATTCCTTTACTGTATAATAATATGTTGCCATTTTAGGAATAAAATATGTTATTAACATTTCTGACATAGTTGAAAATGCACCTGTAATTAGGGCTGTTTCTTTTGGCAGGACTAGAAAACATTTGCCCTGGGCGCAGTAACTAAAAGGCCACCGCAAATAAATCTTGTTCATATTGATAATGCTGTATTTCATAATTGAATATTATTTTAGTCAGTTCTAACATGTTCCCTTCAGTTAATTCAACAGTGTGAGGTTTTTACATTGTAATCAATTACATTGTTTTATCTTGAATTGATTTGAATGCTGTCCCAACTCATTACTGCCTGAAAATATTTAGTTGTTATTCGAGCCCTTCATCTAATTACAACCTAACTGTAGAGATAATAATAATAATAATAATAATAATAATAATAACTACTAGAACAAGAGTATTAATGTGTCATACATATTTATTATTACTTACTACTATTGATAATATTATACAACATGTCTACATTTTGTATCAAAGCTATAGGCACTGTCCATGGTTCTGAATATAACTTTTGAGGTAATGCATTAATCTCTTGGTTGATGTGTGGCATTATCTTATGTGCTTACATAAAATATATGTGAACTGTTTTCTTGATACAATGTGGCAGGGCTATTTTTTTTGACAGATGAAAAATTTAACATAAAAGATAGATTTTTCTACTATATTTCTCCTTTGAAATGGGTCAAATATTTTCTTTCCTGCCTGTGACCTTATTGTTGGAAAGTAAAGGCTTTCAAAATAATGAGGGTGAGTGGGGGATATGCCATGCCAGATCAAAGTTGATTGACATAATACTGAGAGTGGATAGCTCCCTCATTATTTTGATGCAACCAACAGAAACTATACAGCTGATTTATATGGAAGCCTAGGAATGCTAAGATGCCTATGTCCATTGCTACACGTACTCCATTACAAGAAGCAGTGATGTATTCAAATATAGGGACACCATGCCCATGACTTTAGATACTCAGTAGGTATATAGAAACACCACTACTATGATAGCCATTAACTCTTAATCATTAACTGTTCTCATTAAGTACAACTTCATCCACTTTGATAGCCATTTCATCCAGCAATATAATTTTGATTTGTTGCAAAGACCAACATAAAAGGTTGGGGCATAATTTGTGCAATAATAGGGCAGTAATTAAATAGTGCAGAGTAAAGATAAAGAAAAGAAAACACAAATTCTTATAAACTTTGAAACTAAATTACAAGGTACCATATTCACTAAGCTTCCCAATAAGTAGGTAATTCAAGGTAGAAACAAAGTTATTACAAGCCAGACATGGAAATTACGGGCTTGGTCTATTCAAAGAACCACAAATCACCAGAAGTGAAGGGAGCTTGTTTTCTATCCATGCTGTAAGCTTCTTATTAAGAGGTTTTCATTCTAACTCGCACACCAGCAGGACATCAGCTAACAGCTAAAAGCTATAATACATTTGCAAATGAAATCATAAGAATAACACACTTTCTTAGCACCTTAATATATTTGTTAGTAGTAAAGAAAATAAAGAAATGGGAAATTTTCTTGAATTGTATTGAAAAACTAATTTCACAATCTGGTAGAAAGATCCTGCATTCTGTGCTGATAGGGACCTTACAGATGGCTGGTAATCTACTATTACAGTGGTGGAATCCTGCCACACTTCGATCTCTTCATTCTGACATAATGGTGGCTGTTGGTTTCCTCTCCCATGGCACCATGATCATATATCTTTATTGGTCATACAGATGCAAAACCTGAAGTCAATTTCAGTTTAATCAAACAATTGTGATGAGTGCTATTCCCCGCAATCATTTATTATGAAATAGGAATAACCTCATGTTGAACAGGATATACACAGGAATGTTAGATGGCAGTTAGAGGTAACTACAGAACTCCCACGTAATCCTATTCTCACAATATAGAACATCTAAACTTTGTGGGAAAATAATGGAAATGTCACAATAGCACTAAATATTGTCATCTCACCAAAAACTATCTGTTTGTAGAATCTAGTAGATTACCATTTCTGTTCAGCTGCTGCACTGACTGAGATCAGTTGTCATGTCTGTTGCCATGTCTGCTCAACCCCTGAACCCGCTAAGCCCATGTTCCCATGTCCTGCACCCCAAGATTACCATTATCCCAGTCAGGGGAATGGCAAAGGAGTCATCACCTCCTCCTGTCATGCACTACATGGACCACCTACTATTCCCTGCCCTAGAAATACATACCGTACCTCAACTAGTGCATACTGTATATTTATCGACATCTCTCACATCACTGCATTATGCACTTACTCAGTTTACTTTTTTCTCAATTTCTCTTACTACCTTTCACTATATTTCTTCTCTCTCTCCAGCATCCTATGTTTCCTATCACCCCCCCTCACTATTTTCCACCTTGCTTGTACAGTATGCAGTAATTAACTGGTTTTCTTCCTGCACCCATCTCTAGTCTCACAACAAGTAGAATCAAGTACACTCACAAATCATGCTCCAATATCCTTTTTCTCATCCGGCCTGCTTACAGGCCTGATGGCTAAATTTCAACCAACACAAATTCTAACTTCTAAGCAATCTCCACTATCTACTCAAACTCCTCTTTCAATTCAAAAACTTACTATGTTTTCAGTCACCTACTGTAACTCTTATCCAATTCTCTCCACCACTGTTCCTACCCATTATCTGTGCTCTCTGGACCTCCTCATCTGTTTGTAACATCCATTCATGTTTTTTTCTGTTCAAGGTCTGTCAACCTCCTTGCCATTACAGACTCCTGATGCTCTCACCTGCGGGAACTTTCCCTCAGGTAAATGCTCAGAAATGGAGACAGACAAAGCAGAAGAGTATGTACACTGCTTTTTTTCATGCTGCACATTCCAAGTCATACTCTATGTGACAACATGAGATGTGTGCTAAAAATGTATTTGCAGTATATCAGTCCCTGCAGCGATTAATTAACTTTTTAGCCCTTTGTGTTCCCCTATGTGTCTGATAGTGTATGTGTGTTCATTCTCAGGACTTATACTTTTGCAGTAGCAGGTATATTACATACTGTAATAATGTAAGGAAATTTAATTTTTAATACTTTGTAAGCCTTGATGTTTAGTCTTGTCCATATGTCTGTTTTATTCATAACCAATAGAGCAATGTAACACCTCACAGAACAAAAGATCTTATGTTTAGCCTTGTCCATATGTCTGTTTTATTCATAACCAATAGAGCAATGTAACACCTCACAGAACAAAAGACCTGGTGAGTTAATTTCCACCTCCACAAGGGACACTCAGGACCTACATCTCCTTCCATGTGCCTCTCTTAGTCCATCACTGGAGTCTGGTAGACTGCACAGAGCCAACCCAACTGGTGTTCATCAGGGAAGTAATATCTGGGGGAAGTAGGAGGAAGTTAGAGGATAAGTGACTCACACCAATCAGGGAATGGTGCAACTCCCCTGGGTGGTCACAAGGAGCTTGGGAAATTGGAAGCTTTCAATAGAAGTCACCAAAGGCAGCTCAGCATGTTAGTCACTGACCTTGGCTAAGAAGGGAATTTCTGCCAAGGTGCTTAGTGGAACGCATCACCCGTTCTATGTGGACGTATACATTTGGAAATTCTGTGTGGATGAATACTCTATCACTGCTGTGTGATCTGTGATAGTTTCTACTTTGTGGGATCCTGGAAATGCTGGGGTGGACTTATACACTATTCACTGCTGTGTGATCGGTGATAGTTTCTACTGTGTGGGTTCCTGGAAATGCTGGGGTGGACTTTTACGCTATTACAGCTGTGTGATTGGTGATAGTTTCTACTGTGTGGGATCCTGGAAATGCTTGGGTGGACTCAGACACTATTACAGCTGTGTGATCGGTGATAGTTTCTCCTGTGGGGACTGAGGGACTCTAGCTATTTCGTGGAATTGTTCTGGGACTTTATACTCTACTGGGACTGCCTCTGTCCGGACTGCTACCTGTTTATTACCTGTTCGCGATATTTACCCCTTTGCCATTGCATATTACCTAGTCCTGTATGCCGTGAGAAATAAACCATCACTTTGCTTTCATCTGCTCGGGGTCTGGGTGATTGAGAGAACCCCATATCCTCACACTCTAGAACTCTTTTCTCATCTATATCCTATCGTTTAACTTATGTACTCTCAAACTAGAAGCTTTCATCATTCCTATTAAGGACCCCACTGTCTCTGTCACCACAAAACATTTGACACATAAACTCTCTTTAATAGATATATTTGATCATTATTAAAATTACTCTTCTCTCTTATAAAGTAACTACCCTGTCCTGTCCTAATCTCCTGTCACACAGCACACTTACATAAGCCCTAGACTATGTGTCCTGTCCTAATCTCCTGTCCAACAGCACACTTACTGTACTTCAGCCCTAGTCTATGCAACAGCAGCCAACACATACAGGGGGAAATGTATGAAGGGGGAAAATGGGAGTTTATTGGTATCAGTGCATGTTATGTGTAGAGATGAGCGGGTTCGGTTTCCTGGAAACCAAACCCACCCAAACTTTGCATATCCGAGGGGATCCAAGCCACTGCTCGGAACCCCACGCCATTTTTGGATCCAAAACCAAGGCGCGACTTCATCTTCATCGTATCTTGCAAGTTTTGGATCCGATATAAAAGTCCTTCCCGCAGTGATTCAGCGCCATTTGTCACAAATGGGAGGGAAAGGAGGGCAGACAAGGCAGCGGTTAGCTTAACTTAGTCTAGTGACAGTCTAATAGACACTCAGTGACAGTGATAGTGACAGTCAGGTTTAGTGACACTGTCCTTGATGGGCAGTGCCACCTACAGTGTCAGTGACAGTCCCCTAGGTAATACTGGCCAAGCTAGTTTTGTGGATAGGCAGTTAGCAAATCATTCTTTGTTTGTTTTATAGTGCAGGAACATCATTTAATATAATAATATTGTTGTATGTGTGGCTTAAAAAACTTTTTTTTATTTGGTGCTTTAACTTCAGGCCGTAATACCATATTTCAGTCAGTAAAGGTCAGTAGGTCAAGGGTCACTGTGCAGTGTGTCGCAGTCAGTGGGCACGTTTTTTCTTTTATTAAAAAAAATATATATTTTTGTGTGTGATAAAATTCAGGCTGTGATACTGTCTGTGTGAGATATAACAGTCAGTAACAGTTAGTAGATCAAAGACTACTAAGCAGTGTAGGGCACGTGCGACACTGACATTACACCCAGCAGTGGGAGGTACCAAGGACAATTCCATCTTGCACCTCTTTTCTATGCATTATGCGCTGTTTGGAGCATTGCTGACTGTCTTTTTGTGGATATGACAAACATTATTGTAATAGTTTATTAACTGCCATCCTGTCTGCCACTGCAGTGCCATTCTCTTTCCTAGATGTGCCATGTTGGTACTTGAACTTCCATAGCCGCTGAAATCTTGTACATGGGGTTGATGAATGCCAAAAATGTCCAGAAATTTTTATGGCCACAGACAGCATCTCCTGCATGCCCTTTTTATTTATTTTTTTAAAATTTCAAACAATCAAAGGGCTCAACTGGGACAAGGACTGATGGAAATTAGTAACATTTTATTTGAAAATGCCTCCCCCCTCCCTCATAAATTTGCTTCAGAATCCAAAACTTAAATGAAATTGACTACGAATCAATCTTCCTTTTCCTGACATGTTGGAAATTGAACTGCCACAGCTGCTGAAATCTTCTACATGTGGTTGATAAATGCCAAAAATGACAAGAAAGTTTTATGGCCACAAACAGCATCTCCTGCATGCCCCTTTCATTTAAAAAAAATATATATTTGGAACCACCAAAGAGCTCAACTGGGGCAAGGACTGATGTGAATGAGTAAAATATATTTTGTAAATGCCTCCCCTCCTCACTCATAAATTTGCTATGAATCAACCCTTCCTTTCTCTGCCTTCAACTACATACATACTCCAACTCCCTCAGGCTTCTTGATTAATAAAAATATTTGTTTCCTGATGTGTCATTTTGTTTCCTGAACTGCCACAGCCGCTGAAATCTTGACATGCGGTTGCTGAATGCCGAAAATGTCCAGAATGTTTATAGCCGCAGAAGGCATCTCCTGCATACCCCTTTCATTTTTAAAAATATTCTGAACCACCAAGTTGCTTTTGTGTGCAAAACTTGGGACATGTTATTTACCCATGCTCTCCCCTCCACTCCCCTCTTTCCTCATAAATTTGCCTCGTAAAAAAAAATAATTTAAATTAATACAAATGAATCCTTCCTGCCTTCAACTACATACATACTCTTTCTCCCTCAGGCCTCTTGATTAATGAAAACATTTGTTTCCTGATTTGGGATTTTGAAGTTGAACTGCCATGTGTTTGTGCTGTCCACTGCTGCCACTTAGCTTAGTCAGCCAGCTAGCTTGATGCAACCTTTTGACCTAAACTGGATGAAAACAATATTGTGAGCTGTGAGGTGGAAAAAATTAACTGGAAATGAGTGGAAATTATTTATTGAGGTTAATAATATTGTAGGAACTAAAAAAAGCCCAGGTTATATGATTTCAGCATTTTTTATGTTTTATGAAAAAAAAAAACAGAGCCAAAACCAAAACACGAAAGTTAATCCAGATCCAGAACCAAAACAAAAACATGGGGGTCAGCACTCATCTCTAGTTATGTGCGCTAATACTGCTTTTCCCCCATGTAATAATGTGGGGTTTTGTGTTAAATGGTGGGCTCTATGTGCCCCCATAATTATCTACAAGATGTGCCAGGCAATGTATGAACGATCAGTGGCACTACTGTTCTGACAGCTGCAGCTATCGATTTTGACAGCTGCAGCTGTTATTGCTGCATGCATAGCACTGTCCCTGGCTGTTGTTTCCAACAGCCAGGGATTGTACATTCAAAAAACAATAAAGTTTTTTTTTTCTTTAATTAGCTGCAGGTGCCACTGGGAAACATACAAGAGGCGCATTTGCAGCCAAAACTTCAGCAACCAATCTTGGGAGAGCGCAGATCACCAGATAGGTGATTTAATGCCAGAGCCGGCCCTAACCAATTTGGTGCCCTAGCCAAGATTTTGGATGTGCCCCCTAGCAGATAATTCCACCACACTACACTCTGCAGACACTCTCCCCCACCTCTTCATACATTCTCTTCCTTCCTTTAGGAGTCTGGCAGAGGACATAAAATTGTGATTAATTTGCCCCCATTATATGTATCTATGACATCTCTCTCTCTCTCTCTCTCTCTATAGATACATACAAAGCTACATGTACACACATACAGCACACACACTGATCCAGTTGCTGCCCATCTCACAGCACCCCTGGCCTCATCTAGTACCAATTTCCCAGCACAGTATCCCTGGCCTCATCCAGGACCCTACATCCAGAATAGCTCTCCTGGCCTCATTATGCACCCATTATCCAGCTGTCGGCACCCCTCATTCATTATGCAACCCTCATCCATATAATGCAGAGTGCATCACAGTGAGGGCCATATAATGCAGAGTGCGTCACAGTGAGGGCCATATAATGCAGAGTGCGTCACAGTGAGGGACATATAATGCAGAGTGTGTCACAGTGTGGACATATAATGCACAGTGTGTCACAGTGAGGGACATATAATGCAGAGAGCATCACAGTGAGGGCCATATAATGCAGAGTGCACCACAGTGAGGGACATATAATGCAGAGTGTCACAGTGAGGACATATAATGCAGAGTGTCACAGTGAGGACATATAAAGCAGAGTATGTCACAGTGAGGGCCATATAATGCAGAGTGTGTCACAGTGAGGGACATATAATGCAGAGAGCGTCACAGTGAGGACATATAATGCAGAGAGCGTCACAGTGAGGACATATAGGGCCTGATTCAGAGCCGGACGCTATCAGTCATTTGCCCGCAGGAGGTATGTCCGTCCAAATGTCAAACCAAGCGCTCGCACGAGTGATCGCTCGTAGCGAGTCTTCCGCCCCATATTTCCACTACCCCTCCTCTAGCTAACGAGCGTCCGAAATAGTGAGCTCAATACTCGTTTTTTGAAGAAGTGTTCGCTCGCACAAGTACGACCGGAAGTAGGCCAGTCATTTGTCGATTGCCTTGTTTTTCCTTCGTTAAATCATCCGTGAATCGATTGGTGGCAATCATTACCTTAATTGACTTAATTGTTGCTCGAAAGTTTTCGATCTTGTTTTTTTTTGAATGTCAGTAAACTTTATTGTTTGTTTTGTGTTCATTTTGGTCCGTAGAATCCGTCCGCTTTTAATGGGAAATTTGTTTTTTTTCAATACAAAGGCAGTTTCTTTTATTTTTTCTTAGCTTTTAATTTGTTTTAAAATTATGAAATTGTTTGATTTCCAGCTTGTTGCTAACGCATCCAAATGCAGCAAGCCAATCATAAGTCACAATATATTTTAGGGGTTGTTCACATGACTCACACATTAACCAATAGAATGCTTCATATTATTTATGAAAGTACATAAGCCAATCAAAATTTAGGGGTCCCTGTAATAAAACCGATTTGTGTAAAAAAAAAAACCATTGCCATCATGAGAGATTGTGCTTTCACACAGCGGGAGCTACTGGTGCTTACAAAAATAATTGATCACCGTATAACGGACATGCCGCCCCCCATCACCAACCAAAGCAAGCGCCGCGCGTACGCGGAGGTGCGGCACAGGCTGCGGGCCATTGGCTTTCGTCGGACCATCAGACAATTGGAACGCCGGTGGTCCGATTTACGATGCCGGTCCCCACACCTGCTTGCTTGGATGAGGATCCGGCGGCGTAAGTGGATATTTGAATGTTTATATATCTATGACAATCTGTTGTTACTTTTAGTGTTTGCTAATGTAAATTTGCATTAATGCGTGTGCATGTGTGCAGTATGCGTTTTTTTAGGCCTAAATGACACCTTTTTTTTGGGTTTTATCACGATTAATATTTTCTTTTGGTTTCATGTTTTAGCTTTAGAATCTTTTTGGGTAAACATATTTGCTAATATTACAAAATATACATCATTTAGGTCAGGAGCGGATACGGAGGCATAGAAGGAGGCCTGCCCGACCCCTCTCCCCAACTCCCACCATCTCCTCCCCTGCCTACTCCTCCCAAATTTCCCCACCCTCCCCTGACCTGCTCATCCCTATTTCCCCTCCCTCTCCTGCTCCCCAAATACAAATAACCCCTCCCTCCCCTGTCCTACCCATCCACATTCCCACACCCTCCCCTGATGCACCCACTCCTCAATCCAACCCCTCCCTTTTATCCCCCACGGACATTTCTCCTCCGTCGACACCCATCCACTGGCCCAATTTGGTGGAAGAGGATCTGAGCCAACCTGGCCCACAACCTGCCAGTATTTTGTTTGTGATGTTTTCATTTTTTGTGTTAAAATGTGCCCTATATGCATACACTGTTGTTTCCCTGATTAAAATCTAAGGGCAGTCCTTTGTTTTTTTTGGTTGTTTTTTTTTGGAAAATTGACCTTTCAAATGTTTTTTTTTTAATAGAGGTTTTTTTAATTTTCAACATTTTTTTTTTGTTGTCTAAATTTTCGGCCAAATTTATTCCTGTTTCCCAAAAAAACAAAAATACAAAAATAAACATATGCCAGAGCCAAATAGAAGTTTCATTGTGATGTTTAAAATTTATACACTAAAATCAAGATACAAATGGTGCAAGGATTATTTCAGTTCCCAAAGTGATTGTTCGAACCACTCTTCTCATGTCCCTGTTTTTTTTTTTAGGCTTTTTGTGCCAATTTGTTTTTTTGGGAAATTTTTGATAACACTATAGTTTTGCATCCAAATTAGCATGGTATTAAAATTTAATTTAAGTGTCAATAATCCTGTTTTTCTGGTATGTATTTGATTGACAAATCACATTTAATTTAAATACATATTTGTCTTTCTACAGACCCCAGGATGCGTGATCATGCCATTTTGGGGCAGATACTGCAAATGCGAGGACATTTGGTGCAGCTCCTGGTTGCAATGGACCATTTGCTTGTTTTGATGCGCCAATAAATTTTAAGCTTTTTTATATTATGTTAATAAAAGTTTTTTGTTTAAACCAATCTCATTTATTGACTCCAAAAT
This sequence comes from Taudactylus pleione, assembly GCA_031769625.1. Classification (NCBI taxonomy): domain Eukaryota; kingdom Metazoa; phylum Chordata; class Amphibia; order Anura; family Myobatrachidae; genus Taudactylus; species Taudactylus pleione. The sequence goes on from JAUIMM010000015.1 coordinate 52,301,335, forward strand.
TAGCTGATGTATTTTTATGGTGTAAACATTTGGGTTTATGGTTTTGGCATAGGAAAATGCAAACAATGTGGCATACCAAATTCAGGGAGTATGTAATCTTTTAAAGTTACACTTTTCACACAAAACAAGTGGTTTCCTAGACTTTAAATATATATTTTTACATTCCCCAAATTTTTCCAATTGACATTAAATCCATAATGTTTTTTGAAAAATACCTTATATAATTATTATAGTTAATCCAAAAAATCCATGCAACTCCCAAAACTTTAAAATAACAATGTGTAAAGGTAGGCCCACTATGCAAACCTGTTAAATGTGGTGTTTTTATTTTTTAACAACCCCAAAAATACTAATTAAAAAAAAAAACAATTAAGTTAAAAGGTAATGTACATTTGCTGGTTTTTCAGGTAACAAAAAACAAAAAAATGTAAAAGTTGTTTATTAAACAATATATGACAAAAAAACCACACAAAGAATGGCAACAAAAAAATCAAGAACTGTTTAAAGATGGTGCATGCCAACATGTTGTCCCAAAATCAGGTAAGAAACACATTTGTCAAGGTGTAAAGGTCATTTGGAGTCATTAATGTCACAGGCAAGCATTTTCAGGAAGTAAGAAGGTTGTTGTTTGGATTTTGAATAAAAAAAACAAAACAAAAACAACAAAAAGGTTAAAATGTGAAACATAGGATAGTAAACACATGATTTTCAGTCTTCACAATATCAACACATGTAAAACAAAGTAAATTCAAATACCTGAAAAAGCGGGAAATGACATAATCACGTATGGCCCCCCCTGACACTCTCCTCCGACCAACCTCGGGGGGTCCATCCTCAGGCAAGGCATCCTCTGGCTGCATTGGGACACCACTCCTTATGGCGATGTTGTGAAATATCCCACACAGGACCACAATTTTGGAAACCATAGCCGGCAAATACATGAGGTTGCCACCAGAGCGGTGGAGGCATCGAAATTGGCCTTTTAAAAGGCTGATACAATGCTCCACCACCTGCCTAGTGGCAGTAAGTGCGGCATTATATTGAGTTTGTGGCACTGGTGTGGCAACCAAATAAGGAGTGAGCAGCCAGGGCGTGCAAGGGTAACCACTGTCTCCTGTGAAAAAAAACAAGCATTCAGTACCATTTCTAAGTCAACAGTGTTTGCTTAAAAAATTAGGGGTACCACTTACCCAGAAGCCACGCGTCACCAGCTTGTAGGTTGTTTAATTTGTGCCAAAGCCCTGATTGCCGGATGACAAATGAATCATGTGCACTTCCTGGATATTTGGCATTCAGGGACAGGATCTGGAGGGAGGCATCACATACCATCATTACATTCATCGAATTAAAGTGCTTACGGTTCCTAAATATGGCCTCCAGTGCTGCTGGAGGCTGAAGTGGTATCTGAGTGCCATCCACAACCCCTATGATATGTGGGAAGCCTGCAATTTGGTAAAAATTCTGCTTCACCACATTAAGGGAACCCATATCCAATGGCATCTTAATAAAATGATGTAGGTGCTTAAACAGGGCATCCATGACCGCCCTCAGGATCCTTGAAAAGGAAGATTGGGAACTGCCTGCAACAATCCCAACTGTGGTCTGGAAGGATCTTGAGGCGCAAAAATGTAACACCGACATTAACTGCGTAAGTGATGGCATTGCTGTTGGATTGTTAATTTGCCTTTCAAGATCACTCTCTATTAATGAAAGAGTGTCTAGGATGATTTGGGGTGGTAGGCGATACCGCCGTAAAACCACATCATCAGGCATTCCAAAAAGGGTGACACGTGTTCTAAATATCTGGGGCCTTGCACGCCTACGCCTAGGAGGATGTTCAGGTTGGTCGGGGTCGTGGACCATTGCCACTATAATTTGCCCAACATCAATCTGAAATGTTAGACAATGTAGTTAATTTTTTAAAATCTAAAAACAAGAAAATATACTTATCTTTTTGACACATTAAGAAGAATCTTATAGGGTTCGGTAGTGACATCTTGAAGAAAACCCATGAATTAGAATTCACATAAATAAAAACAACAAATTATAAAAATAAAAGCATAAGCCCAAAATATAAAGAATGCATGCACTACACAGATGTTGTTAGTGTCTGATTTTATTATATGAATCCAATGTTCGCTAACACTACAGACAGGAGGTGTGCAAAATATACGCAATGGAGGGCAAAAAAGCCCGCTAAATGGTACGCTAACGCCACAGACAGGAATGTGAAAAATATACGCAATAGAGGGCAAAAAAGCCCGCTAAATGGTACGCTAACGCCACAGACAGGAGATGTGCAAAATATATGCAATAGAGGGCAAAAAAGACTGCTAAATGGTATGCTAACGCCACAGACAGGAGATGTGCAAAATATACGCAAGAAATTTCGCATTTTTGATGGACAAATAATCATTTGGGCAAAAATAAAATAAAAATGCATAATGAGATCCATTAAAAAAACATGATACATGTTAACAATAAACAGGGTCTAATGTATCTCAATAAACACTTGCCGTACAAAGACGAGCCCGAAACTAGAAATGTAAGGAGATAAAAGGGAAAGCAAAAAAACCCTGAAATATAAAACAAAAAAAATATTAAAATAAAAAAATATACAAATTTGTTAAAAAAATAAAATAAAAAAAAAATAACCAACAAACTTACCTCAAAAACCAAAAATGCAAACCGAAAAAATAACACTTGACAACTCAGCAACTCTCCACAACACCTTCACAAACAACTCCTCAACTGCAACATCCACCAACCACTTCTATCAACCCACCACGAAACAAGGCCACAAATAAGCTTTAAATAGACCTAACTTTCCCACTCAAATCAATGACGCTCAATAGATGCGCCCGTATAATGCACACGCATCTATAAAAACGTCACAAGAGGACACAATGGGTCTGCTGAATTCAAGGATTGAATCATGTCCACAGAACAGCAGCAAAGGCAAAATCCCGGACAACAAAGTAAGTAGCTCCAAAATGAAAGTTAGCAACCCCCAAAAAATAAAAAAAGTAGAAATTAATTTTTTTTTTTTTTTTGTAAGGTGTGGAGACTGACAATGAGGAGGCTGCAGGGCCTAGTACCCAGGCCAGGAGTAAAAGAAAACGGCAGCCGCAATTCACAAGAAAGGAGATGGAGGTTTTGGTGCAAAACTGTATTGACAATCTGGCACAGGTGGCACGAAATATGGGTGCAAACCAGGGATGGAAACTGTGGGAGGACATAGCCAGTGCTGTCAATGGGGTTGGTGACTTTGTCCGTTCAACCAAAGAGGTCAAACGCCGGTACGTAAATGCTCTCACCTAAGTCCCAAAATGTGGACTCTTTTTTTACCAACAGATGGAGTGACTTCAAATATCAGCTAAAGCAAAAGTTGGCTGATAGGGCTAGGCATGCAGGGGGGACAGGTGGTGGGCCAACCCCTGTGTCACTGGAGCTGACCGATTTGGAGGAGCTGGCACAGGGGTGTGTTCAGGAAGAGGAGGTGTTTGGAGTGTCCAACATAGACACAGACATGCCAGACTTTGCGGATCCACGTTTCCGCAGGTCATTGAGATAAAACTGTTTAATTTTTTTGGTTTTTGAAAACTTAAAAATGGACTAATATTTGTATGATCTCTCTTTTTCACACAGGCACAGAAGAGGACGAGTGTGCTCCAGAACTGAGTTTTGGTCGCAGTAGATCTGCTGGCTCCGCAGGGGAGGAAGCAGTATTTCCATCTGGGGACCCTGTGGCGGACAGTCCAGGGCCTTCCCCCTCGCAGGCAGTGGTCTTTCTCTCAGATATCAATTAGAAAACGGATCACAACACCGAGATTCTGAGGAGTATGGACGCCAAACTGCTAAGGCTGGCGGACGCCCTGGAGGAAAACGCTGCGGCCAATGTCAGACTAGCTAATGCCTTGGAGCAGCTCGTCCGCCTGCGCATGTTGGAGCCGGACTCCCTTCCTGCCGGAACATCCATGCCCTCCACCTCTGGCACAACATTGGCCAACCCTCCAAATGTGCCTAGCCCTATGACTAGGCCAGAGGAAACACAAGCTACCTCTGGCCAGGCAAGGCGTTCGACCAGACGTACAAAGTCATGCTCCCTCCAACATCAAGCCAAGCGGGGGAGAAGGCGTTGACAGCACTGGCAAATTTCCCCACATTCCATCTCTGTGTTTGCCCCATATTTTTGCCCCTCAAAACCTCCCTCTCCTTTCTTGTGATTTTTTTTATTTTTGTATCATTACTTTACATATTTGAAGTCCCATAAAAATATTGGGACTGTAAAATTACACTTTAAAAAAAAAAAATGTGAACATTTATTTATTTTCAAATAAAAAAACAATAAGCCCAGAAAAATTGTCTAATTCATTATGAAATGGCTAAAAGGGACTGTAACAAACATAATTAAATACTTAACAAAGGTCATATACTTAAAAAAATGTTTAAGATAAAAAACAAAAGGTAACAGGTAAGTAAACAATAACACAAGCCAAGCAATTAGTAGCTGATTGTCTTTCCGGCTTTTACATAAAATGTAAATAAAAAAAGGTGTTGGGCTTTTTAAAAACAAAACAAAAAAAAAGGTGTTGTGCTTTTTAAAAAAGCAAACAAACAAAAAAAAAAAAGGTGTTAGGCTTTTTAAAGCCATAAAGATATCTGACAACAACATGCGTACGGAATACAAGAAAAACATCTAACATTTTTACCTTTATTAAAACATTTATTTTGGCATTGCTGTGATTTCAAAAAAACAAACAATTAGGAACACAACATGCGTTCCAAATTTAGCTAATATAGCCTGGCCATTGCAAATCACCTTCTCGCAAGTGATCCAATTATTAGGTGATTGGTCTTGTGCCTTGTAAAGGAGAATAGCAAAACATTGATTAGCTAAGGGAGCTACGAAGAGACCATCGTCTTTGCGAGATCCAATACCCTACCACAAGCTGAACGAGCAGTCATAATGGAAACTGGATCACACAGTGACATGTACAAAATAGCGTCCACATTGAACGTTCGCACAAGATAATACATGTACGCCCAAAAAATGGCTTGCCACGCCTGCGTTTTCTCATCTCCACCCCCGTTACCATCCATAAACGGAACATTCTGTCAATAAAATGACATAGGTCACTTCCTGTTCGCTGTGTATACGAGCGAACAAAAAAATGACCGCAATGATCCGGCCGCACATGCGCAATGAGAACCGGATGCATGCGTGGTTTAAAACAATCGAATGCGTACGAGCGAATGGCTGATAGCGTCCAGCTCTGAATCAGGCCCATAATGCAGAGTGTGTAACAGTGAGGACATATAATGCAGAGTGTGTCACAGTGAGGACATATAATGCAGAGTGCGTCACAGTGAGGGACATATAATGCAGAGTGTGTCACAGTGAGGACATATAAAGCATAGTGTGTCACAGTGAGGGCATATAATGCAGAGTGTGTCACAGTGAGGGACATATAATGCAGAGTGTGTCACAGTGAGGGACATATAATGCAGAGTGTCACAGTGAGGACATATAAAGCAAAGTATGTCACAGTGAGGACATATAATGCAGAGTGTGCCACAGTGAGGGCCATATATGCAGAGATAGTCACAGTGAGGGCCATATAATGCAGAGTGCGTCACAGAGAGGGCCATATAATGCAGAGTGTGTCACAGTGAGGGCCATATAATGCAGAGTATGTCACAGTGAGGCCATATAATGCAGAGTGTGTCACAGTGAGGACATATAATGCAGACAGCGTCACAGTGAGGACATATAATGCAGAGTGTGTCACAGTGAGGACATATAATGCAGAGTGCGTCACAGTGAGGGACATATAATGCAGAGTGCCACAGTGAGGACAAATAATGCAGAGAGCGTCACAGTGATGCAGAGTGCGCCACAGTGAGGACATGTAATGCAGAGTATGTCAGTGAGGACATATAATGCAGAGTGCATCACAGTGAGGGACATATAATGCAGAGAGCGTCACAGTGAGGGACATATAATGCAGAGTGCGTCACTGTGAGGGACATATAATGCAGAGAGCATCACAGTGAGGGACATATAATGCAGAGTGCGTCACAGTGAGGGACATATAAAGCAGAGAGCGTCACAGTGAGGACATATAATGCAGAGTGCATCACAGTAAGGGCATATAATGCAGAGTGCGTCACAGTGAGGACATATAATGCAGAGAGCATCACAGTGAGGGCATATAATGCAGAGTGTGTCACAGTGAAGGCATATAATGCTGAGAGCATCACAGTGAGGACATATAATGCAGAGTATGTCACAGTGAGGGCCATTTAATGCAGAGTGCATCACAGTGAGGACATATAATGCAGAGAGCATCACAGTGAGGACATATAATGCAGAGTGCGTCACAGTGAGGACATATAATGCAGAGTGCGTCACAGTGAGGGACATATAATGCAGAGTGCGTCACAGTGAGGGACATATAATGCAGACAGCGTCACAGTGAGGACATATAATGCAGAGTGTGTCACAGTGAGGACATATAATGCAGAGTGCATCACAGTGAGGGACATATAATGCAGAGAGTCACAGTGAGGACAAATAATGCAGAGAGCGTCACAGTGATGCAGAGTGCGCCACAGTGAGGACATGTAATGCAGAGTATGTCAGTGAGGACATATAATGCAGAGTGCGTCACAGTGAGGGACATATAATGCAGAGAGCGTCACAGTGAGGGACATATAATGCAGAGTGCGTCACTGTGAGGGACATATAATGCAGAGAGCATCACAGTGAGGGACATATAATGCAGAGTGCGTCACAGTGAGGGCATATAATGCAGAGTGCATCACAGTGAGGGACATATAAAGCAGAGAGCGTCACAGTGAGGGACATATAATGCAGAGTGCGTCACAGTGAGGGCATATAATGCAGAGTGCGTCACATTGAGGGACATATAATGCAGAGTGCGTCACAGTGAGGGCATATAATGCAGAGTGTGTCACAGTGAAGGCATATAATGCAGAGAGCGTCACAGTGAGGACATATAATGCAGAGTATGTCACAGTGAGGGCCATATAATGCAGAGTGCATCACAGTGAGGACATATAATGCAGAGAGCATCACAGTGAGGACATATAATGCAGAGAGCATCACAGTGAGGACATATAATGCGGAGTGCGTCACAGTGAGGACATATAAAGCGGAGTGCATCACAGTGAGCGACATATAATGCAGAGTATGTCACAGTGAGGGACATATAATGCAGAGTGTCACAGTGAGGACATATAATGCAGAGAGCGTCACAGTGTGGACATATAACCAGAGTGTGTCACAGTGAGGACATATAATGCAGAGTTTGTCACAGTGAGGGACATATAATGCAGAGTGTGTCACAGTGAGGACATATAAAGCAGAGTGTGTCACAGTGAGCACATATAATGCAGAGTGTGTCACAGTGAGGGCCATATAATGCAGAGTGTGTCACAGTGGGGGACATATAATGCAGAGTTTCACAGTGAGGACATATACAGCAAAGTGTGTCACAGTGAGGACATAATGCAGAGTGCGTCACAGTGAGGACATATAATGCAGAGTATGTCACAGTGAGGGCATATAATGCAGAGTGCGTCACAGTGAGGACATATAATGCAGAATGTGTCACAGTGAGGACATATAATGCAGAGTGCGTCACAGTGAGGGCATATAATGCAGAGTGCGTCACAGTGACGGCATGTAATGTAGAGTGCATCACAGTGAGGACATATAATGCAGTGTGCGTCACAGTGAGGGCATATAAAACAGAGTGCATCACAGTGAGGGCATATAATGCAGAGTGTGTCACAGTGAGGGCATATAATGCAGAGTGTGTCACAGTGAGGACATATAATGTAGAGTATGTCACAGTGAAGACATATAATGCAGAGTATGTCACAGTGAGGGACATATAATGCAGAGTGTGTCACAGTGAGGACCATATAGTGCAGAGAGTGTAGCAGTGAGGACCATATAGTGCAGAGAGTGCAGCAGTGAGGGACATAACACACAGAGAACAGTGACCTACATATAACTTATAACACAGATAATATAAACACACCCCTTACACACATACACATAAAATTAATACACCGCCCCCCCCCACACACACACACTACATTAATACACCATGACCACCCCACCATAGAAAGTAAAACACACTCCAATTCCCCCCTTCCCAGAAAAAAAACCAAATACACCCCTCCCCATTGCATACCTGATACCACACCCCAAGATGACACTGGCACTTACCTGTCCTGGAAGAGGATGTGTGGCCCCTGCTGGGATTGGTCTCTGTGGCACAGGATAGGAGAGGAAGAGCCTGTGAGAAGATGATAGAGAAGAGTCTGGAGAGGAAAGGGCTGGGACCCGGGGTTAGGGGGTGGGGTCTCAGGCAGGGAAAGCAGAATGCATGTAGAATAGAAAGGGGGTGGAGACCCGAGGTTAGGGGTCATGGTCTCAGGCAGGGAAACGAGTGTGCATGTAGTAAAGACAGGAGGGGATGGGGACTCGGGGGGAGGGGAGGGTCTCAGGCATAGTGACAGTCTGGTCAGAGCCCCCTCCTCCTTCTCCAGCCACAGTCAGACTGCCCGAGGCCAGCCGCAGTGCAGAGTACTGTAATAATGAGTCAGTGTGTGACTCATCATTAGTACTGCCAGCTGCAAGCCCCTTCATTAATGCGGGACCCAGTTCATTGCACCTGCCGCACCGCTAACAGTTCTGAGCTGCGGGATGCCCCTTAGGCATTCCAGATGCCCTAGGCATTTGCCTGGAATGTCTATGCCTAGGGCCAGCTCTGTTTAATGCTCTTCCATATTGAAAAAACCCACAATAACACATGCGGAAGGTAGCTTGACATGCTGTACTGAGATCCAGCCGTGAAGCCCGTTGCATCATATATATCCCCCACAGCTTCCAATATCGCAGCTTCGTGCAAAAATGCATTTGCATTACTGAGCATCAATGGAGGAAATATTACTCCTTTGCCGATTTTACTATTTATTTACCTTACTATAGAAAAATCCCTTCATCTTACAAAACCACCCTTTTATTTACCAAGCAAACCGACTTCTCTAATAATCACCCAGTCTTTTAACCTCCATCTTTTTGCCACCTTCGACTCACCTCACTACCTGAACCACCCTCTCCTTTCTCCCTCACAGAGCATGTTTCCTTCCCTCCATGGGCCACAATTAATCCTTTGTATCCTTCCAGGTTCTCCAAAAGCTCATTCAGCGATTCTGCGACTAAAACATCTTCCTCTCAACTCCCACCATCTGTAGGTGCCCCACATGGGTCTGTTTTCTGGCCTCTGTAAATCCCAATGCTGGCTGCTTCATGCTGTTGTCAGTCAATATGTCAACAGCATCGTATCAGCGAGACAATGCCGACACTTTTATACTGTTATTTAAAGCATTGTAACAGTGTCAGCATTTTAACTTTAAACATGATTGTAAAGCATCATATTTAATATTATGCTGACAGTGTTACAATGCTTGAAATCACATTACAACAGTGTCGGCATTGTCCCTAGCTATTAGTTTTTCACGTATTAATTGTCAACAGCATGAAGATCGACAAATCATATTTATCCCCTACAGACTCCAAGACAAATTTCTCACCCTTACCTACAAAGGCCTCAACATCACCACCCCCATCATGCATCTTAAACCTTATCTTAAAAACTCTCCCTTCTGACCAACACTTTGTGTCACAATCCAGGGTTCTTTGTGTGTGCGTGTGCATGAAGTACTCAAAATAAGGCTAATACAGCCATCAGGTGTACTGAAATAATAATTTATTAAACAACAAGGTTTACTCATGAATGCTGAAATGGTCAGGTTAGAACAGAGCAATGCAGACGGATAATCACTGGGTTCGGAATGGAACTATTAACAGGGAGTCTATGAACACAGGTAAACTGGAAGGACTAGATGGAACCGGACTGGATATGCAAACTTGAATGCAGAAGTCCAAGATAGCGATGCCCGGCATAAATTGATCCTGATGTGAAACAAAATGTGGTAATAGCTGATAGCTACAAAGTCCAGAGTAACTGATATGCAGTTAAACAAGTCCAGATAAGTTGGTGCAATGTAATATAATACTGATGCAGAAATAAAAAGTCCAGAGTAACTGATATACAGATAAACAAAGTCCAGGTAAGTTGGTGCAATGTAATGATAATAGTGTCCAGGATAACTTACACAGGAAGCAGAAGAAAACTGGATTGAAGCGAGTGAAGATCCAAGTTAGTAAACTAGCAGAGGCTATCTGGGAACCTGGAGCACAGTCACAGTGGTAGACTAGATGACCTGGCCCTGATTGCTCAGTTCTGAGGGAATATATAACTAATTCCCAGGTGCAACCCACAGCTGCTTGATTAGGCAATCAGGTCTGCAATCAAAGACTAGCCAGGGTGGAACGGGCTAGACAGGCCTAGGCAAAGAGCGACACCAGAGGTAGTGAGGAGGAAATACACAGGTCGTGACACTTTGCCTATACTTTGAAAACTCTCACGGTAGCCTGCAAGACTTCTCCTGAGCCGCTACCCACCTATGGAATTCCCTACCACGCCTAAACACTCTCTCCCCTAGCCATTTCATTTTTACTACAGTAACCCTATCCCCACTTATACCACTCACACTGAATAACTGTTGTCCCAATCTCTTCTCTGACTGCTGTTACAGATCATACCCTTCTGTCTCAGTTCTATCCTTTTCCTGATGGATTGCAAACTCTCTCACTAGTGGAGTCTGCCCTACCATTTGTTTTTACTGTAAGCCCCCTTGTTTAACGTATGTTCTGCTTTCCCCACTGTCAGGCACTTACAAATCAAGGACAATAAAAACTGTTGTTACACATTCACATAATCAATGTTGAGATTTAAGATGCAACAGCCAAAATTATCTTACTACAGCAATAAGCCTACAACTTGTTAAATATGCTATCATAAAAGGAGACTCTACATACAATTGTATGGGGAATTTGGGATATACATTTAATTCCTCTGTCTCCATGCTGTCGCATCTTAAATCTCAACATTGATTATGTGAATATGTAACAACAGTGTAACGATACTCTGAGCAGTCATTTCACGCACAGCACGATCTGTATATGGTTACACAGTAACACAACTGTCAGCAGGAGTTTATTGATACTGTTGCGAATCAGCAATAATTATCTTACTACAACAATAAGCCTACAACTTGATAAATATGCTATCATAAAAGGAGATTCTACATACAATTATATGGGGAATTTGGGATATACATTTAATTCCTCTGTCTCCATGCTGTCGCATCTTAAATCTCAACATTGATTATGTGAATGTGTAACAACAGTGTAACGATACTCTGAGCAGTCATTTCACACACAGCACGATCTGTATATGGTTATTGCAACCACTTTCTGCTATCAGTGATATAACGAGCAGCAGGAATTTATTGATACTGTTGCGTCCTAGCAATAATTAGCTTATCACAGCAACAAGCTTATAATTTACTAATTTTGCTGTCATAGTGATAACAAAAGGAGATTGTACCTATATTGCATACATTTGAATGGTGAATTTGGGATATCAAATCAATTCCTCTGTTTCCATGCAACTTCGACACTAATTATGCAGATGTGTAACAATATGTGGTTGCAGTGATACTCAGATATACCGTATATACTCGAGTATAAGTCGACCCGAATATAAGCCGAGGTACCTACTTTTACCCAAAAAAACTGGGAAAACTTACTGACTCGAGTATAAGCCTAGTGTGGGAAATGGCAGCAGCTGGTAGTGCCCCCAGTAGTAATTCCCCCTGGTTGTGCCCCCAGTAGTAATCCCTCCTGGTAGTGCCCCCAGTGGTAATCCCCCCTTTCAGTGCCTCCAGTAGTAATCCCCCCTGGTAGTACCCCCAGTAGTAATCCCCCCTTTTAGTGCCCCCTGTAGTAATCCCCCACTTGTAGTGCCCCCTGTAGTAATCCTCCCCTGGTAGTTCCTCCAGTGGTAATCCCCCCTTTTAGTGCCCCCTGTAGTAATCCCCCCTTTTAGTGCCCCCTGTAGTAATCCCCCCCTGTAGTAATCCCCCCTGGTAGTGCCCCCTGTAGTAATCCCCCCCTTGTAGTTCCCCCAGTGGTAATCCCCCCTTTTAGTGCCCCCTGTAGTAATCGCCCCTGATAATGCCCCTTGGTAGTGCCCCCTGTAGTAATTGCCCCCTGGTAGTGCCCCCTGATAATGCCCCCTGGTAGTGCCCCCTGTAGTCATCGCCCCCTGGTAGTGCCCCCTGTAGTCCCCCCCCCTAGTAGAGAGAGACGTAAAAAGAATAAAAAATAAATAAACACTTACCTTAAACTCCCGCTCCTGGTCCCGCCGCTGTCCGCTCCTCCGGCCGCTTTGCATGGGAGAGACGTCGTCATGACGACGTGTCTCCCATCACCCACTGCGGGAGCCGGAAGATGGCTCCCGCAGTGGGAGCAGCAGCAGCCGCTGAGAGTCTGACAGACTCTCAGCGGCTGCTGATTACACCAAACACGCAGCTGCCGGCTCCGGCGGCTGTGTGTTTGGCAGTGTGTAGCGCTGACCGAACTCCGTCCGGTCAGCGCTACACTTGACTCAAGTATAAGCCGAGGGGGTACATTTTCAGCACATTTTTTGTGCTGAAAAACTCGGCTTATATTCGAGTATATACGGTAATTGAACAATTCATCCAAGGTGTGTGAGTTATAAGACTGGGATATTTAGATTTAGCTCAGACAATACCTTCAATTAAGGTGTGTGAACAATAACACAACTATAACTAAATATGTCAATCCATCGATAAAGATAGAATTTCTTGCCGCTCTTTACTAATAGCATTTATAATGGATTGGAGTTAAAGATATACAACTGATATAATCTGGCAATAAGGGCCAATAACAGGTGAATTTCTTTAGATGACAGTAGAACTACCAATATAATGCCTTTGCCTGAATATTTTCAATATTCATAATCATTATACTCCTATTTTCCATTTAGGTATACATATACCCTATACTACTAGCAATTCATCAATGGACCCGCCTTTTTATAATTCATGATTCTTTTGTCCAATAAGAATTTTAAATTCCTTATATTTCACTGTACAATTCCCTTCAATTGGGATTATCTTTTTAATGTACTAATAAAAGTAAAATTTTATCTATTATTTAATTTTTTCCTGTGCGCCCACAACAAACAACTCTTTACTCTTCTCGCCAAACTCTACGGGAATAGTTTAAGTCAGAGAATGCCAGTTCTCACGACTTAACCTGGGTGTTTAGTCACGAGAACCATAATTCTCCGACTAAAGTGCCGGCCATGCGGCTGTTAGCACCACGCTAAGACGGCAAACAGCTGCGCACCCGGCACTTTTGTCGGATTTCTCTTCGCATCCCCAGGGGAGTGCGAGAAGAATTCCATTAGCCGCCCAAACAGCACAGTGTATTGAAAAGCTGTGGGAGCTCCCTCCTGGGGCTATTCAGCATCGCATTGAATTAAATTCAGCCCATTGACCCCCGATTTAGAAGGTCCGTGTTCACTTAGAATCATGCAAATTTTTTTAGACTAGCGTGTGCTACAATAAAAACTTGTGAAATTGCCTTTTCATTCATCTTCTTGGAGCTACAGTGACTGAGACCATTTGTCTTTGTAATGCATGAACATGATTTATAAGTCTCTAACCTCCCTTTGCTTCCATACAATGCCTCTGACTGACAGGTACTAAATTAAATTACAAAAAGCTCACAGTACAGTATGTTTATATAGTTTTTTTTTCCAGATACCAAGATATTAACTCTCTTGTTCCAACACTGTTTACCGTTCACTAAATAGAAGTAGAACATAGCTTCAAATGCTTCAAAATGAGGAAAGCTGCAGTGAACACATGTAAAACACATGTGACGTGTACTCATCACCTACAGACAGTGAGAGCAGCTATTCTCGGTGCTTGACCACTTTAAATTCTTGTGAATATTGGTTTAACCCCCAATATAGTTGCCTTCATTGTCATCCAAGGGCATTATGCCCATGGCGATGGCACTGGTCGCACCACCATTTCTATAGCTCTGCTAGGGACAATCCAGTAGTGTGGTTTATTATACAAGCAACAGTAAAGCAGATCAGCACCAAAACAAAGGTTTTAGATTTTTAAAATGCTGTCTTTAGCCAAAAGAGAAGTCATTTATGTATACCTCTCAGTGTTTGAATTGATAAGTGGAATGCATCCCATTCTGGATTGGTTCCTGCGGCTATATCCTTCTGGTGGGAACGCTAGTCTAATGCCTGTGATAGAGTTTCACGTGCTTCTGGTTCAGCTGTAAGTCTCCTGTTCCAGTCGAGTATCCAGTTTCCCTGTCTGCCTTGTGCAGCTCCTGCCATTTGTGTCATCTAGGCGGCATAGTCCACAGTACAGTCACCTGCCGTTTGTGTCATTCAGGTGGCACAGTCCGCATTACAGTTTACTACTGCTTGTGTCAACTCGGTAGCACAAGCCGCACCTCTGCACAAATTGTACACAAGCCAGTGTACTGTCGCTTGTGTCAACTCGGCGGCACCAACCACATGGCCAAAGGCTGCATCTTGCTTCACGGCCCATAGGCAGCATCGTATTCTACGGCCCACGGGTCACAACTAGCCAAGGCTTACCAGCCCTCAAGGCTGCTACTGTACTGAATTCCGTAAATGGGCTGTTGATGCAGGCTGGAGTGACTTGGCCCTCCGAAGTCAGTTCCGTTGGGGTCTCTCAGACCAAATTAAGGATATTTTAGTCCAATATTCTTCTCCTGAGTCTTTAGATGATTTAATGAACTTGGCCATTCGCATCGACCGGCAACTCCGGGAGCGCAGGGTGCAAAAGAATCTTCCTTCTTTGCCTCCGCGATCTCCAGTGTGGATGGCTTCGTCTGAACCTGTAGAGCCTATGCAACTTGAGTTGTTTTGTCTTCCGGTCGAAGAGGAGGCGCTCTTTGGGCCTTTTTCTCTACTGTGGCGGTAAAGGACATTTAGCCCAGCTTTGTCCAGTTAAGTTTGGAAAAGGCGGGGTCTAGATGTATTAGGGGAGGTACATCTAGGCCTTGCATCCATCTCTCCTGAAAACTCTGTCCTTATCTCCATAGTAATCAACTTGCCTGGCACTCAGATCTCTGTCCCTGCCTTTGTGGATAGCGGAGCTGCAGACAATTTTATGGACCTTTCTTTTTTCAAAACCTTGAGCCTGAATCCTGAGTCCTTCTCCAGTCCAGTGTCATTTATTGGTCTTGATGGCGAAAGTCTTTCTTTCTTGGAGTCTTTGCAGTGGTCTACTTGGATGACATCCTCATCTATTCCAAATCTGTGGAGGAACATCGTAGACATGTGAGACAGGTCTTACAGAGGCTGTTAGATAACAACCTGTACACCAAGCTGAAGAAGTGCGAGTTTGAGGTGAAAGAAGTCTCCTTCTTATGCTACATAATCTCCTCTCAAGGGTTCTCCATGGATCGTGACAAGGTGAAGGCCATCTTGGACTGGGAACAACACACTACGCTGAAGGGAATCCAGTATTTTTAGGGTTTCGCCAGGGCCGGATTACAGGCGGGGAGAACGGGGCAGTCGTCCTGGGGCCCCCGCACATAGAGGGCCCCCCCACACACTGATCCACTCCCCCACTACAAAAGCTGGTGGGCAGATGAACATGCAAGAAAAAGCTAGTGAGCAGAGGGGTATGTGAGAGAAGAGCTGGTGGGTAGAGAGGTATGTGAGCAAAAGCTGGTGGGCAGAGAGATATTTGAGAGATAACTTTCCTGTCCCTCCAGCATGCGGCCACTATACCTTGGAGTGCTGGGGCGGCTACTGGCCCCCAGTGGTCAGCGCACAGTCCCCCCGGTGCAGTGCACTGGAACTAACTAGCGCTGTGCAGGGTGCTGGCTAGCGCTGTCCCTCTGTGTATTCCTCAGCCCTGCAGTCTGGGACACTTGTCCAGGCTGCAGCAACTTCCTGCCGCCCTGGAGTGCAGGATGGACGGTCTCCAGCAGTTGGCTTACAGCCCAGTACCAACTCCCGGCTGCAGTGGCTCCATTTACGAGGTCCCCCCAGCTACGGCGCTTAGACACAGTCCCCTGGTGTAGCACATCGGGGGCTAACACATAGTGTTGCGGCAGCCTCTGGAGAGCGTCCGGCCGCGGCAGAGCCAACATTTAAAAATTATTTTTTTAAAACAGTTGTTGCCTAGCGCCACTAATACATTTAAATATGGTGCCTAGCGCGTATACCATAGGTTCCCAAATGCGGTCCTCAAGGCTCTCCAACAGTTCAAGTTTTAGAGATTTCCATGGTTAAGCACAGGTGTAAAATCAAATTGACTGGGGTACTAATTAAGTCACCTGTGCTCAACCATGGATATCTCTAAAATCTGAACTGTTGGAGAGCCTTGAGGACCACGTTTGGGAACCTCTGGCCTATACCATTCAAAAGATGGTGCCACAGCATGGGGGTTAACCCCTTCAGTGCCGCAGCCACCATTAGCCACGTGGGGGGAGCAGGGGAGCCGGCTGAGGGACCTGGACTCAGCCACAATAGATACAGGTTGCAAACATATAATCAAAAGTGTCTGGTGGTGGTTGATTGTGACAAGAAACCCCCTGCTTTTAGAAATTAGTGCAACAGTGGAGCTAGGTCAGTGTGCTGCATCAGGCATCAATGCATCTGATGGAGGCTTGCCAGCCACCCACCCAAGGCCCAGCCCGACCGTAAGAGTTATTTTAGTTTACAAAAGTGCTAGTAAGCGGGTTTTGTTAGAAGGTGGAGTAGTAGACTGAGACTTTGCCATTAGAAAACGTTCACTGCTGTAATTGCAACAGGTCGCATTGGCACATCAACTGGTGGCACAATTGGTATTTAGAATGAGGCCACATCTCCTCTCCACACTTGGGAATACCCGCCCTTACCTCCCTCTTAGCCAAAGGGGGAGGGGGGTTTCCGTTTGGCTGGAAGCCCTCCTCCCCAGTCCACACTATGACCACAAAAGAAATAGTATGTAATATAAATTTACTAGTGATGCATGTTCTCCTCAGTTTCACAAATGAAATAATTAGCACCACTATGGATCTTTTAACATGTGTCTGCAAGTAATGAATATATGTGTGTACCAACAAGGAGATATGGAAAACATGCACAGTTAGGGTTGTACTGCTATAGTTATCCACTGCATAAGGAGACCAAAATGTACATATATGTCCAGAGCAGTGCTAGATTCTTCTGCTGCTCCCGCAGACTCCCGTTTTGCTCCCATGCTATAAAATTGTGCCCACATGTACAATAAAAACACTCAGCTCAGGATGGCCCAACTGCTTCATCTAATGGCTTACTGTAATCGCCTGTTCTGTATGTTGGAATTATGACATGCACAACACTTTGTATGACGCATATTAAAGCTGGTTAAATGTTGATTATGGTCCTCTTCATGGACTGACCTCTAAAATCAAGCATTTGGAACCCCCCGATCTAGAATTTCTGTGTTTACCCTTACTCCTCAACTGATTATGGTGGCCCCCTGTATGATTTTTCTGGATCCGCTACTGTATGTACACCTGAGAGATGTGCAGTATGTACAGAATTATGTACAGATTGAGTTGCCCATATACAAAATGCTTTGGACCAGGGGTATTTTGGATATCGGAATATTTTGTATTTTGGAATAGTTGTAGACCATAATGAGATATCTTGGGAATGGGACCCAAATCTAAACACAGAATGCATTTATGTTTCATATACACCTTATACACACAGCCTGCAGGTAATTTTATACAATATTTTCAATAATTTTGTGCCTTAAATAAAGTTTATGTAAAAATTCCATATTTCGGAATATTCTGTATTTCGGAATATTTGGATAAGGGAGACTCAACCTGTACTGGTAATGTACTATATGAATCATTATTCCTAAATATTCAGCAGCTGGTAGTGTGGAAAATGATTATCTGAAATAAAGTTACAATGTCATAGAGGAGCCATTCTAATAAAGGGCATGATTCAGAGATGGACGGTATTGCACAGCGCAAGGAAGCGGCAGTACAATACCGTCCAACTAAATAAAAATGCAGCAGGAGGTTTCTGTAGAAAATAGACAACTCCTGGCTGCATCTGCATTCCAAGTGCAGCTTCCATAGACACAGCCCTGGATCACTACCGATGGTCACATTGGTTGCTGCTTTTGGCGGCCAGCTATGCTATGTAAGCTGAGACATACTGGCTAACGGACATGGACAGCCAGGTCCTGGAAGTTTGTGCCTGCCAACGCAGACCCTGGGCTTGGCACGCCTCCAAAATGGGGGTGACACCCCCCATTTTGGAGAATAGTTCCTGTCGCTGTCCCCCGCTCTGCCCCCCAAACGCTGCAGCATGTCAATAATGCTGAATGTCACGCTCCGGACTATTAAAACAACTTTCATACCTCTCCGGTGCCTATCCAGGATAGCACAGAGGTCTCCTCACGCTGCACATCGCTCCCAGCTGGTGCTGAGGTCTGTCTGTGCTGCTCCTGTCCCGTCCCCTCAGTGTCCTGTTATGGTGCATACACATTTTAAAAAATCGTTCAATCGTTCATATCTGAAGGAAAATCTGACATATCTGACATATCTGTATGATCTGTCAGATGAACGATTTGAACGATGCGCGTTCCCGATGGTCAGGTAACGATATCTGACATCTGATGTGTTTGCAGTCAGACTTAGACGATTCCATTAATTTTAATGCAGTCAAAAATCGTTCAAATCTTTGGTAAAATCGTTCAAATCATTCAATCATTCATCTGACAGATCTGACAGATCTGACCATGTGTATTACTGAGCATGGCGATGCTCTCCGCAGCCTCTTGCTCACAGCATGTCTTCCCAGCATGGTGGCACCACACAGGCTGCATGCCAGAGTTCCCTCCTAAACGACAGTTGGGTGCAGCCATGTTGGACTCTGTCACCTGACACTCTTCCTCCACTCAAAACGCTGCTCCCAGACCAGCTGATCACAGCATGCAATGCATGGGGATCCTCCCCTATAAATTCCAATTTCAGACTGGCCTCTGTTGCCAGTACAATGTCACTTCTTGCTGAAGTTACAGCTCAGTGCTGAGCTTCCAGGTACTCTGTATCTGACCGGTCCCAGGGCCTGATTCATTAAGGATTGCTATTGCGATCGCAGCTCTGTAATCGTACACAGGTCTGCTGCAAAAATATGCTAATGAATGCAATTGCAATGCCGTCGCACTACCAGCATAGAGACGCCCACTAGCTCCCACTGCCGCTATCTTACATCTGTAATACCTTGCAAACTTTCATAAACATCGGTAACATTGAGTACCATTATCCCCTCACACATAATTACAACAGTCCTGATCTTACTTAGAAATTGCTAACCTCGTTGCACGCCGTAAGTACTCATGCTGCGTATGCAATTGTACTGGCTAATTTATGCACGCCCCTGCATTTCTCTGACCACCCCCTTCTCCACCCCCAAATGCTCACTGCCTATCACTCTGCGATGGCTTCCCGTGCTCTGCATAATTGCAGTACGATCACAGTGTGTTCTTCGCGCACACACACTGCAGTGCATACGCACACTCCGTAGGCAACAATCAGCCAACTGCATGCGCTGTTGCAGTTGCGATCCTTAATGAAAAAGGCCCCCTGTCCATTATATCCAGTTCCTATATGTGGTAAACAAGTCTCCTATACCATCTTTCACACCAGTCTGGATTTCACCACTGAGACTTGTTCTTACAGCCATCATCAGTTCCAGACGATACCTCCAACCATCAGTCTCATCAGATGCTTACAACATTGGATGCATGTAAGTTCTAACCGATCAAGTTCATAAATTCATTAATATCGGACTCATATCAATTAAGGGCCTGACTCAGACCCACTCGCGAGCGGGGGCACGCAAGATAAGTTTCCGCGGCTAAAATACACGATGTAGGTGAAAAGTCCGGCAGGCGAAGCTTTATTGCGGGTGCGAAACTAATTGAATACCTCCCAAATTAGTGGTGAAGAATGGCATAAAGCAGTATTTTTAGGTGAAAATAAGTAGTCCTGTCAAATTTGGGGTACCTGAAAATGGGTGCTAGCATCTTTTAATGTCTCAAATGTTAACTTTAAAATAAAGTAAAATTACACCCAGAAAAATGCACCAGCAATCCCCAAAACACTTGACCCCTTCTTAGTGCACCCCAGAACCTTATTTTGCTAGTTTGCAAACTTGTCCCCCCACTTTGCACTTTTTTTGCCCCCAAATTCAAACTTCTTTTTTGGGGTGTTCTTAAGTTTTTTTTAAGGATTTTTTGACACAGTTGTCCTTTGGGGGCTGTCCCAAGGGTTCTGAGTGGTTTCCCCACCTTTGCACCCCAAACAAAAATTTAGCACTTATTTTCTCCACCTATTCAGTGGCGATTATTTTTTGCCTATTGCATTGCATTTCTGCAATGGCGGATGTAATTGAATACGGTGATACTTTTCCGACAGGCGAAAAGTCGCAATCGGCGATACTTTTTTGTGGATCTCGGCTTTTCGCTTCTAATTGAAAATGGGCCTAAGGGGTAAATTTACTAAAATTCGTGTTGGTTCCGATTTGATCTGTTTTTAAACACGGATAGGATCGATTAAAAACATCAGTTTTTTTTCACACAAAAAATCAGGAATTTACCACGCTCCCGTGCTGGTCAGGATCGTGTTGTCTGATGGTGTATTTGATCAATCCTGTCCGTATTAAAGCCCAAGTTTCCCTCCCGAACAAGCAGCCTGCATGCATCAGTGAAATATGTGCAGGCTGCTTATGTGTGTTAGAATACTGTAATGAGTTAATTTTTTTAAAATTATGTAGGGTCCCCCCCCAAAAGGCATAACCAGCTCCGGGCTGCTCAGCCAGTCCTGGTTCCTAAAAATACGGGGGGGGGGGAACGAGTAAGATTCCCCAGCATTTTAGGAACCAGCACCTGGCTGCTGGTCAGTCCTGGTTTTAAAAATAGGGGGAAAAAATTGGGTAGGGGTCTATCTATATTTAAAACCAGCACCGGTCCAAAACCAACCGGGGTGTAATGTGTAATGCCACAGCCAGGGTACCCTATCTCCTCAGCCACAAGCATTATTACCCTAAGCTAGTCAGCCCAAGCCAGGGATTTCAGGGGAGGTGGGGACCCCCCAATAAAGGCCCCCCTCTCCCAAACACCCCAGGGTTAAATTAATATTCCAGGAATTCATGTAACAGCAATAGGTAGCACTATTAGTGGTAAATTAGTATGCATGTCCACCTTTCAAAGCCATAGGAAAATGCCAGCTTGTAAACAACATCCAGTATTTATAGAGAACAAAAGAAACAGCAAAAAGAGTGTATAATACGGTGCACTTTTTTTATTGGGTCAACATATTAGTTACATCATTTTCCCTGGAAAAATAATGTGTCCGGAATTAGGGCGCAATATTGTTAAAATCAACACATAATAGATAGTCAAGATGTGCTAATATGTTTAGAAAAGTGCTTTTAAAATGTCTTTCACAGCTGGTCATGTAACATAATTGTATTTATTTAGTACAACTGGTTATTCGATGTTAGTGTACCTGACTTTTATTTATTTTTTTGCAAGTGTAAAGTACCCTATTATATAGGTCACTGACAATATTTACTCCTGTGGAAATTAGGAAAGTACAGTAGGTGCTTTGAATTTTTCTCCATTAAAGAAGTCTTGAGATACTGTACAGTATATACATAGGATTCCTTACAAAGGAGCTCTTTGGTTCACAGTAAGAGATATATGGTTATAGTGACAATGTTGCAATTTATCCCTGCTCATATGTCATTAGCTAACTCTGTAGCATTATTTCAATAGACAGATTTTGATAGAATAATTCCCATTCATTAGTAGCAATATAACAGTTTCACTTTTTAAGAGTATATGACAGGCAGGTTTAGACACAAATGTTGCAAACTCCTGGTAACAGTATCTCTTACATTTGGATCTGCAGTATCACATGCTAAATGGTTGTATTCCTCCCCATGTCTCAATGGTATCTAGCACCCTAATATAAGTAGGCAATTAATCATTCATGGTACTGAGGGCCTGATTCAGAGCCGGACGCTCTGACCAGAGCGCTCGCTCTGAATCAGGGCCCTCCTAAATGAAAATGGAGCGGTCTCTTGGATGCTCGCATACCTGTGGGTGACCACCCACAGCTATAGCGAGCGTCCATGATGATGGTCGCGATGGTCAAGACCATCGCGACCATCGGGCTTGCGACAGAGACCCTGCGGTAGGGTCTTGCTGCCGCAAGCCCTGGAGTGATTTTGGCTCTATCAGAGCCAAAATCACTCCCACTGACATCACTACTGACGTCAGTGGGGCCGGCTTCAGACGGTAGGCGTTCCCATGGGAAAGCCTCCGTCTGGCAGCCACGCCCCCGGCACGCCCACCAAAGGGGGCATGCTGTCAATCAACATCGACAGCATGCCCCCTTTGGTGCGAGACCCGGAGCGACGGCTATCCCGTCGCTAGCCGGGTCTCGCGCATGCACACGACGGAGCTCCCTCCATCGTGCGCATGTGCAGTAGGGCACCATTGACCCGCTTGTGAGTGTCCTGCGCTCGCGAGCGGGTCTGAATGACCCCCTGAGGCTTTCACTGTAATCACCAATGCTAGTGCCTCCCATCCACCATACCACTGTAAGTATAGATTGGTTAATATTTGTTTTAAATCAACATGTTTCTTAGTATAACGTATGTCGCATTATATAATGCAGTCACCAGAGGCTACATTGGAAACGCTGATGCTCGTTTTGCAAGTGGGCTGCTTTCTCAAGGCCTCGAGACATGGAGAGGAACACAACCATTTAGCATGTGTTACTGCAGATCCAAATATAAGGAATACTGGGCCTGATTCAGACCCGCTCGCGAGTGCACAGTGCTCGCAAGCGGGTTGATGGTCCCCCACTGTGCATGCTCTCGCTCCGGGACTCACTACAAAAGTGGTGACTGACGATGTTGATCGACAGCTCACCCCATTTTGTAGGCGGGGCAGGGGGGGTGGCTACACAAACGGAGGTGGCCCCACTGACATCACTATTAGAGCCGGAAGCTCACTGGGGCTTGCGGCAGATGAAACCATACCACAAGGGTCTCGTCACAAGCCCCGATGGACGCGATGATCGGGACCATCGTAACCATCACCTGGCCACTCGCTAAAGCTGTGGGTGGTCACCCACAGCTTAGGGAGTGGCCAGAAGGCCGGCTCAAAAAAACACAAAACGCGACCCTGATTCAGAGCGAGCACTCTGAAAGAGCGTCCGGCTCTGAATCAGGGCCACTGTTACCAGGAGTTTGCAACATTTGTAGGCACATTTGGCACTTTTAAATAACAAATTAATAAAACAAACAAAAAAAAAATCACAGTTTATACTTCCAAAACTACAGTTTACCACTGACATCAAATGTGCATTGAGAACAGATATCAATGTAAAGATAGTGATGTAATAACCCAGATGAAATGTACGATATAATACCCTGATTGCAACAGCTATATATTTCACCAGAAGTTTCATAGTAAATGCAATTAATGCAAGCAAAGGGAAGCACAAGAATTGATAGCTAGTACAATACTTGAAATTAAAGATAATACAATACATTTTCCCTGGAAAAATTGTTAAAATGCAATAAATCTTTATTAGTTAAAATAATGTGTGATATTAGTGTGAAATATTGTTAAAATCAACACAGAAGAGATAGTCAAGATGTACAAGAAAAAATATGCAGGGCTCGACATTTTCTTGTAAAATCTAGGAGCCATCATAAAAGTTTAGGAACCAGACAAAAATATAAGAAAACTTGTATAGACCACTACACATACCCCTTCATAGCCCCTCAATCTCCCCATATGTCATTATGCTTCTTCAATGGTCATCAGATTCTGCCATATGCACATACCTGCCCCAGATTCAATATATGCTATGCAGTAGGGCCCACATTCATATTAGGAAACACACTAGGGCCCAAAAGCACATTATACCACACAATAGGGCTCAAATGCACATTATGCCACACAGTAGGTTCCAAATGCACATTATACCACACAGCAGGTTCCAAATGCACATTATGCCACACAGTAAGGTCCAAATGCACATTACACCACACAGTACGTTCCAAATGTACTTTATACCAAACAGTAAGGTCCAAATGCACATTATACCATACAGTAAGACCCAAATGCACATTATGCCACACAGTAAGGTCCAAATGCACATTATACCACACAGTAGGTTCCAAATGTACATTATACCACACAGTAAGGTCCAAATGCACATTATACAATACAGTAAAACCCAAATGCATATTATGCCGAACAGTAGGGCACAAATGCACAATATGCCACACAGTAGGGCCCAAATGCACATTATACCACACAGTAGGGCACGAATTCACATTATACCACACAGTAGGGAACGAATGCACATTATACCACACAGTAGGGCCCAAATGCACATTACTATTTGTCATACAGTAGGTTCCAAATGCACATTATACCACACAGTAAGGTCCAAATGCACATTATACCGCACAATAGGGGCCAAATGCACATTACTGTATGTCACACAGTAGTGGCCAAATGCACATTATACCACACAGTAGGGCACAAATGCACATTATTGTATGTCACACAATAGCGCCCAAATGCACATTATGCCACATAGTAAGGCCCAAATGCACATTATACCACACAGTAGAGCACGAATTCACATTATACAACACAGTAGGGAACGAATGCACATTATACCACACAGTAGGGCCCAAATGCACATTACTGTTTGTCATACAGTAGGTTCCAAAAGCACATTATACCACACAGTAAGGTCCAAATGCACATTATATCACACAGTAGGGCCCAAATGCACATTACTGTATGTCACACAGTAGTGGCCAAATGCACATTATACCACACAGTAGGATCCAAATGCACATTTTACCACACAGTATGGTTCAAATGCACATTATGCCATACAGTAGGACCCAAATGCACATTATGCCACACAGTAGGGCACGAATGCACATTATACCACACAGTAGGGCCCAAATGCACATTATACCACACAGAAGGGCATGAATGCACATTTTACCACACAGTAGGCCCAAATGCACATTACTGTATGTCACACAGTAGGTTCCAAATGCACAATATACTACACATTAGAGTACGAATGCACATTATACCACACAGTATGGCCCAAATGCACAATACTGTATGTCACGCAGTATGTTCCAAATGCGCATTACACCACACAGTAGGTTCCATGCACATTATACCACACAGTAAGGTCCAAATGCACATTATGCCATACAGTAAGGCCCAAATGCACTTTATTCCACATAGTAGGGCCCATATGCACATTATACCACACAGTAGGTTCCAAATCCACATTACACCACACAGTAGGTTCCAAATCCACATTATACCATACAGTAAGGTCCAAGTGCACATTATGCCATACAGTAAGGCCCAAATGCACATTATACCACACAGTAGGGCCCAAATGCACATTACTATTTGTCACACAGTAGGTTCCAAATGCACATTATACCACACAGTAGGGCCCAAATGCACATTACTGTATGCCATACATGCCTACTCTCCCGGGAATCGCGGGAGGCTCCCGATTTTTCGTGTAACCCCCCGCGATCCCGGAAGAGTAGGCATATCTCCCGCATCCCGCCCACTTCCTAGTGAAGTGGGCAGGATGGGGAGATTTTACGTGAAATTATCGGGTCAGTCGGGAAGGGGCGGGGCTAAATGAGGCAAATCGCGTCATTTAGCCCCGCCCCCTCCTCACGGACCCGCAAATCAAGGGGGTTTCTGTAAAGGGGGTGGGGCCTAATGCCGTCTATCGTCTGGCCCCGCCCCCCGAAGAGGAGAGCAGCAGGTCCCCTCCTGCTGCTCCTGGAAAGCTGCCCAGCAAAGTAGGTAAGTATGCTGTATGCCACACAGTAGGTTCCAAATGCACATTATACTGCACAGCAAGGTCCAAATGCACATTATGCCATACAGTAAGGCCCAAATGCACATTATGCCACACAGTAGGGCCCAAATGCAAATTATGCCACACAGTAGGTTCCAAATGCACATGATACTGCATAGCAAGGTCCAAATGCACATTATGCCATACAGTAAGGCCCAAATGCACATTATGCCACACAATAGGGCCCAAATGCACATTATGCCATAAAGTAAGGCCCAAATGCACATTATACCACACAGTAGGGCCCAAATGCGCGTTACTGTATGTCACACAGTAGGGACCAAATGCACATAATGTCACACAGTAAGGCCCATATGCACATTATACCACATAGCAGGGCACGAATGCACATTATACCACACAGTAGGACCCAAATGCACATGACTGTATGTCACACAGTAGGTTCCAAATGCACATTATGCAAAACAGTAGGTTCCAAATGCACATTATACCACACAGTAAGGTCCAAATGCACATTATGCCATACAGTAAGACCCAAATGCACATTATGCCACACAGTAGAGCACGAATGCACATTATGCCACACAGTAGGGCCCAAATGCACATTATACCACACAGTAGGCAAGAATTCACATTATACCACACAGTAGGGCCCAAATGCACATTACTGTATGTCACACAGTAGGTTCCAAATGCACATTATACCACACAGTAGGGCCCAAATGCACGTTATCCCACACATTAGGGAACAAATGCACATTATACCACACAGTATGGCCCAAATGCACAATACTGTATGTCACGCAGTAGGTTCTAAATGCGCATTACACCACACAGTAAGGCCCAAATGCACATTATTCCACATAGTAGGGCCCAAATGCACATTGTACCACACAGTAGGGCATGCATGCACGTTATACCACACAGTAGGGCCAAAATGCACATTATTCCACACAGTAAGGCCAAAATGCACATTATACAACACAGTAGGGCACAAATGCACATAATACTACATGGTAGGGCACAAATGCACATTATACGACACAATAGGGCACGTATGCACATTATACCACACAGTAGGGCCCAAATGCACATAACTGTATGTCACACAGTAGATTCCAAATGCACATTATACCACACAGCAGGTTCCAAATGCACATTATGCCACACAGTAAGGTCCAAATGCACATTATGCCATACAGTAGCACCCAAATGCACATTATACCACACAGTAGGTTCCAAATGCACATTATACCACACAGTAAGGTCCAAATGCAAATTATGCTATACAGTAAGACCCAAATGCACATTATGCCGCACAGTAGGGCACAAATGCACATTATGCCACACAGTAGGGCCCAAATACACATTATACCACACAGTAGGGCAAGAATGCACATTATACCACACAGTAGGGCCCAAATGCACATTATTGTATGTCACACAGTAGGATCCAAATGCACATTATACCACACAGTAGGCCCCAAATGCACATTATACCACACAGTAGGGCACGAATGCACATTATACCACACAGTATGGCCCAAATACACAATACTGTATGTCTAGCAGTTGGTTCCAAATGCACATTACACCACACAGTATGTTCCAAATGCACATTATACCACACAGTAAGGTCCAAATGCACATTATGCCATAAAGTAAGGCCAAAATGCACTTTATACCACACAATAGGGCATAAATGCACACTATACCACACAGTAGGGCACGAATGCACATTATACCACACAGTAGGGCCCAAATGCACATTACTATTTGTCACACAATAGGTTCCAAATGCACATTATACCACAGAGTAGGGCCCAAATGCACATTACTGCGTGTCACACAGTAGTGCCCAAATGCACATTATACCACACAGTATGGCACAAATGCACTTTACTGTATGTCACACAATAGCGCACAAATGCACATTATGCCACATAGTAAGGCCCAAATACACATTATACCACACAGTAGAGCACGAAGGCAGTTTATACCACACAGTAGGGCCCAAATGCACATTATACCACACAGTAAGGCCCAAATGCACATTATACAACACAGTAGGACACAAATGCACATTATGCCACATGGTAGGGCCCAAATGCATGTTATACCACACAGTAGGGCACGTATGCACATTATACCATACAGTAGTGCCCAAATGCACATTACTGTATGTCACACAGTAGATTCCAAATGCACATTATACCACACTGCAGGTTCCAAATGCACATTATACCACACTGCAGGTTCCAAATGCACATTATGCCACACGATAAGGTCCAAATGCACATTATGCCATACAGTAGCACCCAAATGCACATTATACCACACAGTAGGTTCCAAATCCACATTATACCACACAGTCAGTGTCGGACTGGGTCATGAAGGGCCCACAGGGGAATGCAATGGCAGGGGCCCACTGAAGGGGCATGGCCAGTCTTGGGTCGGTGTGGCCATCAATTAGAGGGGTGTGGTCATCCCAGACTATTACAATATCAATAATCTGTGACCCTTTTAATAAGTGGCTGCAGTTCCCACCCCCCCATAAAATCTGGCACCCCAGTGAGGAAGAGAGTTTACTGGCATTGACTCCCTATTAGAACCGCTATCTGCTGATCACTGACATACAGGCAGCCCCAGGGGGCGGGGGGTGTGCTTTCTCCCACTGGGACTACCAATCCAGACCACAATTAGCAGAGAGTGCTTATAATGGGAAGCCACTCCTCTGCTTTTCGACGATCCCTACCCAGCTTCTAGGGGCTGCAGCACCTTCTCCCCCTAACTCGCCCGTCTTGTAGCCTAACCCTAACCCACCCCGCACTGTAACCCTCCCCCTCCCCATTAGTGCTTATTCCTAAATCTCCCCCTTCGTGCCTAAACCTACCCACCCAGTGGTGCCTAACCCTAACCCCCCCAGTGGTGCCTAACCCTAGCCCCCCTAGGGGTCCCTAATCCTAATCCCCCCTCAAAACCTAACCACGCTATGCTGCCTAACCTGACCACTCCCCCCCGTGGCTAACAGCTAAGATGCCCCGACTTACCTCATTCGGGATGGCGTCTGTCTAGATCCGGCATCGGAATAAAAAATAGGCAACGTTATTTCGGCACCTATCTTTCGTCCTGTGTATATATATGTGTGTGTGTGTGTGTGTGTATTATATACAATATACACATATACACAATGTCCACATGCTGTAGGTGCCCGGCATTACAATAGTCAATAGTAAAAAGCACTCAGGGACTGGTTATAAATAGAAACTTGCAAAGGACCGTCCATACACACATTGCAAGACATATCCATCTATATATACACATGCCTAGTACATAGTAGGCAATATGCACATACACTGCAGTAGTAGGAAAGGTTCGGCATGCTGTGGCAACCCAGTATATACGTATATGTGTATATACAGTGCATATATACAGTATATATATATATATATATATATATACACACACTGTGTTGCAATATATAGAATATATAGGCATCTGGCATAGCAGGGAGAGGGTTACAGGAGAGGCTGATGCATTGAAGAGGAAGCAGTTACAAGGATTCCTATGAGAGGGATGCAGAGATTAGAGACATGTGTAGGCAGGGGGGTCACACTTAATAGAGTTTTTGTATTGCACTTTGTTACCTGTAATAATGCCAAACACAGATGCCTGGGGACCTTGGCTGAAGTAGACATTGATGTAAAGCACTTGCCAGCCAGGGTCCCTCACTGAGAGCAGGAAGCCAGCAGCCACGCAGGGGAAGAGAACTTGAAGCACATTCCTGCTGCAGGACCCAGGACAGAGAGGAGGGGGCAGGTCTCTAGAGAAATAAAACCAGCTGATTGGTGGCTGATCTGGGGGGAGGGGGGGGAAGCTTACTGACACTGGCAGTGTAAACAAACCTCCAGTGAGCAGCGTGGGACCTGGCAGGGGACATTAGTGAAGAGGGGAAAAAAACGATCTCACAGCCTGCAGTCTTCTGCCGGGAGAGTTAGCAGCCGGATGACTGCCCTGCAAACAATGACCTGGTTTAGGCCCCGCCCTCCTGCAATTGAGGGCGTGGCTATGACTGCCCGGGGCCCACCGGGGATTTCCCCGAATCCCCGCCGGCCCAATCCAAGCCTGCACACAGTAAGGTCCAAATGCACATTATGCCACACACTATGGTCCATATGCACATTATGCCATACAGTAAGACCCAAATGCACATTATGCCACACAGTAGGGCACAAATGCACATTATACCACACAGTAGGACCCAAATTCACATTACTGTATGTCACACAGTAGGTTCCAAATGCACATTATACCACACATTATTTTATTTTTTTATTTTATTAACAGTTTCTTATATAGCGCAGCATATTCCGTTGCGCTTTACAATTGGAAACATTGATAGAACAAAACAGGGTAATAACAGACAGACATAGAGGTAAGAGGGCCCTGCTTGCAAGCTTACAATCTATAGGGAAACAGGCATTGATACACAAGGATAGGTGCTATATATATTGCAATTTGGTCTGGCCAGAATGCAGAGTTTCTTGGTGGGCTGCATGATCCAGTCACACAGGAATGTCGGCAAAATGTCAGGAGTATGTGAAAGAAAGACAATATGTGAGGTTATGTGTGGACTGTGAGAGGGGATGTGATAAGACATGGAAGCTATGAAGGTTATGTGGTCGGTTCTGGAATCTGATAAGCTTGTCTGAAGAGGTGAGTTTTCAGGGAACGCTTGAAGGATTGAAGAGTAGAGGTAAGTCTTATTGTGTGTGGTAAGGCATTCCATAGAGTGGGTGCAGCCTGAAGAAAGTCCTGTAACCGTAAATGGGAGCAAGTAATGCGTGGGGATGAGAGACGCAGTTCTTGTGCTGAGCGGAGAGGTCGGGTTGGGAGATATTTTGAGATGAGTGAAGAGATGTATGTTGGTGTAATTTGGTTAATGGCCTTATGTGTAAGTAACAGTATTTTGTATTGAATACGGTAGAAAACCGGCAACCAATGGAGGGACTGACAGAGCGGGGCAGCAGACGATGAACGTTTGGCAAGGAAGATAAGCCTCGCAGCTGCATTCATAATGGATTGTAATGGCGATAGCCTGTTTTTGGGAAGACCAGTAAGGAGACTATTGCAATAGTCAATGCGGGAAATAATGAGTGCATGGATTAGAGTTTTTGCAGTGTCTTGTGTGAGATATGGTCGAATTTTGTATATGTTTTTTAGATGTATGTAACATGATTTTGAGACAGATTAAATGTGGGGAGCAAAGGACAATTCAGAATCAAGGATGACACCAAGGCAGCGAGCTTGTGGGGTGGGGTGGATTGTTGAGTTATCAACAGTGATAAAGAGATCAGATTGGTAACTGTTATTGGCCGGTGGAAATATAATTAATTCTGTTTTAGAAATATTAAGTTTCAGGTAGCGAGATGACATCCAAGATGAAATGGCAGAAATACATTCAGTGACACGGACCAATACAGATGGTGATAAATCTGGAGAGGATAGGTAGATTTGAGTATCATCCACATACAGATGGTACTGAAATCCAAAAGAGCGGATTAGTTTGCCAAGAGAGGTGGTATAGATTGAGAATAGCAAAGGACCTAAGACAGAGCCTTGCGGTACTCCAACTGATAGAGGTAGCGAAGAGGAGGCAGAATCAGAAAAATGAACAGAAAAAGAGCGATCAGATAGGTAGGAAGAGAACCAAGAAAGGGCTGTGTCCTTAAGACCTAGGGATTGTAATGTTTGTACGAGAAGAGAGTGGTCAACAGTGTCAAAAGCAGCAGAGAGATCTAGAAGAATTAGAAGTGAGTAATGGCCTTTAGCCTTGGCAGTGACCAAATCATTTACTACCTTAGTCAGTGCTGTCTCTGTGGAGTGCTGGGAACAGAAGCCAGACTGAAGTGGGTCCAATAAGTTGTGGGTGTTAAGAAAGTGTGTGAGGCGGGTGTAGACAAGTCTCTCCAGTAGCTTGGAGGGGCATGGGAGCTGGGAGATAGGACGGTAATTAGAGAGAGTGTTAGGGTCAGAATTTTTTTTTTTCAGAATGGGAGTAATCACTGCATGCTTGAACAGTGATGGAAAGATGCCAGTAGAAAGAGATAGATTACAGATTTTAGTTAGGGTTGGGATGAGCACAGGAGACAGAGCTTTACTAATTTGTGAGGGTATAGGATCTAGAGCACAGATAGTAGCAGGTGGCTTGGGTGAGGGAGGGGTAAGAAGTAGTTTAAATGTATTAAAAAGTCGCTTGGGGTTAGAGGCTTGAGCAGAGATAAGAGATTGGAAATATATTTGCTTGGCAGTGTCCAGAGCAGTACGATAAGAGTTGTAGATAGACTTATATGTGAGGAAGTCACTTGGAGTGAGAGACTTTCGCCACTGACATTCTACTTTACGTGAGAGTTTTTGTAGATGCCTTGTTAAGTTAGAATGCCACGGTTGACGTCTGAGTCTACGCGGAGTGTGATGGGTAGCTGGAGCTACTTCATCGAGGGCTTTTACTAAAATCTGGTTTAGCTGTGATGCAGCAGTCTCAGGAGAAGTGAGTGCAGAAATTGGTGAGAGTTGTTGTTGTAGAGAGGTAGATAGTTGTTGAAAGTTAATCACATTAATATTTCTGCGGGTTTTAGGAGGTTTGGTTGATTTCACTGACATTGAGGTTGATGTAATGGAGGAAAGTGTGCAGGTGATAAGATTGTGATCTGAGAGAGGGAAAGGAGCATTAGTGAAATCAGAAACTGAGCATAGTCTGGTAAATACAATACATTAGGGTACTAATGCACATTATACCACACAGTATGGCCCAAATGCACAATACTGTATGTCACGCAGTGGGTTCCAAAAGCGCATTACACCACACAGTAGGTTCCATACACATTATACCACACAGTAAGGTCCAAATGCACCTTATGCCATACAGTAAGGCCCAAATGCACATTATTCCACATAGTAGGGCCCAAATGCACATTATACCACACAGTAGGGCATTAATGCATGTTATACCACATAGTAGGGCCCAAATGCACATTACTATTTGTCACACAGTAGGTTCCAAATGCACATTATACTGCACAGCAAGGTCCAAATGCACATTATGCCATACAGTAAGGCCCAAATGCACATTATGCAACACAGTAGGGCCCAAATGCACATTATGCCATACAGTAAGGCCCAAATGCACATTATGCCACACAGTAGGGGTCCAAATGCACATTATGCCATACAGTAAGGCCCAAATGCACATTATGCCACACAGTAAGGCCCAAATGCACATTATGCCACACAGTAGGACCCAAATTCACATTATACCACACAGTAAGGTCCAAATGCACATTATACCACACAGTAGGGTCCAAATGCGCATTACTGTATGTCACACAGTAGGGCCCAAAAGTACATTATACCACAAAGTAGGGCCCAAATCCACATTACTGTATGTCACACAGTAGGGCCCAAATGCACATTATACCACACAGTAGGACCCAAATGCACAGTATACGAAACAGTAGGGTACGAATGCACATTATACCACACAGTAGGTCCCAAATGCACATTACTGTATGTCACAGAATAGGTTCCAAATGCACATTATACCACACAGTAAGGTCCAAATGCACATTATACTACACAGTAGGGCACGAATGCAGACTATGCCACACAGTAGGGCCCAAATGCACATTATACCACACAGTAGGGCACGAATGCACATTATACCACACAGTAGGGCTCAAATGCACATTACTGTATGTCACACAGTAGGGCCCAAATGCACACTATGTCACACAGTAAGGCCCAAATGCACATTATACTACACAGTAGGACCCAAATGCACAGTATACCAAACAGTAGGGTACGAATGCACATTATACCACACAGTAGGTCCCAAATGCACATTACTGTATGTCACACAGTAGGTTCCAAATGCACATTATGCAAAACAGTAGGTTCCAAATGCACATTATACCACACAGTAAGGTCCAAATGCACATTATACTACACAGTAGGGCACGAATGCAGATTATGCCACACAGTAGGGCCCAAATGCACATTATACCACACAGTAGGGCACGAATGCACATTATACCACACAGTAGGGCTCAAATGCACATTACTGTATGTAAATAGTAGGTTCCAAATGCACATTATACCATACAGTTGGGCCCAAATGCACATTATACCACACAGTAAGGCACGAATGCACATTTTACCACACTGTAGGGCCCAAATGAACAATACTGTAAGTCACGCAGTAGGTTCCAAATGCACATTACACCACACAGTAGGTTCCAAATGCATATTATACCATACAGTAAGGTCCAAATGCACATTATGCCATACAGTAAGGCCCAAATGCACATTATACCACACAGTAGGGCCCAAATGCACATTACTATTTGTCACACAGTAGGTTCCAAATGCTCATTATACCACACAGTAAGGTTCAAATGCACATTATACCACACAGTACGGCCCAAATGCACATTACTGTATGCCACACAGTAGGTTCCAAATGCACATTATACTACACAGCAAGGTCCAAATGCACATTATGCCATACAGTAAGGCCCAAATGCACATTATGCCACACAGTAGAGCCCAAATGCACATTATGCCACACAGTAGGTTCCAAATGCACATGATACTGCACAGCAAGGTTCAAATGCACATCATGCCATACAGTAAGGCCCAAATGCACATTATGCCACACAGTAAGGCCCAAATGCACATTATGCCATACAGTAAGGCCCAAATGCACATTATACCACACAGTAGGGCCCAAATGCGCGTTACTGTATGTCACACACTAGGGGGGAGATGTATTAACGGCAAAATGCGGTAAAACCCCCGAAAATGCCGTTTTCGGGGGTTTTACCGCATTCCCCGTATGTATTAAGCAGCAGAATGCGCTGCATTCTGCTGCTTCGCGTCGCTAGGTAACGCCACCTTCAGGAGGCGTTACCCAATAGAAGCCTATGGGCTTCTTAGCGCGACGCTCGGGGCCGGGAGGGATCCGATCGGATCCCTCCCATGAGCCCCCGCGGCCCGCGGCCTTCTGCGCATGCGCAGAAGGACTTCTGGGTGTTCAACCCGGAAGTCCCTCTGCCCGGCCGCATCGCAAAGGACAGCTCTCAGCGAGAGGGCTGTCCTTTGCGAACTCCTTGGTACATACCGCGGTAATGAACCGCGGTATGTATTCGAAGTCAGGGGGGGTGTACCGCAACGGCGATGTTGCCGTTAATACATCTCCCCCTAGGGCCCAAAAGTACATTATACCCCAAAGTAGGGCCCAAATGCACATTGCTGTATGTCACACAGTAGGGCCCAAATGCATATTAAGTCACACAGTAAGGCCCAAATGCACATTATACCACACAGTAGGGCCCAAATGCACATTACTGTATGTCACACAGTAGGTTCCAAATGCACATTATGCAAAACAGTAGGTTCCAAATGCACATTATACCACACAGTAAGGTTCAAATGCACATTATGCCATACAGTAAGACCCAAATGCACATTATGCCAAACAGTAGGGCCCAAATGCACATTATACCACACAGTATGGCCCAAATGCACAATACTGTATGTCACGCAGTAGGTTCTAAATGCGCATTACACCACATAGTAAGGTCCAAATGCACATTATACCATACAATAAGGCCCAAATGCACATTATTCCACATAGTAGGGCCCAAATGCACATTATACCACACAGTAAGCACAAATTCACATTATACCACACAGTATGGCCCAAATGCACAATACTGTATGTCACACAGTAGGTTCCTAATGCACATTATACCATACAGTAGGGCCCAAAAGCACATTATACCACACATTAGGGCACAAATGCACATTATACCACACAGTATGGCCCAAATGCACAATACTGTATGACACGCAGTAGGTTCTAAATGCGCATTACACCACATAGTAAGGTCCAAATGCACATTATGCCATACAATAAGGCCCAAATGCACATTATTCCACATAGTAGGGCCCAAATGCACATTGTATCACACAGTAGGGCAGGGATGCACGTTATACCATACAGTAGGGCCAAAATGCACATTATACCACACAGTAGGGCCCAAATGCACAATATGCCACACAGTAAGGCCAAAATGCACATTATACAACACAGTAGGGCACGTATGCACATTATACCACACAGTAGGGCCCAAATACACATTACTGTATGTCACACAGTAGGTTCCAAATGCACATTATACCACACAGTAGGGCCCAAATGCACACTATACCACACAGTAGGGCACGAATGCACATTATACCACACAGTATGGCCCAAATGCACAATACTGTATGTCACGCAGTAGGTTCCAAATGCACATTACACCACACAGTATGTTCCAATTGCACATTATACCACACAGTAAGGTCCAAATGCACATTATGCCATACAGTAAGGCCAAAATGCACATTATACCACACAGTAGGGCATAAATGCACATTATACCATACATTAGGGCACGAATGCACATTATATCACACAGTAGGGCCAAATGCACATTACTATTTGTCACACAGTAGGTTCCAAATGCACATTATACCACACAGTAAGGTCCAAATGCACATTATACCACACAGTAGGGCCCAAATGCACATTACTGCGTGTCACACAGTAGTGGCCAAACGCACATTATACCACATAGTAGGGCACAAATGCACATTACTGTATGTCACACAATAGTGCCCAAATGCACATTATGCCACATGGTAAGGCACAAATGCACATTATACCACACAGTAGAGCACGAAAGCACTTTATATCACACAGTAGGGCCCAAATGCACATTATACAACACTGTAGGGCCCAAATGCACATTATGCCACACAGTAAGGCCAAAATGCACATTATACAACACAGTAGGGCAGAAATGCACATTATGCCATATGGTAGGGCCCAAGTGCACGTTATACCACACAGTAGGGCACGTATGCACATTATGCCACACAGTAAGCTCCAAATACACATTATGCCATACAGTAGCACCCAAATGCACATTATACCACACAGTAGGTTTCAAATGCACATTATACCACACAGTAAGATCCAAATGCACATTATGCCATACAGTAGGGCCCAAATGCACATTATGCCACACAGTAAGGCCAAAATGCACATTATACAACACAGTAAGGCAGAAATGCACATTATGCCACATGGTAGGGCCCAAATGCACGTTATACCACACAGTAGGGCACGAATGCACATTACACCACACAGTAGGGCCCAAATGCACATTCATTTATGTCACACAGTAGGTTCCAAATGCACATTATACCACACAGTAGGTTCCAAATGCACAATACTGTGTGTCACGCAGTAGGTTCCAAATGCACATTACACCACACAGTAGGTTCCAAATGCACATTATGCCATACAGTAAGGTCCAAATACACATTATACCACACAGTAGGGCCCAAATGCACATTATACCACACAGTAGGGCACGAATGCACATTATACCACACAGTAGGGCCCAAATGCACATTACTATTTTTCACACAATAGGTTCCAAATGCACATTATACCACACAGTAAGGTCCAAATGCACATTATACCACACAGTAGGGCCCAAATGTACATTACTGTATGTCACACAGTAGTGCCCAAATGCACATTATACCACACAGTAGGGCACACATGCACATTACTGTATGTCACACAATAGCGCCCAAATGCACATTATACCACAAAATAGAGCACGAAGGCACTTTATATCACACAGTAGGGCCCAAATGCACATTATACCACACAGTAGGGCACGAGTGCACATTATGCCACACAGTATGGCCCAATTGCACATTATACCACACAGTATGGTTCAAATTAGGGATGTGCACCGGCCACTTTTCGTGTTTTGTGTTTTGGTTTTGGATCTGGATCTTTCTTCGTGTTTTGGATCTGGATTGGTTTTGCCAAAACCACCCTTCCGTGTTTTGGGTTCTGGGTTTTGTGTTTTGGATCTGGATTTTTTCTTAAAAAATAAAAAAAACGCTAAAATCACATAAAATGGGCCTTTTTTTGTTCCTACGCTATTAATAACCCCAATAACATTAATTTCCACTCATTTCCACTCTATTCTGAACACCTCACACCTCACAATATTGTTTTTAGGCCAAAAGGTTGCACCGAGGTAGCTGGATGACTATGCTAAGCGACACAAGTGGGCGGCACAAACACGTGGCCCATCTAGGAGTGGCACTGCAGTGGCAGAGAGGAAGCCAATCAGCGTTATATGGTGCCCATTTGCATGTAGCACGAACCCGGGAGATCCGTGCTACATGCATCTGTGTGATTGGCACAGAGCAATGACACGTCCGTGAGACCCATCTGTGCTGCTGTGGTAAAAAAAAAAACCTGTGTAAAAAAAGAAAAAAATGGCGTGCACCCCCCTAAAAAAGAGCAACCAGCCCCGGGCATTAGTAACCCCAGTGCTGGGTGTGCTTAAATACAGGGGACAAATGACGTAGGGGTCCCCTGTACTTAAGCACAACCAGCACCGGGCTAGTCAGAACCAGCGCTGGTTGCCAAAATACGGGGGACAAACGACGTAGGGGTCCCCCGTATTCTGCGCAACCAGCTCTGGGCTCTGATCCGGTCCTGGTTCTGGAAATACAGGGGAAAAAAATTAGTAGGGTTCCCCTGTATGTTCCAGAACCAGCACTGGACTTTTTCTAGCGGGGGGCTGATGCCACAGCCAGGGGAGCCCTTTCACCGGGACCCCCAGCCGCAGCATCAGCCCTGACCGCTAGTCAGCCCAGGCCGGGGATCCCTGCAGAGCTGGGGACCCCCCCAATAAAGGGGTCACCCTCTCCAGGGCACCCCAGGCCCAGGCTGATAGCGGGTGGCGGGTTGATTGTGTGGTGTGGTGTAAATAAAGAATATCAAACATTGTCTTTACAAGTAGAACTGCAAGTCCCAGCTAGCCTGCCCCGCATGCTGGTACTTGGAGAACCACAAGTACCAGCATGCAGGGCATTAAGGGCCCACTAGCCCTACCTGTAGTTCACCTGTAAAAAAAATGTTTAAAAAAACACAGGACACACACACCGTGACAGTATAAGTTTATTAAACATACATACACACACACACACATGTACACATACTCACCTATGTAACCTGTAGCATTGGTCCACTTGTCCAGTAAAGTATCCATAGGGGCCCTGTGAAAAAAAACAT
This sequence comes from Taudactylus pleione, assembly GCA_031769625.1. Lineage (NCBI taxonomy): Eukaryota > Metazoa > Chordata > Amphibia > Anura > Myobatrachidae > Taudactylus > Taudactylus pleione. The sequence goes on from JAUIMM010000015.1 coordinate 52,340,556, forward strand.
ACTCACCATCTCCTATGCGAGGTTCTGTCCTCTTCGTTCCAAAATAGGCATCCCCGGACTTGGCAAAAAAAAAAAACGAAAACGCGATCTACGAACTTAGTACCGTTCAATGGAGGGAGCCGTTCATTGGCTGAGAGACGGGAGATGACCTCTCTCAGCCAATGAACGCTTAGCAGCGGGGTTTCCATGGTGATACCCCGCCGCTAAGCTCTCAGTCGGGAAGTACCGTTCTATAGAACGGTACTAAGTTCGTGGATCGCGTTTTCGTTTTGTTTTTTTGCCAAGCCCGGGGATGCCTACTTTGGAACGAAGAGGACAGAACCACGCATAGGAGATGGTGAGTATGTTTTTTTTCACAGGTCCCCTATACTTTACCGGACAAGTTGACCGATGCTACAGGTTACATAGGTGAGTATGTGTACATGTGTGTGTGTGTGTATGTATGTTTAATAAACTTATACTGTCACGGTGTGTGTGTCCTGTGTTTTTTTTAAACATTTTTTTACAGGTGAACTACAGGTACTAGTGGGCCCTTAATGCCCTGCATGCTGGTACTTGTGGTTCTCCAAGTACCAGCATGTGGGGCAGGCTTGCTGGGACTTGCAGTTCTACTTGTAAAGACAATGTTTGATATTCTTTATTTACACTACACCACACAATTAACCTGCCACCCACCGCCACCAGGGGTGGCGGGGATAGCCCCGGGCTATCAGCCTGGGCCTGGGGTGCCCTGGAGAGGGTGACCCCTTTATTGGGGACCCCCCCAATAAAGGATGAGCCCTTTATTGGGGGGGTCCCCAACTCTCCAGGGATCCCCGGCCTGGGCTGACTAGCGGTCAGGGCTGATGCTGCGGCTGGGGGGCCCGGTGAAAGGGCTCCCCTGGCTGTGGCATCAGCCCCCCGCTAGAAAAAGTCCAGTGCTGGTTCTGGAACATACAGGGGAACCCTACTAATTTTTTTCCCCTGTATTTCCAGAACCAGGACCGGATCATAGCCCAGAGCTGGTTGCGCAGAATACGGGGGACCCCTACTTAGTTTGTCCCCCGTATTTTGGCAACCAGCGCTGGTTCTGACTAGCCCGGTGCTGGTTGTGCTTAAGTACAGGGGACCCCTACGTCGTTTGTCCCCTGTATTTAAGCACACCCAGCACTGGGTCACTAATGCCCGGGGCTGGTTGCTCTTTTTTGGGGGGGGGGGCACGCCATTTTTTTCTTTTTTTAAACTGTTTTTTTTTTTTTTTTTTTACCACAGCAGCACAGACGGGTCTCACGGATCCGTCAGTGCTCTGTGTCAATGACACAGATGCAAGTAGCACGGATCTCCTGGTCCGTGCGTGCATCTGTGTCATTGAAATACACAGCAGCACAGACGGGTCTCACTGACCCATCTGTGCTCTGTGTCACTGTCAGTCACACAGATGCATGTAGCACGGATCTCACGAGTCCATGCTACATGCAAATGAGCACCATAATGCTGATTGGCTGAGAGCCGTGACAGACGGCTCTGTCAGCCAATCAGCACTTTGCCCATTAAAGGCAAAGGCATTTTTTTTTAAATGGCCGCTCGAGGCAAAACCTCGAGATCCGACAGCAGATCTCGAGGTTTTGCCTCGGGAGAGGGATCCGGGGCAGACAGGGAGATCCGAGCTTGGGCTCGGATCGCCCCGGATCCCGGAAGTTCGGGTGGGTTCGGTTCTCAGGGAACCGAGCCCGCTCATCCCTAGTTCAAATGCACATTATACCATACAGTAAGGCCCAAATGCACATTATTCCTCATAGTAGGGCCCAAATGCACATTATACCACAGAGTAGGGCATGAATGCACATTATACCACACAGTAGGGCCCAAATGCACATTACTGTATGTCACATGGTAAGGCCCAAATGTACATTATGCTACACAGTAAGGCTCAAATGTACATTATACCACACAGTAGGGCCCAAATGCACATTATACCACACAGTAGTGCCCAAATGCACATTACTGTATGTCACACAGTAGTTTCCAAATGCACATTATACCACACAGTAGGGCCCAAATGCACATTATATCACACAGAGGAGGAGGAAAAGGTAAAGGAGGTCAGAGGGCAAAAAAGAAAAACTGATCTATACCCTCTCATCCAGGATATTAGCGGAGGAGCTTTGTCCCCACTAATAGACACAAGAAATTAAATTGCAAGATCGACTTATGCCGTTTCAATAGACAGCTATGCCTGAAAGCATTATTTGGGGATCAGGAGGCTGTGCTTTCGAATTTTACAGCATCTGAAACATGCCCCATTAAATCGAAAATACTTTTTGACCCGGCCTCCTCAACTCATGCAATTAAAACTTATACTAAATTTCTGAACATCAATGAGGAGGAAAGTGACGATTTTGAGCAAAACTTCACAGAAAACTTAAGTTCTAAAGAACGACGGGCTTTGAAAGCACTCTCTACATATGATGATGTGATAATCTGCCGACAAGGGGGGCGGAATTGTTGTCTTGGATCTGAAAGATTATGTCACTGAAGCCAATAAACAACTTGCCGATATTAATGTTTACAGTAAATCAAAAGAAGATCCCACTCCACACTTTGTTAAAGAACATTACAAAATATTAAAGGGAGCAGTGGAGCGTAATATCATTACTAAGTAGGTTGCTGCCTCCCTGTTAATAGAATCTCCCAAAGTACCAGTGCTTTACCTTATCCCGAAGCTGCATAAGGATATTGAAAAGCCACCGGGGCAGCCTATTATATCGGCCAGAATCTCCCTTTTTAAGACGTTTCAAGGTACCTGGACCATTACATACAGCCAGTAATACAAGTTAAAAATACTTATCTGAGAGATACCACCATGCTCCTGAACAAACTTTGTTTATTTGACCCTCTCCCTAAGGATATATGGTTATGTACAGCAGATATTGTCAGCTTATACACCAACATACCCCACAATAGGAGATTACAAGCTATGAGAGACCTTCTTGAGGACAATACCGACTATAGGGGTCCCAGATTGTCTTTTTTTCTGGAACTCCTGGAAAAGGTATTGATGATATTAAAATTGAACCTCTATACACACCTTCCTATACCTTCTAATATCCTGCCTATACCTTCTAAGGATGACGCTAATTTGCATACGCAGTCATACAGTAAATAAAGACTTAGACCTGGAATCTGTGGTTCCAAAGCACAAGTATTATTCAAGTTAAAGTACAGTCAGTTACACACAATTGATCCAGACACAATTTAGGCGCAAAGGAATTATACAGACCCAAGTACAGTATACATACGCAGCGCTTCCGGTACCAGATGTTAGGCATCAGCAAGAAACCCCTCAGTCAGCATTCAGCAAGAAGACTAAAGACCCAGTGTTGGAGCACACATATTTATACCCCCCCAGAATAGACAGGACAATAGAGAAGTTTGCTGCTGATGTCATTGGTTCCCAGGGGAGAAGCATCTGTTACAAAGCATTTAACAGGCTGGTTCAAATAGACTCTCCCTGCCTCTAACAGCTGGGTGTCTTTCCCTTCCTGCCCCCTGTAACATCCTAACAGTTGTTCGTGAAATATACATTTTGTTGCTTGTAGCCTCTGCGATCCATAACTTGAGAATGCATGATGCGACCTCCCCACTGATAACACCGGAATACTGTAAAAAGAATACGCACCAGTAAAAAACCAAACACGACTTGTTAAGCATGTATAAAACCTTAGTTATCAAATATCTTTATTTCACAGTGTTTATATTAACTGAATAAACTTAAATCTTATATCTTAAAGCTAATGTAACCTTGTAAGTGAATATGTAATGTGTGAGTGTACGGGGTTTGATAAGAAGACGCTAGTTAACTGGGGACAGATGCGTGCGCATTTAGCTACTAAACAGTATTTTCATTCGGGGTCTTAAGCATAATGTGTGTATGTAAAATGGTGAAAGATGCAATCGCATAATGCTAATAATTGTGCATTCGCTACTGGGCGTCATGTTAGCAGCTCAATTGTGCGTAATGTGCGGTGTTTATGCATGAGATTCCATCTATGATGGACTTAACATATTTATATATATATATATATATATATACATATATATATTATATATATATATATATATATATATATATATATACATACACACACATATCATTCCTCACTCACAGTTTCAGACTGCAATGCAAATGTGACTTCCAGCTGTGAAACTAAACCATCCTGTCTGGGTATGAAACTAAAACCTGTTTGGATTCAGACAAATCCAATTGTGTAGATCAATGCCTGAATTATATTACAATTGCCAACAGGGATTCCCAATTTGTATGTAAATCACTCACAGTTTCTGGTGCATTGTCTATTCTATTTAGATTATCAAAAACATTGCCATCTGTTCTTAGCTCGTGAGTTGTAACTTAATAGTGACGCTGGTCGCAAAATGGCGTCTTGCAGATTCTTGTTTCTAAAATGGAGTCTAGCTGCCATTCGCAAGATGGTGTCGTGCACGCTTCAATTTTAAGCTGATCTTGTCTCAGCCAATTATCCAGCTTTGACAGTCCACCCTTTGATAGCGAACAACATGCTATCACAATCTGCTATTAGAAATTCATTTAGGCTTACATTTACATACTATTTAGTGTTATTATGGGATGGCACAAGGTGGTTCTTAATCCATCAATAATGTGTCTCTGGATGGGGACATAAAAGTACTATTATACGCACACCGTGGATCTTGGAAGATCATGTGAAAGGTGTGGGGATGCACCAGTCTTATAAAAGCAGTCTTGAAGGGGAATTTAGACTTTACATTATCTGAGGTGTTTTAAAAATAACATTTCAATAATACATTCTATGCATGGCTAAATATAATACATTAAATGATGGTAATTCCTAGCTCAGGGTTGTAATGCAGTTCTATATTTACCTCGGTATTCATATTGACCACCATCATAATTTTGTTCTTTTGTTTTACTCTATTTTTACATTTTCCACACTTCAACACAATAGGAACACACCACATCAGTATAAGGATCAAGAATTTGCCTATGCTGGCGATCACTTCCTGGACCCATTCCCCTAGACCTGAGAACCATTTCACTGGGTTCAGCCATGACACCCATCCTTCTATCTTTTCCCCTACTTCAGCCACTGAAGCATTATGGTTCTTACGAAATTCCCATTTTAGCTGCAGAATTTCATCCATCTTCTGGTCTATCACCTCCTTAGGGTTGCTGGTATCATTGGTGACATAAGTGCAACATTTTACTCCAAATTGGGTGGCCAATGTTATGCAATACCCTCCAGTAACAGCAGTTAAATAATTCAGCACTAGTCTGTGTTGCACCAGTTTTTTCTTGTGCGCTTGCAATTCTCTCCCTGTATACCTGAATGTGTCACCGTACATCTTGGTGATATTATCTATCAATTTAGCAAGTTCCTGAATATATCTAAAATTTAATGTACCCCGAGCAATTCTGGTGGGATCCAGTGCGACTAAAACTTGAAAGCCAGTTGTCTCACTAATTAACTGAGCGGCTTTATACACATCACCAGGTATCATGTTTCTTTTGCCTCTGTGTTCATATTGCGTGTGAAGATATGGTGATGGTATGTTCTTATGTATACCAAGCATTTCAACATGTGTGAGGGTCATAAGTTCTGGAAGTATTCTTCCCAAATAACATAACAATTACAATACTAAGACTGGTCAGACACTCCCCTGGTTTGGTATAGCACTCCTCCTTCTGACTCCACTCCATCAGCTCTGCCATCAGCTCACATTTCCTTTATCGGTCCTCCATCACAGACACTGGGTATCCCCAAACAGATTATCACGACAGAAACTCTGGAAAAACAGAACTAGGATGACCACAGCAGACCACTCCATTGCTGGAAGCACTGATCTACACATTTTTTTAGCTCAGATATCTCACTGTCACCTTTTTAATCCTTCCGGCACAAGCTCGCAATCAACAGGTCCACGTTATCGGCCTTGTCTCCGCCTTGTATCTCCACCGGTTGGTTAACCTCCCTATAGTGAGTGGAATGGACCCACGTATCTTCCTTGGCCACCCTTTGAGGATGTTGTATCGTCAGATACGGACCTTTACACCGATCAGTCAAACAACCTGAGCTAAATAAAAATTTAGATCATAACAAATTCTCCAGGTTTGACATCATGACAGCTTGCATTAAATATGTTAGTTAATAACACTTTCAATTTCTGTTATTCGCATTCATCTTCGTGAGACCCTGCACAGTAACCTCATTATCATATTTTCACATGAGGCTGCCTGTTTGAACAGTATCTCCAAGGGGGGCAAATAAAGGAAAAGGCAGTCTGGAATAATCTTAGTGTTGTTACCCATCACCTTACACATGTTCTTGGAAACGTCACCTGTAAAATAAGTCCCCCCATCATTTTTAATAATTCTAGGGATATAGTATCTGCATACAGGTTCCTGCAATTAAATCTTGTTATTAATAGCTACTGCTCTAAATAATGTCTGGGCCACTGGGTTGGATAATATTCCGAGTAGTCGACCTTAGCCTGGCATGGCTGCCATTTATCCTTATCAACCTTGTGTCCTGTGAGTGGGAGAGAAAGAACAACAGTTTAATATCATTTAAACATGACCTAAATACAACAATAAATCGTCCACATTCTACACTAGAACAGATCCATCGGCAGGTTGAAAAGATTGTAAACAGTCATATAAGGCCTGGGAGAAGATACTGGGGTTGCCTATGAACCCATGGGAAACTCGTGTTCATGTGTGGTGTTCTTTACTTTGCAGTACTTATGTGTCCCGCTTGGTTGCAGTTAAAAAATGTTTTTGAATGGGTTGGATGAAAGGATTGTTGTGGGAGTTGAGCAAGAGGGAAAGGTGGTGGGTATGGGTAAGGATATGGAGGATAAGGGTATGGTGGGAGGTATGAAGTTTGTGGGTAGTATGAGGCCTGTGGTTGTGTATGATATGTGGGGTAAGGATGTGTTTGCTGTGGTGTGGGATTGGTGAGGACGTGTAACTGTTCAGGTGCAGGTGTGTCTGTTGGCTGTGATGTTATTGTCATTCCCTCCAGAACTTGGATACTGACAGCCATTAGTTTTTCACTCTGGGTCTCTCTCTCTTCTTTGTGATATTTTTATCATGCTCTATGGCAGATTCTATGAGTGTAACTATTGTGACTCCCCTCCAGCCAGGTTGTGAGGTCTGAACCCGGGTTTTTAAACTCTCCTTCTGCTTAATGGTGAAAATTTTGTTCCAGTTAACTACTACTGGAAAATATATACCCAATTGAGTTACAATGCGGGAAATGTTACCTTGGTTTACTTGGTCTGTTAAGGAAACGTCACCATCCAATACACAATCCGTGATAAATTTTGTCACGTCGGTATTGCGTGGTAGACAGGCCCTTAACACCACACGCCAATCTTTATTAGTGGGTTCATGTGAACTACCCAAATTTCTCAAAAATCTTTGACATTTGGCTAATTCCTTTTTGGGATCGGGGAAATCATTTATGATGGAATTTAGGGCCTGATTCAGAGCCGAACGCTCTGATCAGAGCGCTCGCTCTGAATCAGGGCCCTCCTCCATGAAAATGGAGCGGCCTCCTGGCCGCTCGCATAGCTGTGGGTGACCACCCACAGCTTATGCAATCATCCATGATGATGGTCGCAGTGGTCTTGACCATCGCGACCATCGGGCTTGCGACGGGGACCCTGCGGTAGGGTCTCGCTGCCGCAAGCCCAGGAGTGATTTTGGCTCTTTCAGAACCAAAATCACTCCCACTGACATCACTAGTGATGTCAGTGGGGCCGGCTTCAGACGGTAGGTGTTCCCATGGGAACGCCTCCGTCTGGCAGGCACATCCCCGGCACGCCCACCAAAGGGGGCATGCTGTCAATCAACATCGACAGCGCGCCCCCTTTGGTGCGAGACCCGGAGCGATGGAGAGCCCGTCGCTCGCCGGGTCTCGCGCATGCGCACGACGGAGCTCCCTCCATCGTGCGCATGCGCAGTGGGGGAATATCGACCCGCTTGCAAATGTCATGCGCTCGCGAGCGGGTCTGAATGAACCCCTTAGTTCTGCTCTTGTCGAAGGACAATGCATTACTACTTCCCTCGTGGGCACTATACCGTTCGCATCTGCATTTCCATTTGGAACAGTTATTGTCCGAATGGGATGCAGACCGGTAGCGCTGCTACCTTTGACCTGGTTACCTGGCTGGGGGTTAAGTGTGCTGCTGCTGCGTACGGCATGAACAACTTCCTCTATGGGTGCAAAGGGCATTAACACTTCCCTTGCTGTTACCGATGGAGATGGCGGCACCACTCGTGATTGTGGTGATGCAGCATCTATCATTTGCACAGCATGGGAAATGGCAGACATTACAATAGGCTCATCATCCACATCATAAACATTTTCTTTATGGTTGCTTAAGAGAGGGTACAAATTGCTTGCTACATTTTTATGGGTATTTTTGATAACTGTACTTGCACCTCCATCCACATAAGGTGGGGGAGGTGAGCGTGAACTGCTGGCAATACTCTCCACGATGCTACCTTGCCGCACGGGCGCGCCATTTTGCGGCTCGCCCGTATTGCAATTTAGCGCCGCGGATGTATTTTCTGGCAATGTGCTCACGATGCTAATTTGCGTCGTTTGCACATTTTTAAGCCACGCATCCCGTTCATGCTGCAACAGTTTTAAACATTCAAAATATTTAACCTTATTCTCTCGGGAGCGCATCAAACTGATGTGATCCCGGACATTATCTAACACGTTTTTATCAAAACTACCAATTCTGGGAAACGGTCTAACACTCTTCCTCGTCATATTAAACCATAGATCACAATACCTTATTGCATAAGTACCGTACTTAGTATGCATAGTACGACGGGCCGATCTGATCGGCGCCTCCATTAGCAGCACATCATTGTCTAACATATCTACTGTTTGTGTGGCTCCCATTCTGAGATAACTCCTACGCTTTTCAATAAAGATTTAAACTGGTGAAAGACAATCAAGATACTTTCACTTACCTGTGGACGATTTAAGTCGGCGGCGCCCACACACCTGGATAAGATTTGAAAAAGGCAACTTCCACACCCGGATAAGATTTAGTAAGGTAACTTCCACACCTATGAGAGTTTATATGTTGGCTACTCCCACGCACCTCTCTACAACAAAGACAACATGTACACCTGCTACTGTGTATAGAACGGTAAAGCTACTTACCGAGGGGCTAGACTAACCCTTGCACCTAGCCTTTAAGAATCATACGATACCCTTAACTTTGTTCAACAAATATTCACTGTTACACACTTTTTTCCTGCGCAGAAAAATAAACGTTAACCCAGATATTGGTAACAATTGAAAAAATGTAAACCTCAACGGCTTTGTTTAAACACCATGGCAGCACAACCGGAAGTACGTATACGCTATTGTGCGACCAGCCACATAAAAAAAGAATGCGACTACCACACAACCATATAATGACTTTTTAACTGCGTACGCAAAAGTGCGTCTTTTCTGTGCGCAAAACTGCGACTCAGCCGCATACTCAATACTGCGGCACCCCTTTAAACGCTAGGTTCTATCAACAAAGGAAAACAAAATTTTTCCTTTCTTGTCCCTGGATTCTAGTCAGCTTCCTTTTTTCCCACGAAAATGGATAGTGATTTTTCAGCATAAAGCTGTTGAAGGAAAACCCTGCATGTGGCCACTCCACCTTTTGCTGAGATAACGATAGCCGTATGTGCCGTGTGAGTAGGTAAGTGACTTCACTCGATGAGCCCCCATCTGATGATCTTAAAATTGAACCTCTATACACACCTTCCTATACCTTCTAATATCCTGCCTATACCTTCTAAGGATGACGCCAATTTTCGTACGCAGTCATACAGTAAATAAAGACGTAGACCTGGAATCTGTGGTTCCAAAGCACAAGTATTATTCAAGTAAAAGTACAGTCAGTTACACGCAATTGATCCAGACACAATTTAGGCGCAAAGGAATTATACAGACCCAAGTACAGTATACATACGCAGCGCTTCCGGTACCAGATGTTAGGCATCAGCAAGAAACCCCTCAGTCAGCATTCAGCAAGAAGACTAAAGACCCAGTGTTGGAGCACACATATTTATACCCCCCCAGAATAGACAGGACAATAGAGAAGTTTGCTGCTGATGTCATTGGTTCCCAGGGGAGAAGCATCTGTTACAAAGCATTTAACAGGCTGGTTCAAATAGACTCTCCCTGCCTCTAACAGCTGGGTGTCTTTCCCTTCCCGCCCCCTGTAACGTCCTAACAGTTGTTCATGAAATATACATTTTGTTGCTTGTAGCCTCTGCGATCCATAACTCGAGAATGCATGATGCGACCTGCCCACCGATAACACCGGAATACTGTAAAAAGAGTACGCATCAGTACAAAACCAAACATGACTTGTTTAGCATGTATAAAACCTTAGTTATCAAATATCTTTATTTCACAGTGTTTATATTAACTGAATAAACTTAAATCTTATATCCTAAAGCTAATGTAACCTTGTAAGTGAATATGTAATGTGTGAGTGTACGGGGTTTGATATGAAGACGCTAGTTAACTGGGGACAGATGCGTGTGCATTTAGCTACTAAACAGTATTTTCATTCGGGGTCTTAAGCATAATGTGTGTATGTAAAATGGTGAAAGATGCAATCGCATGATGCTAATAATTGTGCATTCGCTACTAGGCGTCATGTTAGCAGCTCAATTGTGCGTAATGTGTGGTGTTTATGCATGAGATTCCATCTATGATGGACTTAAAATATTTATATATATATATATATATATATATATACATATTATTTATTTATTTATTATCAGTTATTTATATAGCGCACACATATTCCGCAGCGCTTTGCAGAGATAGTTGGCCATTCACATCAGTCCCCACCCCAGTGGAGCTAACAATTTATATTCCCCATCACATGCGCACACACATACACACTAGGGTTAATTTTTTTGGGAGCCAATTAACCTACCAGTATATTTTTGGAGTGTGGGAGGAAACCGCAGTACCCGGAGGAAACCCACACAAGCACAGGGAGAATATACAAACTAATAACTGTGCATTCGCTACTGGGCGTCATGTTAGCAGCTCAATTGTGCGTAATGTGTGGTGTTTATGCATGACATTCCATCTATGATATATATATATATATATACATACATACACACACATATCATTCCTCACTCACAGTTTCAGACTGCAATGCAAATGTGACTTCCAGCTGTGAAACTAAACCATCCTGTCTGGGTATGAAACTAAAACCTTTTTGGATTCAGTCAAATCCAATTGTGTAGATCAATGCCTGGATTATATTACAATTGCCAACAGGGATTCCCAATTTGTATGTAAATCACTCACAGTTTCTGGTGCATTGTCTATTCTATTTAGATTATCAAAAACATTGCCATCTGTTCTTAGCTCGTGAGTTGTAACTTAAAGTGACGCTGGTCGCAAAATGGCGTCTTGCAGATTCTTGTTTCTAAAATGGAGTCTAGCTGCCATTCGCAAGATGGCATCGCGCACGCTTCATTTTTAAACTGATCTTGTCTCAGCCAATTATCCAGCTTTGACAGTATTAACAAGGAATTACTTCCTTTTCAATTTAGAATTCTATATACAAACATCGGGCTGCGCGATGGGTTCTTGCGTGGCCCCTGCTTATGCGAACTCCTTTATTTATAATGTTGAGAAGATCATGTTCTTTGAAAATCAGGAATATGCCTCTAAAATTCTTTTCTACACTCGCTACATTGAAATGAGATGATGGCAGAAGTGAATTCTACAGATGCAAACATCAAATTTACCTTTGAAATGAACCAGAGCGAGATTCATTTTCTCGGTTTGTTAGTGACAGCAGATAAAGGCAAGCTCAGCACTTCGGTGTATCAAAAACCCACGGATGCTAACAATTTATTGTTAGCTTCAAGTTGTCATCCAGGCTCCTTGAAAAAAAGGTTTGCCTTATTCACATTTTCTCACGGTCTGACGCATCTGCTCCGAGACTGATAATGAAAGGAAAAAAATGGACATAGTATAAAATATATTTCTCCAAAGGGGGTACCCTAGAGATTTGTTGAAGCAAGCCAGAGACAAAGCCCTAACCATTCCGAGGGAGAGCACTTTACAAAAATCAACATCGCAGAAGGTAACAGACAATAACATCATATGGCTAAATTAATACTCTACACAGCAAGTGATAACTTGAAGAGGACATCTAAACAATTTTGGCCCATCATTAATATGGATGACTCTCTACCATTATTGAGGAATGCACAATTGTTGCCATGCCATAAAAGTGGGCACAATATTCGGGACATGGTGGTCTGTATGGATGTGACTAATATCGGGAAAGAAAACCCATACATTTCTTGAGTAAAAAAATGGGTAACTGTAAATGTCTAGGCTGCACAACTTGTGGCTATTTAGAGACGGGAGACAGATTGTTTCACCCCCATACTGGTAGGAGGTTGCTGATCAAGCACAGGTTAACTTGTAGTAGCCAATACGTCATATACTATAGCAAATGCCTATGTGGATTATATTATATAGGCAAGATTACTAGACAATTTAAAGATAGAATGGCTCTACCACGAAGTGCCATACGTTTGGCACTTGAAGGCAGGGTGACTGAACAGCCCGTGGTGAGACACTTCAGGGAATGTGGACACAAGCTATCTTTCCTCAAATACAAAATGATTGATCACATCTCTAATGACATCAAGGGGGGGAGATCGTGCTATGAGATTATTACAGAGAAAGACTCGCTGGATACATGATCTGAATACGATCAGACCTTTCTGTCTGAACGAAAGTTTGTCTTTAACTTGTTTTCGCTAAGTTGATTAGCTGTAATAGATGAACTCTATCACTGTCATCTGCTTTTGGTATTCACATACTACTTCAGCTTAGAGTGTCACTGTGCTGCTCCTCTTTTCCTTTTTTCAGTTTACTGTACTGTTCAGCCGCTGATGCTATTCAGGATTGCAACATTATGTCAGTTTATGCTGTCGGTGAAGGTTATAGATATAGCGCTATGTGTAACACTGGCAATGACTTTCTGGATCAGGTGGTTACCCTTTGTGTCTTGTCAGTACTTGTTGTTTAATGTTGGTTAAATTTTTGTCTATTTTATAGTATATTGCTTACGACCAGGGTTGCTTGGCAACCTCTGATCCGGCGTCTGCTGTCAGACCCGCTGAGACATGCCACGGTGCATGACGTCAGCATTGCAGTCTAGACATGAGGAAGCAGTGATCAGTCACGGTGAAGGGGTCAAGCATCTGATGAAAAATTTGTATGAAATTTGAAACGTTGAACAGCTATAGAGGACTGGGACCCTCTTATTGAATAAACTTTTATACTAAGAGTGCCACCAGCATTTCTCTCTTTCTCTCTCTCTCTCTCTATATATATATATATACACATGCACACACACTGGTAAATTGGGCTGGTATAGGAGCTTGAGGTGCACGTAAGGTGTCCGAGGGGACCAGAGCTAGGACTGCAAAGGGTGTGAAGTGATATGGAAGAATTCACAAACCCTCCATGCATCCTATACAGGGCCTGATTCAGCTTGGATCGCAAGTCTGTGGACATACGCACCTGGTCAATCTTTGCATTCTGCGCATGCACCGCATATCGCTTGTGCTGCGAGCGCGAAATCAAATGCATCAGATACGCAGAGCCATCAATGAGGAGTGAGGAGCAAGTTCCCAGAGAGGAGCGAAATGCATCGAAGGGGTTCTGATACAGTGACTAGTGCAAGTACTATCTGGAGATTTTGATTTCAAACCTTCTCTGCTACCCACCACCAACTGTCAATCTTCATCACATGTACCAAGAGGTGTTGGCCTACTGAGAACACAATCAGCTGCTAACTAGGAAGCAGGAGAGAGCAAGCGGCAATTATATTACAAGCGGGGACACGAGACCGCTGCCAGATCGCACTATCGGTCAGATACGTGCCTTGCCTGCAGATGCTACCCCGCTCCACAATCATTGAAGTCCAACCAGCTGACACTCAGACCACGAGTGAGAGTGGTGCAGCTTGCATCATTAACGTGGACACGAGACCGCTGCCAGACGTGGTGCCGGTCAGGTACGTGTATTGTTCACAGCTACCATCTCGCCTCACTGTTAAGAGGTGACCCTTTGCCATCTAATTGGAACTGTGTGGATAACATCTGAGTGATTTTGCCTATTACATCCAGCGTTATACAACAATTTATATACAGTGTACACCCAATTACAGGGGGATTGTTACTATCTGTTATCTCACTGTGGGATGAGCTTTTTCAGTGGATTTATGGTGGCATAATTCAAAAAGCTTTTTATTTCAATATAAAGGTCAATGATATATTGTCAGTACCAACCCAAATGCTGATACTTGGATGAAAATATCTGGCACCAAATAAAGTTGACACATTGAGAGGTGAGCAATTGAACTCAATTGTATCTAATTCTAGATACATACACTCCAGTTTTTTTTACAAAGCTGTCACAGTATTTGTACTATTTTTTGTTGAAATTTCATTCTCTATGTAGAGATATTGTGCCTGATTCAGACCCGGACGCAAGTGGCCGTTCGTACGTTCGGCGTACGTGCCGAAATATGTTAATTTAAGCGCTCGCTCGTAATTTCGTACGCAGCTAAACTTCCTCCCCAAAGTCACCCAACCCCTCCTCTAGCTAATGAGCGAGCCAAATAGCGAGCGTACATCCCCAATGTGACTTGCAGGGAACGCCCGAACAAGTACAAACCGGAAGTGGGCCTGTCAGATTTCGATTACCTGCTCGTTCATTCTGCCTACCTACTTCAATCGTATCATGCCAATCAATATATCAATTAGCTTAATTGCTCTTCACATGTTTTCAAAACGTTTTTTTTTCTTTTTCAATAAACGTTACTCTTGTCCGTGTGTTTGTTTACCCGCAGAATACGTACGGTTTAAACAATGGTTTTCTTTATCCAAAATACATGTTTGATCCAATTATCAAATTGTTTTCCGTGTTTTTACCCACGCATATTTTACTGGTTTCATTTCTTTATTTAAATTAGCTTACGCATGTCACTGCTTCAAGCCTATCATAACTCACAATAGATTTTTTGGCCTGTAGAACACATGACTCATACACTAACCAATAGAATGTTTCCTGTTAATTTCCCAACTACATTAGCCAATCAAAATTTTTTTCTGGTCTTTATTAAAACTGTTTTATTAAAAATCCACCATTGCCATCATGAGAGCCTCTGCATTCACCAAGCGGGAGCTTATTGTCCTGACAGAGGTGATGGACCGGCGTATCACCAGCCAGCCTCCCCCCATCAGCAATCGGGGAAGCGTGCCGCCTATGCAGAGGTTCGCCGCCGCCTGCGTTCCTTCGGCTCACGCCGACAGATCGGCCAGCTGGAGCGCAGGTGGTCCGACCTTCAACGGCGGACGCCCCGCTTGCTGGCATGTTTTCGCCAGCGTATAGCGGAAAGTAAGTTATGTTTTGTTTGGTTTTCATGTTTTTATTTGCGGCCCTATCTGCGTGTGCATGTTTTCTTGTTTGGCCTGTTTCTTTTTTTCACACATATCTGCGTGTGCATGATTTCTTGTTTGGCCTGTTTCTTTTTTTCACACATATCTGCGTGTGTATGTTTTCTTGTTTGGCCTGTTTCTTTTTTTCACACATATCTGCGTGTGCATGTTTTCCTTTTTGTTTGTTAACCAATTAGCGTTTAGAAAGGTGATGTTCAAAACTAACCTCAATTTGTTATCCATCATTTAGGGGCCGAGCGAAGACTACGGCATCATCGCCTGCGCAGACGTCGCCCTCGTCCCCTCTCCCCAACCCCGAGCCAAACCTCCTCTCCCCAAATTCCCCAAATTCCCCCTCCACCCCAGCCTGCCCAGACCCTGACGCCCCTCCCTCTTGGAGATTTCCCATCCATCCAAATTCCCCCTCCCCTCAACCCACCCCTCTCTTGACCACCCCATCACCACAGTCAGAAATCACCCCGCCGACCTCCTTAGGAAATTGTCCCACCTCCGAGGAGGACGATGGTGTGGTTCCTGGTCCAGGCGTCATTCTGAACGGTATGTTTCCCTTTTAACCATTTTTTTTTTTATGTGTTGATGTAATCCTTTGTGTGTGCCTTTTCCTTTTTTTAGTATTTTAAAAGGTTGGTTATATATCTGTTTGTTTATAAATTTCTCAACTGATTTCCCCATACACATATCACACATGTCAAAACACTCATACTTGTATCTCTTGTTTATGGTAGCAAGAATGTTTTTTTTTTTTTTTTTTATTATTTTTGGGGGGGGTTTTTTAAGTCTTTGGTTTGAAAAATAATTTGGTGTTTTTTTTGATTTTGTAAAACAATTGTCACTTTTTGCTAAGTCGATTTTGCTTTTGAAGTTTTTTAGAATCATAAATTAAGGATTCATTTTAGTAAGCACCACAATTTTATAACCCACAGAGGACCAGAGGCGTTTGGCGGAGCTAGCCGGGTGTGTCCAAATGTTGAGGGGGCATGTGATCGGCCTGCTGGTGGTCCTGGATAGAATGTCGGGGATCCTGCGCCACTAATTTTTTTTATTATTTTTTTTTCACAAAATATTTTAAAACAATAAACATTTAAATTTTGAATACAGTCTCATTCCTTGTCTGAAAATCTTAGATTGTTTAAACTTACATAAGTAGACTATTGCAGCAAGTATTTGAAACTAATGTAACTAAGATTGTGTAAAGCTGATTTTTTTAAGCAGGCACATGAAACACCTAACACTAACAATAGGTTTGTAGAGTTACCAGCATTTGTTTTTTTTAATTTTTTGGGGGATTTGTAATTATTTTTTTAAACCTGCTTAGGCCGAGATTGTAAAACATACTGATTCTATATAATACCTTTTGGTGTTGGTTTTAACCCACATAGCATAGTAAATAATGAGCAATTTGACACATTACAGGATTAGCCATTAAGCAACTTTTCCTTGGGTGAACCTGCTTACACTTGCTTGTAATGTCGAAAAGAAATTATGTTTTTAAAATAACCAAAAATTAATTAAAAATAAATAATAAACACAAAGTGTTTGGTCACAATCAATACACACAGTGATAACAAACTCAAAAATCCAGCCTACACCATAATAAAAAAGCAAAAAAACAATCAAGAACTGGTTGACGAATGAGCATGCCAACATGATTCCACAAATGTTGCGTTGCAAAATTGGGTCCAGAAGAAATATCCAATGTGGCCACATGAAGTCATTTTTTGGGAGCAGGAAGTAGTCATCGTTTCATTCCAAAATATTTTGGAAAAAAAAAACAAGATGGGAAAAAAAAAAACGATTAATTTGATTTCAAAATAATAACCTTTCTACATTGTGTCAAATAACTTATTTTATGTCAAAAATTACCTAAAGAATCTGGCCACCACATCATAGCGTATGGCCCCCCACATACTGACCTCCGACCAACCTCGGGGGGCCATCGTCAGGCAAGGCATCCTCTGGCTGCATTGGGACACCACTCCTTATGGCGAGGTTGTGAAATATCCCACACAGGACCACAATTTTCGAAACCATATCCGGCAAATACATGAGCTCGCCACCAGAGCGGTGGAGGCATCTGAATCGGCCTTTTAAAAGGCCGATACAGCGCTCCACCACTTACCTGGTGGCTGTAAGTGCAGAATTAAAATCACTTTGTGGGCCTGGTGGGGAGCCAAATAAGGAGTGAGCAGCCAGGGCGTGCAAGGGTAGCCACTGTCTCCTGTGAAAAAGAAGTAACAACATCAGGATCACTGTGTATCAAGATTTGCATTGGTATCTACTAAAGGTCTCCACTTACCCAGAAGCCACGCATCACCAGCTTGTAGGTTGTTTAATTTTTGCCAAATCCCTGATTGCCGGATGACGAATGAGTCATGTGCACTCCCGAGTAATTTTGCATTCAGGGACAGGATCTGGAGGGAGGCATCACATACCACCATTACATTCAGTGAGTGATAGTGTTTTTGGTTCCTAAAAATGGCCTCCAGCCGTGATGGAGGCTGAAGTGGTATGTGAGTACCATCCACAACCCCTATGATGTGTGGGAAGCCAGCTATTTGGTAAAAATTGGCCTTGGCCACACTAAGGGAACCCATATCCAAAGGCATTTTAATAAAATGATGGAGGTGCTTGAAAAGGGCCTCCATCACTGCCCTCAGGATCCTTGAAAAGGAGGATTGGGAGATTCCCGCAACTATTCCCACTGTGGTTTGATAGGATCCTGAGGCACAGAAATGTAACACCGCCATAAATTGCGTAAGTGGTGGTATTGCTGTAGGACTGTCAATTTGCCGCTCCAGATCACTCTCTATTAATGAGAGAGTGTCTATGATGATTTGGGGCGGAAGCCGGTATCGCCTTAACACCTCATCATTGGGCATTCCAAAAAGGGTGACACATGTTCTATATATCTGGGGCCTTGCACGCCTACGATGCCTACGCCTGGGACGAGATTGAGGTTGGTCGGCTTCCGGTAGCATGGCCACAATAATACGACCAACGTCAACCTGAAATGGTAAGAATTGAAGTTAAGGTATGTTGCCCCCAAAAAAGACTGAAAAATACTTATCTTTATGATACAATCCAAAGATGCTTACATGCCGGGGTATTGTCATGATTTCCAAAACCTACATTTCAACAGACCATAAAAAGGACAGATTTTGGGGTGTCCATTTTGTAAGCTTGATTTTTGAAAAGGCACAAAAATAAAGGGGGTAAACACACATTTCTTCAAAGAGCAAACCGTCATTGCGACGACTTCCACAATTTGGCCCCCAAAAAACAACCCAGATTGTGAACGCAAAATAGTTTGCAATTTAACAAGTGAAATCAAGCCTACAAAAGTGTGCTAAATAGTTCGCAATTTAACAAGAGAAATCAAGCCTACAAAAGTGCGCTAAATAGTTCGCATTTTAACAAGAGAAATTAAGCCTACTAAAGTGCGCTAAATAGTTCGCAATTTAACAAGAGAAATCAAGCATACAAAAGTGCGCAAAATAGTTCGCAATTTAACAAGAGAAATCAAGCCTACAAAAGTGCGCTAAATAGTTCGCATTTTAACAAGAGAAATCAAGCCTACAAAAGTGCGCTAAATAGTTCGCAGTTTTCACATCCCCAAAAACCCAGAAGAAATCAGTAATGTCCCCAAAAGATGCGAAAAACAAGTCATGAACATTTAACAAACAAGTTAAAATCCAAACTTACCAATACAGGATATAGAAGTCACAGAACAAAAAGGTCGTTGGAGCAGAGCCAAAATAAACCTACAAAAGAAAAAAAAAACACAAATTATTTTTGGTCCAAAACCAAACAAAAAGGAGAGCCATATTTTACAAAAGGATGACGGGAAAAAACTTACCCAAAAAATACACCACAACTAAAAGAACCACACCAAAAAATGCGGACGGAAAGTTAAACCCCCAAAAAATGCCTCTAACAAATTCCAAAACACCTCCAAATACAACTCCTGCCAACAATCCACTCCGACCAACGTAACCTCCAACAAACAACACCCGCCACCTCGACTCGAGTCGCCAAAAGCCATAAATAGTGTTTCTTTTCCCGCTCAAATTAAGGACGGATCATAGGAACGCACAATCAATGATGCGGCCGAATAATAAGGACGCATGTATAAATACGTCACGACAAAAATCAAACGGTCTGGTGTATTTCTTGTTTTGGCTTGAAAAATGGCTACAGACCAGCCAAACAATGGCCATGAGGCGGCTGGTAAGTATTTCTCACATTTCAAATCAAGGCTTATTTAGAAGCAGAATATAGTGAAAGATTGACATCTAACTTAACAATAATTTTATGTAAATAGGTGTTGAGGATGACATGGAAGAGGCTGCTGGGCCCAGTATTCCGGCCAAAGCTGGCAAAAAGAAAAGGCAGCCACAATTCACAAGAAAGGAGATGGAGGTTTTGGTTCAGAAGTGTGTGGACATCCTGCCACAGGCAGACAGGAATATGGGTGTAAGCCAGAAGTGGAGAATGTGGGAGGAGATAGCCAGTGCTGTCAATAGGGTGGGTGATTATGTCCGTCTAGCCCGGGATGTCAAACGCCGGTAAGTAAAAACTTGACCAACACAAATAAAAAGGGTCAAATAATGCAGGAATAATGCCTACTTTTTCACCCACAGATGGCAAGACTTCAAATATCGCCTGAAGCAAAAAATGGCTGACAGGGCTAGGCATGCAAGGGGGACAGGTGTGGGTCCCACCCCTGTGTCATTGGAGTTTAATGATTTGGAAGAGCTGGCACAGGGGTGTGTGCAGGATGTGGAGGTGTTTGGCGTGTCCAACATGGATACGGACATGCCAGACTTTGCGGCTCCTCATGTTGTCTCAGGTAAATGTTGTGATGTAACCAACTCTGAAATGTTATTGTGACAATATGTAGATTGTAATGTTCCTCTTTTCTCTTTTTTCTCACAGAGACACAGGCGGATGAGTCTGCTCCAGAGGGGAGCCTTGGCCGCAGAATTTCTGCTGGCTCTGCAGGGGAGGAACCAGTACATCCGGCTGAGGACCCTGCAGAAGCCAGTCCTGGGCAATCCCCCTCGCAGGCAGTGGCACTCCTCACAGAACTCAATTTTAAATCGGATTCCCATACGGAGATTCTGCAGAGGATGGACGCCAGTCTGCTACGGGTGGCTGAGGCCCTGGAGCAAAATGCTGCGGCCAACGTGACCATTGGTCAGGCCCTGGCTGAAAATACCAGGGCCAACATCCGAATCGCCAATGCCCTGGAGCAGCTAGTTCGCCAGCACATGGTGGAGCCGACCTCCCTTCCTGCCGGAACATCTGGATCCTCCACCTCTGGCACAACAACAGCCATTCCTCCAAATGTGCCTAGCCCTGTGCCTAGTCCAGAGGCAACAACATCTGCCTCTGGACAGGCCAGCCAGAGGACATCCCGGACCCGGTCTGGCGCCCACCCTACCCAAGCCAAACGGGGAAAGAAACGATGACAGCACTGGCTACTTTTCCCACACTCCTTCTGTGCTTGCCCCATATTCCTTAAAGGCCAAAACTTCCCTCTCCTTTCTTGTGAATTGTTTTTTTTTTTGTTTTTTTTTTGGTCCAAAATTGTTTTTTTTTAAAAGACAAATGTACAAAATATTAGTGGGTAACAATGACCCCAAACTTTTAAGTCAAAATGCACATGATTTGTACAAAAATGTGTGGAGAAAATAATAAAAAAAAAATGTTCTCAACTGTATTGTGACATTATTTGAAAAATGGTTTCTAGTTAATCCTGTACCACAAGGAAAAAACGAAATCTTAGCTTTAAAAAAAAAAACCCCAAAAAAGGGTTAAAAAAAATGTTTCTTTAAGGAACACTTTGTTAAAAAAAACCCCCAAAACTCCATCCCAATGCAAAAGGTTACAATACACACAAACATGATCACAATATTGTTACAATATCACAAAACACTAACAAAATTGTAAAAAACATTCTTTCAAAAAAACGCTAATTGATTGTGTAATCATGAAATTAGCAGCTGAGATTTTCAGCTGCGTACGGTTTTGTGCTATCCCAAAGAAAAAAAAAAAAACACATTACAAGCTGGATTGCAATCCAAAATTGATTGTTTTTCTGAGAAGCCGTAATAAATCGATGAAACATCGAGGAGGCCCGGACCAGAGGACAAGGCCATCGCCATTGTGGTCTAGTAATCCAGACCCCAAGCTGTGCGAGCAGTTTGAACGGAAAGAGGATCAGCCAGTGACGTATGACTTGGTACGAACACATTTGACGTTCGCATGAGCTAATTTATGTACGCCCCAAAAACTCCTCGCCACGCCTGCGTTTTCCCATCTCCACCCCCGTCAACCCCCAAAAACGGCCTGTTCTGTCAATCACATTTGACATGTCACTTCCTGCTCGCAATTTGCCGAACGAGTGAAAAAAAGCTTGCAAACTGCCGTACGCACATGCGCAGTGTTACATCGGCGCATGCGCGGTTTCTCAACATCAGAATGCAACGAGCGTACTGCTGCTAACGAGCGGCTCTGAATGAGGGCCATTATGTGTGTTATTATGTCAATTTTATTGTATGTTTAATAAATGTTTTGTGTTTCAGAGAAGTTTGCGATGTGGATCAATTAAGTATACTCATTATTTAGTAGCAGCAGCGCAACCTACTCTTTCATTTTTGTAGCTTTTGCTGTGTATGTCAGACTAGCAACTGACAATTAAAGTTTGCAGCGCTGCCAATACCATAGGAGATTAATGGTTTTTAAATGTGCTATAGCAATTTTTATCCAATGAATATATTTTAATTGTCTACAACATTCTATATGTGATTTATGGAGCACCAGGTGAGAACTGAGATTTCCAGTTTTTACTGTTAAGTCTCAAGGTCTGATTCAGAGCCGGACGCTCTGACCAGAGCACTTGCTCTGAATCAGGGCCGTCCCTCCTACCTAAACTTGGAGCGGCCTCCTGGCCGCTCGCATAGCTGTGGGTGACCACCCACAGCTTATGCGAGCGGCCAAAAAGATGGTCGCAATGGTCAAGACCATCGCGACCATCGGGCTTGCGACGAGACCCTGCGGTAGGGTCTCGCTGCCGCAAGCCCAGGAGTGCTTTTGGCTCTATCAGAGCCAAAAGCACTCCCACTGACATCACTAGTGATGTCAGTGGGGCCGGACCCAGACAGTAGGCGTTCCCATGGGAACGCCTCCCTCTGGGCAGCAACGCCCCCGGCACGCCCACCAAAGGGGCGTGCTGTCCTCACCATCGACAGCACGCCCCCTTTGGTGCGAGACCCATAGCGACGGCTTGGCTGTCGCTATGCGGGTCTCTCGCATGCGCACGACGGAGCTCCCTCCTAGGGCACCATTGACCTGCTTGCGAGCGCTTCAGCGCTCGCGAGCAGGTCTGAATTAGGCCCTCAGTTCTTTCTTTTTTCGCAGTGAGGAGCACACCTGATAGTGTGCCATGTGGCTGCTGCTGCTGCACTATGGTCCAGAAATGGCTGTAGTAGTAAAATGGTAGGCCCCTTCGCCTAGCCATGCACCCTCACCTAGCTGTGATCAGCACCAGCGCTACTCATCCCACCCCCAGTAATAACAGACCACATTAATATTAAAAAAAGGGTGTTAGAAAGTACTATCCTTGGACTAACCACCCCCGCGGCTACACCACTGCTCAGCTACCCCCATACAAATCACCCACTGCAGCACTACCACTGCTTTGCTACCTCCAGGCAAACAATTCCCCACAGTCACGCCACTCCTTCGTTACCCCCAGGCAAAACACCCCCCACTACCACACCATTGCGCAGCTACCCCCAGGCAAACAACCTAATATTCAATAGCCAATGTTTGCAAACATTGGCTCTTGAGTATAACTGGATTATACCAAATATACATAGCAATCACCGAGAGACCATATATTATAATGTAGTTTCAAAGTTATGCCAATGGAGATAAGGGGATATCTATAATTCGATCAATAGGAGTTGAAATATCCCTATATTCAGCTTTTGAGAACTGTTACCTAGTATGAACTATAGATATATTCTAAACTTATGGACAGACATTTACTTAAAATTTTCTAGAGCATAGTTAATAAATCTAACACTAGACCTGGTTCAGGAAATAAAGTGCAATATAATGAATGTTATGCTAGCACACAAAAAAAAAAAACTGCTTAATGCTATTCTTCACCAATTGTGCAAATACACTAATTACAGGCAATTGACAGGACTTAAGTACCCCAAAAAGCTTCAGTAGGGCTATTCTAGGACATCTATATTGATCCCTAATGTTAGTGCATCTTTTGGGGGGTGTCAGGCTGATTTCCCTATCTCTGACAGCACTTTTCGCCTGTTTGAGTTTCTCCGGGACGCATTTCACGTCCTTTGGAATTGAATACGGCGAATAGAGGGGGCACGCACAATAAGTTTTCGTGGCTAAAACACGCGAAGTCGGCGAAAAGTGCGGCATGCGAAAAAGTATCGCGGGTGCAAAACTAATTGAATATGGCCTAATGGCCTGATTCAGAGCCGCTCGTAAGCGGCCACTCGTTCATTCAGAGCGATGTTTGCACAACTGCGCATGCGTACGGATCGTAATACGCATGCGCGAACCAGTCAGTGCGGCCGAAAATTGTTTGTTTGCTAAATAGCGAATGCCTGCTATTTTGAGTGACAGGAGGAGGCGTATGTGGGTGGTAACAGGGGAAGGTGCTTGAAAACGGGGAGTGGAGATCAGAACGCAGGCGTGCTTAAAGGTCAAAACGGGCGTTTTATGGGTGTGCATAATTAATACAGCAGCGTCATTGACCACGTCACTGGGTTATTTTATAGTCAGAACTGCTCGCATGATTGCGGTAGGAAAAACCAACCGCAAGAATAGTGAGCAGTTCATACGTTGGTCGATGTACTCGATTAATCTAATAAATAGCGGACATGACGTAGGATGCGAGCGGCCAGGGGGCGTAGTTTTCCAAAAAACGACCGCATGTTTTGCACGCTCGTTCAGACCTAGAGGCGTGAACAGACCGCAAAGAGTGAACGATTCATTTGAATAGCCACCCCTTTTTTCTGAACGAGCGAGCGCAAATAGCGTCCGGCTCTGAATCAGGCCCTAAGTTCTAAAAAAACACCTGCTACCAGTACTTTCTTTATATTAAAACATGTAATTTCCTCCATGCTTGCGTCTATTCAGCTACATTATATGAAATTGAAGTTGTTGAGATTCATCCTGCGGGTTTTTCACAGGTATCCTGATGTTTAGAAATGTGTATCCAAAGCTGCACTGACTATTTCTGAACACAGGCTGGACTTTTCTAGGTTCACCAACTAGAAATGTGATACTGTGCGAATTCTAGGTGTTAAGCTTCAAAACAGTAATATAGTGCTGAGAATATTGTCCTGGCAACGTGTTTCATATATACGATATTTCCCAATATTTAAATGTGTATATCTAAAGTGGTACTGAATATTTCTGGACTCAGGCTGGACCTCATTGGTAAATTAATAGAGGAGCAATACTGTGCAGACATTTTAGTATTAAGTGTAACCAAACAAAAAGAGGTAGAGCTCTGAAAGTGATATCCTTGCCAGGCTTACTTCATTTCTATCTCTTTATATGGGCTGCTGTTTGTTAATGTCAAAAGAATTAGCTGTGACCAAATTGCCATTTTATTATTATTACTGTCATATAACACAAAATAGGAATTCTCTCACTGATGTTAAGTTTATGATAGTGTAGACTTATTAGTACATCTTAAGTGTTGTCTGCTGTACTGTATGTGATGTGTTTTGTGATATTATTTTTATCAGAATACTAATAAAAGTTAAATTTTAAGTACTTTTGAATCTTAAAACTACGATAAGAGTGCCTCTGCAAAGAGTCTTTTTGTCTCTTCCTTTAAATTTGCAATTTTCCTGACTCTGGGAAGCACCACCAACCTGTTCAATTTATATACATTGTGCCAAGACATGACTTATACCCCTTTTCCACTGCTGCAATAACCTGGGTTATTGCTGGGTCTAGCTGGGTTGCGGCTCAGTGGAAAAGGGTTCCTGAAAAATAACCTGGGTCAAGTGACCCGGGAATCCAACCCAGGTAGATACCAGGGTCGGACCCGGATAATGGTGCAGTATAAATGGCGCAAACCGGGTTACCCACCTGGGTCATGCCAAAAATGAGCTGATTGGTAGTTGTGAAGCAGTCACCTCCCACTTTTTATGACCTCACAAGTTTAGCAGGGCAGACCCGGGTTCAGTGTGAACAGGGATGACCAGGGAATAACCAGAATCGAAGGTACAGTGTAAACAGGGTCTGACCTGGGTTGGAACCATGTTCGAAAACCCAGGTCAGACCCAGATTTTTGGTGGGAAATTGGTATTAGTTGGCCTCTAATCACCTTTACCATCCCCACTCCAGTCATGAGGACAATCCAGGGATGGTTTTGTTTTCTTTCGATCCTGTGTGAGCTCTAAATCTTGTGTTTCTTCCTCACAGAATCGCAAGTTAAATAATTAGCTCCACCTGTGGACCTTTTAACATGTCAAAGAGAAAGGAGCAGACTCCTGTTTGGGGGCACTGCTTGTAATGTAATTTGAAAATAAATAAAACTTAACGTTTAATATCACTATTTTAAAATAAGTTTGGACAGACAATAACATGTAACATATATTAGTACATAGGAGGGTAACTGATAAATCACGATCTCCTTAAATTTGACATAATACCCTGCTACGAAATAATGGAGATAATATGCATCTATATCTCTTATAAACAGACTGGTAACAATCAATACAGTCTAACAGTAATGCACTGTTGTTAAAACAGCACACTTCTACAAATTCATGCACATCCTATAGCCTTGAAGTAAACAAGGATACACTTCTGCAACATTGCAGTCCAGATATAACATGTAACAAATTATTAGTCACAGTATCCAAGGTCAAATAACACACAGCCTAGCAACACAATTTGATTGCAAGGTCGTGTGTTAAAATGGGAGAATAAACATGAGGTCTGCTGGAAATCCAAGCAGCCTAGCAGTGATTCACTGTTGCTAAGATAGCACACTTCCACAAATTTGAACACATCCTATAGTCATGAATTGAAATTGAATACTCTGCAATACTGCAGTCCAATTATAATATGTAACAAATTTTAGTCATGGTATCCAAACAAATGTATAAATAGTTAGTAATGTCTTTCACAACAATTTGTAACATCTATTAAACCATCATGTAGTAACACAAGTCATTTGTACGGTGATGTGTTTATTATGAAATAAATCTTACGGTCTAAAGACTGCTATAGTCTATTATCAGGAGACCGTATGTCGTAAGTACATTAGTAACATATTGACGTGCCATTAATTAGCACAGATTAACACTCTCATTAAGTTACAGAATAGGTTAAATGATTAATTAAACCTCAAAATAACATACACTAAGATTTTAAAAATTGGTAGTTAAAGTGCTAGTCATGTTCCCAGCATATGTTTAGCAAACTTGCCACAAGATAGTAAATTAACCATTGATACTTAGCTATCAGTTGAAATGGACTCTAACTCAGTTTTTCTTGTTCAACTGTAGTGGGATGCCCGTGATACCACTGTAGATGATACGCAGAGCCGTAACTAGACTTTTTGGTGCCCTGTGCCAGAAAGAGCATTGGCGCCCCCTAATTTTTCAAAGGGACATAATGCACCCAAAAAAAACCATGGCTTCATGGGGAAGGGCCAGGGAAGAGATAGGAGAGGCCAGGAAATGCTGGGGATGAAATAAGAGGAAGCTACAAGCAAGAATTATAATAAACAGAAATTTGACAGGCCCAAACAGCGCCCCCTGACCTGTGGTGCCATGTGTGATGGCACCGGCCGCACTACCCTAGCTACGGCCCTGATGATACGTTTATAGGCTGAAGAAGGCACCTTCTCCCTCCAGGTCCAGAGAGATTCCACTCACCCGTGCTTGGATAAGTTATCCCGTGTGTGAGTGCATGCAAGACGTGTCGGGAGTTCATGGTAGTAATAGAGGGATCTCCTCCCTATACTGTTGTCAGGCAATAGCCTGGATCATTAAGTGGCTTCCCTGTGTAGAGTGTGCTGTGATAGGAAGCACGCAGCTATGAACAGCGAGGATCTCTTATCCACGCTGTTTCCAGGAAAATACCTGGCCGCTGCCCACTTCCGAGATTTGGTGCCGTACGTTTCGCCTTTGACCGCACTGTTCACTTAGAGGGCCTCATTCAGAGGCGGTCGGAGGATGCAAGCGGTCGCTCACAAACTGGGCGGCCACTTGCATCCTGACCGCCCACCTCTGTTTCGGTCGTTAGGCTGTGGGTTTACACAGCTCTAACGACCGCTAGGGTGATGGTCGCGATGGTCAGAGACCATCGCGACCATCGTGGCTTACGACGAGACCCTAGGGTAGGGTCTCACTTGTCGTAACCCCCGGAGAGCTTCTGGCTCTGTCAGAGCCGGAACCTCTCCACTGACATCACTAGTGATGTCAGTGGGGCCTCCCCCAAATGGTAGGCATTCCCGTTCCCATTTGGGCTGCCACCCCCCCGGCCCGCCTTCCAAACGGGGCGAGCTGTCAATCAACATCGACAGCTCGCCCCCTTTGGAAAGAGACCCGCTACGACCGGCGCTGTCGGTCGTAGCGGGTCTCACGCATGCGCACGAAGGAGCCGGCTCCCTCATGCGCATGCGCACTTGACAAACATCGAGGCGGCCATGCGGTCGTAGACCGTACGGCCGCCTCTGAATGAAGGCCAGAATCTGAATCCGGTGCGGCTCTCACCCCCCCCTTTTTTCTTGAAATGACCTTTTAACATGTGCCAGTGGGTAATGAATACACCTGTGCACTTGATGGGTGACCTGGAAAGCGTGAGTTGTGTGGGGTCCTGAGAGCCGAGTTTGAGAACCAGTGATCTAGTACACTAGTTCTAAAATCTAGTCCTCAAGTACCACCAACAGGTCATGTTTTGTGGATTTCTTTAATTATGCACAGGTGGGTCATTCCATGGTAACTCATGTTACAAAGTGATACAGCAAACATTTAGCAATTCCTGTATACAGTTTTTTAAGCATGACCTCTCTTATTAATTTCTCAGTAAATAATATTAATTTCACATAAATTTATTTTGCTGTTGATAGCCACGCATATACAGTACTTGCTATGTCACTTTGTAACATGAGTTACTATGGAATGACCAAGGTAAATTAATCTACTTTGATGGGTCAGTAATTATTATCGAGGGTTGAGATCCACTGATCTAAGATTTAATACGTGGCAACGCAGATGAACCCAATGACATATACTCTTAAATGGTATAAGGGGATGTATTATTATTAATTATTATTATTATTATTATTATTATTATTATTATTATTGTCTATAAATGGGGTAACGTGGCCAGAAATGCAAGACAGAATAATGACTCTATCAATACAAAATTAAACACATCTCCACATCCATTGTGTATTAAATGGGATTCATCTTTCCTGCACCATCTCTATAACACCTATCTTTGTCTGTATTCTCATCTAATTAATTAGGGTACTGTCCTGCCACACTACCTGCGTGCCGCAGGGTCCAATTAGGAAGGTTAGGTGGGGCACGTACTGTAGCTGCATTGAATGGAAGCTGTGCGGTGCTCACACAGCGCTGAGAGAGGCTGGGGCAGCTCAGCACCTTGTGAAGTGTTGAGCATTTCCCCAGCATTACAAGGAATGAGGGTGTGATGTGCGGCCACACACCCAATATGACATGCAAAGCGATATTATGTGAGCCCACACCTAATTCTATGTGCACGCACTAAAGTTTCTTTAAATCAATATTTTATCTTTATGTGTATGCTGAATATTTATTGGTCTCTACTGTGTAACAGCCACCATTTATACTGTATTTATCAAGGACTTTATAATTGTGTAGATAAAAATTCTTATCCTCTGAAAATGTAGATATATTGTTCCTCAGAGCTATATGCTATATGTTAGAAAGCAGTGTGCTCTTGTACTTTTTCTTCACAGTGCATACATGCTGGACACTAGGACCTAGAGTCTGCAGGGAGGTCCAACCTCAAACCTCATGTGCTGCAGCACATGTGACTTCAGCCATCTGAATGACATAGTGGGAAACAGAAGTGTCTTACTTAGCTCTATGTGAGAGACCCCAGTGTATACCTGCATAAAGATGTTCCTGCATCCTGCATTACTACGTGCAAACAACATACACTCACCAGCTAGTGAGCTGTAGGACCCCATTCCGCTGAAGCTTCACTCCATTGCCAGTGTACATATAACAGTGAGTACAGCTGTACCTGGTATCTTTCAATAAGCCAACACCACTGGTTAAGTAACTGGGCTGTTCATAGTTTAGGTCATATGCCTAGGTCATATGTCATGTGCCTACTGTATATAACTCTGCAGTATCAACACCTGCACCCACAGCATTTCTAACTGTCACCATAGGGTTAATGATTTCATTTCTACATAATAAACAAGTTTTAGAACCTGTGTTAAGCCCCATTGAGGTTTGAAAGGAGATTGTCAACATAACCTTTAGGGTTATACAGAACATTAATTGAGAGGCCTACTTTCCTGTGTCTGCTTGTACCTAACACTGCCATGATATATATAGTGGGCTCTTGAGAGATAGTTAGTAGTACCTTATATGGTGTATAGAGCCACATTTCATAAGAATTAGCATTTTAAAATGTACAGAGATGCTAAGCATTATGAGTCCATTATAATACCAGCATGGGTTACTTATAATGTGCCTCTCGCTACATACATACATGTATGTGCATGTGTTAGAGATAAGAATGGTATGTTATGTTGTACCAACCAAGTAACTGATACCCAGCTTGTAACTAATATAAGGTTAATATCTGGCAGCCAACACACAGCTTACAGTATATATGCTGGATCCAGACAATAGTCCTCAGCCTCGTGTCAGTAGCTTGGGAACGGCAGGGTATGGTGCCTGATGGTAAATACCTATACCCATGGTAAGATGGGGAGCGGCAGAACTAAGTGTATAACAGATCTCCAATACCCTGACTTTTATCTCTCCTCATTGTACTGTTACACATGGTGCAGGCTGATGTTTTTTGATTTTTTAATACTCTAATTGCTACTAGTGTAGAGCAACATTCATGGCACAGTGATCTGTAAATCATTTTTCAATATTTGAATCCTTATTATTGTATATATTTTTTTGTTATATGTATTTGTATGTTGTCATATTTTGCTGCCCCAAGAAGGACGACCCCTCACACCCACTTTGTGCATTACTCACACCTTACCCTCTTGTTTTTGGTGTTTGTCTTGTGAGTCAATTTTAACATAGTTTCTTGAATTAATAATAAAGGTTATATTTTATGTAACATAATATCCTATCTGGCTATAAGAGTGCTCCACAATAGAGAACTCTTTTAGTTTGCATAGACCTTCTAGCACCACCACAATCCCCTTATTCACCATTTATGCAATAATTATGGGAAATATGTGGAGATAGCATTTTTAAAACTCAGGGCCTGATTCAGAGCCGCTCGTAAGCGGCCGCTCGTTCGTTCAGAGCGATGTTTGCACAACTGCGCATGCGTACGGATCGTAATACGCATGCGCGAACCAGTCAGTGCGGACGAAAATCGCTTGTTCGCTAAATAGCGAATGCCTGCTATTTTGAGTGACAGGAGGAGGCGTATGTGGGTGGTAACAGGGGAAGGTGCTTGAAAACGGGGAGTGGAGATCCGAACGCAGGCGTGCTTAAATGTCAAAACGGGCGTTTTATGGGTGTGCATAATTAATACAGCAGCATCATTGACCACGTCACTGGGTTATTTTATAGTCAGAACTGCTCGCAAGATTGCGGTAGGAAAAATGAACCACAAGAATAGCGAGCAGTTCATACGCTGGACGATGTACTCGATTAATCTAATAAATAGCGGACATGACGTAGGATGCGAGCGGCCAGGGGGCGTAGTTTTCCAAAAAACAACCGCATGTTTGGTTCGCTCGTTCAGACCTAGAGGCGTGAACAGACCGCAAAGAGCGAACGGTTCATTTGAATAGCCACCCCTTTTTTCTGAACGAGCGAGCGCAAATAGCGTCCGGCTCTGAATGAGGTCCTCATTTCCTAATCGAAGTAATAGTTTTACCTGTGCGGTGGTTCTCCCCCCTTTCTCTCCCTTGCCCTTTATTCCTTTCACAATGGATTCACCTGTGTTGCCTGAATGCATAGGCAAAAGTAGAGTATACAGATGTGTCCTCTTACACCTTTCCTTGTTTGCTGCATTTGGCACGAGATGCCAGCATGTCTAAGACGCTCCATGACAAGTAGGAACAGGATGGATCTCAATTTTTTTTTCCTGCAAAAGTATTCGTATAAAGTTTCAGATTAAAGTAGCAAATTTTAAGAAAAAAATAACAAGGCGTGGCTAACTACCAGATTCAAAGGCATGGCACATGTGGCCATATAGCTAGATTTTAGGAAAGGTGTATGTGGACACATCCTATATTCTGTTTGGGTTGGGAATGGGAGAACGGCAGTCAAAATGCTGTCTGTCATCTCAAAACACAGACAGCGGCATCCCGATGCTCAGAATCCCAACAGGGGCCCCATAAGTACAGTATACTAACCCTCCCCCTTTCACCCCCTCACCCTAACCCTCCCTTCCTGCATCCTAACCCTCCCCTCCCTGCACCCTAACTCTCCCCTTTAGTGCCTAAACCTAACCCAACCCCCTTAGTGCCAAAACCTAAACCGACGCTCCTCCCGGTGGTGCGTAACCCTAACCCCCACCCCCCCATGGCTAAAAGCTGTACTCACATTCGGCATGCCAGCTGTTGGGATTCCAGCATCGGCATCTCAACTGATGTCAGGATTCCGGCGCTGGTGTTCCGGCCGCAGGTTGGGATTATGGCGCCAGGATTTTGACAGCAGGCATCCCGTTCGCCGGCCGATTAACTACATTCCATTCTGTTTGTTACTTATAACAAAGTGTAATTTGATTTGTACTCACTCTATTGGTTTTGTGTATAACTATTCACTTTGTTATTGATAATAACAGCCCGACATTGATAGCCCGACAGTTTACACCAACACTATGGCATAAATCTAGAAGCACTTTCTCAAGGTGCATGTTACTTGTTCATTGCTAGACCACTGATGTGATGAATGTCATTGGTATATTTTAGGTATTGTGCTCTAAGCAACATAAAAAAAATCCCTTATTTTGAAAAACCCAAGCATTAAGGAACAACCTTAAAAGCGCTCAGAGATAAATGTCCAAAAATACTATAGTCCCAATAGGTGTAGTAGTGATGTCTCAACGTAATTGTCCTACTGTATTTTCTCAGAATTTCATGATGAAAAAGCAAAATGAAATGCAATATATTACATAACTATCACAGTTATGACATGCAAATATTGATAGGGATATTCCACCAGATCCCAAGAAATGTGCTCCGGAATGTAGAAATGAGTACACCTTGTGTGGATCAGAGGATATAAAAAAGTGATACTTACTGCAAGCTTACATCAAACAAGCTTGTTACAGGCTTATAAAGGTTTCTTTTTTTTCCACGTATCCCGTTTGACTTCTCATTCAAACAATGTATATACAGTATAAAATGAGAAAAAACTCAAGATGTGGATACGAGTATTACTCTACTTGATAAAGACGCCGGTGAGTGTCGAAACGTGTTGCGAGTGACAGTGCGGGATAGATTCCATACTGCCCAAGTCAGCTACCTACATCCCACTATTGAGTACCCGGATTTTATACCATCTGGAGTATGTACTAATCTGGCTTGTTACCATCTGGTATGGATACATTACCTCCCACTTTTTAATTTATGCCATATTATTAAAAAGTGATTTATATCCACATCTTGAGTATTTTCTCATCTTATATATACATGCTGGAGATGGGACAGACCTAAGCAGATTATTATTTGGATATAAAACCCTCGCTGTCATTTATGCTAATGTGAACAGTGAGGGGGATGTACAGTAGAAGGAGCTGTATAAGGGCAAGCACAGTGACAGTCTGCCTGGGGTAACAGCTGAAAAAGGGGAGCGTGAGTGCTGAAGTGCCTGGGCGGGAGCAAGTCCTCTTTAGTCACCCCTACCTCAGGTGCTGGGGAAAGTAAGAGAGCAGCGAGGATGTAGTGGTTGATAAAGGGAGATCTACTACCGGGAGTGAGACTTGGGGTATTATACATAGGTAAAGCTACAAGTCAGCAGTTGTGATATGGTCAGAGAGACCAAGAGATCTGTAAGTGCCACACAGTGAGGAGCTGGGCTGAGAGACTAAAGCTGGGTACACACCTAGGCGATAGGACGACCCAGTGACATGGCAATGGGAAAATGCGACCACCCAATTCATCCAATGATGGTCATTGTTGGTCATTGATCAGGGCCGGTTCTATGCACGCGCATAGGGCGTCACATAGTGGAGGGCGCCTCAGCTGCCACCATGCGGGCCGCGGGCAGACTGTGTCTCTGTGACACAGCTGCACCGCGCGTGTAGTGCTGACCGGACGGAGTTCGGTCAGCACTACACAGTGACAAACACACAGCCGCTGGCGATGGCAGCAGTGTGTTTGTTTTAATTAGCAACCAATGAGAGTCTGTCAGACTCTCATTGACTGCTGCACCCACTGCCAGAGCCGGGCTGGAGCTCACTCATAAGCTCCATCTTCCGGGTCCCGCAGTGGGTAATGGGAGAGACGTCATGAAAAAGCGGATGGCGGCGGCGGGAGCAGGGGCCAGAACGGGGATTCAAGTAAGTGTTTTTTTTTATTATGTGTGTGTCTATGGGGGAGGGGGGCACTACAAGGGGGGACTACTACTAGGGGCACTACAAGGGGGGATACTACTGGGGGCACTGTATCGGGAGACTACTACTGGGGGGCACTGCATAGGGGGGACTACTACTAGGGGCACTACAAGGGGGCTACTACTGGGGGCACTGTATCGGGAGACTACTACTGGGGGCACTGCATTGGGAGACTACTACTGGGGGGCACTGCATAGGGGGGACCTCCACTGGGGGCACTACAAGTGGGGACTATTACTAGGGGCATTACAAGGGGGGACTACTACTAGGGGCACTGCAAGGGGGGGCACTGCATAGGGTTGGACTACCACTGCGGGCACTGCATTGGGGGACCACTACTAGAGGCACTATATAAAGGACAATAGTGGGGGTACTGCATAGGGGGGGAACTACAACTGGGGCCACTATTTACAGGGCACTGCATAGGGGGTACCACTACTGGGGGCACTGCATAGGGGGGACTACTACTGGGGGGCATTATATAAGGGGCTTACCACTACTGGGGGCACAATGGGCACTGCACAAGGGAGACCACTACTAGGAGCACTGTATAAGGGGCACTGCATAGGGGGAATCACTACTGGGGCACTACTGGAGGCCTGCATGAGGGGGACCTCTCCTGGGGCACAAGGGGCACTGCATAGGGGGAACACCACAGGGGGGACTGTATAAGGGGCACTGCATAGGGGGGACTACTACTGGGGGCACTATATAAGGGGCACCACTGGGGGACTGCATAAGGGGGACCACTCCTGGGGCACAAGGGGTACTGCACAGGGGGGACAACTACTGGGGTCACTGTATAAGGAGCACTGCATAGGCCAGATCACTACTGGGGGCCTGCATAAGGGCGACCACTACTGGGGTTACTGTATAGGGGGTACTACTTGGGGCCTGAATAAGAGGGACCACTACTAGGGGCATTGAATACTGTGGGTACTGTATAAGGAGCACTACTGGGGGGGGGGCCGATTTAAGGTGCATATGGAATGGAAACGACTGTTCCCAGAGTGACAAGAAAGGGGTGTGTGTCATGGTTAGGGCTTTTTCCATGAGACCATGGCCGCTTAATTTGTTTGGGCAACAATATGCCTGGGGGCACCAAAAAATTTACTCGATTAACAAAAAATTTGGGCTAGGGCTGGCCCTGGTTGTGATCCATTGCGGATTGCAAGATCACCCAATACTGTATATCATATAGAGTGTATCCAGCTTAAGGTTGTTCATTCATCTGAGCTACAGTACTGGGAGAAAGTCATTTGAATTAAACACGGGAGAAGAAATTCTGATGCATTCCTGTGAAGGACTTGAATGATTGGCACCAATGGAGAGAGATGAAGTGGAGTAATTGCCCAAAGCAACCAATCAGTGTCTAACTGTCATTTCAAGGACTGTGCTAAAAGCTGATTGGTTGCTTTACGCACCTTCTCCACTTTTTCTCTCTCCAAGGGTGATGAATCTGTAATAGCCCTAAGTTGGTGTTGGATTCTTGAGACTCCTATTGTATATACTTACAAGGACCAGTTTCA
This sequence comes from Taudactylus pleione, assembly GCA_031769625.1. Taxonomy (NCBI): domain Eukaryota; kingdom Metazoa; phylum Chordata; class Amphibia; order Anura; family Myobatrachidae; genus Taudactylus; species Taudactylus pleione. Next base: position 52,376,502 of record JAUIMM010000015.1, read on the forward strand.
AGGTGTGAGTTTGGCTATACCATCACCGGTTTAGACCTATGGAGGCCCCATAGCAATATTTCCACATGGCCCCCCTGTGAAAATTATTTAGCAGTTTAGCAGTTTATCCATTTTGATTGTAAATTATCTAATATTTGTACTATCTGCCTACTTAGCTTACATGCAAGATTAAATGAATGGTGATCAGCATATAGTATTATAAATGAAAAAATATATTTTCCAAATAATTATATATCTTCCTAATCCTAAGAAGGCTATGGGCCCTCATTCAGAGCGGCTCGTTAGCGGCAGTACGCTCGTTCCGAGCGATGTTTGCACATCTGCGCATGCGTACGGTTTTTAGTACGCATGCGCGAACCAGTCAGTGCGGCCGAAAATCGTTTGTACGCTATATAGCGAGTGCCTGCTATTTTGAGTGACAGAATGAGGCGTATGTGGGTGGTAACAGGGGAAGGTGCTTGAAAATGGGAGTGGAGATCCGAACGCAGGCGTGCTTAAAGGTCAAAACGGGCGTTTTATGGGTGTGTATATTTAAAACAGCAGCGTCATTGACCACGTCACTGGGTTATTTTATAGCCAGAACTGCTCGCAAATTTGTGGTAGCAAACACCAACCACAAGAATAGCGAGCAGTTCATACGCTGGTCGATGTACTCGATTAATCTAATAAATAGCGGACATGACGTATGGTGCGAGCGGCCAGGGGGCGTTTTTAACAAATAAACGAGCGTATGTTTTGCTCGTTCGTTCAGACTTAGAGGTGTGAACAGACTGCAATGTGCGTACGGATCATTTGAATAGCCACCCCTTGTTTTTAAACGAACGACCGCAAATAGCGAACGGCTCTGAATGAGGGCCATGGTTCACTAATAAATCAGTCATACTTTTTTTACACCTAAAACCAGAGTACAGCCCCTGTCACTGAACACTGGGCCTGATTCAGAGCCGGGCGCTATTTGCGAACGGTCGTTCAGAAAAAGGGGCCGGCTATTTAAATTGAGCGCTCGCTCTTTGCGGTCTGTTGACGCCTCTATGTCTGAGCGAGCGAACAAAACATGCGCTCGCTATTTTGTAAAGACGCCCCCTGGCTGTTCGCATCATACGTCATCTCCGCTATTTATTAGATTGATCGAGTACATCGAAAGGCGACTGAACTGCTCGCAGTGCTTGTGGTAGGTTCAGGCTAAAAGACAACCAAGTGACGTGGTTGATGACGCTGCTTTGTTAATTATGCACACCAATTAAACGCCCGTTTTGACCGTTTGGCACGCCTGCGTTCAGATCTCCACTCCCCGTTTTCAAGCACCTTCTCCTGTTACCACCCACAAACGCCTCATTCTGTCACTCTAATTAGCAGGCCCTCGCTGTTTTGCGAGCGCACGATTTCCGACCACAATGACTGGTTGGCGCATGTGCATTACGACCCATACGCATGCGCAGATGTGCGAACATCGCTCTGAGCGAGCGGCCGCTTACGAGCGGCTCTGAATCAGGCCCACAGTTTCAAGCTGTGTCACAGCGGCTTGAGACAAGTTTACACCACAGGCTGGACCCAGGTTATTGCTAGGGCTTCTCCTCTGCCAGTGATTAGAGATGACATCACCTCCAAGCGCCTGTGAGCCGTCTCTCCACCGGGTGTTAACAGGACCCGGGTTGGATGACCTGGGTCACCTATTTACATTGCAGGGTTACACGGGTCGTTCCCATGTTAAATCCTGCTTGATACCCGAGTTGGATTGCCAGGTCACTCGACCCGGGAATCCAATCCTTGCTCCTTTTACACTGAGCCGCGACCCAGGTTGACACGGCATTAACCCGAGTTATTTGGCCAGTGTAAAAGGGGTTTGAGTGAGCAGAGATGGAGACAGAGACGGATGGGCCAGTGATAGCAGATGCCCTGCAGCAGCACTTAGAGGCAGTTTGGGCCACGAAGCAGCTCCGTTGTCTGCAGGGCCGCCAAGAGCCAAGTAACCCGGTAATAGGGGCGTGGCCTAATCTCGGGAGGCGTGACCACGCCCCCTTGCCAAAAAATAAATAAATACAAAAGATTTGTAGCGCCGCGAAGGGGGGCGCTCTGAGCCCCTCAGCCCAGCGCAAAGCCAGGGGGGCATGATCAGTGTGATCGCTTCCCCGCACAGGCATAGGAGACTGCTGTGGCTGCTGCTCAGCATCCACGAGCAGTCTCCAACTGCAGCTCAGCACACTGTGTGCTGGGCTGCTGTGAGGGAGGGGGGGCGGCATCGGACCCGGTGTTCAATCTGCTTCCAGGTCTCCAGTAGGATTGTGTCAACAGTCTGGTCTGGAGTTGGATCCTCAGTGGTATGTGTGCACCCATCTTACGTCATACAGCGTCATATCAGATGAATAATTTGCCTTACCCATTGTTTCTAAATTAAAAACTGCAGGTATAACATAAGGAGGTGCCTGACATGGTAAGTTTGACAAGTCAAAACCTGTTATATAGTCCTTACCTGAAGATGTTATTCAGATTCTTTTTCTGAAGATGTTGCTGGTCAGGACCTTATCCAAAGATCTAATCCAGAGTCCATATCAGTAGTTGTTATCCAAAGTGATTTAAATAAAGCAGGAACTACTCAGAGATGATAAGCACTTCAGAAGTTTCCATATAGCATTTGTGAACAGAAATAACAGTCTATAGTAGAATAACAGGCCTCACTGTAATGGTAAGCACTTCAGAAGTTTCCATATAGCATTTGTGAATAGCAATAACAGTCTATAGGAGAATAGCAGGCATCATTGTAACAATAAGCACTTCAGAAGTTTCCTTATAGCATTTGTGAATAGCAATAACAGTCTATAGGAGAATAGCAGGACTCACTGTAATGATGAACACTTCAGCAGTTTCCTTATAGCATTTGTGAATAGCAATAACAGTCTATAGGAGAATAGCAGGCCTCACTGTAACAATAAGCACTTCAGAAGTTTCCATATAGCATTTGTGAACAGAAATAACAGTCTATATGAGAATAGCAAGCCTAACTGTAACAATAAGCACTTCAGAAGTTTCCATATAGCATTTGTGAACAGAAATAACAGTCTATAGGAGAATAACAGGCCTCACTGTAATGATAAGCACTTCAGAAGTTTCCATATAGCAGTTGTGAACAGAAATAACAGTCTATAGGAGAATAGCAGACCTCACTGTAATGATAAGCACTTCAGCAGTTTCCTTATAGCATTTGTGAATAGCAATAACAGTCTATAGGAGAATAGCAGGCCTCACTGTTACAGTAAGCACTTCAGAAGTTTCCATATAGCATTTGTGAACAGAAATAACAGTCTATCCTATTGGAGAATAGCAGGCCTCTCATACTTGCATACTTTTTCATCTCCTCTCTGGGAGAGGCCTGGAGAGGAAATGCAGCTGGCTATTTCAAAGGATGGGGTGGAGGGATGGACTCTCACAACATTAGTGTCATTTTAGCCCCATCCCTCCATACAGACCGCAATTCTCATTTTTTATCTACCCCATTCTGCCCACTTCACTAGGAAATGAGCGGGATGCAGGAGATCCCCCCACTCTTCTGTGGGTACGGACAGGGCCAGATTAACAATGGGGCAGATGGAGCTACAGCTCCAGGCCTCCACATAAAATAGGCCCATTGTCATGACAACATGATGTTGAATGGCCATCTGCTGTCCACACAGTCAGCCATAAATCATAAGTAGTAAAATTGTATTTCTATTTACCTCACAAAATGAAGCATTTTTTTCTTTTACATATTTAGGGAGACATTGGGACTGAGAGTATAGGAATGTACATCCCACATTTCACTGGCCACACCCACACAGCACTGGTCACACCGCCTCTGCTTCTCATAATAGGCCCTTGGTCATTTTCAGCTCCAGGCCCATGTGGCTCTCAATCCGGCCCTGGGTACGGAGCACTACCCGAAAAAAATGCAGCAACTTCCAGGAGAGCAGGTAAGTAGGCCTCACTGTAATGATAATCACTTCAGCTGTCTCCTTATAACAGCTGTGTAACATTTGTGAACTGCAATAACAGTCTATAGAATAGTAGGCTTCACTGTAATGACATGATAATGCACTTCAGCAGTTTCCTTATCACATTAAAAGGAAAACAGTTTTTATTTTTTATAAATGTAACTGGACAGAAGCAGGATATGCAGGATATCTGCTTCCCCTTCTTAGCTGTGATGTTCTCAATAACATCTCAAGAGCAGGTTGTTAGTAGGACAGATCTCTCTAGTTATGCAAAGTTTAAATGCTGAGGGGTATATTTACTAAAGGTCGATTTTAATTGCATTTGATCGATTTAAAATACAATACACATTAATCAAAATCGATCAACATCTTAATTTTTTATGTACTTGTTTTTTAGCTATACCGGCCAGAGTTTATTATATTATGTTTAATTGTTATATTAAATAGACCATTTTCTAAGCAATTATTTAATTTTTTTCTGTTTAGGGGTTGAGTATCCCCTGATTAAGAGCTGCTGGAAAATAAGGGTGTCTAAATAATAATCTTAATTGCTTTTTAAATAGCTTCTAGATATTTTAGATTTACTTCAAATAAAAAATTGTCTGTTAGTAAATGTGTGATTTATATGTATATATGTTGATCAATTTTGATAAACTTTTAACAATGTAAATTGAACAAAACCAATTAAAAACAACCTTCAATAAATGAACCCCTTAGAGCAGTGTTTCCCAACATTGGTCCTCAAGGCACACTAAAGGTGCGTATCCAGGTGCAGATAGTGGAACGACAGTACAATTACAACATTGTAATCGTACAGTTGTTCCTCTTCCCCTGCAGTGCCTACACTGACCTATGTCGTTCAGTATAGGCACACCCTCCCTCATCTCTGAACATGGTCAATCTGTTATCGGCAGATTGACCAGCATGTTCATATGATGCACGATTAATGAGCGATTTCATGATTACGATGTCGTAATTGTGCATTCGCTCATTAATATCTGTTAGTGGATACGTGGCTTAAAGCTGCATACACATGGTACGATCTGTATCACCAACGACTTGAAAGATATTTTTCAGTAAAGTCATCCTGCCACATCTTTGAACAGGCAAAGTTGACAATATTGTGCCAGTTGGCCTGCATGTATGGACGATCATAGATATCGTTATCGTTCATGCGGGAATGCGCATCGTTAATTATTCACTGTATAAAAATGTACGATATGAATGATATATCGTTGAACGATATCATTATCGTTCATATCGTTCATAGATATCGTACCGTGTGTACGCACCTTTACAGACCAAGTTTTAGTGATTTTCATGGTTGAGCACAGATGGCAAAATCAAAATAACTGAGGTACTAATTAAGACACCTGTGCTCAAGTACGGCTATCCTTAAAACCTGGACTGTTAGTGTGCCTTGAGGACCAGGGTTGGGAACCCCTGCCTTAGAGTCACTAGTGGGTTGCTTAGTATTTGTGTAAGCATGCATGTGTCAGCACCAACCTTTCCTGCACACTGGTTTCATCGAGGAAGGGCTTCCTCATGGATGGGATGGGGTCCAGCATCAACACTGACAGAAATGGGGTCTCAGCATCCTACTTCTCTAGGGAGCTGGAGTCAGGATCAGTGTTTCCTTCCTCAGCTGACAGGCAGTGGCTCGCTCCTCCAGATGTGGCACCCTTGGACGGCAGCAGTGGTACTTTCCAGAGAGGGGCTGTTTGGCAGCGGAACTTCTGGAAAATGGCTGCGACTTCTATCCATAGTGAGGGTGGGGGTGGGCTATCAGCACCCCACAACTATCCCCTGTCCGATTTCGTCACCAAGACTCTTCAGCAGGATATGTTGGCCTTATTCACCCGGGATTTGCGCACACTGCCTTCTCTTCATTCACTGCTCTGCCTCTGCTTCCAGCAACATCCTTCTCTGCTCTGCCTGCTGGTCTGGTCCTGTCACTGGTTTCCACACAGCACTGTCCTGCACCTGCCAGGACTCATGGCTGCCTCTTACCAGCTCTGTGAAGCTCTGCCCCAAAGGGAGATTCCTGCTGATTGGTCCAGGTCCCGCTGGCACAGAGGGACTCCACTATACTTCTGCCCCACATCACTACCCAATCAGCTGAGAGGACCAAAACCACATTGATGACCATTGCTGGGGCTCCATGACAGTCTTCTTAGTCTGTTCAGTTAGAGGGATTACATGAAGTTCACAGCAGCCATGTAAGATTGACAAGGCTGCTTTCTGGCTAACAGTGCTGTGCTGTATGTCAATAATGGTGCTCCAAATTCTGGGGTACCACACATTTCCCTTCAAATGAGGTGGAGGATATAAATAAGAGCAGCTTTTGACATATAGTTAGATGGTTGGGTATGAGAGGGTATCATCGGCCAGCATATGCACTAGCTGCAGGAGACACTGGGAGGAATGCTATTAGATCCCTCTCATCGAAGTCTCTGATAAGAAGCCCATAGGCTGCTATTAGTCAATGTGCTGCCTATCGGGAACAAACGCCCGACAGTTTATCTTTCCGGAGTTTGTTGCATATGGTGATTGCAGTCAAACCTCCGAAAACTGCATTTTCTGAAGTTTGGCTGCATTTTTCATTGCATCCTGCCCCTGTGTTCATTAACAATTTTTCTGATTCTTGACCTGACTACTACATACCAAGGTCAGTATTAAAAAGGGAACAACGAGCTTTACATAGGGTGTTTACTAAATAAATATAAATTAGCCATCTGCTGCTATAAAACACAGAGCAGGATGTATAAACTATAACAAGGACAAAAGATATATCCTCTTAGCCAAGACTAAAGTCATTATCTCAAAATACCTCTTATGCTGGGTATACATTATACAATTGTCTGGCTGCTCCGCCACATATCGGCAGATCGGCCAGATAATTGTACAGTGTATTTGCGCTACAGACCACAAATGAGCAGTCTGTTGGACATACAGAATCGTCTGGCATGTCTAAAAGATTTAATAATTTGTAAGCTGCTAATCGCCTGCAGCAGGCAGTGTATGCTGCCCCTTGCCAACCGCACAATATTTCCCCTGTTTCTTCACAGATATTGTGTGGCCAAACACTGTGATATCTCTCACAGTATAAGGTCACGATATCTGATGGATTACAGGCTGTCAGTTTGAAAGACATTTTATGTGATAATGTATGTCCAGCAGCCCGGCAGCGGTGGCTCCTACCATTTTTATGTGAGGGCGCTGCCCATGTGCTGCAGTCCGAGCAGCGCTCCGGCCCCTGATATTCAGCTCCTGCCAGCCAGCCAGGTGCATTGTGCATGTGCAATACATCTGGCAGGACCCAGACTGAAGATGACTCCATTTTAATTTAATTAAAGCTTCCCCAAACTCTGACCATGATCATCCTTTTATTAAAGGACACTTGTGAATTACACAGGTTCAGTGGCTGATGAAAAGCAGGTGAAATAGCGACTTGAAGTCAGCCAGCCACAGAATCTGTGTAATTCATATGTGTCCCTTATTAAAGGGATGAGGTGGTAAGCCTACCTTGGCCTTGCAACAAGTGCAGAAGTCCATTGTGAAACATTTCTAATACATTATGGTAGAAACACAGATACAGTATGCTTCTTCAGGTGTTGGTATATCAGATTCTGAACTTTCACTGTCAGACCCACTTGATACAAATTTCCATATAATTGGATCACACTCTTCAGCTTAGATTGAGAAATAGGACTTGATGGCCGGCCATTTCTCCACTAAACGTGTCAACAGTGGGCTAGAGAGAAAGCCACCTGGTTGGAACATTACATAAAATTATTTTGCCAATCTAAAGCCACAAATTTGTAAAACTCTTTGAGAAGAGCCTCATTCTTGGCAGAGACTGAGAACTCATTGTTAACTTTGATAATCAAGGTTTCAACATCAATATCCACAAGAGATTTTCAGTCCATAGCCAGATAATAATGGTTGTGTTGGGTGTAGTGGACCCAGCAAACTCAGCTAGAACTAGTGATGTGCGCCGACCCCCATGTTTTGGTTTTGGATCTGTATCTCCTTCGTGTTTTGGATCTGGATTTGGTTTTGCCAAAACCGCCCTTGCGTGTTTTGGTTTTGCTTTTGGATCTGGATTTTTTTTCAAAAATTGATAAAAACTGGTAAAATCACATAATTTGGCCTTTTTTTGGTTCCTACAGTATTATTAACCTCAATAACATTAATTTCCACTCGTTTCCAGTCAATTTTGACCACCTCACAGCTCACAATATTGTTTAGTTTAGGGCAAAAATTTGCACCAAGCTAGCTGGCTGACTAAGCTAAGCAGCAGCAGTGGGCGACACAAAAACGTGACAGTTCAACTTCCAACATAAGGAAACATATGTTCTCATTAATCAAGAGGCCTGAGGAAGATGGAGTATGTATGTAGTTGAAGGCAGGGAAATGAAGGGTTGATTGGTAGTAAATTTAATTAAATTTTTTAATTCCGAAGAAAATTTATGAGGGAGGAGGGGAGAGCATGTTTGAACAATATGTCCCATGTTTTGCCCACAAAATCAATTTGGTGGTTCAAAATCTTTTTTTTTAATTAAAGGGGCATACAGGAGATGCTATCTGTGGCCATAAACATTTCTGGAATTTTTTTGGCGTTCAGCAACTGCATGTCACAGATTGCAGCAGCTGTGGCAGTTCCACTTCCAACATGGCACATCAGGAAACAAATGTTTTTATTATTCAAGAGGCCTGAGGGACTTTGAGTATGTATGTAGTTGAAGGCAGGGAAAGGAAGATTTGATTAGTAGAGGGAGGAGGGGAGGCATTTACAAAAAATATTTAAATCATTCACATTAGTCCTTGCCCCCAGAAGAATCCTTGAGCACTATGCCTGCTGCTACTGGGAGTGGAGTTTCATCCCAGAAGGGAACCAGGAAGACTACTATTAGTACTTTAAAAAAACAATTACTGTTAAACAATCCTTTGCAAGGGGGAGCAAGAAGGACAGCAATCACCCAGTTGCACAGCGGATCACTGACGCCATAACATCTAGATGTGCATCCAATATTCACCAATAATGCAGTGGCTTTTAGACAGTTAATTGAGGTCCTGTGTCCCTGCTACCAAATCCAATCTAGATTCCACTTCACTAGAAAAGCATTCCCAACCTGGCAGCAGCCCCTTGATGAACAACACAGCACCCCTTTACGGACAACAAAACACCCCTGCAGAGAAGCAGAGTGCTGACGGACCACCTGCAGAGTCACAAATACGTGGATGATAAACTGCAGTCTGGCCGGCACTGTCACCGAACAATAATAGCGTAGCTACAGTAGCACTCACACAAAAAAATCAAAACAGATCTTTTTTTTTGTGGAATGATAATTTTATTTAACTTTTATTTTTTTAACACTGGGGAAGAGCACCCCTGGATTGACAGAGCACACCTGGACTACACAGCACACCGATATGTACTGCAGCTCTAGCCCCTTGATGGACAGGATAACACAGCAGCACCCCTTTCTGTACTGCAGCCCCCCTTTATGTACTGCATCCGCAGCCCGACAACACTGCACCCTTGAACAACAGCAGCACAGACCCCCAGCGCGAAAACACTGCACCCTTGAACAACAGCAGCACAGACCCCCAGCCCGACAACACTGCACCCTTAGACAACAGCAGCACAGTGGTGATCCAGGACTTTTTGCCGCTCAGGCATTTCAACAAATGAGCGCACCACTCTATTATATTCACATCACAGAGGCTTTCGCTCCAGGTGGTGTGCAGTCACATACTGCGGCTATATCCTTCATACCTGTACTGGACTTTTATCACTCCGGGTAGAAGTGTGGGACATGGAGCCATTGATTCCCGGTGTGGATATTACTTCCAGCTTACTACAAGCATTATAGGAGACCTCTTCCCAGGAGGGCAATTACTACGAACTCCAGCTTATTTTCTACCTTTTTCTACACTGACTCATAATAGATTTGCTCCCATATTTGTATCCCATTATTCATTGTTTTTATACATATCTGGATTCCTGCATCTCTTTATTGTTTTATTGTTTACAATATTAAATTGTCACAGAATTATTTCAGTCTCTATATTTTATACCTATTCTCTGTAGCGCTGTGTATCATCTTTGTGGTCCCATGTGTGGAACATTTGAGGTTTGACAACCCACAACATAGCTGCTTTTATTTTTAATTGTTAATATCCTGCGCCTTCTGGGATTCTTTCTTCAATGGAAGAGATGGCCCTGGCTAGGACCAGCATTGGGAGGGCGTGCTGGTTCCTGTACTGCTATTTGGAAGATTCTGGAGTACCACCATGTGAGTTGGCTCTAAACTTAGATTTATAAATGTATGTGCTAATATCATGTGACATACCAGTATGCACTTATATGACTCAAAGTGGGTGATGTTATCATGTAGTATTCAAATCTTATTGCTGGTCTTTTGCAGTTTGATGGGGGAATTGTTTTCCCCTTTTTTCTAGTCTAGAGTAAACCACTCCCTTTTCAAGCTCCTGGGAAAAATCATTAAGTTGATCTGAACAGCCACTATTTTATATTACTGTTCCCCCAGGTAGTGAGAGACATAGGGGGATATGTATCAATCCTTGGAGAGAGATAAAGTGGAGAGAGTTAAAGTACCAACCAATCAGCTTCTGACTGCCATTTTACAGTCTGTGTTTGAAAGATGATACTTAGAAGCTGATTGGTCGATACTTTTCTCTATCCAAGGGCCGAATTCAATTAGCGAAAAGTGCGGTCTGGTGAAAAGCGAATTGAATTTCCCTCATTCGCCTGTTTTGATGCAATGTTTTTTCCATGCGCGTCCCCGCTTTTCGCCCTATTCAATTGTAAAGCATGCGAAAACGCGGATAGGCGAATGTTTTACAAGTCGAAACTAGCAAACAGGACATCTTTTTTGGGGCAAATCAGTCTGTACTCCAGAAAATGCTTCAGTGACCCTGGGAATCAATATAGAATAGTAGTAGTAGCCCTAATAAAAGTATTTAGTGAACTTATTTTGTTGCACAGGGCTGTTATATGCATATTAGCATATGTGTGGAAAATTAAAGAAAATAATGATTTTTTTTGGAATAATAAGCCCCGAGGTTAAATTTGGGGTACATGAAATTGGGTACTAGTATATTTTGATGTCTCTAAAGTGAAGATTTAAAAAATCTAAAAAATACACCTGCTGCAGCCTCTTCTAATCCCCAAAACACCTGTCCCAACCATATAGCCCCCAAAGTACCAGGCCCCCCAGTTTTTACCCATTTTCCAACACTTTTTTCATTTTCACCCCAAAAATGACATGATTTTTTGGGGTGAAGTAAGTTGTTATTTTTTTTTTGTGCCTAATTAATCATTAGGGGGGGGGTTGTCCAAAGGGTTCTGAACCAAGTCCCCACATTTGTACCTCACAATTTGGATTCTGCACTTCTTTTCTCCTGCCTTTTGCTGGAGAAACTTTTTGGCCTGTTTTTGCCTATGGGGGAATTCAATATGGAAATACTTTGAAAACAGGCGAAAACTGCAGATCACGGCTAGTGGAATTCGGCCCCAAGGTTTGATACATCTCCCTCTGAGACTAGCAACTGACACAATTTATGTCAACCTCTCTGGAAATCAATGTTGTTTCTGTCCATTAGCCAGAAGCCAGGAATCTAGGGCACACATAGCTCCCATTTACAAATTTGCCTGTGCTTTTATCACACTATACTTTCTGTTTTAAAGTCTTATTTGAAAAGTAATGTTCTATTAAACTTAAAATCAATATATATAAATTAATATTCCATTCTTATTACTGCAATAATTTACAAATGTAATCACTTATTCCAGAGAGGGCCCAGAAACCTGTTTATCAGGGTTACAGATGTGCCCAGCTAGTTTGCTGTTCATGGCGCGCCATTTAGGGCTCTGTGACGCGCCATGGAACTTTACATGATGGCTGGACTTGTGGTGTACCATGGTATTCTTCAACGAAGGATACGCTACGGCATGTAATACAGCGCTTCGCTGGGTGGCTAGTGCTCCACTGTTGTAATTTGTACTGAATACCATGCTGCACAGGTTCTCAAACTCAGTCCTCAGGACCCCAAACAGGGCATGTTTTCCAGGCCTCCTCACAGAATCACAAGTGAAATAATAATCTCCATCCAGTGGATCTTTTAAAATGTATCAGTGAGTAATGTATACACCTGTGCACCTGCTGGGTGACCTGGAAAACGTGAGCTGTGTGGGGTCCTGAGGACCGAGTTTGAGAACCACTAAATTGGATGGATGTCACATTCATGCACTGTATAGTATTTGCATGTTGGCACAACCAATATTTTTAATATCACATACATACTGTACAGTAAGCTCTTAGAATGGGATGCAAATCAGTACACATACTGTACATAACTGTACAGTAGTGAAGTTTCCCGAGTTGTTATCACGGTATAACCAATACTGTAGATTAATGGGATGCACGCACAGCTTTCAATGAGATGGGATGAATTAATCTCCAATGGTGGGGTACTGTGTATATACAGTACAGTATGTACTAGTACTGTATAATATTTGGAAAGGAAGACAATTTTTTTATTATTAAAAATAGCAGCGGGTGAGTGGGTGAGTGCACAAGGATGAGCCCGCTATGTGCTGTTCTTAATATAGCTGGCTTGTGGGCTAGTGGTTAGGTGATCGCTTTGCAACAATGCTGGTCCCAGGTTCGAGCACTGGAAAAGAATACATTTTTTTTGGCACTGTCGGCTCTGATCACCATAGTGAAACTGCTGTAGTAGTGGGCTGTTTACAAGTAAGGCATTACAAACGCAAAATTGCGGCACTGTCTCAGACTTTTACAATATGGAGATTTCTCATGAGTTCAGTAAATGGTAGTGAGCTCTGTTTGAGAGAGAGGTCTCTGTATTACAAACTGACTGTGCGTTTAAAGCACAAACTTGCATCAATGTCTGCACGGTTGTCACTGTGGTGGCTGTCAGCCAGCTCTGAGGGGATACAAATTGGATCTCTGGAGCATGCCAAGTGGAGGTGTTGCAATGGGATTTCTGGTGCATGCCCAGTGGAGCCCAGCCATACAGTACACCATGTAGCACTACAGTATGCCATGGTGTATGGAAGATCACAGCACTGCGCATGCCCAGTGGGTTGGGAGTCAAACACAGTGAAAGTGGGATGGTTGTATTACAGTACATACCTTAAAGCTCAAACTTGCGTCAATGTCGGCGCTGTCCCAGACTTGGACACTATAGTTTCTCATGACCAGTAACTGGTAGCAGGCTCTGTTTGAGAGAGAGGTCTCTGTTGGCGATGTGGTTGCTGTCAGCTCTGAGGGATTACAATGGGATCTCTGGCACATACCCAGTGGAGGGGTTGCAATGGGATTTCTGGTGCATGCCCATTGGAGCAGCTCCATAGCTGTGGCAGCTGGAGGTTCATACAATAGTAATGCGCATGCCCAGTGGGTCGGGAGTGCATCAGGTCCCTTCCCCCAAAGCAAACAAGAGACTTTCATTACCATAATAAAGGACACTCTGTTTGCCATTTATTGTAAGCAGTCAGCTCTACCCTTGTGTCCTGAAAAGGCTACGAATGGTGACCATTGCCAAGGACACCATCCCCCATCTACTAGGACAACTAATGTGCTGCTATGAATGTATCTGTACTGTATATTAAAAACTGACTGTGGAGTAAACTTACAAAATAATATTGAACTTCAATTGCTAGATATTTATGCAATGCTGTGTGTGCGTCGATATCTGTACAGCGTTAAACTACATAACAACAGCAATACATTTTGCCATACTTACCTACAATTAAAGAAATTAATCACCAGAGAAACAAAACTATGGTGGGACACACACATACTCCAATGGTACTCTGACAACAACATCATACCAAAAGGCCTAGTAGTACAGAAAACACCATCACACAGTCAAGATAACCAACACTTCATGACCCAATGGAAGCACATTCTACATAACTGCTCCAAACAACTGATCAACCTTATCATCACCAACCATAAAGAGGAATTATCCACACTCGACACACAAATCAACACCCTGGATAAGGATCTAGACCCCTACAAAAGCGAGGAGGAGTTTAGGAACCTGGTCACACTCACCAGGACCAAACTACATAAAACAGAGCAAGCCATCATAGAAACAAAAAAAAACAAAATTCTACGAGACAAGTTTGGTAAGACCAACCGCAGCAACTCCAACCACAAACCCACCATCAAAAACCACAGGAACAAGACACAGACAGACACAAAATCACAACCAAAACACAACCCCCGAACAGGGAGACCACAAGGACGCAGCACCGACCCCCCAGATACACCCATCTACAAGAAATTAGAACTTACCTACCAACAATATATGTCCAAAGTCCACAAGAACCACAACCCGACAAACACCCAACCTACACACATAGACTACACAGACGACAGACGTCCAGGAACTAGACTCCGACATAGACACATCCTTCAGCATACACGAGATAGAAGACCCATCGGACTCTGAACAATACGAAGACCTAGCCAGAAACTCCCTGAGACAAGGGTGGGTCAACACTCTCAGAGACACCTCTGCACTCACCACCACACAGGACAATCCAAAACACACACTATCAACACACCTCACCACCACCTCACCACCAGCAAGATGTACACCCACAAACACAGAAGAACAATGGTCCAATCATTTTTTAGATTTGGAGGCAGGCAGCCGCACCTGCCTATCACCATCACTAATCATACACCCACACAGCATAAAGAGAAAACTAGACCAACGAGACGTGGATGCAGAGGCGGACACCCGACCAGATCCCAAACACCCACCGACCCCCCAACACCCGACAACAATGGCATCTTCAACCTCAGCTCACGCATCCTCACACCAAAAGACATCATTCTCCTCAACAAAGGCCTCAAGTTCGCACCCAACAACCACCTTAACAAATTCGAAACCTACCTAGACATCAACAGATTTGCCCGCAAACTAACCTTAAAAAAGTACTTCCTATCCAACAAAACCACCTCAGAAACCAACCCTGACAAATTCAAGCACACAACACTAAGACCACCTTCCAAATTCTTCCCCAGCCATCTTAAAGGACATTTCATCAACACCTTCGAACACATGGTAACGGAAGACATGAACAAACTTGACACCCGAATCAAACACCGCAACCCTAACCTCACGGCAGGCGAACGCAGTGCACTCAAAGAACTCAAAACTGACACCAACCTCATAATTAAACCAGCTGATAAGGGAGGGGGAATAGTACTCTTGAACAAAACCGATTACATCACAGAATCCCTACGCATACTACAAGACACAAACACATACAAGACCCTTAGGACAGATCCCACACATAACTTTAACATGACACTCAAACACATACTCCAAAACGGACTAGACAAAGGTATCTTGAACAAACACGAATACAACTTCATATACAACTCCAACCCCATCATTCCAGTTTTCTACTATCTCCCAAAAATACACAAAAGCATCACCAATCCACCAGGCAGACCAATCATATCCGGCATCAATTCCATATCAAGCAACCTCTCACAATACATTGACCATTTCCTGCAACCACACGTCAAACGCCAACGATCACACCTCCAGGACACCACCCATGTACTCAAAATCCTCGACAACATAACATGGGGTGATGACCACTGGCTGGTCACCAGCGATGTTACATCACTCTACACTGTAATCAATCACACACAAGGACTCGACAGCATCAACGAACACCTCAAACATGATGATTCACTGGAACCAGACCAATTATCCTTCATTCTACAAGGCATTGACTACATCCTTTCACATAACTATTTCTGGTTCAATGGGGAGTTTTTCCTGCAGAGGACGGGCACCGCCATGGGGACGAAGTTCGTGCCCAGCTATGTGAACCTGTTCATGAGTAGCTGGGAAGACTCCCACATATGGACGGGCCATGGCTGGGACGCGAACTTGGTCCTATGGACGAGGTACATCGACGACGTCCTCTGCATCTGGAAAGGCCCCCTCAACACATTACTTGACTTCATCAAGTACATCAATGATAACGATAGAAACCTCCATTTCACGACACACTACAGCCAGACATCAGTCAACTTCCTCGACTTGGAAGTCTTCATTGAAAACCAACAGATACATACCAGAACCTACCAAAAACCAGTGGACGTCAACAGCTACATCCTATCCACCAGTGGTCACCACCCCACCTGGCTTGACAATATCCCCACAGGACAATTCAAACGCATTAGACGCAACTGCACAAGACTCACAGACTACAAGGAACAAGCCAACACCCTCAAAAAACAATTTTTGGACAAAGCATACAAACCAGACAAGTTAGAACGCACCCTCATACAAATAGGTAAAGAAGACAGACAGCCACTTCTTGACTACAAACAAAAACCACAAGATATACAGAACAACATCCCATTTATCACGCAATACAACACACACGCAAACAGCATAAAACGCATCGTGAACAAACATTGGCACCTACTACTACAAGACGAACAACTCATCGACATCTTACCCAGCAAACCAAAAGTCATCTACAGGAAAGCCCCCAACATACAGAACCAACTGGTACGCAATCACATCCCACCCCTGCAACATTCACAAACTACCCTGGACAACTCTAGACCCACACAAGGTTTTTTCCACTGCGGTACGTGCACCAACTGTACCACCTTGAAATATCGCAGCACCAGACCCACCACATCATTCACATCAACACAGACAGGAGAAACATACAAAATACAGGAACACATAACATGCAACACCACGAACGTCATATATCTTATACAATGCCCCTGCAACCAACAATACATCGGCAGAACCACCAGACCACTTAAAACCAGGATCCAAGAACACCTCAGAAACATCACGAAACAGACAGACAACCACAGCATACCGATACACTTCCAAGAACACCACCATAGCAACACGACAGGCATCAGATTCACAGGCATTAAACACATCAAGAAAAACTGGAGGGGAGGGGACCACACCAAGACCCTAAACAAGGAAGAACTCCGGTGGATCTTCACCCTCAAAACACTAGCACCCAAAGGACTAAACATCGATAACGAGATTAAATCAGTCATCTCCAAATGAACACGGCCACCATATACTTGACACATTAACAACACCGATCCCCACGCAACCCCGCGTACTCAACCTCTTAAAATGTCAAGACAATCCGACCTTCCACCCTCTGACCATCCAAACCCCCCCTCCACTAAATCATCTACCACCTCCCCCTACCGCCCCCATCAAGCCATACTCACCTTCAAATGCTGACACCCAGAATCAGTGATCCCCATTCACCCCCCGCATCACCGTTACCTTGACATCCCCTTCCCCAACCAACCCTGCCCTAACACATACAAACCCTGACACCTTGATCACTACCACCCCCATACCCTTTATATCGCCCGCACCACCAATTCCAACACCCCCACCCACATCCCAAACGGACTCCCCCCGACACAACAGACAGCGGCCCTCACACTTATACACCTAGTCACGACCTCATCCGAGCCACCCCCGTCCCCCTCACCTCATCGCCCAGCACATTAAGCACCCATTACACCCCACTGCCACACACATTTAAGACACACCCCGCCCCCGCTTCTCTATGTTGCTATGGCTCCTGTCTGACACACATCACCGATCCGTAACATGAACACACACCTGCCCCCTACCCCCCCTCATGCTACATTTTATCCCAGCCCCCACACACATTCCTGCCTCTATAGTGACCACACCACCCCAAGACGGCACCCCTTCCCCCCCCCTCTCCACAACAAGACCATTTACACACTACTGCACCAAACACATTCCACACACTAAGAACCTATTAGTCAACACACCAACCTTACTCCTCCTCGCCACACGTTGACACACACTTCCCCGTGTCAGTCGATTTAACCACTTGGCCACACCACATATATACTTACACAACCCTGGCATTCCACACATCATACAGGTTAGCGATACTAACCCCACCCTCCCACCCTCCCACCCTCCCACTACACGTGGCCATCATCTAGACACCATTATACACATAACCGGAATGTCCACTACAGCACTGCCAGCTTGACACATGCCACACGCACCAGTCTTATTCCATCTCCCCCTGCCCGATCACCTAGCCACCATCCCCGGAGAGATGCCCATCCACACCTCCCCGGACCCCTGCGGTCACCCGAGCCACCAACCATCACCCTCATAATCACCCCCCCACACACACACGTTTGGCCGCCTGCACCACGGGACTAAACTACCACGACAATGCTGTTTCACATCCCCTCCTCCACAATAATTGCCTTACACACCCCGGTGCCCTTGACCCCCACCCTACTCGCCACATGCCCCTGCCCGCTCATTAAATCCTGATCACAGCACAAAACACTCCGCATACCTCCTCCGCCCAACGCACACCAGAGCCAGCTGTCACCTTAACCCATGTAAACATACGGAAACTCTACACAGCACAAGATTGGCTGCCAGAACCACGTGACCACCTCCAACCAACCGCACCCGGTCTCGATCCCCATAGCAGCTGCATAATGCATTAAAGCACACCAGCCCCAGCATACACACCCACACCAGCAGAGCACACGATTGGCTGCCGACAACACATGACCGCCGCTGACCATTCACAGCCGGTCACAATCCCCATAGCAGCCACATATGCACCCAGACACGAGCTCCAGCTAACACAACCACAGCTGCACAGTAAACCATTGGCTGCCCAAACCACGTGACGTTATCACCCAACCACAGGCTTAGCCTCGCACAATCACCCACGACCTATCAGATACATGGGCCACACCCACTCTTAGCCCTGATTGGTCATCTCCACCACCTGACAAACACAGAACCCGGAAGTTCCACATTTAAACCTCACACATGCATAGCCACACTTCTTACCTCCTTGAAGAAGGCAGAGCCTCTGCTGAAACGCGTTGGAGATCCCCTACATTTTGACACCACAGCCAGCTTACACCAGAGCTCTTCATTCCTGCGGAGAACTCGGTCGAGCCTTGCTGCTTCCCGAACTCTCTCTACCCACCACCCGCAGGGCCGCGCTGGGCATCACACCTAGCAAAGCCCTTCGCACCCCTCTTGATCACCACTCCACCTGCTAGACCCAGGCGACCACGCACCGCCCCCTGGGAGCAACCAACACCAGCTCCACTCACAGCTGTTCGTCCAGCAGCAATCCCTAAGCGATCCACACCAGCAGGCACCCACCAGGCAGCGGGAACAGAACGCCAGCAACGCGGTGCACCAAGCCCCACAGTGCACCAGCAAGCCACTACCACACACAGAGCTTCCTCCAACCGCTGACACCGCAACAGCCATCCAACACCGCATCTGCAAAAGGAAACTAACACCAGCTACCAGCAGCCCAAGCCTTTTTCACCAACAAATCCTACCGGTAGGTAAGTGACTCCGAGACTTATACCCCTGCGCGGGACGCCGCCAGGGTGTACATCCACAACCGCCAGACCTGCTGCCAACCCACCACTCCCCTCCCCCCGAGACATCCTAAGACTGTTGACCAAAGGTCCAGCAGGGGTAACGTGCCGGTCTATTGAACTGCACGGAAAGGAGCCCCCTAAAAGGGTCCACTCACCTCCCCATTCTC
The DNA here is from genome assembly GCA_031769625.1 of Taudactylus pleione. Lineage (NCBI taxonomy): Eukaryota > Metazoa > Chordata > Amphibia > Anura > Myobatrachidae > Taudactylus > Taudactylus pleione. The sequence goes on from JAUIMM010000015.1 coordinate 52,396,146, forward strand.
CACCCACACACACCCCCAAGTGGATCGCTCACCCCACCTGGGTGCCTGGGACCAAACAGGATTAGTACTGTTTTTTTCCAATAAACCCTTTGGCCCCCATTTCTGCCTCTGTCTTCATTTCCTCACCCACCACCTCCAGTCCATTAGACCCCCTTCCCTCCCTACACCCCATCACTCCACAAACAACATCGAACACAAAATACCACAACACACTATTACGCCAGCATTACACCCATAGGGCGAGCGCACCCTCCGCACCCTCTACCCCATTATATCGTTACACAGGACCCGGTACTCCTGCTTTTAGGAAGGTGCAGCACCCCGACACAAACAATACATCTCACATCCCATCTGCCCATACAGCAGAGCGCAGTTCTAACCCATCATTTGCAGTTGTCTGTACAGTATGTGTTGGTATAAATGACAAAATTCACACACCACCAATTGATTTCTGTGTAATCCTGTTGTGAAGATTTAAACAAAAATAAAAATAATAAAAAAATGAAAAATTGTAGCCTTCCAGGCTTAGAACCCAGGATGCCCACACTGCTTTGCGTTCTCCTAACCACTACATCACAGATGCCTGCCATATCGAGTGACACACCTGTGTGTAATGAATGAGCGTCGTGCGTCATACTGTATGTGTGTGTTTAAGATGGTGATGAGAAGAGAGAGGTTCTCTCCAGGCGAGCTCTTTCTCTTAGTGAAGTAGAGAGACCAACCATTCTCCACCAACCAAAAGAAAGACCTTGCGTATAGGAGAGCAAGTAGGGCGATATTCCGTAAATATGGGTGCCGCCGGACCATCAGGTCCCTCCAAAGGCGGTGGTCCAATTTGATGCGGAGGGATGCGACTTGGCTCCGGCACATCAGGAGGTGCCTCCGATGCAGTAAGTACATTATTGCTGTACAATTACATGAATTATAGTATACAGTATAATAACAAATACAATGCACTACTGTACAGTACACTGCACTGTAGGGTGTTGGATATCTGACAATGACTGACAGTTGTTACCACACACTCACATGACTGGCAGAGATTTGATTGACAGGGTCATTAGATCTACATGGACTAAAGGGTGACACACTATTGGTCGACATGGCTTGCTTGTATAGTAAACCTACAGTAACAAAAGGCAAGTTGCCCCACCATACTATATTTGGTTGTCAAAAATATTTTGGTAACATTTCACTCATTGTTATCTATGGCCATGTTGGCAAATACTGTGTGTGATCATGAGTCACAGTCAACCATTTTTCCTGGTGGGCATGCGCCAGAAATCCCATTTGTAACCCCTCGGCCGACGTGCTGACATTGACGCAAGTTTGCGCTTTAAATGCACAACCAGTTTGTAATACAGAGACCTCTCTCAAACAGAGCCTGCTACCAGTTGCTAAAGTCATGAGAAATCACTATAGTGTCCAAGTCTGGGACAGCGCCGACATTGACGCAATTTTGTGCTTTAAAGTATGTACTGTAATACAGACATCCCACTTTCATTGTGTTTGACTCCAGACCCACTGGGCATGCGTAGTGCTGTGATCTTCCATACGCCATGGCATACTGTAATGCTACATGGTGTACTGTATGGCTTGGCTCCACTGGGCATGCACCAGAAATCCCATTGCAACCCCTCCACTGGGCATGTGCCAGAGATCCAATTTGTAACCCCTCGGAGCTGGCTGACAGCCACCACAGTGCCAACCGTGCAGACATTGAGGCAAGTTTGCGCTTTAAATGCACTGTCAGTTTGTAATACAGAGACCTCTCTCTCAAACAGAGCCCACTACCAGTTACTGGTCATGAGATATCACTATAGTTTCCAAGTCTGGGACAGCACCGACATTGATGCAATTTTGCACTTTAAACACACAGTCAGTATGTACTGTAATACAGACATCCCCACTTTAGCTGTGTTTGACTCCCAACACACTAGGCATGCACAGTAGAAATAGACTCGAAACGCCATACTGTAGCGCGACTTTGTGCTATGTGGATACTGTATTGAAGCACCATACACTCCTTTCTTAAGCACACAGTGGCATAAAGTAGCATAGAAATTCCAGGTGGTGGGAAGCTGTGGATAATGTATTGAATACTGAATAAGTGAAGATTTAAAAACAAAAATTAAAATTCTATATTTTCAAGGTCTTGAACCCACGGGACAAGAAGATGGGAGAAGCAGTGAGACTAGGCATTAGCCCCCTAGGCCACACGCCTCATCCCATTACTACAGTAGTTCCTAAAGTAATGAAATCACTACAATGTCTAAGTCTGGGACAGTGCCGACAGTACTTACATTGGCGCAAGTGTGCAATTTCAACCGCACAGTCAGTGTGTAATACAGAGCTTAATGATTTTAAACTTTATTAGACATTCTTCTACAGCTTTATTATACATCCCTGATTCCATGTGGAAAACACTGTACTACTGTATAGTGTACCGAATCACCGCTTCTGTCAGCCAATCATCGGGCGGTGATACAGAACATGCATTGGAAATCAGACGCATGCGCTGTGTAGTTTAGGAAAAGTGACACTTGGTGGACAAAAAGTTGTATTACACATTATGACTTTTTTCCAGCGCTACTCTACGCTACATTACGAAACCTTCTGTGTGGTGCGACTCATGGCGTGGTGAGTGGCGCACCATGTGTAGCGCGCTACATAGCATATGGAGCAACAAACTAGCTGGGCACATCTGTATTTACATATCAATCAACAGACCTAGCTAGAGCCTTAGCAGTTCACACATATAGACCACTTCCTGCCTGAGGCCCTACATAACACAATAAGGTTTGGGATGGCCTTGTATGGGCACAACATCTTGCAGGTGGGAGGATGGGGCTCTACAGAGTCACAGGCTGGCATTCACACTGGGAACAGACACGCTGGCAGACACACTTGGAGCAGGACACTTACTCTTGCTGCGGCAGGCATAGGACAAAGATGGGCCTAAGTACTCCTGGAAAAATGGCTAAGTATATTGTTCAAATAATGTTGTTAAACTGTACAGTAGATAGCCTATATGGGTATTTGTAGCAAGGTTGTAGTTTGGTAAAGGAATTCATAAGTCTGTGTTAACATTTAATAATGTAGTGATTTGTTACCGTAGTTAGCTATATGGGTGAGTCTGTAATGTAGCATATGCTGTAGTGTACAATAGTCTGTGTATTGATTAGGGGGCAGCCTGCAGGAAAGAGATTTGTAATGGAGTTTTGTAATATTTTGTGAAACAGAACTGTGGTATTTGTAATGATTGGTGTAGTTAGGATTAAGATGGAAACTGGTTGATATAATTGTTTAAGGTCAGCTGGTGACTGTAATTAGTAAAATAGATAGCTAAGGTAATGTATATGTAACAAGTTTGCAGTGATTTGGTAAAATGTTCATAGTGGAGATTTGTCTATTAATACATCAGTTTTATGATATATATATATATATATATATATATATATATATATATATATATATTGTTAATGGTAGATGTGTGTTATATAGTTATACTCTTTCCCCCCTCCTTCTTCTCATGTGCTCAATGGAGACTGCAGTTTGTTCATACGATCTACCATGTAGTTTGTACAAAAGCATGGCCTGAGATACTAGGTGGATGCTCTTTCAGTATTATGATAGGATTGTGTAATTACTATATGCAGAATATATATTTCAGTTTGATATCAGATGGTGACCTGTGCTAGGGCCTTGAACCATGTGCTTGATTCAATGGAGTTGTGAATTACTAATATTGTGATCATAGTTACTTATAATCCTATCATAGTTTTGGTGGTGTATAGTTCAAATTGGTTTGTTATAGTTATAATAATTATGATCATTAATGGATATATGATTTACAGAGTTACAACATTATGTGAGTTTTCTGACATTCAAAATGGAGTTTTGGACCAAGAGATTTAGACAATAGGACATGGGCCATACCAACCCCCTCACACTCTCACCATGCTTTCTCAGTAGCCATCTTGGATGTGCTTTCTCAGCAGCCATCTTGAATATGCTTTCTCAGCAGCCATCTTGAATTCTCTCTCATTCTCTTTCTCTGTCTCACTTTTCTTCTCTCTCATCGCTGATTTGATTAATACTGTTATATAAGCATTGATTTAATTGATTTAATTAATATTAATAATTGTCTTGATGAATATAAAAACACTTTACTTTATCACATCTTGTGTGCAATACTTTTATTCAAATGAAATGATCCAAATGATTTAAAAAGTTATATAATTCTGGTTAACACTTTTGCGAGTTCATATATCTATATGTTATGTATAACCTGAGGTCATGTAATAAAAAATAGAATATTTGCTTCCAATATATTAGGTTTAAACTGGCAATTGCCTGCAGATACAAACAAAGCAGAATAGGCACAAAAGGGAGCGAAAATAAAGCACCCCCTAACAGTAACATTTTGAAAGGTCAAACTAATTCACATAGGAGGAACTAGAGGTCACAACTGACAACCTTGCATACTGGGTACACACAGGTTGCTAATTAACTCCGCAGAGAGAATACCATTATTCAAACCTCCACTAAACCTGCTATTTAAAATCTAGCTGGGATTATCCTGGATAAGAAAAACACAGTGATATATACAGTATATATATATATATACTGTATATATTCTCAATACAGTGAAACCACAACAATATTGTTGTTAATGATAGGCGAGTCATCTTGCTGACACAGAGACACTAAAGCATTTCACTGTAAAACAATTGCGGGTTCATCCTGTAAATGAAAAGACTGTGAGAAAAGTATTTCTCTGTGAACATCAAATAAATATATAAAGATAATTATTTTTACAGGCACTGAACCATACTTTCCTACCCTCCCGATTTGGTTGGGATCCTCCCGAAAATCAGGTGCCGCACTAGACCTCCTGGGAAGGCAGGCAATTCTCCCGGCTGCCGCCCACCCCTCCTATCCCCCCCGCAATAACCCCTGCAACCCCCTCAGCAGGGGGGGCGGTGACGCGATTTGCGGCATTATGGCCCCACCCCCTGCTTTACAATGCCTATTTTATCGGCATTGTGTAGCGGGGGCAGGGCCAAACTGATGCGATCGCGTGACTCCGCCCCCGCCATGCCCACAAGTGATGTCACCCACCCGGCCACTCCCCCTTGTCCCTGCCATGCCCCCCCACTTGTCCTGCCGATCTGGCTGCTCCCTCCCAGCCAGAAAGTCGGCAGGTATGCACTGAACCAAAGGGAATTTATTTATTTCACCAAGTCAGGACATAAATGCAGTATTTTCTGCTAAAAGGCTTAATACATTATTTTATTAATAACAACTTATCTGCAGAGCCTACAGAGCACTTTGGTTTACAAAAAAATATTGCAATATATCCTCAAGATAATTTCTAGCTGTAAGTTACTGATTTTGCATCTAAATTCCAATTTGAAGCATGACAGCAATGTATTGCAATAAACCACAATAATCTAGGCAGCATTTTACTGGTAATAAAGCTGGGTACACACTATGCGATACTGTATGTTGTTCATACAGCTGACAAACGACATATCGCTAAGTGCCTCTGTACATGTGTACAGATGATATAACTATCTCTGAACAATGTAATTTACAGACATATCATATCGGGCCTGCAGCACAGACAATGCCTATATAGTTGACAGATAAACATCTGCCTGTGTGTACGGGAAACTCATCCAGTAGACAGTTGGAGATGAGAATTCTATGGGCATACTTTCATGTCCCGCTATCACTGAAGGACTGCCTGGGCGATGTGTGCTCAGCTGGGCTGACAATGTTTAATTCTCAGAGGACCCCGCTGATGTTTAGGGACAGCGCCTGGCTCTCTTTCCATGGAAGGCTTTATGTGAGGGGGAACCTCATGCGTAGAGGTGCTGATGATCGTGGTTGTTAACCGGAGGAATGTCAAGGGGAGGAGAAAACCATAGACCACTTCTTCTGTTATTGTCCCTTTAACATTAAGGTTTACAAAGCAGTTTCAAGAGCTTAACGTATCCAGTGCCTTTCGGGGCTGAGTTTCCCTGAATGGGCTTATAGAGCATTCAAGTGATATAGGAAGTTTGATTTGAGCATAATTTTTTTTAGTTAGCTTAGCAGTTAGATTTTGAATGTGGAATGCATGGTGTAAGGTTTTACTTAGGGATAATGTCCTCCCCTGTGAGACGGTGGTTGGGGAAATTCTGTATGAGGTGAGAGGATGATGGATATTGATAAGGGAAGGATGGATGCTATCAGTTGGTCCCGATTGAGGTGCCATCTGAAGCCCCCTTGAGTGGGTGCAGGATGTCCTTTTCCTTATTGATCTTATGGCCATCTTTCACATTCCCAGGTGTTAAAAATTTGCAATGTGAACGATTTGCATACACTTAAAAAGCTTTGCTTATCTTTCCACTACTTAAGGGTTAGGGCTTAAGTTATGATGTTAGTCAGGTGTGTGCAGGAGAGGTGGAGGTAGTAGGGGAGTTAAGGTGGAGGAGGGGGAGGATGGGAGTAGTTTTAGGGATAAAGGTGAGGTGTGTTTTTCTTTGAATTTGCAACAATTTTATGTGATTTTATGTAGTTATGATGTACTTATGATGTATTGTTGTAAATTGTTTTAATTAAAACAAAGCCTGTGTGTACAGACGATCCATCGACTGCCCATACCCTAGCCACAAGAACAGCAGACACTGATAACGCAAGTGGGCAGTGGCGACTGATAGGTTGGCGGGATGGCGGATTGGCTGCTGGTTTAACCGCATAAGGCTTTGGAACTCATAAGTGGCATATTAAAAAGCAGATGCTGGACTTTCTCAACAGTGCAATTTGCACAGAGACAATCACATTCCTAAAATAAACTTTAATTCAATTTAAATGCAATTACTTATTATATATATCCAGTGCTTACTAGAATCAGACTCTAATATTTATCAGCTGAATACTAATAGTACAATTTCCAATAAACTCCAGCATAAACAACATCACTGATTTTTCACTGATTTTAATAAAAAAGCAATACAAATTATATTTTATTTACAATTTTATACCCTAGTGCAGCTACATTCAGAGTTCTTACATTTCTTCCCCTTTCTTCAATAAAAGAATCTCTCTATGCCATTTCCAGGCCGAACAGGATTCCCTCTGAAGAAATGGACGTATCACCGGTATCGGGTCAGAATGTCAACAGGTTCTAAATGTCGACAGTCAGAAGGTCGACCTAGGGGTATATTTACTAAAGTGAGAGTTTTTAGAAGTGGAGATGTTGCCCATAGCCACCAATCAGATTCTAGCTATTATCTTCTAGAAGGAGCTAGTTAAATGTTAAGTAGAATCTGATTGGTGGCTATGGGCAACATCTCCACTTCTAAAACCCGGACTTTAGTAAATTTACCCCCTAGACTTTAATCCGACAACAAATATGTTGACATGGGTAAAATGTTGATGTGGTCACAATGTCGCAGCCAGAATGTTGACATAAAGTTTTTTGCTTGTTTGAAGGTTTAGGGGTTAGGCAAAAATAAAAAAGGTGTATGTTGAAATTTTTGAATGTCTACATATTGTTTGTCGACCTAAAGTCAATGTTGAGATTCTGACTGTCGACATTCAGAGCCTGTTGACATTCTGAATGTTGATCTTATGAATGTCGACTTTTCATACCACACCCGTATCACCAAATAAACGCGTAGGAGTTTTTTATTCAACCATTCTTCTATCCTGGACTCTTTTTATTACTGGATCTCCTCTTTACAATTCAGAGTAACAGGCTTGTTGCTGGTGAAGTGTAGGCATGATTATTATCTCAGAAGGTGGGAAAAAGGGAAAAAAGGGATTATTCTGCATAGGATGAGACTATGTACAGTATATATAGCCAACCATCATCAGACTACTTAGTTATAGAGTATGTCATACATATATCTACGTTGGCAGCGCTCCTTCGAGCTGAATACTGTATACTCACATATACGGGGTTGCAGAGAAGCAAAAATAAACTCTCTTTTTGGGGAACTTACCGGCAAGCTTCCACAATCTCGTCAGATCATCACATAAAAGACTATAGAGTAACTGGTGAGATACAATTTTATGTCTCAATTTACTTTTGTATTTGGCCACTTTGATGAGAAGATATACCTGTCTTTATTCCTTTTGAATTAATAGTTTGTCCACACACATCTGATGGCAGTATGTAATAAAGTAGGCCTAAAGTCCCTATATCTGTCTATTTGAGCTCATGGAGATCTAGCTAGTATGATTATTTTATAATTGAACGAGGTCTTTTGCATACAGGTCAAATACTTCTGGAAAAACCTGGTTTTGGATCCGTTTATCATTAAATTTAATCAATTATCAAAGACTGTTCCTAATATAGGGCCTAATTCAGAGATATACATAAATCCAATGTTTACATATATATCCGACAGTTTTAAGATTTGTGCATGTGTAGGAGCGGCACTGAGCATGTGCAAGATGCAGGGCTGCGATGTCGCTCGCAGCGCCACAAATGCCGCAGCATGATTGACATGTGCTAATATTTGGGAGAGGCGATGGGGCAGTGTCAGGCAGCATTACAGAGAACAGTGACATTTTCTGGGCATGCTGAAGCGCTGGCAGCGGCTTCACTGGCATCAGGTTATTCAGATGATCAATATTCTGATGATCCAATGTTGCAGATCAGAGAAGCTGGCAGGAGGTGTCTATTTTACACAAGATGCCTCCATTAGCATATTGCCACACAGCCGCAGCATACACAGGTGCAACAGCTGAGTGATGTGCATCCATCTATTTATCAGGCCCATATCATTCTATATTGTTCTATTGATATTTGACTGCGAAAACAGTGGTGGAACCCCTGGAGGCAATGGAGTCATTGGCCTCCAGGTGCTAACTGTTAGGAGGCGTATATGGATGAATCAATCTGTGGGTCCAGGGGAGCCGCTGTCTTTTGTCTTCAGGCACGGATGGTGGCTGGTGCAATAAAGTTTTTTTTGTTTATTGAGAGTTTCAATAAACAAAAAAAGAAAAACTTTATTGCACCAACCGCCAGTGGTGCCTGAAGATTTGTGATGCGGCACGCGTGATGTAATGACTTCATGCTGCACCGCACCACTAAAAGCTAGAGGAGCATGGCGCAAAGAGGGGCAAGAACAGCCAGGAGACCTAGGAGAAGGTAAGTGTCTGTTGGCTGTAGCAGGAGGGATACGTGGGCAGGATAGACACTGTGGTGCTGGCTGGAGAGACAGAAGGGGGCTGGCTGGAGCTGAAGGAACACTGGGGGCTGGAGAGACACTTGGGGCTGTAGCAAGCTGGAGGCTCCTGGGGAGGGGGACACCACCCTCTATTTTGCCTCTGGTTGCCTGGCATTATATACAACAACCCCATGATATCAGCATCAGTGTACTACAGTTGTATTATTGCTCTGTATTGGATTGCTGCTTTTTATGCAAAGCATACTTTTATAGTGTTGAGTTATATGTAAAGAAATTGTGAGAGGAAATATAATTTTCCTTTGTATTATAGATAAAAGCATTTGTGCGAAGTGAATTAAGCTATTAAAAGAACCTTGCAATGTTAATAATAATAATAATAATAATGATAATGATAATAATATTAATAATAATGTTATTTATATAGCACTTTTCTCCTAAATGACTCAAAGTGCTTTACATTTGCCTTTACAGCACAAAATACAAAACAATCTTAACAAGGGACATTAGTGAAATGCTCGGATGAATAGGTGAGTCTTGAGTCTATTTTTGAAGGATTCTAGAGTGGAGGCCCTCGAACTGTGCGGGTAAGTGAGTTCCATAGAGTTGGAGCCACGTAGCTGAAAGCTCGACCCCCAGATGAATTCCGGGAGATTAAAGGTACTGTTAATAGTCCTTCATCAACAGATCGCAGTAATCGAGTGGGACTGTCGTGACCCAAATTTCGTGGCATGAAGGTTTGCGGTCCTTACCGGTGAGGGCGCTGTGGCGTGGTCCTTCTGGCAAGGAAGTTGGCATGTGGATATTGGCACTGTGTACGCAGAGGTCTGCCAGCATTGGGCCATCCTGACAGGATTAAGACTAGTGGCGTCTCCGCATCACGGCTGTCTGGACATCACCATGTTGTCTTTGGCCATGTGACATAGCGGGCCAATCATCTGTGGGTCACCTGCTCTCTGGCCTATCACGTTCTGTTGCTGGGTACTTAAGGGTGTTTGAAGCTCCCTGTAGTTGCCAGTGCAACGCGTTTCACAGCATCAGCTGTGAGAGAGTTCCTGCACTCCTGAACCTGAGACTGTGCTCCGGTGCTTGCCCTAGCTCCTTGTCTGCCTTCAGCTCCCTGCAGCTTGCACCGCTCTGCCTTGCCTTGCACTCTGCTGGAGATCGCCCTGCACCTTCCACCAGACCCACTCCTGCCTGAACCTGTCTCCGCAGTTAACCCATTCCTGTATAGCCATCATCACAGCATTACCTGATTCTCCTCTCAGCCATCATCACAGCATTACAAGATTCTCCCTTCAGCCATCATCACAGCATTTCTGGATATCTCTCTCAGCCATTACTCTGCACACCCGGATATCCATTGCACCTTTACCGTCTATCTGTATTCACCTTATTCATCTCTGTCACCGTGCTGGACATTTGTTTATTCCCACTCATTACAGTTTCCTCCTGCTACAGTTATTAGTTTGTTATTACTGGACTTTAGTTATCTTATTGTTCATGTCTACCACCATTCACATTAAACAACCTACTTTTCAGTTTAAACCTATTCAGGTGTTTACTCCTGTTACCACCCCGGATCCACAACAAACACAAACTCTAACAGTTTGCACTGGCCAAATGGCTTTGGCCACTGGACAGGAGTCCAGAATAGATTTAATTCACGGCATGGCTTCTCGCCTGGAAGGATTGGAACCATGCAACAGCAATTAGCACAGTATGTGCAAGAAATGGCACTCCGTCAGGATACCTTACAAGCTACACTAACTACTCCAAGTATGCCTGCAGTTACTCCTGTCTTCACTTCTGTGGTATCTGCCTCTGGAGTTCCTCCTCATTTGAATTTACCTACACCTGGCAAGTTTGATGGCAATCCTAAACTGTGTCATGGATTTCTCAACCAGTGTGATGTACATTTTACTTTACAACCCTCCAATTTCCCTACTCCTAAAACCAAAGTGACCTATATTGTGTCTTTATTGTCCGGCTCAGCCTTAGATTGGGTTTCTCCGCTCTGGGAGCGATCAGATCCGCTACTGAATAATTACCCAGAATTTTTAACATAATTCAGGAGGATTTTTGGATGAGCCCAAAAGAGCCACTTCTTCGTCCAGTATTATGAATCTAAAGCAAGGTACCTGTCCTGTCAATCAGTACATCATTCAGTTCTAGATGTTGGCATCAGAGTTCAGATGGAATGAAGAAGCCCTAACATCGGCCTTCTGGCATGGACTATCGGATCGTATAAAGGATGATCTAGCCACTCGTGATTTACCCTCTAGCCTTAATGATCTAATTTCTCTCTGCAACAAAGTGGATATACGCTTTAGAGAGCGCCAAGCTGAGAAGCACAGAGCTGATCATTTTAGGCCTGATCCTCTACCTGCTCCTTCCCATTCTCCTCCTTCCTTTACAGATGAAGAACCCAAGCAGGTTAATCATACCCGTCTTCTTAAAGAAGAATGACAGAGGCGCATTCAAAAGAACCTTTGTCTATACTGTTAAGACACGGGTCACCTGGTGGCTTCCTGTACTCGGAAGCCGGGAAATGCCTGTTCCTAACTAGTCCCGGGGACACTCAGTTAGGAGTATTACTTCCGTCCCCATAGCAGAATGATTCTATCTTGTCCATAGCTCTGGACATTAAATCTAGTCCTGTATTCGTATCTGCCCTCCTGGATTCTGGGGCAGCAGAAAATTTCATGTCCCTTCGTTTGGCAGAAAGATTACAAATTTCTTGCGTCACCTTGGATCATGCCATCTCCTTGACCTCTATTGATGGAAGACCTATTTCAAATGGGACTGTGTCTTAAAGAACTCAACCTGTTCTATTTTGTATTGGAATCCTTCATGTTGAACATATCAGCTTCTTAATCATACCCAAGGCTTCCCATGAGATTATACTCGAACACCCCTTGCTGCGTAAGCGCAACCCCCAAATTGATTGGAGTAATATGCAAGTTCAGTCATGGAGAGGGAAATGCCAAAGGTCTTGCCTTCCGAAGATCCGACCTCTGAGAGAGAATCAGACGTTAAAGGTCCCATCTATACCTAAAAAATATCAATATTTCACCAATGTTTTCTCCGAGAAACAAGCTAACATCTTACCCCCCAAAGGGAGTTGGATTTTCCCATCAACTTGTTACCTGGGAAGACGGCTCCCCGTGGTCGGACCTATCCGTTGTCCTTACCACAAGCTGGCACCTGTCGGTTAACATAGAAGAAAATTTGAAAAAGGGATTTATTCGACCATCAACTTCACCTGCTGGAGCAGGATTCTTCTTTGTTTTTAAAAAGGATGGAGGCTTGAGACCGTGTATAGATTATAGAGGCCTGAATGATATCACAGTGGAGAACAGATACCCTTTACCATTAATCACCAAATTATTTGACAGGGTTAAGGGATCCACTATATTCTCTAAGTTAGATCTCTGAGGTGCATACAATCTCATACGTATCCAAACTAGTGACGGTCATTTTTTTAATATTTGGTCATGCTGTTCGGGCTGGGTAACGCACCTGCTGTTTTTCAAGGTTTTGTTAATGAGATTTTTAGGGATCTCCTATATGTCTCAGTTGTTGTCTATTTAGATGACATTTTGATTTTTCTTCTTCTCCTGAGGAACACCACAATCATGTCAAAGAAGTCTTGTCTCATCTGAGGAAGAACCAACTGTATTGCAAGTTGGAGAAATGTGTGTTCAGTGTACCAAGTATTCCATTTCTTGGATAAATTATTTCCAGATCAGGGTTGGAAATGGACCCCAAGAAAGTCCAAGCAATCTTGGATTGGTCCCGTCCCATGTCTTTGGAAGCCATCCAGAGACTTCTCAGTTTAATTATTATCGATGTTTTATTAAGGGATTCTCCTCCTTGGTGGCTCCCATCACGGCCTTAACTTGTAAAGGTGCCAATCCTGCTCTATGGCCCCCTGAGGTAGAGACTGCATTTCAACTTCTCAAGCAAGCCTTTATCACAGTTCCTGTTTTGAGACAACTGGATGTCAATAGGCCATTTCTATTGGAGGTGGATGCTTCGTTAGAAGCAGTGGGAGCTGTCCTGTCCCAGCCCTTTGAAGATAACCGGATTCATCCGTGTGGTTTCTTTTCAAAGAAGTTCTCCCCTGCTGAAAGAAACTATGCCATAGGCAAGCAGGAGCTTTAGCTGTCAAGTTGGCTTTAGAGGAATGGTGGTATCTCCTAGAGGGTGCTAAGTTCCCTTTCACCGTTTTCACAGTCCACAGGAATCTTCTTTTTCTAAAAAATATCCAATGTGTAAGTCCTCGTCTGGCTCGATGAGCAATATTTTTTGCTTGCTTTTGTTTTACCCTGACGTATTGTTCTGGGGCTCCCAACCTGAAGGCCGATGCCTTGTCATGGTTGCTGTCCATGGAGAGTGGTCCAGAAACACTGCAGAGTACTCCTGTGCTGGAGTCAAAGGTTTTTACCACTATACAACTGCAACCACCTGTTGGGAAGACATTTGTGACTCCGGAGTTGAGAAAACAGTTGCTGATATGGGCTCATTCATCTCGTTTTGCCGGTCACTCAGGCATTCATAAGACCTTGGAGTTCCTGAAAAGATCCTATTGGTGGTCATCGATAAAACTGAGGTAACCGAATTTATCTCGTCCTGTACCCTGTGTGCTCACCATAAATCTCCTTGACAGTCTCCAGCTGGTGAATTGATGCCTCTTCCTGTGCCATGTTGTCCGTCGTCACATCTGTCCATAGATTTTGTGATGGACCTGCCAAATTCTAATGGAAATACCACCATTTGGGTGGTGGTAGACCATTTCTCTAAGATGGTCCACTACATTCCGTTAAAGAAGTTACCTTCGGCACCTGATTTGGCTCATCTATTTGTTCACCATATATTTCGCCTTCATGGACTTCATCTCAGAGCAAGGTGTCCAATTTGTGTCAAAGATCTCTGAGAGTCCTCTGTTCTGTTCTACAAGTGAAACTTAATTTCTCCATGGCCTATCACCCTCAAAGTAATGGGTCCACCGAGACGGTGAATCAGGATTTCGAGACCTTTATGAGAATCTTATCCCAGGACAACTGGTCTGAGTCTCTTCCCTGGGCTGAATTTGCACACAACGCATCTTATCATTCATCTGCTAACCAAATTCCTTTCTACATTGTGTATGGACCTCATCCTAGGGTCCCTGAGTTCTGTAGTTTGCACACCTTTGATGTGCCAGCTGTGGATGTCACTGTACTGAACTTTGCTTCACTTTGGTCTCAAGTGCGGGCTGCTCTTGTTAAAACCTCCCTGTGGTACAAAGATCAGGCAGATAGGAAGCGAAGAAAAGTTCCTCAGATGCGGGTCGGGGATCAAGTATGGCTTTCTACCCGCAATCTTCACCTCAGGGTACCATCCATGAAGTTCGCTCCCCGGTTTATTGGACCATACTCCATTACAGAAGTAATCAATCCAGTCTGTTATCGTTCTCAGCTCCCGTCTTATTTAAAGATTCCCAATTCCTTCCATATATCTTTGCTCAAGCCACTACTTCTCAATAAATTCCTCAGTGTTCTCCCTGTTCTCCCCAGGATCCAAACTGAGAAGGTAGTGGATTATGAGGTGTCTCAGATTCTGGATTCACGTATACGCCATGGTCATTTGCAATACCTGCTTGATTTGAGAGGCTAACGTACGGAGGAGCATTGTTGGATTAGAGCTGAGGACGTCCACGCTCCCAAACTCATCAGCAAATTTCAATTGGATCATCACGTAAAGCCTAGAAAGTGTCCTGAGGCCACCCAAAGGAGAGGGGTACTGTCACAACCCAGGTTTCGTGGCGTGGAGGTTTTCGGTCCTTATCGGTGAGGGCACTGTGGTGTGGTTCTTATGGCAAGGGAGCTGGCATGTGGAGATTGGCATTGCATGTACATAGAGGTCTGCCAGCATTGGGCCATCCTGACAGGGTTAAGACTAGTGGCATCTCTACGTCATGGCTGTCTGGTGTGAGGTTCTGGTTTTGTTGTGGACCCGGGGTGATAATAGGAGCGGGTGTAGTTGCTGGTACCCCAGAGGTGGATAAGGAGGTTTGCAGATTATCCTGTCATTTAGACATTTCTTGCAGAAACTGAGCCATTTGGTGCTGCATGGTTGCCAGGTTTTCCAGATGGCCAGCAAAAATAACCAAAATAAATCAACTCCAGACTCCTGTTCCATGGCCGGATCCATGGGACCAGTGCAAACTGTGAGGTTCTGGTTTTGTTGTGGACCCGGAGTGGTAATAGGAGCAGACACTGAAGCAGGTTTAAAAGCAAAGGTGAAGTTTTTAATGAGTGGCTTAACAGACATGAATGTGGTAAAACAGAAAGTCCGGGTATAGCACTAAAGTGCACTTGGGAGTTGTAGTGAGGCAAAATAGGAAAAAGTCCAGTTAGTGACAGGCAATGGAAAATGTCCAGGTAGTGAATAGTTAACAGCAGGACTCAGGTACTCAGGCAAGGGGAAGGTAATGGAGGATCCAGGGTAGTCCAGCGGGGTTGGAGCAGACAAGCAAATAGGCAGGTAGCATTTCACAGGTAACAGGTGGTGAGCACAGGGAACTCTCTCCCAGCTATGCTGAGAAACACGTTGCACTGGCAATGAAGTAAGGCTCTGAACGTCCCTAAATATGAAGTGCTGTGCCATGACTGGCCAGAGAGAGCATGTGACAAACCAGGATTGGGTGAGCAAATCACATGGCCGGAGGCAAGATGGCGGCACCCATGCCAAACGGAATGGAAGCACTGCCAGGCCTCCCCAGCCCAACGTGACAGCATGCCCACGCAGACCCATGCACAGCCAATGCCCCTTGCCACACACCAGCACCACCGCCAGACGCCCCCCCCCCACAGTAATCTCACAGGTAATACCCGTCGACCACCATGCCAAGAAACCCTGGTCGTGACATCTGGGAGTTTCCATGTTGTCTTTGGCCATGTGACATAGCAGGCCAATCATCTGTGGGTCACCTGCTCTCTCTGGCCTGTCACGTTCTGTTGCTGGGTACTTAAGGGTGTTTGGAGCGCCCTGTAGTTGCCAATGCAATATGTTTCACAGCATCAGCTGTGAGAGAGTTCCTGCACTCCTGAACCTGAGACCTGTGCTCTGGTGCTTGCCCTAGCTCCTTGTCTGCCTTCAGCTTCCTGCAGCTTACACCGCTCTGCCTTGCACTATGCTGGAGATCGTCCTGCACCTTTCACCAGACCCACTACTGCCTGAACCTGTCTCCGCAGTTAACCCATTCTTGTACAGCCATCATCACAGCATTACCTGATTCTCCTCTCAGCCATCATCACAGCATTACAAGATTTTCCCTTTAGCCATCATCACCGCAATTCCGGATTCTCCCTTCAGCCATCATCACAGCATTTCTGGATATCCCTCTCAGCCATTACTCTGCACTCCCGGATATCCATTTCACCTTTACAGTCTATCTAGATTTACCTTATTCATCTCTGTCACCGTGCTGGACATTTGTTTATTCCCACTCACTACAGTTTCCTCCTGCTACAGTTATTGGTTTGTTATTCCTGGACTTTAGTTATCTTATTGTTTATGTCTACCAGCATTCACATTAAACAACCTACTTTTCAGTTTAAACCTGTTCAAGTGTTTACTCCTGTTACCTCCCCGGCCCGGGTCCACAACAAACACAGACTCTAACAGAGACAGTAAGGGATCAGAAGCTGCTTCAAGTACCTTGGGCCCTGGTCATGTAGGGCTTTGAAAGTCAGTAAGACAATCTTGAAAACAATTTGCCATCTTACAGACAGCCAGTGAAGAGAGTAGAGAATGGTTGTTATGTGGCTGGAATGGGGCTGGTTGGTTAATAGCCTGGCAGCTGCAATTTGTACCATCTGCAAGCAGTGCAATTCTTTTGCTGGGAGACCAAGGTTAGAGGGCATTGCAGTAATCTAGGCATGGTTATATGAATACATGTATGACTTTAGGCAGATCTTCTGAGGGAATTAAGTGCTTTATTCTGGCTATGTTCCAGAAAGAATGAGGCTATGTTCCATGAAAGAATGAGGATTTGATTGCAGCTGATACAGTACCTGATGTTTAAGTGTCAAGCCATTATCCAGGATACCACCATGATTCATTCTGCACGTTCAGTGTTTTGTAGTTCTGAGCCCCCAAACATAAGTCTTGTTGGTTGGCTATGCTGTAGCCCTGTCCTATGACCTATCATAAGGAACTCTGTTTTATCAGGGTTCAGTCGCAGCCAACTGGCACTCATCCACTCCTGGAGCTCAGCTAGGCCCCCATTTAGGGTTGTTATGGGGTTCTCAGTACCTGGAGCAAAGGACAGATACAGTTGTGTATCATAACAAAAGGGAAGGTAAACTGCACAGGTATTTAGAAAAAAATATTAATAATAATATTTCTGAAATATATATAAATTATTATATCGTAATGCACTCCTCATGAAGGTGCTACTGCTGACAACAATATCTGATCTAGAAGCACACAAAGAAGAAAAAGTGTTCTCAATGCACAAAAAGAAGTTCGATATAAATATAAAACGTAACTTTTATTGATAATTAGGTAATTAATAGGCAGCAAAATAATTAAAAATAATTTCTCAGAATTATATAAACACACAATAAATTCAAAGTGTAAAGACATAGACAAAAGTGAATATAAAATAAATTGGCAGTCTCCCTTGGTCTCTGATCAAAATTCCTTTATTTATGGTTGATTTTGGTGTGACCTTTACCCTGAATAATAGATGATGAATGCATTTATTGTAATAGATCATTTAAAAGATGGTAAATTGGAGCAATACAGGATCTGCTAGATAAGGGATGAGGTTAAAATTCACCCATATAATGTGCCCTAAGCAGCCTGAATGCAATCATATTATCCTATAATTATAAAACAAGAATATATTAGGAGCTTTCTATATTTGAGTCTATGTAGAATGAAAAGGAAGTTGCTGGAGTCAATCTGCAACAATATATCCTATGGGTTATTAAGTAGTTATATTAATTCCCCTAGCATAATTTGATTTCCTCCGACCCCACTGCTGTATAATCCTCAAGGGGTATGCGTTTGGCATCCAGGCGGAGGGGATGCCGAAGCTTACAATACCGACGTCAGAATACCGATGCCGGTCAGAATACTAGCACTGGCATCCTGATCTCCGGGATAACGAAGGTAAGTAGTGGGGGGGAGGGGTTACGTTTAGGGATTACTGTAGGGTTAGGCACTAGGGGGAGGGTTAAGCTTTAAGGGGGTGGGTTAAATTTAGGGTGCGGGGAGGGGGAGGTTAGGTTTAGGTACTAGGGAGGTTTAGGGTAGGGAGAGGAGGAGGGTTAGCATACCGACCACCAAGTGTCAGAATGTTAACCCTGTCGGGATCCAGGCTTTGAGATTCTGACTGCCTGGGTCCCGTGTGTCGGTATTACATACCAATTCCCTGCAAATATATATTGAGCAAATAAATAATCCAAACTTGTTCTAGCCACTGAAGATGTGTTTAGCAATATTCAGATTGATTTGCAGGAGCTGGTGCTACTCCGGTGAGAGACTTTAGTTTGATTTTGCCTTTACAATAAATGCCGCTTTAAATCTGCATACGCACAATGTTACTGAGTAACTCCGGCAACACGCAACTGTAGTAGTTTCCTGTTATTATTTATTATAAATTATGTATATTATTGTTGTTTTACTTCTCTGGCCAATTTTTGTGTTTTTTTAATTTCTTGTAAATTTCAATTCAGCTCAATACAATTTAAGTAGTAGGTCTGTTGAAGCTAATTCTGCAAGCGATGATTTGTGAAATACTTCCTCCCTTTAGACCCCCCTCCTTCTCCTCTTCTGTGTTCTGATATTTTTCAAAACTTTATAATCAGAGTTTAAAACAAAAAGGAAAAAAAATATTTCTTTTGGCGTCACCAGAAATGTCAAAATCACATCAGAATTTCAATAGAATTTGTACATCAGCATTATGATATAAATACAGTTTTATGGACCTGTGAGCAGTCTCTAGATGTTCATTAACCTTTATTTTAGCAGCTTCAGTTTACACAAAAAAATAGCTTTTATTACAATGAATTATTCCTTCTAAGCTTGCGGCATAGTGCTTCAAGGTTGCCTGGCCAATTAGCTGAGAATGCAACTATGCAAAAGTTCTAAAAATAACATTTTTGTCCTCTGAAAATAATTTGTTGGCAGAGTTAGATCATAATAGTGCTTTTGTGTGTAGAATTCATATATCCATAACAAATAATTAAGATTTAACTTTGCTACTGGAAATCATTGTAGACTGAACAAAGCATAATACACCCATATCTCCACACGGCACAATGTGTATGAAAGATGCTAATGAGCTGATACTGATTTAATTGTGTCTGTTTTGCAGACAGATGTTGAGATTTTTTGCACCGCGCCTGCTCCACAGCTGAGCTTACTGAGCTTACCACAGGTAATTCAGCCAAATGCTTGTCAGTCGCATCACCAACTGCCGATGAATGAGCATAACTAGGTGGTATTGGGGTGTACGCATATAGGTTAAGTTTAGTGAGGCAGTGTTGATGGTGTGTAGTAGGAATTGCATCCTATGCTGAGTTATATGCTGTAAATCTGCATGACCCCTACCCATACACTTGCAGGCTATGCTGAATTGGGCATTCACAGAGACCTGATTTTAGATGGATCTCCTGCAGCATAGATCAGGTTGGTGCAAATAAGCACTGTTAATGATGACAGCTACGGCTAAGTGAATGTATAGCGGTGGTGTGGATGTATAGGACAGTGGCGTAACAAGGGGGATGCAGGGGGTACGGACCGCAACCAGGTGACAACTGCCGAGGAATGACACCAATGTGCCGACTCCTCCTCAGTGACAGGAGCTGGGTGCTGCACTGTAGCATTACGTGCAGCACTCGGTTCCTGACACAATGAGGGAGCCAGTACTGCAAAATAAACTGGTCCCCGGGGGCAGTCCGCAACTCCCACACCCCCAGAGTGACAAAAATGGGGGTACGAGCCACGAGGCCATGCCCCCACCCGGGAGGCTACGTACCCACCCACGAGGCCATGCTCCTTTTTTGCCGGTGCGTGGCTTTGACGCACGCACTACAAGGCAGCCCACCCCTACCCACACCGGGTGTCGGGAACAGGTAGGGACGCCACTGGTATAGGAGCATATGAGCCAACATTTAGGGGTCTATTTACTAAGCAGTGTTAGGAGACAGAGTAAAAAGTGATAAGAAAGTGATACGGTGCCAGCCAATCAGCTCCCAACTGTCATTTTTCAAACACAGCCTGTGAGATGACAGTTGGGAGCTGATTGGCTGGCACCTTATCACTTTCTTATCACTTTTCACTCTATCTCCTAACACTGCTTAGTAAATAGACCCCTTAGTTCTATGCACTAAATGCAGGTGTAATTGTGGCCGACTTAGAGAGGCGCTTTAAGCGAGGAGGGGACCCATGTACAGGCCGATTGGGCCCCCTTCTCCGGCGCCACAGTAGACTTTGGCATTCTGCCAGAGTCTACTGCGCATGTGCATGTCTCTGGGAACATGGCACCCGCGCCCGCGCCCGCGCCTGCGCCATGTTCCCGGGACATCACAGGGGAAATGGTCGCAGTGGCCATTTTCACGTTGATTTCTGCAGCGCTGCAGCCAGCGCCAGGCCGATGGAGAGGTAAGTATATAATATTGGGTGCAGGGAGTGCGGTGCGTGGGTCCCCCTGAACCCATGGGTCCATGTGAACTGCACACCTTGCACCCATTATAAATATGCCCCTGCCGACTTAAGTGCAACTCTGAATTAGTCCCTAAATGCAATTTGGAACTTCAAGTGCTTCAAATGCAGAATAACTGGCAGTTTCTACAGCATGCACACGCTATCCCACTAAAAATACAATTTTCAGGGGTAACCCCCTCCAATGTTCAGTATGCACGGGGAACCGCAGCACTGCTGCAGCCTCCCATTTATGTTTGCAAATGCAGCCCCCATAGAAATCTATGAGAGCTTCTTTTTAACCAAATTTACTAAGTTCCGGAATGTGATGCATTATAGTGCTTGGCCCCGGGAAGGTAACACCATCTAAAGATGGCTTTAGCCATTGTAGCCTATAGCCTGCACACCACAACAGTTATCAGGGTGGCACTCTCCACTCATGTATGCGCAGTCAGCAGACCAATGCATGTGCAGTAGTGTGCCTGGCTCCTGAAGAAGAAGTGAAGGGATTACTAATGCTATCCCTTTAATTTGTATATATCATTCTATATATATATATATATATATATATATATATATACATACACAGTCAGGTGCATAATTATTGGGACATTGACATAATTTTCATATTTTGGCATCTATTCACCACCACAATGGCTTTGAAATGAAACCAAGAAATGTGCTTTAACTGCAGACTTTCAGATTTCATTTGAGGGTAATTACATCCAAATCAGGTGAACGGTGTAGGAATTATAACGGTTTCTATATGTGCCTCCCACTTTTTAAGGGGCCAAAAGTAATGGGACAAACTAAACAATCCTAAATCTAAGTTTCACTTTGTAATACTTTGTTGCAAATCCTTTGCAGGCAATTACAGCCTGAAGTCTGGAACGCATAGACATCACCAGACGCTGGGTTTCATCCATGGTGATGCTCTGCCAGGCCTCTACTGCAAATGTCTTCAGTTCCTGCTTATTCTTGTGGCATTTTCCCTTCAGTTTTGTTTTCATCAAGTGAAATGCATGCTCAATTGGATTCAGGTCAGGGGATTGACTTGGCCATTGCATAACATACCACTTGTTAGCCTTAAAAAATTCTTTGGTTGCTTTTGCAATATGCTTCGGGTCATTGTCCATCTGCACTGTGAAGCGCCGTCCAATGAGTTCTGAAGCACTTTTCTGAATATGAGCATATAATATTGCCCGAAACACTTCAGAATTCATTCTGCTGCTTTTGTCAGCATTCACATCATCAATAAATACAAGGGAACCAGTTCCATTGGCAGCCATACATGCCCACGCCATGACACTACCACCACCATGCTTCACTGATGAGGTGGTATGTTTTGAATCATGAGCAGTTCCTTTCCTTCTCCATACTCTTCTCTTCTTCTCTTCCCATCACTCTGGTACAAGTTGATCTTTATCTCATCTATCCATAGGATGTTGTTCCAGAACTGTAATGGCTTTTTTAGATGTTGTTTGGCAAACTCTAATCTGGTCTTCCTGTTTTTGTGGCTCACCAATGGTTTACATCTTGTGGTGAACCCTCTATATTCACTCTTGTGAAGTCTTCTCTTGATTGTTGACTTTGACACATATACACCTACCTCCTGGAGAGTGTTCTTGATTTGGGCAACTGTTGTGAAGGGGTTTTTCTACACCAGGGAAATAATTCTTCTGTCATGCACCACAGTTGTATTCCGTTGTCTTCCGGGTCTTTTGGTGTTGCTGAGTTCTCCGGTGCGTTCTTTGTTTTTAAGAATGTTCCAAATAGTTGATTTGGCCACACCTAATGTTTTTGCTATCTCTCTGATGGGTTTGTTTTGATTTTTCAGCCTAATGATGGCTTGCTTCACTGATAGTGACAGCTCTTTGGATCTCATATTGAGAGTCGACAGCAACTGATTCCAAATGCAAATGTCACACCTAGAATCAACTCCAGACCTCTTACCTGCTTAATTGATAATGAAATAACGAGGGAATAGCCCACACCTATCCATGAAATAGCTTTTGAGTTGATAGACCCATTACTTTTGGCCCCTTAAAAAGTGGGAGGCACATATAGAAACCGTTGTAATTCCTAATTTGGATGTAATTACCCTCAAATTAAATCTGAAAGTCTGCAGTTAAAGCACATCTTGTTTGTTTCATTTCAAAGCTATTGTGGTGGTGAATAGAGGCCAAAAATATGAAAATTCTGTCAATGTCCCAATATTTATGCACCTGACTGTATATATATATATATATATATATATATATACATATACGAACTCGGCACTCACATGGTTTTCAAACTGGTATGATATTGGTCTGCCACCTTTGGCTCAAGCTTGCATACATTTTATGATATTTTTTATGTAGATGGTGTGGTCACATACCAAGGGCACTCCAGATGGTTGAGTGCTGTGGATTAAGCCTGCCGTTTATTTAAATTTTGTGGCCACACTTGCTAGGGCACCCTGTTTTTCAAATGTAAGACAAACTTTTTTTCTTTTTCCAGGTGCTTATTAACTGATATCCCTGGGTGTGGTCCTGTCTCTTTAAGCCAGGACCCACATTCATGTTTAAAATGTATGTAAGCTTGAGCCAAAGGTGGCAGACCAAGATCTTTTATCTGAGAATCAGTGTAGGGACTGGCCAGATGGGAATGACCATGAAGCGTTGGTCAGCTTAACAAATTATAGCAATATTTTGGAACCAACATTCCCTGTATTCAAAGGAGTTGCAGTTTGAAAAATAAGTGAGTGCCGAGTTTGTATGATATTTTTTATATATATAGCAGTCCATGAAAAATCGCACACATTTTGCGAGTCAAAATATGTGATATATCTAATCATATGTCCTTGCAAGAAAATATATGTGGATAAGACCACACGAATGGTCAAGAAACGCATTGCGCTCCATAGATCCTCAATTAAAAAAGCTGCCACTGTGATTGACACCAGGACACAACCTGTAGCTAGGCATTTTATTCATCATGGCCACAGTATGAAGGAATTAGTTTTCATGCCGATCGACCATATACCACCAGGGGTGGTGATAGGCATAGACTGCTCTTACAACGTGAATGTGAATGGATATACAGATTGCACTCAATGTCCCCTTCTGGACTTAATGAGGAATTTACTTTTTCACCATTTTTGTGAAACATTGAGTGGAACTGCAGGAGTTAACCATAAAAGATAGTTAAAATAGAATCTGTTTTCACATTCTATTCCTTTTTCAATTGATCCGTTCTTGTAAAGTGTGCACCTATATTGATTATTATGATTAGAGTTATACTAATTGATGATTATTAATACACACTAATAACTAGGGCTGAATTTAACTATACCAGTAAGATATGCCCTTAAAAATGTTAATACCACTGCCCCATCCCTAGGATAAAGTTGAGATCTCTATAATCTGTATGATGATATGAACATCTTAATAGATGGTTTTTCAATTCGGGATATTTGCATTGAATTTATGATCTATATGGGGGGACATTTGTTGTATTTTTCTACTTTTCTATTTTTCTACTTTTCTGTTTTTTCTATACGTCCTTTTAATGTTGTTATTGATATTGTTATGTGTATTGTTGATATTTACTAATTGGGCGTTACTGCTGCCACCGATATAATATACACGAGCTGATAACGCATCTATGTGACAGAGGCTGCACACATACAGGAGCTGCGTGTTATCAGCTCGTGTATATTGATCACTTACGTTCCTGAGAGGGATTAGAACTGGGTACTAGGAGATACGTGGATAAAAGACATACTACAGGCTATAAATATAGCATTATCTGCTATGCAGCCTCTAGATATATAATCACATCACCCATTTAAGGAACTACTACACTATATATATTTTTCTTCTACCCCATGGGCTTGCATGAGCTCTTTGTAAGGTGATCCAGCCGACGACATCCCATTTACTCCATCCAATGTGGACCATTTACTTTTGGATTCCAGATAAGCCTAAAACATTTTCTCTTTGGTACGCACATCCATTTTGAGCACAGGTTGCTAATTTATTTCACAATATTACACTATCAGGCGCTTGTCTTCTTAACCATCTTATATATATATATATATATATATATATATATATATATATTCTGCATGTGAAATGGCACTCTTAGTACACAATATGTCAACTGTCGGGGTGCCTTCCCAATAAGAGTATGATATAAGTAATGTCTTTGCAAGAACAAGAGACCAGGCAGCACTCATCCGGGCTTGTAAAAAATTAGAAATGTGGTTTATTTAAGCCGATGTTTCAAGGCTCAAAAGACTTTTCATCAGGGTGCAAACAGTGTAACATGGGTAAAAACATACCTTAAATACTTGTGTAATACTCTGGGTGACACGTTGAACATCCGTCTCTCACCGCCGCCCGGGTGTCGCAGGGGGCATGACGTCAACAGTGAATGCCGGAAAACCAAGCCGCATGCCGAATAGATACAAGGGCTGGAAGGAGACTCTCCTAGTTGGTGGTCATGGTAACCACAAAACAAAACAGCCTGCCCTTTGATCATACAGGGGCTGCGGAAAGAACGCAAGAAAGTGCTGTGTAATAAAAAACAAAAAATACATTTAATATAATAATACACAATAATGGAGTGCATTAAGTGCCTGTGCAAAATACATAATACTTATATATAATGTCAACAGATGATGAATGAATATAAGGACTATAATCCCAACTAATATAGTTGCTGAGTACCATGTCACCCAATAATAAATATGAAAAATACAATATAATACACACAATTAAAGGGTATTAATATAGCTTATCACACAAAAGCATGCCACGAAACGTTCTCATTTAAACCCCTAGGGTATATAGTATCCAAGTGAAAAATCCACTTGGATTTTATCTGTAGGAGTTTTTTAACTCCATCTCCTCGTCTACTTAAAGGGGGGACGTGATCAATGATTATATACAGCAGGGAAGACAGTTGGTGATTGTTCTCTTTAAAATGTCGGCCCACTGGTTGATCAGACTCCCTTCCGGCCAGTGCCCACTTTATAGATGAGCAATGGGTAGCCATGCGTTCTTTGGACATTCTTATCATTTGTCCAACATAACTAACTCCACACAGACATGTGATGAGATAAACTACTTATTTGCTCATGCATGTAAGAGAATGCTGTATTTTTATCTTCTTACCCATGGGGGGGTGATTAAAAGTGGGTCCTGTTTCCAAGTACCCACATGTAACAACGATAGCAACCTGTTTTTTTATAGGACGTATGACTGGGTTGTTTTAACAAAGGACCAATGTCCGATTTCACTAACATATCTCTCAAATCTCTTCCCCTTTTGAAGCTGATTAAAGGTTTTTTGCACAAAAATGGTCGACAATTTTTTTTTTTTTTAGCCTTAATCTTCGCCCTAACCCTAAACCTCCCCTTGGTACCTAACCCTCCCTCCTGGTGCCTAACTGTCTGGGTAAGTGCCTAACCCTAAACGTGAGGATAAGTGCCTAACCCTACAGTAAGTGGCTAACCCTAACTATTTAAAAAAAAATAATAAAAAAATGTCGACCCTTTTTGTGTTGACCATTTTCATGTCGAACTTTTGACCCTGTCGACCTTTTGTACCTGACAATCTTTTTACGTGTCAAACTTTAGTGTGTCTGACTTTTGTCCCTGTGGAGCTTTTGTCCCTTCCTAACTAATCTGTCTAACATCTGGTGTCTATCTAGACATTGTCTATCTAATTACTGTCTATCTATAGTCCGGAACCTCCTAAGTTTGCTCCAGACCAATTCAACTGGTACCTACGAGACTACCGTCTCCTAGCAGATTTCACCAATCAAAGCCTTCAATACGCCACAGGACCATGGGCTTTCCTGAGTTTCTTCCCATCCCATTGCACTTTCAGGAGTGGGGCTTCCTTCGTGGACCCCATAGAGATCAGTGGCTTGAACCTCTGCCTGGAGCTCCAAGCTATGCAAGCTGCCTCATTCCCAGAATCAACCCTCACTTTTGGATAGTCGTGCATGAAGAACAGCTGCAGTTGCTGAACTGACCTAAATCCTCATCATTGGTCTTCCAGATAAGACTGCACTGCCCTGAACAAACATTGCAGCCATCCTGTACCTGGCTCTGGGCAACAGACCCCACCCCCACCCTGCTGTATCAACAGCAAGACCCTTGCAAGATTTTACTTACCACACTTGGGAGCATGTTCCAGCTGTCCACCAGCCCATCTTGACATCCTTGTCTGGGCTCCATCCCAGATCCTCCCAATACTGAAGTCTCCCACTCTCTGGCTCCTTGGTGAGGTGAATCCTACTGCCTCTCTCCCATAGTACTCACTCTGGAAATCTGCCATGTATCGGAGGATAAGCACCAATTTCAGGATATTCACACACCAAACACTGGTGGCAAGGAACCTCCATTCCATCTAATTCAACTGAGCAGACGTCCATCTACAGTATTTGCTGAAATGGCCCCAGTTACCATTCAAAAAGACCTCTTCGGCAACATTTCTAACACTATTGCTGGTGCTTCCCATTCAAATTTTGAGGGATGGAGCCTCTGTATGTAAAAAATGTGCTTTCTCCTTCGAAAAACGAGAAATGGGATCTTTTCAGCTAAACTTCCTGACCAGCCTACTGTGTCTCCAGTTCAGCATGCTTTCCCTGCCCCAGAGTGGGAGAAAGCAGAGTTACATATTCTACTTGACTTAAGGTGCGTATCCACTATGTGACCCAGGGAAGACAGTATGATTACGATGTCATTCCCCATCCCCTGCAGTGCCTATACTGAACAATTAGTTGTTCAGTGTAGGCACCCTCTGTCATCCCCAAACATGGTCAATCTGTCATTATCGGCAGATTGACTGGCATGTTCAGACAATGATTGATGTCAGAAACGACCAGCGGGATCGTGCATTGCTGGTCATTTCCGAAATTCTAGTGCCCGATTCATGCACGATTAATGGATGACTGAATGATAACGATGTCATTATCGTTCAGTCATCCATTAATATCTGCTAGTGAATGTGCACCTTAATACTTCAAAGACTCCCATCTATCTGCCTTGAACTCTCTAAACTGGTTACACCATGAATGTTCTGGGACTTCCAGCAAGCAGTATGCATATTCCATAGACAAAAAACTTTACGGTTTCACATGTCCTATTGAGGCTTCTTAGACATGATCTGAAATTTCACAAAACCTACTGAATTTCTGCCACTCAAACTTAAAAAAACAATGAAATTCTGAACATTAAGGCTGATGCCTTAATGGATGTGTTCCTTGCGCAATACAGATATGGTAATGCCATCACACCCTGTGGTTAACTGCAGATTCAGAACTCTCACAGAGTGTGATTGCTGTCACTCACAAAATGGTGGAGCTGCTAATTCACAGAATTGTTTGTTCTATGGAATTTCATTAGGCAACAAAATGGTACATTAGCACAGGTAAAGGAAGGCCGGCACACAGGAGGTGTTTTGGGGGTGCACATCAAGAGAGATGGCTGTGGGGATGGGCTGCAGGAGTACGGGGCAGCTGTGGGGGTGCAGAGCAGTGGGGCAGTGCACAGGAGCATCAGCAGATGACAAAGGGGTTCACTGGTGCTGGGCATGCATAAAATCAATAATACACAGATGCATCGATGTATCAGTGAGATCCCTCTATGAATCTATGTTAAAAATGTAATATGAGTAAAATAATTTAAAAAAGGACACGGCCTCCCCCCACCCAAAGCACAACCAGGCTTTTTAGAGCCATTCCTGGTTGTCAAAATACAGGGGACAAAAGACATAGGGATCCCCTGTATTTAGCACAACCAGCAATGGGCTCTGAGCCGGTCCTGGTTCTTTAAATACAGGGGAAAAATGAATAGGGTTCCCCTGTATTATGCAGAACCAGCACAGACTTTTTCTAGCAGGGGGATAATGCCACAGCCAGGGGAACCCTTCCACTGGGTCCCCCAGCCAAAGCAATAACCCTGACTGCTAGTCAGCCCAGGCCGTGGATTCCTGGGGAGCAGAGGACCCCCCAAAAAGGTGTCCCCCTCTTCAGGGCACCCCATACCTGGGATGATAGCCCCAGGCTATCCCTGGCACCCCTGGGTGATGGGTGCCAGGTTGATTGTGTAAAGTGGCACCACCCCTAAAGCACAACCAGCCCTGGGATCTTCACTGCTGGTCCTGGTTGTGGAGGGGACAAATTACATAGGGGTTCTCTGTATTTAACACAACCAGAAGCGGGCTATTCAGAACCAGTCCTGGTTGCCAAAATGCAGGGGACAAATGATGTAGGGTTCCCCCATATTCAGCGCAACCAACACTGGGCTCTGAGCCAGTCCTGGTTCTGGAAATACAGGGGAAAAATGCATAGGGTCCCCCTGTATTATTCAGAACCAGCACAGACTTTTTCTAGCGGGGGGCTAATGTCACAGCCAGGGGAGCCTTTTCACCTGGTCCCCCAGCTGAAGTATCAACCCTGATCACTAGTCAGCCCAGGCTGGGGATCCCTGGGTAGGTGGAGACCCCCCAATAAAGAGGTCCCCCTCTCCAGGTCCCAGCAAGCCTTCCCAATGCTGGTACTTGAAGAATAACAAGTACTAGTAATCAGGGCAATTAGGGCCCACTGGTACCTGTATTAGACCTGTAAAATAAATATTAAAATAAACAGACTACCCCGATTTTTAAAAATAATTTATTTTAAAGAATATTGTCTTTTGTGGGTATTGTCTTCAGAAGGAATCATGTATCCTTCTGAAGAAACAGCTACTATCTAATAGCGGAGAAACATGTCAAGGGAAACAGGAGACCTGACCAGCCACACATGCATACATCCTTGCTCCTGATGAAGGTGTGGGTCATTTCCACACGGAAACGCATTGAGCCTGATACCACTCCATTGCATGTTGGATGCTGCATGTTGGATTCTCTAAAGGAGGATTAAAGAACTATCTGGATGTTTGCCATCGGATCCGCACCAGCCCTCATTTCTATCTAGAGACATCACTGGACTATCCCCTCACAGGAGGTTATTATTGCGAGGACATCTTGCTAAACTACAACCAGGATTGGTAACATCTCCTTTGTACTATTGCTGGACATTATTCCGGGACATATCCATTACACTCATCCCTCCATTAGTGATATTCACATGAGTGAGACAATACAGTCATTGACTGCTGCTCACTAGTATCTTTTATTTGCTATTATACGCTGTTTTAAGTAATCAATTGTGTGATTATGCCACTGCCCCTCTGACAGGGACTGGCACATGAATATTGTGTTCAAATACATCTTTATAAAATGTTTTTTAACCAAGACATGTGCAAATTATATTTGATATCATTTCATTTCAGTTCAGAGTAGATTTCTTGAACCCCACTTCATGAATCCATATGCACCACAATAGTGCTGTTATTCACTTTTTCCTTTGCATCCTTTATTGAGGAGATTAACAACCTCCTTTTAACAGCTGCTTAATTAATAAGCGCCACTCCTTTGTTTTATCTGTGGTGTTATTGTGTTTTGAGTATATGGCTGCTGTCATGAGTGGGTTTTTAGAAAGGGCACAAAGAAGGCAATCATATTTTACACAATAGGACTGTGACACTGTTAATGTTGATTCTTTCTGTTGTAGATAATCATGTAAATAATGATATTAACAGAGGTATAACGCGAAAGCAATTATTTCATTTAGAAGAACTATTACGTAATGAGTCTAGGAATTGGCTAGATTGTGTTAATTTACAACAATATGTGGATAGGAAGATGATTCCTAGAGGACTCTTTAAACCCTCGATTTTTGAGGAGGGGTCAGAGTTCCAACAGGAATGGGAACAGGCATTAGATTTATGTTCTATCAACTTGATGAAGATAATCATTACATTCAGGTCACATAAGACTGATTGCCAGGATGCGGCCTGGGATCGGCCGCTACTCACCTCTGTGCTGGTGTCCTTGGGCTTAGGTGTCCAGATGCTGGGAGTGGAGGTGAGTGGTGACTGAGTATTCTCCCTGGGGTCCGCTAGGGCTTCCATGCATGCGTCCTTGTTTCCGGGGTGCCGGGCATGGGCGCAGCCATGTTGGCTCATATCACCTGACTAGTCTCTACCAATGATAGTCCTGTGGTCACTCAGCTGATCCTCTGATCCAATGATTAGCCACCCAGGGGTATTTTAGTCTGACTCCAGGAACAAGTAACTGCTGTTCAATTTCTTTGTTCCAGTGCCTGTGATACCAGTGTTGCTCTGTGCTATTCCTTCAGAGAGTTGCTTCAGCCTGCCCACAGTTCTCCAGTTTCCAGTATTAGCTTTCATGCTAATCTCAGTCTGAGAGATTAGTTCTCTCTCAGTATTCTGCCTTTCATGTTTTCTATGTCTGTGTGTCTTGTATATATGCTGCTAGTTCTATTGCAGCTTTCTGTGTAACTGAGGTGTCAGATTACCTGCTAGTACTAATTAGCTCCCAGCTGCCTCTTTAAGCATTCCCAGCCAGTCTACAGCTCTGTGTTTGTCTGTGTATATCTGCACCTGCATATGTACCATTCCCAGTATATGCCTGTCTACATCTCCGTGTATTTCTGTGCAAATCTGCACCTGCTTTGTTACAATTCCCAATATATGTGCCTGTGTCCACTTCTCTCTGTGTCTCTCTGTGCTAATCACTAGTAGCATTTCTAGCACTCCCAGTATTTGCCTTTGTCCACTCTGCTCTGTGTCTTGTCTGTGCAAATCAGCACCAACATATTTAACTGTTTCCAGTCCATGCCTGTGTTCTAGCATTCAGATCCATTTCCAGAGTTCTAGCATTCCGTTCACCTCCAGTATTATAGCATTCATTATAGTCCCGGTCTTCTGCCATTCCCAGGTACCTGTCCAGAGGGCTGCGAAAACCAAATCCCAATTGGAGGGGTCACTGGAGAAAACCACCAAGTGAGTTAGATTCCGCGCCTCTGGGCAGGTCTCGCCAAACCGGGGTTTGGCCGCAACTGGGAGACCTAGTCCAGTCACACCCATAGTCACCCGAACCCCCTGGCTCACCATCCTCCACAGAGGAACACTTGCACCGGATCGTGACACTGATGCCTTAGAAAAGGAAATAGAAAGTACCTGGAAAGAGCTAGAATTATTTCAAACTAATAAGGCATTTCAGGAAAAAGACCTGATTATAAATGAGAGGATTGTAAATTTTGAAAAGTACATAGTAGAGAATAAGAGGAAGAAATTTAAAAGGGATCAGAATGATTACCAAAATAATATGGTCAGGAATTATAAACGCAATAACCCCAAGCCATATAATACTGGCACTAGATCTAATCTCAGGATAGATATCCCAGAGTCTCATATAGGGCCACATAAGTATACCAACAGATGATATATCAATCCACATAAGGATGTTGACAGGGAATGGAGAGCCCCTAGATCAGATTTTCAACCCTCTAGGGGAGCACAACATAAATATGCTAATACCCATAATGAATTGGGAGCTAAACCCAAAATCCGGTATTCAACTGGTAACAGGTTGGCAGATTGCCCCCATAAGGATTTGTGAGAGGTTCCACCTCGCCCCAATCATTGGGACATGAAATATCACCCCTCAAGAGACTCGGGAACACCAAAAAGACAGAGGGAAAAAAGTTTAGAGGCTGCAGAGGAGGTATACGCAGTAAAGAGAAATACACAAAGGACCTAATATCTAATGATAATAGGAATATAAATGGATATGTAAATGGGGACACTAAATTACCTGAAGCCTCTACACACCCAAATGTATTCAATATCTCCTCTAAGAGTTTGAATCAAAATGAATTTACCCTACTAAGTAAGGGTTTAAAATTTGCTCCGACAAGTGAACCCAATATTTTGGAGTTATTTGTAGACCTAAACAAATATGTAAGGACTCTATGCCACAAGAGATATTTTGCGAACAAGAAACTTAGCCATGACCGGATGAATCCATGCCAATTATTCTGGATTCTACAGATAATCAATCTCTCTCTATATTGCAAGAGCTTTGGGAAGAAGGTAACACTGCTGTTCGGGTTACGACAATGAACCTATACGACACTACATGTCCTAATCCAAACATGTTTAAACTGAAATCGGATTTTTTTCCCATTTCAGCTAGAAGTAATAATATTGAGTCATTTTATAAAATTACACTTCAGGACTTCAAGTCCCTGTGCAATGGGATCTCAAAAAAGCTTCCTGCATGTCTAATTTGACAAGAGTAGAGAAGAGAGCACTTCATTTACTAACTAAGGACTCTTCGATAATAATAAAGGAGGCAGACAAGGGAGGCGGTCTGGTAGTTCAAAATAGGAAGGACTATCTTCAGGAAGCTTATAATCAATTAAAAAATCCCACTTTTTGCCAGACCCTCACTAGTAGTCCTACTGCATCTTTCCTCAATGAATATAAAATAATGTTGGACAGTGCTTTACACGAAGGGGTCATATCCAGGGAGACATGGTGGTTTCTTTTCATTCCTTTCTCCACTATTCCAGTGTATTACCATTTGCCCAAAATTCACAAATCCCCCATATGCCCACCAGATCGCCCTATTATTTCTGGTATTAACTCACTCATGTCCAATCTCTCCTTTTATGTTGATTCCTTTTTGCAACCATATGTCCCCATGCTCAGGTTCCATCTCAAAGACACCACTCAATTTTTACAACGCATCCAGGATATAGAATGGAAGGACACCTTTGCATTCTTTACATTGGGCATTCAATCATTATACATCAACATTCCACATGACTTGTGGGTAGAGACTATTGCCATCTGTTTGTCTAGAGATGAGAACCTGACACGGGGACAGAAATATTTTTGTTATCCTCCATATCATTAATTCTGTCACACAATTATTTTCTTTTCGATAACACTTATTTTTTACAAATCATGGGGATGGCCATGGGGACCAGATTTGCGCCGAGCTATGCCAACCTATACATGGGGAAGTTTGAGGATCTCCATGTGTGGGGCAGATTTGGCGCATCTCTCCTCTTCTATGGCTGTTACATTGATGATCTCATTATTTGGGATGGGGATTACACTTCTGTGGAACAATTTGTCACTTCTTTCAATTCCAATGCATTTAACCTCACCTTCACATTCACATATGATAAGAAATGTATTGGCTTCCTGGATGTGACCCTTGAGGCACTGGAGACCATGATACATACCTCTAATTTTATTAAACCAGTGAACACCCAGTCTTACCTTCATTTCCAAAGCTCTCATTACAAACCATGGAAACTGAATATACCGAAAGGACAGTTGATGCATCTCCGCAGAAACTGTTTCTTGGAGAGTGTATTTAGAGAACAAGCTGATGGGATGTTAAGGACCTTTAGACGCAGAGGCTATCCAGAGGGCATTCTTAATAGAGCCCTGATGGAAGTCCTTGAAATGAATAAATCAGATCTCTTGCAATCAAAACCTGTATCTCAAAGAAAAGACCAATATTCAGAACAGGATCTTGCATTTATCTGTAGATATACTTCTCACCATAAGAAGATTAGTGACATTATCAAGATAAATTATAAACTGTTGGGATATGATAATGTTTTGAAAGATTTCTTACCACACACACCTCGTATTATATATAAGAAGAATAAATCTTTGAAAAATATACTAGTCATCTCAAGATAGCAAGGTTATTGACTCCAACTTTGAGAACTCTATTCCTACACAATGGTTACCATCTTGACCACCAGGTTTTTACGGGTGCGGTAAAAACAGATGCACTATGTATACTCATATCCCTAGACGTACCATTAACATTAATTTGAGTCCTAAAATGTAATTATTCACTATTGGTAGCTTCATGAATTGTGATTCCATCTATGTTATTTACTTGCTGACCTGTGGGTACGGCCTAAGATATGTGGGACGCACCACCAGAGTCATTAAAAAGAGGTTTATGGAAAATTGCCGCAATATCACCAACAAATTCCTTAACCATAGTGTATCTAAACATTTTGCTGAAGCCCATCAGAGTAATACCAGTAGTTTATCCATTGTAGGATTAGAACACATTCAGAATACAGCATGTGGTGGTGATAGATACAGGACTCTATGTCGTCAGGAAGTCTACTGGATGTTTAAGTTAAACACCTTATATCCAGAGGGCCTGAACGAATCAGTAGAACTCAATAGTATTGTCTGAACTAGATTTGAGTATGTAGGTAGATAGGGTCCCCATCACCTTAATAACTCATCTATTAGTATTAGGGACGTCATTATTGCCATAAAGAGTTCTGTTTCCTGTATGTGATATACTTATAGACCCCAATACCCTGCCAGCTAGCTTCCACTACCTTTTACGACCAGAGTCATGGGGAATATTCTTCTCCTATATTCTTCACCTTATCATTATTCCCTTTCCCCCTCTATTTTGTTATATTTTAATTTATTTTACATCTTTCTTCTCTGATGAACAGGACCTTTATTGAGATCCATGGCTGAGGCTTGGAAAGATCTTTTTCTATTTGATTGATAGTTTTATTCTTCTTACTATGTCATTTAATTTACTGTTATTATTGAATATTGATTAAGTCACCGTGTATGCCCATTATGATATGATCTAATTTATGGGACTATATGTACTACCATCAGATAATCTCGTTATAGAGACAATTGCACAAACTGTTCCAATGTACTATGATCTCTATTGAGATCTGTTGTTTACCCCAATAATTGTGGGTTATATAGGTGAATTTCTGAATGATCATTATATGTATGGTTACCATGGGTTACTTCACATTGTGTCCTCTTTTCGATTGATAAAGTCATGACTCCGTTTATCTAAGGTCCTGGAATTTGTTATAGATGATTATATAGTATTATCGTTATTCATCTGTAGGTTAATACTATAATTTAAACTAATATGACTGTTAATGAGAAAATTACTATGGTGTTATATTACTGCGGAGCCACGTGATAATTTGTTTACATCACGTGACCCCAATATGAACTTTCTCCAGCCCTTGTACAGTGTGCCGCTCGTCTCCGTCGCAGGCCGTTCCAAGCTTCGGACACATGACTGGCTATAAGCCAGTAAGATCTTCCCTATGCCACGTGTCAAGTGATCAGGCTCGATTCACGTGACTGCGATGGGGGATTAATGAAAAACAGGTATTTAATTAGATCTTTAACCAGTCATTTTCATTTGTAAATAAAATGTTGTTTTATATTATGATTGCCTTCATAGATATTTTTAGCTCTGATGTTATTTTATGAAATGGCTTGGTTAATTACTTTTAGTTCTCTGAACACCTGCTCACAATATACCCATTAAAGCAGTATATATACCTGGGACATTCAGAGTAACCTATACACTTGCTCCTGATGAAGGTGTGAGTCACTTCCACATGGAAACGCACTGAGCCTGATACCACTCCATTGCATGTTGGATGCTGCATGTTGGATTCTCTAAAGGAGGATTAAGGAACTATCTGGATGTTTGCCATCAGATCCGGACCAGCCCTCATTTCTATCTAGAGACATCACTGGACTATCCCCTCACAGGAGGTTATTATTGCGAGGACATCTTGCTAAACTACAACCATGATTGGTAACATCTCCTTTGTACTATTGCTGGACATTATTCCGGGACATATCCATTACACTCATCCCTCCATTAGTGATATTCACATGAGTGAGACAATACAGTCATTGACTGCTGCTCACTAGTATCTTTTATTTG
Source organism: Taudactylus pleione (assembly GCA_031769625.1). Taxonomy (NCBI): domain Eukaryota; kingdom Metazoa; phylum Chordata; class Amphibia; order Anura; family Myobatrachidae; genus Taudactylus; species Taudactylus pleione. The sequence continues at coordinate 52,432,723 of JAUIMM010000015.1, forward strand.
CTATTATACGCTGTTTTAAGTAATCAATTGTGTGATTATGCCACTGCCCCTCTGACAGGGACTGGCACATGAATATTGTGTTCAAATACATCTTTATAAAATGTTTTTTAACCAAGACATGTGTAAATTATATTTGATATCATTTCAGTTCAGGGTAGATTTCTTGAACCCCACTTCACGAATCCATATGCCCCACAATAGCACTGTTATTCACTTTTTCCACATGCATACATCCTAACTGTTAAAGATTATTGCACTCCTTGTTATTTGTATTTAAGGAAATTCTATTTGTAATTAATCAAACCCCAAGTCTAAATTCACCCCTACCCTGACTTTTGCCTTCACAAAAATCCTCCATAGACTACTGCAGAAAAGTGGTCCTAACTGAGAGTGTCATAAAAGACTGACAGTTGGAACTTTAGATTACTCCCAAATCCTCATTTTTTTATTTCTTTGCCCTGAAATTTGGCATGCAGCACCGATCAGCAGTGTCTATGTCCATGCCAAATTTCAGCTTGGTACCTCCTATAGCTTTTGAGGTGTAGCTCCTTAAACACCATGAACCCCTTCTGGAATTCTCTATGGAGAATTAAATTTTTTTCGAGTCAGCCATAATATATAAAAACACAGGCAAAGTCCGGCACTCACTTTTAGGATGTAATGACTTCACCCCGTTGCCCTCATTGTAAATAAAGCCTTGCCATAAGTAATTACACGGAGAGATGCGGCACTCAGGGCTTTGAAGAAAACACTCAAGCGACTCCCAGCAGTGTCAGGACAAAATGTTGTTTTGACATTGAAACGTTGACACTGCTGCTAGTTTTTTGAGTGTTTTCCTCAAAGCCCTGATTGCCGCATCTCTCTGTGTGTGTATATATATGTGTATATATATATATATATATATATATATATATATATTAATTAATTAGGGGTGTGCACCAGCCACTTTTCGTGTTTTGTGTTTTGGTTTTGGATCTGGATCTTTCTTCGTGTTTTGGATCTGGATTGGTTTTGCCAAAACCACCCTTCCGTGTTTTGGGTTCTGGGTTTTGTGTTTTGGATCTGGATTTTTTCTTAAAAAATAAAAAAAAACGCTAAAATCACATAAAATGGGCCTTTTTTTGTTCCTACGCTATTAATAACCCAAATAACATTAATTTCCACTCATTTCCACTCTATTCTGAACACCTCACAATATTGTTGTTAGGCCAAAAGGTTGCACCGAGGTAGCTGGATGACTATGCTAAGCGACAAAAGTGGGCGGCACAAACACGTGGCCCATCTAGGAGTGGCACTGCAGTGGCAGACAGGAAGCCAATCAGCGTTATGGTGCCCATTTGCATGTAGCACGAACCCGGGAGATCCGTGCTACATGCATCTGTGTGATTGGCACAGAGCAATGACAGGTCCGTGAGACCCGTCTGTGCTGCTGTGGTAAAAAAAAAAAAAAAAAAACCTGTGTAAAAAAAGAGAAAAATGGCGTGCCCCCCCCCCCCCCAAAAAAGAGCAACCAGCCCCGGGCATTAGTAACCCAGTGCTGGGTGTGCTTAAATACAGGGGACAAACGACGTAGGGGTCCCCTGTACTTAAGCACAACCAGCACCGGGCTAGTCAGAACCAGCGCTGGTTGCCAAAATACGGGGGACAAACGACGTAGGGGTCCCCCGTATTCTGCGCAACCAGCTCTGGGCTCTGATCTGGTTCTGGAAATACAGGGGAAAAAAATTAGTAGGGTTCCCCTGTATGTTCCAGAACCAGCACTGGACTTTTTCTAGCGGGGGGCTGATGCCACAGCCAGGGGAGCCCTTTCACCGGGCCCCCCAGCCGCAGCATCAGCCCTGACCGCTAGTCAGCCCAGGACGGGGATCCCTGGAGAGCTGGGGACCCCCCCAATAAAGGGGTCACCCTCTCCAGGGCACCCCAGGCCCAGGCTGATAGCCCGGGGCTATCCCCGCCACCCCTGGTGGTGGTGGGTGGCGGGTTGATGGTGTGGTGTAAATAAAGAATATCAAACATTGTCTTTACAAGTAGAACTGCAAGTCCCAGCTAGCCTGCCCCGCATGCTGGTACTTGGAGAACCACAAGTACCAGCATGCAGGGCATTAAGGGCCCACTAGTACCTGTAGTTCACCTGTAAAAAAAATGTTTAAAAAAACACAGGACACACACACACCGTGACAGTATAAGTTTATTAAACATACATACACACACACACACACACACACACACACTGAGAGCCGTTACAGACGGCTCTGTCAGCCAATCAGCACTTTGCCCATTAAAGGCAAAGGCATTTTTTTTAAAATGGCCGCTCGAGGCAAAACCTCGAGATCCGACAGCAGATCTCGAGGTTTTGCCTCGGGAGAGGGATCCGGGGCAGACAGGGAGATCCGAGCTTGGGCTCGGATCACCCCGGATCCCCGAAGTTCGGGTGGGTTCAGTTCTCAGGGAACCGAACCCGCTCATCCCTAGTATATATGTTATATATATATATATATATATATATGTTATAATATAACATACGCACAACATAAGAATGGACCAGTCCTCATAGTACTCTTTTCGGTAGATGCCCGGTGCCTTCACAAGTAATTCACCACAATTGTACACAAAGGTGCAGCACTCGCAGCATAAATAAAACTCCAACCCAGAGATATAAGGCAACATTTCAGTGCATCTTTATTTCGCAGTCACCAGGAATAATAAACATAATACACTTACCATTCTTATATAGGACCTGATTCAGACCTGCTCGCTAAGCTGCGGCTGCTCGCACTGACCGATAGTCGCCCGTCTGCGCATGCGTATAATTCAGTGTGCGTGCGCAAGCCAGTCTCAGCGATGGGGAGTCGTGCGCTCGTAGTACACAGACTGGACACTACTTTGAGTGACAGAATGTGCCGTTTGTGGATGGTAACGGGGGAAGGTGCTTGTGAACGGGGGAGTGGATGTGCGAAAGCAGGCATGTCTGGACGATGGAACAGAGTTTAGTGGGTGTGCATAATTAGCAAAGTAGCGCCATTGAACACGCCAGTTGGTTGTTTTTAGCCTGAACTGCTCGCAGTGCTTGAGGGAGGGTAGAGTCAACCACAAGTGATGCGATCACTTCCGATGGTCCTCAATGTACCAATGTTTTAAGACACTTGCTGGAGATGACGTGCACTAGTGAGCGTGTAAAGACACGCTAATGGGCGTCTACACTGACAAAGTGATCGCTTGCCAAGACATAGTGGGAGTGCTTATGCCTTGCCGAGCAAGCGGCTGCCTTGAAGTCACTTTGCAAAATGTAAATACGCTGGGAGCAAGCGGCCGCAGTTAGCGAGCGGGTCTGAATGAGCTCCTTAGACTTTACCTAGTGATTTCCAGCATCCAATTGTGGGGACTGCACTCCCGGCCAAGGATGTGGACCCATGAAGTCATCAAGTCCAGACATGCCTGTGTGTGATCACCCCTCACCACACTGAGGGGGTCATTCAGACCCGCTCGCGAGCAGCAGGACGCTCACAAGCGGGTCGATGTTCCCCACTGTGCATGCGCACGACGGAGGGAGCTCCGTCGTGCGCATGCGCGAGACCCGGGGAGCGACGGGCTTTCCATCGCTCCGGGTCTTGCACCAAAGGGGGCGTGCTGTCAATGTTGATTGACAGCACGCCCCCTTTGGTGGGCGTGCCTGCCAGACGGAGGCGTTCCCATGGGAACACCTACCATCTGAAGCCGGCCCCACTGACATCACTAGTGATGTCAGTGGGAGTGATTTTGGCTCTGATAGAGCCAAAATCACTCCAGGGCTTGTGGCAGGGAGACCCTACCGTAGGGTCTCCGTCGCAAGTCTCATGGTCGCGATGGTCAAGACCATCGCAACCATCTTTTTGGCTGCTCGCATATGCTGTGGGTGGTCACCCACAGCTATACGAGCGGCCAGGAGGCCGCTCCATTTTCATGGAGGAGGGCCCTGATTCAAAGCGAGCGCTCTGGTCAGAGCGTCCGGCTCTGAATCAGGCCCTGAGTGAGGTTATACAAAAATAACAACATAGGTATGTCTGTTTATTATTCCCGGTCACAGTGTAAAGTAAAGATGCACTGAAACTCTGACTTATATCCCTGTGTTGGACTTTTACTTATGCCATGAGTGCCACACCTTTGTGTACAATTATATATATATGTAATATATATATATATATATATATATATATATATATGCAAATGAAGCTGCACTCTAGACTAGAATACACAATGGAAAAATGGTCCAAATGCATATACCAATTTGGTAGCAGCACTCATTGTACTATATTTAATATATATATATATATATATACTGTGTGTGTGTATATATATATATATATATATATATATATATATATATGCAATAGTGCTAATACCAGCCCCTTGCTGTTCCGTTCAAGTCCTTCTAGTATCAAGTAGCTGGTGGAGTCAAGCCAGTGCCTAAAGGGGCAAGAGAGGATCTGGAACTTGGAAGACTGAGGAGCGGCACTGACCCCAGCAGGGAGGAGTTGGCGCAAAGGGGACACCCTCTGTGCCCACCAAGGGCGGCAGGGCAGGTAAGGTTCCAGTGGGACACCTTTTCTATCTATATACATATATATAATTTGTTTTTCGTCACAGTTCGTTTTTCATACAAAAGCCTGGGCAGCTTGCTTTGTTTGTCTCCCAGCCTGAATATTGCCAGCCAGCCCACCAGCCCCTGCCTCCCAAACCCTTCCCTCCCAGCAGTGGTGGATGCAGGACCACTTGCTGCCATGTGGGAAGCGACAGCTGGGGAATTTGACCTTTTGGACAGCCTGTCCTGTCTGTGTTCCATATTCTAAGTGTATGCCTGTCCTGTTGGTGTTCTATATCCTATGTCTGCCTGTCCAGTCTGTGGTCCATATCCTATGTGTCTGCCTGTCCTGTCTGTGTTCCATATCCTAAGTGTCTGCCTGTCCTGTCTGTGTTCCATATCCTAAGTGTCTGCCTGTCCTGTCTGTGTTCCATATCCTAAGTGTCTGCCTGTCCTGTCTGTGTTCCATATCCTAAGTGTCTGCCTGTCCTGTCTGTGTTCCATATCCTAAGTGTCTGCCTGTCCGTTGGCCATATCCTATATCTGGCTGCCCTGTCTGTGTTCAACATCCTGTGTCTGCCTGTCCTGTCTGTGGGCCTGATTCAGACCCACTCACGAGTGCACAGCTTTTGCAAGTGGGTCGATGGTTGACCAGTGCGCATGCGCAAGCCCCGGAGCGAGTGAGAACTTCTCTCGCTCCGGGGCTCGCTACAAAACGGGGCGGCTGTCGATGTTGATTGACAGCTCACCGCATTTTGTAGGTGGGGAGGGGGTGTGGCTGGACAAACGGAGGCGTTCCAGAAGGAACGCCGGCCATTTGTGGGCGGCCCTACTGACATAATTCGTGATGTCAGTAGTGAACTTCCTGCTCTATTAGGTCTCGTTGCAAGCCCGATGGTCGTGATAATTGCGACCATCGCCAGGCTGCTCGCAAAAGCTGTGGGTAGTCACCCACAGGTATGCAAGTGGCCTGGAGGCGGATTTAAAAAAAAAAAAAAAAAAATCCGCCCTGATTCAGCGAGTGCCTCTGAATCAGGCCCTGTGTTCCATATCCTATGTGTCTGTGGTCCATGTATTGTGTCTGCCTGTCCTGTCTGTATTCTATACCGTGTCTGTGCAAACTACATTCCTCGTGTCCCTGGCTCATGCAGTTGGTACTTAGAGTACCCTTTAAGGGGACAATAAAATGTTTTCTGAGGCGGGTTGGCAGTTTTCAGTGGGCCCCTAACATTTCATTTCTTTGGTGGGCCCTTCATGTCCCAGTCCGACACTGTCTAAGGCAATGAAAAGAAGAGAGAGAGAAAAGTACTCCTCTATGCAGGGGTACACCTCATATAATCATTCATAAAATATAACCTTTCATTAATCCATTTCATAAAATCAAAGAAACAGCATAAAAAACACATGTGAGCTTAAACAATTCATTAATGTATATCCTTTTTGGATTAAAGGAAAAAGATAGTGTTATATAGCATAATTCTTACACAATGGCGATGATGCCAAGAATGATGGAATTCATGTATATGCACAATGTGCTAATAGCAGACCATACTAATTTCCCTGGTGAGTTCATTAGCATATGTCCTCATAGATGTGAGGAAAGATACCATATATATCACAGTTGATACAAACTAGAATAAATACATAGAACAAAAAAATGCTGAAAATACTGAAATTCATATATGTGCTAATTGGTGATCATATTTACCTCCTAGATAAATATCGGTGAACATATAAGTGAGAATAAGCAGATACAGTGAATAACACACAGATTAAAATTGCACCTTGAACCACACTATTGCTCGCTGGCAAAAAGGGGCCGGATATTTAAATTAAGCGCTCGCACTGCGTCGCGTAAGGACGCCAACTGTGTGTTAGCGAGCTACGGAAAATTGTGCTCGCAAGTGTCTGAAGACACCCCCTTGCCACTCGCAACACCCGTCATCTCCGGGAAATGTATGATTAATCGGGACCATCGTGAGCCATCGGAGCTGCTCGCAGCCCTTGAGTTTGCCTTTCCCCGCCGCAAGCACTGCGATCAGTGCTGGCTGAAATACATGCAAGTGACGTGTACAATGATGCTACTTTGCTAATTATGCACACCCTTTAAACGCCATTTTGGCGGCCTGACACGCCTGCGTTCGCAATACCACTCCACCGTTCACATGCACCTTCCCCTGTTTCCACCCACAAACGGCACTATCGGTCACTCAAAGCAGCGACCTGATAGTGGTTTACGAGCTACCAAAAGCAGATCGCAACAAATGGCTTGCGCACGCGCACTGCGAATTCTACGCATGTGCAGATGGGCGAAAATCGCTCAGAGCGAGCGATCACGCCTTAGTAAGTGGGTCTGAGTCAGGTCCTATATGTATCATCATTCCCCTCATATCATATCACCCTCCATTACTCACAGCCCAGCAGTAGCCTATCTTCAGTTTGCCTATTGGTGTTTTTGCACTATCCATGCCTCCAGCAGACCGGATATATGTTATTGGGGACTACTAAAATTGCAAAAGCTCTGCCAGCATTGCTAAAGGAACCCCACAATTTTGGAAACTGGATCTGGTAACTATTACTCTATGTTGGTTACAGTTCTCTATCTAGCACCAGGAGATTGCTCCCTGGACTTACTTATGAACTAAGGGCCCGATTCAGACCACTCGCTTGGCTGAGTTCACACGTAGCCTGCCAATGTTTGCAATGTGTGTATGCAACGCAGTGCGCATGCGCGAACCAGTCCATGTGACGCGATCGCCCCTTGCACAAAGATGCCTCACTAGATTAAGTGACAGGACAAACCGTTTGTTGGTGGTAACAGGGCTTGGTCGATGGAAACGGGGGAGTGGTGATGCGAACGCAGATGCGTACCTGAGCGTCTTAACGCTGTTTCAGAGGTGTGCATCATTAAGACGGAGCGTCACAGTACACGTAACATGGTTGAATTACACACTGAAGCACTCGCAGTGCTTGCGGTAGGGAATGGTCAGCCACAAGTGCTGCGTATGGATCCGATGTTACTCGATGTTACCGATGGTTGCATACACTGCCTGGAGATGATGTGTATTACTAAGGGAAAGTGGGCCTCTTAACACAGGCTGGTGGGTGTCTATATACACACCGCGATCGCATGCCAAGACATAGTGGGCGTGCTAATGCCTTGTCGTGCGATCGCGGGATTTACTTTGGTAGCTAACGGCTGCGTGCAAACGCATCTAGCGAGTGGGTCTGAATCGGGCCATGAGGCTCTAACAAGCCACACTACTTGGGACTGAATACTCATATTATGTGGATTGCACGATACCTTATTTTTATTAGTATTGTGCCATATATTTTTTTATTTATATACATATATAAATACTGTGATTTTGTGCATATGAAGTTATGAGATTCAATTTTGCATTTTTACTGTGATTTATGGGCCTGATTCAGAGGAGCTCGCTGTTTGCGAGCGCTCGATCTGAATCAGGGCGTTTTTTGTTTGTTTCGGCCTGCAGGCCACTCGCAAAGCTGTGGGTGACCACTCACAGCTAGTGCGAGCGGCCTGGCGATGGTCGTGATTATCACAACCATCTGGCTTGCGTCGAGACCCTGCAGGAGGGTCTCGGGTCCCGCAAGCCCGAGTGGACTTCCTGCTCTAATAGAGAAGGAAGTCAACTACTGACATCACGAGTAATGTCATTAGGGCCGCCCACAAACGGCAGGCGTTCCTAAGGGAACGCCTGCATTTGTGCAGCCACCTCCCTCCCCGCCTGCAAAACGGGGCGAGCTGTCAATCAACATTGACAGCCGCACCGTCTTGTAGTGAGCCCCGGAGCGACGGAGCTGCCGTCGATCGCTGAGGCTCGCGCATGCGCATGCCGGAGGCGGCTCATGCGCAGTGGGGGAACATCGACTCACTTGCGGGTCTGAATCAGGCCCTATGCGTACAGTTGCCCTTGTAGAGTGCTGTTCTTATCTATTTCTGTGGATTAAAAGTTATACCCACAATTATTGATACATGTACCGTGATTCAATCTGAGACACTAAGGAGTAAATTTTAGGTGAGAGTGTTTAGAAATGGAGCAGGCTTGCCTACCCTCCCGATTTGGTTGGGAGCCTCCTGAATATCGGGTGCAGTTCCAGACCCCCCGGAAAGGGAGGCAAGCCTCCCGGCTGCCGCCTGCCCCCCCGACTACTACAAGAAACCCCCGCAGCAGGGGGCCCGATGACGTGATTCGCACTGAATCGCGTCATCGTGGCTTTGCCCCCTGCTTCACAATGCCAATATTTTCGGAATTTTGAAGAGGGGGCGGAGCCACGATGTTGCAATCATGTGGCCCCGCCCCCAAAACCGAGTAATTGCCTGGTCACGCCTCCCGCTGTACGCAGACATTTAGCTCTCTCCCGGAAGGAGGGAGCTGAATGTCGGCAAGTATGAAGTGGAGATTTTGCCCATGGCAACCAATCAGATTCTACTTAACATTTAACTAGCACCTTCTAGAAGATAATAGCTGGAATCTGATTGGTTGCTATGGGCAACATCTCCACTTCTAAAAATTCACACTTTAATAAATTTTCCCCTAAACCTCAATAGACTGGTGGAGGATTATTTTAATGAAAATTAAAAAATTAGCATGTCACACAGGGCCTGATTCAGCGCTCGCAAGCAGGTTGATGGTCCCCCACTGCACATGCATGAGAACCGGCCAGCGACGCTACGGGTCTCACACCAAAGCGGGGCAGCTGTCAATTGTGATTGACAGCTTGCCCCGTTTTGGAGGCGGGCAGGGGGGGTGGCTGGCCAAATGGAGGCATTCCCGAAGGAACGCTTGCCGTTTGGGGGCGGCCCCACTGACATCATGAGTGATGTCAGTGGTGAGCTTCCGGCTCTATTAGAGCCGAAAGCTCACTGGGGCTTGTGGAAATGAGACCCTACCACAAGGGTCTCAAAAAATGATGATTCCCCCTCACGCTGCAACGAAGCTGCTACTGTTTCAAATAGGTGTTATCAATACCTATAGTAGTCACAATAAAATACAAGCAAAAAAATAGAAATGAGCGCTTCAATAATGGATTGATATGTATACTTATGGTTGATATAGTCCGTAATTCTTCTTAGTTCTTTAGTTTTTTCTCAGATGTTTTCAAATGGATTTTTTTCTCCATGTATAAAAAGAATAATAAAGAACAAGAAGAGCTAATAGTGTAGTATTTCTATGATCTTAAAAGTCCATATATAAAGTCACAAACATATTCCCTTCCACATATAGAAAAATGGGGTTTAGTGTTGATCTATTGATAGAAGGTCACCCACAAGTGCAATTTCAAACTGGGACGCTCACAATCAAGCTTACATCCACTGGTGTTTGCTATACATATAAAGGTTCTGCATTTGGTCACATCGTCACATCCTGCACAGGAATGTGCAGGATGTGACGTGTGGCTCTCAGTGCAAACTTGAAAAGGGCTGGACACGAAGTTCCAACTCCTATCCAAATGCAGATGATCCCTGTAGGACTGATGAAAAGGGATATACTGGCAAGTGCAGACACAGGCTCGGGGAAAACGGCTGCTTTCCTTCTCCCAGCTGTTATCAGGTGTATGGAACAGTGGTATTTTCATCAGGAATGTGCATGTTGCCCATATATGTAAAAAAATACTAAGAAGATTTTATTTTTGGATATACCAATAAAACAATGGGCCTGATTCAGAGCAGTTCGCTATTTGCGGTCGTTCGTTCAAAAACAAGGGGTGGCTATTCAAATGATCCGTTCGCAAATTGCAGTCTGTTCACACCTCTAAGTCTGAACGAGCGAGCAAAACATACGCTCGTTTATTTGTTAAAAACGCCCCCTGGCCGCTCGCACCATACGTCATGTCCGCTATTTATTAGATTAATCGAGTACATCGACCAGCGTATGAACTGCTCGCTATTCTTGTGGTTGGTTTTTGCTACCACAATTTTGCGAACAGTTCTGGCTTAAAAAAAACCCAGTGACGTGGTCAATGACGCTGCTGTTTTAAATATGCACACCCATAAAACGCCCGTTTTGACCTTTAAGCACGCCTGCGTTCTGATTTCCACTCCCCGTTTTCAAGCACCTTCCCCTGTTACCACCCACATACGCCTCATCCTGTCACTCAAATTATCAGGCATTCGCTATTTTGCGAGCACATGAATTTCGGCCGCACTGACTGGTTCGCGCATGCGTATAACGATCCGTACGCATGCGCAGATGTGCGAACATCGCTCGGAACGAGCGTACTGCCGCTAGCGAGTGGCTCTGAATGAGGGCCAATATTTTTTATAAGAAACTGCCATTATTGTTTCTGGATTGGAAAGTGTCTCCTTGATAAAAGAAACCATTATATGAGGACCCACTACAGTATACGTGTAAGCATACGTGTAAGCACGTCTTATTGTTTGAATTTATACACGGTGTAATAACGCTACTGATACACAAGGGAAAGAAGTATAAAGAAACCTTTATATGTATAGCAAACACCAGTGGATGTAAGCTTGATTGTGAGCGTCCCAGTTTGAAATTGCACTTGTGGGTGACCACCTATCAATAGATCAACACTAAACCCCATTTTTCTATATGTGGAAGGGAATATGTTTGTTACACAAGGGTCTCGCTGCAAGCCCAGATGGTCGCAATGGTCATGACCATCGCAACCATCACCTGGCTGCTCGCTAAAGCTGTGGGTGGTCACCCACAGCTATGCGAGCGGCCAGGAGGCCGTCTTTAAAAAAAACAGGAACGTTCTGATTCAGAGCGAGCGCTCTTAAAGAGCATCCGGCTCTGAATCAGGCCCACAGTCCTTTTGATTACTGGGAGAAAAAAAGGCAATTTGGAGCCCCTTGTACAAGCTAGCTTTGGTGTACTTAAGCTGTAGGAGGCTACTTCTTCTTAATGTGGAAAAACTCATGTTCAGAAAAATTAAATACAAATTCTATGAGGAAGACCCTTGCTGCCAAATGCAACACAGTACAGAGACTTCCGTAATGGTGGAGTCAAGTGGGGATTAGCTAATACTGTGCAATAGTGTACATCATGATTTTTTATTTTTAAAGTTAAACATTGATTTTGTTTAAAGTACCAATAAATCTAAAGGTTTAATTTTATTGATCATTTACATTTTTAATCCCCTTAATGGATAGGTGTGGGCCACCAATGCATTTCTATGCCCAGGGCTTACAATGCTGTTAAAACAGCACTGGCTGCCGCGGCCGACCACCTGACATTTCCACTGTTCCTTCACAGGGGAGGAATGCAGATATTGTGGTCATACACTGTGAAATATCTGTCAATGTCTGGCCACGATATCTGATTTCAGCTGTTGGTCTGACATATTTTATCTCACAGTGTACAATATGCCCAGCTCAAGTCTTGCAGCATGTGCGACAGATGCGATTGTGTTGGGATATGACAGTGGATTTACTCACCAGACAGACAGACCAATGATCTAACAGTGTATGGCATTGTCACATAATTGATCTGTCTGATGGTGAATTTGATCTCACAGTGTATGGCCAGAAAAGTAACTTTAATAATTCAGCTGGTCAGCCAGTCACATTATAAGCATACTTACTAATAGTGTAGCGCCACCTTATTTCTAATATAGCTCTGTAAATTAAATGTTATAGTAAAAATGTGATGTTTAATATCCAGTATGACGCTATTGGTACACTTCAATAAAAACAATTTACTCTACATATGTAAGTAGTGTGGGTGCAAGGTGTCTGACTCCCTGGGCCAGTGGTTCTCAACTCCAGTCCTCCAGTACCCCAAACTGGCCTGTGCATAATTAAAGAAATATGGAATAGATGACCTGTTAAGGGTACTTGATTATTTGAGATGAGAACCACTGCCCAGGCAAAGCTTCTGTCTTGTCCCCCCTTATCTTATTTCCACCTTCACATCTGTCACCCCTGCAGATAATGTGTCTCTTTATTAACCAAATTCATGATATTGCAGCTACCTGTAGTTACATGTTTGCCATACACATGGATTGTGGTTTGTTTAGAAGAAAACTATATATGTCCCGTCTCTCTCGCAGTGCAAGCCACTGGTGCGCTCCCAGGCTTCCACTGTGCATGCATTGAAGAGATGAACAGTACTTTTGAAATTATTATATACTGTAGATGTACACTGATTCACAATCCCTGTCCTATACACACTATGGCTCGTATTCAATTAGAGGCGAAAAGTCGGAAAAGTTTTGCCTGTCCGATTTCCCGCATCCTTCGCCTGTTTCAGAGGCAAAAGCTTTACGCACGCATCCCTGCTTTTCGCCGTATTCAATTCCTAAACAGGCAAAAACGGAAAGTGGCGAATGCGGAACAGGTGGAAAGTACAGTCAGAAGTGGGGAAATCAGTCTGTACTCCCAAAAAAGATGCACTAACATAGGGAATCAATGTAGATGTGTACTAATAGCCCTAATAATAGTGTTTGGGGTACTTAAAATGTTTAAATTGCTTCTTATTAGCGTCTTTGCATAAGTGGTGAAGAATGGCATAAAGCTGTATTTTTTGGTGAAAATAAGTACTCCAGTCAAATTTGGGGTACTTAAAAATGGGTGCTAGCATATTTTTATGTCTCTAAAGTGAACTTTTAAAAAAAGTCAAAAACGCACCTGCGGCATGCACCTGCAATCCTAAAAACACCTGACCCATCCTTGCAGACCCCCAAGAAGTCTATTTCACTAGTTTTTATGCTTGTCCCCCCACTTTTTACTTTTTGCCCCAAAAATGAAAGTACTTTTTTGGGGTGTTCTTAGGTTTTTTATTTTTTTTTGCCAATTTGTCCTTTGGGGGGGCTGTCCCAAGAGTCCTGGGACATTTACCCACATTTGCACCCCAAAATAAAGATTTTGCACTTCTTTTCACCTGCTATTCATTGGAGAAACTTCTACACCTATTACATTGCATTAAGTTTCCGCTTAGGCGAATTCCGTCCAGAATTGGAATTTGGAGATAAGTCCCGAACAGGCAAAAAGCAGCAATAGGCGAAACTTATCGCGATTACGGCTTTTCGCATGTAATTGAATCCAGCCCTTAGTTGGAGCTGCACTACGTATTCACTGTTAAAATATAGGGGTCTATTTACTAAGCTTTGGATAGAGATAAAGTGAACGGAGATAAAGTACCAGCCAATCAGCTCCTAACTGCCAGGTCACAGGCTGTGTTTGAAAACTGACAGTTAGTAGCTGGTTGGTTGGTACTTTATCTCCTTCCACCCACCCCCAACATATTAAACTCCCTCCCTGCCAACCACTTACAGGTTCCCTTCCCAGCACTGGTCCCTGCACAATCTCTCCACTACATTCATCTCGGTCACCCAAATTAATCTCACCTTCTTGTTACAGCAACCCTAATAATCTCATTCACATCTCTCCCTCAAACACTGTCCCTCTATCCTGTGCCCTCTGGAATGCCAGATCAGTATGTAAGAAACTCATTCCCACCCATGACCTTTTCATCTCAAAATACTTGCATCTCCTAGCCATTACTGAAACCTGGATTTCACCCTCTGACACCACTTCCCCTGCTGCTCTCTAGTCTGGGGGCCTCATCTTCTCTCACACCCCTCGGCCTGGGGGTCGCCATGGTGGTGGTGTAGGGGTCCTTCTATTTCTACCAAAGGCTTAGTAAATAGACCCATAGTATTTCATGGTCATACATTTTAATGTACCATCTGTACACAGCAACATCTGTTTGTTTTGTTACAAAGTATTTATAATGTTCACATTACATAAATACCCAAACTGTGTTTACATTGGTTTATTTATAAATAGCTACTTTGTCAGCAGAACTTTACATAATAAGTACTGTACGTATAATAAACAGCCAGGTGGAAAAATGCTAAACAAACAAAACTTAGGGGAAAATATCATCACCGAGAAGAGTACAACCTACTGTAGCTATAAATATATTAGACAAATAAAAGTAGTATCAACTTATCAAGTCAGTGCAGTTATACTGTAAGTAAAGTTAGTTCTAGGTCTGCATGGCTCTGTGTGACCTTAATATAATGGAGTTAGCGGTTAGTGGTCCTCCACTGAAATCACCATAACGTTTTTGTGACTATTGAGCAGTATTTTTAGTAAAAATGTTAAGTTCCGTATCTTAAATTATATATTAGATGTTATCTTGAGATGTAACCGTCCAACAATAATCTAGTGTTTACATGAATGGAGTGCCACCTTCAACTTCAATTCATCTGGGCATAAAAAAAACACAAAGAAGGGGAAACAAAGGAAGCTGCTTAGTAGGTGCACTTAGGAACATATAATAGTAAGTTCCTTCCACCCACCCGGGATTGCCTTGGAAGTCTACCTGCTGAGGACTCGCGGAGGTGAGTGCCACAAACGGAAAGTCCTCTGGCTAGTCACCCACCGTCCATACTGCAGGTCACCCTCTGCCTTTCCCTGTCACGCTCTACTAGGCACCCTCTGCCCATGAAATCACTGTCTGCCCATCACCCTATTACCCTGCTCATCACCCTGTGATCCTGTTTGTATTGTTTGGTGTACAACTGTGTGCCATATTATGAATTCAGCATGGGACCTAGAAGGGAGGGGGCCCAAAAAATATTATTGCACCAGGGCCCACAACTCGCAAGTTCCACCACTGGGTGGAAAAGCATGCTGCTTTTTGTGGCAACCCTCACCATTAAAACACAAGCCCTATGCTGACCTATTTTGGGTTAATTTTAACTTAACAAGGGAGCCTTACATGGAAAACTTCTGAATCAATAAAATGAAAACAATACGCTTGTTATTTTTACTTTTCCCATCACTTTTCTGATCAATCACAATGGTCACTTTCATTCCTATCCCTGAGTAAACTGTCATTATCATCAGGCCGCCAGGAGAATTTGTGTCGTTTGTTACATAGGATGCCAGCAAGGAATGAAGACAGAAGATTTGTTAGTATTAAATCGGTGAACAAGGTGTTTGGGGTGGGGGAGTCTTTTTAAAAATAAAGTATGTGTACATTCATATGTGTGCTGTCATTATTATATTATTTATTTTATAGGTACATTACAGGTGCCAGACAACTCTATTTGCCATGGCATGCTGGTACTTGTGGTTCTCTAGGGTCTGGCATTCCCTGGCAGCCTTTCAAATTGAACATTACAGGGCTTGCTGGGACCTGTAGTACACCACCATTTATTAACCCCACATCTACCAGACTGGGTTGTGTGAAATAGCCCTAGTGCTATTGGCACTAGGGCTGATTATACCCAGGGGGTGGGCTGCACTTTATTTGTGAACCTGATGCCTGAAGCCTGACCTGGTGCCACCTGTCCTTGGTCTGGTTGAAACCATGGTGGGAAGACCTCCGCACTATGGGTCTTCCCTGTATGTTTCAACCAAACCTGGCTGCTAAAACCTAGTGCTGGCTAGTGGAAAATCAGGGGAACCCCACTCTCTTTGTCTTAAAGGGCCTAGGTCTGGTTATCAACTTGGGGGAAAGCTCACACTTTTTTTTTTAATGCAACTTTTCACATTTTTTAAATATAAAAACCTGCATAGATCCTAAAGATCTGTGCAGTGCTTTAGACAAACCCACCTGCCAGAGGCAGTACATTCATTTGTGTTCTGGGTTGTGGCGTTTTTAGTAAGTCTGGGGTTTTTTATTCAAATAAGGAGAAAAGTATTCTTCTTAGGGATATTTTTACCAAAGTGAGAGTTTTTAGAAGTGGAGATTTTGTCCATAGCAACCAATCAGATTCTAGTTATTATCTTATATAAGGTACTAGATAAGAAGAATCTGATTGGTTGCTATGGTCAACATGTCCACTTCTAAAAACCTAAATATACCCCTTAGTTTCCTAGCGGTTTTGAATTTAAAAACCCTCCAGGATTTTAAACACACTGCTCAGTGAATTTAATCCTGGGAGAGTGAACCCACTGAGTCTCTAGTGATTTGGGGGTTAGGGGGAGGGTATTGGGGTTAGGGGGTGGTTAGGATCTAGGGGGAGGGCTAAGATTAGGCTGCAGGGGAAGGGTTAGGGCTAGGCTGCGGGGGGGAAGCTTAGGTTTAGCCTTTGGGGGTGGAGGATTAGGTTAAAAAAATAGAAACTAGACAGCGCTACCAGATAGTTAATTTAATAATGACAATAAAATAAAATATATTTTAAATACAAAAATAAAAAACAATACATATAAAAAATCAACAGTCGGCCGGTGTTGAAAAAAATAAATATATTAAAAAGTCCCAAGACAACAAATAAATGAAGCTCAATATCAATATTGCAATTTCAGCATAGGGTATAAAAATTAATCAGTGTCCTTTGCCTCTGAAGATAATTTTGTTCCTTCCGTTCCTTAGATATATGACAAGTAGATCTCCAACAGCAATATTTATAATGCTATGCAATGTCAGTTAAGCAGAGAACAGAGAGGAATCTTTAGGCTTGGTTTAGAAATTGCTTATATATATGGTGAAATAAGCAAGCAGTCAAGTCAGGCAAAAAGACAGCAGTTTTAAATGCATGCAAACAGGATTCCAGCGGTAAGATAAGCAACTCAGATTGTCAGCTGAAGGCAAGTGCAGTCATAAGCTCGTCAGTTGTTAGTTTGTGTCCGCATGGTTAGTTGAAAAGATATTGAGTCACATGCAGTAAATACCTTGATCCACCACAGTGGACATATGAGCGCTGACAAAAAAACTGCTCCGCTGTAGTTTTTAAAGCCTGTACTTACAATGCTCCCGGGAGAATATTAAATAGATCAATAGATCAATACTGGCCAGTTAATTCAATTGTTGTGCAGGATTAGCTTAAGGCTGCGGGGTGGGAGGGTTAGGTTTAGGGGTAGGGTTAGGGTACTTACCGGCTGGTGTTGGTACTTTAACTCAGTCGGGATGCCGGTTTTGGTATTTTCAGCACCGGGACCCTCAGCACCGCCATTATGTACTGAATCCATATTTTGCCCAATTGTATACATTGGAAGATTTTTGTTGTTTAAACTCCTAAAACTAAATTAAAATATAGCATTCTTTGTGTTACTATTGCAATGCAGAAGATCATTTGTATTGGTTTATTTAAAACAGTTGTAAACATAATGGTTGATATGACTATAAAAATAAATGTACAGTACAGTCTGAGAAGTCTATATTTTGGGATTTTGTGAGAGAAATACAGAATATTGTTGATGTGTTTGATGTTTTACTCTCAGGATAACTTATTTTATGCTCATCGTGCTTGTAAGGTTATACTTGTCTTTTGTTCAATATTAAATATTTCTATATTTTAGGTCAATGCTGCTTTTGATGTTTTATGCTTACGTTATACTTTTATGGAGCTCTCCTTTTTCTCCCTCTGGATCAATAAAAGATCATCATAAATAATGAATGATTCTCCGGGGGAATAATTCCAACACAAGGTTGGATCTGTAGACATCAACATTTTTTGTCACCTTTTATATTTTTTCATTATTCTTTTTATCAAATGTTAATACAATATTTATGAGACAACATTTTAGAAGGGAATAGGATTTAGAATCAAGAAGTTGTGTGGATGGAGGTAAGGGAACCCTAAATAGTAAAGTAAAACTTGCAACATACGTACAGTCAATAGTAAAACAAAGTACAGTAGCAATGTAAATATTGCAATTCATAAGCAGAGCGTATGTACTGTCTGTAGCCCATAAACTGCCCAGGTGGAAACATTCTTACATGGGAATATTATATAGAAAAAGTGGGGGAAGAGGTGAGGGGTTTATTAAAGACAATAGGGTATGGAACCCAGATAGTATTCCACTTTACAGTAATATCATGAAGAATGCTTGCCAAACTATTTATCCATTGCATGACCATAGAGTGCAATGGCGGGCGCGGGTGATGGGGAGGCGTGGCCAAATGCTGGGGGAATGGTTACAGTCTGTCAAACAAAATTTCTAAGTAAACAACCATGTGTGCTGCCGCACAGTGGGGTTACGCACCAAGAAGGGACGCTTTCTCCCCCCTGCACACCTGCACAGCTGGCCTGAGCCCCAATGGGCCCTTTAGACAAGCCCTGGCTCAGGTACATAGTACCCCGCACCTCTTGATGCCCTTGATCCATTGTGTACAGTACTTCATATCTTGCTCTGTACTATGGCAACATTCCTGTGTCATATTTAGCTAAATGCAAACACTTAGGGGTATATTTACTAACAATCCTGTCTGTCCGAGATTAAACACTCTTGGCATTGCAGAGGCATGAGTGAGTTTTTCTCAAACTAACAAATTGTGTTTGACTAAAGCGTTTTTTCAGATGGTTTATGGAATCGTGTTTGATCATGTGGGAATTCAGTCGTATTTGGACTGAAATGAAGACGTGCCTGTGAACTGTGTTCAGCAGAAGCACTGCACAGATCAGTGAGATCTGTACAGGCTTCTGTATGTGTTGTGTAAATAAAGAGTTAAACAATAAAAAAAAAATGACATGGGCGCCCCACCCACCCAAAAGCATAACCAACCCTGGACATCTGAGCCCGATATGGTACAGAAACTGGTCAGCTCAGGACTGGCAATCTTCGGAGAGTGGTTATCCCCCAAAAATGTAGTCCCACCTCACGAGAATCAAAATGCCCAAGGCTCTTCCCTGCACTCCTAGTAGTGGTGGGTGTAGGAGTAATGGGTTAAATATATACTAATATTGTTCTTCAAAGTGTGTCTACAGGTCCCTGCAAGTCTGCCATGCGGCACTTGTAGAACCACAAGTGCCTAGCAGGCAGCTGGCACATGTACTCACACTGTGAAGAAATTATTTAAAAAAAGACATGACACACACACCGCATGTTTAATACTTGATTACACATTCACTCACTGACTCACCCAAACTCACACTACATACTCCCTGGTGCTGGTCTGTCCTCTTGACAATTTAGTAAGGATACTGAATTTAAACCTCTATACACTCCTGCCTATACCTTCTAAAAACCTGCCTATACCTTCTAAAATTGACGCTATTTGCGTACGCAGTCATACAGTGAAATAAAAGCCTTCAGACCTTGAACATGTGTTTCCAAAGCACAAAGTATTATTCAAGCAAAGTACAGATAGTTACACGCTGTGATCTAAGTACAATTTAGCGCAAAGAAATTATACAGACCCAAGGTACAGTTATACATACGCACGCACTCTGGGACCAGATTCCGGCATCAACAAGAAACCTCCATCAACAGCATCAGCATGAAGACTGAAGACTGGGGTCAGGACACACACATATATACCCTTACAGAAATAGACTATACAATAGAGAGGTTTGTTGCAATCCCATTGGTTCTCCATCACGGTGCTTCTGTTACAGGACATTTAACAGGTCGATTCAAATGGACACAGACCAGCCTACGACAGCCTTTTGTCTCCGTTTTCCCGCCTTATGCAAACCTAAGCTGTTAATTTTGCAAAGTACATTTTGGTGTTTTAAGTCTCTACGGTCCATAAGTTGAGAATGCATGTTGCGATCTTCACACCGATGATACCGGAAAGCTGTTGGGAAAGTGCAGATCAGTACAACACCAAACATGGTTTACTTATCATGTATTAAACCTAAGATACCAAATAGCCTTTATTTCACAGCGTTAGTACTAAATGGATAAAACTTGATTCTTATACCTTGAAACTATGGAACCTTTTACGTGAATGTGCAGTGTGTAAGTGTTAGGGGTTTGGGAAAAGACGCTAGTTAACTTGGGGCAGATGCGTACGCATGAAGCTAATAAACAGCGTTCGCATGCAGGATATTGTGCATTCGCTAATGTGCGACATGTTAACAGCGCAACTGTGTGTATTAATGTGTGTATGGGGTATGGTAAAATATGCGATTGCATGATGCTAATTATAGCATTGCCATATGTACTTAAGTGTGAGTTTAGCTAAAATGGCGCTGAGCGGTCATACGCAAAATAGCGCCTCGCAGACGTCATTTTTAAGATGGTGTCTTGCGGCCATTCGCATGATGGCGTCGTTTCGATCTAATTTTAAGCTGATCTTGTCTCAGCCAGTTATCCAGCTTCGACATTAGGCATCTTGAGCTTGGCAAAAAAAAAATGGGTAATAGTTTTTTTTTAAGAAGACTACATTGACAAGAGGACTAACTAGCTCTAGGGGGTAAGTATGTAGTGTGAGTGCAAGTGAGTGAGTGAGCGAGTGTGTGTAATACAATGTTAAAACATGTGGTGTGTGTCTCATGTCTTTTTTCAATATCTTCTACGCAGTGGGGGTACAGGTGCCAGTTGCCTTGTGGTTCTACTAGTGCCACAGGGTAGACTTGCTATAGTCCCACTGTAAAGAACAATATTAGTACTATATTTGGGTTGGGCGCTCAGGATTGCAGTGGTCAAAATCCTGACGTCGGCATCCCGACAGGGTTAGGATACCAACACCTGTTGGTCGGTATCCTAACCCTCCCCCTACACCTAACCCTCCCTCTCTGTTACCTAAACCTAACCTCCCCCTAGTGCCTAAACCTTACCTCCCCTCCCCCACCCTTAGTGCCTAACCCTAACCCTTTCCCTAGAGCCTAACCTAACCCTCCTCCTAACCCCACTAATTACCTTCGGGATTCTGTCGGTCGGGATGT
This sequence comes from Taudactylus pleione, assembly GCA_031769625.1. Lineage (NCBI taxonomy): Eukaryota > Metazoa > Chordata > Amphibia > Anura > Myobatrachidae > Taudactylus > Taudactylus pleione. The sequence continues at coordinate 52,453,847 of JAUIMM010000015.1, forward strand.
CGGCGCTGACGGTATTCTGACATGTGTCGGGATTCCAGCGCCGGTATTCTAAGGACCTGTGATGTTATTGCATTAGATATGTTTAATGTGTGTAGACACTCCCTTACTTGTATGTGAAAGCCTGAATCTTTAGTGACGGTCCCTAGGAATGCTGGTAAGTGGGTGTAGTCTGGTGTACAGTGTGTCTATAGTTTGCAAATGGCTGAATAAAGAAGCATAGCAGTGGTTACCCATGCTTCAGAGTCCTTATGAATGCATAATCAAGCATACAAACAAAACAGCACGGGCATCCTGCACGCAGGGATATTGACCACAACCCCCATATTTAACCCATTACCCCTGCACCCACCACCACTAGTGGTGCAGGGAAGAGGGAGGGTTTTTTTGGGGGGGCCAAGGGTCCCTCTTTCTTAGAATTACCATCCTTGGGTGGACCAGTATGGGGCTGGTTTACATTATGGCAGGGGAACCCCACGCTGTGTATCTCCCTGCTATAGTGTAAGTCCCCCGGCTGGTTCAGCCCGTTACTGGTTATAGGAAAATATAGGGAACCCCATGTTGGTTTTTCCCCAAATTTTTTCTGTCCCAGACCGGGCTCAGGTCCGGGCCTGGTTATGCTTTTGAAGGTGGGGGGTGGGGACACAAGCCTTGTTTTTATTTTTTAACCCTTTCTTTTGACTATAACACATGGAAGCTTGCACAGATCACACTGAACAGTGCAGTGCTTCTGTTGAACATGCAGCTGAGGAGGTAGTGTATTTGAAACTTCTATTTTGGCCTGAGTTTTGTAATACCCTGCTCTGTGAGGTATTATGTCTGACACTGTATGTTACATGAGTATGTAATTTCACAGACAGCCCACAAATTCCCAGCAGTCTCTGCAGCAGATGAGGAAGTCAGGAGGAGGTCACATGAGCAGTGTCAGGTGGTCAGAGATGTGACAGTTGGAGGAGAGCAGCAGTTGGTCAGAGAACAGTGGCAAATGCAGGATTTCCAGAGGGGAGTTTCCAAATGCTTAATTTTAAAGCGAGTGTGGCCAGTCCATGAAGAGGGCAGAATTAGTACCTAACCAGCTTTAATATGCGTCATACAAAGTGTATTGTGTGTCATAATTCCATCATATACAGAACCAGTGATCACAGTAACCCATTAGATGCCTGAGCTGAATGTAATTATTTTAGCTGTGGGCACCATTCCAGACTATTGGAGCAAGTCCGGGAGCCTGGAGGAGCCGCAGGAGAACCTAGCACTGCCCTGGACATATATGTACATATTGGGCTATATAGCAGGGCATCTCTAACAGTGCATGTTTTCCAGATCTTCTAGTTGGTGCACAGGTTATTTATTACTGGCTGTTACATGTTAAAAGATCCACAGGTGGTGCTAATTATTTCATTTGTGATACTGAGAAGAACATGCAGCGCTAGTAACATTCTATTATATTACTATTTCTACTGTGGTCATGGTGTGGGCAGGGGAGGGGGGTTTCCAGGCAGACGGAACCCCCCCTGCATTTGCCTATGGAGCGGAGTTACAGTATGCTGTCAGGAGGCGCTGAGGGCGGCCATTCCAGGGAGTCCAGAGGTAACGATCCAGTGGCAGGAGCTGTGGTTTGGAGGTGCCATTAGACACATCTGATAGGTGGAGAACGGCCTAACCTGTCAGCCCTTGAACAGCCCCCTCATCCTCAGACTGTCTAGAGCCATACATACCGACTTTGTTTTCATCCTTTCCGGGAGCAGCCCAGAGTCCGCAATGAGGGGGCGGGGCTAAATGATGCAAATCGCACTGTTTAGCCCCGCTCCCTCCTCGCGGACCCACAAATTCCCCATTAAATCTCCCCATCCTGCCCGCTTCACTACGAAGTGGGCAGAATGTGGAAGATCTGCCTAAACTTCCAGGGGTGCGGGGGGCTACCCAAAAAATTGGAAGCCTCCCGCCAGGGCCGTAGCTAGGGTAGTGCAGCCGGTTCCATCGCACAGGGCACCATAGGTCATGGGGCGCTGTTTGGGCCTGTCAAATTTCTGTTTATTATCATTCTCACTTGTAGCTTCCTCTTATTTCATCCCCAGCATCTCCTGGCCTCCCCTATCTTACCTGGTCCTTCCCTTTGTAGCCATGGCCCTTTTTTGGGTGCATTATGTCCCTTTGATAAATGAGGGTGGCGCCAATGCTCTTTCTGGCACAGGGCACCAAAAAGTCTAGTTATGGCTCTGCCTCCCGCTACTTACGCAGTATCTGCGGAAGAAGGCGTCTGTGAGTGACAGCAGCAGAGGTAATAGCCGGTCTAGAGGTGGACCCGGGGGCGTGGCTGGGTGACAGACAGCAACCTGCACACGGGGTAACGACTGATTAGCAGGTCAAAGCGCAGCCTCTATGTAAGTAGACTGTTAACTATATTATAGCGACCCCTCAGACTGAATCCAAGCAGACAGCTAATTAATAGACAGAGAAGTCCTCAGCAGCAGCGCTAATTCATCTTATTAACATTATCAGCTACTGTTTCCAGATGACCAATTTATTAATAAAATTGTCTAAATATACTAATCAGCTGTTATTGGGACTGTGGTTATTCAAACTAAAATTGTTGAATAAAGTGAAATAAGAACCAACTGTTGTAATCCTTTGTATCTGGAAAACCCTCCTTACCTAATTGTCGCACCAATGGAGGCACAGTAAGCTGCATAGAGTGGTACGTACCTTCTGATAAGAGCTTTGTATTGCACCCCTACAGCATCCATACAGCGGGATATTACATTTGCTCCATGTATGATCATGTTTTCAGTCAGACTGCTTTTACGCATACGCTCTGGGGCAATACAACGTACTGGGGTGCGAGTGCACAGTACAAATACAAACTTTTTTTAAATTTTTACATTTTTATAACTATTTTTATTATTCATTTAAAGTTTGTAGGTGACAAATATGGAGTCACACTGTGAATGCAGTGGGTGGGGCTTGCGGAGTCAGTGCAGCACCGCTGTGATGGAATTAGACTTATTAGACCAAGGGGACTGGACACAGCTTGCCACTTAGCTGGACTTAGTGACAGCACAGCCCCTTAGAGATGGACACAGCTCCAGCAGCACAGCCCCTTAGAGATGTACACAGCCCCAGCAATACAGCCCCTTAGAGATGTACACAGCCCCTTAGAGATGTACACAGCCCTTTAGAGATGGATGCGTTTCTCACTGAGGTGACACCCGGTGCGGATAGGGGCGGAGAGGGATGTTGTGCGCGCAGCATAGCCGCATGATGGCAAAAAGAGGGTGTGGTTTCGCTGGACAGGGGCGTGGCTTTGTGGAACAGGGGCGTGGCTTCACAGCCCAAACCCCCATTATAGTCACTTCAGGGGTCTGTGAGATGCAGGCTGCCCCCGGGGACAAACTCTGTTTCAAAGTGCCGACTCCCTCACTGTATCAGGAGCCGCGTGCTGCACTTAATGCTACAGTGCAGAACAGGGCTCATGTCACTTAGGAGGAGTTGGCACTGTTGCCCCTTTTTCAAAGTCATTTTTTGGGGTGTACTTTACATTTTTGAAGGATTTTTTTTACGCAGTTTACCTTTGGGGACCTGTCCTAAGGGTGCAGGGTGGTTTCCCTACCTTTGCACCCCAAAACCGCAATTCTGCACTTTTTTTCGACTTGCTCTTCATAGGCAAAACTTTTTCGCCGGGTTCAATGCATTGAGTTTCCGAACCGGCAAAAAGTCGCCACAATTGAATACGGGGATAAGTTTCCGCAGGCGCAATGACGTCACCGGCGAAACTTTTTAGCTGAAAACAGCTTTTCGAACCTGTTTGAATATGGCCAAGGTCTCTTTCTGTAAATATCAGCTGTAATCATTGCTTTCCCCATGGCTGCATTTTTACTGTTATAAATATTAATTTACAAATGAGATGGATCTAAAAGTACACTAACCAATAATTGTACACTTAGTAAAAATAAAAGGAATAAATAAATAGCAAAATGCAGTAATGTATATGATGCAGAACTCAGACATGGTTCGGTGATGAATGCCCTTAAGGGAACTTTGCTTTTACCATTTGCATATGACAAGATCAAAATGTTTTAATATTGCAGATGAACTGTTCCAGGATATAGGGAAGATGTATTTCTGAAGGGCTCCCTAAGGTGCTGCTGCCCTCTGAGAATAAACTGCATACTGAGAGACCACATCTGGCATTCATAGTTATTTGCATATGTTTCATTTCAATCTCCCAGGAAATAAAATTCACAGCAATAACAGAAAATAGCCCTCATAGAGAATAATCAGAAATACATTTGATGCAGGATAATTTAGTAGTGCTCTGCTAGAGAGTGTACCTAGCCCACAGTGACAGAAAAGATTATGTATTAGGTTATTTATATACTACACAGCACAGTACAGATAACGTTCAGTCATTTCCACCAGTCTCTACCCCAGTGGACCTTACAAACTATGGTCCTGATTATGAGTTGTATGCTATGACGATGTATTCGCAATTAAGTGATTATCAGCCATCTGTGCATGTGTCTGAGTCACAATGCGCATGCATCAAGGTACATTACCGGAGTCGCTCCCAGCGAGTATTTATTCACAGTGTGATTGACAGTCAGGGAGTGTTTGGGGGCAGTAATGGGGAGTGTCGGCTAAAACCACCGGTGTGTTGTGACTGTGTTGGGGGCATGGCACATCCTGCGACTGCGATCCCGTACGCAGTAAACACGTCTTATTTCCCGCTGCCATTCTGCGTGACCATAGACTTTCTCAGGACTGCTAACATCGCAGGATCTGTGACTAATGCTGCATTGTACGCAGTCGTTTGGATTTGTAAAGATGCTGGTGAATGTCTTACTCATACTTGCCGACTTTTGATTTATCTTTTCCAGGAGCAGCCCGGTCATCTCGGCTCTGGGGACGGAGCCAGGCTACAGCTGGCATTAGGCCCCACCCCTTTTATAGAAAGCCAGCGAATCGCGGGTCCGCAAGGAGGGGCGGGGCTAAATGACTTGATTTGTGTAGTTTAGCTCTGCCCCCTGCATATGGACCCGCAAATTTGTCCTAAAAGCTCCCCATCCTGCCCACTTCACTAGGAAATGGGCGGCATGCAGGAGATATGCCTACTCTTTCGGGGGTGCGGGGGGTTACCCAAAAAATCAGGGGCCTCCCATGACTCCCGGGAGAGTAGGCATGTATGGTCTTACTACATATCCCTGCTCCTGCGACATTTGCATATTTTCACACAATTTGCATATTTTCTCACAGCAGCTGCGTACAGGATTGCTGCTGCATATCAATAGCGTACATCTCTGAATCAGGCCCTATATTCCCTTCCAGACAGTCACATACACTATTATTAAGTTTGTCAGAAGCCAATTAACCTACCAGAAGGACTTTGGAGTATGGGAGGAAACCAGAGCACCTGGAGGAAACCAGAGCACCTGGAGGAAACACACACAAATTAATACTGGAAGGCTCACTTTTCCCATAAGTGTCAGGAGCAGGGAAGCCGTAGGATACAATGAAACCGTGTTCTGTTTTCACAATTTATTTTAAGTCCAGAGAAAAAAAAAATTGGCAATGTCAGGAGCAGCCGAATGTAGCAGCACGCTGTCCGCATACAGAGATAGCCTCATCTCCAGGTCTCCACATTTTAATAAATTAATATGCATTGTATAGTCAAATTGCCAAAGGCTCCAGTGCTGAAGCACAAAGACCCACAAAGGGGAGAGGGGGAGAGGGGGGCTTGCACCTATGGCACGCTTTGTTGCAGCAGAAAATGAAGAAGAACTATATTTCCTGTTTTGTAGACAAATTGACAGAGTTAAAACTGTTAATACTTTGTACAATTTGGGGGATAATTACACTGCAAGAACCTTCCAACGATACAGCCAATTGCCAGAGTCGCCTTACGCCAATACAACGCAGTGAAAGTTTTTGGTGGAATAAAGCTTCATTGATCACGATGTGTAAAATGAGTAACAACCAAGTTAATCTAACTAGCCAGCTTGTAAGCATTCAGATTGATAAGGCAATTTGATATACACTAAGCTCAGTATTGCAGGTCCTTGCCAGGTGGTTTAGGTATGATCACTCTGTGTGCAAAGGGCGTGATTCACTACCATACACAACTGTGATTATGTACGCAATCAGGCGATTGTTGCGTTCTGCGAGCATGTATGCATCACAGTGTGCGTGCGAAGAACCATCCGCTGCGATCAGGACTGCACAGTGACTACGCAAATTCATTGCAGAGTGATTGATAGGAAGTGCCATTTGTGGGTGGTGACAGAGAGGTGGTCTGCGAAACGCAGGCATCCCAGTGCGTTCGGACGCCATTGACACCGCGATGGCCTACACACCATCTGAGTAAGGTCAGAACTTGTGCAAGTATGCGTGAGGCTGTGATGATACTCGATTGTACTGATGGTTTCGCAGTCTTGCTAAACATTACGTATGTGTGCTAAGTAAAGTGGGGATCCCTGTGTAATACTGGGATGGGATAGTGATCGCAATGGATTTGCATACTATCGCAGTTGAACTGTGTACGTAATCGCAATTGCATACGCAGTTGCAATCCATAGTGAATCAGGCCCTAAATCCATAGAAGGAGGGAGAGTATTTACAGATATGCCATTATTGCACAGGTGGCATTATTGCACAGCAAGTATCATTTTATGGCTAATTCATCTGCATATGTTTTTTTAAAAAAAGGTAACCTGCCCAGACCACAGTGTTCTCCCTGTAGAAACTGGAGTAATGGCTTGGATAATTATTTAGTAATATCAAACTCCAGAAGGGCAGCATTATATGCTGATAACATTTTAAAAAGCACCAATAAATGATGCAGCACTACACTCAGGGGAGCCGAGAGGGGGGGAGAGCGGGCACAGATTACCCGGGCCCGGGCTTCCTGAGGGGCCCGGCACCGCCCCCCCTCCCTCACAGCAGCCCAGTACACAGCGTGTGGTGAGCTGCAGTTGAGACTGCTCGTGGCTGCTGAGCAGCAGCCACAGCAGTCTCCTATGCCTGTGGGGGGGAGCGATCACACTGATCGTGCCTCCCCTGGCTTTGAGCAGGGCTGAGGGGGCTCAGAGCGCCCCCCCTCCCAAGCACGCAGCGCTGCAAAGTTTTTTTTGTGGGAAGGGGGCGTGGTCACGCCTCCCGCAATTAGGCCACGCCCCCTGTTACCCGGGGGCGCCGTGGCTCTTGGCGGGCCTGACTACACTGAGCAAATGCTGATACCATAAACTACATACAATGTCATTCAGCAGAAGGTAAAAATAGCCCTGCCCAAATGAACTCTCATTCTAAGGTGTGAGGGGCAACTGATAGATAAGGGAGCAGAGTAAGCACAGTAGCTGTTGTTAGAGAACATATACAGTATTTCCATGTGGATACTGTAAAACAGAAGCATTATCAACCACCAATATTAAAGCAGCCATTGGCTACCCTTGGTGTTGTACAGGGGTGGATTAGGTCACCAGGAACTTGGGACAGTTCCTGCTGGGCTGGCTTGGAATAGCACCCTGCAGCCTCTATCACTGCTGAAGTGGCGTCCAGAACATCCTCAAATGCTCCAGACATGCAGCCTGTTCAGCTGCCCGATGCTCCGGGCTTTGCTGTACATCACTGTATTGCCCACATAATCACAGTAGACTAGCAGACCAAGAGGGTGGGTCATCACTGGTGAGTCCGGAATTCACGCCAGCCAGCCCAGTCCATTTCTGCTCAGTCTGGCCTCCACTCTTTTGTCTTACCTCCAAATCCCTGTCCTGCTTTTAGGTACCTTCTTACCAGTGTGCCACCTCCACCCCATGCTGCTTCCTTTTCCTCCTCTCCATGCTGCCACCTCCTCCTCCTACTCCCTGTGCCTGGTGAGCAGCAGCCACTTCTTTCCAATGTTGCCACCTCCTACTCCCTATTCTGTCACCTCTCAACGTGGATAATATTGGGAGATGAGGTCTTCTGGGGTAATGCATGTGCTTTATTTGTATGTATACGATAATGCAGAGGTATAAGGAGAACAGAGACGGGATAAAAGGAAAATAAGCTTATAGAGAAGTCTTTGCCAGATTTGGGGTCTGAAGTAGCGCTAGGAGTATATGTAACACAACGTCGGAGAAAATGTATAGGGGAAGGAGTTATATACATTTTCATGTACAGTATATTCTTTTGTAACATTATAGAATAGATAGGCCATGCTCCCTTCCTCACGAAGCCATTCACCTTTCTCGTGCACGCACCTACTGTCCCTTTTTTTAAAATGGCAGGGGAGGGGAGAGGGCGCCGACACTCTCTCTGGAACATGGCACCAATATACCTAGTTACAGCTCTGATATATATTATACTGTATGGCATTATGCTTACTGCTGGACAAAGCTTTAGGGCACTAGGATACATTACAGGTAATCCTAGAAAACTCCCGGTCTTGGAGCAATGACACTCATTGAAAACATCTTATTATTTACAGGGCCGTAACTAGGGCAATGCACCGTAGGGCAGGGGGCAACATTTTTCTGTTTTATAATCATTCTTAAATCACTTGCACCAGTGGCATCCCCATAACTGAAGATCCTGACAGGGGTGGTAAGTATATCATCCCTAACCCTCTATCCCCCTTAACCGTAAACCTCCCTTAGTGGTGCCTAACCAAACCTCCCCCCCTGGTGCCTAACCCTAACCTCCCCCGGTGATTCTTAACCCTAATCCACCCCCTCCCAGCACCCTAAACCTAACCCTCCCGGCTGGGTGCCTAACCCTAACTCCCCCCCCCCGGTGGTGCCTAACCCTAACCCCCTTCTCCATAGACTAACCCTAAGCTTCCCCGAGGGGTGAGTAACCCTAAGTCCCCACAGGACTGCCTAAACCTAACCCTCCCCCTCCACGGCTATCACCTAACCTAGCTTACATTCGTTACATCCCGTCCGCCAGTAATCGGGCTACATCCTCTTGTGTGGACTATTCCACCGGGCCATCAGTAGCTGGAACTCTCACACTGGCCCTCTCCCAATCATATACTAGTGCGGACTACTCCACTGGACCATTCTCAAGGAGCTTTCCGTCCTCCAGGATATAAACCCATCATCTTGGACCATACAAATGTGTGGTTATCCAACATGGACAATGCCAGCTCCGTACACCTGGTAATTGTATCCGTTGCCATATATGCTTGCATCTTGCAGGATTTATTTGATATAAGTCAAAATATTATTTGATTTTTGATCACAGAGTCCCTTATATACATTGGCCAACAGAGCTTATGCTAAAATAAAATACCATCACTTTTTTTAATTAATATTGTTTTTTTATGAAAGTTGTATGATATAAATTCCACTCTTGTTTAGAATTTTATTAATATATGTTTAGGTGGTCTCATAGCGCTTGCATTTTCCTATATTGCATCAAAACAAAGTCTGTGTCACTCCTGAGGTGTCAGTAATCCATGTGGGCTTCATACAATATTTTATGCAATGCAGAATATGAGTTTAACATCTGAGCGTCAGAGGATTAATATAACTTTTTTATTAGATTTTTATTTTCTTATTTTTCAGTACTTTTTGTACATTATTGCATGTGACTGGGACTTCTTGATATTTTCCCCTCAGTTCACGTAACATTTTTGTAAAGGAATAAATTGGATAAAACTATTATAGAGTAGGGGTGAGCGGGTTCGGATTTCTGAAATCCGAACCCCCCCGAGCCCCCCCGATCCGAGGCAGATCCGAGTCAGGCTCGACTTTTCCCGCCTGACTCGGATCTGAAATCGAGGCAAAACGTCATCATCCCGCCTTCCGAGTCTCGCGGGTTTTGGATCCTATATAAGGTACCCGCGTCGGCGACATTTTCTCACTCGGCTGTGGACAGTGAAGAGGGAGGGTGGGAGTTAGGGCTGGCTGGGCTGTGTAGCGTAGTGTAGTGTAGTGCAGAGTAGTGTTGTGCTGTGCTGTGCTGCTGTTGTCCACTACTTCAAAGTCCATAGGGGCTGGCTGTGTTGTGCTGTGCTGCTGTTGTAAATAGGGGTTGTGTCCACTACTTCAAAGTTCATAGGGGCTGGCTGGACTGTGTTGTGCAGTCAGTTCTCCATAAGGGCTGTGTCCATTCCAAAGTCCTGTGCAGTGTCCCAGTCCTAAAGGGGTGCTGTAGTGTTGTCCAGGGGGTGCTCTGTCCATCAGGGGTGCTCCCCCCAAGTGCTAAAAAAATAATATTTTTTGTGTGTTTGTGAATTGTGTGTGCAGTAGCCGCACGTGCATCAACAAAGTAGTGCCAAGCGTGCGCCTGTGTCATAAGTAAAGGGCCGGCTGGCTTGACCGTTAAAGGGTGCTGTAACCCCCAAAGTACACTCCAGTCCAAACCAAAAAAAAAATTATTTTCTGTGTTTGTGAATTGTGTGCGCAGTAGCCGCACGTGCATCAACAAAGTAGTGCCAAGCGTGCGCCTGTGTCATAAGTAAAGGGCCAGCTGGCTTGACCATTAAAGGGTGCTGTAACCCCCAAAGTACACTCCAAACCAAAAAAATATATTTTCTGTGTTTGTGAATTGTGTGCGCAGTAGCCGCACGTGCATCAACAAAGTAGTGCCAAGCGTGCGCCTGTGTCATAAGTAAAGGGCCGGCTGGCTTGACCGTTAAAGGGTGCTGTAACCCCCAAAGTACACTCCAAACCAAATAACAAAATATTTTTTCTGTGTTTGTGAATTGTGTGCGCAGTAGCCGCACGTGCATCAACAAAGTAGTGCCAAGCGTGCGCCTGTGTCATTAGTAAAGGGTGCTGTAACCCCAAAGTACACTCCAGTCCAAACCAAAAAAAATTATATTTTCTGTGTTTGTGACTTGTGTGCACTGTGGCTGCACGTGCATCAACAAAGGAGCAGCGCCAAGCGTGCGCCTGTGTCCCATAAGTAAAGAGTCGGTTGGCTCATTTCTTAAAGGGTGGTGTAACCCACAAAGTGCACTACTCTCCAGCAAAAATAAAAAAATATTTTCTGTGTTTGTGTGCGCTTTAGCCGCACGTATATATCAATATAACATAAATGGAGGACCAAACTTTCTCTGATAAAAATAAAATAGGGAAAGATCAAGAACCACTTCCTCCTAGTGCTGTTGCTGCTGCTGGGAGTTGTTCATCATCCCAGAGAGGAAGTAGGAACATCACTACTTTTACTAAACAATTGACCCTCCAACAGTCCCTAGCGATGAGGATGAAGTACAACAGCAGTCATCCTGAAGCAAAACGTATAACTGAGGCCTTGACTGCTATGTTGGTGTTAGACGTGCGTCCGGTATCCGCCATTAGTGCAGTGGGATTTAGACAATTGATGGAGGTAGTGTGTCCCCGGTTCCAAATCCCGCCTAGATTCCACCTGCATCCTCAAAGCAGCAGCGACAAGCGTGCGTCTGTCTGTTAAAGGATGGTGTAACCCTCAAAGTGCGCTCCACAAACAATAAAAATATTCTTCTTCTTTTTTCTGTCTTTGTGAATTGTGTGGGCTGTAGCCGCACTTGCATCCTCAAAGCAGCAGCGACAAGCATGCGTCTGTCTGTTAAAGGGTGGTGTAACCCTCAAAGTGCGCTCCACAAACAATAAAAATATTCTTCTTTTTTTTTCTGTCTTTGTGAAATGTGTGGGCTGTAGCCGCACCTGCATCCTTAAAGCAGCAGCGACAAGCGTGCGTCTGTCTGTTAAAGGGTGGTGACACCCTCAAAGCGTGCTACACAAACAATAAAAATATTGTTCTTTTTTTTCTGTCTTTGTGAAATGTGTGGGCTGTAGCCGCACCTGCATCCTTAAAGCAGCAGCGACAAGCGTGCGTCTGTCTGTTACAGGGTGGTGACACCCTCAAAGTGTGCTACACAAACAATAAAAATATTGTTCTTTTTTTTTCTGTCTTTGTGAAATGTGTGGGCTGTAGCCGCACCTGCATCCTTAAAGCAGCAGCGACAAGCGTGCGTCTGTCTGTTAAAGGGTGGTGACACCCTCAAAGTGTGCTACACAAACAATAAAAATATTGTTCTTTTTTTTTCTGTCTTTGTGAATTGTGTGGGCTGTAGCCGCACTTGCATCCTCAAAGCAGCAGCGACAAGCGTGCGTCTGTCTGTTAAAGGGTGGTGTAACTCTCAAAGTGCTCCAAAAAATAAAAAACTATTTTTTTAATGTGTTTGTGACTTGTGTGCGCTGTAGCCGCACTTGCATCCTCAAAGCAGCAGCGACAAGCGTGCGTCTGTCTGTTAAAGGGTGGTGACACCCTCAAAGTGTGCTACACAAACAATAAAAATATTCTTCTTTTTTCTGTCTTTGTGAATTGTGTGGGCTGTAGCCGCACTTGCATCCTCAAAGCAGCAGTGACAAGCGTGCGATTGTCTGTTAAAGGGTGGTGTAACCCTCAAAGTGCTCCAAAAAATAAAAAACTATTTTATTAATGTGTTTGTGACTTGTGTGCGATGTAGCCGCACGTGCATCAACATAGTAGCAGCGCCAAGTGTGTGCCTGTGTCATAAGTCAAGGGCTGGTTTGGACATCTGGTCCGGACTGAAGGACGTGCCAACAATTTCTGACAAGTCTACTGTCACTGCATATGATACTGTCCTCAAAGCAGCAGCGACAAGCGTGCGTCTGTCTGTTAAAGGGTGGTGTAACCCTCAAAGTGCGCTCCACAAACAATAAAAATATTCTTCTTTTTTTTTCTGTCTTTGTGAAATGTGTGGGCTGTAGCCGCACCTGCATCCTTAAAGCAGCAGCGACAAGCATGCGTCTGTCTGTTAAAGGGTGGTGACACCCTCAAAGTGTGCTACACAAACAATAAAAATATTGTTCTTTTTTTTTCTGTCTTTGTGAAATGTGTGGGCTGTAGCCGCACCTGCATCCTTAAAGCAGCAGCGACAAGCGTACGTCTGTCTGTTACAGGGTGGTGACACCCTCAAAGTGTGCTACACAAACAATAAAAATATTGTTCTTTTTTTTCTGTCTTAGTGAAATGTGTGGGCTGTAGCTGCACCTGCATCCTTAAAGCAGCAGCGACAAGCGTGCGTCTGTCTGTTAAAGGGTGGTGACACCCTCAAAGTGTGCTACACAAACAATAAAAATATTGTTCTTTTTTTTTCTGTCTTTGTGAATTGTGTGGGCTGTAGCCGCACTTGCATCCTCAAAGCAGCAGCGACAAGCGTGCGTCTGTCTGTTAAAGGGTGGTGTAACTCTCAAAGTGCTCCAAAAAATAAAAAACTATTTTTTTAATGTGTTTGTGACTTGTGTGCGATGTAGCTGCACTTGCATCCTCAAAGCAGCAGCGACAAGCGTGCGTCTGTCTGTTAAAGGGTGGTGATACCCTCAAAGTGTGCTACACAAACAATAAAAATATTCTTCTTTTTTCTGTCTTTGTGAATTGTGTGCGCTGTAGCCGCACTTGCATCCTCAAAGCAGCAGCGACAAGCGTGCGTCTGTCTGTTAAAGGGTGGTGACACCCTCAAAGTGTGCTACACAAACAATAAAAATATTCTTCTTTTTTCTGTCTTTGTGAATTGTGTGGGCTGTAGCCGCACTTGCATCCTCAAAGCAGCAGCGACAAGCGTGCGTCTGTCTGTTGAAGGGTGGTGTATCCCTCAAAGTGCTCCAAAAAATTAAAAAACTATTTTTTTAATGTGTTTGTGAATTGTGTGCGATGTAGCCGCACGTGCATCAACATAGTAGCAGCGCCAAGTGTGCGCCTGTGTCATAAGTCAAGGGCTGGTTTGGACATCTGGTCCGGACTGAAGGACGTGCCAACATTTTCTGACAAGTCTACTGTCACTGCATATGATACTGTCCTCAAAGCAGCAGCGACAAGCGTGCATCTGTCTGTTAAAGGGTGGTGACACCCTCAAAGTGTGCTACACAAACAATAAAAATATTGTTCTTTTTTTTTCTGTCTTTGTGAATTGTGTGGGCTGTAGCCGCACTTGCATCCTCAAAGCAGCAGCGACAAGCGTGCGTCTGTCTGTTAAAGGGTGGTGTAACTCTCAAAGTGCTCCAAAAAATAAAAAACTATTTTTTTTATGTGTTTGTGACTTGTGTGCGATGTAGCCGCACTTGCATCCTCAAAGCAGCAGCGACAAGCGTGCGTCTGTCTGTTAAAGGGTGGTGACACCCTCAAAGTGTGCTACACAAACAATAAAAATATTCTTCTTTTTTCTGTCTTTGTGAATTGTGTGGGCTGTAGCCGCACTTGCATCCTCAAAGCAGCAGCGACAAGTGTGCGTCTGTCTGTTAAAGGATTACATCGGTGACAGCATCCAAGTAGGCATGTCAGACAGTCCGTATACCTGTACTGGCAGGAAAAAGAAGCAATTTGGAGGTCCCTGTACAAACTGGCTCTATTTTACCTGAGTTGCCCCCCCTCCAGTGTGTACTCCGAAAGAGTGTTTAGTGCAGCCGGGAACCTTGTCAGCGAAAGGCGTAGGAGGTTGCTTCCACAAAATGTGGAGAAGATGATGTTCATAAAATGAATTATCAACTCTTCCAGGGAGACCAGCCTCCAGAACGTACAGAGGGACCTGTGGTTGTGGATTCCAGCGGGGACGAATTAATACTCTGTGAGGATGAGGATGTACACAACACTGAAGAGGGTGTCGAATCGGTGGATGAGGAGGATGAGGACGACATCTTGCCTCCATAGAGCCAGTTTGTGCAGGGACAGATTAATTGCCAGCTTGTTTTGTGGGGGCCCAAACGAACCAATCATTTCAGCCACAGTCGTGTGGCAGACCCTGGCGCTGAAATGTTTGGTTTGTTAAAGTGTGCATGTCCTGTTTATACAACATAAGGGTGGGTGGGAGGGCCCAAGGACAATTCCATCTTTCACCTCTTTTTTTTCTTTGCATTATGTATAGTTTGGGGCCTAGTTTTTCAAACTGCCATCCTGTCTGCCACTGCAGTGCCACTCCTAGATGGACCACGTGTTTGTGCCGCCCACTCGTATCTCTTAGCATAGTCATCCAGCTACCTCGGTGCAACCTTTTGGACATAAAACCACTATTGTGAGGTGTGAGGTGTTCAGAATAGACTGGAAATGAGTGGAAATTAAGGTTATTGAGGTTAATAATAGCATAGGAGCAGAAAAACCCACAAATTCTGTGATTTTAGCTGTTTTTATGCTTTTTTAAAAAAAAATACAGATCCAAAACACAAAACCCAGAACCCAAAACACGGAAGGGTGGTTTTGGCAAAACCAATCCAGATCCAAAACACGAAGAAAGATCCAGATCCAAAACCAAAATACAAAACACGAAAAGTGGCCGGTGCACACCCCTATTATAGAGTAAAAGCCCCCAAACATGGAGCGATATAGCCGCCGATCTGACGGATTGGAACAATATTTCAGCTATTTTTTTCCGTGTGTGGGCATGATATCGGCCACTGTGCGCTCCCGTGAGGTCGTCCGCCGCTCCTCCAGATCTTTCTGTCTGCATAAGAGATCTGTAGATTCGACAGATGATCTCATGCTAGTCTATATGGGGAGGGAGGGTGGGCTGGCATATTGGGCGGTTGGGCAGTGGATTACTCCATGTGTGGGGGCCGCCTTATATGTGCATTGCATCGCTGAGTACACATCGCACCGTGTATGGGGCTCTTTAGACCATATTCCTCATTCTGAAAGCTGCAGAACTATTTGTGCAGTGTGTATCCTGTTAGTCGCTTTTCATTTTACCCTTGTAAGTCTTATTTTCATGTATTGCTAATTGCACATTGTTACCTGTGTAGTGCACCCAGGATGGCTGCCTCGCCTGGTACTCTCTTGTGTAGAATAAACAATGCATGGCTCTGGTGATTTGGTAAGGATCTCTCCAAGTATTTTCCCCAATTATCTGTCATCTCTTTCAAGCATTGCTTATTCTTCCCAGTGTAATCCTATGTAGGGGATGCAGTCACTATGCCAGAAGATGGGATGCCTGCCATCGATATACCAACGCCTGTATCCCGTAGCCCGGCAAAATGCCAACACTGCTATCCCCATTGGGATCTGGATACCGAACGAGGATCCGTGTAAGTATGCGCGTATAGCCTGGGGAAGGGGGGGTTAGGTTTAGGGACCTCGGGGGGAGATTAGGGTTAGGCACTCCCCTGGGGAGGGTTAGGATTAGGCATAGGAATCACCAAGGGGTTAGGGTTAGGCACCCCCTGGGAGGGTTAGGGTTAGGGAAGGGGAGGTTAGGGTTAGGCACCCCCTGGGAGGGTTAGGGTGAGGGAAGGGGAGGTTAGGGTTAGGCACCCCCCTGGGAGGTTAGGGTTGGGCACCACTAAGGGATGTTTAGGTTTGGGGGGAAAGGGGTAGGCATAGTATACTATCAGCTGCGGCATTTCATACCCAACCCCTTTGTAGTGTGCCTAAAATGATTGCCTTTTGTAATTTATTCATGGTTTATGGATTTTATGAAAATCTAAACCTCTAAACCTTCATTTTATAGGCCTGATTCAGCAAAGATCGCAGTTGCTAATACGCACTCAATCGGTCAGACCCATCACAGAGTGATTGACAGGAAGTGTCGGTTGTAGGTCTTAATGGGATTGCTCGGCCAAATGCAGATGTGCCAGTGCATTTCGATGGCGTTGCAGGGGCATGCATAAATTAGCCCCTCCGATACCAAATGCGTGGTGTGCGCTGAAGTTAGTAATTCCTGAGTGAGGCCTGACCTGTCTTAACTGTGCGTATGGGTCTCACACCTTTACCTATACTGTTTGTCGACGGGGTTAAAATGTTGACTTGGTCAAAAGATTGACATGCACATGGTGTTTATCTATTGATGGCTATCTAGTTACTATCCACCATCCTGATATCGAACAAGATGGCAGATGCCTCTAACTCACAAAAAAATCATCCTTCAGCACTCAGGAGAGTAAAAACCCCCTGTGCAGGAAACCTCTGGGGACCAATGGCTGAAGGACTGTCTGTCCCTCTAGGCTTTAAGAGGCTATGCAGAGTTTGCCCACATCACCCACCCACCACTAACCGTGCATAACCCGTCATCCCTTCTGTCACCTCAATCTGTTATTTTGACCTATTACCTGGCTGGTGATAAATGCAACTGCACATCGATGGCGAGCACATGTCCACGGTTAGAGAGACAGAAAAGAGTGTGACAGATAGGGGAAATGTGCATGGGAGGGGGAGAGATAAGACAGAGAGGGGAAGAGGGGGGTGGGAAGAAAAACCCTAGCACCCCCATAGTATTTAGAGCTCCATGTAAGAAAGAGTTATAACCATTTAGCAATCATTTCTGGTGGTAAAAGGGGTGATGACTATATTTAGCAAACAGCTCTATCGCTGTTTCTAAAGTCCCCACAGGGTTTGAGCTCTATGCACATACACAGATGGTCGTCACGTATGTGCATTAGTCAGTGACCCATCACGGGCAGAGTCAGGCTGCCAGCAACACAGCAGAGGAAGCAGCGGAGGAGGAGGGCACCACTGGGCCTCGCTGGACAGGTATGTGATGATAAATACCAGCTGCATATTCGTATGTATCACAGTGATACGAAACAAAATATGCCAACGGCATTTAGTATCACTCGTACATGGAGCCCAAACTATGATATAGATGTAATATTTACTAATGACAATATTGGATAAAAACAAATTACTAAAGCACAATATGCTGTAATTCTCTCTCACCTCTGCACATTAATAACAATGGTACAGGGTGCAATACTGGCATACTGGACTTAGGAGGCAGAGCGTTAAGAATTTAATTAGGAACAGTATAGTCCCATCCAACACCCACCTCCCAGCTGGAGCACTGTGTAAAAGAATTAATGAGGAACAGTATAGTCCCATCCAGACAATACCCACCTAACACCTATAAGAGATGTCCCAGATGCAGATGCTTTGGGCTGTAATGACACTGTCCCACTAGGTGTGAGATTCTGTTTTTATCCAATATTGCCCTGTCCCCAAGGTCATAAGTCATATTACAGTAGTCACGCTGTCTGTCGACGCATGGAACTAAGCTGCCCTTATCTTTGTCCAGTCACTAACCTGGTGGAGTATCTCCTGCAGGTGTGTGGTGCAGTGTCAGTGAACTGGTAGTGTATGAGAGAGGCAGCAACAGCAAAGCCCTGATACAGGCAGTTACTATTATGACATCCCAGCATGACCTCACAGACTCCAACAGACAGGGCAATACTGGTTATTTCTGGTTTGAGGCCCCTGGTGTCTTTTTGTATGACTGACCTAAGGGATATGGGGCTTTGTATGAAACCAATTTCACTGGTCACGTTGTTTTTTAATGTTACAGTATATCAGTGATCACCTCAATTAAGGATTAATCACTATTTATGGCACTGACTTCCCTCAGACGTATTGTGATACTTTTAGGTAAACATCATATTGGCCATAAAACTCAGCACCACATTCTCTCCCTTCCCCAAAGTAGAACTTTACTTTTTATTATTATTAGAACTTTGTATTATAATAGTTGTCAAAAATCACAAGGGCAGCAAGTGAACAGACCTATATAAGGTCACCAGAGGCTGCATCTGGGACCTCCGGGACTCTGCTTGATGGAAGGCAGAAATCACTAGAGCACATTAAACAGCTGACATTGATTAATTCATGTTTATGTTCATGTGACTGCAGTAACCAGTCAGGAAAGCCCTGGCATGGGCATCTTTGATGGGAGGGGATGTTATAAGTGCACCAATCACACCAGGGTATACAGTATCTGTGGGATGTAATATTCATATACACATACATTACATAGATCCTAAGTACCATATTTTATTAGTAGAATGTTGCTGAGAATGGGTCCCAGGCATTTCCAGTGGCTGACAACCAACTTTATTTAATCACATCAGTAATACAACAGGCTACAGCCCTGGGGTCCAGGCGGCTCCCCTCCATTTGCTATTGCTATATTATGACTATGACTGATGGCCTCTCCAGCTTCATTCCAGGTGAGAAGATGTAGGTCCCCTTCTGGATGAGTATTGGGAAACTATTCTATGTACCCTGTGACGTGCTATTATGTTGGCGCTGTTTCTATAGATTAGCTTTATATGTTACATATATTACTCCTTCCAGGATGGCTACATTTGGAGGCATCTTATGCAGTAGTGTATCTAGTGTCAGACTGGGGCATGAAAGGCCCACAGGGGGAATGCAATGGTAGCATACGTGCACGCAGGGGGGGTTTCCGAGTACCCAGAAACCCCCCCTGTTCATCAATCCATCGCCGCGCATCAAATACTGGAGCTCAGACAGGCAGGGGCTGATTGTGCTGCCGGGACAGCGGGAGAGAGTTCCCGTTGAGCCGGTCACATTATC
This sequence comes from Taudactylus pleione, assembly GCA_031769625.1. Lineage (NCBI taxonomy): Eukaryota > Metazoa > Chordata > Amphibia > Anura > Myobatrachidae > Taudactylus > Taudactylus pleione. The sequence goes on from JAUIMM010000015.1 coordinate 52,473,119, forward strand.
CATCCATCACAGCCGGCTAACCTGTCCCTGACTGATTCGTAAGTCAGCCGGGCAGGCTGCAAAGCTTCCAGGATTTGCCTTCCGCTGCGGAACGCAATCAGGAAGCTGTAAACAGTCATCGGCTAGCTCCGGGAGTTGAGCAGTCTGCTTGACTCACCATATGCAAGGTGACTCATGGGAGTTGAAGTGCACTTTTCATTCAATGGAGTGTTAGAGTGTAGCTTGGGAAACTCTCTTTCCCAGTATGCTCCGGGACCTGGCAGCATGCAAGAGCTGGCACATGCTGTTTAACAGGAAGAAGTGTCATGGAGCTGCCGATCTCCCTACACATGCAGGAGACGATGCACAGCCCTTTTTATGTAAGTCTTCTGGTCAGGAGCACTTTAGTAAATGTGATTACAACACATTCAACTCAGCTCTGTCCTGCTCTGCTACATCTGTCACCCTCTCCTACACATTATCTTCCTCTACTATAGCTATCACCCTCTGTTACACACTATCCTCTGCTACATCTGTCACCCTCTACTACACATTATCCTACTATCCTCTGCTACATCTATCACCCTCTACTACACATTATCCAACTATCCTCTGCTACATCTATCACCCTCTACTACACATTATCCTACTATCCTCTGCTTCATCTATCACCCTCTACTACACATTATCCTACTATCCTCTGCTACATCTATCACCCTCAGTTACACACTATCCTCTGCTTCATCTATCACCCTTTACTACACATTATCCTACTATCCTCTGCTACATCTATCACCCTCTACTACACATTATCCAGCTATCCTCTGCTACATCTATCACCCTCTACTACACATTATCCTACTATCCTCTGCTTCATCTATCACCCTCTACTACACATTATCCTACTATCCTCTGCTACATCTATCACCCTCAGTTACACACTATCCTCTGCTTCATCTATCACCCTTTACTACACATTATCCTACTATCCTCTGCTACATCTATCACCCTCTACTACACATTATCCAACTATCCTCTGCTACATCTATCACCCTCAGTTACACACTATCCTCTGCTTCATCTATCACCCTTTACTACACATTATCCTACTATCCTCTGCTACATCTATCACCCTCTGTTAAACATTATCCCCTACCATATCAATCACCCTCTGTTATACACTATCCTTTGCTACATCTATCACCCTGTTACACACTATCTTCCTCTGCTACATCACCCTCTGTTACACACTATCCTACTCTTCTATATCTTTCACATTCTGCTATATATAGGACTAAACTGGGGACATACACTCCCACCATATCCATTGGCTACATAGACAGAGTACCCCCCAACCCAGAAACATACACTAGCCACCATTTCACACATTCCTCAGCCCCAGGGACATACACTGCCCACCCTAACCCCTCCCAAGTTTTATTTATTTTTCCTGTGGGGGCCAATGAATTTTATTATTTTCCTGTGTTTTCCTGTTTAATTTTTTTCCTATTGTGGCCAATATATTTTCTTTTTATTCTGTGGAGATCAATGTGTGTGGATTTTTGCTTGTGGGGGCCATTGTGCTAATTTTTTTCCTATAGAGGTTAATGTGTGCTGGCGGCGGGATACTAGAAGTCAGCAAAAGTTCAACGACCATATAGTATTGTGGTTAAAAGTTTTTCCATTGGTTCTATATTAGGAAACCCCCTTTCAAAATCCTGCGTTTGCCACTGGGTAGGGCAAGGGAAGTGAGGCGGCGTAAAGCTGAAGGTGGGGCTAGCCGCAGGTCCCGCTCAGACTATATAACGACAGAGTGGCGTCACCAAGTCAACCAAATGGAGAGCCGTTGTGTAATAGTACAGTCCATTCTAAAGGGGCCTATCCATTACACGACTTTGTGAACAATCCGACAATGTTCACAAAGTCGTGTAATGGATAGCCGGCAAGGACCAGCGATGCGCATGCACACTGGGTCCTTGCTGACCCTGACTATCTACTGAACATGCCCATCAACCTGACGACACTCGACAGGTTTGGCATGTTCAGAGATAGGAGGTCGGACTCCAGCACTGAATGACGTTCAGTGAACGCCGTTCAGTGCGGGCACCGCAGCTCGGCGACCTGAAGGTGTGAACGCTAGTTGTTCAGTCTTTCAGGTCACCTAGTGGATAGGCCCCTTAAGCATCTCTAGTCTCCTCTCCTCTGCCAGAGCACAGCAGGTACAGCAGCGCAGCAGTATGACCTACTGTGTGCCCAGCAGCTGACACCTCTAGGTCCCATCACTGACCCTCTGTATCCAGTTATTGCCTGCTAAAAAAGAAAGGTTGCCATCGAAACGCCATCAAAAAACATTGATGGTCTGCAACCATCGTATTTTGATGTCCATCCCTAGTACACTCTAAATAGCTAATACTGCCTGACAATACACAGGCCACAATAGACTGTGTATGTGTACAACAGACAATACATAGGTATCAATAGACTGGTTACAACAGACAATACGCAGGTCAACATAGGCAGGTTACACTAGACAGCACACAATCACATATATAACAATGCAAAGCTCCTAGTGTACAATGCATACAATACATTTAAACATATATAACAATATACACGTCATACTAGACAATACACAACACCTACAGTCAGGTGCATAAATATTGGGACATTGACAGAATTTTCATATTTTGGCCTCTATTCACCACCACAATTGCTTTGAAATGAAACAAACAAGATGTGCTTTAACTGCAGACTTTCAGATTTAATTTGAGGGTAATTACATCAAATTAGGTGAATGGTGTTGGAATTACAACAGTTTCTATATGTGCCTCCCACTTTTTAAGGGGCCAAAAGTAATGGGACTATTAATTCAAAAGCTATTTCATGGACAGGTGTGGGCTATTCCCTCGTTATTTCATTATCAATTAAGCAGGTAAAAGGTCTGGAGTTGATTCTAGGTGTGACATTTGCATTTGGAATCAGTTGCTGTCGACTCTCAACATGAGATCCAAAGAGCTGTCACTATCAGTGAAGCAAGCCATCATTAGGCTGAAAAATCAAAACAAACCCATCAGAGAGATGGCAAAAACATTAGGTGTGGCCAAATCAACTGTTTGGAACATTCTTAAAAAGAAAGAACCCACCGGAGAGCTCAGCAACACCAAAAGACCCGGAAGACCACGGAAAACAACTGTGGTGGATGACCGAAGAATTATTTCCCTGGTGAAGAAAAACCCCTTCATAACAGTTGGCCAAATCAAGAACACTCTCCAGGAGGTAGGTGTATATGTGTCAAAGTCAACAATTAAGAGAAGACTTCACAAGAGTGAATATAGAGGGTTCACCACAAGATGTAAACCATTGGTGAGCCACAAAAACAGGAAGACCAGAGTTTGCCAAACAACATCTAAAAAAGCCATTACAGTTCTGGAACAACATCCTATGGACAGATGAGACAAAGATCAACTTGTACCAGAGTAATGGGAAGAGAAGAGTATGGAGAAGGAAAGGAACTGCTCATGATCCAAAACATACCACCTCATCAGTGAAGCATGGTGGTGGTAGTATCATGGCGTGGGCATGTATGGCTGCCAATGGAACTGGTTCCCTTGTATTTATTGATGATGTGACTGCTGACAAAAGCAGCAGAATGAATTCTGAAGTGTTTCGGGCAATATTATATGCTCATATTCAGTCAAATGCTTCAGAACTCATTGGACGGCGCTTCACAGTGCAGATGGACAATGACCCGAAGCATACTGCAAAAGCAACCAAAGAGTTTTTTAAGGCTAAAAAGTGGAATGTTATGCAATTGCCAAGTCAATCCCCTGACTTGAATCCGATTGAGCATGCATTTCACTTGATGAAGACAAAACTGAAGGGAAAATGCCCCAAGAACAAGCAGGAACTGAAGACATTTGCAGTAGAGGCCTGGCAGAGCATCACCAGGGAAGAAACCCAACGTCTGGTGATGTCTATGCGTTCCAGACTTCAGGCTGTAATTGCCTGCAAAGGATTTGCAACAAAGTATTAAAAAGTGAAAGTTAGATTTAGGATTGTTTAGTTTGTCCCATTACTTTTGGCCCCTTAAAAAGTGGGAGGCACATATAGAAACCGTTGTAATTCCTACACCGTTCACCTGATTTGGATGTAATTATCCTCAAATTAAATCTGACAGTCTGCAGTTAAAGCACATCTTGTTTGTTTCATTTCAAAGCCATTGTGGTGGTGAATAGAGGCCAAAGTATGAAAATTCTGTCAATGTCCCAATATTTATGCACCTGACTGTATATTAATGCATATTTATCACTATATAATGTACAGCATACATACACATATATAACAAAGCATAGGTCACACTACATGGTGTATAACATACATTTACATGTATAACAACATACAGGGCACAGCAGACAGTGTACATAGGGCCTGATTCAGAGCCGGATGCTCTGACCAGAGCGCTCGCTCTGAATCAGGGCCCTCCTCCATTAAAATGGAGCGTCCTCCTGGACGCTCGTATAGCTGTGGATCACCACCCAAGCATATACGAGCGTCCAAAAAGATGGTCACGATGGTCTTGACCATCGCGACCATCGGACTTGCGAGGGAAACCCAGCGGTCGGGTTTCCCAGCCACAAGCCCTGGAGTGATTTTGGCTCTATCAGAGCCAAAATCACTCCCACTGACATCACTAGTGATGTCAGTGGGGCCGGCTTCAGACGGTAGGCGTTCCCATGGGAACGCCTCCGTCTGGCAGGCACGCCCCCGGCACGCCCACCAAAGGGGGCGTGCTGTCAATCAACATCGACAGCACGCCCCCTTTGGTGCGAGACCCGGAGCGATGGGAAGCCCGTCGCTCGCCGGGTCTCGCGCATGCGCACGACGGAGCTCCCTCCGTCATGCGCATGCGCAGTGGGGAACATCGACCCACTTGCGAGCGTACTGCCGCTCGCGAGTGGGTCTGAATGACCCCCATAATCACCACCTACAACAATACATAGGTCTCACTATTAGTGATGGGTAGTTGACGAATGATCAGTTCAAAATGAACCGATCTTCAAAATCAACTAGTTCACTCAGGCCCTGATTCAGAGCCGGATGCTCTGACAGAGAGCTCGCTCTGAATCATGGCCGTCCCTGCTCTTTTTGGAGCGGCCTCCTGGCCGTTCGCATAGCTGTGGGTGACCACCCACAGCTATAGTGAGCGGCCAAAATGATGGTCGCAATGGTCAAGACCATCGCGACCATCGGGCTTGCAACGAGACCCTGCGGTAGCCTCTCGCTGCCGCTAGCCCAGGAGTGCTTTTGGCTCTATCAGAGCCAAAAGCACTCCCACTGACATCACTAGTGATGTCAGTGGGGCTGGACTCAGACGGTAGGCGTTCCCATGGGAACGCCTCCGTCTGGGCAGCCATGTCCCCGGCACGCCCACCAAAGGGGGCGTGCTGTCAACTCACCATCGACAGCACGCCCCCTTTGGTGTGAGACCCTTAACGACTTACTTGGGTCTCGCGCATGCGCACGACAGAGCCACCTCCATCGTGCGCATGCGCACTTGGGCACCATCGACCTGCTCGCGAGCGGGTCAGAATCAGGCCCTCAGTTCACAGCTCTGGCAAAGATCAGTTCATCAGGATCTAAAACAAGTGGGAGGAGTTAGACACAGTGACAGAGAGAGCACAACAGCTCCATTAGGCTTGAGTCAGTACTGCTAAACGACCACAGGTGGCACTGCTATGCTCAGACTTTCAGGGGTATTCAATATAAAATCGTTAACTTCGCCGTTTTGACGGGTGAAGTTAACGCAGCACATCGCAGTTTTAAATTGTGTTAAAGTTACGCGCGTGCCATCGCTTATCCCCGTAATCAATTTGAAAAAGTCGAAACGCCCAAAGATGCGGAAACTAGCCAATGCCACGAATCAGGAGGTGGAGACTTTTCGACGGGTACTTGTACGTCAGGCGGGATTTGCAAGGGGGCGGGTAACTGAGGGCTGGCCTGGCGCCCTTTTCCCCAGGCTCTGATTGGCTGTTGGTGAGCCACCATTTTGATCAGCCTGCAGTGTGGAGAGTGCAGTGTCCCTGATCAATTTGGCTTGCTGACAAGGGCACCTGTTGGTGAACAAAGTTGGCAAGAGAGACAGCAGCAGCAGTGACCAGCAATCCAGGACCCTGAGGAGAGAAGACAGCGACTGGGAGCAGAGGAGCCAGCCCATGGAGGAAGAGATCTGTCATATTTCTATTTGTTTTAGGTAAGTGCAATCTGTCCCTATACCCTGTATTGCATACCTTAGCCACATCTTGCCCCTTTTTTAATTTTTTTTTCAGTTTTAGAAAATCGCCCACTCCCCTCTCCCCCCCCGAAGCCAGCACCCCCCCTTTCCCCCCCCACGCGCTAGATGGCAGGGATCTTTAACCTATGGCCCTCCAGTTTTTGTAGGACTCCAGATCCCAGGATGTCCTGCCATAATGTTAGCATGGTGTTATGTTAAAAATGTTTGCAGGGCATGCTGTGATGTGTAGTTGTACAGTAGCTGGAGGACCATAAGTGTTTTGTATTGTAAAGCCATGCACACTAACAGCACCCTGACCCTGGCACTGTTATAATAAACCTTAATAAATACTAACATCTTGCCTGTAAGTCCATCCTGACCCATTAACTGTAATATTTTATATTGAACAGCAGTGCCCTAGTCACTTTTAAGCACATGTACACTAACATCAACTTTGATCTATGTACTCAAGCCATATTGTTAAGCGTATAGTGCCTTGTCCCCTGTAAGCACATGCACTGCAATACCAAACTATTAAATGTTATAATGTACAGTTAAGTTAGGCTAATTTTATTGTGGTTGTAAATGCCGCCTGCCATTCGTGTACTTACTGGGGTTTGAACCGTCAGGGCCGTAGCTAGGGTAGTGCGGCCGGTGCCATCGCACAGGGCACCACAGGTAAGGGGGTGCTGTTTGGGCCTGTGAAATTTCTGTTTATTATCATTCTCTCTTATAGCTTCCACTTATTTGAGCTTCTGCATCTCTTGGCCTCCTATATGTCTTCCCTGACCCTTCCCCCATGAGGCTATTTTCCTTTTTTCTTTGTGCATTAAGTCCATTTAAAAATTGTGGGGTGCGTCTATGTTTTTATCTGGCACAGGCTACCAAAATGTAGAGGTATGGCTCTGTTTAACGTGGTATGTGCCATAATTTTCTGGTGCCCTGTGGCATGAAAAAACATTGGTGCACCCCTCAATTTTTAAAGGGACATAATGCACAAAGTACAAAGGAGAATGGCCTTATGGGGAAGGGTCAGGGAAGAGATATGGGAGGCCAGGAGATGCAGAAGATTAAATAAGTGGAAGCTATAAGAGAGAATGATAATAAATAGAAATTTCACAGGCCCAAACAGCGCCCCCTTACCTGTGGTGCCCTGTGTGATGGCACCGGCCGCACTACCCTAGCTACGGCCCTGACGGTAACAAACCCCAGTAAGTACATGAATGGCAGGGCCGCATTTACCACAACAAATAAATTTGCCAAACTTAACTGTACATGATAACATTTGATACCATTAAAAAAAATGGAGGGGTGTATTTTTATTTTTAGCCTCTATTTTTTATATTCTTACATTTGTGTCCATAACTCACTGACTTATAATTTGACAAATTTTGGTGTACACCCTTATAGGTTTTTCTAATTGTTTTTCATGCGTTAGGCTAAGAGCAACAGTTACAAATGTATTTGCATATAATATCCTTGACCAATATAAAAATTAGTGATGAGCGGTTCGGATTCTGAGGAAACCGAACCGCTCCGAACAGGTGGAATCCGAGTCCACCCGAACGCAAGTTCGGGTGTTCCCGTCTGACTCGGATTCCACCTCGAGGCCGAACGTCACCCGTCCGGCGTCGGATTCTCGCGGGAGCCGGCTGACGTTCGGCCTCTATAAAAAGGCGCGGCGCCCGGCTGTCGGCGCCATTTCACGTGTGACGCCGCGTAGTTAGGTAGTTAGGTAGTGCGCTGTCTGTGCTAGTGTTAAATAGATTAGAGTGGGCAGTGTTCTTGCCGCTGTGACTTTACTGGGCATAAGCCCTTTGTGTGTGCTCCGTGACTGGGCATAATAAGCCCACTGTGTGTATGTGTAGTGTACTCACTGTATTATACAAGCTCCGTGACAACTGACAGGGCATAGCCCACTGAGTGTATTATTATACAAGCTCCGTGACTGGGCTTAGCCCACTGAGTGTATACAAGCTCCGTGACAGGGCATAGCCCACTGAGTGTATTATACAAGCTCCATGACAGGGCATAAGCCCACAGAGTATTATACAAGCTCCGTGACAGGGCATAGCCCACTGTGTCTATTATACAAGCTCCGTGACAGGGCATAGCCCACTGAGTGTATTATACAAGCTCCGTGACAGGGCATAAGCCCACTGTGTCTATTATACAAGCTCCATGACAGGGCATAAGCCCACTGTGTCTATTATACAAGCTCTGTGACAGGGCATAAGCCCACTGAGTATTATACAAGCTCCGTGACAGGGCATAAGCCCACTGTGTCTATTATACAAGCTCCGTGACAGGGCATAAGCCCACTGAGTATTATACAAGCTCCGTGACAGGGCATAGCCCACTGTGTCTATTATACAAGCTCCGTGACAGGGCATAGCCCACTGAGTGTATACAAGCTCCGTGACAGGGGATAAGCCCACTGTGTCTATTATACAAGCTCCGTGACAGGGCATAAGCCCACTGAGTATTATACAAGCTCTGTGACAGGGCATAGCCCACTGTGTCTATTATACAAGCTCCGTGACAGGGCATAGCCCACTGAGTGTATTATACAAGCTCCATGACAGGGCATAAGCCCACTGAGTATTATACAAGCTCCGTGACAGGGCATAGCCCACTGAGTGTATTATACAAGCTCCATGACAGGGCATAAGCCCACTGTGTCTATTATACAAGCTCCGTGACAGGGCATAAGCCCACTGTGTCTATTATGCAAGCTCTGTGACAGGGCATAAGCCCACTGAGTATTATACAAGCTCTGTGACAGGGCATAAGCCCACTGTGTCTATTATACAAGCTCTGTGACAGGGCATAAGCCCACTGAGTCTATTATACAAGCTCCGTGACAGGGCATAGCCCACTGTGTCTATTATACAAGCTCCGTGACAGGGCATAGCCCACTGAGTGTATACAAGCTCCGTGACAGGGCATAAGCCCACTGTGTCTATTATACAAGCTCCGTGACAGGGCATAAGCCCACTGTGTCTATTATACAAGCCTCCGTGACAGGGCATAGCCCACTGTGTCTATTATACAAGCTCCGTGACACGGCATAAGCCCACTGTGTCTATTATACAAGCTCCGTGAAAGGGCATAGCCCACTTTGTGTATACAAGCTCCGTGACTCCAGTTCATAGTGATAAAGTAATATGGATCACGAGAATGAACCGAGAGGAGAGCAGAAACAACATGTAAATGCTAGCATTGCAGCGGCTGGAAGTCCATCACTTTCATCTAAAGCTGATGCTCAAGGGCATAGAGGCTTTAAAAACTTAGGGAACCTGAAATCAAAAAATGTAGATTTCACAGGGGTAAAGACAAAAAAAAAACCTCTAAAGACTACTACTATTGCAGAGAAACAGAAAATTGGCAACATACCAGTCACTACACGTAGCGGCAAGGAAAGACTCAGGCTTTGCCCTTTATTTCTGAATGGTGGTTCTGCAACTGTCAGTGATGTCTGTGAGGCATCTTGTGCCTCTCATGATGATAAAAGACCTTTTCAATCAGACTATAGAAGTGTGAAAAAAATTAAAACCAATAAGGCAGTAGAACAAACTGTGTTTTTTGAAACACAAATGTCAGAAATCCCTGAGGAGAGTCTAAGTGGGTCCTCGAGTGGCATTTCTATGTGTAAGCCTGACCTTTCAGAGAAGCCGCCCTCCACAGTTTCTTTTCCATCTGCAGTTGTGGGGATGAGCAGTATTGCCGAGGACATAGAAATTGAGGATGCCACCGTGGAATTGCAAGAGGATGAGAGGAATATATGTGCAGCTGACGCTGGCACTAATGAGGATGTTGAGGATGAGGATATTATTTGTATAAGTCAGGCACCAGTGGAAGCAGCTCTTGGCCAAGATAAGAAGGCCATTGCCATGCCTGGGCATAGAACCAACAAATCCACATCTTTTGTGTGGAATTACTTTTACCCAAACCCTGACAATGTTTGTCAAGCCATTTGTAGCCTCTGTGAGACCACAGTTAGTAGAGGTAGGGACGTTAAGCATCTAGGAACCTCTACGCTATTAGGTCATCTGCAGCGAGCTCATGACAGGTGTTTGATAACAGAAACTACTGCAAAAAAAATAACAACAAGCAGTCCAGCATTAGCTAGATGCCTTCTCTCTACTAAATCCCAGCACCTGCAATCTCCGCCAACAACACCTTCCTCCTCAATATCCTCAGGAATGATCAGTGGTAGTACAACATCCAATTTGTTAGTGCTAAGTCACGGTGACTCCTCCAATTTCCAGGACACCTCAGAAGAAACTGAATCTTTGAGCGCTAGGCCTGCTGCTGCTGCTGCTGCTGGTGGATCTTCATCCCAGAAGTGGACCAAGAAGACTACTAGTAGTATACCAAAAAAACAATTGACTGTTAAAGAATCTCTTGCAAGAGGAAGCAAGTATGACAGCTCTCACCCTGTCGCACAGCGGATCACTGACGCCATGACAGCTATGCTAATATTAGATCTGCGTCCAATATCCTCAATTAATGCAGTGGGATTTACACAGCTTATTGAGGTCATGTGTCCCCGGTACCAAATTCCATCTCGGTTTCATTTTAACCGAAAAGCCATTCCTCGGCTGTACCAGGACGTTAAACAGAGCCTAATTATTGGTCTGCAAAATGCTATTGTACCCGCTGTCCACTTAACCACAGATATGTGGACAAGCGGTAGTGGACAAACTAAAGATTACATGACTGTGACGGCCCACTGGGTGGGTGAATCGCCTTCAGCAGCAGCAGTATCTAACAAACAACACCAGCTCATTCAGAGGCAGGCAACTCTGTGCATCACCGGATTCAATAAGAGGCATACCGCTGACAACCTCTTAGAAAAACTAAGAGATGTCATAGAAACATGGCTTACCCCACTTGGACTCTCCTCAGGATTTGTGATTTCTGACAATGCTACAAATATAGTGAAAGCATTACAGCTGGGTGAATTCCAACACATCCCCTGTTTTGCTCACACAATAAACTTAGTGGTGCAGGGTTTTTTAAAAAACACGTGGCACTACGATGACATCTCCTCCTTCGGTTTCTCCAGCAGCAGCCAGAAAAAAATGCACCTTTTCCAAAAGACCCAGTGGTGATGCAGATAAGTCAAGTCAACATTTTGACATCTGGTCGGGTCTAAAAGATTTGCCCAACACCAGTGACACCTCTACCGCAACTCCATCTAATACGATTTCCATCCAAAGAATGGTGGAGGATTATTTTCAGGACACCGTACACATAGACATGTCACAGAGTCCCTTCGAATATTGGAAGAAAAATAAGGCAATTTGGAGACCCTTGTATAAACTGGCTTTGCATTATTTAAGCTGCCCACCCTCCAGTGTGTACTCGGAGAGAGTTTTCAGTACAGCCGGGAACCTTGTGAGCGAACGACGAAGGAGGCTACTTCCACAAAATGTAGAAAAAATGATGTTCATTAAAATGAACTGGAAATTTCACGAGGAAAACCTTCCCCACCCATCACGTCACAGTACAGATACTTCTGTAATGGTGGATTCCAGCGGGGATGAACTGATATTGTGTGAGGAATCGGATGATGTGCACACTGATGAGGGTGAGGATGGCAATGCTGGTGACATCATGCCACTGTAGACCTGTTGCCTTTAGTAGATTGGAAGATTTTTTTGTGGGGGCCCAAACAAACCAAGCACTTCAGCCACAAAGTGGCAGTACCTGTCGCTGAAATGCTTCGTTTGTTAAAGTGTGCATGTCCTTTTTAAGATCCAACATAAAGGGTGGGTGGGAGGGCCCAAGGACAATTCCATCTAGCACTACCTTTCATTTCTGCCACTGCTGTGTGGCATAGTTTCATAGATGTGCTTTAAACTGTGGTGTCTGTGCCACTGCGCCGCTGCTCTGACGCTTGGTCACCAGTCAACTCACTGCAACCTTTGGCCAATAATGGTGAAAACAATAATTTAAGCTGTGAGGTGGTCTAAATTGACTGTAAATGACTGGAAATTAATGTTATTGAGGTAAATAACACTCTAGTAAGAAAAAAAAGCCCAATTTATGTAATTTTAGCTTTTTTTGCCAATTTTGGCAAAAAATCCAAATCCAAAGCCAGTCACCGCAGTTTGGCAAATCCAAATCCAAAGCCGGACGACGAATTAGAACCAAATCCAAATCCGGCAAAAATGGTCCGGCGCACATCCCTAATAAAAATTTTAATAATTGTTTGTCATTTCAGGTACCGAAAAGAAGAAATGTCAAGGGAGAAGAGAGGCCGAGTACTCCTCTCGTCCTCATCCTCTGATCAGACTCCGGACACTGGTGACGAGTGACAGGCGTCACAGGAAGATGGGTCAAGACAGAGGGAGAGTGGTACGGTGGGGACGACATCACAGGACCGTGGAGATCAGCCTTCGGAGGTAATTTTTCTTTTTTCACACATGTAGGGGTATTCAATGGGTATTCAATATGAAACGTAAACTTTGCTGTTGAAGTTTACATTTCATATTGGACTTTTTTCTGGGATAAAGTATAGGGTGCGCGTCTGCTTTATTCCAGTATTCCATTTCAAATCTAGGAAAACGGGAAGGTGCGTAGTGGGATTTGTGTGAAAAAAAATAAATTTCTTTGTAAAAATGGTAGGACCCCCCTAAAGTTGTAATAACATGGGGGATCTCTATGGATACCCCCGTTTGAGCGTGCAAATGAAATTTGGGGATTTAAATAACAACAGCAGGTTTTTTTTTCCCGACATTGATGAAGTGTTGCAGAAGAGCACTTTGTTTTTTTTTTTGCTTTTTGTAAGTGGTCCCATCAAATTTGGGGTACATGAAAATGGGTACTAGCATATTTTTTTGTCCCTAAAGTACTTTATTAAAAATTTTGCATCTATGCACCTGGTGCAAATAACCTATTCTACAATACACCTGCTGCATACTTGCAGAATAGCCCTGAACCTATTTCCCTATTTTGAAATATTTTTTACTCTATTTTTTTTCCCCAATGTTTAAAATACTTCTTAGTGGTGTCCCTTTTTTTTTTTAGCCTCCACCGCTAAACCCCAAATCTGCACTATTTTTCACAAGCTATTCAGTGGTGAAAAGATAATCCAGTTTTTTTACAAAGACTTTTTGAACCTGCGAAAAGTCTTTGAAATTGAATAAAGTGTCAATCCAATACCTCGCAAAATGACATCACCGCTGCCAAAACATCCCTAAAACGGAGTTTACGCTCCTTTAGGGGAATTTAATATTGAGGGAAAAGTCTTTTTTTGCAAAAAAAGACGTCATTTTCGCTGGTTTTGGTTTAAAACTGTATAAGGCTTTTCGCAGGTTCGAAAAGTCTTTGAAAAAAACGGGGATAACTTTTCACCACTGAATAGTTGTGGCAAAAAATTGCAGAATTGGGGTTTAGTGGTGCAGGCTTTAAAAAAAAATAGCCTGCACCCCTGGGAATGACCTGCCGCATATTTGCAGAATAGCCCTGAACCTATTTCCCTATTTTGGAACAGTTATTTCCCTTTTTTTTTTTTTTCACTCCAAAGTTGATAAAAAAAATTTGGGGTGTCCCTATTTTGATTATTTTTTTTTACACAGTTTTTTTTTTAAAATGTAATTTCCAAATTTCCATGTACCCCAAATTTGAGGGGAGCACTTACAAAAACGAAAAAAAAAACCAAAGTGCTCTTCTGCAACACATCTTCAATGTTGGGAAAAAAACACCTGCTGCGGCTTTTTAAATTCCCGACTTGCATTTGCAGGCTAAGGACCCTATTCAATTTGAGGGGTTAAGTCTGGATTTGGGGTACTTTCCTGGCAATGACGTTCTTATCGCCTGATTTAGTTTTCCACTGTATTCAAATTGAAAGACTTTCAGCCTAGGCGTTAAGTCAATGCAATGTAATAGGCCGTAAAGTAAATACCTATGAATGGCAGGCATTAAAAAATGCAGATTTTGGGTGCAACATTTAGGGACCCCCCTGTGCGGCCTTCAGACAGTCCCCCAATGGTAATCTGTGTCCAGAAATAGTTTTACAAATTTAAGGCCCGGCCAAAAACAGGATGATGAAAAAGGGAGTTTATAATTGAAAAGTGGGGGGACAAAGTAAACTGCCTACATGACTCTGGGGGGGTCCCGAAGTATGGCCCAAGTGTTTTTTCCATTTTTGCAGTTTACGGCATATGTTTTTTTAATGGTTTTTTTTATCAACTCACTTTACTGATTTGTAAAAATGCTGACCCCCATTTTCAAGTAACCCAAACCTGATGGGCATAGTTATTTTCCCCAATAAAATCTACTAAATGCTCTTCTGCTGCGCTTTGTTTCCAACCCGCATTTAATCACCTGTCGCAGAAATTAGAAACACCCACTTCCTTCAGTAGTTAAAAATGGGGTACCCAGAGTGATCCCCGCATGTGTAGGGGGGTTTCTTGAATTTATTTGAGAAAAGATATTTTTTTTGTGTAATTTTGTAGAAAATAATTTTGTATTGAAAAAAAAAATTACATTAGGACCCCCCCCCAAACAAAAAAAAAAACACGAGGCTTGGCAGCCAGTGGTGGGTTTTAAAAAAACAGTCAACACAATGTGTAGGGTTCAACCGTATTTTAAGAAAGCACCACAAGGCTGCAGGGACTAGTGCTGGTTTTAAATATAGGGGGCAAAGAAGGGGTTGGGTTCCCCCCATTATTAAAGACTAGCACCAGACCCAAACATACCGCTGTGTAATGACACAGGCTGGAGACCCAATCACCAGGGGTCTAGGTGCAAAGAATGACACCCCAAGTTGGTCACAGCAAGCCGGTGATCTCGGAGGAATCGGAGACTCCCCAAAAAAGGGTAGCCCCTTTTCCGAGCAGCACAGGCTTGTGGTATGTGGAAATCCACATACCTGCTATTAGTATGTGTCCCAACAGCTCCCCAATGGCCACTTACAACAGTGCATGGAGCGCGCATGTCCCGTCAGGTAATTTTCGGCCCCAATGACTGTAGTGCATCCGCTGTTTGGCTGGTGCAAGTGACAGTTTCCTTATCTGTTTTTTTTTTATTAAAATCTTCTTTAAAAAAAGTACGGTATTGTTAGTTTGTAAGGATACTTTCCGACCTCTCAGTTTTCAGATGACGTAATTTTCCAGGTGTCACAAACTAAATGCATGGGGTTTTTTTGTAAGAAATAATTACATATTTAAATTTTTTTTTAAATAAAGTACATCACCACAATTAAAATGTTTTTTTTTTTTCATTTTAGCGTCGGACAGAAGAGACAAGGAAGACTGGAGAAAAAACAGTGAAAAGAAGAAAAATCCGTTTTAGTGAGGTGGAAAATAATACCCTCGTTGAAGGAGTGCACTGTAACTACGCAAAGATCTTCGGCGACCGAGCCCAGCAAACCACTGGAATGGCAAAGAAGGCAATCTGGGATGAGATTGCCTCCAGGGTAACAGCAACATCTGGCCGTACACGTGATGGAGCCGTTTGCAAGAAGAGGTAAACTTAAAGCATACATTTTTTTAGATTTTATTGTCAGATTGTAGCATTGGACAATATGTGATGTACACACATCACTGGTCTTACTCTGATTCTAATGTATTATGTGTAGTAAATTTGTTTCCAATGTAAAATGGTTTTTATTACAGTATTAATTTTTGGATGAAGCATGGAAAATTTTTTGATGTTACATTTTTTGGTCTAAAATGTTTTACAACAATTTTTTTTTTAATTTATAGATATGGAGACTGCAAACACCAAACAAAGGAGAAGATGAAGAAGCAGAGACAGCACCAAAGAGGAACCGGCGGTGGACCAGAACTCACCATGCATTGGTTGCCATGGGAGGTAGAGATCCAGAAACAGATGAATCCAATAATGGTTTCTGGAGTCGGAGGCTTAATAGATAGCCGTGACTGCGCTACTCTTCGTGTGGATGGTAATTTTTATTTTATTTTAATATTTTTAATGAATTTCAGTATACATTTATAATATTTACAAGATTATTTGTTCTCTAAAAAAAATAGAGACAACACCTCAAAGAAGAAAACAGAATGCTGGAGGTACAACAGAAGACACAGGAGCAGGAACCACAGTTCGGAGGACAAGTATGATTGCTCCAGATGTGCCCAGAGGGACCACAGTTGAAAAGAGTAATGTTTTATTTTTTTTATTTTTTTTTCTCAGATGAAAATGTTTTGGGTTATAATGTAAATTTTTACACTAAACTACAGCTCGAAAACCATCAAAGGAGATTTCTCGCACCGCAGCAGACAAGACCGCCAGGATCAGAGGTCCAGAAGAAGAAGGAACAGACGTCAGATTCACACAATCTGTGGAGCAAAGACCCCAGAGTGTCACAAGGATTCAGGGTAACATTTTAACATTATCAAAAAAATAAGTTGATTGCGTACTAATAGTGTGTAGTTTGTTTAGCTTTATAAATTAAATGATTTATTTTAGTTTTTAGTTTTTGTCTGCATGAGCAAATGTAAAATTAAAAAATAAAATGTGTGATCTGCTCAAGGGTTAAGGTCTCCCTGGAGGATCCTCCAAATTTAATTGTAAATCATATTATAAATACTGATTTGTGTAGAATGTTTATCTGTATTTTATTATATACCCTTACAACGCCAAGTTATGTTTAATTCTAACCCTTGTTAAAATTAGAAGAGTCGACTATTGAAGAAAATACAAGAGGACCTGGATTCGAAGAAACCCCGCAAGATTGTGAACAACAAGAAGATTTGGGCATAGGTGTGCAAGACTCCTCGGAACCGTTAGGTAAGAGGTTTTTTGGGTAAATTCTATGTAATTGTAAACAGTTGTCAATTTTATAACTAGTAGCTGAATTGTTTTTTTTATTTCCATTTTTTTTTTAAATCATTGTGCATAATTTTAATCAATCTTCTAATTATTTTTGATTTAAAAAAAGTAAGTGTAAACTCTTTTCTATAGAAAACATCGGACCATCAACAAGTGGAGGTCTAGCATCAAATATTGGAGCATACTTCAGACCGGATCTACTGGAATCACAGGATGAAGAGGATGTGGATGTTGAACAAATTACGCCTTTGAGACCTACAGCAGTTGGTAAGTTCCAAACATATCTTGAAATGTAATTTATATTTATTTATTTTTTTTAATATGGGTTTTAAAAATTCAAGAGTGTAGTGTTTTTTTGGGGTTACAAATCAAGCACACAAAAGACCTATGTCAGGGTCATTGTTTTTTTTGTTTTTTTTTTAAGTAAAAATTGTCTTAAAAAATTACACAAGATGGACCTTATTGTCACCCGCTTGCGACCGCATAGCACTCACAAGTGGTTCCATAGATGGTCAGTGAGCATGTCTAGCCTCCAGATTGTGTGTGGAAGCAGTTTAGCTAATAGTTTTAAAACTTTCAGTGGGACTAACTGCAAGATGGGGGGCATGTTTGCCTTTGAGTGTTCACCACCTGCTTTTAGGTCATCTAGGGTGGTGCCTGGTCTAATTGAGACTTTTCTTAAGGAAGTCCTGTTTTTTGGGTGTCCCTACTGACATCACCAGAGATGTCAGTAGTGAAATCCCAGCTCTATTACAACAGGAAGTTCACTCGGTCTCACGGGCGACAATTCCCTACCACAAGGGTTTTTTTTGCAAAACCATTTTGATAGTGATAAACGTGACTATGGACAAGCTGGCCGCTAATGTTCTGGGATGTAACCGACATGTTACCGTACAGGGCTCATGCCCATAGGCATATCAAATGGATCCACCTTCACTTACAGTGACCATTTGCATATTGTATTTTTTTATAAAAACAGCTGATAAATATGTTTTGACATTTTTTTATTTTTGTTGTAATGTTTTTTTTCTGCATTTTTCTAACAGTTTTTCTATTTTATGTTTTATTCCTAGTTCAACAATTTCAAGTAGTGGCTGAGGTTCAACAGACCCTTCCACCCGCACAAGTGGACAAGATTGTTGAACTGGCTCAAGACATGGAAAAGAACAGCTTCAGGGACGTCGTGGACCGAAGACTGGAACAAATGGATGCAAGCATTCAAAGACTTTTGGAAGCATATCAAGAGGATCAAAGACAGCGAAGACAGGAACATCTGGAAAGCCAGGAGCGATTTCGTGGAATTGAACATCAGCTGTCTGTCATGACCACCGCACTCAATAGGATGGCTGAAAACGCCGAATGTCAAGCCACATCACAGAGAGATATCACCACCAGCAACAGCCTCATCGCCACATCTCTTCAGCAAATAACACAGAAAATGATGATGTACCTTGGAACACACAGGACAACAACATTTCATGGATCTCCACGAGCCCATGCAACGCAACAGCCATGGTATGGTCAGGAGGCCCAGCAGTTTCATCCACCAGCATATATCTACCAACGGGTAGCA
This sequence comes from Taudactylus pleione, assembly GCA_031769625.1. NCBI lineage: Eukaryota > Metazoa > Chordata > Amphibia > Anura > Myobatrachidae > Taudactylus > Taudactylus pleione. The sequence goes on from JAUIMM010000015.1 coordinate 52,491,748, forward strand.
CCGGCACGGCCATCACGACCACACCGTCCAACAATGCCAGACCCACCAGGAGCAATTGTCAGAAGAGCAGAATTGGAGGATGAAGTACCTTCATGAAGATATTACATTTCCTAACAAATATCAGGTCGTATGATCCTTTTTTTTGAATGTGTAATTATTTTAATTAACATGTAACTTCCTTCCATACCCCCGCCTCAAAACAGGATAATTAATGGGAGTTTTGGGCGTTTCGAATACATACATGGGATTGTATGTTAAGTGGGTAAATGATGACAGCTCCCAAAATATTGACTTATTGTAAATATGGTCATATACTTGCTTTCTGAGCCCACTTATTTTTTTTTTTAAATACATTTTTTATCCTATGAATGTATGTTAATAATGATATTTGTGTATTTATTTTTGTAAACAAATCATTTAAGTTTTTTTTTTTTGTCCCCGGGAGCCATATTATGTGATCCGTCTTTCAAGTACGTTATTTGGCGAGAACTACATGATAACAACCATTTAGAAAAATTATACATTGGTGAGTATTAATGTACATATTGATTATATTTTAGTCTTTCATCTAGATGATTAATTGTAATATGAAGTTTTTAAAGTTTACCTTCTCATGTAATATTTGTTATTGTTTTTTTTTTTAGATTACTGACTGTACAGAAAAAAACCAGAACCTCAAGAAAGAAAACATGTTCAAGAAAGTGTTCAGAACTAAAATTAATAATTATGAACTTTACACTTCATTAAAAATTTAATCGAAATGCTCAATCAACAAAATCTTTTCACAAATAAAAATCTTCTTTTTTCATTAATGTTTCTGTTTCATCTTATTCCGATAGTTTATTTGAAGTAATTTATGGGTGTTTTGTCATTAGTGATATAATACATTAGGTTACTGTACTCTGTGGTTGATTTTGCATGTTTTTCTTTTGTTTTGAGGCACAGATGGGTCATTTGTATGAGGTTTGTGTGCCTTCAAACGTTAAAGGGATGTATGCAAAATCTGCCTCAAACCACAGTGTCTTAAGGTGCTTTACTTGTGCTAGACATGAAATAGGGGCCTATTTATCAATGTTACTTTGAGGTAATTTCCCCGAAAACACCTGTTTTCCAGTGTTTGCTTCAAATTTTAAGTAACCCCCCAGATGTATGAAAGAGGGACCGCAGCAGGTATCTGGGAAACCTACTGCGATCTCTCCATTGCTGCCTGCAGCCGCCTCCCGATATTGTCCCCAGCAGCTAACGCCATCTGAAGATAGCATTAGCCACTGTAGTCTATGGGTACCTACCGCACTTCAGCCGGCGGAGGGATCTCCCAGATCTTTCTACCGGCAATGGGGGCCGCTCATGTGCAGCCCGCAGGACTGCGCATGCGCATCAGTCCCGCATGCACTCCGGCCACATCGCAGGGACGGGCTCCTTTCGGAGCACGTATCCCTGAATGTACCGGATTGTACATTCAGCTTGTATGATCACATTTTGCAATGTGAACATGGGCGGTACTGGATGCCCTGATCGCTTAGCAAAATGAAATCATTAATAAATGTTGGTTTTTATGTCCGTTAACTATATTAAATATGGTGAAAATTAGTAGGGCTCCCCTGTATGTTCCAGAACCAGCACTGGACTTTTTCTAGCGGGGGACTGATGCCACAGCCAGGGGAGCCCTTTCACCAGGCCCCCCAGCCGCAGCATCAGCCCTGACCGCTAGTCAGCCCAGGCCGGGGATCCCTGGAGAGCTGGGGACCCCCCCCAATAAACGGGTCACCCTCTCCAGGGCACCCCAGGCTGATAGCCCGGGGCTATCCCCGCCACCCCTGGTGGCGGTGGGTGGCGGGTTGATTGTGTGGTGTGGTGTAAATAAAGAATATCAAACATTGTCTTTACAAGTAGAACTGCAAGTCCCAGCTAGCCTGCCCCGCATGCTGGTACTTGGAGAACCACAAGTACCAGCATGCAGGGCATTAAGGGCCCACTAGTACCTGTAGTTCACCTGTAAAAAAAATGTTTAAAAAAACACAGGACACACACACCGTGACAGTATAAGTTTATTAAACATACATACACACACATACACATGTACACATACTCACCTATATAACCTGTAGCATTGGTCCACTTGTCCGGTAAAGTAGGGGCCCTGTGAAAAAAACATACTCACCATCTCCTATGCGAGGTTCTGTCCTCTTCGTTCCAAAATAGGCATCCCCGGACTTGTCAAAAGAAAAAAACGAAAACGCGATCCACGAACTTAGTACCGTTCTATAGAACGGTACTTCCCGAATGAGAGCTTAGCGGCGGGGTATCACCATGGAAACCCCGCTGCTAAGCGTTCATTGGCTGAGAGAGGTCATCTCCCGTCTCTCAGCCAATGAACGGCTCCCTCCATTGTAGTCAATGGTGGGAGCCGCAGGGTAAACTTTAATAACCTTGCGGCTCCCACCATTGACTACAATGGAGGGAGCCGTTCATTGGCTGAGAGATGGGAGATGACCTCTCTCTTAGCAGCGGGGTTTCCATGGTGTTACCCCGCCGCTAAGCTCTCATTCGGGAAGTACCGTTCTATAGAACGGTACTAAGTTCGTGGATCGCGTTTTCGTTTTTTTTTTTTGCCAAGTCCGGGGATGCCTACTTTGGAACGTAAAGACAATGTTTGATATTCTTTATTTACACCACACCACACAATCAACCCGCCACCCACCGCCACCAGGGCCCTGGAGAGGGTGACCCGTTTATTGGGGGGGGGTCCCCAGCTCTCCAGGGATCCCCGGCCTGGGCTGACTAGCGGTCAGGGCTGATGCTGCGGCTGGGGGGCCTGGTGAAAGGGCTCCCCTGGCTGTGGCATCAGCCCCTCGCTAGAAAAAGTCCAGTGCTGGTTCTGGAACATACAGGGGAGCCCTACAAATTTTTTTCCCCTGTATTTCCAGAACCAGGACCGGATCAGAGCCCAGAGCTGGTAGCGCAGAATACGGGGGACCCCTACGTCGTTTGTCCCCCATATTTTGGCAACCAGCGCTGGTTCTGACTAGCCCGGTGCTGGTTGTGCTTAAGTACAGGGGACCCCTACGTCGTTTGTCCCCTGTATTTAAGCACCCCCAGCACTGGGTCACTAATGCCCGGGGCTGGTTGCTCTTTTTTGGGGGGGGCACGCCATTTTTTTCTTTTTTTACACAGGTTTTTTTTTTTTTTTTTTACCACAGCAGCACAGACGGGTCTCACGGACCCGGCAGTGCTCTGTGTCAATGACACAGATGCAAGTAGCACGGATCTCCTGGTCCGTGCGTGCATCTGTGTCATTGAAATACACAGCAGCACAGACGGGTCTCACTGACCCATCTCTGCTCTGTGTCACTGTCAGTCACACAGATACATGTAGCACGGATCTCACGAGTCTGTGCTACATGCAAATGAGCACCATAATGCTGATTGGCTGAGAGCCGTGACAGGCGGCTCTGTCAGCCAATCAGCACTTTGCCCATTAAAGGCAAAGGCATTTTTTTTTAAATGGCCGCACGAGGCAAAACCTCGAGATCCGACAGCAGATCTCGAGGTTTTGCCTCGGGAGAGGGATCCGGGGCAGACAGGGAGATCCGAGCTTGGGCTCGGATCGCCCCGGATCCCCGAAGTTCGGGTGGGTTCGGTTCTCAGGGAACCGAACCCGCTCATCCCTAATCTATATATATATATATATACACACCCACAATTACAGCTTTGTAAGAAACCTAAATTTTTTTGAGGAATATTGGGAAAGTATAGCTTTTGGGTTTAAAAAATGTTGACAATATCCTGAGCAAACTTGCTATTAACCTGTGATAGATAGAGATATATATTTATATCTATCTCTATGTATGTATATATATATATATATATATATATATAAATGATCACACGTTAAAAGCAAATACGCTAAGGCATTTTTTCTAAATTTTTTCCTTTAAAAACCTATCGTTTCCTAATAGGCCTTAACAAATAATACGTTTCTTACAGAGCTGTTAGTTAGTGTCTGTGTGTATATGTTTGTGTGTGTGTGTATATATATTTATATATATATATATAATTTTTTTAGTGCCAATACTTGGCACTAACGCCTATATATTAGTAATTGGGGGTGCCTTCCCATTATGAAATAAACAGACAAGCAGCAGGTGCGGCTGGCACTCCAATCAGTGCTTGAAATGTGCCGGTATGCAACGGAATAACATACCGACACTTCCAGCACTAGTTTTTATTTTTCATTTGTCAGTATTGCACAGCTGAGTGCCGAGGCGTGACTTGAGTGCAGAGTGACAGACTCACAGTTTCACTCAGGCATGCTCCGGAGCCCTGCTGTGCCGGCCATTTCCCGCCACCCTGACAGCATCTGTTACTGCCGCTGTGGCACAGTCTGGATAAGGCTAACGTTGCCGTTAATCAATAACTCTTACCATGTTGCGGGGCCTGTAGCATACTCCTGCTGGCCTTTGTGTCTGTCTCCTGCAGTGCTCCGTGGCCCGCCTGTTTGCGCATCTTCCCCTGCCGGACGGGTATGCCTCACTCAACCATGCTGCAAATCCCTCCAGAGTGCCGCCTGTGTTGCCTTTCCACCGCTGGTGACAGGAGAGCTCGTCAATACAGGTCCACTGTTAAGAATGTTGGTGCGGATGGCTGAGCCCTGGAGTTATTCCTGATGCAGCGGCCTCTAAGTATAGTATTTGCTGCCACCCACTGTCACCTGCACTGCTCCCTGCTTCCCTCCAAGTCCTCGACAATCTTCTGGATGGATACCTCTCTACTCCACACCATTACAGCCCTCAAACATAGTCATACAGTCTCCTCCTTAGCTCACACAGTCTCCTCCATAGGTCTGTACAAAATCAACTAGTGGCTAATACCAGAATCCACACTTGTGTAGAGTGTACCCTACCATCCCTTGTGTACCCCGCCACCCATGTCCCAGGCCTCCTCTGTGTCCCTAGCCACCCCTGTGTATCCCATCACTCCTGTGTGCCTTATTACCTCTGTCTATCCCACTGCATTTTCCTATCCATCGGTGGTGGCCTATGTATTTTTATATTTTCCTATCAGTGCCAATGTGTACATTTCTTTTATGGAAAGTCTGTAGGGGAAATACACTTCTTCTGGGTGTCGTCTAAAGTACCAGGTGCCCAATGGAGCAATTCAAATGTTCGGTGACCCATTATTTTTGAAGCGCACAGAAGCAAAATATGCTCGCCTAAACTTCTCTAAAGTAATTTTTTCAACACCCAAACTACCGTTTTGCCAACCAAACCACAAACTTTTCTTCTCGCCACGTCAGGATACTGCGAGAACAAATGTGTCTTCGAGAGTTAATGGTAGCCCGACAGAGCAGCAATTGAAATGCTCCATCGGACACCCATTAGCATAGACGCCACCCTGAACAATTGACCCCGTTTGTGTTTTATTTATGTTCGTTTTATTTCCTATGGGTGCAAAGGGTAAGAGATGGATGCTGACACCCCCCTTTTGAGTAGCCACTCTCCTCAAAACAACCAAACTCATTTTTTGGCATATGCCTTTCCGGCGCACATGCAGGCTACCTCCATACCCCCACTTCATAATTCCCACTTTGACCACTGACTCAAATGGTTAATCAAAAACCATGTGGACACACCGTGAGTCTAGTCTAGACTCACGGTCTGTCCGTGTTTGTGTTCATTTGACTAGCACCCGCTACTGCTGCCTTTAAACATTGTTGGCGTATTCCACTGCAAAACATAATTGTGAAAAACACGTAGATAAATGCTAAAATATTCCTTTATAGCAGTTATTAGACATTTAAGGAATAGATACATACAATTACTGAAAAATGGCAACCCTACATATGATTTTTTAATACAATAAAACCCCAACAAAATTTTCAAAAAATAAATTGAAAGTTTATTTTCACAATGTTACACACAGTGGAATTTGAGCTCAACTTGTACTTTTGAATGTAAATCACAAAAAAAATTAAAATTTTTTATTGATCCAAAAATGATATTTATTAAATTTAAAATATCACCAGTTACAGATGTGACTTCATCCAATTCTTCAAAACAGTTGTTTAAGGTGGTCTAGGAAAAAAAAAAAAAAACATTTTTTTTAAATTCAACATCTAAGGCATGGTGAATAAACAAGAATTTTAAAAGCATTAATTCAACTTCAACTATCTATATTGAAATAACTAAAAATATAGTAATCAATATAATATGTAGGCTGAATCATATATTTTACATATCTTAAGTACATGAAAACATAGACCTCATTGTATATTTTGATAATAATACAATAGCGATGCCATTTACTGCGTAGGTTTAAAATTATACAAAATAAAACATCCCCACATTTAAATTATTAACCAGTTTATGCAGCTAAACTTTATTAAAAAATAAAACCTGACATGCTTTGTTGGCTGACAACAATTACAGCTTTCAGCACATATAGACGGGCAGGAACTTAAGATGGACAAAGACCTTTGAACACAAGTTTCTGGGGAAACCTACGTTGGTGTGATAAAATTGGAAATATCCAATGGCTACAGTGGGTAACATTACGTTCAAAAGTTGCAAACTAAAGTGGCCAAAATGGAGATTACTGAGATCATATGTAAATACTACTTTGGCATCTATTGCAATGTACAGACACAATTATCCAGGGTTGCTGCTAATATCAGCCATAAATGTTGTGCCTTGAGAAATCAATTGATATTTGGGGAAAAAAACGCCACTACTACCAACGGTGACGACAATTTACTTGACATTAAAATTATAATATTTGTTTTTTCAAATAAAAATTAGTTTAACATTTCTCCTAAAAAAAACCCCACAATGACAGCTATATTGGCGCGTGCACTTTGATAAGACCTAAGATTTGCAAAATAAATCTTACAAAAATACCTTTAGTTGTATATAAAAAATCCTTTTTTCCAAGGGTCACAACCTTGAGGATGACATATGAAATGGATGTGTATTTGAAAGTAGTACTTTAGTGGTCAATATCTTCACAAGGTACTTGTTCCATTCTGAGCTAAAAATAAAAAAACAATAAAAAAAATTAACACTGTAATGATAGTGTAAATTACCATAATAAGATTAATTGACAATACCTTCTATTTCGACCAAAAACAAATGCTGCGTACAAATATTGAAGGCCCTCATTTAGATACTGAGAGGAGAATTCATCATAGAAGCGATGTGGCATTGATATTTTTACGGTACTACACAAGAATGAGGATACTTACTGGCAATAATTGAAAAGGCAAATATATAATTCAAGTAATCCAAAGACTTTCTTTGTCCAAAGGGCGATGGCAAGAAAAACAGCAAACAATATGAAAAAAAATCCCATAGGACATCAGGCAAAACTCCACCATAAGAAACAAAAAACACATACATCAAATTAGAGTTTAAAATTTGGACATTTACTAAATACCAACACCTCCATGCCTGTATTTCACTTCAGCTCACCAACATTATTCTGCAGCGACTTACATCCTATCAGCGTTGAGGCTGGAAACATAGAAGCAGGGTGCAAGCTCTTATTTGATTGGTGTAGCAAGAAATACTTACGGTATCAGAGTTAGTAAAGCGGATTTTCCACCTGCATAGGCTTAAACATACATTCACCAAATGCAAAGTTGCCTGCCATGAGATTCTTCAAAAGTCCTGAGTCTGACTTTCACAGGGTGGGTTTTCAAAGGAAGCTGTGTATTCTGGAATACATTTGTATAGGTAAACAATAAAGGGGAAAGATTAAACACATTAAGATTAAACATATCACAAATTGCATTACAACATAAGCCATCTCAGCTATTTGACACTATAGCATACCTGTATAAGACTGGTGCGTCTTTGTTCTTCTTAGCACCGAGCCTTGGAAACAACCGTGCAGGCTGAAGACCTTCAATTGGGATGATCAGACAAGAGGATGTCACGGAGGCCGAGTGGATAAGGTTAGCTTGGGGCACTGCAGAGGCCTCAGGATACTTTCTCCAATCGCAGTCAAGCCAGGCAGGGCATTGTTGGACTCAGGTGAAATGCCCTCTCCATGGGTAGGTCCTCGAACGACAGCACGATTAACTGAAATAGATGAACATAGGAGTAGCAGGGAAAAACACAACGCAAAATAAATAGGCTGCTAAACTTTTTTATCAACAAAATTTACACTTGCACCAAGTAAAAAAGAAACAAAACACTGCAACTCACCATGTTCAAAGTGCTGCGTCTTTGTTCTTCTTAGCAACGAGCCTTGGAAACAAACGTGCAGCCTGAAGACCCGCATTTTGGAGGCATTCACCAGTAGTCATGGAAGCCGAGTGGATAAGGTTGCTTGGGGCCTCAGGCCTCAGGATACTTTCTCCAATCGCACAAAGACATCAACCAACCATCCCAAAATAATAATTTGAAACAGGAACAGAACTACAAAATAGAAAAATTTTACATATTTTAAAATAAGACACATTGTACTTGACATTTAATTTTTTGTTTCTTTTTCAAAATCAAAACGTACCTTAAGATAACACAACTTCCACAACTGGCGGATAAAAACCAATATCTTCAACATGAACAAAAAAATGAGCGGCAAGAATTCAGAAACAAATAATCCGAAAGGACCATCAAGCTAAACACCACCCAAAACAAAATTTGAACAACAATATTAGTTTTTGAAATTAACCCATTTTGGAAAATACATAGCATTTACTTAATTTAAAAAAAAAAGACATACTTACAATTAAAAAATCCTTGATCAGTGCTTGGTGCGAAAAGACTCCGTCGTCCATACCTTCTGGCGGTGCTGAGGAAAGGTCAGCAACCTGGCAAACCTCAGGATCAATATGCACCGGAATACGGTTTGCAACACAAATGTTGTGTAAAATGCAACATGCATTAACAATGCTGCAAACCTTTTCCGGTGAATAAAGCAACACACCGCCACTGCGGTCTAAGCACCGAAAGCGGCTTTTAAGTACACCGAAGGTCCTTTCTATTACACCACTCGATGCTATGTGTGCTGCCTGATACCTTTTCTCAGCATCACTTTGGGGATTGGATAATGGGGTCAACAACCAGCTTTTATTAGGGTAACCCGCATCACCTAAAAGACAAACAAAAAATTTTTTTTGAAGTTAGTAATCAATGACATAACATGATTTGAAAAAAAAAAAACAAGTACCAACATCAATTATTTGGTGCCAAAATCAAATCACAAAAATCAGTTTTTTATTATTTTCCTCACAATGTTTAACACATTTTTCAAAAAAAATCAAATAAATTCTACTCACCCAACAGCCAGCCGTTCTGGAATTTGCCGCTCTCAAAGTCCCGAGCTAATGTCGACTGGCTTAAGACAAAGAAGTCGTGGGCCGACCCAGGAAAGCCCACTAAAATATCGGTTATTCTTAAGTTGGCATCCCTTACCATTTGGACATTGAGGGAATGGAAATGTTTTCGGTTTCGAAAACATTGCTCCGAATGTCTGTGTGGTTGGACAGCCACATGGGTGCAGTCTATTGCGCCCAGAATGTTGGGGAAATGAGCAATTTGAAAAAAAAACAAATTTGGTCTCCCTCCATTCACTATCGTGATCAGGAAATTTTATGTACTGGGTCGTCAATTTTAGGAATGCCTTGAGCACCTGCATTTAAATACGCGAAAATGTTGGTTGGGAAAAACCGGCGACTTGGGACAGGGTCGGCTGGAAAGTGCCTGACGCAAAAATAATGCAAGGCAGCCAGGAGCTTTGACATGCCACTGACTGTCTTGTTTGAGCGCTTCCGTGGTTGTAGGTCCGGCTCCATTTGATCATACAGTGCATAGATTAACGAGCTAGATAAGCGATAAATCCTTATCACTTCTACCTCAGGGAGACCATCCAGCTCACGTCTAGTGCGAAACTGACGTGGGCATGGAATTGACTCACGGACCAACTCACCCGATGGAGCTGCCTCCTGATCACCACCTTCGTCCATGGCCAGACGAGACCCCACTGATGCACGGACCATGAACATCCAGATGGTGTCAGTATGCTGCTCCATCTTTGTAGCTGGTGTAAAAAAATTTACTTTTCGTAAGTAAAATACCTCAAAAGTGTTGGAAAACGCAAAGTTTATACAGCTGACTGCACAGATGCTTCTTCTCCCTGAATGTCCCTACCCAGGAGTGATTGACTTCCTGTCAGTGACAGGAAATACTCCTGAGGTAAAACCAGGAAGTGTGGTGAGGTAATATTAAAAAGGCTTATTTCAGAGTCCCAAAAACTAATATTAAAAAAATATTACACCCATTACTGAAATCCCTCTACCACCTCAATACCACAGGTGAAAATCACCCCCCAAAAATGTTTCAAAATTTTCACCACCCTCCGAATGGCGTAAAAAAACGGCGATAAGTCACTTCAAAACTCCGATAATTTTACGCATTTTTCATATCGAATACGGAAACGGCGTTATCCAATTAATTTCAATAGGAGACGTATCGCCCGACGAAAAGCCATAGCGCCAAAAAGTTTACGCATTTTTTTTTTGCGTAAACTCGAAATTGAATACGGTGTAAAAGTCACATCACCGAAAATGACGTCATTTCTGCGTTAACCTCGCAGAAACGGACTTATCGCTCCCATATTGAATACCCCTGTATGTGTGTGACTGTGCTGCTCATTGAACTAGATACAGGCATTCTAGTTCACTAGTTCTAATAGGTCAGTGGCTCAGTGACTCATGTGGAGCTGATTGAAATATATTGTCATGATGACTCATTGAGTAGTTCAAAAGTCACATGATACATTCCCCATTAGCTCTCTAAAGGCCCCCATACATCAGAGATGGATTGCAGCAATCGTGCAATTTGCAATCGATTGTGTATAAAAATCTTTCCCTTTTTCATTCGATTATGGCAATTTTGCAATCTGCAATCGATTGAAAAAGGGAAATATTTTTATACACAATCGATTACAAATTGCACAATTGCTGCAATCAATCTCTGATGTTTGGGGGCCTTCACATACAGTTATGAGCAGTGCTCAAAGTGGGAATTTAGAGGTGGGGGTATGGAGAATGAATCTCTTCCCCCCTCCCCCTTGGGCCCCTGCTTCCATATCACCCCATTGTACGTCTCACCCCCCCACTTCTCCCTGCCTGCTCCCCTCTCTCACACCCTGCCTTTCTCACTGATTCCCTCTCTGTCACCCCCTACAATACTAATTGCCTGCCTCCCTCTGTCTGCCCCTCTCTCTATTCCCTCTCACATCCTCCGCTCTCTCTATTCCCTCTCACTACTTACCTCGGACCTGCGCTCAGTGCGCTGCTGGAATGGAGCTGGTAGGACTCAGGAGCACCGGGTCTTACGTTGCTGCTGATGCAGTTGTGCGAGCAAATCAGAAGCCGCCACTTGGCAGCTTCTCATTGGCTGGCAGGCCGCGAGCCCGGTGATTGGCTTGCTGCCGCGAGCCTTGCGATTGGCTGGCGGCTGCGAGCCTTGCGATTGGCTGGTGGCCAGCATGTGCTTACTGTAGCCGGGACCTGATGCTTTGTCCCAGCTACATGCCAGCGTCTCTGCTGCCGCCGATCGAGATGTGTCCCCTGCGGAACACATCTCTACACATTTCCACCACTGTTCCAGTGCTGGGATGCCATACTGCATCCCAGTGCTGGTGCATTCTCTTCTGCGTCTAAAATGAAGTGGGGCCGGGGAGTGGCGGTATGTCATACCGCCATATACCGCCCCACTTCGAACACTGGTTATGAGTCAATACTGCTAAACGGCCACAGGTGGCACTGCTGTGATCAGACATATGCATTGTATGGATCTGATGTAATCAGCTTAAGACACAGGGCCTGATTCTGACCCGGTCGCTCTGACAGAGTGCTCGCTCTGAATCAGGGCCGGGCTATTTTTTTTAGAACGGCCTCCTGGCCGTTCCGCATAGCTGTGGGTGACCACCCACAGCTACAGCGAGCGGCCATGATGATGGTCGCGATGGTCAAGACCATCGTGACCATCGGGCTTGCGATGAGACCCTTGTGGTAGGGTCTCATGGCCGCAAGCTCCAGAGAGTTTTCGGCTCTAACAGAGCCGGAAGCTCTCCACTGACATCACTTGTGATGTCAGTGGGGCCGCCCCCAAACAAGAGGCGTTTTCATGGGAACGCCTCCATTTGGGCAGCCACCCCCCCAGCCCGCCCACCAAAGGGGGCGATCTGTCACTCAACATTGATAGCTCACCCCCTTTTTTGCGAGACCCGGAGCGATGGAGTGCCCATCGCTAGCCCGGTCTCGCACGTGCATACGATGGAGCTGGCTCCATCGTGCGCATGCGCTGTGGGCCACCATCAACCTGGTTGCGAGCGCTCAGCGCTTGCGATCGGGTCTGAATCAGGCCCACAGTGCGGAGTGCTGCATGCTATATACTGTACTTCTGTTTACTATACAAGACATAGGGGGAGATGTATCAAACCTTCAAGAGAGATAAAATGGAACCTAGTAGCTTCTGTAATTTTATAGACTATGCTTTGCTTAACTTCTTTACTTTATCTCTTTCTCTCTAAGGTTTGATACATCTTCCTCCTATCTTTACTGTATTGATCTCAATTTTATAGGTGTGATGTATAAAACAAGTAGAGAACCTGCCCATATTGAGACCATCCCCCTATTTTTATGTGGAGCCTGTAATCCCACCCGCCCTATTGTTAATCTACAGTAGCTCTGGTGTGCATTAAGTGACATTAATGGGTGCAATTAAAAAATGAGGCAAAGCTTTTTTCCTTGTAATTACTGTATTTTAAAAGAAAAAAAAAGTGACACGTTACAATACTCTGAATTTGGGTCTCTCTCACTTGTATATTATGAAAATAAAAATTATAACAACAATTAAATTAACATTGCAGAGCTAAACATGTCCCTACTACTAGTAGTTTGTTATATTTTGCTTTTTTAAAATATTAAAAGATCAGACATATTAAACATAGCTGACCATTTGAACAAGACTATAACTCACCTAATGAGCTAGTAGTTGAATCCCTACTGTTTGTGTAATAGACTAGTTCTAGGTTTCCAATCACTTCTCTCAACAGTGTTTCAAAGCTAGTGATGTAATGATCTAAATGAACTACATGAACTGATCATTTGAACTATTCTTTTCAGTGAACTAAATCATAATAAACTGATCACCAAAATGAACTACATTTCCCATCACTAGTCACTATCACTCATCATAACACCTCAATTCTACCCATCCCCCCCCCCCAACCCCAACTCACCTCTTGCAGTTGGACCTTTCAGCTGCAGTCACTGAGCAGGCAGCAGGAGGCAACAGATCCCGCAGGAGGAGCAGCCGTGAGACAAGACAGAGACAGGGGCATACTGTGGGTGTAGAGCTCATAGTGGGTCAGGTCGCTGAGGGCTACAGGGCTACATTGCTGGCTAGCAGGACTGATGCAGACAGGACAGGCTGTCTGTGAGAGCTGCAGGGACCTCCCCTGCTGTGCCTTCACTATGTGTCTAGTGACCACTGTGCATCCCCTATTGCCAATAAGCTCTTGGGCAGTTTCACTGGTGCTAGGACTCTGCATCAATCTACCTTCTTTCTCAAGTTGAACTGTCTCTGTCTCTGAGTCTGCCAGTTCTTAGAGACCCCACACCATCCTGTGCTGAGGCCACTCCCCCTTCTGTGCTGAATGGCTGACAGGCATGTCTGTTTTTAATCTCTGCTGCTGATTGGACAAGAACACACAAGCACCAGGTAGAAATGTATAACCTATTATTTTACCTGAGCTGCGCTTCTGACACAGCCAGGGCCAAGGACACATGCTGGGCAGCATCCCCCCTTCCCTGCTGGTGCAATCGCGGCCCACAAAGCCCCGCCCCCTTACTGAAATGGGGCATGGTCTCGGAGCAGTGGGGTCCGCCGGGGAAGTACCTGGCTCCCCGCTGGGCCGGTCCAAGCCTGAGTGTATCTATAGTGGGTGAACAGGAACCCCTAGTATCTTCTAGAATGGGCTAGTTAAATGTTAAGTACAATCTGATAGGTTGCTATGGGCAACAACTCCATTTCTAAAAACTCTCACTTTAGTAAATATACCCCTAAGACTTCTTTTCATGTGGATTAGTACTGTGTGCATACGTGAACCGATAAGCCGCTCATATACAGTAAATTCATATCTCCCAACTTTTGTACTCTTCGAAGAGGGACACTTCGCCTGTGTCCGAAAAGAGGACGGGGCTTCACCGGAAGGGACGTGGCCTCTCGGAAATGGGGCAGAGCCTCGCGGAAACCCCCATTTATATCACTATAGCGGGCGTGCCCAACACTCTCCGAGATGCTGGGCAGCCCCCAGGCTCTCCTTACACAGGTGAACAGTTCACCTTCTGCACACATGCTGCTCTGCTATGCAGAGCAGCAGTATGTGCTCTCCCCAACTTCCCTCCCCACCGCGGGACACTGCGGCCCGTGGGTGGAACAGCCGGACAGTCCCAGAAAAATGGGACTGTCAGTTGGGAGGTATGTAAATTGGATGTATTTTTAGGCCTGTGCATGCACATATTGGTAATGTTGTGCACATAAAAGAATTTGAGCATTTGCAGTACAGATATTAATTTCAACCCTTGTGAGGAATGCTTGGCTATTAACATTATATTCTTTTATGGCCTTATTTTTTTTTATTAATCAATTACAATGAATGAATGAATCAATCAATTAATTAATGCATCACTTTCATCCATTTTGGGTGCCTGTTTCTTAAAAGCATTTTCCACTAGTAGTAATAAAATAATGTTTAATAAATCAATTAATCAATCACTCTTCCACTACATACTCCACCTCCATTTCCCTGTACTGCCCTCATGCCTCTGATCTAGTTATTGAGTAATGAAAACATTCTATAGCATTGAATTACTTATACTACACTGCCATCCTGTCTGCCACTGCATTGCCACTCTGTTTCCTAGATGTGCCATGTTTGAAGTTGAACTGCTATGCATTTGTGCCGCCCAGTGCTGTTGCTTAGCTTAGTCAACCAGCTACTGTAGCTCGGTGCAACATTTTGCACTGAACTGGATGAAAACAATAATGTGAGCTATGAGTTGGTCAAAATTGACTGGAAATTACTGGAAATGAATCTTATTGAGGTTACTAATGATGTAAAAGCAAAATTAGGCCAAAATGACATGATTTTAGCTGTTGTTATAATTTTTTATAAAAAACAATTGACTGTCAAACAATCCTTTGCAAGGGGGAGCAAGTATGACAGCAGTCACCTAGTTGTGCAGTGGATCACTGACACCATAACATCTATGCTGGTATTAGTCGTGCATCCGATATACGCCATTAGTGCAGTGGGTTTTAGACAGTTAATTGAGGTCCTCTGTCCCTGCTACCAAATCCCATCTAGGTTCCACTTTACTAGAAAAGCAATTCCAGGCCTGTACAGGGATGTTAAAAAATTAGTGTCCTCCAAAATGTCGTTGTACCCACTTGTCCACTTAACCACAAATATGTAGACAAGTGGAACAGGGCAAACGCAAGTTTACATGTCTGTAATAGCCCACTGGGTGGGTGTATTGCCTTCAGCGGCACCAACAGCAGCAGCAGCAGCAGCAGCAGCATCTAAGATAAGCAGCTTATTCAGAGGCAGGCTACTCTGTGTATAACCGGTTTCACTAAGAGGTATACTGCTGACAACCTCTTAGATAAACTCAGGGTAGTCATTGCACAATGGCTTACCACGCTTGGACTCTACTCGGGATTTGTGATTTCTGAAAACGCCACCAATATTGTGAGAGCATTACAGCTGGTAAATTCCAACTGCTCCCATGTTTTGCTCTCACTATTAATTTGGTGGTGCAATTTTTTTTTAAATTGACCATGACGTGCAGGAAGTGCTCTCTGTGACACGCAAAATTTCTGGGCATTTTCGCCAGTCAGCAGGTGCATGTAGAAGATTGCAGCACCTGCAATTAATGTGTAGCTCACATACAGTAAAACCAGGTGATTAAAGGGGTGAACAGACGTTATGTTACATTTAAAAGAAACAGATATTTACAGTTAAGGGTAAATTTGACATTTGACATGAATTGGACAAAGATGAGCCAAATTGTTCTTTTCTGCCATCAAATTCTGGGCCTGATTCAGACCCGGTCGCAAGCGCTGTGCGTTTGCAACCGGGTCGATGGTGGGCCAGTGCGCATGCGCACGATGGAGCCGGCTCCGTCGTGCGCATGCGTGAGACCTGGATAGCGACGGGAAATCCGTCGCTCCTGGTCTCGTACCAAAGGGGGCGTGCTGTCGATGTTGAGTGACAGCACACCCCCTTTGGTCAAGACCATCGCGACCAGCTTCCTGGCCGCTCGCTATAGCTGTGGGTGGTCACCCACAGCTATGCGCGTGGCTAGGAGGCCCTGATTCAGAGCGAGTGCTTTGTCAGAGCGTCCAGCTCTGAATCAGGGCCTCTGAGCCTGATTCAGACCCGCTCATGAGCGCTGAGCGCTCGCAAGTGGGTCGATGGTGGCCCAGTGCGCATGCTCACGACGGAGCCGGCTCCGTCGTGCGCATGCGCGAAACCCGGATAGTGACGGGCAAACCGTCGCTCCGGGTCTCGTACCAAAGGGGGCGTGCTGTCGATGTTGAGTGACAGCATGCCCCCTTTGGTGGGTGGGGCAGGGGCGTGGCTGCCCAGACGGAGGCGTTCTCATGGGAACGCCTACCGTCTGGGGCCGGCCCCACTGACATCACAAGTGATGTCAGTGGGAGTGTTTTCGGCTCTGTTTGAGCCGAAAGCACTCCAGGGCTTGCGGCTACGAGACCCTACCACAAGAGTCTCGTCGCAAGCCCGATGGTCACTATGGTCTTGACCATCGCGACCATCTTTCTGGCCACTCGCTATAGCTGTGGGTGGCCACCCACAGCTATACGAGCGGCCAGGAGGCCGCTCTAAAAATCAAGAATGGCCCTGATTCAGAGCGAGCGCTCTGTCAGAGCGTCCGGCTCTGAATCTGGGCCTCTGTTTCTACGTTTCTATGTAACTTTTGTCCACAAAATATATCAGTAAAATAGTTAATAGAATGCCAACAATTAAAATAACATTGTTACTATCAGGGCTATTTTTCAGGCATAATGGACCGGAACACTGTTTATGAAACTCTTTTGAAAAAGAACAGGGACCTATTAAGAGAGGAGCAGCTGTGGCCTTGTTCAGGGGCGTATATCTACCCATTGGCCAGGATAGCACTCGCCAGGGGCACCGACCAAAGGGGGGGTGCCGTCTGGCAGTGTCACCAGCAGCCAAGGACTGGACTTGTCCCGCGGCCCCACAAGTGTAGGGCAGACCGCAGTGAGAGCGGTCTGCCCTACACAGTTTACAAACACACAGCCACCATGTGTTTGTATGCCCTTCTGCTCCACGGGAGGTTTCTGTCCTCCCGAAGCTCGCCTTAGGACACCTGCATTACGGTTTGACAGGTGTACTGCCCCAGTCAAACTCCCCACCTGCCACTGTCCCCTCATTGGCTGGCTGTAATAGCAGCCAGCCAATGAGACAGACTCTCATTTGCTGCTGCTGCGTCCGCAGGGGGAGCCGGCTGGAGCTCACTCATGAGCTCCATCTTCCGGCTCCCCCTACAGCGTGTGAGCTCCGTCTTCCGGCGCCCCCTGCAGCATGTGATGGGAGAGACGTCTCTCCCATGCAGGAGAAGAGCTGGCCGGGACTCAGAGCGGACAGTGGTGGTCGTGTCAGGAGGTGGGATCAGGTAGTTGTATTTTTTTTTTCTTTGTGTGTGTGTAAGCCTGGCACAACAGGCGGGGCACTGAAATAGGGGGTGGATGCTGCTGGGGGCACTTTATGGGGGATGCCCTCTACTGGGGGCACTGTATAGGGGTGGCCACTACTGGGGGCAATTTAGGAGGGGTGGCACTGTATAGCGGTGGCCACTACTGGGGGCAATTTAAGGGGGGTGGCCACTAATGGGGGCACTGTATAGGGGTGACTACTACTTAGGGCACTGTATAGGGGGGACTACTACTGGGGGCACTGTATAGGGGGACTTACTGGGGGCACTGTATGGGGGGACTACTACTGGGGTAAATGCAACATAGGGGGGACTACTACTGGGGGCACTGTATAGGGGTGACTACTACTGGGGTCTACTACTGGGGGCACTGTATAGGGGGACTACTACTGGGTGCACTGTATAGGGGGACTACTACTGGGGACTATTACTGGGGGCACTGTATAGAGGGGACTACTACTGGGGTCAATGCAGCATAGGGGGACTACTACTGGGGGCACTGTATAGGGGGGACTACTGCTGGGGTTAATGCTGCAATGGGGGGACTACTACAGCGGGCACTGTATAGGGGGGACTACTACTGGGGGCAATGCAGCATAGGGGGATTACTACTGGGGGCATTGTATAGGGGGGACTACTACTGGGGGCACTGTATAGGGGACTACTACTGGGGGCACTATATAGGGGTGACTACTACTGGGGGCAATGCTGCATAGGGGGACTACTATGGGGGGCACTGTATAGGGGGACTACTACTGAGGGCAATGCAGCATAGGGGGGATTACTACTGTGGGCACTGTATAGGGGGACTACTACTGGGGTCAATGCAGCATGGGGGGGATTACTACTGGGGGCACTGTATAGGGGGGGACTACTACTGGGGGCACTGTATAGGGGGCCTACTACTGGGGGCAATGCAGCATTGGGGGGACTACTACTGGGGGCACTGTATAGGGGAGACTACTACTGGGGGCACTATATAGGGGGGACTACTACTGGGGGCAATGCTGCATAGGGGGGACTACTATGGGGGGCACTGTATAGGGGGACTACTACTGGGGGCAATGCAGCATAGGGGGGATTACTACTGGGGGCACTGTATAGGGGGGACTACTACTGGGGTCAATGCAGCATGGGGGGAATACTACTGGGGGATTACTACTGGGGGCACTGCATGGGGGGTAGGGGGGTGCCAGTCCATTACATTGCCAGGGGCACTTGGATCCCTAA
The DNA here is from genome assembly GCA_031769625.1 of Taudactylus pleione. Lineage (NCBI taxonomy): Eukaryota > Metazoa > Chordata > Amphibia > Anura > Myobatrachidae > Taudactylus > Taudactylus pleione. The sequence goes on from JAUIMM010000015.1 coordinate 52,510,751, forward strand.
ATACACCCCTGGCCCTGTTTTCGTCCCAATAGTCTAACCTTCCCTGCCCTATGCACCCCAAGGGCCAGCCTTCCCTGTCCTGTGTCACCAACCCCACCATGTCTAGCCATCTCTGTGACCTCAATAGGTCCTGCTCTCCCTGTCCTGAACTTCCCCTTAGTCTATCCCTCCCTGCCTTGTGCCACCCAGGTCCAGCCCTCCCTGCCCTGCATCCACCCTTGGTCCAGTCCTCCCTGCCCTGCATCCCCCAGTTCCAGTCTTCCCTGTCCTGTGAGTCTCCAGTTGCAGTAATGCTTGCCCTCCCATATCCAGACATCACTGGTCTCCCATATATTGCCCCCACCACCCACCTTTCCCCTGTGCCCTTCACAAACTACTTTGCCTCTTCCACTTCTCCATTCTTCATCTCTTACCATCTTCCTCCCTTCTGCTGAAAACGATAGAGTCCGGCTAGGTCAGGTGGAAGACACTTCCGGTATAAATATACACTAGGTTCCACCAAAGAAATGATTGGTAGGGTACCAGAAGGGTATTGTGCCAAGATATTACAACAAGAAACTTGTATGAGTCAAATGGGAGAACCTGAAGTAGGATCACTTGCCTTCGAAATGTGTGCGACGATAATGATGTTTACTATTCATTATGTTCTCCCCAATGATGTATATTTTATATGTGGAAGGAAAGCGTATAAGTGGCTCTCTCCGAGTTCCGAAGGTTTGTGTTATTTGGGAAGAATAGTTCCAGAAGTTATGACTCTTACACATGGTGAAATGCTTGGTCGTCACAGAAACACACCATCACCATAGCTTCACACACAGTATGAACACAGAAACAAAAGAAATATGATACCTGGTGATGTGCATAAAGCCACACAGTTAATTAGTGAGACAACTGGCTTTCAAGTTTTGGTAGCATTGGATCCCACCAGGATCTCTCGAGGTACACTAAATTTTAAATATATCCAAGATCTTGCTAAATTAATAGATAATATCATGGAGATGTATGATGACACGTTTATGTACACAGGTAGGGAGTTGCAAGCTTACAAGAAAGAACTCGTGCAACATAGACTAGTGTTAAATTATTTAACAGCTATCACTGGAGGGCATTGCATAACTTTGGCCACCCAATTTGGTATAAAATGTTGCACTTACATTACAAACGATACCAGCGATCCTAAGGAGGTGATAGTCCGGAAGATGGATGAAATTCTGCAGCTGAAATGGGAATTTCAAAAGAACCATAATGCTTCAGTGGCTGAAGTAGAGGAAAAGGTAGAGAAATGGGTTTCTTGGTTGAACCCAGTGAAATGGTTCTCAGGTCTAGGAGAGTGGGTCCAGGAAATGATTGCGAGCATAAGTAAACTCCTGATCCTCATACTGGTTGTCATCATAGTAATTGGCTTATGTGTCAGTTGTGTTCCTACTGTGTTGAAATGTGGAAAATGTAAAGATAAGGTGAACTGAAAGAATGAAATTATGATGGTGGTCAGTAGTAACAATATGAATACTGAGGTAAATGTAGGACTGTATTACAACCCTGAACTAGAAGGTACCATCATATGATGTATAAGATTTAGACATGCATGAAATGTTTTATTAAAAATACTATTTTAAAATACCTTAAATAATGTAAGTCCCTATTCCCCCTCAAGACTTCCTTTTTTAGATTGGTGCATCCCCACGTCTTTCCTATGACCTCCCAAGATCTGCGGTGTGCATATAAGAGTAGTTTTAGGTCCCCTCCTAGAGACACATTATTCATGGATTAAGAACCACCTTGTGCCATCCCATAAATTAACATTAAATAATATGTCATAATGTAAGCCTAAATTAATTTTAAAATCAGAGTATGATAGCATGTTGTTTGCTATCAAAGGGTGGACTGTCGAAGCCGGATAATTGGCTGAGACAGGATCGGTTGAAAATTAAATCTGCATGACGCCATTTTGCGAATGGCAATGAGACACTATTTTGCAACTGGCCACCCAGGTCTATTTTAGTGAATGTCGCCCATTATAAGTACATATGGCGATGCAATTATTTAGCGTCGTGCGATTCCCACGCAATAGAAATAAGTTGAAAGTCCTCACCATATAAATACAGTCACTAAAACATATAAAATGATTAAGCCTGCAAAACACATACCATGGTGTACTCCACAAACACGTAGTCGCACAACGCTAACTAGCATCTTTTCCCAAAAACCCCAATACTTACACACTGCACAATTACATAAAAGGTTCCCTAGTATTAAAATGTAATATTCAAGGTTTATTCAGTATTATTAATGTTGTGAAATAAATGTAATTTGATATCTAAGGTTTGGTACATGGTAAGCAGACCGTGTTTGGTGTTGTACTGATCCACTGTGTCTTTGCAGATTTCCGGTACCATCAGTGAGAAGATCGCAACATGTGTCTGCAAACTATGGACTATAGAGAGTTAAACATTAAAATGTACTCTGTAATGTAACCAGCTTAGATTTAGTATGCAGCGGGAAAAAGGACACAAAGGGCTGTTGGAGGCTGGTTTGTGTCCATTCGAATTGACCTATGAACTATACTGTAACAGATGAACCAGGAAGAAGAACCAATGGAATCATGCCAAACTGTTCTATTGTATTGCCTATCCCTGTAAGAGTATAGATGTGGGCTCTCTAAACTTGGATGCCAGTCTTCTTACCTTGCTGTTGAGGTTTCTATATTGATGCCGGTATCTGGGTACAGAGCGCGTGCCTTGGGTCTGTATGATTTATTTGCGTTAATTGTATTTAGATCACAGTGCATAACCATCTGTTTTTATATTGAATAATAACTTTTTGTGCTTTGGAACCACACTCAAAGTCTGAAAGCATTTATTTGTTGTGCAACTCATTACGCTAAATAGCGACAATTTTAGGAGGTATAGGTAGGTAGGAATCGATAGGTAGGAATCCTTAACATAAATATATTATTTCATGCCAGGACATGGCTGGATTAAGAGCCAAAGAGGGACTATCTTCTAAGTACATTTGACAAAAGAATAAAGACAACTTGAAAAGGGTTGGGTATGGGATGCCGGCGCTCGGGATCCTGGTGGGCAGAATCCCAACACCGGCATCCTGACAGGGTTAGGATACCAACACCTGTCAGTCTGTATCCTAACCTTCCTCCTTTACTTACCCCTATCCCTCCCTTCCTGGTGCCTAAACCTAACCTCCCCCTATTGCCTAAACCTAAGCTCCCTCTCCCGGCACCCTAAACCTAACCCTCCTCCCTTAGTGCCTATCCCTAACCCTTCTCCAGTGCCTAACCCTAACCCCTAACCCGAACCCTCCCCCTAACCCCAATACTTACCTTCGGGATGCTGGTGCTGGGATTCTGACAGGTGCCAGGATTCCAATGCTGGCATTCTGATTGCCGGAATCCCTGCCGTCAGTATTATGACCCCATCCCCTTGAAAATATATATTTTTTAAAGTTTCAACAAATTGTGAAGAGCACATGATCCTAGCCAAGTCACTGAGGACAGAAGTGCAGACAAATCCATATAAAATGGCAATAATGAAAGTCCTGCTCATTTATATGCCCCACACACCTTCAGGCTGTCAGACAAATGTCAGACCTAGTAAATGCCAGATTTACTACAACCTTTATTAAACAAAATAAAAATCCAAAACATATAATCAAACATCGTTTTATTCCTTCTTTCCTGTTGTAATATCAAAACATGTCATCAAGGTTAGTCATCTGCAACTTCACCTGACAGGTACAAGAATCATCAAAATAAAAACCAGGAAAAGTTACAGGACAGAGCAATTAAACTGGACCTTTCCCAGATCTGTCTCCGTAGCCGCTACCCAAGCCTCGAGCCAATGCTTCAGGTGGCTTAATGTAAGCATATGGTGAACATGAAAGCACATGATTAGCAAAATACTAGTAATTCTTTTTAAAAGTGAATTCATTGATTATTGAATAATGTTAAAAACAAAAATGTATTTACATTCTCACTGTCTAATTGCAAAAATATAAAATAATGGCCTAGACATCACGTAGCCCAGCCCAGCAGCCGCCCAAGCAAAGAAGCCGCGGCCCACTCCTAACACAATTGCGTGGTGCAGGCAGCTGTGTCACAGTGACACAGTCTGACTGCCACCCACCTGCCAGAAATTTATTCTGTATGTCACTGGCCCAACCAACAGCATGAAGGTAGGGGTAAATAATATGCATCATGCTATCAGGAGATTGCGTTACGCCTACTGGTAGTCCCCATTACACTCTATGGGGGTGCCAGTTCTGCGACTTTTCCCTGCACTTATATGAAGAGAACTTCAATATCGTTATATCCAGCTAATATGCTGGAGAAATGCAACAATTGAGTTTACTAAATAGACTCCTTAAAGTAGGGGTGGGCAATAAGCGGCACCAGCTGTTGTAGAACTACACATCCCAGCATGCCATGCCCCAGTTTTGCTATTTAACCATGCTAAAACCATTGCAAGGCATGCTGGGATGTGTAGTTCAACAACGGCTGGAGGGCCGCTTATTTCCCACCCCTGCCTTAAGAAGTATTGACAACTTGAGCAGCTTGTTCACATATTAAATACCACATGATCCAAGCCAAATTATATACCTATAGATCCAGTGACTGCAAGACTGCAGCCGCCCTCAGTAAAATCTGCAACCGACAGGGACTGCTGGGCAGTGGTAGTGACTTCTCATTGGAAGCTCTCCCTGCTGATCATAGCCAGTCAGGCAGTCCCAGGGGGAGGTGTTTTATCCCCCTGGGACTGCCAGTCTGGACTGCAATAGCAGAAAGAGTGCTTCCTATGGGAAGTCACTCCCCTGTTATTACGGCAGCCCTATCTGGCTTCTAGGGGCTGCAGCCAATGCAGTCCCTAGAAGTCAGCCAAGCCCTGGACTTACATCACGCCGCCTTATTTAGGCTCCACCCCTTGCTGCAACCTGCGTTAAGCCTCACATCCTGGTGATATCAGCTGCCATCACCGGGATGGCAGGTAGGAGAGGGCTGCATAGACTGCAGCCTATGACCTGCAGACCCCCCGACCAGACAGATAAGGAGCAGCCATTGTATAGATCTATTATAGCAGTTAATTGCCTCAAGTCAGTGACTATGCTGCAGAAAAACTTATAAGTATACAAAGTTGCTCTGTATGATGAACCCTATGTATTCTTTCTGAAACCACTTTCTTCTTGATACCACCCCTTTTATTTTCCCATTTCTTCTACATAAATCATCTGCAAATAAACTGCAATATTCTAAAACATTATTTAGTCCGGGAGACTTATAAAACATTGACAGTGTCTAGAAACACAGTCAGTTGTTCAACAGGGTCAAATGGTCATCAGGGTCAAAAGGTCAACAAACAAATGGTCAACACAAAGAAGATCAACACATTTTTGTTGTTGTTATTTTAACCTAATCCTCACCCTAACCCTACCCCTAGTGTCTAATCCTAATCCTCCCCCTGGTGCCTAAACCTAACCTCCCCTAGTGCCTAACCCTAACCCTCCCCTTCCACAGCCTAACCCTAATCCTCCGTCAAGTGCCTAACCTTAACTGTAAACCTAACCCTCATCCTAACCCTAAAAATCATGAAAAAAACATGAAAAATCATGTCAACCTTTTCTGTTTCAACCATTTGAGTGTCAACTTTTTGACCATGTCAGCCATTTGACCCTGTTGACCTAAGCACATGCTGACCTTTTAACTGTTGACCATTTAACCCTGTCGGCCATCTGGTGTCGACCTATTGACTGTTTATCTAGACCAGGGGTGTCAAACATGTGGCCTTCCAGCTGCAGTGGATCTAATTGTGACAAGGCCTGCTGAGATATGTAGTTCCACAGCAGCTGGAGGGCCGCTGTAGACCACCATTTTCAATTTCAGTTGACCAGAAGGGGTGCTGTTCTGATGGAGTATAGATTTGGCATATACAGTATGTCCACGACTCTCATTTCCGCGGCATAGACTTCAATGGGGAGAACACCGGACGTGCGTAGTCGCAGCCCAGCAAGAGCTCCGCTATGGCGCGATGCGTGACACTGTGCGTGCACATCGCGGCAACCACAAGTGTAGTTAGATCTGTATCAAGACCAATTAAGAAATGTATATATACATATTTTTTATTTGTGCAAATTACTTGCTAACCATGATTAGCCAATAAAATATTATCTAAATTATACAGTAGAACAGTTGATTGATTAAGGACCTGATTCATCACGGATCACAACTGCAACAGGGTACACAGATTGGCCTATGGTGCGTACTGCGCATGCGTATGTACCGCAGTGCGCGTGCGTGAGTTAGTATTGCGATCGCACTGCAGGGAATCGGTTTAACTCGGTACCCTAAAGTGATTCCGAACTCTGACTCGGTTCAGCTCTGAACCCCTAAATTCGTTTGTTGTCAGTTCTCTGGGAACCAAACCCGCACATCTCTATCAAAAAGGCATACAGTATAAATCATATTAGATATTGCGAATCTATAATTCATTAACTGAGCCTAAGTTACATATACAAAATTAAATATAGCGTGATAAATCTAATATCCCGCGGCATGCAGGCATCGGTGAGATTCCGTTGAGTCTGCCTAATGTTTTAAAGGGGCAATCATTAATCATTAAATGGTAAAACAAACCTGGTTTTGTATTTTAAATGATTGTCCATTTAAAACATTGGGCAGACTCGTCTGGAACTCGCAGATGTCTGCATCCCGCAGGCTATTGCATGTACCCCAGCATATCTCATATGACATGAAGGAGAGAACAGCTCCCAAAAACATTATTCCATAAAGAATATTACATTATTATTATTATTATTATTATTATTATTATTAAATTAGCTATGTGTTTCTTTAAATATAGTGGGCAGGGCTGTAGCTAGAACTATGGGGGTCCCATAGGTCTAGCTATGCCCCACCCCTCCTACCCTCCATCCAGTGCTCTGTATCCTCACTGATGCTGTGTGGATGCGCAGCCGTGTCCTGGATGTCCAAGCAGACTCAGCTCAGCAATGCCTTCTCCAGCATCAGTGAGAACTATATCAGAGAAGTTCCTCAGCAGACTACAGCTTCATACCAATGGGAAGCTACAACTTTCTCCTACTTAAAATTACTTCTCCTACCGCTTCTCCTCTCACAGTTGGAGGAGATATTGGCAGAGAGATAGTGTGGCATCGCCATTTGCTTGAAGTCCATTATAGTGGCCTCCATCTTGGCAGAATCCCACTCTAGCACCAACATATTTGGATATCCAACAAATTTGGAACCAGCAGAACTCTATGTAGCCACACCCCCACAGTGATGTAGGTGGAAACCCCCCGGGGAAGGAGCTATGAGAAGCCAGTTGTCTGCTGCTTTCTCCTTGCCAACAGCCACCTCCAACACTACCTGTGTGGTGATCCTGTTCTGCCTTCCTGCCTCCCTCCCGCAGTGCACTTCCCTCACTGTCAATGTGGCCGGATGCCAGCCCAAATTGTTTAATAGTGCACCGGCCCAGAGGGGCACATTTCTCTCCCGGGCCAGCCCACCACTGAGTTGAGCTGGGTGCAGGGGGGGCAGGCCCTGGAGGCGCTGCGAGCCCCATAACAGCTGCACCCCCTACAGCCACGGTAGCTACGCCCCTGAAAATGGGCAATAACTGTCCAACATGTATATCTCAAGGTATCATAATAAAGAAAACAGACGATTAAAAATAAGTAGGTGTGACGGTATGCACTTACATGCTGCCTTGGTAGAGTAGGTGTGACGGTATGCACTTACATGCTGCCTTGGTGGAGTAGGTGTGACGGTATGCACTTACATGCTGCCTTGGCGGAGAGTAGGCGAGAAAGTATGCACTTACATGCTGCCCTGGTGGAGAGTAGGTGTGACGGTATGCACTTACATGCTGCTTTGGCGGACTAAGTGTGACGGTATGCACTTACATGCTGCCTTGGCGGAGAGTAGGTGTGACGGTATGCGCTTACATGCTGCCTTGGTGGAGAGAAGGTGTGACAGTACACACTTACATGCTGGAGTAGGTGTGACAGTGTGCACTTGGTGGAGTAGGTGTGATGGTATGCACTTACATGCTGCCTTGGAAGAGTAGGTGTGATGGAATGCACTTACATGCTGCCTTGGGGGAGAGTAGGTGTGACGGTATACACTTACATGCTGCCTTGGCAGAGTAGGTGTGATGGTATGCACTTACATGCTGCCTTGGCAGAGTAGGTGTGATGGTATGTACTTACATGCTGCCTTGGCGGTGTAGGTGTGACGGTATGCCCTCACATGCTGCCTTAGCAGAGAGTAGTTATGGTGGTATGTACTTACATGCTGCAGTGGCAGAGTAGGTGTGATGGTATGCACTTACATGCTGTCTTGGTGGAGTAGGTGTGACGGTATGCACTTACATGCTGCCTTGGTGGAGAGTAGGTGTGACGGTATGCACTTACATGCTGTCTTGCTGGAGAGTAGGTGTGACGGTATGCACTTACATGCTGCCTTGGCAGAGTAGATGTGCCGGTATGCACTTACATGCTGCCTTGGCGGTGTAGGTGTGATGGTATGCACTTACATGCTGTCTTGGCGGAGAGTAGGTGTGACATTATGGACTTACATGCTGCCTTGCCGGTGTAGGTGTGACAGTATGCACTTACATGCTGTCTTGGTGGATTAGGTGTGACGGTATGCAATTACATGCTGCCTTGGCGGAGAGTAGGTGTGACGGTATGCACTTACATGCTGCCTTGGGAAAAGTAGGTATGACGTTATGCACTTACATGCCACCTTAGCAGAGTAGATGCAACTGTATGCACTGTCGAAGCTGAATAATTGAGTGAGACAAGTTCAGTTTAAAATTTAATCGCAGCGACGCCATCTTGCGAATGGCCGCAAGACTCCAAGTTGGAAATGAGATCGCAAGACACCATTTTGTGTGGTCAGCATTAATTCAAGTTATAACCCAGGAGCTAAGAACAGATGGCAATGTTTTTGTTTACCTACCAAGGGCAACGGGAAAAACCAGCTGTCTGAGTAGAAGTAAATAAGAAGAGACAATTTTTATTTTTACATACAAATTGGGAATCCCTGGATGCAGATAAAGTATAGTTGTGGCAGTTGTAATATAATAGCTACACAATTGGATTTGCCTGAATATGGCTCCAAATCCCACAGTTTGAGGTGTTAATACATTTGCACTTCACACAAGAGTCTGTGAGAACAAAAGAGGTTTTGTTTTCCTTTGAACACAGCAGGTGGGGGCCTGCTGACAGAGGGCATGTAGAATTACAACCCTCAGCCATCCACACTGCTGGATGTTCACTTCGTGTATGAGAGATTATGCACTTAAATCTCACCCATTAATAACTAGCCCTTATATCAAACCCCGAATACCCACACACTACATATTCGCACATAAGGTTCCATAAGCATCAAAATGTATGATTCAAGTTGGTTAAGTTAGTTTAAATGCTAAGAAATAGAGGTTTTTGATATCTAAGGTATTATACATGATAAGCAAGGTATGTTTGATCTCGTTCTGATGCGTACGCTTTTTACAGAATCCCGGTGTTATCGGTGGAGAGATCGCATCATGCAAACTCAAGTTACGGATCGCAGAACTTATAAGCAACAAAATGTTTTAGCTGATGGAATGTTACAGGAGGCGTTACCAGAAAGACCCCGGCTGTTAGAGGCAGGGAAAGTCTATTTGAAACAACCTGTTAAATGTGTCGTTACATATGCTCCTCCTCTGGGAACCAATGAGATCAGCAGGAAGTTTCCCCTTTGTCCTGTTTCAGTCAGGGGGGAAGAATAAATACATGTGTCCAAACACTGGTTTGCCAGTTCATGCTGAATTTTGGGTGAACTGAGGATATCTAGTCAGAAGTCTATCTCTGGGTCGGTATGTATAACCGAACTTGGTCTGTATTATTTCCTTTTACGCTTAAATTATGTATGTATAGATTGCGTGTAACTGACTGTACTTTTACCTGAATAATACTTGTGCGTTGGAACCACAAGATTCCACTCCTGTCTTTATTTGCGGTCATACTGCGTACGCAATTAGCGTTGTGTTTAGAGGTTTATAGGCAGGTTTTGTCTTAGAGGTTTTTAGGCAGGGTTTTGTCTTAGAGGTTCTAGGCAGGTGAATCTTAGAGGTTTATAGGAAGGAATATATTAAAAGGTTTATTTACAAATTTAACAGCACTTACATGCTGCCTTCGCGGCGTAGGTGTGACGGTATGCACTTACATGCTGCCTTGGTGGAGAGAAGGTGTGACAGTATGAACTTACATGCTGCCTTGGTGGAGAGAAGGTGTGACGGTATGCACTCACATGCTGTCTTGGTGGAGAGTAGGTGTTACGGTATGTACTTACATGCTGCCTTGGCAGAGTAGGTGTGACGGTATGCCTTACATGCTTCCTTGGCAGAGTATGTGTGATGGTATGCACTTACATGCTGCCATGGCGGAGAGTAGGTGTGACGTTAGGCACTTACATGCTGCCTTGGGAAAAGTAGGTATGACAGTATGCAATTACATGCTGCCTTGGCGGAGTAGGTGTGATGGTATGTACTTACATGCTGCCTTGGCAGAGTAGGTGTGATGGTTTGCACTTACATGCTGCCTTAGCGGAGAGTAGGTGTGACGGTAGGCACTTACATGCTGCCTTGGGAAAAGTAGGTATGACGGTATGCACTTACATGCTGCCTTGGCGGAGTAGGTGTGATGGTATGTACTTACATGCTGCCTTGTTGGTGTAGGTATGACAGTATGCACTTACATGCTGCCTTGGCGAAGAGTAGGTGTTATGGTATGCACTTACATGATGCCTTGGCAGAATAGATGTGACGGTATGCACTTACATGCTGCCTTGGCGGTGTAGGTGTGACAGTATGCACTTACATGCTGCCTTGGCAGAGTAGGTGTAATGGTATGCATTTACATGCTGCCTTGGCAGAGTAGGTGTGATGGTATGCACATACATGCTGCCTTGGTGGAGTGTAGGTGTGACGTCATGCACTTACATGCTGCCTTAGGCGGAGAGTAGGTGTGACGATATGCACTTACATGCTGCCTTGGTGGTGTAGGTGTGATGGTATGCACTTACATGCTGCCTTGGCAGATGGTAGGTGTGCTGCTATCCACTTACATGCTGCCTTGGCGGAAAGTAGGTGTGATGGTATGCACTTACATGCTGCTTTGGCGGAGAGTAGAGTTGATGGTATGTACTTACATGCTGCCTTGGTGGTGTAGGTGTGATGGTATGCACTTACATACTGCCTTGGCAGAGAGTAGGTGTGATGGTATCCACTTACATGCTGCCTTGCTGGAGAGAAGGTGTGATGGTATGCACTTACATGCTGTCTTGGTGGAGTAGGTGTGATGGTATGCACTTACAAGCTGCCTTGGTGGAGAGTAGGTGTGACGGTATGCACTTACATGCTCCCTTGGCGGAGAGTAGGTTTGATGAAATACACTTAAATGCTACCTTGGCAGAGTAGGTGTGATGGTATGCACTTACATGCTGCCTTGGCGGAGAGTAGGTGTGACGTCATGCACTTACATGCTGCCATGGCGGAGAGTAGGTGTGATGGTATGCACTTACATACTGCCTTGGCGGAGAGTAGGTGTTACGGTATGTACTTACATGCTGCCTTGGCAGAGTAGGTGTGACGGTATGCACTTACATGCTTCCTTGGCAGAGTATGTGTGATGGTATGCACTTACATGCTGCCATGGCGGAGAGTAGGTGTGACGTTAGGCACTTACATGCTGCCTTGGGAAAAGTAGGTATGACAGTATGCAATTACATGCTGCCTTGGCGGAGTAGGTGTGATGGTATGTACTTACATGCTGCCTTGGCAGAGTAGGTGTGATGGTTTGCACTTACATGCTGCCTTAGCGGAGAGTAGGTGTGACGGTAGGCACTTACATGCTGCCTTGGGAAAAGTAGGTATGACGGTATGCACTTACATGCTGCCTTGGCGGAGTAGGTGTGATGGTATGTACTTACATGCTGCCTTGTTGGTGTAGGTATGACAGTATGCACTTACATGCTGCCTTGGCGAAGAGTAGGTGTTATGGTATGCACTTACATGATGCCTTGGCAGAATAGATGTGACGGTATGCACTTACATGCTGCCTTGGCGGTGTAGGTGTGACAGTATGCACTTACATGCTGCCTTGGCAGAGTAGGTGTGATGGTATGCATTTACATGCTGCCTTGGCAGAGTAGGTGTGATGGTATGCACATACATGCTGCCTTGGTGGAGTGTAGCTGTGACGTCATGCACTTACATGCTGCCTTAGGCGGAGAGTAGGTGTGACGATATGCACTTACATGCTGCCTTGGTGGTGTAGGTGTGATGGTATGCACTTACATGCTGCCTTGGCAGATGGTAGGTGTGCTGCTATCCACTTACATGCTGCCTTGGCGGAAAGTAGGTGTGATGGTATGCACTTACATGCTGCTTTGGCGGAGAGTAGAGTTGATGGTATGTACTTACATGCTGCCTTGGTGGTGTAGGTGTGATGGTATGCACTTACATACTGCCTTGGCAGAGAGTAGGTGTGATGGTATCCACTTACATGCTGCCTTGCTGGAGAGAAGGTGTGATGGTATGCACTTACATGCTGTCTTGGTGGAGTAGGTGTGATGGTATGCACTTACAAGCTGCCTTGGTGGAGAGTAAGTGTAACGGTATGCACTTACATGCTCCCTTGGTGGAGAGTAGGTTTGATGAAATACACTTAAATGCTACCTTGGCAGAGTAGATGTGACGGTATGCACTTACATGCTGCCTTGGCAGAGTAGGTGTGATGGTATGCACTTACATGCTGCCTTGGCGGAGAGTAGGTGTGACGTCATGCACTTACATGCTGCCATGGCGGAGAGTAGGTGTGATGGTATGCACTTACATGCTGCCTTGGCGGAGAGTAGGTGTGACGTCATGCATTTACATGCTGCCTTGGCGGAGAGTAGGTGTGACGTCATGCATTTACATGCTGCCTTGGCGGAGAGCATGTGTGACGGTATGCACTCACATGCTGCCTTGGCAGAGAGTAGTTGTGACGGTATGCAATTACATGCTGCCTTGGCAGAGTAGATGTGATGGTATGCTCTTACATGGTGCCTTGGCGGTGTAGGTGTGACAATATGCACTTACAAGCTGCCTTGGCGGAGAGTAGGTGTGATGGAATGCACTTACATGCTGCCTTGGTGGAGAGAAGGTGTGACGGTATGCACTTACATGCTGTCTTGGTGGAGTAGGTGTGACGGTATGCACTTACATGCTGCCTTGGTGGAGAGTAGGTGTGATGGTATGCACTTACATGCTGCCTTGCCGGATAGTAGGTGTGACGGTATGCACTTACATGCTGCCTTGTTAGAGTAGATGTGACGATATGCACTTACATGCTGCCTTGCTGGTGTAGGTGTGATGGTATGCACTTATATGCTGCCTTGGCAGAGTAGGTGTGATGGTATGCACTTACATATTGCATTGGCAGAGTAGGTGTGATGGTATGCACTTACATGCTGCCTTGGCGGAGAGTAGGTTTGACGGTATGCACCTACATGCTGCCTTGGCGGAAAGTAGGTATGACGGTATGCACTTACATGCTGCATGGTGGAGTAGGTGTGACGGTATGTACTTACATGCTGCCTTGGCGGTGTAGGTGTGACGGTATGCACTTACATGCTGCCTTGGCAGAGAGTAGTTTTCATGGTATGCACTTACATTCTGCCTAGGCGGAGTAGGTGTGACGGTATGCACTTACATGCTGCCTTGGCGGTGTAGGTGTGACGGTATGCACTTACATGCTGTCTTGGTGGATTAGGTGTGACGGTATGCACTTACATGCTGCCTTGGCGGTGTAGGTGTGACGGTATGCACTTACATGCTGTCTTGGTGGATTAGGTGTGACGGTATGCATTTACATGCTGCCTTGGTGGAGAGTAGGTGCGATGGTATGCACTTACATGCTGCCTTGGCGGTGTAGGTGTGACGGTATGCACTTACATGCTGTCTTGGTGGAGTAACTGTGATGGTATGCACTTACATGCTGCCTTGGTGAACAGTTGGTGTGACGTATGCACTTACATGCTGCCTTGGCGGAGAGTAGGTTTGACGGTATACACTTACATGCTGGCTTGGGAAAAGTAGGTATGACGGTATGCACTTACATGCTGCCTTGGCGGAGTAGGTGTGATGGTATGTACTTACATGCTGCCTTGTTGGTGTAGGTGTGACGGTATGCACTTACATGCTGCCTTGGCGAAGAGTAGGTGTTATGGTATGCACTTACATGATGCCTTGGCAGAATAGATGTGACGGTATGCACTTACATGCTGCCTTGGCGGTGTAGGTGTGACAGTATGCACTTACATGCTGCCTTGGCAGAGTAGGTGTGATGGTATGCACTTTCATGCTGCCTTGGCAGAGTAGGTGTGATGGTATGCACATACATGCTGCCTTGGCGGAGTGTAGGTGTGACGTCATGCACTTACATGCTGCCTTAGGCGGAGAGTAGGTGTGCCGATATGCCTTGGTGTTGTAGGTGTGATGGTATGCACTTACATGCTGCCTTGGCAGATGGTAGGTGTGCTGGTATGCACTTACATGCTGCCCTTGGTGGAGAGAAGGTGTGACGGTATGCATTTACATGCTGTCTTGGTGGAGTAGTTGTGACGGTATGCACTTACACGCTGCCTTGGCAGAGTAGGTGTGATGGTATCCACTTTCATGCTACCTTGGCGGAGAGTAGATTTGATGGTATGTACTTACATGCTGCCTTGGTGGTGTGACGGTATGCACTTACATGCTGCCTTGGTGGAGAGTAGGTGTGATGGTATGCACTTACATGCTGCCTTGGCGGTGTAGGTGTGACGGTATGCACTTACATACTGCCTTGGCAGAGAGTAGGTGTGATGGTATCCACTTACATGCTGCCTTGGTGGAGAGAAGGTGTGACCGTATGCACTTACATGCTGCCTTGGCGGAGTAGGTGTGATGGTATGCACTTACAATCTGCCTTGGTGGAGAGTAGGTGTGACGGTATGCACTTACATGCTGCCTTGGTGGAGAGTAGGTGTGATGAAATACACTTACATGCTACCTTGGCAGAGTAGATGTGATGGTATGCACTTACTTGCTGCCTTGGCAGAGTAGGTGTGATGGTATGCACTTACATGCTGCCTTGGCGGAGAGTAGGTGTGACGTCATGCACTTACATGCTGCCATGGCGGAGAGTAGGTGTGATGGTATGCACTTACATGCTGCCTTGGCGGAGAGTAGGTGTGACGTCATGCATTTACATGCTGCCTTGGCGGAGAGTAGGTGTGGCGTCATGAATTTACATGCTGCCTTGGTGGAGAGCATTTGTGACGGTATGCACTCACATGCTGCCTTGGCAGAGAGTAGTTGTGACGGTATGCAATTACATGCTGCCTTGGCAGAGTAGATGTGATGGAATGCTCTTACATGGTGCCTTGGCGGTGTAGGTGTGACAATATGTACTTACAAGCTGTCTTGGCGTAGAGTAGGTGTGATGGTATGCAGTTACGTGCTGCCTTGGTGGAGTGAAGGTGTGACGGTATGCACTTACATGCTGTCTTGGTGGAGTAGGTGTGACGGTATGCACTTACATGCTGCCTTGGTGGAGAGTAGGTGTGACGGTATGCACTTACATGCTGATTTGCCAGATAGTAGGTGTGACGGTATGCACTTACATGCTGCCTTGTTAGAGTAGATGTGACGATATGCACTTACATGCTGCCTTGCTGGTGTAGGTGTGACGGTATGCACTTATTTGCTGCCTTGGCAGAGTAGGTGTGATGGTATGCACTTACATATTGCATTGGCAGAGTAGGTGAGATGGTATGCACTTACATTCTGCCTTGGCAGAGTAGGTGCGATGGTATACACTTACATGCTGCCTTGGCGGAGAGTAGGTTTGACGGTATGCACCTACATGCTGCCTTGGCGGAAAGTAGGTATGACGGTATGCACTTACATGCTGCATTGGCGGAGTAGGTGTGACGGTATGTACTTACATGCTGCCTTGGCGGTGTAGGTGTGACGGTATGCACTTACATGCTGCCTTGGCAGAGAGTAGTTTTCATGGTATGCACTTACATTCTGCCTAGGCGGAGTAGGTGTGACGGTATGCACTTACATGCTGCCTTGGCGGTGTAGGTGTGACGGTATGCACTTACATTTTGTCTTGGTGGATTAGGTGTGACGGTATGCACTTACATGCTGCCTTGGCGGTGTAGGTGTGACGGTATGCACTTACATTTTGTCTTGGTGGATTAGGTGTGACGGTATGCACTTACATGCTGCCTTGGCGGTGTAGTTGTGATGGTATGCACTTACATGCTGTCATGGTGGATTAGGTGTGACGTATGCACTTACATGCTGCCTTGGTGGAGAGTAGGTGTGATGGTATGCACTTACATGCTGCCTTGGCGGTGTAGGTGTGACGGTATGCACTTACATGCTGCCTTAGTGGAGAGAAGGTGTGACTGTATGCACTTACATGCTGCCTTGATGGAGAGAAGGTGTGACGGTATGCACTTACATGCTGTCTTGGTGGAGTAACTGTGACGGTATGCACTTACATGCTGCCTTGGTGGAGAGTAGGTGTGACGTATGCACTTACATGCTGCCTTGGCGGAGAGTAGGTTTGACGGTATGCACTTACATGCTGACTTGGCAGAGTAGGTGTGATGGTATGCACTTACATGCTGCCTTGGCAGAGTAGGTGTGATGGTATGCACTTACATGCTGCCTTGGCAGAGTAGGAGTGATGGTATGCACTTACATGCTGCCTTGGCGGAGAGTAGGTGTGACGGTATGCACTTACTTGCTGCCTTGGTGGTGTAGGTGTGACGGTATGCACTTAAATGCTGCCTTGGCAGAGAGTAGGTGAGATGGTATGCACTTACATGCTGCCTTGGTGGAGAGAAGGTGTTACGGTATGCACTTACATGCTGCCTTGGTGTAGAGTAGGTGTGATGGTATGCACTTACATGCTGCCTTGGCAGAATAGATGTGACGGTATGCACTCATGCCTTGGCGGTGTAGGTGTGACGGTATGCACTTACATGCTGTCTTGGTGGATTAGGTGTGACGGTATGCACTTACATGCTGCCTTGGTGGAGAGTAGGTGTGATGGTATGCACTTACATGTTGCCTTGGCGGTGTAGGTGTGACGGTATGCACTTACATGCTGCCTTAGTGGAGAGAATGTGTGACTGTATGCACTTACATGCTGCCTTGGTGGAGAGAAGGTGTGACGGTATGCATTTAGATGCTGTCTTGGTGGAGTAACTGTGACAGTATGCACTTACACGCTGCCTTGGTGGAGAGTAGGTGTGACGTATACACTTACATGCTGCCTTGGCGGAGAGTAGGTTTGACGGTATGCACTTACATGCTGCCTTGGCAGAGTAGGTGTGATGGTATGCACTTACATGCTGCCTTGGCAGAGTAGGTGTGATGGTATGCACTTACATGCTGCCTTGGCAGAGTAGGTGTGATGGTATGCACTTACATGCTGCCTTTGCGGAGAATAGGTGTGACGGTATGCACTTACATGCTGCCTTGGGGAAAGTAGGTACGATGGTATGCACTTACTTGCTGCCTTGGGGGTGTAGGTGTGACGGTATGCACTTACATGCTGCCTTGGCAGAGAGTAGGTGAGATGGTATGCACTTACATGCTGCCTTTGTGGAGAGAAGGTGTTACGGTATGCACTTACATGCTGCCTTGGTGTAGAGTAGGTGTTATGGTATGCACTTACATGCTGCCTTGGCAGAATAGATGTGACGGTATGCACTTACATGCTGCCTTGGCGGTGTAAGTGTGACAGTATGCACTTACATGCTGTCTTGGTGGATTAGGTGTGAGGGTATGCACTTACATGCTGCCTTGGCGGTGTAGGTGTGACGGTATGCACTTACATGCTGTCTTGGTGGATTAGGTGTGACGGTATGCATTTACATGCTGCCTTGGTGGAGAGTAGGTGCGATGGTATGCACTTACATGCTGCCTTGGCGGTGTAGGTGTGACGGTATGCACTTACATGCTGTCTTGGTGGAGTAACTGTGATGGTATGCACTTACATGCTGCCTTGGTGAACAGTTGGTGTGTCGTATGCACTTACATGCTGCCTTGGCGGAGAGTAGGTTTGACGGTATACACTTACATGCTGGCTTGGGAAAAGTAGGTATGACGGTATGCACTTACATGCTGCCTTGGCGGAGTAGGTGTGATGGTATGTACTTACATGCTGCCTTGTTGGTGTAGGTGTGACGGTATGCACTTACATGCTGCCTTGGCGAAGAGTAGGTGTTATGGTATGCACTTACATGATGCCTTGGCAGAATAGATGTGACGGTATGCACTTACATGCTGCCTTGGCGGTGTAGGTGTAACAGTATGCACTTACATGCTGCCTTGGCAGAGTAGATTTGATGGTATGTACTTACATGCTGCCTTGGTGGTGTGACGGTATGCACTTACATGCTGCCTTGGTGGAGAGTAGGTGTGATGGTATGCACTTACATGCTGCCTTGGCGGTGTAGGTGTGACGGTATGCACTTACATACTGCCTTGGCAGAGAGTAGGTGTGATGGTATCCACTTACATGCTGCCTTGGTGGAGAGAAGGTGTGACCGTATGCACTTACATGCTGCCTTGGCGGAGTAGGTGTGATGGTATGCACTTACAATCTGCCTTGGTGGAGAGTAGGTGTGACGGTATGCACTTACATGCTGCCTTGGCGAAGAGTAGGTGTTATGGTATGCACTTACATGATGCCTTGGCAGAATAGATGTGACGGTATGCACTTACATGCTGCCTTGGCGGTGTAGGTGTGACAGTATGCACTTACATGCTGCCTTGGCAGAGTAGGTGTGATGGTATGCACTTTCATGCTGCCTTGGCAGAGTAGGTGTGATGGTATGCACATACATGCTGCCTTGGCGAAGTGTAGGTGTGACGTCATGCACTTACATGCTGCCTTAGGCGGAGAGTAGGTGTGCCGATATGCCTTGGTGTTGTAGGTGTGATGGTATGCACTTACATGCTGCCTTGGCAGATGGTAGGTGTGCTGGTATGCACTTACATGCTGCCCTTGGTGGAGAGAAGGTGTGACAGTATGCATTTACATGCTGTCTTGGTGGAGTAGTTGTGACGGTATGCACTTACACGCTGCCTTGGCAGAGTAGGTGTGATGGTATCCACTTTCATGCTACCTTGGCGGAGAGTAGATTTGATGGTATGTACTTACATGCTGCCTTGGTGGTGTGACGGTATGCACTTACATGCTGCCTTGGTGGAGAGTAGGTGTGATGGTATGCACTTACATGCTGCCTTGGCGGTGTAGGTGTGACGGTATGCACTTACATACTGCCTTGGCAGAGAGTAGGTGTGATGGTATCCACTTACATGCTGCCTTGGTGGAGAGAAGGTGTGACCGTATGCACTTACATGCTGCCTTGGCGGAGTAGGTGTGATGGTATGCACTTACTTGCTGCCTTGGCAGAGTAGGTGTGATGGTATGCACTTACATGCTGCCTTGGCGGAGAGTAGGTGTGACGTCATGCACTTACATGCTGCCATGGCGGAGAGTAGGTGTGATGGTATGCACTTACATGCTGCCTTGGCGGAGAGTAGGTGTGACGTCATGCATTTACATGCTGCCTTGGCGGAGAGTAGGTGTGGCGTCATGAATTTACATGCTGCCTTGGTGGAGAGCATTTGTGACGGTATGCACTCACATGCTGCCTTGGCAGAGAGTAGTTGTGATGGTATGCAATTACATGCTGCCTTGGCAGAGTAGATGTGATGGAATGCTCTTACATGGTGCCTTGGCGGTGTAGGTGTGACAATATGTACTTACAAGCTGTCTTGGCGTAGAGTAGGTGTGATGGTATTCAGTTACGTGCTGCCTTGGTGGAGTGAAGGTGTGACGGTATGCACTTACATGCTGTCTTGGTGGAGTAGGTGTGACGGTATGCACTTACATGCTGCCTTGGTGGAGAGTAGGTGTGACGGTATGCACTTACATGCTGCTTTGCCAGATAGTAGGTGTGATGGTATGCACTTACATGCTGCCTTGTTAGAGTAGATGTGACGATATGCACTTACATGCTGCCTTGCTGGTGTAGGTGTGACGGTATGCACTTATTTGCTGCCTTGGCAGAGTAGGTGTGATGGTATGCACTTACATATTGCATTGGCAGAGTAGGTGAGATGGTATGCACTTACATTCTGCCTTGGCAGAGTAGGTGCGATGGTATACACTTACATGCTGCCTTGGCGGAGAGTAGGTTTGACGGTATGCACCTACATGCTGCCTTGGCGGAAAGTAGGTATGACGGTATGCACTTACATGCTGCATTGGCGGAGTAGGTGTGACGGTATGTACTTACATGCTGCCTTGGCGGTGTAGGTGTGACGGTATGCACTTACATGCTGCCTTGGCAGAGAGTAGTTTTCATGGTATGCACTTACATTCTGCCTAGGCGGAGTAGGTGTGACGGTATGCACTTACATGCTGCCTTGGCGGTGTAGGTGTGACGGTATGCACTTACATTTTGTCTTGGTGGATTAGGTGTGACGGTATGCACTTACATGCTGCCTTGGCGGTGTAGGTGTGACGGTATGCACTTACATTTTGTCTTGGTGGATTAGGTGTGACGGTATGCACTTACATTTTGTCTTGGTGGATTAGGTGTGACGGTATGCACTTACATGCTGCCTTGGCGGTGTAGTTGTGACGGTATGCACTTACATGCTGTCATGGTGGATTAGGTGTGACGTATGCACTTACATGCTGCCTTGGTGGAGAGTAGGTGTGATGGTATGCACTTACATGCTGCCTTGGCGGTGTAGGTGTGATGGTATGCACTTACATGCTGCCTTAGTGGAGAGAAGGTGTGACTGTATGCACTTACATGCTGCCTTGATGGAGAGAAGGTGTGACGGTATGCACTTACATGCTGTCTTGGTGGAGTAACTGTGACGGTATGCACTTACATGCTGCCTTGGTGGAGAGTAGGTGTGACGTATGCACTTACATGCTGCCTTGGCGGAGAGTAGGTTTGACGGTATGCACTTACATGCTGACTTGGCAGAGTAGGTGTGATGGTATGCACTTACATGCTGCCTTGGCAGAGTAGGTGTGATGGTATGCACTTACATGCTGCCTTGGCAGAGTAGGTGTGATGGTATGCACTTACATGCTGCCTTGGCGGAGAGTAGGTGTGACGGTATGCACTTACATGCTGCCTTGGGGAAAGTAGGTACGACGGTATGCACTTACTTGCTGCCTTGGTGGTGTAGGTGTGACGGTATGCACTTAAATGCTGCCTTGGCAGAGAGTAGGTGAGATGGTATGCACTTACATGCTGCCTTGGTGGAGAGAAGGTGTTACGGTATGCACTTACATGCTGCCTTGGTGTAGAGTAGGTGTGATGGTATGCACTTACATGCTGCCTTGGCAGAATAGATGTGACGGTATGCACTTACATGCTGCCTTGGCGGTGTAGGTGTGACGGTATGCACTTACATGCTGTCTTGGTGGATTAGGTGTGACGGTATGCACTTACATGCTGCCTTGGTGGAGAGTAGGTGTGATGGTATGCACTTACATGCTGCCTTGGCGGTGTAGGTGTGACGGTATGCACTTACATGCTGCCTTAGTGGAGAGAATGTGTGACTGTATGCACTTACATGCTGCCTTGGTGGAGAGAAGGTGTGACGGTATGCATTTACATGCTGTCTTGGTGGAGTAACTGTGACAGTATGCACTTACATGCTGCCTTGGTGGAGAGTAGGTGTGACGTATACACTTACATGCTGCCTTGGCGGAGAGTAGGTTTGACGGTATGCACTTACATGCTGACTTGGCAGAGTAGGTGTGATGGTATGCACTTACATGCTGCCTTGGCAGAGTAGGTGTGATGGTATGCACTTACATGCTGCCTTGGCAGAGTAGGTGTGATGGTATGCACTTACATGCTGCCTTTGCGGAGAATAGGTGTGACGGTATGCACTTACATGCTGCCTTGGGGAAAGTAGGTACGATGGTATGCACTTACTTGCTGCCTTGGTGGTGTAGGTGTGACGGTATGCACTTACATGCTGCCTTGGCAGAGAGTAGGTGAGATGGTATGCACTTACATGCTGCCTTTGTGGAGAGAAGGTGTTACGGTATGCACTTACATGCTGCCTTGGTGTAGAGTAGGTGTTATGGTATGCACTTACATGCTGCCTTGGCAGAATAGATGTGACGGTATGCACTTACATGCTGCCTTGGCGGTGTAAGTGTGACAGTATGCACTTACATGCTGCCTTGGCAGAGTAGGTGTGATGGTATGCACTTACATGCTGCCTTGGCAGAGTAGGTGTGATGGTATGCACTTACATGCTGTCTTGGCGGAGAGTAGGTGTGACGGTATGCACTTACATGCTGCCTTGGCGGAGTGTAGGTGTGATGGTATGCACTTACATGCTGCCTTGGCAGAGTAGGTGTGATGGTATGCACTTACATGCTGCCTTGGCAGAGTAGGTGTGATGGTATTCACTTACATGCTGCCTTGTCGGAGTATGTGTGATGGTATGCACTTACATGCTGCCTTGGCAGAGTAGGTGTGATGGTATGCACTTACATGCTGCCTTGGCGGAGAGTAGTTGTGACGGTATGCACTTACGTGCTGCCTTGGCGGAGAGTAGGTGTGACGTCATGCACTTACATGCTGCCTTGGCGGATTCAAATTTTGTACTCCACATTGAGGGTCTGATTCTGGGTCTTATTCAAAGATGTACGCAAACCCACTTGTTTCCATACATCTCCTATAGTGTGCTGCACTGTGCATGGTGCAGATCTCATTCTGCTAGATTGTTCGCAGTGACCCTTAGGCCACAGCATGATTCACATGCTGCGGCCTATATGGAACGGGGAATGGGCGGCGACTGACAGCTTTCTCCAAAATGGGGGAGCCGTGTTGGTCCCGTTTTCAAGGCATGCCGAGCCCAATGGCTGCATCTCGTGACACAGCTTTACTTGCCCTGGCAGCGTGAAAACACCGGTTATCCTGAGTAACATGAGGGTCACTCAGATGGGCAATGTTCATGCAGAGTGACCTGATGCTGCGTCTTTGAACACAGCCCTCGGATCTGCAATGTCGGCAGTAAGCCCTGAGTCAAACATAATGACAATTTTCAGGCAAATGGTTCATGTTTTTTATTTGCGCATGAATCTAAGTAGCTAATACATTGCACAGCGAATGTGTCTCAGAGTCGCAGTGCCGACTGAGACTCACGGTCTTAGAAATGTATTTGTTGGTGACTGGGAGGTAGCTATTCATACGGATGGAGATGTGCCGTCTTATGGGCGTGTTGTGGAAGTGTCCTGGGCAAACTCAGATGCTTAATAACTTACACTGGTGGCCATACTCTGATGGATAATCTGCACATAACATGGTGGGGGTCCTAGTCCTTGCACAGTCACGTGCACACTTGTGCATCAGGGAAAGGGCTTTTACTAGCATTAGCATAAAGTCACAAATGCGTCTACAGCAACAGACGCTAAAGGGGTTATAGCAGCAGGTGCCTCAGAATCAGACCCTGAGTGGGCTTCATAAGTGACCTCCACTATGTTTAATAGAAGGTGCATTTTAAAGACTGATATACCAATAACCTGTCTTGAACATTTTTAACACACGCTTCCTTTACACATGGATTGGCCATGTAACTATTATGTAAATGTATTTCCATCCGCAACTTTACATTTAATCTACTTAATATATTGGTGAAAGAAAAAAATAATCTCTTACCTTACAAGCGCTGTGATAAAGGTTATACAACACAAGCGACTAATTGGAACATTTCACATATGGGCCTATGAAACAGCTAATCCAGTGCTTCAGGCTTCATGTGAGCGTTAATGCTATTAGTTTCTATGTACAGTATAGAGCATGCTAGAATTGGCATCACTGAAGTTTTCTGGAATGAAACCTGTAATGTTTCTGCCCTAAAACATTTATTTATGAGAGGAAAATATCAGTATATTCTTGCACTGAGGGGCTGATTCTGATTCGGACACACTGCTGATGTCGGACGCAGTTGATCGTTTTTTTTCTGCGCCCATGCCGCGCAGTCTCAGAAATGTCTTGATAATATATTAGGCGCTCTTGGGTGGTAACAGGAAGGTGGCTAAGTGGATGCACAGAGATGGTCTGTCTTTTGGGAGTGTCGCAGGTGTGTCGCTGTAGTGATTGCGAACTCAGACACACAATCGCTCACATTGGAGGCCATACTCTGATGGAGAATTGCACCTAGCATGGGGCTGGTGCAAGTTTTGATGGTGCAATTGATGGTTGCATCTCAAAACGCATCAAGCGGTATGTGAGCATTTAAAGATGCAAAAGTGGACGTCTCAGTCCTTGCACATTCAGAAGCATGGCTGTATACCAGGGCTTGTGGCGGTATTTGCAGGTGAGCGACTGGCAAAAGACGCCGCTGCATGCAACTCATTGTCAATACCTTAAACTTAAAATACAGTAATATTGTAATTTATTATTTAACATACATCACTTGGCAGGTTATAAGAAGTTTGGCAATTACCCTTTTTCCTTTCTTTGTTTCTTCAGGCTGCTATTAATGATTTATAATTTTGCAGAATTTCCACAGTTTCATATTATTATTATTAATATCCTTTGTTTATATGGCGCCGCAAGGGTTCCGCAGCAAATCACAAAGTACATTCACAAATGAGCAAACTCGTAAAACAGCAACTTACAGTACAAAACAATACAGAATAAGAACATACTTTATAAACATTGCTGCAGTGATCATAATACTAAAAAAAAGCAGCAGGGCATCAGCAGCCAAGTGTTAAGTGCCCTCGTGGAGAGTGTTGAGTAGTTGTTCGTATGAGTGAGGGAAGGAAAAGCACATAAGGGAAGAGGGCCCGGCTCGTGAAAGCTTACATTCTATAGGGGGGAGACAGACAGAAAACACAGATAGGGTAGACAGTGAGGAAGAAGCATGTAAGCAGCAGGTTAGGATGAGAGCTGGAAGGCTTTGAAGTAGTGAGTCTTGAGAGCCCGTTTGAAGATTTGTAGATCAGTGGAGAGTCTGATAAGGAGAAATTTCCAGAGGAAGGGAGCAGCTTGGGTGAGATCTTGGGCAGGAGTGGGAGGAAGTAATCAGTAGGCAAGAGAGGTGGCATGCATTTGTAGGAAAGGGAGGGAGATTAGTGTGATGTAGATGAAGGTGTGGTGAAGTGATAGACTACCATGGTAACCACAGTCACATGGCTACATTAGCAGAAACAAACCTTACATGTACAAATCATCCCTGTGTAACATGCCTTTAAACACCCTACTTAAAAGTGGTGGTGATACCTGTATTCTGCAAACGTAACCTTTCTTCCTGTCTACTGAGGAGCTTCAACCATCAGTATCTGTCTGTCTGCATCTCTGAGTGTACGACCAGGCCCCCTTTAATCCCAAGCAGTGCCTGGGGCACTGAGCCATGGGTTACATCCACTTTCTCACCCAGCTCCTTCTCATGGCTACTGATGACATCTCATCCAATCCTGAGCCCTGAGCAATCACCACTATCTGCTGACTCTGCACTCCCTACTATCCAGTCCACTACAATACTCCTTCCAATTTATTCATCCAACACTTCCAAATTTATCTATATTTCCCCACTGCCCTCCTCCCCTCTTCCTGTACACTGGGAACGCCAGATTTGTTTGTAAGAATTTACATTCAACCACGATCTAGTCCTTTCAAACTGCTCCTTGTCACTTGCCACTATAGAAACCTAGCTACCACCTATGACGCAACGCCCCTTTTATTTTATGGCTGACTCTCCTACAGCTGTATTTCCAGACACAGGGGGCGGGATGTATTAATGCTTACCGCCGCGGTCTAGGCTCTGAATTTGCAGCATTGACTTCATCGGGTTTCTTTAAATAAAGTTAACGTGAATATTTTTTTTTTTGAAGAGCGTCATTGAACTCCTGCGATGCTACATACACAGCTGATGGGACAAGCGGCTGCACGTATGTAACAAAGGAGGCAATGGGAGTGCGGAAGTACTTTTCACCCGATGAAGTCACCGATGCAAATTCACAGTCTAGACCACGGCGGTAAGCATTAATACATCCCGCCCCTGGACAGTAAAGTGCTGATGTACACATTCTACTTTCTCACTAATGCAACTTCCAAGTCATACCCCAATTCCCATGTTTTTATCTTCATACTATTGTTTCCACCTTAGTATTGCCATCACTTATCTTCCCTGCAGACCCAGACTCCCAATTCCTTTAGAGCCTTTCTTCCTGGCTCACTTATTTCTCATCCCTTTATCTGCCTACTCTCATGCTAGGTGATATCAGTGTTCTCATTGACCACCCAACTGCACACAGTGATGTGTAAATACGCTCAACCTGATCCACTTCTGTAACCTGCTCTTTTCTCTTATAACCACCCTGCTCTGACTTAGCTGCCTCTTTCTAAAGCAACACACTAACTTCAGCTCCAGCCACTGTATAAAGGGAGCCAGAGTCACACTCAAGTCTGCCACAGGTGCGGCTCCATTGCATGCTTGGAAATAAATGCAGATCCTCATCGGTATTTACAGTTGGCTTCAACTGTGCACTCACACTGCCCATATCCATTCACTTATGAAAGTAGCCACCATCACTATCAGCATGCATTTGCACCAGCCCTATCCATCCACTAGTAACCATTATCACTATCAACACGCATTTGCACCATCTCATCCACCTACGCACACATTTGCAGCAGTCCTATCCATCCACTAGTAGCCATCATCACTATTAGCATTTGCAGTTTGCACCATCTCATCCATCCACTAGTAACCATTATCACTATCAGCATGCATTTGCACCACCCTTATCCATCCACTAGTAACCATTATCACTATCAGCACGCATTTGCACCATCTCATCCATCCACTAGTAACCATTATCACTATCAGCACGCATTTGCACCATCTCATCCATCTACTAGTAACCATTATCACTATCAGCATGTATTTGCACTAGTCCTATCCATCCACTAGTAGCCGTCATCACTATCAGCATGCATTTGCACCAGCCCTATCCATCCACTAGTAGCCGCTTCCCACTTCCACTGCTTTTCTGACTGATTTTTACTATAGAATAATGCAAAGCAGATATTTATGACACAGAATCTGTGTTATAAATATCTTCTTTGTGTTATTTTAATAATTATGACACTATGATCTGTGCAGGAATTGTTACTGCAAACTGTAAAGAAAAGGTAAAATTTTTCTTTTAATTGCGTGGAGTCCCCTAAAAATCTATAACCATCACTGAACCTCTCAGCCTGGGCTGGTACGGCAAAATAAGGGGACAAAAATGCATGAGGTTCCCCCTATTTTTCTATAACCATTAGCGGCTTAACCAGTCATGGGGCAAATGCCATAATAGGGAGACACACAGTGCCCAAAGAATCACCCTTTTTCTTTTTATTATTGATTTGGGGTCTTTCTTTTGGTGGGAAGACTAGTGTGCTCTTAGAAAATTGATTGAACACTGCGCTCTGAAAGATGGCGGGGGGGTTTGGGTGGAGATGAGGTGCATGTGGAGGAGAGGGGTTGGTGGAGGGTGGGGAGAGGTGGTCTGTGCACAGCTTTCCTTAAGCATATGAAGGTGAGAATAGGCAGTGCTGCATAGGTGGGGATGGTGGAAGGTAGGGGCGGGGGAAGGGGGGGATTGGGAAAGGGGCAGCAGCTCAGGGATGGGGTAGTTCTGTCTGGTGCTGATAAAGTGGTGTGCAGGTATTATGTAGTGATTACGTGAATGAAGACTGGAACAGTGTGTACAGGGTGAGCAGATGTTTATTAGCAGTACATAAAGTGAGACACAGTGCTCGAGTTTAATGCGGGCCCAAAACTAAACTCAGAACGGTGTGATGCTCCTGGTGAGTTCAAGGGAGTACATTCAAACCCTGCGTATGCTGATGGTGATAAAGTCAATCATGCGATTAGCTGGTAGGCTTGTGACTAACACAGTTTGGTATAGTCTGGTGCTACAGGCGGTGTCCCGCTTAGACTTGGTCACTTACTGGTAAGTGTGGTGGTTGAGGGAGTTAGTTGCTGGTGCCTTGTGTCCTTGTCACTGTGGTGCACTGGTGTAAGACCGGGGACACTGTAATGTGTGCTCGCTCGGACCTGGCTCCTGTAGGAGGATCACATGAAGCTGTGTACCACAAGCTGTGGTAATCTGGATGATGGCAGGGGTGGGCTGGCTGCATCTTGTTGTGCTGCGCACCGTGATGCTGATGGTGGTGCCGGCTGGGGTGCTGCTTGGCGCTGGCTACGTCTTGTTGCGCTGCCCACTGTGACGCTGATGGTGGTGCTGGCGTGGGTGTTATTTGCCATTGTGGAAACCTCTAGGTGTTCTGGTGATGGGCTGGGGGTTTGTTGTTGCAGCGATCCAGCTGCCCTGTACTTCCAGTCCCAGGAAAACCTTGTGGGGTGCTGGTGACAGGCCAGGAGTGTGATGACACAGCGTGCCTCACAGCCTTAACTTCCAGTCCCCGGGTCTTGCGTCTTCTGTTTTAGATGGTGATAGGCTTTATTCCAGCTCAGAGTTAGTGTGCCGTATTGTGGTGGGTGAGCGTAGATGTGAAACAGGTGGTGTGCCTGTTTGTGTCTACTGCAACGCATTTCAGCACTGAGTGCCTTTGTCAAGGATGTCCAGGTGTTGGTGTGGGGTGTTTAAATCACTTCCAGATGTGTGGTGATTAGTGGAGATGGATGTGTCCGCACTCAGAGATCATGTGTTGAATGGTTAATTCTTCTAATGAGAGGTTCCGGTTGCAATGGTTATGTGGAGGTGTGTTTGTCAATGATGACAATATTTGTCCCTAGTGTGTAATGCTGAATTTGGCGGGTGGGAAAGTTCTGGCTGCAGATCTAGTTAATGGGTAATTAGTTAATTGGCATGAGTTGATGGGTAGATGGTAGAGAAGGCTTGTAATACAATGTAGTAATGCTGAGGGCTGGAGGAATGTAGTTGTCCGGTGCAATGATGATGGTGTTGAGGACTGCATACCTCCCAACATGACCCTCTCCAGGAGGTACACAATGCTCTGGTGCTGGACTTCCCTGGTAAGAGGTGGGGCTGCAGCGCAGTTCAAAATTCAAATAGGGGAGTTACACCAACTGTAATTTCACACGCTGCCAAACATAACTGGCTGGGACTCACTGGCAGTTGGTGTGACTCCCTTATTTAAATTTTGGACTGTACTGCAGCCCCACCCCTGGAGCCACCACCAATCATAAATTACCAGGGAAGTCCAGGACCAGGGCATTGTGTCCCTCCAGGAGAGGGTCATGTTGGGGGGTATGGGACTGTGTTCCTCTGTGTTAGAGATCGTGTGTCGGTAATTCCTGAGGGACAAAAATTTTAGGGGGGGGGAGAAAAGCGTAGGTGGTGTGTGACCAGGGGGGGGATTTTTGTAGGGTGATGATGTTTGAGGGGGGGAAATTAATAGGTAAAAGGAGGAGGTGGGTCAAGTGGGAGATATGAGTTGCTGAAGTTCAGGCGGCTGTGTGTGATCGGTGGGTGTGTTATATGATGGACATAATGTTGAAATTGATATTGAGACCTTTTGGTATTAAAGTTTTCAGTGTGTACATCCAATTTAGTTCTGCTTTATTTTTGTTTTTTTTAATGTAGTTATCCCCCCTCCATTTTCTCGGTATGTGTTGAATGGCTGTGAAGGTGAGGGACGAAGGGTCTTGTCAGTGTGTTTCTTTGTAGTGTTGTGACAGGCTGTGTTTTTCAAATCCAATTTTTGTATTCTGTATGTGTTCTGCTATCCTTGTTTTCAGAAGCCTGATGGTCCTGCCTACGTATTGTAGTTTGCATGGACATGAGACTAAATATATTACTCCTTTTGTATGGCAGGTAAATTCTTGTTTGATATTGTAATTGCTGTGGTGAGTCTTTTTCCTGTGTTCCCTGTGGTTTTGCAACCGATACATGTGCCACAGTGGTGAAATCTGTGTTTCTTTGTTAAGTCATCCAGTGTTATTTATATGAGACTGGTAGATGGCATGTGGCTATGTACAAGTGCTGTTTTGATATCAGGTGCTTTTCTGTATACTACTTTAGGTCATGTGGAGAGAACTGAGGCTAATGTTTTGTCTTGCATTACAACAACCCAATGTTTTTTAATGATGGTTTTGATTTTATTAGCTGATGAATTCAATTGTGTGACAAAGAAAATGTCCTTGTCATTGGTTTTGTGTTTGTATTCTAGGAGGTCGCTTCTGTCCAAGGTTTCTGTTTGTGTGAATGCGGTGTCTATTTTTTCTTTATTGTAATTTTTCTCTTTGAATTTTTGTTTGAGTTCTCTGCCTTGTTCCCTGTATGTGGTGATGTTTGTGCAGTTCCTCCTGAGTCTGATGAATTGTCCTGGGGGAGTGCTATTTAATCAGTTTGGGTGATGGCTACTGTTGGATAGTATATAACAGTTGACATCCACACTCTTGTGGAATGTTTTGGTCTCTATTTGTCTATTGTTGATGTGTATGTCGAAGTCTAGGAATTCAGGACCTCATTCAGAGGCGGTCGAGATGCAAACGGTCGCACAGAATCAGGGTGGCTGCTTGCATCCTGAACGGCCGCCTCCTTGTCGATCATTAAGCTGTGGGTTACCACCCACAGCTTAACGACCGACCAGGTTGATGGTCACGATGGTGATCACCATCGCGACCATCGGGGCTTACGACCAGACCCTAGGGTAGGGTCTGGGCACTAGTAAGCCCCAGGGAGCTTTCTGCTATGATGGAGCAGGAAGCTCCCCACTGACACCACTGATGATGTCAGTGCGGCCGCCCACAAAATGGTAGGCATTTGTAAAGGAATGCCTCCATTTTGGAAACCACCCCCTTGGCCCGCCTACCAAACGGGGGCAGCTGTCGTTCAACATCAACAGTCGTCCCTTTGGTAGCGAGCTCCGGAGTGACAGAGTTTCTCTGTCGCTCCAGGGTTTGCGAATGCACAGTGCGGCCGCTGTGCATGCGCAGGCCAAACGCATCGGCGCTCGCGACCGACTCTGAATGAGGTCCTCTGTACGTGGTAGTGAAGTTTAGGTTATGTTCATTGTTTTGTAGGTGCTCAGTGAAGGAGAGGAGTGATTGTTTGTGCCCTTTCCGGATGAATATTATGTCATCAATATATCTTCGACAGAGGACTAGGTTCTCACTGAAGCTATGCCCTCTCCATATCCTGTCTTCCTCCCATTGAAATTGGCATCGCCACCAAACTCTGTAGAAAGGCTGGCAGGGACTGGATCCTCTCAGATCCAGGCCTGCCACCATTCCAGCTACCTCCGTAGGGTCCTGCATTTCAGCCAGGTCCCACCACCGCTAAATCCCACACCTTTCACCTGGTCCCGCTGCTGCTAACGCCCACACCTCCACCGTGTCCCCACCTCATACCCACCCAGTGATGACATCACTGGATCCGCTGTCCAGTCACATCTGCCTGACTGACAGGGGCGTGCTTTCATGTGGGCTGAAAGCACCTCCCTGTCAATGAGGCATTTGTATAGGTGCCGCTTTCCCCTCTATTTTCAATGGGCTTTTACACTGTATTGAAAACAGAGCCCATGGGATGGCCCCACCCCCCACTTACATTGCTTTTCTGACTGATTTTTACTATAGAATATTGCAAAGCAGATATTTATGACACATAGAGGGGTATTCAATATGGGAGCGAAAAGTATGTGCTGGACTTTTCGCTCCACATCGGAGATTTTCCTGGGATAAAGTAAAGGGCGCGCACCCGCTTTATCCCCATATTCAATATGAAACCTACGAAAACGGGAAGGTGCGAAGTGGGATCTGCGTAAAAAAATTAATTTTTCCTGGAATAAATTGTAGGACCCCCCTAAAGTTGTAAAAACATGGGGGATCACTATGGGTACCCCCGTTTTAGCCTGCAAATGAAAGTCGGGATTTAAATAGCCGCAGCAGGTGTTTTTTACCGACATTGAAGAAGTGATGCAGAAGAGCAATTAGGTTATTTTTTTCATTTTTTTAAGTGGTCCCATCAAATTTTGGGTACATGAAAATGGGTACTAGCATATTTTTATGTCCCTAAAGTAAGTTTTAAAAAATTCTGCAAATATGCACCTGCCGCTAATAATCTATTCTAGAATACACCTGCCGCATACTTGCAGAATAGCCCTGAACCTATTTCCCTATTTTTAAACACTTTTTTTCCCATTTTTTTTTTCACCCCAATTTTTAAATTAATTTTTTGGGGTGTCCCTATTTTTTTAAAAAAACTTTTTTTGACACAGTTATTTTTAAAATGTCATTCCCAGGGGTGCAGGCTATTTTTTTTAAGCCTGCAACCCTAAACCCCAATTCTGCATTTTTTTCGCCACCTATTCAGTGGTGAAAAGTTATCCCCGTTTTTTTCAAAGACTTTCCGAACCTGCGAAAAGTCTTTGAAATTAAATACGGTGTAAAACCAAAATCTCCGAAAATGACGTCATCGGTGCGAAATCATCGCACCATTCGCTCCATATTGAATACCCCTAATAATCTGTGTTATAAATATCTTTGTGTTATTTTAATCATTATGACACTATGATCTGTGCAGGAATTGCTACTGCAAACTGTAAAGAAAAGGTAAAATTTTTCTTTTAATTGCGTAGGGTCCCCTTAAAAATCAATAACCATCACTGAACCTCTCAGCCTGGGCTGGTATGGGAAAATAAGGGGACAAAATGCGTGGGGTTCCCCCTATTTTTCTATAACCATTACCGGCTGAACCAGTCATGGGGCAAATGCCATAATAGGGAGACGCACAGAGCCCAAAGAATCACCCTTTTTCTTTTTAATATTGCTTTTGGGTTTTCTTTTGGTGGGAAGACTAGTGTGTTATTAGGTTGCTTTATCTTACAGCTGGTGCGCCCAAGTGTCTACCTTATATATATTATACTTTAAATGATAATATGTACAGTATGCAGTATTCTCTTAATAATTATTAATGCATAAGTGAAAATATAAAATAACCTATAAACTTATTCTGAAGAGTTGTGTTCACACTTGTGTAGCGACTTATTTTGAAAGTGCTTAAACGTATAACCCTCAATGAAGGTAACACATCTAGATATGAGGATCACTTATGCAAGCAACGTGCTCTGTTTTGAATTGAGATCTCTAATTAATACAGTGACCCCTTACTGTAATGTATAAAGGAGTCAGCTCGGAGCTCGGTGACCTGTATAAAATATTCAGCCTGAGATAGTGTGCAATTTATTTAGTCCTGCAACCCCTCTGTGTTTCTTTTATACTTTATATATAACAGTTGGTGGTACACACTCAAAGAATTTTTAGATTCTAATGATTTACATTGTCTGAAGACTGCGATTCTCTCTACATCTGAAGTTATTGATTTAAGGAACAAATAATGTTTTTGTTTTCAGTATTATAAACAAAACTTAAAATAAAAATCCATTCACTCTATCCTATGCATGTGAATTGCCCAAACTTAAAGGTTCTGAATCTCCTCTAAAGTTAAATGCATTTTCTGCTCAGAGCATACAGTACATGTAAAACTTCTACTACAGAAAAGCATACTTACATGTTTATGTAAAGTCACATGCAGCTCAAACTACTGTATGTCCAGCTCAAATACAGCAGTCATTCCACATCAGGTGTATAAATGCATATACTTATCCCCCATGTTAAAAATAGACAGTAGCTTGATAGTTTTAGTAGTAAATTCAAAAGTTGCCTTACACTATTCGTGAACAATATAATGTAGTGTTGTGCGGGTTCAGATTCCTGGAATCCGAACACACCCGAACTTAGGGGTTATGAGCGATTAGGATTCCTTGAAATCCGAACCCACCCGAATTTTAAGAATCCCAGTCAATCCGAGCGGCGTCTTGGGTCTTCCCACCTGACTCGGATTCCACTTCGAGCCGTTGGATTCTTGTGGGTTTTGGATTCCATATAAGGCGCCGTGGATGGGACTTGGCACCATTTAGTCAATGTGTATAGAAGGTGCACGCTGCTGTATGCTGTGCTGTACTCTGCTGTATAGGCAGTGTCCAGACTCACAAGTGGCTGTGCTACTTAGTGAATGTGTAAAGGGGTTCACGCTTCTGTATGCTGTGCTGTACTCTGCTGTATAGGCTGTGTCCAGACTCGCAAGTCACTGTGCTGCTTAGTCAATGTGTATATTGGGTGCACACCGCTGTATGCTTTGCTCTGCTCTGTATGCTTTGCTGTGAGCTGTGACATAAAAAAATGAAATAAATAATTGTACTGTATGGTGTGCTTTGTTCACATGCATATATAAGTCCTGTGACTCCAGTCCACGCAGGAATAGAGCTGTGACATACAAAAATAAATCAAATAATTATATTGTTTGTACTGTTTGGTGCGCTTTGTTCACGTGCATATATAAGCCCTGTGGCTCCAGTACATGCAGGGATAGAGCTGTGACATCAAAAAAATAAATTAAATAATTGTACTGTTTGGTGCGCTTTGTTCACGTGGATATATAAGGCAATCCCTGTGGCTCCAGTGCACACAGGAATAGAGCTGCGTCATTAAAATAAATAAATTCAATAATTGTATTGTTTGTACTGTTTGGTGCACTCTGTTCACGTGCATATATAAGCCATGTGGCTCCAGTCCATGGAGGAATAAAGCTGCAACATAAAAAAAAAGAAATAAAATAATTGTATTGTTTGTACTGTATGGTGCACTTTGTTCACGTGCATATACAGTCTAAGCCTGGCGGCTCCAGTCTAAGCAGGAATAGAGCTGCAACATTAAAAAAAAAAAATTATTGTATTGTTTGTACTGTTTGGTTCACTTTACCCTAGTTCGCTTTGTTCACGTGCATATACAGTATAAGCCCTGTGGCTCCAGTCCATGCAGGAATAGAGCTGCAACATAAAAAAATTTAATAATTGTATTGTTTGTACTGTTTGGTGCACTTTGCTGATGTACATATATAAGCCTGGAGCTGCGACATAAAAAAAATAAAATTCTAATGTTTGTATTGTTCGGTGCGCTTTACCCTAGTGTGCTTTGTTCATATATAAGTCATGCAGTGATCTGCAAATTGAAAAATGGATAACATTCAGTTTAGAAAAGGCTGTCGATGTTGATCGACAGCTCGCCCCATTTTGTAGGCAGGGAGGGGGGTGGCTGGACAAATGGAGGAATGCCTGCCGTTTGTGGGCGGCCCTACTGACATCACTCATGATGTCAGTAGTGAGCTTCCTGCTCTATTAGAACAAGAAGCTCACTGGGGCTTACGGCAGATGAGACCCTACCACAAGGGTCTCGTCACAAGCCCGATGGTCGCGACCATCGCAACCATCACCTAGCCACTCGCAAAAGCTGTGGGTGGTCACCCACAACTTAACGAGCAGCCAGGAGGCCGGATAAAATAAAAAAAGTGACCGCCCTCATTCAGAGCGAGCGCTCGCTTTTTGCGAGTGGCTCTGAATGAGGTTCTTAGTCCGTTACTTTCACCATTTTCCTCTACGGATATCCAAAACCCCCCGGTTTCCAACCTCATCAGAGGTAGCCCCAGTGCCCGGTCGTGACAGTTTGAACAGCCCACATGCAAGCCGCCGGGTTTTTGAATCCATCCTATCTTCATGAATTACGGTCCCGTAAAGAATTTCACGAGACCACTCTACAATTCATGAGTCAGCAATTGCAGACATTTTATGGTCAAATAAAAAAATGTTTTTCTGCTCTCACTTCACTATCTCCAAGTACCTTACAAGACCCATCTGGAAAACCACCTGTGTCTGTTTCGTCAG
This sequence comes from Taudactylus pleione, assembly GCA_031769625.1. Classification (NCBI taxonomy): domain Eukaryota; kingdom Metazoa; phylum Chordata; class Amphibia; order Anura; family Myobatrachidae; genus Taudactylus; species Taudactylus pleione. Next base: position 52,546,635 of record JAUIMM010000015.1, read on the forward strand.
AATCTCAAGTTGCTTCTACGTTCATGGCAGAAAATTCTCTTAATACTTCGTGTCTCCCTTCTCAGTGTCCTTCGACCTCCCTGCTTTCTGATACCAGTGACATCAGACACTTTACAAGTTTTTCCCAGCTACTGGAGCAATTTCAATGTCCTCTCCCCAAAATTTTTCAAAGTGTTTTTAGAGTTTCTGGTGCCATGGCTGGGTTGACTACCACTCAGTCCATTCAAGTTGGAGAGAGGTATCGCAGTTTTAACTCCTAGACTTACTGAGGTTGAACGCCTGCGATGTCATGAATTATACCTTTGCCTCTACTGTGGTCATGAAGATCATTTTATTAATGAGTGTGTTTATCGTCCACCAAAAAATGGTGAGAAAAGTGGAAGCGCCCAGGACAATGGCGTTGGTTCTAGCATCCACCATCACAAGTATCTGTATCTCTCAGTCCAGGCATGGAAGAGAGGCCCATCCAAGATGAGAAAATCCAAATTTACAATTGGGGTCCAGTTACAAGTAGTTACTACCGTCATCAGGGAAGTCTAGGAAAGGTAATCTTCTCCACTAAGGTCAAAGAGGCACGAGTTTCTAGTGGATCTGATTTCAAATCGGACAAAGTTCGTTCCATACCCTGTGAGAAGAACCCTTGTGATCCAGTAAGTTCCGGAGGGACAGCCAATTTGCTGTCTTCTGGTGGGAAGTCTGACGTTATTACGCTGTCGAAGCTGGATAATTGGCTGAGACAAGATCAGTTTAAAATTGTATCACAGCGACGCCATCTTGCGACTGGCCACAAGACGCCATTTTAGAAAATGAGATCGCAAGACGCCATTTTGCGAATGGCCGCCTAAGCGCCATTTTAGATAAACACACTTTAGTACATGTGGCGATATTACTATTAGCAACATGCGATTCCATCTTTTCACCATTTCTCATACACACATTAATATGCACAATTGCGCTAACTAGTTAACTAGTCGCATATTAGTGAATGCATAGGACTTTGTATGAAACTGCTGTTTTATTAGCTTTATGCGCACGCATCTGCCCCAAGTTAACTAGCGTGCTTATATCAAACCCCGCATACTCACCCATTACATATTCACACATAAGGTTTAATAAGCTTTAAAGTATAAGATTTAAGTTGGTTCAGTTAGTATAAATGCTGTGAAATAAAGATATTTGATAACTAAGGTTTTATACATGCTAAGAAAGCCGTGTTTGGTTTCGTATTGATACGTACTCTTTCAACAGAATTCTGGTACTATCGGTGTGGAGATCGCATCATGCATTCTCAACTTATGGACCGCAGAGACTTCAAGCAACAAAATGTATAACTGTTATGATTTTGCAAGGGGGCGGGAGGGCAGAGACCCCCAGTTGTTAGAGGCTGGGTGAGTCTATTTGACCCAGCCTGTTAAACTCTCTGTAACAGATGCTTCCTCCCTGGGAACCAATGACATCAGCAACAAACTTCTCTATTGTCCGGTCTATTCTGGGGGGGTATAAATATGTGTGCTCAAACACTGGGATTTTAGTCTTCGTGCTGAATGCTGAATGACGACGGGGTTTCTTGCTGATGCCTATCAGCCGGGCCGGAAGCACTGCGTATGTATACTGTACTTGGGGTCTGTATAATTCCTTTGTGTCTAATTGTGTCTGAATCAATAGCGTGTAACTGACTATACTTTTACTTGAATAATACTTTGTGCTTCGGAACCAGATGTTCCAAGTCTGGAGTCTTTTATTTACTGTATGACTGCGTACGCAAATTAGCGTCATCTTTAGAGTTTTATAGGTAGGGTTTTAGAAGGTACAGGCAGGGGTATATAGAGGTTCTGATCCAGTATCGTTAACGCCAAGAGCAATTGTGCTTCCACCTTCTATGGAACAATCGGTTCCTACCTCTAACATTTCAAGTTTTCCACCCCAGGAAGGGGTTTCTGTTTTGAGTTGTTTACGCCAGGAGGGGGTTTCAAGTTTTGTTCCCCAGGAGGGGATTTCAAGTTTCGCACCCCAAGAAGGGGTCTCAAGTCTCAAACCCCAGGAGGGGATTATAAGTTTCATACCCCAGGAGGGGGTTTCCATTTCAAGTTTCACGCCCCAGAAGAGGGCCTTCGCTTTGAATTTCACACCCAAGAAGGGGACCTTTGCTACGAGTTTCATACCCCAGGAGAGGGTTTTGAGTTTTGTACCCCAAGAGGGGGTTTTGGGTCTCTCACACCAGGAGGGAGTCTCTGGTCTTGCATCCCAAGAGGGGGTTTCACATTCCGGACCCCGGGAGAATATGTCAAGTCAACTTCCCCAGGAAGGGGTTTTTCAGTCCCAAACCCCAGCAGGGGTTTTCAATTGCTGTACCCCAGAAGTGAGTCTCAAGTCTCACACCTCAGGAGGGGAGTTCAAGTTTCATACCCCAAGAAGGGGTTTCCAGCCCCACACCCCAGGAGGGGGGTTCAAGTCTTATACCCCAAGGGAGGGTTTCAAGTCTCATACCCCAGAAGGGGTTTTGGAGTTTCATACCCCAAGAGGGGGCTTTGGGTCTCTCACCCCAGGAGGGAGTCTCTGATCTTGCATCCCAAGAGGGGGTTTCACTTTCCGTACTCCTGGAGGAAACGTCAAGTCAACCTCCCCAGGAAGGGGCTTCATGTGTTATTCCCCAGGATGGGGTTCCCAGTGTTATACCTCAGGAGGGGATTTCAAGTGTCTTGCCCCAGGAGAGGGTTTTCGTTTTGAGTTCTTCACCCTAGAAGGAGATTACAAGTTTCTCGCCTCAGGATGAAGTCTTCAATTCAAGTTAAATACCCCAGGAAGGGGTCTGTAATCTCTATTCCCAAGACAGGGGTTCAAGGGAGGTGCCCCAACAGGGGTTTTCTGATGTTATACCTCAAGAGGGGATTTCAAATTCCATACCCCAAGAAGGGGCCTTGGATTCCACACCCCAGGTGGGGGTTTCAAGCCTTGCACCCCAAGAGGGGGTTTCAAGTCCCTCACCCTAGGAGGAGGTTTCAAGTGTCGTACCTCCAGAGGAGGTTTCTAGTTGTATACCCCAGCAGGGGTTTTCCAGTGTTACACCCCAGGAGGGGGTTCAAGTCTCTCTCCCCGAAAGGAGGTTTCTAGTGACATGCCTTTTTCAGTTGCTCTTTCTCCTAAAAACAGGACTAGTTTGGAGGCAAGGGGGTAAATTTACTAAAATGAGAGTTTTTAGAAGAGAGATTTAAAAGTGATGTTGCCCGTAGCAACCAATCAGATTCTAGTTATTATCTTCTAAAAGGTGCTAATTAAATGTTAAGCAGAATCAGATTGGTTGCCATGGGCAACATCACTTTTAAAACTCTCTTCTAAAAACTCTCACTTTAGTAAATTTACCCAAAAGTCTTCAAAAATATCAGTCCTAAAATGAATTGCTTAATCTCGGGACATGATGGTGGAGAGTCCAAGAGGAAAAAAGCAAAGGATTTAGGGATTAAAATTATTGATGAAGATGGCCTTCGGGTGCTAATAATTACTAGCTCCAATTTTTTTGAGTCTCCTTCGAGTTCTTCTATCAGTTTGAAGGACAAACTACAATCAAGTTTAGTTGTATCATCCAAGCCTCAGTCTAGAGAATCTCTAAGTGATGTTGCCTCCAAGGGAGATTCTGCAGCTCAAGAATCATCTAATACATCTATGCCCATAATTTTTGATGGAGAGGTGCCCCAATACACAGCGTTGCTGAAGCACTTTGACACACTAATAAAAACTGATCCGTCTTGTGGTATCACTCCCACCAACCTTGCTAAATTTCTTATTATGAACTTCAGAGGGAGAGCTTTGGAGTGGGCTAACCCACTTTTGGAGTCCAAGGATCCAATTCTACTGGATGTGGGAGCGTTCAGTAGAGCTCTGATTAAAGAATTTACTCCTGTGGATCCGTCATCGATTTCCTTGTCCAACAAAGGTTTTAGTTTGATTTCTCCACCTTCAAATATCAAACTCAGATGTACCACCTTACTCCCTTGTCAAGACAACATGGTGCAGGAGCCATCTGTATGGAAGAAGAAAACATCATTCCATACTAAAGATCAGCTCAAGCTTGGTAAAGCTACAAAGTACTTGTAGTGAGTCTGGAAGTTGTTTTTTTTAAGTTTATGGAAATTTAATTTTTCTTATGTCTTCAACAAGATTTATTCTGAGTCAAATTTTTTGGATGTTTCAAGAAGAAATCTTTCAAAAGTTGTAAAGTTTGCTCCTTGTGAAGATTCTTCAAGTTTTTGAGAAACCTTTTTATATTCCTGGAATTTTTTCTGCAGTATTCTTGTGCATGTTTTGGGTGTTTGGTGTCCACCCTGAAAGGGGGGATTGTACTGTCAGGATCCGGCCTGGGATCGACGTTTACTCACCGCTGGACTGGTGTCTTTAGGCTCAGAGGCGTTCAGACATCAGTGGCAGTGGTGGGTTATGGCTGAGGATTCAACATCACTATATGACTGTGACTGCACGTAGTCATTCCTTGTGACGACCATCTCGTGTTCCAGAGGCTATATTATTTTTCCTTGGTGTTCCTGGTTTCCTGTGTTTCCTGAGATTTCCGTGTATACTATCCTGTGTGTCTCACAGCTGCACATCAGTGCAAGCTCTCCCAGTGATTACAAATTACAAGTTCATCCTGCATGTTTCACTGTGCATTCTATCCCTGTGATTACAAGCTACAAGTTCATCCTGCCTGTCTCACAGCTGCACCACTGTGCAATCTGTACCTGTATTTACAAGTTACAAGTTTATGCTGTGTGTCTCTAAGCTGTCTCACTGTGCATTCTATCCCTGTGATTGCAAGCTACACGCTTATCCTGTGTCTCACAGCTGCACCACTGTGCAAATCTGTGCCTGTCTTTAGTTCCAATTACAAGTCTGTGTACAATCTCCAGTTCTCCTGCCAGCATCCCCAGTGCTCCTGTGTACTATACAAGTTACTGCTTCTTCCTGTGTGTTTCAAGTCACATTCCTGAGTACAAATACACATTGCTGTGTTTAAATCTCCAGTTCTTCTGCCAGCGTCCCCAGTGTCCCTGTGTACAATACAAGTTACTGCTTCATCCTGTGTGGTTCAAGTCACATCCCTGCGTACAAATACACATTCCTGTGTTTAAATCTCCAAGTCAGCTGTCAGTGCGGCTGGAGCCACACCTCTGTGTACAAATATCCCTCTCTGTGTATAAATCCTGTTTCCATTCCTCCGTGCTATTCTCAACATTCCCTGTATCAGTTATATTCAGTATATTATTGTAGTCTTCCGTCTCTCCCAGGTACCTGTCCAGAGGGCCCGACCTGCTCACATGGTGCAGCGAAAACCATACCCCGATTGGAGGGGTCACTGGAGAAAACCACCAAGTGGGTTAGACTCTGCACCCCTGGGCAGGTCTCGCCAAACCTGGGTTTGACCGCACTTGGGAGACTTAGGCCCTGATTCAGAGCTGGACGCTCTGACAGAGCGCTCGCTCTGAATCAGGGCCGTCTCTCCTTCATTTTGGAGCGGCCTCCTGGCCGCTCACATAGCTGTGGGTGACCACCCACAGCTATAGCGAGCGGCCAAAAAGATGGTTGTGACCATCAGGCTTGCGACGAGACCCCGCGGTAGGGTCTCGCTGCCGCAACCCCAGGAGTGCTTTTGGCTCTATTAGAGCCAAAAGCACTCCCACTGACATCACTAGTGATGTCAGTGGGGCCGGCCCCAGACGGTAGGCATTCCCATGGGAACGCCTCCGTCTGGGCAGCCACGCCCCCGGCACGCCCACCAAAGGGGGCATGCTGTCAATCACCATCGACAGCACGCCCCCTTTGGTGTGAGACCCATAACGATGGCTTGGCCATCATTATGCGGGTCTCGCGCATGCGCACGACGGAGCCGCCTCCGTCGTGCGCATGCGCACTTGGGCACCATCGACCCGCTTGTGAGCACTCAGCGCTCACGAGCGGGTCTAAATCAGGCCCTTAGTCCATTACTTTCACCATTTTCCCCTACGGATATCCAAAACCCCCCAGTTTCCTACCTCATCAGAGGTAGCCCCAGGACGTGCTTCCAGACCCGGAGCATGGTATGGATCACAGTAGATGGGATCCCCTTTTTTCTTAAGATAGCCCTTTCACTAGCCATGCCATCAAATGTAGCTGCCTTACATCTGGATAGATGAATTGACTCTGTTGCAGGAGATCTTCTCGCAGCGGTAGAGGCCACAGATCCTCAGCAGTAAACATAGGTTGGAATACCAAGCTCTATGGGGCCAATCTGGAGCCACTAAGAGAACCTTGGCCCTCTCTCTCTTGATGCGCTGCAGATCGAGGCAGAAGAAGAATCATCGGAAACAGGTAAACAAATCAGAACTTCCAGGGTGTTGAGAGTGCACCCATTGCCACTGCCTCCGGATCTCTTGTTTGAGAGCAGTATAGAGGCAGTTGATGGTTGTGTCTGGACACCATGAGGTCGACTTGTGGAAAGCCCCACCACTGAAAAAGCTATTGAAACACCTGGGGATGGAGCGCACACTCGACGGCTGAGGTAGTCAGCCTCCCAATTTTCCACACCTGAAATGAATATTGCTGATATTGCCATGGCTGATTCCTCCGCCCAGAATAGAATGTGGCTTACTTCTTTCATTACCACCTGACTTCTGGTGCCGCCCTGTTGGTTTATGTAGTCTGACTGGACTCTGACTGCCTGACCTCGCAACAGGTGATATTTTAGTTGTAGTGCATAAAACACTGCCTGTAATTCTAAGATGTTTATGGACAGTCTCACTTCCAGTGGAGGCTGGCAGCCCTGGAAGTGTTTCCATAGAGTCACTGCCCCCCCACCCTCTCAGACTCACATCTGTGGTGAGGAGAATCCCATTCCACACTCCGAACTTCTTGCCCTCCAACAGGTGAGAGGAATTCAGCCACCAGAGAAGGGATATCTGAGTTCTGGGGGCCAGCTTCACTTGCTGGTGAAGGAATAAATGGGATCCCGACCACTGATAGAGGAGGTCCAGTTGAAAAGGCCTGGAGTGGATAAGGCCATATGGTATAGCCTCGAAGTTTGCAACTATCTTCCCGAGTAGTCGTATGCACAGGTGCACCGATACTCGTCGATGTTGTAAGATCAGCTGCACCATCTCCTGAATGGAAGTTGCTTTTTCCTGAGGAAGGAAGACCTTCTGACCTACCGTGTCCAAAATCATTCCCAGAAATTGAAGCCTCTGTGTTGGCTGCAGATGAGACTTGGGAAAGTTCAGGATCCACTCGTGTCATATGAGGAGCCTGTGAGTCACCAGTGTATTTTGTAATAATTGGTACCTGGAAGGAGCTTTCAGGAGGAGATAGTCCAGGTAAGGGACAATCATGACTCACTGAGTCTGAAGGAGAGCCATCATCACAACCATGACCTTGGTGAATACCTTGGGAGCCGAAGATAGGCCGAAGGGAAAGGCCTGGAATTGAAAATGAGTGTCCCGAATGGCAAATTGTAGGAACGCCTGGTGCAATGGCCAGATGGGAATGTGTAGTTAGGCATCTCTTATGTCCAAAGACACCAGAAACACATTTTCCTCAAGCCCCACAATGGCAGATTGAAGGGACTCCATCTTGAACTTGAATAATCTCAGATAGGGGTTGAGATCCTTCAGGTTCAGAATAGATCTGACCAATCCATCTGGCTTTGGAACCCCTGCTTTAGCTGAGTAGAACCACTGCTTTAGCTGATGTGTGGGGACCTGTACCAAAACTCGAGAGGTCAGAAGTCTGTCTACAGATTCTTGTATCACTACTCTTCTGTCATTGGAAACTGGCAAATCTGTGGTGAAAATCCGAGCTGGTGGCTGGATCTGGAAATCGAGTTTATACCATTGAGCGATGAATTCCTGGACCCTGGGGTCCCCCAGGTGAGAGGGAAACCCATCATGCACTGGGTTTGGCCTAGGGCTTATTGTCCTGGTATGTAGAGGTTGCTGTGCATTTACCTCTACCTCTGGAGCCACTAGAAACGGTAGGTCCTTCTCTTTGTGCTTCGTCCAGATAATCAGCCGACTCCCTGATCTGTTCTGCTAAAAGAATAAGATCCTCAGCTGGAAGTCCTGTCCTTAATCCCTCGGAGAGCCATCTAGCCCAGGCATCAATTGCCTCATCAACCCCGCTAATCAGGGAGCCAGGCTATACTCACAGTAATTGCCAAGGCTGCCGGTTGTGGTGAGGCTAATGGGGGGCCGCAACATGCACCACATGCAGCGCATCCTGGTCAACCCTGGAGACAGTGGTCCCTGTAGCCGAGGACCCTTTCGCAAGCTGCAAGCAGCTGCAATAGGGATCCCCAGGCAGCTCTAACATCGCAGACAGGCAGGGGCAGCCAGCTACCTGGCTGTCATATCTTCAATGTCTATAATACCTCTCTGTTAAACTAAACTATGCCTTGAGGAGTAGCCCAAAGTATGACCAGGTCCCTTGGGCACAATACTAAGACTAGCTTGTAGGGGGGTATAGAGGAGGAGGAACTAGTCACTCTTTCTAAATTTATAGTGCCAGCTCCCGGGTAGCACACATCTATACCCACTGTTATGAGACTCCAGTGTCCCCTAGTGGATGAAGGAGAAATATTTTTGTAAATGCCTCCCCTCCTCCCTCATAAATTTGCTTCGCAATCCAAAACTTAAATTACATGTTCTATGAATCAAGCCTATCTTTGCCTGTTTTCAACTACAAACTTCATACTCCATCACCCTTAGGCCTCTTGATTAATGAAAACATTTGTTTCCTGAAGTGCCATGTTGGAAGTCGAACTGCCACAGCCACTGAAATATTCGACATGCGGTTGCTGAATGCCAAAAATAACCAGAAATGTTTAAGGCCACAGACAGCATCTGCTGCATGCCCCTTTAATTTGAAAAAATATTCTGACCAACCAAGTTGATTTTGTGGGCAAAACATGGGACATTTAGTTCACCCATGCTCTCCTTCCTCCCTCATAAATTTGCTTCAGAATCAAAAAATGTAATAAAATTTACTACGAATCAACCTTTCCTTTCCCTGCCTTCAACTACATACATACTCCATCTCCCTCAGGCCTCTTGATTAATGAAAAGATTTGTTTCCTGATGTGCCATATTGGAAGTTGAACGTGTTTGTGCCACTCACAGCTGTCGCTTAGCTTAGTCAGCCAGTTAGCTTGGTGCAACCTTTTGAGCTAAACTGGATGAAACAATATTCTGAGCTGTGAGGTGGTCAAATTTGACTGGAAATGGGTGGAAATTAATGTTATTGAGGTTAACAAACAATAACATTCTAACACCCTAGGAACAAAAAAGGCTCAAATTATGTGATTTTAGCTTTTTTTGTCAACTTTTGGAAAAAATCTAAAGCCAAAACAGCCACGGTTTTGGCAAAACCAAAACTGGACGATGAATTAGAACCGAAACCATCAAAAATGGTCCGGCGCACATCTCTATTGATGAGTCGAACCGAGCCGGGTTTTAGGTCTTCCCACCTTGTTCGGATCTCAAAACAAGGCAAAAGGTCATCTTCCCGGTGTCGGATTTGCATGTTTTGGATTGCATATATAAGTCTCTCCGTTATGATCAGGTGCCATTTCACACTGGAGACCAGAGGGAGTACAGGGGCCCTTAGTTTTTTTACTAAATAAAAAAACAAGTACGAGCGCTGAAGGCGGGGACACTGTGTACTGTGGGGTGGCCGCAGCACTCTGTAAGGCACAAAAGAACGCCACACGAGTGGACTACAGCACTGTGTTACTTAAAAAGCCTATTTTCTATAGTTTAGTTTTAAAAAAACTATTATAATGTCATCATTAATATTAGGGTGCTTATACTAGGGGTGATGCAGTTTGTTGTGTGTTTAGGTACTGTTACAAATTTGTAATGATATAAAACTTGTGTTAAAAAATATTAAGTCATTGTTGTGGTGCCACCTCACTTATACTAGGGGCGCTGTGAGAGAGTTTGTTTTGTGTTCAGGAGGCACTGTTAAAAAATGTTTAATTATATGAACCTTGTGTGTTAAAAAATATAACGTCATTTGGGTGTCACCATTACTAGGGTCCCTGTGAGGCACTGTGCAGTCATGATAGTACTTCAACATTCACTAAAGGTAATCCAGGGGAAATAAAGTTTAAGAAAGGGCACCTGAAATCTAAACAATATTTCACAATGTTAAAGAAAACATCACCTCTAATAAAAACGAGAAAATTTACTGCTGAAAATTGTAAAATTGTCAACATTAACACCTCTACCATGACTCAATCTGATACACTAAGCATCAATAGAATGGCGGAGGTTTGGTTTAACATACCTCCCAATTTTTCAACCTGGGAGGAGAGGCGTGGCTTATTGGCAAGGGGCCCGTGACCTCATGGAAAATGCCGGAACCGCGAGCCACGCCCCTGTTTTTGTAATGCTGAGGGTTTGCCCAGCGCTCTGGGAGCTGCCGGACAGCCCCACAACCTGTTCCAGAGCTGGCAAAGTAAAGTTGGATGATGGGTGCATGCATGCGTCATCCAGTCATCTCTGCTCAGCTATGCAGAGCAGCAGCATGAGAGTGTCCTCCCCAACTTCCCCACGGAAGTGAGCGTGGTGCAAAAAACACACAGTATTATTAAACATCAGAATGCTGCATGGTGCTAAAATGGGATATACTGTATATGTGTAAGGGAAATACCTGCCGCCATAAATGGTAATATGGAACATAATATATTTATTTAATAATGTCATCAACATTTAAAAAGATATGTGGCTATTAAAACTTATCCCCATATCTTACATTATTATTATTATTTATGTTATCCTATATTATTTATTATTCTGCATCCCCTTACAAAGTACATAAACAAATAAGTGAACAAAAATCCAGTGACTGACAGTACAGTACAGTGCAGGACAAAGATATGGTTTATACATATTGCTGCTTTAGCGATTAAAACTTTAAAAATGAGCAGCAGTGAGTTATCAATCAAGTGTTAGGTGCCCTGGTGGGGAGAAAGGAGTGGAAGAAAGTATAAGGAGTAGCACATGAGGGTAGAGGGCCCTGCTCGTGAGAGCTTACATTCTAAAGGGGAGGGGCAGACAAACAGGCATGACACAGATGGGGAAGATAGGGAGGAAGAGCTTATGCATAAATGCAGCTGTCCAGCATCTAATGTTAATTTAGGGCTTTTCCACTAATAATAATATATAGACCCCTTAACTAGGACAAGGCACATCATCTCGTTTGGATCATTAAATAACCCATTGTCACGACTGTGCTAAGGACTTCAAATCAGTTACGCAGAGAACTCATGAGTAACAATGATATTTTAAAAAAATCTGCATTTAAAAGTTTTACCGTCTCCCATCCTCCCCTGCTGTTTTCCCATCTCTTATTTGGGACCACATTTTTACATCTGTGACTCTTAAGTTTGCTTTGGCACCGATTCAGCGACAACTATATCATAGCATTCCTGCATTTACAGTGTCTACAGTATCTTCTAAACTTCTATATCAATTATCAATGTACTCGGAGACTATAGTTTCTTATCAGGAATTCTTCTGTGTAATCTATGCAATGTATTGCAGTTATTCGCTTTATATTTATGCATAAGATCTGCAGATAATTTTAAGAGCCACATGTTTATTGTTTATTTGTTTATTGTTTGTTTATAATGTTAGTTAATACATTTACTCTGGGCCTGATTCAGACCCGGTCGCAAGCGCTGAGCGCTTGCAACCGGGCCGATGTTTGCCCACTGGGCATGCGCACGATGGAGCCAGCTCCGTCATGCGCACGCGCGAGACACGGCTAGCGACGGGTCCTCCGTCGCTCCGGGTCTCGCACCAAAGGGGGAGAGCTTTCGATGGTAATTGACAGCTCGCCCCGTTTGGTAGGCGTGGCCGGGGGGTGGCTTCACAAACGGAGGCGTTCCCAAGCGAACGCCTGTCGTTTGTGGGCGGCCCCACTGACATCACCAGCCAGAAGCTCTCTGGGGCTTTCGGCCATGAGACCCTACCACAAGGGTCTCATCACAAGCCTGATGGTCGGGATGGTCTTGACCATCGCGACCATCAACCTGGCCGCTCGCTATAGGAGGCCGCTCCAAAAAAAATAAAAAAACGCTCTGATTCAGAGCGAGCGCTCTTTCAGAGCATCCGTCTCTGGATCAGGCCCTCTGTTCCATAATACCTTTTTATGCCTACCAATTTCCTAATTTCCCTTACATAGTTATCCCATTTTTGTACCAAGCACCATCCTGACTTTTTAGAATATCTTCTTCTTCTTTTTTTTTTTTTTTTGCACCACATTCTCTTCCTTTAACCACTTGCCTGGCACAGTCGTATCAGATACAACCATGCCAGACTGGGCTTTCCCTGACAAGGTCGTATCTGATACGACCAGTCAGAGAAACACAGTGGGCGGCTTGCTGGCAGTTAACTTCCAGCAGCCGCCCATCTCAGAGGGACCTGCCGGTCCCTCTACACCTGCACCTCCTCCTCCTTTGTGGCTCGATCACTGCTGGCCACAGTGATCAGGCCCCGGCGGCACCCCCCTAGAAGCAGCAGCCACGGCTCATGTAGCCGCTGCTGCTGCTGTGACCCGATCACTGTGGCCAGCAGTGATCGGGCAGCCAGTTCAATAATAGGCAGTAGCTCTGGTAGCCGCCACTACTGCTATGTAGCAGAGCCACTAGCGGGACACCCTCCCGCTGCGGCTCCGGATCACAGTGATCAATGAGATCACTGTGTGAGAAAGGCAGCAGCTGCGGCTCTGGTAGCCGCCGCTGCTGCTATGTACCCTGGCAGCCCCTCCCACTCCTTTCCGGCCTCAGCTCCACCTCCCCAAGTCCCCATGTGTCCCGATCACTGCTGGCCACAGTGATCGGGCAAAATATAAAATAGTTATAAAATATGTGTATACATATATATGTATATATATGTGTGTGTATATATATATGTGTGTGTGTATATATATAAATATATATACATATATATATATATATATATATACATATATGCATATATATACATATACACAAATATGTGAGTGTAAGCAGGAGCAGTATATATATAAATATATATATATATATATGTTTGATATAGATATAGATATATATATATATATAGATATATATATATATATATATATTCGATATAGATATATATATATATTCGATATAGATATATATATATATGTGTATAGAATATATATATATATCTATATCGAATATATCTATATATATATCTATGTCGAATATATCTATATATATATCTATATATTAGTGGTGTGCACCGGCCACTTTTCGTGTTTTGTGTTTTGGTTTTGGATCTGGATCTTTCTTCGTGTTTTGGATCTGGATTGGTTTTGCCAAAACCACCCTTCCGTGTTTTGGGTTCTGGGTTTTGTGTTTTGGATCTGTATTTTTTTTTTAAAAAGCATAAAAACAGCTAAAATCACAGAATTTGTTGGTTTCTCTGCTCCTATGCTATTATTAACCTCAATAACCTTAATTTCCACTCATTTCCAGTCTATTCTGAACACCTCACACCTCACAATAGTGTTTTCATGTCCAAAAGGTTGCACCGAGGTAGCTGGATGACTATGCTAAGCGACACGAGTGGGCGGCACAAACACGTGACCCATCTAGGAGTGACACTGCAGTGGCAGACAGGATGGCAGTTAGAAAAACTAGGCCCCAAACTGTACATAATGCAAAGAAAAAAAAGAAGTGCAAGATGGAATTGTCCTTGGGCCCTCCCACCCACCCTTATGTTGTATAAACAGGACATGCACACTTTAACAAATCAATCATTTCAGCGCCAGGGTCTGCCACACAACTGTGGCTGAAATGATTGGTTCGTTTGGGCCCCCACAAAACAAGCTGGCAATTAATGTGTCCCTGCACAAACTGGCTCTACGGAGGCAAGATGTCATCCTCATCCTCCTCATCCACCGATTCCTCACCCTCTTCAGTGTGTACATCCTCATCCTCACAAAGTATTAACTCGTCCCCACTTGAATCCACCACCACAGGTCCCTCTGTACGTTCTGGAGGCTGGTCTCCCTGGAAGAGCTGATAATTCATTTTGATGAACATCATCTTCTCCACATTCTGTGGAAGCAACCTCCTACGCCTTTCGCTGACAAGGTTCCCGGCTGCACTAAACACTCTTTCGGAGTACACACTGGAGGGGGGGCAACTCAGGTAAAATAGAGCCAGCTTGTACAGGGGCCTCCAAATTGCCTCTTTTTCCTGCCAGTACAGGTATGGACTGTCTGACATGCCTACTTGGATGCTGTCACCGATGTAATCCTCCACCATTCTGTCAATGGTGACAGTATCATATGCAGTGACAGTAGACATGTCAGAAATTGTTGCCAGGTCCTTCAGTCCGGACCAGATGTCCAAACTTGGTCCTGCCTGCCCTGCATCACCGCCAGCGGGTTGCTTAGGATACCTAAGTTTTTTCCTGGCAGCCCCAGTTGCGGGAGAAAATGAAGAAGGAGCCGTTGACGTGTCACGTTCCGCTTCAGCTGACAGTGTGTTCACCAGCAGGTCTTTGCACCTCTGCAGGCTTGTGTCGGCCGGAAAGAGAGACACCACATAGGCTTTAAACCTAGGATCAAGCACGGTGGCCAAAATGTAGTGGTCTGATTTCAACAGATTGACCACCCTGGAATCCTGGCAAAGCGAATGAAGGGCTTCATCCACAAGTCCCACATGCCGAGCGGAATCGCTTCGTCTTAGCTCCTCCTTCACTTTCTCCAGCTGCTTCTGCAAAAGCCTGATGAGGGGAATGACCTGACTCAAGCTGGCTGTGTCTGAACTGACTTCACGTGTGGCAAGTTCGAAGGGCTGGAGAACCTTGCACAACACGGAAATCATTCTCCACTGCACTTGAGTCAGGTGCATACCCCCTCCTTTGCCTATGTCATAGGTGGATGTATAGGCTTGTATGGCCTTTTGCTGCTCCTCCATCCTCTGAAGCATATAGAGGGTTGAGTTCCACCGCGTCACAACCTCTTGCTTCAGGTGATGGCGGGGCAGGTTCAAGAGTGTTTGCTGGCGCTCCAGTCTTCGGCACGCAGTCGCTGAATGGCGAAAGTGGCCAGAAATTTTTCGGGCCACCCAAAGCGTCTCCTGCACGCCCCTGTCGCTTTTCAGAAAATTCTGCACCACCAAGTTTATTGTGTGAGCAAAACATGGGACGTGCTGGAATTTGCCCAGATGTAATGCCCGCACAATATTGGTGGCATTGTCAGATATCACAAATCCCCAGGAGAGTCTAAGTGGGGTAAGCCACTGGGCGATGATTTCCCTCAGTTTCTCTAAGAGGTTGTCGGCGGTGTGCCTCTTACTGAAACCGGTGATACACAGCGTAGCCTGCCTTGTAACGAGCTGGCGTTTCTGAGATGCTGCTACTGGTGACGCTGCTGCTGTTGCTGCGTAAGGTGATACATCTACCCAGTGGGCTGTCACAGTCATATAGTCCTTAGTCTGCCCTGTTCCACTTGTCCACATGTCCGTGGTTAAGTGGACATTGTGTACAACTGCATTTTTCAGGACACTGAGGACACTTTTTCTGACGTTTCTGTACAGTCTCGGTATCGCCTGCCTAGTGAAGTGGAATCTAGACGGGATTTGGAACCGGGGACACACTACCTCCATCAATTGTCTAAATCCCACTGCACTAATGGCGGATACCGGACGCACGTCTAACACCAACATAGCAGTCAAGGCCTCAGTTATACGTTTTGCTTCAGGATGACTGCTGTCGTACTTCATCCTCCTCGCTAAGGACTGTTGGAGGGTCAATTGTTTAGTAAAAGTAGTGGTGTTCCTACTTCCTCTCTGGGATGATGAACGACTCCCAGCAGCAGCAACAGCAGCAGCGGCAGCAGTAGGCGTAGCAATGCAGGATCCTCCAGAGGAATCCCGGATAGGAGAGTCAGTCATGCCAGTGACATGGCCTGCAGGACTACTTCCGATCCTGACTAAGGAGGAAATTGACGAGGAGGGAGTTGACGGTGTGGTTTGCAGGCGCTTGGATACAACAGGACAACGGGATTTAGGTGTCCCTGGACTGCTTACGGTCTTAGCCAAAGTTTCTGAACTTGACAGTAACTTTTTATGAACGCGCTGCAGGTGCCGTATAAGGGAGGATGTTCCTAGGTGGTTGACGTCCCTACCCCTACTTATTTCACCTTTACATATGGTACATATAGCAAGACAGTTGTTGTCCGGATTTGGATAGAAATATTGCCAGACCAAAGAGGTGGAATGTTTGGTCTTCTGCCCAGGCATGACCGTGATAGGCTTTTTCATCCCACGGACAACAACTGTCTCCCCCGGAGCCTGATTTAAACAAACCACATCACCATCAGAATCCTCCTCGCCAACTTCCTCCTCAGCGCCAGCTACACCAGTATCCTCATCCTGTTGTACTTCAACAGTGACATCTTCAATTTGCATATCAGCAAGTGGACTGTGGGTGCTCCTTTCAGCACTTGCAGGGGGCGTGCAAATGGTGGAAAGAGCCACCTCTTCCCGTCCAGCGCTGGGAAGGTCAGGCATCGCAACCACCACCACACTTGGACTCTCCTTGGGGATTTGTGATATCTTCTTAGAAAGCACAGTTCTTCGCTGTGCTTTTGCCAGCTTAACTCTTTTGATTTTTTTAGTGGGAGGAGGGCTTCCATCGTCAATGCGCACACAATTCACAAACACAGAAAATAATTTTTTTTTTGGTTTGGACTGGAGTGTACTTTCGGGGGTTACAGCACCCTTAACGGTCAAGCCAGCCGGCCCTTTACTTATGACACAGGCGCACGCTTGGCACTACTTTGTTGATGCACGTGCGGCTACTGCGCACACAATTCACAAACACAGAAAATAATTTTTTTTTTGGTTTGGACTGGAGTGTACTTTCGGGGGTTACAGCACCCTTAACGGTCAAGCCAGCCGGCCCTTTACTTATGACACAGGCGCACGCTTGGCACTACTTTGTTGATGCACGTGCGGCTACTGCGCACACAATTCACAAACACAGAAAATAATTTTTTTTTGGTTTGGACTGGAGTGTACTTTCGGGGGTTACAGCACCCTTTAACGGTCAAGCCAGCCGGCCCTTTACTTATGACACAGGCGCACGCTTGGCACTACTTTGTTGATGCACGTGCGGCTACTGCGCACACAATTCACAAACACAGAAAATATATTATTTTTTTAGCACTTGGGGGGAGCACCCCTGATGGACAGAGCACCCCCTGGACAACACTACAGCACCCCTTTAGGACTGGGACACTGCACAGGACTTTGGAGTGGACACAGCCCCTATGGAGAACTGACTGCACAACACAGTCCAGCCAGCCCCTATGGACTTTGAAGTAGTGGACACAGCCCCTATTAACAACAGCAGCACAGCACAACACAGCCAGCCCCTATGGACTTTGAAGTAGTGGACAACAGCAGCACTACACTACACTACACTACACTACACAGCCCTAACTCCCACCCTCCCTCTTCACTGTCCACAGCCGAGTGAGAAAATGGCGCCGACGCGGGTACCTTATATAGGATCCAAAACCCGCGAGACTCGGAAGGCGGGATGATGACGTTTTGCCTCGATTTCAGATCCGAGTCAGGCGGGAAAAGTCGAGCCTGACTCGGATCGGACTCGGATCGGGGGGGCTCGGGGGGGTTCGGATTTCAGAAATCCGAACCCGCTCACCCCTACTATATATATATCTATATCGAATATATGCATATATATATATATATCGAATATATCTATATATATCTATATATAAATATATATATATATATATCTATATATATGTCTATATATCTATATATATATCGATAGATATCGCAGAGCCTCTGATTAGGGATGGCAACCGACCATCGATGGTTTGCAAACATCGATGGCCTGACTGAAAACAAGTGGTTTGCCATTGCTGGTGGCCATCAATATTGCACCATCGATGGTAGCCATCAATCGATGTTTAGGAAACATCGACAGTTGTGGTCTACACAGATCTTGCCCAATTGCTAAACAATTGATGGCTTCTAGCGATGGTTGAACCATCGATGGTACAGCTGTCAATGGCCGTCACTACAGTATAACATAAAAATTGCTATTTTTACGGTATACTGGGTTTTAAAAAATATATATTTTTCAAATAAAATAGTGATGGATAAGTTTAAAATTGTGTTCTTGACCTAATTCAATCATAAAAGAGACCGACAATTTTGGAGCGGTTTTTGGAAAAAGAATTTGTCAGTTAAGTGGTTAATCCCAGTGGTTACACATTTATACAGAGGTCTTCTCAAACATGGACTATGGAAAGTATTGCTCTGTTCATTATATTTCTCCTTAAGGATTATACATTGAACTTGAGGATGCCTTACAAAAATTATGATCTATGGAAAGGGCAATAGGCAAAAGGATTGACTACCCATATGTTACACCAGGCATGCACAATCAAAACCAGATGACATAAAGTTGGCCTATGAAGCCTACAACAAAATACATTAAACCAATGCTTGCCTACACACACTAGGGGGTATATTTACTAAAGTGAAAGATTTTAGAAGAGGAGATGTTGCCCATAGCAACCAATAAGATTCTACTTAACATTTAACTAGCACCTTCTAGAAGATAATAGCTAGAATCTGATTGGTTGCTATGGGCAACATCTCTACTTCTAAAAACCCTCACTTTAGTAAATTTACCCCTAATTGTATGGAAATCATGTTACATAAATCAGTTTTAAATTTGGACTAACCATGACCACACTAACATATTAAGGCCCTCATTCAGAGCCACTCGCAAACAGCAGTACGCTCGTTGCGTTCCGATGTTGACTAACCGCGCATGCGTCGGTGTAACACTGCGCATGTGCGTACGGCAGATTGCGAGTTTTTTGGGTCTCGTTCGTCAAATAGCGTACAGGAAGTGACATGTCAAATGTGATTGACAGAACAGGGCGTTTTTGGGTGTGGACGGGGGTGGAGATGGAAAAACGCAGGCGTGGCGAGGCGTTTTTGGGGCGTACATACATTAGCAGATGCGAGCGTAAAATGTGTTCGGACCGACTCATACGTCACTGGATGATCCTCTTTCCCTTCAAAATGCTCTCACAGCTTAGGGTCTGGATTACTTGACCACATTGGCGATGGCCTTCTCCTCCGTCCCGGGACTCCACGATGTTGTTGCGATTAATCGCGGGTGGTCAGAAAAGCAATTAGTGTTGGATTAAAAACCGGCTTGGTATGTGTTTTGAAAGCAGTTTTTGGGATAGCACAAAAGCGTACGCAGGTGGAAATCATAGCTGCTAATGTCAGGATGACACAATCAATTTGCGTACATTTGTGGGGGTTTATTTTGTCCTCAATTTGGTGGTTAGGGCCTATTGTAACAATAATGTCATCATGTTTTAATTTTCTCACCTTTTTATTTTTGCCTGTTGAATTTGCCTCGTTATGTGATTTTTTAAACGTTCCTTAAAGAGCCCTTTTTTTTAAAAAGTTGTTTTTTTTTTTTTTTCAAGTTTTTGCCTTTTGGGCCAGGATTAAATGTAACCCATTTGTACAATAATGTCACAATACAATGTCAGATTTTTGGCGTAAATTTATTGGTCAAACCAAAACTAAAATCATAAAAAATTTGGGGACATCTTTTTTTGGCAAAGATCATTTCCAAAATCAAACAAATTGGCCCAACATAACTGTAGACATAAATGTACAACAAAAAATTAACAACATTTCACAAGAAAGGAGAGGGAAGTTTTGACCAGAAAGGAATATGAGCCAAGCACAGAAGGAATGTGGGAAAAGTCGCCATTGCTGTCACCGTTTTTTCACCCGTTTGGATGGGGGAGGGAGGGCGCCAGACCGGGTCCGGGATGTCATCGGGCTGGCCTGTCCAGAGGCAGATGTTGTGGCCTCTGGACTAGGCACAGGGCTAGGCACATTTGGAGGATTGGCTGATGTTGTGCCAGAGGTGGAGGATCCTGATGTTCCGGCTTGGAAGGGAGGTCGGCTCCACCATGTGCTGGCGAACGAGCTGCTCCAGGGCATTGGCGATGCAGATGTTGGCCTTGGTATTTTCCGCCAGGGCCTGACCAATGGTCACGTTGGCCGCAGCATTTTGCTCCAGGGCCTCAGCCACCCGTAGCAGACTGGCGTCCATCCTCTGCAGAATCTCCGTATGGGAATCCGATTTGAAATTGAGTTCTGTGAGGAGGGCCACTGCCTGCGAGGGGGATTGCCCTGGACTGGCTTCTGCAGGGTCCTCAGCCGGATGTACTGGTTCCTCCCCTGCAGAGCCAGCAGAAATTCGGCGGCCAAGGCTCCCCTCTGGAGCAGACTCATCCGCCTGTGTCTCTGTTAGGAAAAATGAGAAAAGACTCACATTAGAATCTACATATTGGCCCACTAACATTTCAGAGTTGGTGACATCAAAAGATTTACCTGGGACAACATGAGGAGCCGCAAAGTCTGGCATGTCCTTATCCATGTTGGACACGCCAAACACCTCCACAGGCTGCACACACCCCTGTGCCAGCTCTTCTAAATCCGTCAACTCCAATGACACAGGGGTGGGACCCCCACCTGTCCCCCTTGCATGCCTAGCCCTGTCCGCGAGTTTTTGCTTTAGGCGATATTTGAAGTCGGCCCATCTGTGGGAAAAAATGGAAGCCATTATCCTTTTGTTTAAAATGGTGTTTGTTTTTAGGGGGGGCAAGTGTTTACTTACCGCCGTTTGACATCCAGGGCTAGACGGACATAATCACCCACCCTATTGACAGCAACGGCTACCTCTTCCCACATTCTCCACTTCTGGCTTAGACTCATATTCCTGTCTGCCTGTGGCAGGATGTCCACACACTTCTGAATCAAAACCTCCATCTCCTTTCTTGTGAAATGTGGCTGCCTTTTTTTTTTGGCAGCTTTGGCCGGAATACTGGGCCCAGCAGCCTCTTCCATGTCATCCTCCTCACCTATTTGTGTAAATATTCAGATTTCTCTAATTCACAACTTGCCCAATCTTGTGTTTCAAATTAATCATTGATACAAAATGCATGAAAGACTTACCGCCTGACTCTTGGGCATTGTTTCCCTGGTCTGTCGCCATGTCTGAGGTCCAAACAAGAAATACACCAGAATTTAAATGTGTTTTCGTGACGTATTTATACATGCGTCCTTATTTTGCGGCCGCATCATTGATTGTGCGTTCCTATGATCCCTCCTTAATTTGTGCGGGAAACGAAACACTATGGCTTGGTGTGTCTCGAGTCGAGGTGGCATTTTTGGATTGTTGGAGGTTACCTTGGTTGGAGTTTCTTGTTTGCGGATAAAGGAGTTGGCGTTTGGAGTTTATTTTGTTTGGTAGATTTGCGTTTTTATTTTCCGTTCACTTTTTGTTTTGTTTTTTTTGGCCTCGTTTCTTGATTTGGTAAGTTTTGTGAAGTCTAACTTTGGTTCAATTGGTGTCTCATTGTGTTTCTTCTTGTTTTTAATTTTTGGAACCATAATTTCATATCTTTTAGCTTTTTATTAATTTCGGACCCAAAGACCTTTTGATTTGGAATCTTATATATTTGCTCTTGGTAAGTCCATTTTTTATCTTGTATTTGTGAACTAATTAGCGCATTTTTCTCTGTTTGTATAGTGACTTGTATTTGCGAACTAATTAGCGCATTTTTACTACTTACTATTGTGACTTGTATTTGCGACCTAATTAGCGCATTTTTCTCAGTTTGTTTATTAACTTGTATTTGCGAACTAATTAGCGCATTTTTAAATGCTTATTAATCCTGTAAATTTATTTTGTGGTTGCCGTTTCGTTTTTTTTGCTTACATTTCAACCCATTTTGATGTACTGTGTGCAATGTCTTTTTGCTCTTTGGCCAAATGTGTGTTTCGCATATTTTAAGTTTTGTCTAGCACAAAATTTAGAAACATAAATGCACTGAGTAAAATTTGTAAAATTATTTTTGTGATTAATTTCAGTTTGGACGTATCATGACAATACCCCGGCATGTAAGCAGCAATGGATGGTATCATCAAGCTAAGTTGTTCTTAATTTTCTTTTGGGGTGGGTCCAAAGCCTTACATTCCAATCTTGCCATTTCAGGTTGATCTTGGGCGGATTGTTCTGGCCATGCTCCCGGAAGCCGACCAACCTCAATCTCGTCCCAGGCGTAGGCATCGTAGGCGTGCAAGGCCCCAGATATTTCGAACACGTGTCACCCTTTTTGGAATGCCCGATGATGAGGTTTTAAGACGCTACCGTCTTCCTCCCAAAATCATCATAGACACTCTCTCATTAATAGAGAGTGATCTTGAGCGGCAAATTGACAGTCCAACAGCAATACCACCACTTACGCAATTTATGGCGGTGTTACATTTCTGTGCCTCAGGATCGTTTCAAACAACGGTGAGAATAGTGGCGGGCATCTCCCAATCCTCCTTTTCCCGGATCCTGAGGGCAGTGATGGAGGCACTTTTCAAGCACCTCCATCATTTTATTCAAATGCCTTTGGATATGGGTGCCCTTAGTGTGGCCAAGGCCAATTTTTACCAAATAGCTGGCTTCCCACACATCATAGGGGTTGTGGATGGTACTCACATACCACTTCAGCCTCCAGCACGGCTGGAGGCCATATTTCGAAACAGGAAACACTATCACTCCCTGAATGTAATGGTGGCATGTGATACCTCCCTCCAGATCCTGTCCCTGAATGCTAAATTACCAGGAAGTGCACATGACTCCTTCGTCATCCGGCAATCAGGGATATGGCACAAATTAACCAACCTACAAGCTGGTGATGCGTGGCTTCTGGGTAAGTGGAGACCTTTAGTACATAACAATGTTAAGCTTGATACACAGTGATCCTGATGTTGTCTATTCTTTTTCACAGGAGACAGTGGATACCCTTGCATGCCCTGGCTGCTCACTCCTTATTTGGCTCCCACACCAGGTCCACAAAGTGAGTTTAATACCGCACTTACAGCCACCAGGCAAGTGGTGGAGCGCTGTATCGGCCTTTTAAAAGATGGTGGCGAGCTCATGTATTTGCCGGATATGGTTTCGAAAATTGTGGTCCTGTGTGGGATCTTTCACAACATCGCCATAAGGAGTGGTGTTCCAATGCAGCCCGAGGATGCCTTACCTGAGGATGGCCCCCCCGAGGTTGGTCGGAGGTCAGTATGTGGGGGGGCCATACGCGATGATGTGGTGGCCAGATATTTTAGGTAATTATTGACCAAACAACAGTGTGTATACCCAAAGTTTTACGGTTTTTTAGCGTTCATCTTTTTTTATATTAATTCTTGCACCATCTTCTGTTTGTTTGCATAATCTTTGGCACTCCCACGATGACTACTTCCTGCTACCCTTCAAAAACCTTTATGTGGAAACTTCGGGAATATATTCTGACACCAATATTGCAACGCCATATTTTTGAAATCATGTGGGCATGGACCTTCGTCAACCAGTTCTTGATTTGTTGTGTGTTTGTTTCTTTTTTTTGGTATATGGTGTATTTCTGATTATCACTGTGTGTTTTGTTTGTGAGTGACCACTTTGTATTTTGATTTCTGTTGTGAATAAATATTTGGAGAGTGTAATTTGTTTCCTTTTTGGGCACGTTAGAAGCAAGTGTAAACAAACTCCCAAACGTTTATTTTACCTAATGGGTAACCCAGTAATGAAGCAAGTGGAGCTAAAATGTAATATGTTTTCGGGGTACTAACCAACACAACAAGGAATCCTGTACAATCAGTTGCCTTCGTATGATTGTCCTAAGCAGGTTGGCCACCAAATAGGAACCTGAAAAATGGTGTAAACTATCATGTTGACCACCACAAAAAAGGAAAATTACATTGGTACTGGGAGGTGTTTCTTGTGCCTGTTTGCATTCAAAATACAACACACAATCTGTAGTGAGATTCTGTGGCAATCCTTGCTTGAAGAGTCTACTTATGTCAGTGTAAAGAATCTTGGATTTACTCCAAACGCATGAGTCAGAGCTTGATTTAAAACAGATTTATTATGAAACAATTTGAAAAAAAAACAAAAAAAAAACTATTTCCTAAGGAGGACCAACAGATGGTCAAGGCCCTGCATAAGCCCGGTGACCTGCTCCCACATACGGCCCACACAATTCAATATATCTTCCCGACGCCTCTGTTCCTCTGTGGGTGACAAAAGTTTGGGGAATAATAAATCGATAATGAAGCAACATTCTAAAAAAACACAAAACAAGCAAACCTAAATTTACAAGCTTGTTGGCCCAAAAAACATTACACGGGTAAAACCCAGCACCCCAAAATGTCGTAGGGCAAAAATACAAGGGCCCGTAAAAAAAGGCACACAGGTGTGATATGTGTATGGTGACATCAGCAGGAACAGGTAAAGACAACCCCCAAAAATACCCTAAGGCGACAGAAAGGCAAAAAAAATGGGGACGACACATGATTACATACAAACAGTTTGTGGTGTCCAAAATAAAATTTAAAAACATACCGTTCTCAAAAACGACAGAGCCAGAAGCCACTCCCTGGACCACCTCGGAGGTGGCTACATTCCCCAAACCGAGGGGCAAGGTGTTTGAGGAATCCTGGGAGGGGGTATTTGGAGGAGGGACGGATGGAGGAGAGGGGGAATTGGGCTGGAGGGGAAGTAGGCCTGAAATTTCGGCCACAGGGTCTGGGGAGGAGGGGGTAATAGACGAATTGGGGGTTGGAGAGAGGGGCCGGACCGGCGTCTTGTCTGGCGATGCCGCCGTAGTGTTTGCTGTGCCTCTAAAAAATGTAAAAAATTTTGTGGTTAGTTTCAACAGGAATCCAAAAAAAAAAACATAAAAAAAAAAAATGACTCAATAGGACAGGCATGAAAACATGCACATGCATATATGACTACAATGACTCAATAGGACAGACATGAAAACATGCACATGCATATATGACTACAATGACTCAATAGGACAGACATGAAAACATGCACATGCAGATATGACTACAATGACTCAATAGGACAGACATGAAAACATGCACATGCAGATATGACTACAATGACTCAATAGGACAGACATGAAAACATGCACATGCAGATATGACTACAATGACTCAATAGGACAGACATGAAAACATGCACATGCAGATATGACTACAATGACTCAATAGGACAGACATGAAAACATGCACATGCAGATATGACTACAAGGACTCAATAGGACAGACATGAAAACATGCACATGCAGATATGACTACAATGACTCAATAGGACAGACATGAAAACATGCACATGCATATATGACTACAAGGACTCAATAGGACAGACATGAAAACATGCACATGCAGTTAGGGCCCACAAGATAAACTTGAAAACCACAGACCAGAACACTTACTTTCCGCAATCTGCATGCGAAAGCATGCCAGCAAGCGGGGCGTCCGCCGGTGCAGGTCCGACCACCTGCGCTCCAGCTGGCCAATATGTCGGCGTGAGCCGAAGGAGCGCAGGCGTCGACGTACCTCCGCATATGCGGAACGCTTGCGCCTATTGGAGATGGGTGGAGGCTGACTGGTGATCCGCCTGTCCATCACCTCTGTCAGCACCAGCAGTTCGCGCCTGGTGAATGCGGCGGATCTCATGATGGCAATGGTGTTTTTTTGGCAAAATATTTTTAATAAAGCACCCCAAAAAATTTGATTGGCTAATGTATTTGGGAAATTAACAGGACAAATTCTATTGGTTAGTGTATGAGTCATGTGTTCGACAGGGCCACAAATCTCTTGAGAGTTATGATAGGCTTGATGCAGTGACATGCGTAAGCAAATTTAAATAAAGAAATGAACCACAGAAAAATTGTGGGGAGACAAACAAATAGAACAATTGTTTAATTGGGGCTAACAAGTCTTTTGAAGAATAAAAGCGAAGGTTTCAGCCGTACGTATTCTGCGAGCAAATACAAACACGGACAAGATTAAAGTTTATTGCATTGTGTTGAAAAAAAAAAAACAATTAAGCTAATTGATACATTGATTGGCATGATACGATTGAGGGAGGTAGGCAGAAAAAACGAGCAGGTAATCGGAATCTGACAGTCCCACTTCCGGTTTGTACTTGTGCGTGCGTTCCCTTCAAGCCATTTCGGGGATGTACGCTCGCTATTTGGCACGCTCATTAGTTAGAGGAGGGGTCGCCTGAGTTTGGGGCGGATTTTTTGCTGCGTACGAAAATACGAGCGAGTGCTTGAATTTAAATATTTTTTAACGTACGCCGAACGTGCGTACGCCCACTTGCGAGTGGGTCTGAATCAGGCCCTATATTTCTAGTTTAATTAATTGTTGTCATGACCCTGGATACTTTTTCACCTTTCTGCCTTGAGACTAACCCCTGCCAACTGTCCCGTGGATCTGTATGTGTAATTTGCCTGGGAGATCTGCTCTAATCATGCTGGCTGCAACACTTCTTTGTATACATATGGACTATGCTCTCCTTTCCACAGTGATTATTCACCTGGGCCCTTTTCTGTCTGTGAACACTGCTAGAAGGTCCGGATTAACTATGTGGCGTGTGGAGCTGCAGCTCCAGGCCCCCTTATGGAAAGAGGCCCGCCGCCCACAGATCCTGCTGCAAGCTGAAAAATATTTTTCAAGCCTGCCAGCAGCGGCCACCTGACACCCCGTCCATTCAAACTGCAAATACCTCATCCATCACCCATCCTTCCTTGCCAGCAGCTGGCCGGCCTGGGGTTCAAGTACCGGGCAATGCGGAATAGTGCTGAATCTGATACATATGCACAGTGCAGTTTCTAGGGGACTTCTCTGCGGCTGTGCGGTGTATTGTCATGACATGTAATGTCACACACTGCTGCCACAACCACCGCCGCCAACAGCAGCCGAACTGAGCCTCAGTTCTCTGTAAAGGCAGCCCAGGAGATCGTGACAGGGCTGTCCTGCTGCTGTCTTCAAATTGGGGATGACCTGCTGACTGCTGCTGCTAATCAAGGATTGGGTGTCCGTGTCCTGCAGCCTGAGTCTCAGTGCAGTACCTCTGAAGAAGGTATGCTCCTACTGTGAGTGCACTGCCACTGAGTGAATATATGTGTTTTGTTTAATTAGTGGTACATGCATATCTATATTTTAAATATATATTTATATATATATGTAATATGTTTATATATGTATAGATATATGTGTATATATATATATATTTATATATATTATACAATATACACACACACTAGTATATGCCAGGTCACCTCAGTCATCCCACCCCATTCTGCCCTTTCCTGCTTACCCACTTTGTTCACTGCCCACCACTCTTTCTTCCCCTTTGCTGCTCTGCCCCACCACCTCTGATCTAATATTTTCTCAGTATACTGTAGCTATTAATAAGATACAGTAAAGTCTCTTTTTTATATTTGGAAAGATTTCACATTCATGACATCACTACGTGACACGTACCCTCTTTAGCAGTGGGCAGGGGCGGATTGGGAATTCAAAGTGGCCCTGGAAAATTCTTCTAAAGTGGCCCTATGTGCGCGCCCCAAAGGGGGTGTGGCCTTTGTTTGAAATTACATGCTTGCGAGCCATTCTCCCCCTCATTTTCATCACGCTGGGGGCATGCCCACTGCTCTGAGTGCAGATGTACATGCTCCCAGTCACTCTCTACAGTGAATAAATAGAGCTAGCATGTGAATGAGTATTTTCATACCTATATGATTTCTCTGCAACTGGGAACCTTTGAAGAAATTGTTCCTCCCTGGACAGGCAGTTTCTTGAGTCGGTATTCACTATTCATGTAGAAGATCAGATGGTCTGAAAGCCGCCTGTTTGTGTAGGAATAAAGGCAATGTCATCATTATGCAATAGATGGAGTCTTACTGAAGGTTACTTTCCCCCAGCCTTTTTTTGTACCAGTTGTCCTACCTGTGTGTATCCCTAGCACCATCCCACGGTGTGTCTCCCTAGCACCATCCCCCTGTGTGTCTCCCTAGCACCATCCCACGGTGTGTCTCCCTAGCACCATCCCACGGTGTGTATCCCTAGCACCATCCCACGCTGTGTCTCCCTAGCACCATCCCCCTGTGTGTCTTCCTAGCACTATCCCACGGTGTGTCTCCCTAGCACCATCTCCCTGTGTGTCTCCCTAGCACCATCCCCCTGTGTGTCTCCCTAGCACCATCCCACGGTGTGCCTCCCTAGCACCATCCCACGGTGTGTCTCCCTAGCACCATCCCACGGTGTGTCTCCCTAGCACCATCCCACGGTGTGTCTCCCTAGCACCATCTCCCTGTGTGTCTCCCTAGCACCATCCCCTGTGTGTCTCCCTAGCACCATCCCACGGTGTGTCTCCCTAGCACCATCCCACTGTGTGTCTCCCTAGCACCATCCCACGGTGTGTCTCCCTAGCACCATCCCACGGTGTGTCTCCCTAGCACCATCCCACGCTGTGTCTCCCTAGCACCATCCCCCTGTGTGTCTCCCTAGCACCATCCCACGGTGTGTCTCCCTAGCACCATCCCACTCTGTGTCTCCCTACCACCATCCCACGCTGTGTCTCCCTAGCACCATCCCCCTGTGTGTCTCCGTAGCACCATCCCACGGGGTGTCTCCCTAGCACCATCCCCTGTGTGTCTCCCTAGCACCATCCCACGGTGTGTCTCCCTAGCACCATCCCACGGTGTGTCTCCCTAGCACCATCCCACGGTGTGTCTCCCTAGCACCATCCCACGGTGTGTCTCCCTAGTACCATCCCACGGTGTGTCTCCCTAGCACCATCCCACGGTGTGTCTCCCTAGCACCATTCCACTGTGTGTCTCCCTAGCACCATCCCCTGTGTGTCTCCCTAGCACCATCCCACGGTGTGTCTCCCTAGCACCATCCCACGCTGTGTCTCCCTAGCACCATCCCCCTGTGTGTCTCCCTAGCACCATCCCACGGTGTGTCTCCCTAGCACCATCCCCTGTGTGTCTCCCTAGCACCATCCCACGGTGTGTCTCCCTAGCACCATCCCACGGTGTGTCTCCCTAGCACCATCCCACGGTGTGTCTCCCTAGCACCATCCCATGGTGTGTCTCCCTAGCACCATCCCACTGTGTGTCTCCCTAGCACCATCCCCTGTGTGTCTCCCTAGCACCATCCCACGGTGTGTCTCCCTAGCACCATCCCACGGTGTGTCTCCCTAGCACCATCCCACGGTGTGTATCCCTAGCACCATCCCACGCTGTGTCTCCCTAGCAACATCACCCTGTGTGTCTTCCTAGCACTATCCCACGGTGTGTCTCCCTAGCACCATCTCCCTGTGTGTCTCCCTAGCACCATCCCCCTGTGTGTCTACCTAGCACCATCCCACGGTGTGCCTCCCTAGCACCATCCCACGGTGTGTCTCCCTAGCACCATCCCACGGTGTGTCTCCCTAGCACCATCCCACGGTGTGTCTCCCTAGCACCATCTCCCTGTGTGTCTCCCTAGCACCATCCCCTGTGTGTCTCCCTAGCACCAT
Source organism: Taudactylus pleione (assembly GCA_031769625.1). Taxonomy (NCBI): domain Eukaryota; kingdom Metazoa; phylum Chordata; class Amphibia; order Anura; family Myobatrachidae; genus Taudactylus; species Taudactylus pleione. Next base: position 52,576,133 of record JAUIMM010000015.1, read on the forward strand.
CCCACGGTGTGTCTCCCTAGCACCATCCCACTGTGTGGCTCCCTAGCACCATCCCACGGTGTGTCTCCCTAGCACCATCCCACGGTGTGTCTCCCTAGCCCCATCCCACGCTGTGTCTCCCTAGCACCATCCCCCTGTGTGTCTCCCTAGCACCATCCCACGGTGTGTCTCCCTAGCACCATCCCACTCTGTGTCTCCCTGCCACCATCCCACGCTGTGTCTCCCTAGCACCATCCCCCTGTGTGTCTCCCTAGCACCATCCCACGGTGTGTCTCCCTAGCACCATCCCCTGTGTGTCTCCCTAGCACCATCCCACGGTGTGTCTCCCTAGCACCATCCCACGGTGTGTCTCCCTAGCACCATCCCACGGTGTGTCTCCCTAGCACCATCCCACGGTGTGTCTCCCTAGCACCATCCCACGGTGTGTCTCCCTAGCACCATCCCACTGTGTGTCTCCCTAGCACCATCCCCTGTGTGTTTCCCTAGCACCATCCCACGGTGTGTCTCCCTAGCACCATCCCACGGTGTGTCTCCCTAGCACCATCCCACGGTGTGTCTCCCTAGCACCATCCCCTGTGTGTCTCCCTAGCACCATCCCACGGTGTGTCTCCCTAGCACCATCCCACGGTGTGTCTCCCTAGCACCATCCCACGGTGTGTCTCCCTAGCACCATCCCATGGTGTGTCTCCCTAGCACCATCCCACTGTGTGTCTCCCTAGCACCATCCCCTGTGTGTCTCCCTAGCACCATCCCACGGTGTGTCTCCCTAGCACCATTCCACGGTGTGTCTCCCTAGCACCATCCCACGGTGTGTCTCCCTAGCACCATCCCACGGTGTGTCTCCCTAGCACCATCCCACGGTGTGTCTCCCTAGCACCATCCCACGGTGTGTCTCCCTAGCACCATCCCACGGTGTGTCTCCCTAGCACCATCCCACGGTGTGTCTCCCTAGCACCATCCCACTGTGTGTCTCCCTAGCACCATCTCACTGTGTGTCTCCCTAGCACCATCCCCCTGTGTGTCTCCCTAGCACCATCCCACGGTGTGCCTCCCTAGCACCATCCCACGGTGTGTCTCCCTAGCACCATCCCACGGTGTGTCTCCCTAGCACCATCTCCATGTGTGTCTCCCTAGCACCATCCCCTGTGTGTCTCCCTAGCACCATCCCACGGTGTGTCTCCCTAGCACCATCCCACTGTGTGTCTCCCTAGCACCATCCCACGGTGTGTCTCCCTAGCACCATCCCACGGTGTGTCTCCCTAGCACCATCCCACGCTGTGTCTCCCTAGCACCATCCCCCTGTGTGTCTCCCTAGCACCATCCCACGGTGTGTCTCCCTAGCACCATCCCACTCTGTGTCTCCCTACCACCATCCCACGCTGTGTCTCCCTAGCACCATCCCCCTGTGTGTCTCCATAGCACCATCCCACGGTGTGTCTCCCTAGCACCATCCCCTGTGTGTCTCCCTAGCACCATCCCACGGTGTGTCTCCCTAGCACCATCCCACGGTGTGTCTCCCTAGCACCATCCCACGGTGTGTCTCCCTAGTACCATCCCACGGTGTGTCTCCCTAGCACCATCCCACGGTGTGTCTCCGTAGCACCATCCCACGGTGTGTCTCCCTAGCACCATCCCCTGTGTGTCTCCCTAGCACCATCCCACGGTGTGTCTCCCTAGCACCATCCCACGGTGTGTCTCCCTAGCACCATCCCACGGTGTGTCTCCCTAGTACCATCCCACGGTGTGTCTCCCTAGCACCATCCCACGGTGTGTCTCCCTAGCACCATTCCACTGTGTGTCTCCCTAGCACCATCCCGTGTGTCTCCCTAGCACCATCCCACGGTGTGTCTCCCTAGCACCATCTCCATGTGTGTCTCCCTAGCACCATCCCCTGTGTGTCTCCCTAGCACCATCCCACGGTGTGTCTCCCTAGCACCATCCCACTGTGTGTCTCCCTAGCACCATCCCACGGTGTGTCTCCCTAGCACCATCTCACGGTGTGTCTCCCTAGCACCATCCCACGCTGTGTCTCCCTAGCACCATCCCCCTGTGTGTCTCCCTAGCACCATCCCATGGTGTGTCTCCCTAGCACCATCCCACTCTGTGTCTCCCTACCACCATCCCACGCTGTGTCTCCCTAGCACCATCCCCCTGTGTGTCTCCGTAGCACCATCCCACAGTGTGTCTCCCTAGCACCATCCCCTGTGTGTCTCCCTAGCACCATCCCACGGTGTGTCTCCCTAGCACCATCCCACGGTGTGTCTCCCTAGCACCATCCCACGGTGTGTCTCCCTAGTACCATCCCACGGTGTGTCTCCCTAGCACCATCCCACGGTGTGTCTCCGTAGCACCATCCCACGGTGTGTCTCCCTAGCACCATCCCTGTGTGTCTCCCTAGCACCATCCCACGGTGTGTCTCCCTAGCACCATCCCACGGTGTGTCTCCCTAGCACCATCCCACTGTGTGTCTCCCTAGTACCATCCCACGGTGTGTCTCCCTAGCACCATCCCACGGTGTGTCTCCCTAGCACCATTCTACTGTGTGTCTCCCTAGCACCATCCCGTGTGTCTCCCTAGCACCATCCCACGGTGTGTCTCCCTAGCACCATCCCACGCTGTGTCTCCCTAGCACCATCCCCCTGTGTGTCTCCCTAGCACCATCCCACGGTGTGTCTCCCTAGCACCATCCCCTGTGTGTCTCCCTAGCACCATCCCACGGTGTGTCTCCCTAGCACCATCCCACGGTGTGTCTCCCTAGCACCATCCCACGGTGTGTCTCCCTAGCACCATCCCACGGTGTGTCTCCCTAGCACCATCCCACGGTGTGTCTCCCTAGCACCATCCCACGGTGTGTCTCCCTTGCACCATCCCACGCTGTGTCTCCCTAGCACCATCCCCCTGTGTGTCTCCCTAGCACCATCCCACGGTGTGTCTCCCTAGCACCATCCCCTGTGTGTCTCCCTAGCACCATCCCACGGTGTGTCTCCCTAGCACCATCCCACGGTGTGTCTCCCTAGCACCATCCCACGGTGTGTCTCCCTAGCACCATCCCATGGTGTGTCTCCCTAGCACCATCCCACTGTGTGTCTCCCTAGCACCATCCCCTGTGTGTCTCCCTAGCACCATCCCACGGTGTGTCTCCCTAGCACCATCCCACGGTGTGTCTCCCTAGCACCATCCCACGGTGTGTCTCCCTAGCACCATCCCACGGTGTGTATCCCTAGCACCATCCCACGCTGTGTCTCCCTAGCAACATCACCCTGTGTGTCTTCCTAGCACTATCCCACGGTGTGTCTCCCTAGCACCATCTCCCTGTGTGTCTCCCTAGCACCATCCCCCTGTGTGTCTCCCTAGCACCATCCCACGGTGTGCCTCCCTAGCACCATCCCACGGTGTGTCTCCCTACCACCATCCCACGGTGTGTCTCCCTAGCACCATCCCACGGTGTGTCTCCCTAGCACCATCTCCCTGTGTGTCTCCCTAGCACCATCCCCTGTGTGTCTCCCTAGCACCATCCTACGGTGTGTCTCCCTAGCACCATCCCACTGTGTGGCTCCCTAGCACCATCCCACGGTGTGTCTCCCTAGCACCATCCCACGGTGTGTCTCCCTAGCACCATCCCACACTGTGTCTCCCTAGCACCATCCCCCTGTGTGTCTCCCTAGCACCATCCCACGGTGTGTCTCCCTAGCACCATCCCACTCTGTGTCTCCCTACCACCATCCCACGCTGTGTCTCCCTAGCACCATCCCCCTGTGTGTCTCCCTAGCACCATCCCACGGTGTGTCTCCCTAGCACCATCCCCTGTGTGTCTCCCTAGCACCATCCCACGGTGTGTCTCCCTAACACCATCCCACGGTGTGTCTCCCTAGCACCATCCCACGGTGTGTCTCCCTATTACCATCCCACGGTGTGTCTCCCTAGCACCATCCCACGGTGTGTCTCCCTAGCACCATCCCACTGTGTGTCTCCCTAGCACCATCCCCTGTGTGTCTCCCTAGCACCATCCCACGGTGTGTCTCCCTAGCACCATCCCATGCTGTGTCTCCCTAGCACCATCCCCCTGTGTGTCTCCCTAGCACCATCCCATGGTGTGTCTCCCTAGCACCATCCCCTGTGTGTCTCCCTAGCACCATCCCACGGTGTGTCTCCCTAGCACCATCCCACGGTGTGTCTCCCTAGCACCATCCCACGGTGTGTCTCCCTAGCACCATCCCATGGTGTGTCTCCCTAGCACCATCCCACTGTGTGTCTCCCTAGCACCATCCCCTGTGTGTCTCCCTAGCACCATCCCACGGTGTGTCTCCCTAGCACCATTCCACGGTGTGTCTCCCTAGCACCATCCCACTGTGTGTCTCCCTAGCACCATCCCACGGTGTGTCTCCCTAGCACCATCCCACGGTGTGTCTCCCTAGCACCATCCCACGGTGTGTCTCCCTAGCACCATCCCACGGTGTGTCTCCCTAGCACCATCCCACGGTGTGTCTCCCTAGCACCATCCCACTGTGTGTCTCCCTAGCACCATCTCCCTGGTGAGTGTGACAGTGTGTGAGTGGACCCTGGTGAGTGTGACGGTGTGTGAGTGTGACAGTGTGTAAGTGGACCCTGGTGACTGTGTGAATGGACCCTGGTGACTGTGACAGTGTGTGAGTGGACCCTGGTGAGTGTGACAATGTGTGAGTGGACCCTGGTGACTGTGACAGTGTGTGAGTGGACCCTGGTGAGTGTGAGTGTGTGAGTGGACCCTGGTGAGTGTGACAATGTGTGAGTGGACCCTGGTGAGTGTGACAACGTGTGAGTGGCCCCTGGTCAGTGTAACAGTGAGTGAGTTGACTGTGGTGAGTGTGACTGGCCCCTGGAGTGAGACAGTGTGATAGTGGCCCCTAATCAATATGACTGTGTGTGTGTGGCCCTTTGTCAGTAAAGAAGTGTGCATGTTCCCAGGCATGTCCTGGCCGGTGGACCTGGTGCTGGGGGCCACAGCATGCTGACTTGTGTGCAGTGATAAGTTAACCACAGCGCAGGAGGTGGTGAAGACACAGTGACTGCAACTACAAGGGGAGCTTCAGACCCATGGCTCCTTTTCCTATCTCATCCCTGGCAATAACGCTGGCTGCTGCAGGCTTAGCTGGCCTGGCCGGGTGGTGATAGACATGCTGCTGGGCTGCAGTAGGGGGCGGGGCTGGCATCCGGACTCCTGTACTAGGGGGGCTGGACTAGAAGATGATTGGCATCACAAGGAGATCTGAGTCTGCAATGAGGAAGGGGCGGGCTGGGCTGGGCTGAGAAGCCCAGCCATAGGTGGCTGATCCCTGGGGAGGGGTCAGCCACCATCAACAAAACAATGTCAGCCTTAGCCCCAGATCCACGGCTGCCAGCTTCCAATCAGCGCTCGCCGCTGGCCGTCGCCGACTGACTTATTTTTTTTTTTCAAGTGATATTTGATTACACCGGCCCCAAAATGGTCCGGCCCACCGGGGAAACTCCCACTGAGGTCTACCTCCAATCCGCCCCTGGCAGTGGGGATTCACAATTATGTTATCATTAAGTGCCATTTTTCTTTATTTACCATATACGGTCATGTTTCCCTTTGTTCATTTGTAGATTCTCACACTATTGATGGTTCCCAGACCAGTTCATTCAGTAATCCAGCTGATAGCTATATCTGGCGCATCCAGAAATCCTGCTGTTTACCAGACCAGTTCATTCAGTAATCCTGCTGATAGCTATACCGTCCTAGCGCATCCGGAAATCCTACTGGTTCTCAGTCCAATTCAGCAAGCCTATCTACTGGTTCTCAGTTCAATTCTGCAAGCCCACCTACTGGTACCCCGTCCAGCTCAGCAAGCCTTCCTACCGGCCCCAGTCCGGTTCCTCCAAGTTTTCTACTGGTTCCACTCCTACAGTCACAGAAACAGCTGTGGCTGCTCTTAACTATCTCTTTACACTGCACTTTTCTTACTATGGCGGTGCCCTGGGGCAGCTTAGCTTGCATTCATATATTATCAATAATTTGGAGTTGTGCACCTGAGATTTGTCTGTTTCTGTGCCTGCAATTAGTCTCATCAGGTAGCACCTCCCATTATATATATTCAATTTGTGAAGTCCAGGAATCTTTCCCATATACTCCACTCCTACAGTACAAGTTTCCTGTTTCTGTCATTTGTCATCAAAGGCAGTTCTCACTGCCATACAATTTATATGCAAATAGAGCAATATACACCATCCATGGTTCCAGTCAAGTCGGTCTCCGCTGAATCCAGTTCAACACCTAAGTCAGGTAACTCTCAAACACAACCCATGACAATTGTCATATATATGTGTATCACCATGGTGCTTGGTCTATTAGCTTTCCAAACTGTGAATGATGGGTAATCTCCTAAAATAATTTTGAAACATAATTATATAGAATATTAATATATTTTATAACAAAGCAGCTGTAATTCACTATGGTTTTCTAACAGGGATGTAGTTATGTGCGGCCGCTTGTCACAATCCTGACTGCAGAATGCTGGCAAAGGATTTATGATAGGCTTCGAAATACCAACTCCTATCATAATCCTGACGATCGAATCCAGGAGGACGCGTGCCTGAACGAGGTAAATCCGGGGCGCCCCCTGTCCTGTTAGCCGCTGGGGGGAGGGTTAGGTTTAGAGCACTTAGTGGGGTTAGCGTTAGGTTTTGGGGGGGGGCTAGGTTTAGGCACCCCTAGGGGGGAGGGTTTGATCACTTTGCTGTCGGGATTTCCTGCTGTCGGGCTCACTCTGTTGGTAATTGAACCGGCGGCTAAACAGCTGCCGGCATTTCAATCCCATTCCCTCCAACATTGTTCTATTTATACATAACTCTAGGTGTATTTTTTATGATCTATGCCAGGATGGGCAATAAGCAGCCCTCCAGATGTTGTTGACCTACTAAAAAGACTTTAAAAAGTCTTTTTCTATGTTGTCAGTGAAGTATTTGGCTGCCTTGAAAAAAGAGCTTAGGCTCTGAAACGTCGGCATATACATGCCAAATACAATATAGTCTTTCACATCAATACCTGGAGTGCCGCAGTCTTATTGGTTTCTCTCTCTCTCTCTCTCTCTCTCTCTCTCTCTCTCTCTCTCTCTCTCTATATATATATATATAATTATATATTACACTCTTTTTCTTATTTAATATTTTTAATGCTAGGAGGCAAAATTGTTCACATTCCCCCGGCTACACGTGCCTTTATTTTTATTCTAAGGGCAAAATTTACTAAGCGGCGGTTTGACTGCGGGTTCTATTCTATTCTAAACCCCGGTGGTTTGGTGGCGGGTTCTATTCTGTTCTTAACTCCGGGGGTTTGGTGGCGTTTTTGCAGCGGTTTCTAAATGACAGCTCTGTTCTATTCTATTCTAAAATGTGTTTTGATGGCAGTTTTGCAGCCGTTTTGGCCTTAGTAAATCTGCAGATAGCAAAACTGCCGACAAACCACAGTCAAAACACATTTTAGAATAGAATAGAACAGGGCTGTCATTTAGAAACCGCTGCAAAACCGCCACCAAACCCCCGGGGTTTAGAACAGAATAGAACCCGCCACCAAACCACCGGGGTTTAGAATAGAATAGAACCCGCCGCCAAACCGCCGCTTAGTAAATTTTGCCCTAAGAGTGGTATTTAAGATTATACAGCTATCGCACACATAGTACTTCTAAAGCTGGGCATCCACTATACAATTATCTGTCAGATATCTGTCCAATCTGGCTGGTTGGAATGAAAACCTGGTAATGTATGGGAGAAAATGACAATCGTCCATTTGCTCACAAACACTGGAAAATATCCAAAAATGGTTGTTCAGACAAATTTTATTTTCTGTTAAGCTCTCTAAAATCTTTACATTTGTGAATGTTTTTAATAGTTTTATTTACACATCCTAACTTGTTTATGTTATATAACTTATGCCGGGTACACATTAGACCAAGGGTGGGCAATAAGTGGCCCTCCAGCTGTTGTTAAACTACAAACCCCAGCATGCCTTGCAACAGTTTTAGCATGGCCAAGTAGCAAAACTATGGCAGGGCATGCTGGGATGTGTAGTTCTGCAAAATCTGGGGGGACGCTTATTGCCCACCCCTACACTAGACTATATGTCATCAGTGGATTGGATGACATAGCTGGCACATTGGCCAGTGTGTACCGGCTATGTCTCTGACAATGGGTGCTCCCACACGTCATCAGTGACATCGCCCGTCGGACCTGCATGCAGGTGAGATGGGCGATATCGTCAATGGGGGCCACGCTACCAAATGCAGCATGGCCCACGCTGTCGTGCCATCGCTCTCGGCATCAGCAAGTGTGTACGCACTTGCCAAAGCAAGGGAATAGGTATGAAATACCACCGGCGGCATGGCCGGCGGTTCGATTCCCGGCAACGCCTGACCGACATCAGCATAGTTCCCGGCAGAGGAAGCCCAACAGCGCTGGAAATCCTGATCGTGGATAGGTAAGTACTAACTAACCTAACCCCCTAACCCTCCTTAGGGGTGCCTAACCCTAACCTCCCCCCCAAGTGCCTAACCCTAATCCCCCCTCTAAGTGCCTAACCCTAACCCCCCCTTCCCTGCAGCCTAAACCTAAGTCCCCCGGGGGGTGCCTAACCCTAAGACCCCCCCGGGGGTGCCTAACTCTCCCTCCCCCTAGCCTAACCCTAACCCTCCTGGGGGGGTGCCTAACCCTCCCCCCCCCGTGGCTGTCTGCTCGCGGTGCCCGGCATCCCTTCGATCGGGATGCCGGGCGCCGGTCTCCCAGCGTCGGGGAAATGTAAGGCGTCTACATCTAGATGCCCGGTATTTCATCCCTCGTCGGGATATGACAGTCGGGAAGCCGGCTGCCGGTATTAAGGCAGCCGGCTTCCCGATTGTATACCGATGCAGGTATCCCGCTGGGTCCCGTAGTTAATGAGGTTGGTACACACTAGACATCATCTAGTGTGTACCGGCCTTCAGTTAAGTTTTACTAGCCCATTAAGCGGATGTGGTATAAAAGGTTGACAGTAAAAAGATTGACAGTCAGTAGGTCGACACGCAATCGGTCGAAAGGTACAAAAGGTTGACAGTGCAATAGGTTGACAGGGTTCAAAGGTTGTCAGGTTCAAATGGTAGACACACAAATGGTCAACACAAAAATAATTGGCACTTTTTTCATAATTTGTCCCTAATCCTAAGCATAACCCTCTCCCCTATTGCCTAAACCTAACCCTAGCCTAACCATCCCACTGGTGCCTAACCATAACTGTCCCCTTTAGCAGCCTAACACTAACCCTCCCCCAAGTCCCTCACCCTAACCCCTAACCATAGCCTTAAAAATGTTGAACAAACCATAAAACACATGCGTCGATCATTTTGTGTTGAAACTTTGAGTGTCGTCCATTTGATACTGTTGACATTTTAACCCTGTCGACCTTCTGCGCTGTCAACCTTTTCTCAGTTGACCTTTTGTACTTGTCGACCGTTTGTCCCTGTCAACCTATTGCATGTTAACCATTTGGTTTCGACCTATTAACTGTCAACCTATGTGTAAGCCTGAGAAAATTTTGAAGGCATGTCATACTATTCTTTTTGAGAGCCATCATAATTACCTTTACTAGCAGTGTCAGTGGCTATTTTTAGTATGCTAGGACATTCAAATGTTAAGTCACTGACTGAAGCAACACCAAGGTGTGTGGGTTGTCACTCTGATTACTCTCCTACTCTCTCAGAAGAAGAAAAGGAGGGAGGCTAATTATGTGGTTCTCTGTGGCCTAATGGCATGAAGAACCCAACCCTAACCCCCACAGTGAAAACCTTTACTGTATCTCCCCTGTGGGCACCCACCCAGAGAGGATAACTGTAAAGTTGGTAGGTATGACATACTGACATTACACTCTTCTTCTTTAAGCTCTTCACACTAGTTCCTTCTTTGTTGAAGCCTCTTTTATTCAGTGGACCCCACATTTCAGTACAAGAATGTCCCTGGGAGAGAACCCCAAAATTCAGCTAGTGGTTGTGGGTCAAGGCCAGATTAACCATTAGTCAGTCTGGTCCCTTGACAATGGCCTAGCGAAAGTTAGGGGCCTGAGTGCCATTTAATCCTTTTATTTTTAAAGGGGGACTTAGATTTAGTAGGAGACACAAATATGACCTCTCATGACTACTGCCACCTTTACAGTCACAATATTTTAGGCAGACGGCCCAGATGCTTTACTTATACAGTGCATAGCTCATTAATGGGTGTATGCTGTACCATGCCGGTGAGTGTTGTATGTATTGATAATGTGTGCTGCTTTCCTCCAATCAGAACTCAGCACACATTTCTTTTACATCTTGTGCTTCTCCTCATGTTACGGTAGTTATGGCACTCAGATTAAGTGCATATCAATATATATCGCTAGCGATATAGACTTTTGTTTTCCAAAAAACTTTCTTATAAGAACCTTGAAATAGTTTGCCCTCTAGTTGCTGTGGAACTACAAGCAGCAAAGAGGAAAATCAGACACCTCTCCATTACAAATGTGGCACAAACCAGGTGGCCTGCTGTGCTGCCCCAAGCAGCTGGCACTCCAAGGCATGTGCCTCACATGGCCTAGTGGGAAATTTGCCACTGGACAATAGTATATGGGTATGGTGGGGTGCATAGCATTAGCACGTGGTGGCAGGAGTAGTAATCACTGATTTATGCATGTATACTTGAGAACTGGTGAATTCAGTTTAAAGGTACTGTACCTGTGTAGTTGTGTGGACGTTGGGTGACTCCCCTCTTCTAGGTCCCCAGTGAAGGTTAGCATCTCCCTCTCTAGCCTTTCTCCGGTCCTCCTTGTGCATTTTTTTTGCTCCGATGAGCACTCATCCTGGGTCTCCACTGACCGTAGTGAGCCCCACTTCCGGGTTCCTTCGCGTTCACCAAACATCCACATGACTACACAGGTACCTTTAAGCTAAGTTGTCAAGTATACCTGCCTTAGTGACTTATTGCTGCTTAAGAGTGAAAGGATGCTATGCTCTTCAGCACATTTTACACATCTTTCCGAGGAACACATATTGTGGCAGGGTCCTACAAGAGTGGGGGTAGGGGGGAAATTTCCTTGAGCCTCCGACTGGTAGGGGGCCTCAAATTTTCTGACTTATTATATTTGTGGTTCGACTTTTATATATATATATATATATATATATATATATATATATACAGTATTTATCCATTTGATAATTTGTAAATTTACAAGTAATAAAAGTTCAAACCTAAACATGTTAATTTGTTAAATTAGCATAACACACAGCGCTACATGCACTTATTGCATGATGCATCTTTCCACAAAGACACAGGGGAACATCGCTTGTCCTTGAGAATTGCCGGGGTGAAAGACTCGCAACTTCGCATGGGAATAGTTTGTTTATAATTAGGAAACTGGTCTGGACTGTGTGATGTTCAACGTTTACTTGAGGAATTGCAGAATTGGCGTGTTAGGTAAGTTCATTTCATACATATTTTATTATGACAATGCTCATGCTAGTATAAATTAAACTGGTTTTGTTTTTATTAGTGTATTTTAAAATATCAATTTTTTACGCGAACAACTGAATGCTTTTAAAGGTATATAGCATAAATTAGGTAACATGGTTGTAACTAGCAGCCAGTGTCCCAGGCTGTCCTGGGGTGGAACCTGCTACCACTGCAATGTCCATTTGCCAGGTGCTCGCTGCAATGTTTTCATAAGCAGTGCGCCCTGCTGTCAGAACTTGAGAAGAGAGGGAGGGAGAGTGATGTCTGAGCATGAAGGCAGGGCTACAATCAGATATGTCCCTGGCAGTATAGGCAAATGCCTAGGTGCATCTGGAAAAGTCTGGAAAAGTCTACATGCATCTGGAAAATCCTATGGGAAACTGGGCAGGCTGGACATCCCAGTGCTGATCATACAGCTCCTGCAGCATCCATCAGTGTGACGCTGGTGTGACCTAAGGGTTACTTCAGCATCATTCACAGCAGAGAGCACACCGTGGAGGAAAGAAGCAGAAGGAAGATAGGAAAGGTAAGCAAATTATGTGTGCTTGTTAAAGAGATAGGCTGGGGACTGGATTGCTGGAGACACACAAGAGGGAGAGATTTGATGGCTGAAGACACACAAAGGGGAGAAATTTGATGGCTGGAGACACACAAGAGGGAGAGATTTGATGGCTGGAGACACACAAGGGGGAGAGATTTGATTCCTGGAGACACACAAAGGGGAGAGATTTGATGGCTGGAGACACACAAGGGGGAGAGATTTGATGGCTGAAGAAGCACAAAGGGGAGAGATTTGATGGCTGTAGACACACATGGGGGTAGAGATTTCATGGCTGGAGACACACAGGGGGGAGAGATTTGATGGCTGGAGACACACAGGGGGGAGAGATTTGATGGCTGGAGACACACAGGGGGGAGAGATTTGATGGCTGGAGACACACAGGGGGGAGAGATTTGATGGCTGGAGACCGAAGGGGGAGAGTTTTGATGGCTGGAGATACAAGAGGGAGAAATTTGATGGCTGGATACACATAACGGGGAGAGTTTGATGGCTGAAGACACACAGGGGGGAGAGATTTGATTCCTGGAGATACACAAGGGGGAGATATTTGATGGCTGGAGACACACAAGGGGGAGAGATTTGATGGCTGGAGACACACAAAGGGGAGAGATTTGATGGCTGGAGACACACAAAGGGGAGAGATTTGATTCCTGGAGACACACAAGGGGGAGAGATTTGATGGCTGGAGACACACAAAGGGGAGAGATTTGATGGCTGGAGACACACAAAGGGGAGAGATTTGATGGCTGGAGACACACAAAGGGGAGAGATTTGATTCCTGGAGACACACAAGGGGGAGAGATTTGATGGCTGGAGACACACAAGGGGGAGAGATTTGATGGCTGGAGACACACAAAGGGGAGAGATTTGATGGCTGGAGACCGAAGGGGGAGAGATTTGATGGCTGGAGATACAAGAGGGAGAAATTTGATGGCTGGAGACACACAAGGGGGAGAGATTTGATGACTGGAGACACACAAGGGGGAGAGATTTGATGGCTGGAGACAAACAAGGGGGAGAGATTTGATGGCTGGAGACACACAAAGGGGAGAGATTTGATTCCTGGAGACACACAAGGGGGAGATATTTGATTCCTGGAGACACACAAGGGGGAGAGATTTGATGGCTGGAGACACACAAGGGGGGAGAGATTTGATAGCCGGAGACACACAAGGGGGAGAGATTTGATGGCTGGAGGCACAAGGGGGAGAGATTTGATGGCTGGAGATACAAGAGGGAGAAATTTGATGGCTGGAGACACACAAGAGGGAGAGATTTGATGGCTGGAGACACACAAGGGGGAGAGATTTGATTCCTGGTGACACACAAAGGGGAGAGATTTGATGGCTGGAGACACACAAAGGGGAGAGATTTGATTCCTGGAGACACACAAGGGGGAGAGATTTGATGGCTGGAGACACACAAGGGGGAGAGATTTGATGGTTGGAGACACACAAAGGGGAGAGATTTGATGGCTGGAGACCGAAGGGGGAGAGATTTGATGGCTGGAGATACAAGAGGGAGAAATTTGATGGCTGGAGACACACAAGGGGGAGAGATTTGATGACTGGAGACACACAAGGGGGAGAGATTTGATGGCTGGAGACAAACAAGGGGGAGAGATTTGATGGCTGGAGACACACAAAGGGGAGAGATTTGATTCCTGGAGACACACAAGGGGGAGAGATTTGATGGCTGGAGACACACAAGGGGGGAGAGATTTGATAGCCGGAGACACACAAGGGGGAGAGATTTGATGGCTGGAGACACACAAAGGGGAGAGATTTGATTCCTGGAGGCACACAAGGAAGAGAGATTTGATTCCTGGAGACACACAAGGGGGAGAGATTTGATGGCTGGAGACACACAAGGGGGGAGAGATTTGATGGCCGGAGACACACAAGGGGGAGAGATTTGATGGCTGGAGACACACAAAGGGGAGAGATTTGATTCCTGGAGGCACACAAGGGGGAGAGATTTGATTCCTGGAAACACACAAGGGGCAGAGATGTGATGGCTGGAGACACACAAGGGGGAGAGATTTGATGGCTGGAGACAAGGGGGAGAGATTTGATGGCTGGAGACACACAAGGGAGAGATTTGATGACACTGACACCCTCTGCCTCCTCAGTCACCCACTGTCATGAGGACATGCCAATTTGGTGAGGCCACCCCCCTTCTTGGGTCCAACATGGGGGAGTGGGGTTGGGGACCACCAATGGGAATCTTGCCTAGAACATCAAATTGTCAGGGATGGCTCTGGCTACACGGACTGAACAGCAGCTGTCAGACCCACAGGGAGTAGGAGGAGCTGCGGCCAGAATTTGAGGTGCTGGGATTCATTAGAGAAGCAGGATAAATTATTTGGGGTGCTGGAAAAGGTAAAGGGCATTAGGGGTGCAGTTTGATGTGTGAGGAGAACAGTATGAGCAATGAGGGGAGCAGTGTGGTGTGTGATGAGGCAGTGTGAGCTGTGGGGGAGGGAACAAGCATGATATATAACCAGTGTAACCCCCTTAATGGGTATAAAAATGTCAAACTAAGAAATTATAATTTTTGGTTATACAAAATTTGTGGGATAAGGGGTTTAATAAATGTATATTTAATGAATTGTGATGATATATGTATTCCTATTTACATTATGATTTATGTTCAGCGGTGAAACATGCCCCAGGGAAGATAATTAAAACATCCCATATATGGTATTTAAGAAAGTCCTGGAAGGGGCGCATGGTGTAGTGAGGGGAGGCTTAGGTTGGAAGAGGCAAAGGGGAGCTGTGCGGACAGGTGAAGGTATAAATGCCTTCTCAACTGCCATAACAGACAGAATCCTACTCCCCCCTCCAGCGCTGACCAACCTGATGCTCACTGAGCAGCTCAGTACGGGGCTTGATTAGCGGCAGTGGCAGGCTTACAGGCTCAGTACAGCCAGTATGGGCTATGGCTATGGGCAACCGGTACCAAGCCCAGTGGTTCCGGGGTTGACAGCAGCAGTGGCGGCTGCTTACCACGGAGCTGATTATCCGGAGGTTAGTCATGGAGAACAGACTGATGTTGGAGCTGCTATGCAGAGAAAAGGTATGGGTAAAAAATACCCATGGTTGAAAATCCTGACCGCGGATGCCCGATGAGTGAAAATCCTGATGAGGGAAGGTAAGTACACCATCCCTCCTATGTCTCCCCCTAACCCTCCTTTTATGGTGCCTAACCCTAAGCTCCTTAGGGGATGCCTATATCTAACCTCCCCCCTGTGGTGCCTAACCTTAACCCCCTTCCCCGCACCCTAATCCTAAATCTCCCGGTGGGGTGTGCCTAACCCTAACCCCCCCTAGTGGTGCCTAACCCTAACTCTTACACTCCTGGGTGGGTGCCTAACCCTAAGTTCTCCCTGGGGGTGCCTAAACCTAACCCCCCCTTCTCCTGGGGGGACAATTACATAGTTACCTCGCCAAGTAGGCTCGGGATTCTGGTGGTTCAGGATGACGACGCCAGTATCCTGATCTCATTCGGGATATCGGCATCCCGTCCGCCGGCAATATCACTACATACCCTCTACACATATTATATCGTAGAACAATAGAAGTAGCACCTATTGCCAGCCAACTGGGAGAGACATGAATGGCTAGCAAGGGAAGGGGAATATAGTTGTAACCAGCACTGTATCAACACTTTAATCCAATCTCATTACATTTATACAGAATGTTCCCTGGGACTGTGGTTCACTTCTAAAGAAAACAACTGTTGTATTAAAATACTGTAGGTATATGAATAGTCAAATGCAGAAAGATAGCAACGAAGGTGCTTGATCCACTGTCTCTGTATTATAAACCTTACTAGGAAATAGGTATTAGGAATTGACTCATAGTGTAGCACCTATATCTTGAAAAGTTCCACAGGAAAAGGATATAAATAAATAACAGTAACAGTGTACAGCTACAAACTATCCATCAACCAAGGGACAGGAGAAAGCTGCTACTGGCTCACAAGCAGCAGATTAAAGCACTATTAAATAATAGCAGTAGTGGGTTTTCCAGCTGTGGATAGTGTATATGCCATATTAGCATACCCCGAGAGCACGCATACTGTATGTAAGAGGAGAAATAAAAGGAAAAAAGACTAAGGGCCATAATCAGGAGAAAAGCCGTTCTCGGCGAAAAGTTTTCGCCAATGACGTCATTTCACCTGTTGGAAACTTTCCGCCATATTCAATTGCAAAGACTTTACGCTGGTACGAAAAGTCTGCGCCTTGTAACCAGCGGAAAAGATTTGCCTCTGAATGGAGGCTGAAAAAAGTGCAGAATTGGGGGTTTGGGGTGCAAAGTTGCGGGAACACCCCTGCAGCCTTGGGACTGTCCCACAAAGGTACAGTAAACTGCATCAAAAAAAGTTTTAAAAAAGCTTTATATCACCCCAAAAAAGTACTTTCATTTTGGGGGCGAAAAAGTTCAAAGTTAGGGGACAAACTTAAAATCTAATGAAATAGACTCCAGGGGGTCCCCCAAGTATGCCCCAGGTGTTTTTTTTATTGCAGGTGTGTTTGCTGAAGGTGCGTTTTTTACGTTTTTTAAATCCTCACTTTAGCGATTTTTAACCATGCTTGCACCCATTTTCATGTACCCCAAATTTGCGGAGACTACTTTTTTTGCAAAAAAACCCTGCTAAATGCTGTTCTTCACCATTTGTGTAAAGACGCTAAATAGCAGCAAATGAGAGCATTTAAGCACCCCAAATACCTTCAGCAGGGCTATTCGGGGGTATCCATAGTGATCCCCCATGTCAGTGCATCTTTTGGGGGGTGTCAGGCTGATTTACCCAAATCTGACAGCACTATTCGCCTGTTAGAGATTCGCCAGGACACGTTATCACGTCCTTTGGAATTTAATAGGGTAAAAAGCGGCCGCGCCCACGGAAAGTGTTTTCGCCAAAAACACAAGATGTAACTGGAAAATCCCGGACTTTTCGCCGGCAATTGAATACGGCCCTAAATTGCTTTTTATCAGCTTAAACCTAGAAACTTTCTTTAGGTGGACTTAATTTATAACCGTCCTTCCAGATTTAAAATAAACAGTACAGGTTAGTTTTAGTATTGCATCACTGTAAAGTGAAGGATTCAGTTATATTGTTGAGTCCAAAATTATATTTAATGAGTTTGTATTATAAATCAAGTGTAATTATTTTGTGTCTCATTGAAAGGTCTGTTATAGCTTTCATAATGAATTAGTATGTAATGTTGTGCAGCATTCATATGTAGGTTTATTTGTTTAGTAATTATTATTTTTCTAGGTTGAAAATTTTATGAAAAATGAGAGCATTATTAATTGTATCGAATTTGATTAAATGTGTTTGCTTCGTATTTATATTGTTATGTATCCCTGGGTAGATTCACTGTGGGATTGATTTGGCTATCAGAAATGAGGATCACAACAGAATAGAATAAGACTGAGTAAGAGAGCAGCCTTGAGGGCTGATAAGTACTTGGCTAGGATGGGTCTTCTGGCCAAGTTGCAGCCTCGTGGGCTGACAAGTACTTGGATAGGATGCGGCCTTGTAGCCGAGTTGCAGCCTGGAGGGCTGATGTTTACTTGGCTAGGATGTGGCCTAGTCAGCCGTGAAGTGATAATCTGATGTGGAAGTGTGGCTGAAACTGCTGTAAGATTGGTAACTGAAAGTTCACTCAGATGCAGGCAGTGCGGCTGGGACAGCATTAATATTGAAAAATAATTATCCACTCAGATGCAGAGGTGCGGCTGAGACAGCTGTAAAGTTGTTAATGAACAGTTCACTTTGACACTGCAGTGCGGCTGAAACTACCGCAAAGGAATATTGAAGTCCGCTCAGACGCCACAGTACGACTGTGACAGAAGGTAAACACGCTGACAGGAGGTACTGGATACACCAAGAGAATGATCTCCACAAACAGAACCGAAAGCCACGTAACAATTGCTATAGCTGGCATCCAAGCATGGATTCAGCAGAGGTTAAAAAGGCTAGAGCTCCAATCAGGAGAGGGCAAAGATGACGGAGCACCAAGTTAGGAGGACCTCACGAAATAGCAGCCCGGCATCCCAGTCTCCTAGCAATGGGTCTGAGAGGAACGACTGGACCCCTGTTGTTAAACAAGATGCAGTGGCGGCTTGTGACAAATATCTGAGTCTCATGCAACCATTTTAAATGTCGAAAACTTACCTGACAGATGGAACAGAAGTACTGTACGATAACAAAAGGAGAGGTCAATGAGGGAGGAAATTGTATATATATATATATATATATATATATATATATATTCACTAACTGATGTCAATATAACCTTATAATAATATTCAGAATAAGCACAGGCTTACCCAAGCAAGTCCATACCACAAGTTTACTATTACACTAAGTGGAGGCACTGAAATTAGTCACCCAAGAATGAAAACAGGATTACTTTACCCTCACCTTTCCCCCATGTATTTGTGTATTTGGTATCCATAAATTTGTATGGCAATTTCGATAACAAACACAAACAACTATCATCGCTCAACCATGGGGCGAGATTGACTGAATGGGCTGCCCATGCTCAGTATTAGCTGTGATGTGGCAAAATTAGTGGCGTAACTAGGGTATTTGGAGCCCAGGGCAAATTTGAAAAGGGAGCCCCCCCCCCCAAGTGCGCGTTTGGCAAAAAAATGGGTGTGGTCACTTAAAAATGGGGCGTGTCAATATGACACACCCCTTTATTTTCACGCTGAACATTCCTATCCATATGCACCTTAACCCCAGTATTACCCCACATACAGTACCCCAAGAATGCAGTTGTGGTCCCTCTTATGCAGGCCCATAGTAGTGCCCCTTATACAGAATCCCCAGTAGTGGTCCCCCTTATACAGCCCCCAATTAGTTCCCCTTACTCAGTACCCCCAGTAGTGGCCCCCCAAAATGCAGTGCCCCATGTAGTGTTCCCCCTTATGCAGTGCCCCCAGTAGCAGTCCCCACAATGCAGTGCACCCAGTAGCGGTATCCCCTTATGCAGTGCCCTTTATATAGTGCCCCCAGTAGTAGTCCCCCCCTATGCAGTGCCCTTTATATAGTGCCCCCAGCAATAGTCCCCCCCCATGCAGTTTTCCCAGTAGTGGTCCCCCTTATGCAGGCACCCAGTACTGATCCCCCCTATCCAGTGCCCCCAGTAGTGGTCCCCCCAGTGCAGTGCCTCTAGTAGTAGGCCTCTTTTATAATCCCCCCAGTGGTAGTTTCCCCCCCCAAGTAGTAGTCCCCAGTAGAGGTTCCCCCTCCCGATTAAGTGCCCCCAGTAGTAGCCACCCCCCTCCCCCGTTGTGCCCCCAGTAGTGCAGACAGGTTTAAAAAATATATATATAAAAATATACTTACCTGAATCAACCTTGCTCCGGTCCGCGACACCAATCCTGCCGCTACCCGCCAGTCCTCCCGGGCTGGCACGCTCAGCACTATGGGAGTGATGTCATGATGTCATGACGTCTGTCCCATTACCCACTGCAGGAACCGGACGGGAGCCCAGCTCTTGCAGTGGGTGCTGCAGCAGTCAATGAGAGTCTATCTGACTCTCATTGGCTGCTGTTTAACACACGCATCGCCGCCAGCGCTGGCGGCGATGCGTGTGTTATGCACAGCCTGAGCCCGCCTCCTAGCGCTATTGGGCAAGCGCTCAGGGGGAGGGAACGGGCTCAGCTGTGCAGCACAGGACCGGCGCTGGAAGCCTAGCGGGGTACTGCATAAGGGGTACGACTGGGGTTAAGGTGGGGTTAAGGTGCATATGGATAGGAATGTTCAGCGTGAAAATAAAGGGGTGTGTCATGTTGACACACCCCATTTTTAAGTGACCACGCCCATTTTTTTTCCGCGCGCGCACATCTCGGCATGTCAGTACCACCCATGATCGCATTGCAAAATGCGATCATAACGGCCGGATGTACCATCCGGGACATGCAGAGACACAGGCTCCGAAAGGAGCCCATCCCTGCGATGTCTCCGGAGAGCTGCCTGCCAGTGGTGGGGCTGCTGCGCAAGCGCAGTCCCGGTGACTGGCGGCCATTGCCGGGGCAGGGTTCTGGGGGAACCCTCCGCTGGCTAATTATGCTGTGGTAGCCCATAGGCTATAGCGTATATAACGCCATCTTCAGATGGCGTTAGCTGAGGGGGCCAGTGTTGGGAATGCATCGCATTCTGAATATTGGTAAACCTGGCAGCATCACATACCCCATAGAAACCTATGAGGGATGCAGCTGTCTGCGGGAATGGAGGGATCACAGCAGGTATCGGAGATACCTGCTGTGATCCCTCCTTGATACATCTGGAGGAAACTTAATATTTGATTTTATCATCCCACTGGACTCTGGGCCTGATTCAGAGCTGCTCGTAAGCGGCCGCTCGTTCGCTCCGAGCGATGTTCGCACAACTGCGCATGCGTATGGGTCATAATGCGCATGCGCCAACCAGTCATTGCGGTCAGAAATCGAGCGCTCGCAAAATAATTTAAGTGACAGGATGAGGCGTTTGTGGGTGGTAACAGGGGAAGGTGCTTGAAAACGGGGAGTGGTGATCCAAACGCAGGCGTGCCAAATGGTCAAAACGGGCGTTTTAAGGGTGTGCATAATTAACAAAGCAGCGTCATCGGCCACGTCACTTGGTTGTTTCTTAGCCTGAACTGTTCGCATGATTGCGGTAGGAAAACCCTACCACAAGCACTGCGAGCAGTTCAGATGCCTTTCGATGTACTCGATTAATCAAATAAATAGCGGAGATAACATAGGATGCGAGCGGCCAGGGGGCG
Organism: Taudactylus pleione; assembly: GCA_031769625.1. Classification (NCBI taxonomy): domain Eukaryota; kingdom Metazoa; phylum Chordata; class Amphibia; order Anura; family Myobatrachidae; genus Taudactylus; species Taudactylus pleione. The sequence goes on from JAUIMM010000015.1 coordinate 52,596,982, forward strand.
TCTTTACAAAATAGCGAGCGCATGTTTCGTTCGCTCGCTCAGACATAGAGGCGTCAACAGACCGCAAAGAGCGAGCGCTCAATTTAAATAGCCGGCCCCTTTTTCTGAATGAGCGAGCGCAAATAGCGTCCGGCTCTGAATCAGGCCCTCTGTAGGCTATGGGTGCCATATGGTACTAATACTGTGTTAGTGAATGATGCACAATTGCATCTTCAGCCGAGACTCCTGGTAAATTGCTTTGCTTTACCTGCACTAACTATATTTACAATGGCAAATGCACCACTGCTAACTATTGCTGATGTGCCTACAATGGGCTTCATGTGATACCTGTGATTGTACTAACTATAGTACTAGAGGTTATAGACCTCCATTTTTCTAGTTATACTAAAAGACTTTGGTACAAAAAGGAATAATGGCACAATAACATCTACTGTATGTGCTTAATTGAATCTATTTTCTATTCATTACCATGACTAAGCATGCTGCGTTCTATTAACACTCCTGCTGCTAATCACTTAGGCTGAAACTGATACATTGTCATTTAATTGGATGTCATCATGTTTCAGTTGTAATGAACAGTTGCTGTTATCAGTGTGGTCATTTATCTTATGAATGTGTCATTTACAAATCTTACAGGAGCTCCACTCACTATATCATATTTTGTTTTTATGAATAGCTATACAGCAGTATAATAAAATTTGTATATCCTTATTAAAACAAAGTCGGTTAATTTAGACTCAAGTACTCAGGTACTTGGGGGCAACTTAGCTGTCAGCAAATATGTGCAACAGTTAGTTAGACATGTTTATTATTTACAGAGAGAGAGGAAGAGAAAGAGAGAGAGTGCGTGCGTGTTTGTGTGTGCATGCGTGCGTGTGTGGGTGTGTGTGTGTTTTTTTCAATGTAATACACAGATGGGGAAATTATTTTTATGTGTTAGAAATGTTTCTCCCGTCAGGGTTGTGCTACTAAATAATACCCGTGAGATCGCTATTAATCACTAACATCTGGTGACTATTACTATACTTTAGCCATAAACAGAAGACGGTAGCAGAGAACGTTGATTTAGTGACACTTAATGTGAGGTAAATGTGCTATATTTGTTAGTTTGGTGCAGTGTTAGCAGATCACATTTAAATAAATAGCTGTTCCTACTACCCTAAATCCATACAGTCTGCCTTCCAGGCTAATGTTAATGTGACGCAGGCCGCTTTGATATAGCGATGTACATCTGGAATCTGGTAATTGCTGCCAATTAATTGGAAAAAGCATCTAAAAAGATTTCACAGCAAAATACATTGCTTGTGTCTTCTGAATTAATGACATACTTTGTGTAATGAATCATTTTTGTTTAATTTATTACTAAACTTAATTGTGCTAGGAGTTGTGCTACATAGATTATTTAGACAGGTGTCTTGTATTTCTCAAGATGTTATCCGGTTATTCATATATGAAAGATAAACAAACAATAAAACCCAATCAATATATTGGTCAGTATTGTTATTATTGATATAGGCATAGAATAGGTCCAAATAAAGTTTTCTGAATAGATAAAATCTCTGCAGTCACCAGCGTATCCCTCAAAGGAAACCGAGGAGAATCAATAGCTCCCTTAGGTGTGTTTCCAGCAAAGGCAGAGATGAAACTGCTTACCTGTTTGCTTACATCAGTAAGACATTATGAAGACACATAAAGATATCTTTATCCAGTCTGTAATTTTTCTTCTCCACAAGTGAGCATATACAAAAAAACAGAAAACTCGCAATGTGTATGTAAAAAGATTTTTTATACATTTATTTCTAAATACACATAAAAATGGGAGAGCATATCCGTACTCAATGATCGGAACCGCAGGATAAACTTTAGTTACCCTGCGGCTCTCCATTGAGTTCAATGGAGGGAGCCAGTCATTGAGAGGCCTTCAAAGGAGGAAGCCGCGTCTGAGCTCTTCATTCGGGAAGTAATAATCATCCTGGTTAGGATGGTTATTGCTTAGTGCGTGGGTCGCGTTTATCATTTTGTTATTTTAACAACACCTTGGATGCCTACGGACAAGGGGACCACTCGAGGTAATATAGGTGAGTATGTGTGAGTGTGTATGTATATATGTATTAAACTTATACTGTGTAAGGTGTGTGTGTGTGTGTTTCTTTCAACATTTCTTTACAGGTGAACTACAGGTCCCAGTGGGCCCTTAATGCCCCGCATGCTGGTACCTGTGGTTCTCCAAGTACCAGCATGCGGGGGAGGCTTGCTGGCACCTGAAGGTCTATTGTATAGACAATGTTTTTATTCTTCTATTTTTACACTACACTAACACAATCAACCCGCCACCCACCGCCCAGGGGTGGCTGGGATAGCCCCGGGCTATCAGCCTAGGCTAGGGGTGCCCTGGAGAGGGAGACCCCTTTATTGGAGTTGTCTCCAACTCCCCAGGGATCCCTGGCCTGGGCTAACTAGCGGTCAGGGCTGATGCTGCGGCTGGGGGGCCCGGTGATAGGGCTCCCCTGGCTGTGGCATCAGTCCCCATTAGAAAGGGTCCAGGGCTGGTTCTGTGAATTACAGGGAGACCCTATGAAAATTTTTCCCTGTAATTCCAGAAAAAGCACTGATTCCCATAGCCCAGTGCTGGTTGTACTAAGTAGAGGGAGACCCTACACAATTTGTTCCCTGTACTTAGTCAACCAGACCTGGGTTTGAACAGTCAGGGGCTGGTTCTGTTTTGGGGGTGGACCTCACGTCATTATTTTTTTTACTTTTAACTCTTTCATTACTTGTTAAAGTCAGATACATGCAAGCATCTCACTGATGTCTGCATGCATCTGTGTGAGAATGAACTGCTCATGCTGAAAGTGAAAGCATGAAGCAGTTCTATGCTGTCGGGGATTTGCAGTTCGGTTTGAAGTGGGATTTGCCGTTCGATTTGTACATGAACATGTCAAATCCAACTGCAAATCACTGTTCAAAACCGAATCAAATCGAATTTGTTTTGCAAATCGCAAAACAAATCGAACTATAGTAAATCTTGTTAAAAAAACGGTTTTGATATAATTCGATTTGAGTCGGTTTGAGAAAAGCTAAATCACTCTTCAAATCGACCTTTGATAAATTTACCCCCAAACGTTATAACGGATTCTACAATCACCATACAGTATGTGCTGCATTTATATATGTGATCAGGACCTGTGTGAGGGTCACTCATCTTGTAGAAGACGCCAGTGTAGTGTCGAAACATGTAGAAGGAGTGACGGGGCAGCATATCCTAACTACATATTATTTCTACATATACCATATTGAACACCCGGGTTCCATTCTATATATGGTGATTGTTGTTTCTCCTCGGCTTCCTTTGAGGGATACACTGGTGACTGCAGAGATTTTAACTATCCAGGAAACTTTATTTGGACCTATTCTCTGCCTATATCAATAATAACAATACTGACCAATATATTGATTGGGTTTTATTGTTTGTTTATCTTTCATATATGAATATCTGGATAACATCTTGAGAAATACAAGACACATGTAATACAAGACAACATACTCTATGTAGAACAACTCCTAGCACAATTTTGGCTCTCTTATTTTGTTGATATGTATATGTATTGAACTAGTGTTTCATATTGAGGGCTAAGTGCTGCTCTGGAGTGTGGCGCCGAACCTATTGTATATGTTTTTATATTAGTTTATTCTGATGTGCAGAGCTAATTATTATAGTCTGCATCATATTTTAGATACATTTATGGCAAGTCAGCATTAGTTATTGCTCACACGCGTGCACGCATGCGCATACATGCATGCACACATGCACGCGCGCACACGGGCACACACACAGACAAGCACGCACACGCACGCACAGGCACACGCACGCACCCTTGTAGAAGTTTTGAGGAAAGCAAATTTATGGAGTATAATTGTTCAATACTGCAATATTTTTAAATGAACTAAATTTGTATTTATTCAAATTATAAATAACTAATGCATAATTGTTTTCATTTAAAAGAAAATTTGTTTCAGTGCAATAAGGAAGCAGTTCATAATCTTTTTAAAAGAGGTTATATGAGAATCAACTAATTGGAAATTATGTGGGGGTGTTAATATGAAAAAAGAACATAAAAAACTACACTGGCTGTATTCCAAATAAGGGTTTGCCTGAAGACCGGCCACAGAAGATCCCGACAGGTGAGTATTTTTGCTATTACTAACCCTACCCCCGCCCTAACCCTAAACCTCCCTTAGGGGTGCCTAACCCTAACCACCACCCAAGTGCCTAACCCTAACCCCCCCTGTAAGTGCCTAAACCTAACCCCCCTTCCCTGCAGCCTAAACCTAACCCTCCTGGGGGGGTGCCTAACCTTAACCTCCCCCTGGGGGTGTCAAACTCTAACCCCCCCTTACCCTAGCCTAGCCCTAACCCTCCCAGAGGGGTACCTAACCCCCCATGCATGGCTGTCCGTGCGTCAGGCTCCTGGCGTAGGGATAATGACAGGCGTCGGGATTTTGATGCCTATCATTAGACCCCTGCTGGGATTAGTCAGTTGGGAAGCCGGTGGTCAGCATTTCGGCGGTCAGCTTCCTGACTGCACCCCAACCTTTGCTATTTTCAGATGCCATTTATTCCCGCACCTCCGCTTCTTCCTATGGGAAGGAGGTCCGGATTGCGTAGAACAGGGGTTCTCAACAAGTTCCTCAAGGCACACTAACAGTCCAGGTTTTAAGGCTAGCCATACTTGAACACAGGTGTCTTAATTAGTACCTGAGTTATTTAGACTTAACCATCTGTGCTCAACCATGGATACCACTAAAACCTGAACTGTTAGGGTGCCTTGAGGACTAAGTTTGGGAACCACTGAGGGCGGCTTCCGAACCATGTGAGCTCGTACATGAATGATTAATACTGACTCAAGACACTGCCTGTTATCAATGTCTTCAGGGATTCCTCATTGCAGAGAAATTAAATATAGACGCATGAGGGGAGGATTAAGTTTCATACTTCCACATAAGAAGATCTCTGGAGGATCCAACAAAGAAACTTTGATGAGCTTCTTGATATTCTCCTGCCTGTAAGTAGGGTATGCACCCATCTGTTCTTTATCATCTCTAAACGGTTGCCATAATATACACTGGGGAACGCTACAAGGAGGGAGGATAAAGATACCCAGATAGGAATTCCCCCACTTACTTATTTGTGAGTTGGGGTACGTTGTTTTTACATTTGAAGGATCACCTCTATGATATTGGGAATTCTCTCTTTAAAAATTACATCTAAAAAACACTTTGTTTTTTGTTTTTGTTTTTCTTATGTCTTTTGGGGATACATAACACGGAGGACCCTAGAGGAACCTTATTATCTATGAAAAAGGATATCGAACATCGAACCAAAAGGAGGTTTAAGTAGTTCTTTTGGACATTACCTTTATATTTTATATCCAGCGCCATCTCATGTTCAGATTATTTTTGTTTTGCATTGTTTTTTGAGTGGGGTGACACTCTTTTTCTGGACAACAGAAAGGCCGCAGGTGTTGCACACCCTCTCCTCACACACATTCCGTTTTTCCAAGTGTGGTATTCCTGTCCGTTGAGTTACTGAATAAAGATGTAAGTAACTTCATACCACATTTACGGACCTCCACATCAAGAAACTTAACCCTGGTCTCATCAATAATATAGGGCTTCCTGAACCATTATGAATGTTCATCATCAATTAAATAAACTGTTCCCTAGTCCCTGACCAAATGATGAAAATATCGTCTATGTATCTGGTGTAAAATTGGATACACCTCGATACACTAGACGATGAAAAAAATATGCTTTGCTCAGTATGAAACATATACGCATTGGCATACGATGGGGCCACATTGGATCCCATCGCACACCCACTGAGTTGTAGGTACATGGGTAAAACTGATCAGATATTAAAAGACCTAATGGCCTTACACTGGTCAGCCATTAGGGTAGCGTTTAAATTGGGCTCTAGTAACCAACTGGTGGAGAGACATTTTGTGGAAGCAGGCCATAACTTGTCTGCCCTTAGATATATTATCATTGACCACATACTAACTTTAGTCCAAGGTGGTAATAGATCGCAAAGACTGGATTCACAAACTGGGAACACTCCAACTGAAGGGCTTGAACAAGAATTTAGGACTACATTGCTTTTTATGAGGGTCCTGATATTGCTAGAATCTTGTATATAGCTTGAATGTTTTGTGTCTACTGATTTATTGGATGATGCTCTGCATACATTTGGTAAAATGTGTACTTAATTGTTGTTCCTTCACTTTCTACGGATGTCTGTCTGGGGCAATGGTGGGGGATCTATCACTTTGAGGCATATGTGGTGTCATTATATTATTTATGAACAGTGGATTTTGTTATTATAGTTGATCATGTCTCTGTTCTTTACTTGGGGTATTGTTAATGTCTAGAGATGCTCCCTGGATTTTGAGATATTTTATCCGGTTTTTCTGACAATTTTACAGCATATACAGTACATTGGATAGATTATGAATATGACTCCATTTGTATAAAGATGGTTTATTCTTCTGATAATCAAGCATCTATGTTTTTCTAGTTGCTGACATGCTGCTATTTATTTGTTTTTAGTATTTAATGAAGTTGCCACGTAGACGGGTTGTGCCTATGACATCACATGCGGGTGCTCTTTGGCTGTACCAGGAAGCCGCAGCGATGCATGAGGTGTTGTGATGGGTATAAAGTAAGTGTTTCTCATTATGTATATTGTGTCTTGTAAAACTATGCAATAAAGTATTGAAGCTTTGATATGTATTTCCCTGTCTGAGCGTGCTTCTTACACTGGAGTGCTGCCGATCTGCTGTACGTATATATATATATATATATATATTTATTAGAGATGTGCGCTGACCCCCATGTTTTGATTTTGGATCTGGATCTCCCCTGGTTTTGGATCTGGATTGGTTTTGCCAAAACCTCACCACCGTATTTTGTTTTCGTGTTATGGTTTTGGTTCTGTATTTTTTTCTTAAAAAATCACATAAAATGGGCCTTTTTTTGTTCCTACAGTATTAATAACCTCAATAACATTTATTTCCACCCGTTTCCAGTCAATTTTTACCACCTCACAGCTCACAATATTGATTTGTTCATTTAGTTTAGGTCCAATTTTTGCACCAAGATAGCTGGCTGATTAAGCTAAGCTGCAGCAGTGGGCAGCACAAACATATGGCAAGTCAACTTCAAACATGGCACATCAGAAAACACTTTTATTATTGAAGAGAGGCCTGAGAGAGTTGGAGTATGTATGTAGTTGAAAGTAGGGCAGGGACAGGAAGGGTTGATTCGTAGTAAATTTAATTTAATTTTTTGATTCCAAAGAAAATTTATGAGGGAGGAGGCATTTACAAAAAAATGTGATACAGTACATTTACATCAGTCCTTGCCACAGAAGAATCCTTGAGCATGGCTGCTGCTGCTGGGAGTTGATTTTTTTTCACCCCAGAAGGGGACCAGGAAGCGTGCTTTCCAAAAATAAATAAACAATTGACTTAAAAATATGCTTTGCAAATCTTCTACAAAGGCATTTCCCAACCTGTACAGGGACATAAAAAAAACATAGTTAGTTAGTGGCCTTCAAACTGCCATTGTTCCCACTGTCCACTTAACCATATGAGATATGTGAACAAGTGGAACAGAGCAGCAAATGCAACATTTCAGACTTAAGGTTTAAGTCTTTCTTGGGAATTCTTTCTTGAGCGCCATGCCTGCTTGCTGGGGGTTGATTTTTTTCATCCCAGAAGGGGACCAGGAAGCGTGCTTTCCAAAAATAAATAAACAATAAACAATTGACTTAAATAATCCTTTGCAAACCTTCTGTTCTGTAACGGAATTTCCCAACCTGCACAGGTACGTTACTGTAGTTAGTGGCCTTCAAATTGTCATTGTTCCCACTGTCCACTTCTTAGATATGTGAATATGTTAGAAATTAATGTAGATGGCCAAAAACTGGGTGGACCACACATGGCTGATTGATCAATGATGGCGACTGGATTAGTGTCATAAGGAAGAGGAGGCTGCAAACTGGGTGTCATGTTATGACTTGGCCATATAGGGTATGTTGCTGTTAAGGGATCATGCTGGTTATCAGTGGACACATTATTAATATAGTTGTTGTTATTTTGGGTTTCCATCTCCTGAAGGGTGTTTACCAATAGACAGAGACTACCTACCTATCAGCTCTGGCATAGACACTTCCTAAGGAACAGAGCTCTGTACTCTGGAGGGAAGCCAAATAGGTGGGAGCCCCTGTTCCAACATCTGAACCTCTTATTTCTCCACATCATCTATTATAGATGAAAAAAATGTTAGCGGGGACATCTAGCTCCTTTTTCTGTACACTGCTCACCCTTTTTGGACAGGAAGTCCAGGATGGATGGTTTGGAAGAAGAAGGCCTAGCAACAGATGGGGATGGTCATTATCAAGACCTGAGGTATTGGTTGGCATGCAGGCAGCGGAATAACAAAGGCCTCCATGTTGTCTGTGCTTACTATTCCGTATTTCAGTTTGCGATTCAGGTAGGAATAAAGTGGGCTACAGAACACAGTGACAGAATCACTGGATGTCTTAGTTCATTCAGGCCAAATACTGATCCATGAATTCCCAGCCAGATTCTGGACAGATGAATCCTGTGCTTGTAATAATCTTTGGTAATTCCTGGCAAAGGTGGGTGTTATAGCCAGACACTTTGAAGGCTATAACTTTGAACTGCTTTATAGAAAACATGTGAATGAAACCTTTCCACACTGCAGAACATGATGGAGAAATCCCTTGAAGTTCAGCACCTACAGCATCTTTTATCATGTTCTCTAAGGCCTCTCCTGACTTTTGTTTATGTTTTTGAATACAACAGTTTTAGAATTTAGGATGTCTACTCTATATTGGCTTGTAAATAAATATAGGCTTTAGTTTTTTAGAGAATATAACTTTATAAGCTGTTAGGATAACATTTCTGCTATGTTTAAGATAAAAAAAAAACTTTTTGTAACCCAATAACTTAAAAAAAAAATGTCATTGCAATATTCATGTAGCCCCTTGACAGACAGCAGCACACCACCCCTGCGCACCTAAGCCAATGACAGTGACAGCCAGGTGTGGCTGACACGCACACAATAAAAATTGTTTCTTTATTTTTTTGGTTAGCAGCCCCTTGACAGACAGCAGCACAGCACCCCTGCGCACCTATGCCGATGACAGTGACAGCCAGGTGTGGCTGTATGCAAACAATAAAAATTATTTACTTATTATTTTGGGCAGCTGCCCCTCGACAGACAGGAGCACAGCACCCCTACGCACCTACGCTGATGACAGTGACAGTGTGGCTGACACGCACACAAAAAAAATTTGACAAAAAAAAGACAATATATTTTAATTTTTTTTCAGCTCCAGAACTTGGACCCAGAGCACAGAGTAATCATGACTGGAGTCGGGCAGCACTAGGTTGCAACTTGCGTTGCTGGTTGGATCTTGTGCGGTACTGCGGTTAAGCCTAACATGCACGCACACACACAGAGAAAAATATAAATGACACTTTTATTGATTTTTTTTTTACTATATATTTTTTTTTTTTGTGAGTCCAGATGGACACAGCACCAGCCCAGATGTATCTGCAGTTCTGCACCAGCCCAGATGGACACAGCAGACAGCAAAGCACCAGCCTAGAATGGATCAGCAGCACCAGCCCAGGACACAGCAGACAGCACAGGCAGCCAGATGGATCATCAACAGCCCAGATGGACACAGCAGACAGCACAGTGACAGCACCAGCCCAGCCAGAATGGATGAGGGGGAAGGGCAAGCACTCGGTGATCTAGTATTGACTATATTATAAAATGTGAAATTATGTGTGTTGGCTGTACGTACCCCATACTATAAATTGTGCAAACAGTTGTGGCTCTAGGCTTCTCAATCCAACTGGTCAGCAATAGCTGTAGGCAGAATTTTCAGTATGCGAATGTTATTTGGGTATAGAGTCATTCATTGGCATCAGTTTATGGAAAGTCTCTTTATGATGGTATGGTGTGTCAGCTTTGCAACAACTGTAGGCAGTGAGTTCAATGATACTGGAGTTGTGGTATAATCCTACTTTTAAAGCTTGCTCCCGTTAGTTCTCATCTGTTGTATGCATATAAAACACCTCTTCTTGCCTCTACTTCACCTTGGTACCTCAAAACAATGAGTGCAGTATCAGGATTGTGCAGACACTGGTGGTGTAGATGAAGGTAAGTTGGATGGTACTTACCAAACAGCTTCTGCTGGTCCTCCTGGTACCTGTCCCAGTGGGTGTGGATATGAGGCTATGTGGTGTTGCACGATGCTAATAATAACGTTATACTGATGGGAGTATATAAAATAATGCAATTTATTTAGATGGTGATACAGACATCCAGATATGGACGCTATGATAACCTATTAAAAGTCAATAATGAGTCAATGATAAGTTCTGGGTAGTAGGTAATGGTCCCAACGCATTTCGTCCTCAAATAGGACTTTTTCAAGGGCAAACGGGGTTGTCTGTGTCTTCTTCTGTTTTATACTTACTCAGCTGTCCGTTCGCGGTATTTTTTGACTTACTTCCGGGTTCGTCACTGTACCCGATCATGTGACTGATCACGTGGATCGCACCATTCAACGTCTTTGATGCGCATGCGTTACACTGCTGCTGCGGCCACTGTTTGTTCAACTTCTGTGTAGCGGTATTTCCTCTAGTGGCCGGAGTTCCCTTTGTCTCCTATGAGTGTCAGTTCCATCATAACCGGGCTTCGTTCTCTTTTACTGGAGGTGGCCATTTTGTGATGGTCTCTTAGTATTAAGTTCATGTGGCCGGTCCTCCCATTGTTTCTATACGTCCTTCTGCGGGGGTTATATTATGTACATGCTGATATTCTATGAGGTACATATGGTGGATACAGCCAAAATAACCTCTACCCGTATTCTACATGGGAATTTTACATGTCTTGTGTGCATGCGATTATGATGTATTGATTTATGCTAATTCCGGAAAAAATTCATCATTTACCATCTATTTGTCAATCCCAATGTGATAATAGCAGATGTGTTTTTTTAGTGCAAATAGTTGATGCAGCTTATGTTTTCTGCACTTAATTTCAAACTATTATGAACATTCTAAGGTTAGTTATTTAGGGGAGCTTTTCGGGATGTGGCTCTTAATGTTATTTAATACCCAAATTAAAGAATGGTGGATGGTGTGCCCACTTTAGATACCCCTCCACTGTCTGGTCAAGTCTAATGGACTAAACTATCCTATTACATATGCTCTCATGAACAATACTGTATATTCTAATACCTGTATCCTACATATTTTCAATCAATGATATAAGATGTACTGATGTATTGACCTATGGTCATGTAATATGTTCTTTTTTATTTCTTATCTTTATTGTTATTATTCTCTTCCAGATGAATGGATCAGCAGTCACCAGCCCAGGACACAGCAGACAGTACCAGCACCTCTCCCAGCCCTACACTACCCTCCCTCCCTGTTCAGTCTCCACAGCCGGAGTGAAATGGCATCCGTCACGTGGTCCCTTTATATACTACATTGATCATAGAGACGAAAGCTTGCGAACCGCGAGATTTCAGACTCTATAGTTTTGCCTCGGTTTGAGATCCGAGTCAGGCGAGAAAAATCGAGCCTGCTTGGATCCAACTCGTATCTGCTAAATTCGGTTGGGCTCGGATCTCTGAAATCCGAACCCGCTCATCTCTAATCTATATATACAGTAGATAGAGCTGGCCCTAGGCATAGGCAAACTAAGCAAGTGCCTAGCCTAGGGACATCCAGATGCTGTATTGGGAGAGGGGTGATGGGTACTGTGATCTGTACTGTGCTGGGAAAGAGGTGATGGGTGGTGTACTGTATTGGGTGAGGAGTGCTATGATCTGTGCTGTACTGGGAGAGGGGGGCTGTGATCTGTGCTGGGAGAGTGGTGATGGGTGCTCTGATATGTGCTCTGATGTCAGTGGGGCCGGCCCCAGAGGGTAGGCGCAGCCATGCCCCCGGCACGCCCACCAAAGGGGGCGTGCTGTCACCATCGACAGCATGCCCCCTTTGGTACGAGACCCGGAGCGACGGTTTGCTGGCTCCGTCGTGCGCATGCGCACTGGGCCAACATCAATCCGCTTGCGAGCGCTCAGCGCTTGTGAGCGGGTCTGAATCAGGCCCAGAGAGAGAACACAGTAGAAGCAATTACAGTATAGTGGCTATTTTCAATAATGACAAAAACAATATTATTTTGTGATATCAGAAGAACACACTTGGAAGCAATAACTGAAGAAATAAGACAAGCCAGATGCAAATTGTACAGCTTGTTCCTGCATAGCGATTTCTTTTCTTGCCGCAGCACAACTAGTTTCTTCCTAACCCTTTCAAAGGTAGCAGCTATAGAATTCACCTCATCCCGCAGCGCTGGTCTTTCCCACTTATAGCTTGAATTCCATTTTTATTCTTTTTGCTGCTAACTTCATAATTTTCTTAGAGTCTTTCTGCATCTCCTCAATAGTATTGGCTGCATATATATCCTCCTCCATGTCCTCCACATTGTTGTTCCCCAGGGACTCCACATCACTAACGCTGATAGCCGCTTCCCAGACAAACCCACCCCCGCCTCCACTGCCGGAGAGGCCAGCAGCAGCAACCGCCGCTACTCGACCCAGAGTTACCTCACTCGGGTGAGCACCTCCCAGCAGTTTGGGGGGAGCCGACAGCGGCCAGGGGTGTATCTAGGAGTCTGAGTGCCCCTTGTAAGCTAAGGGACAGCGCTCCCCCCCCATCTCTTGCATTTTCCCCTACAACACAGTAGGGTGGGGGTGGCTTAAGAAAGAACTCTGACTCCTCCTGCTTCCAATCCCGACCCCTTTGTATTGTTATTTGTAATTTATATATGATGAATTTTTTAGTCCCCACGCTGCTGTTCACTTACATGTATAGTTATATAGTTTTTTGTTGTTCCCCGCACCCCTTCTCTTATTTATAATTAATGATCCCCTATTACCCTTCACATTCACTTACTGTATATGTATGTGTGTGTGTGTTTTGTTTAATACTGCTTTGTCCCCTACTCGCTTTTACTTAAATTATATATAAGCACAAAGAATTTTTGACCCCTCTTCATTTGTATTCTATTCTTGTGTGTGTCTCCCCCCTCCCCTTCACCATATATGTATAGGTTCTACTCGGTCAGGACAGCAATGGGCAAACGCAGGATTTTCAGGGGGGGGGGGCCCGGCACTCCCCTCCAATGTCAAAGGACAGCTTTTCCCTGGTGCCCTCCACTGGGGTACGAATCCCCCACAATGTAGAAATTAAGAACTGGTGGCACTCAGAAGACTTTAATCTATGTTTCGGGACTTTAAAATCCCTTCTTCAGGATACACATCATGTTGTGTATCCTGAAGAAGGGATTTTAAAGTCCCGAAACGTAGATTAAAAGCACTACGTTTTTCACTATTTCTACAAAAGTCTTCTGAGTGCCGCCAGTTCTTCATTTCTACATTATATATATATATATATATATATATATATACATATATATATATATATGCACAGGTGATCTGGCACTCACAAGAGAGGAAACCAGTATACTTGACCTGGTGCCCTCCTTCCAGGGTACGGCGTCTCCAATACATACAGCACACAGAGGCGGCACTCAGAGATCTTCGTAGAGTGTAAACGTGGCAAAGAAATTTAATGCATAAGCATCAACATTTCGAGACTACACGTCCCTTCCTCAGGATGCACAGTACAAAATGACAAGTACATCAGACAAATAACAGAATTAGCTGGTAAGCTATTTAATTCTGTTGTTTGTCTGATGTATTTGTCATTTTGTACTGTGCATCCTGAGGAAGGGACGTGTAGTCCCGAAACGTTGATGCTTATGCATTAAATTTCTTTGCCACGTTTATACTCTACGAAGTTCTCTGAGTGCCGCCTCTGTGTGCTGTGTATATATATATATATATATATATGTATATATATATATATATATATATATACATAAATATACAGTGGTCGAAGTGGGGCGGTATACGGCGGTATGACATACCGCCACTTCCCGGCCCAACTTCATTTTAGCCACAGAAGAGAATGTACCAGCGCTGGGATACAGAATGGGATCCCAGTTCTGGAACAGTGGCGGCAATGTGTAGAAATGTGTCCCGGAGGGGACACATCTCGATCAACGGAGGCACTGGCATGTAGCAGCCAGGACAGAGCATTAGGTCCCGGCTGCACTGTAAAGTAACAGCCCCAGCACGCACAGGCCGGCTCTCTGGCGGCCAGCAAATAGCAGGGCTCACTGGCCGCCAGCCAATCGCGGGGCTCGCTGGCGGCCAGCCAATCGGGGGTCTCGCTGGCGGCCAGCCAATGAGAAGCAGGTAAGTGGCAGCTTCTCATTGGCTAAGAAGCGTCGCTGGATTAAACCGCAGCAACCAAGAAGACCCGATGCTCCCGGTGGCTCCTTTCCAGCAACGCAGGTCAGTAGCAATGAGAGAGAGAGGAGGGTTGAAAGAGGGACTAGAGGACAGACAGAGGGAAGCAGGTAGTTAGTATTGTAGGGGGTGAAAGAGAGAGGGAATAATTTAATGAGAAGGGCAGGGTGTGAGAGAGGGGAGCAGGCACGGAGAAGTGTGGGGGTGAGAAGTACAGTGGGGTGATATGGAAGCTGGGGCCAGAGGGGGGGTATTCAATCTCCATATCTCCATACCCCCACCTCTAAATTCCCACTTTGAGCACTGAGATTATATATATATATATATATATATATATATACACACTGTATATGTATGTGTGCGTGAGACACAGACAGCATACATACACACATAACATACAAACATGACATGCTTATAACCACACACACAGCATACATACACACATAACATACACACACAACATACTTACAAACACACACTAACAAGAGACTGAGCTTCTAACACACACCCACCCACCCCCTACCTGGCCAACACTAACAAGAGACTGACCTGTTAACCTCTCAGTGTCGTGCCGCCTTCCCATGCCATGCCGAACAGCTCCTCGATCCCTTGCACTGGGAGTTGAGTCACTTGAGAGACTGGAAAGCCAGTGCGCCATGCGGGATCAGGGTGAGGCAGAGCTCACAGCAGGGTTGTGGATAGATCCCCTTCCATAGATTTACTTACTGAAGGGGATCTATACACAACCCTCACAGCAGTCAGAACAGCCGGATGCACCGCTGATATACATCGCAGCAGTGGCGTAAGTTCCTCCCAGACGCCCGAGACAAGTTATAATTTGGTGCCCCCCCCGTCACAGCCTCTGACACTGTAATGTAGAAATTTGCATGCAGACAGGCTACAGAAAGACGACGGTAGCAGCTGTTGGTCTGGCACGGAGCTCTCCACTAGTGTATGGTGGCTTCTCAGGTGCCGGGAAGGGGTGCCATGTATTGGGCGGCCATGACTGTATACTCTGGGTACATAGTTACAGCCCTAAGTGGGATGAATATGTTTGTTCACAATGGAGGAGGTGCCCCTCCAGAGCTGGAGCCCGGCGGCAGGCGCCTCCATTGTCTCCCATAGTTCTGCCCCTGCATCGCAGCATTCTCCGCTCTGTGAGGCCACCCTACCTATCCTTTGCAGCTGGTGCCCAACACACCATACCTGTCCACAGCGGAGCGCATGTATTACTATGGTGGCACTGCCAGGTGGCACCCCCTTGGCGGCCGGTGGCCCTGGCAAGTGCCACCCTGGCCAAAGTATAGATACGCCCCTGGCAGCGGCTTCAGTTTCTTCACTGAAGCCACACTCTTCTCCATGGCTGTTACCGCAATGCTCTCTCCAGCTTCAGGCTGGTCAGCCACCGATCTTGCCTGATCCCTCTTTCTTGGCTTGGAAGTCCCCTGAGCCACATTAGTGGCACAGGGCTGGAACTGCCCTCCCCTGGGAGGATCCATCCTGCCCAGAGGAGCTTGCAGGGGAAGCCCCTGGCAAGCTGCCAAGTCAGATGCAACCGCTGGAACGCTCTCTCGCACAGCCTTCTCCCAGGACACACCTCCAGTATATAATAGAGGAAGGTAATTAGGTAGAATAGAATAGAGGGATGTAATCAGGTAGCATACAATAAGCTAGGGGCAGGGCCGCAGCATGGGCTGTAAGCTGCACAGAATGAGAGCTAGTAGAGGCATGTCTCTACATATGGGTAGGCGTGCCTTGAGCACTGATGAATGTGACCAGGGAGTGCAATGCAGTGTTTAGAGATTGAAGTTTAGTCAGCAGCAGCAAGAGAAGACAGTGATGTAGGTAGGAGAATCAATGAACACTGAAGCTTAGTATAGTGAGGGAAGAGGGAAGCTGTTAGGATAACATTTCTGCTATGTTTAAGATAAAAAAAAAACTTTTTGTAACACAATAACTGAAAAAAAAAATGTCATTGCAATATTCATGCAGCCCCTTGACAGACAGCAGCACACCACCACTGCGCACCTAAGCCAATGACAGTGACAGCCAGGTGTGGCTGACACGCACACAATAAAAATTGTTTCTTTATTTTTTTGGTTAGCAGCCCCTTGACAGACAGCAGCACAGCACCCCTGCGCACCTATGCCGATGACAGTGACAGCCAGGTGTGGCTGTATGCAAACAATAAAAATTATTTACTTATTATTTTGGGCAGCTGCCCCTCGACAGACAGGAGCACAGCACCCCTACGCACCTACGCTGATGACAGTGACAGTGTGGCTGACACGCACACAAAAAAAATTTGACAAAAAAAAGACAATATATTTTAATTTTTTTTCAGCTCCAGAACTTGGACCCAGAGCACAGAGTAATCATGACTGGAGTCGGGCAGCACTAGGTTGCAACTTGCGTTGCTGGTTGGATCTTGTGCGGTACTGCGGTTAAGCCTAACATGCACGCACACACACAGAGAAAAATATAAATGACACTTTTATTGATTTTTTTTTTACTATATATTTTTTTTTTTGTGAGTCCAGATGGACACAGCACCAGCCCAGATGTATCTGCAGTTCTGCACCAGCCCAGATGGACACAGCAGACAGCAAAGCACCAGCCTAGAATGGATCAGCAGCACCAGCCCAGGACACAGCAGACAGCACAGGCAGCCCAGATGGATCATCAACAGCCCAGATGGACACAGCAGACAGCACAGTGACAGCACCAGCCCAGCCAGAATGGATGAGGGGGAAGGGCAAGCACTCGGTGATCTAGTATTGACTATATTATAAAATGTGAAATTATGTGTGTTGGCTGTACGTACCCCATACTATAAATTGTGCAAACAGTTGTGGCTCTAGGCTTCTCAATCCAACTGGTCAGCAATAGCTGTAGGCAGAATTTTCAGTATGCGAATGTTATTTGGGTATAGAGTCATTCATTGGCATCAGTTTATGGAAAGTCTCTTTATGATGGTATGGTGTGTCAGCTTTGCAACAACTGTAGGCAGTGAGTTCAATGATACTGGAGTTGTGGTATAATCCCACTTTTAAAGCTTGCTCCCGTTAGTTCTCATCTGTTGTATGCATATAAAACACCTCTTCTTGCCTCTACTTCACCTTGGGTACCTCAAAACAATGAGTGCAGTATCAGGATTGTGCAGACACTGGTGGTGTAGATGAAGGTAAGTTGGATGGTACTTACCAAACAGCTTCTGCTGGTCCTCCTGGTACCTGTCCCAGTGGGTGTGGATATGAGGCTATGTGGTGTTGCACGATACTAATAATGTTATACTGATGGGAGTATATAAAATAATGCAATTTATTTAGATGGTGATACAGACATCCAGATATGGACGCTATGATAACCTATTAAAAGTCACTAATGAGTCAATGATAAGTTCTGGGTAGTAGGTAATGGTCCCAACGCATTTCGTCCTCAAATAGGACTTTTTCAAGGGCAAACGGGGTTGTCTGTGTCTTCTTCTGTTTTATACTTACTCAGCTGTCCGTTCGCGGTATTTTTTGACTTACTTCCGGGTTCGTCACTGTACCCGATCATGTGACTGATCACGTGGATCGCACCATTCAACGTCTTTGATGCGCATGCGTTACACTGCTGCTGCGACCACTGTTTGTTCAACTTCTGTGTAGCGGTATTTCCTCTAGTGGCCGGAGTTCCCTTTGTCTCCTATGAGTGTCAGTTCCATCATAACCGGGCTTCGTTCTCTTTTACTGGAGGCGGCCATTTTGTGATGGTCTCTTAGTATTAAGTTCATGTGGCCGGTCCTCCCATTGTTTCTATACGTCCTTCTGCGGGGGTTATATTATGTACATGCTGATATTCTATGAGGTACATATGGTGGATACAGCCAAAATAACCTCTACCCGTATTCTACATGGGAATTTTACATGTCTTGTGTGTATGCGATTATGATGTATTGATTTATGCTAATTCTGGAAAAATTCATCATTTACCATCTATTTGTCAATCCCAATGTGATAATAGTAGATGTGTTTTTTTAGTGCAAATAGTTGACGCAGCTTATGTTTTCTGCACTTAATTTCAAACTATTATGAACATTCTAAGGTTAGTTATTTAGGGGAGCTTTTTGGGATGTGGCTCTTAATGTTATTTAATACCCAAATTAAAGAATGGTGGATGGTGTGCCCACTTTAGATACCCCTCCACTGTCTGGTCAAGTCTAATGGACTAAACTATCCTATTACATATGCTCTCATGAACAATACTGTATATTCTAATACCTGTATCCTACATATTTTCAATCAATGATATAAGATGTACTGATGTATTGACCTATGGTCATGTAATATGTTCTTTTTTTATTTCTTATCTTTATTGTTATTATTCTCTTCCAGATGAATGGATCAGCAGTCACCAGCCCAGGACACAGCAGACAGTACCAGCACCACTCCCAGCCCTACACTACCCTCCATCCCCGTTCAGTCTCCACAGCCGGAGTGAAATGGCATCCGTCACGTGGTCCCTTTATATACTACATTGATCATAGAGATGAAAGCTTGCGAACCGCGAGATTTCAGACTCTATAGTTTTGCTTCGGTTTGAGATCCGAGTCAGGCGAGAAAAATCGAGCCTGCTTGGATCCAACTCGTATCTGCTAAATTCGGTTGGGCTCGGATCTCTGAAATCCGAACCCGCTCATCTCTAATCTATATATACAGTAGATAGAGCTGGCCCTAGGCATAGGCAAACTAAGCAAGTGCCTAGCCTAGGGACATCCAGATGCTGTATTGGGAGAGGGGTGATGGGTACTGTGATCTGTACTGTGCTGGGAAAGAGGTGATGGGTGGTGTACTGTATTGGGTGAGGAGTGCTATGATCTGTGCTGTACTGGGAGAGGGGGGCTGTGATCTGTGCTGGGAGAGTGGTGATGGGTGCTCTGATATGTGCTCTGATGTCAGTGGGGCCGGCCCCAGACGGTAGGCGCAGCCATGCCCCCGGCACGCCCACCAAAGGGGGCGTGCTGTCACCATCGACAGCATGCCCCCTTTGGTACGAGACCCGGAGCGACGGTTTGCTGGCTCCGTCGTGCGCATGCGCACTGGGCCAACATCAATCCGCTTGCGAGCGGGTCTGAATCAGGCCCAGAGAGAGAACACAGTAGAAGCAATTACAGTATAGTGGCTATTTACAATAATAACAAAAACAATATTATTTTGTGATATCAGAAGAACACACTTGGAAGCAATAACTGAAGAAATAAGACAAGCCAGATGCAAATTGTACAGCTTGTTCCTGCATAGCGATTTCTTTTCTTGCCACAGCACAACTAGTTTCTTCCTAATCCTTTCAAAGGTAGCAGCTATAGAATTCACCTCATCCCGCAGCGCTGGTCTTTCCCACTTATAGCTTGAATTCCATTTTTATTCTTTTTGCTGCTAACTTCATAATTTTCTTAGAGTCTTTCTGCATCTCCTCAATAGTATTGGCTGCATATATATCCTCCTCCATGTCCTCCACATTGTTGTTCCCCAGGGACTCCACATCACTAACGCTGATAGCCGCTTCCCAGACAAACCCACCCCCGCCTCCACTGCCGGAGAGGCCAGCAGCAGCAACCGCCGCTACTCGACCCAGAGTTACCTCACTCGGGTGAGCACCTCCCAGCAGTTTGGGGGGAGCCGACAGCGGCCAGGGGTGTATCTAGGAGTCTGAGCGCCCCTTGTAAGCTAAGGGACAGCGCTCCCCCCCCATCTCTTGCATTTTCCCCTACAACACAGTGGGGCAGGGGTGGCTTAAGAATGAACTCTGACTCCTCCTGCTTCCAATCCTGACCCCTTTGTATTGTTATTTGTAATTTATATATGATGAATTTTTTAGTCCCCACGCTGCTGTTCACTTACATGTATAGTTATATAGTTTTTTGTTGTTCCCCGCACCCCTTCTCTTATTTATAATTAATGATCCCCTATTACCCTTCACATTCACTTACTGTATATGTATGTGTGTTTTGTTTAATACTGCTTTGTCCCCTACTCGCTTTTACTTAAATTATATATAAGCACAAAGAATTTTTGACCCCTCTTCATTTGTATTCTATTCTTGTGTGTGTGTCCCCCCTCCCCTTCACCATATATGTATAGGTTCTACTCGGTCAGGACAGCAATGGGCAAACGCAGGATTTTCAGGGGGGGGGGCCCGGCCCTCCCCTGCAATGTCAAAGGACAGCTTTTCCCTGGTGCACTCCACTGGGGTACGAATCCCCCACAATGTAGAAATTAAGAACTGGCGGCACTCAGAAGACTTTAATCTATGTTTCGGGACTTTAAAATCCCTTCTTCAGGATACACATCATGTTGTGCATCCTGAAGAAGGGATTTTAAAGTCCTGAAACGTAGATTAAAAGCACTACCTTTTTCACTATTTCTACAAAAGTCTTCTGAGTGCCGCCAGTTCTTCATTTCTACATATATATATATATATATATATATTAGGGGTGTGCACCGGCCACTTTTCGTGTTTTGGTTTTGGATCTGGATCTTTCTTCGTGTTTTGGATCTGGATTGGTTTTGCCAAAACCACCCTTCTGTGTTTTGGATTCTGGGTTTTCTGTTTTGGATCTGTATTTTTTTGAAAAAAAGCATAAAAACAGCTAAAATAACAGAATTTGTAGGTTTTTCTGCTCCTATGCTATTATTAACCTCAATAACCTTAATTTCCACTCATTTCCAGTCTATTCTGAACACCTCACACCTCACAATAGTGTTTTTATGTCCAAAAGGTTGCACCGAGGTAGCTGGATGACTATGCTAAGCGACACGAGTGGGCGGCACAAACACGTGACCCATCTAGGCGTGATACTGCAGTGGCAGACAGGATGGCAGTTTGAAAAACTAGGCCCCAAACTGTACATAATGCAAAGAAAAAAAAGAGGTGCAAGATGGAATTGTCCTTGGGCCCTCCCACCCACCCTTATGTTGTATAAATAGGACATGCACACTTTAACAAACCAATCATTTCAGCGCCAGGGTCTGCCACAAAACTGTGGCTGAAATGATTGGTTCATTTGGGCCCCCACAAAACAAGCTGGCAATTAATCTGTCCCTGCACAAACTGGCTCTACGGAGGCAAGATGTCATCCTCATCCACCGATTCCTCACCCTCTTCAGTGTGTACATCCTCATCCTCACAAAGTATTAACTCGTCCCCACTTGAATCCACCACCACAAGTCCCTCTGTACGTTCTGGAGGATGGTCTCCCTGGAAGAGCTGATAATTTTGATGAACATCATCTTCTCCACATTCTGTGGAAGCAACCTCCTACGCCTTTCACTGACAAGGTTCCCGGCTGCACTAAACACTCTTTCGGAGTACACACTGGAGGGGGGGCAACTCAGGTAAAATAGAGCCAGTTTGTACAGGGGCCTCCAAATTGCCTCTTTTTCCTGCCAGTACAGGTATGGACTGTCTGACATGCCTACTTGGATGCTGTCACCGATGTAATCCTCCA
Organism: Taudactylus pleione; assembly: GCA_031769625.1. Taxonomy (NCBI): domain Eukaryota; kingdom Metazoa; phylum Chordata; class Amphibia; order Anura; family Myobatrachidae; genus Taudactylus; species Taudactylus pleione. The sequence goes on from JAUIMM010000015.1 coordinate 52,618,962, forward strand.
CCATTCTGTCAATGGTGACAGTATCATATGCAGTGACAGTAGACATGTCAGAAATTGTTGCCAGGTCCTTCAGTCCGGACCAGATGTCCAAACTTGGTCCTGCCTGCCCTGCATCACCGCCAGCGGGTTGCTTAGGATACCTAAGTTTTTTCCTGGCAGCCCCAGTTGCGGGAGAAAATGAAGAAGGATCTGTTGACGTGTCACGTTCCGCTTCAGCTGACAGTGTGTTCACCAGCAGGTCTTTGCACCTTTGCAGGCTTGTGTCGGCCGGAAAGAGAGACACCACATAGGCTTTAAACCTAGGATCGAGCACGGTGGCCAAAATGTAGTGGTCTGATTTCAACAGATTGACCACCCTGGAATCCTGGCAAAGCGAATGAAGGGCTTCATCCACAAGTCCCACATGCCGAGCGGAATCGCTCCGTCTTAGCTCCTCCTTCACTTTCTCCAGCTGCTTCTGCAAAAGCCTGATGAGGGGAATGACCTGACTCAAGCTGGCAGTGTCTGAACTGACTTCACGTGTGGCAAGTTCGAAGGGCTGGAGAACCTTGTACAACACGGAAATCATTCTCCACTGCGCTTGAGTCAGGTGCATACCCCCTCCTTTGCCTATGTCATAGGTGGATGTATAGGCTTGTATGGCCTTTTGCTGCTCCTCCATCCTCTGAAGCATATAGAGGGTTGAGTTCCACCGCGTCACAACCTCTTGCTTCAGGTGATGGCGGGGCAGGTTCAAGAGTGTTTGCTGGCGCTCCAGTCTTCGGCACGCAGTCGCTGAATGGCGAAAGTGGCCAGAAATTTTTCGGGCCACCCAAAGCGTCTCCTGCACGCCCCTGTCGCTTTTCAGAAAATTCTGCACCACCAAGTTTATTGTGTGAGCAAAACATGGGACGTGCTGGAATTTGCCCAGATGTAATGCCCGCACAATATTGGTGGCGTTGTCAGATATCACAAATCCCCAGGAGAGTCTAAGTGGGGTAAGCCACTGGGCGATGATTTCCCTCAGTTTCTCTAAGAGGTTGTCGGCGGTGTGCCTCTTACTGAAACCGGTGATACACAGCGTAGCCTGCCTTGTAACGAGCTGGCATTTCTGAGATGCTGCTACTGGTGACTCTGCTGCTGTTGCTGCGTAAGGTGATACATCTACCCAGTGGGCTGTCACAGTCATATAGTCCTTAGTCTGCCCTGTTCCACTTGTCCACATGTCCGTGGTTAAGTGGACATTGTGTACAACGGCATTTTTCAGGACACTGAGGACACTTTTTCTGACGTTTCTGTACAGTCTCGGTATCGCCTGCCTAGTGAAGTGGAATCTAGACGGGATTTGGAACCGGGGACACACTACCTCCATCAATTGTCTAAATCCCACTGCACTAATGGCGGATACCGGACGCACGTCTAACACCAACATAGCAGTCAAGGCCTCAGTTATACGTTTTGCTTCAGGATGACTGCTGTCGTACTTCATCCTCCTCGCTAAGGACTGTTGGAGGGTCAATTGTTTAGTAAAAGTAGTGGTGTTCCTACTTCCTCTCTGGGATGATGAACGACTCCCAGCAGCAGCAACAGCAGCAGCGGCAGCAGTAGGCGTAGCAATGCAGGATCCTCCAGAGGAATCCCGGATAGGAGAGTCAGTCATGCCAGTGACATGGCCTGCAGGACTACTTCCGATCCTGACTAAGGAGGAAATTGACGAGGAGGGAGTTGACGGTGTGGTTTGCAGGCGCTTGGATACAACAGGACAACGGGATTTAGGTGTCCCTGGACTGCTTACGGTCTTAGCCAAAGTTTCTGAACTTGACAGTAACTTTTTATGAACGCGCTGCAGGTGCCGTATAAGGGAGGATGTTCCTAGGTGGTTGACGTCCCTACCCCTACTTATTTCACCTTTACATATGGTACATATGGCAAGACAGTTGTTGTCCGGATTTGGATAGAAATATTGCCAGACCAAAGAGGTGGAATGTTTGGTCTTCTGCCCAGGCATGACCGTGATGGGCTTTTTCATCCCACGGACAACAACTGTCTCCCCCGGAGCCTGATTTAAACAAACCACATCACCATCAGAATCCTCCTCGCCAACTTCCTCCTCAGCACCAGCTACACCAGTATCCTCATCCTGTTGTACTTCAACAGTGACATCTTCAATTTGCATATCAGCAAGTGGACTGTGGGTGCTCCTTTCAGCACTTGCAGGGGGCGTGCAAATGGTGGAAAGAGCCACCTCTTCCCGTCCAGTGCTGGGAAGGTCAGGCATCGCAACCACCACCACACTTGGACTCTCCTTGGGGATTTGTGATATCTTCTTAGAAAGCACAGTTCTTCGCTGTGCTTTTGCCAGCTTAACTCTTTTGATTTTTTTAGTGGGAGGAGGGCTTCCATCGTCATGTGAAGCTGAACCACTAGTCATGAACATACTAGGGATCGACCTTAGCCGTTCCTTGCCACTCCGTGTCGTAAATGGCATATTGGCAAGTTTACGTTTCTCTTCAGCTGATTTAAATGTCTTTTTCAAGGTCATTTTCCTGAACTTTGCCATTTGGGATTGTATGTGCCCTCTACTATGACATTGGGCATCGGCCTTGGCAGACGACGTTGATGGCATGTTATCGTCTATGTCATGACTAGTGGCAGCAGCTTCAGCACTAGGAGGAAGTGGTTCTTGATCTTTCTCTATTTTATTTTTATCGGAGAAAGTTTGGTCCTCCATTTATGTTATATCGATTTGATATATACGTGCGGCTAAACACAGAAAATAATTTTTTTTTTGGTTTGGACTGGAGTGTACTTTGTGGGTTACAGCACCCTTTAACGGTCAAGCCAGCCGGCCCTTTACTTATGACACAGGCGCACGCTTGGCACTACTTTGTTGATGCACGTGCGGCTACTGCGCACACAATTCACAAACACAGAAAATAATTTTTTTTTTGGTTTGGACTGGAGTGTACTTTGGGGGTTACAGCACCCTTTAACGGTCAAGCCAGCCGGCCCTTTACTTATGACACAGGTGCACACTTGGCACTACTTTGTTGATGCACGTGCGGCTACTGCGCACACAATTCACAAACACAGAAAATAATTTTTTTTTTGGTTTGGACTGGAGTGTACTTTCGGGGGTTACAGCACCCTTAACGGTCAAGCCAGCCGGCCCTTTACTTATGACACAGGTGCACGCTTGGCACTACTTTGTTGATGCACGTGCGGCTACTGCGCACACAATTCACAAACACAGAAAATATATATTTTTTTGGTTTGGACTGGAGTGTACTTTCGGGGGTTACAGCACCCTTAACGGTCAAGCCAGCCGGCCCTTTACTTATGACACAGGTGCACGCTTGCCACTACTTTGTTGATGCACGTGCGGCTACTGCGCACACAATTCACAAACACAGAAAATAATTTTTTTTTTGGTTTGGACTGGAGTGTACTTTGGGGGTTACAGCACCCTTTAACGGTCAAGCCAGCCGGCCCTTTACTTATGACACAGGCGCACGCTTGGCACTACTTTGTTGATGCACGTGCGGCTACTGCGCACACAATTCACAAACACAGAAAATATATTATTTTTTTAGCACTTGGGGGGAGCACCCCTGATGGACAGAGCACCCCCTGGACAACACTACAGCACTCCTTTAGGACTGGGACACTGCACAGGACTTTGGAGTGGACACAGCCCCTATGGAGAACTGACTGCACAACACAGTCCAGCCAGCCCCTATGGACTTTGAAGTAGTGGACACAGCCCCTATTAACAACAGCAGCACAGCACAACACAGCCAGCCCCTATGGACTTTGAAGTAGTGGACAACAGCAGCACTACACTACACTACACTACACAGCCCTAACTCCCACCCTCCCTCTTCACTGTCCACAGCCGAGTGAGAAAATGGCGCCGACGTGGGTACCTTATATAGGATCCAAAACCCGCGAGACTCGGAAGGCGGGATGATGACGTTTTGCCTCGATTTCAGATCCGAGTCAGGCGGGAAAAGTCGAGCCTGATTCGGATCGGACTCGGATCGGGGGGGCTCGGGGGGGTTCGGATTTCAGAAATCCGAACCCGCTCACCCCTAATATATATATACACATAAATATACAGTGGTCGAAGTGGGGCGGTATACGGCGGTATGATATACCGCCACTTCCCGGCCCAACTTCATTTTAGCCACAGAAGAGAATGTACCAGCGCTGGGATCCAGAATGGTATCCCAGTTCTGGAACAGTGGCGGCAATGTGTAGAAATGTGTCCCGGAGGGGACACATCTTGATCAATGGAGGCACTGGCATGTAGCAGCCGGGACAGAGCATTAGGTCCCGACTGCACTGTAAAGTAACAGCCCCAGCATGCACCGGCCGGCTCTCTGGCGGCCAGCAAATAGCAGGGCTCACTGGCCGCCAGCCAATCGCGGGGCTCGCTGGCGGCCAGCCAATGAGAAGCAGGTAAGTGGCAGCTTCTCATAGGCTAAGAAGCATCGCTGGATTAAACCGCAGCAACCAAGAAGACCCGATGCTCCCGGTTGCTCCTTTCCAGCAACGCAGGTCAGTAGCAATGAGAGAGAGAGGAGGGTTGAAAGAGGGACTAGGGGACAGACAGAGGGAAGCAGGTAGTTAGTATTGTAGGGGGTGAAAGAGAGAGGGAATAATTTAATGAGAAGGGCAGGGTGTGAGAGAGGGGAGCAGGCAGGGAGAAGTGTGGGGGTGAGAAGTACAGTGGGGTGATATGGAAGCTGGGGCCAGAGGGGGGGGTATTCAATCTCCATACCCCCACCTCTAAATTCCCACTTCGAGCACTGAGATATATATATATATATATATATATATATTTATTAGGGGTGAGCGGGTTCGGAATTCTGAAATCCAAACCCCCCCGAGCCCCCCCCATCCGAGGCCGATCCGAGTCAGGCTCGACTTTTCCCGCCTGACTCGCATCTGAAATCGAGGCAAAACGTCATCATCCCGCCTTCAGAGTCTCGCGGGTTTTGGATCCTATATAAGGTACCTGCGTCGGCGCCATTTTCTCACTCGGCTGTGAAGAGGGAGGGTGGGAGTTAGGGCTGTGTAGTGTAGTGTAGTGCAGAGTAGTGTTGTGCTTATGCTGTGCTGCGCTGTGCTGCTGTTGTTCACTACTTCAAAGTCCATGGGGGCTGGCTGTGTTGTGCTGTGCTGCTGTTGTTAATAGGGGCTGTGTCCACTACTTCAAAGTCCATAGGGGCTGGCTGGACTGTGTTGTGCAGTCAGTTCTCCATAGGGGCTGTGTCCACTCCAAAGTCCTGTGCAGTGTCCCAGTCCTAAAGGGGTGCTGTAGTGTTGTCCAGGGCGTGCTCTGTCCATCAGGGGTGCTCCCCCCAAGTGCTAAAAAAATAATATTTTTTCTGAGTTTGTGAATTGTGTGCGCAGTAGCCGCACGTGCATCAACAAAGTAGTGCCAAACGTGCGCCTGTGTCATAAGTAAAGGGCCGGCTGGCTTGACCGTTAAGGGTGCTGTAACCCCCAAAGTACACTCCAGTCCAAACCAAAAAAAAAATTATTTTCTGTGTTTGTGAATTGTGTGCGCAGTAGCCGCACGTGCATCAACAAAGGAGCAGCGCCAAGCGTGCGCCTGTGTCCCATAAGTAAAGAGCCGGCTGGCTCATTTCTTAAAGGGTGGTGTAACCCACAAAGTGCACTACTCTCCAGCAAAAATAAAAAAATATTTTCTGTGTTTGTGTGCGCTTTAGCCGCACGTATATATCAATATAACATAAATGGAGGACCAAACTTTCTCAGATAAAAATAAAATAGGGAAAGATCAAGAACCACTTCCTCCTAGTGCTATTGCTGCTGCTGGGAGTTGTTCATCATCCCAGAGAGGAAGTAGGAACATCACTACTTTTACTAAACAATTGACCCTCCAACAGTCCCTAGCGATGAGGATGAAGTACGACAGCAGTCATCCTGAAGCAAAACATATAACTGAGGCCTTGACTGCTATGTTGGTGTTAGACGTGCGTCCGGTATCCGCCATTAGTGCAGTGGGATTTAGACAATTGATGAAGGTAGTGTGTCCCCGGTTCCAAATCCCGTCTAGATTCCACCTGCATCCTCAAAGCAGCAGCGACAAGCGTGCGTCTGTCTGTCTGTTAGAGGGTGGTGACACCCTCAAAGTGTGCTACACAAACAATAAAAATATTGTTCTTTTTTTTTCGGTCTTTGTGAAATGTGTGGGCTGTAGCCGCACTTGCATCCTCAAAGCAGCAGCGACAAGCGTGCGTCTGTCTGTTAAAGGATTACATCGGTGACGGCATCCAAGTAGGCATGTCAGACAGTCCGTACCTGTACTGGCAGGAAAAAGAAGCAATTTGGAGGTCCCTGTACAAACTGGCTCTATTTTACCTGAGTTGCCCCCCCTCCAGTGTGTACTCCGAAAGAGCGTTTAGTGCAGCCGGGAACCTTGTCAGCGAAAGGCGTAGGAGGTTGCTTCCACAAAATGTGGAGAAGATGATGTTCATAAAATGAATAAGATCTGTATTGGTTTACTGCTTCACAATACCTTAACACCTGATTAGCTTACTTAACTTAAGTTACAAATAAATAAAGACACGGACACCAGAGCTTGGCTAAAAAAGGTCACAGCTTTTTATTTATAAATTAAATTCAATCAACCTAACCAGGGTGGCCAAGAGACGCTGCAACTCAGTTCTAGCTTTCACCTTGATCAATACTCGGAGGACGACTAAACGACCCCCCTTCAAGACGTACTAACGATGCGAGAGTCTCACTTCCCTCCTGGGCCAATCCGAGGTGCTTTCGCACTAAAACAGCACCCGGGTCCCCCCGCAAAGAGAAGGACAAATTCGCCAGGGGCAATGAGGGACAGTGCCCCCACAAAGTTGTCTTACGCCACCTAAAGCCACTGAGTTGCAGCGAACTCCCGCCAAAGCCAGGCCCTAAGGAAAGACTGGCCCGCCACCCAAAAACTACACCAAAAATGAGAATAAATCCTTCACAAACAAACTGGTCCCCAAAGCATTCAAATGCACACCATCATGACGAAGGAACTTCCCAATATCACCAACCAAAAAGCCATGACTCACCAAAATTCCTCCAATTTTTTCCACATGCTTGGCAATCGCAACATTGGCTTTCTTACGCGCTCTCTCCAAAGCACCATACTTGCGCACTCCCCTCCATGTCAAACGAGGCATCATTTCAGACCATACAATCCGAATAGTGGGCCACTGCAAACGTATCTCGTCCATCACTTCACGAATCCTGACAATCAACTCCACACCTTTCAACTGGCCCACATCATTGCCACCAACATGTAAAACCAATATTTTTGGAACTCCCCACTTAGCCACTGATGAAACTATCAGTGCCAAAACAGATGCCACACGCAAGCCCCTTACACCAATCCAACGCACTCTAAACCTGCGAGGCCACAAAACCTGTTTTTGGGACAACACATATTTTTCCGCCCAAAAAATATATGTGTGACCAAGAAGCCACACCTGCCCCTCTTCTTCCGCCAATGCTGTGGAAAAAGAGAGAACCTAACCGTGAGAACCGCACCAAACCCAATTCCAACGAACACAACTTTAGTAACACATAGCAACTGACTAGCAGGGATGCAGAACTGGGGAAAAACAGGAACCCGAGTGAAGAAGAAAAACCAAAAAACCTGCCCGTGAACCAAATGGGTCAAATCATGGCTAACGGGAGGAAAAATTAAAAATCCCTTCACACCCCCAATTGCTCAACGCTAACCGTTGACCAATTGGTGGGTAAGCAACGTTTTCGTGTTAACGCAGGGTGCGCCCCTATACCTTATCGCAACGCACGTACTTTTTATATGCAGCTGACTTCCAACGCCCCACCTTCTGAATGTCCTGCACAGATGCCCCTGAGAGGGCCGCACAAGTAGCAGCGCCAATACGAAAAGAATGCGTGCCATACTCTGAAGGATTCAAACCCAACTCTAACAAACCTTTCTTAAAAACCGCTGCAAATTGAAACTTGGTCAGAGGAGTGCCATCCGCATGAATTAGCCACTGCGCACCCCCACTAGGACGTAACTCCATAAACCTGGCAGCTAACTGAACTGGACAGATGTCTAAATCCCTATTCTTATGCAGAGTAACCCATTTCCCCCTGCCTGTTTGATCTGTTTTGGAGAAACGCAGCTTGCAAAGTATCGCTGAGTCACGAAAAACAATGTCTTTTAACAAAAGACCAGAAACTGTGGACGTTTTATTGCTAGACACTACCTCGCTAACACGAAAAGCCCAAAAAAATGCTACCGCAAAAGCCAGCCTAAAAAGAAAAGTTTCATAAGAATCAACCGCTATCTTTCCCATTGCAGTCAACAAGCCAGACAAAAGCTGCAAATCAATTGGCCGGCGAGAGTCTGAACGAGCTGGCAACCCCTTAGCCCAACCCCTCAAAGCCTTTACTAACACGAAAGCCTTGGTGGGATCATGTAAACCTTTTAATTTGCAGAAAAAGGATATACCAGCAAGCGCGGAACCTATCAACGCTCTAGATCTGCCCTGCTGATATCTAAACCAAACAAAAGATGAAATCAACTGTTCCGGAGATTTACCCTCCACGTCTGGGAGAGCACAATGCGTGCACCAATCCCGCCAAGCGGCTGAGTAAGCCCGGAAAGTCGATGGAGCAAGCGACTTTAATGCCAAACCTTCTAAGCCGACCTGATAATCAGCCACACAAACGAGGGGCATACCAAACCAACGTTAGAAGCTGACGGCACAAGCGCCCGGAAGCGATCAAATTGAAAACGGGACAGCGCGTCTGCAATGTCATTACACACCCCTGGCACATGTTTCGCCCTGAATCTAATATTAAACTCCAAGCAGCGCAAAACTAAATGCCGAAGCAAACGCAAAAACAAAATGTGAAGACGAACGCTGGTTGTTGATGGCATGAACCACACCCAAATTGTCGCACCAAAATACTACATGACAGTTGCTCAGTCGCACGGACCAAAGTTCAACTGATACGACAATTGGAAAAAGTTCCAGCAGCAACAAGTTGTCCGTCAAACCCTCCTCACGCCAAGCTATCGGCCACGGAGCCGCGCACCATTCCCCATTGAAAAAGGCCCCAAAACCGGACGATCCGGCCGCATCCGTAAAAAGTTGCAACGAACTGTTCGCTAACGGAGGCGAAGGCCAAATGCGTTCGCCATTAAAGTGTATCAAAAACCTATTCCACATACGAAGATCCTCCTTTATCTCCGCGGACAGGCGAATGTAGTGATGCGGCCGAACCACGCCCGCTGTTGCCCTCTCCAAAATTCTACAAAAAACCCTACCCACTGGAATAATACGGCAAGCAAAATTTAAGGAGCCGAGGAGAGACTGAACTCTACGTAACCTAACCGAATCCTCTGCTAAGCAGACCTCAATAAGACCCCTCAGTTTCTCAACCTTATCAATGGGAAGTCTACAACAGCCCTCCAACGTATCTATCTCAATTCCCAAATAAGATAAACAAACAGACGGACCCTCTGTCTTCTCATTAGCAACGGGAACACCTAAAACTCTAAATAAGGACTGCGCAGAAAAAAGGAGGTCAGCACAAACGTCACTTCTTCCTGGACCAATAAAGAGAAAATCATCTAAATAGTGTGCTATGCCCGTTTGTCCGGTCCCGGCATGTAGACACCACTGCAGAAAGGAGCTGAATTTCTCAAAATAGGCACAGGAAACCGCGCAGCCCATAGGTAAACACTTGTCTACAAAATAACCCGAGTCTAGCCTAAAACCCAGAAATCTCATGGCCTCAGGATGCATTGGTAATAAACGAAAAGCCGATTCTATATCTAATTTTGCCAACAAAGCGCCATGCCCAAAACTACGAACTAAGTTCAAGGTATCGTCAAATGATTGGTAAACGACCCTACGACAATTCTCTGGTATGGCATCATTAACAGAACCTCCCTGCGGATATGAGAGATGCTGAATCAAACGAAACTTGCCCGGCACTTTTTTAGGAACTACTCCCACTGGCGAAATACAGAGATTATGCAAGGGAGGACAAGGAAAAGGACCCTCCATCCTCCCCAGCAAAACCTCCGCACGCACTTTAACCCTCAATTCCCCGGGAAAATCCCTGGCAGAGCGCAAATTCTGGGATGCCCTAACTATCAACTGGCTGTCTATGGGCAAACGAAAACCTACTGAAAAACCTTCGTAAAGAAAAAGTGCATCCTCTCTACATGGGTATAAATGTAACCATCTAATAAGAGAATCTAAATGAACTGGAGAACAAGCCTTAACTAGCACTCTTGTGCCCCTCGGCACGTTCCTGGGAAATACCTCCTGCCCCACGTCGACAGTCCTTGGCCGGATGCTCACCTCCGCAGAGACGACAGGAGTGGCGAAAGCGACACCCCGACCCCCTAGTACATTTGGAGTCATTATAGGCAAAGCATTTCCCTCTCCCCACTCCTGTCGACCCCTGTCTGCTGGCAGCATAGCTTTTCCGAGGAGGCGCACCGTCCAAGGGAGGCCGACGCTGTTGAGAGACCTCTAACCATACCTCAACATCCTTAACCCCGAAAGGAATAACTGAAGAACCGTCATGTTTTTTCCTAAATTGTGAATCATATTCACGCCATGCCAAGTTACGAGACCTGACGAACATGTCGAGCACTAAAAATAGATACCTGAGAATGTTAACGTGCTCCTGCGCCCTGGTCTCCAAATAACATGTCGCAAATATGAGCATGCCTTTCAACCAAGTATTAAAGCTGCAAAAAACATCTTCCCCCATGCCTCCCAATTTTTTAGCCTGCGCAAAGCCTTTCTTCATGTCATCTGTGAGCGCAAAAAGGTCTACAAATTTCCCTTTACGAATTTTGCCTTTTACACTTTTCCGCAAGCCTCGTAGCACCGCGGTATTCGCGCAATGCACTGTATCAGCCCCTGCCTCCTGCGCTTTTGCCCCTGACTCATTAGACTTCTTAGTCTCGCTACCTGACTTTTTCGCCAGCCGTCGCGCAACCAGTCTAGCAATTTTACGGGGGCGAGCGGGGGAACCAGAAGAGTGAGATGAAGAAGAAGAAGAGCCAGAAGACGACAAAGGAGTTTCATACTCACCGGAACCAGATGGAAGCGGATCCGCTTCCGCAGACTTCTCCCTTGACGCCACAGCTTCGGATACCGGTGCCGAATCTTCCTGTCCCGAAGCAGGCAACGAAAGAACCGCGGACACCTCACCACCTGGACCCGCAGATACTTCTAGGCCTGGAACTAAGGAAGACGCGTGAGCCACCGCAGAAACAGACCTGGAAACCTCCGACGTGGGGAAAGACATGGGGACTGGCTTAGGAGGAGGAATGGCTGGCGCCCGTGGAAGAGGCGACAAACTGGGCGGGGGCAAAGAAAAGGTGGTTTGGCCAGAGTGCGTGCTGAAAGATGACACTGAAGGCAAAAGCGGGGGCGCGGCCGAGGCAGGTGGGTAAACATGCCAAGCTGGCATGTAAGGATACTGAAATTGCGCATTCTGAAAAGCAGGAGGATATGCCGAAGGAGGGGCCGCGAAATGGGGAGAATAAAAGGGGGCAGGAGGAACAGCAACAGAAGATGACAAAATCGGAGGAGCTACGCCTGAGCTCCAAGAAGTCTGACCCCAAGAAGGGCCTGCCATAGAAAGGGGGGGTGGCACATTAAAGGAGGGTGCCTGGCTGCCGGCCGGAGTGTACCATGGGGGTTGAATCGAAACTGGCACCGTGTGCCCAAATGATACTCCAGCGAATGGAGTCGCGGGCAGAGTTGGGGAGCTTAAACGCTGCACTGAACCCCCCGAAAAATGTGAAAAGGTGCCTGGGAAATAGGGAGACCCCGCACCTAAAATGGCCACCTGAGGCAAGATGGCCGCCGGACCCGCCGCATGGGCCAGGCCGACTGGGCCACTGGAAATCAAAGCGGCGGAGGTCGCAGCCGGGGTGTATACACCCCCACCGGACCCAACAGAAGGCCAGGACGGGGCTGAGGTCAGGTGACCCCCGCTGACCGCATGGGGCAGACCCGCGGCAAACGCCGCACGCACTTCCCCAACGCCGCCGAGGGCCCCCGCAGGCGCCGCGGCCAAAGCCGGTATGGTAGGTGACCCCAGCGGCGCCGAAGGAGACGCGACGTCGACCGGAGTAAGGGTGAGTGGAAGGGGATGTCCGGGCGCGGCGGAGAACCAGAGGCCGCGACACCGCCAGAAGAGCTGGCGCCGGGGCATGGTGGGGAAGCAGCTGGGCCAGATACTGACGCGCCCGGGGACAGAGTGCAGGCAGAGGAGGGAGCGGACCCAGTAGCCACTGGGGCGCCGACGGCAAGCGGGGCAGAGCCGCTCGGGGAAGATAAATGTAACTGGGAAGGGGAGGATGGGGGAGATAAGCGGGCTGGCACAGAGCGCAGAGGACATGCAAATTCAGCCAGCCTGCGGGGAGGGGGGGCATCGCGACGAGGACGGGACATGGTGAAAGAGACAGTTGGTATAAATGGATAGGAATAAATATGTAAGTGATACTCAGCCTTTCCGAAATTCCACTGCAAAAGAGGCTGAGCTGCCCTCTAACCCTGCCTTATATATCCTCCATTTAACTCCTCCTAACCCTCTGCTTATAGGATGAACTGACCACCTGACACAAACCCTTCACTCAGCCAACAGGCTGTCATATACAAACACCTTGCAGAAACCATCAATCTTATCTATCCTCAATCCTATACAGATTTCGTCTACCATTATCAACTCTTCCAGGGAGACCAGCCTCCAGAACGTACAGAGGGACCTGTGGTTCCAGCTGGGATGAATTAATACTCTGTGAGGATGAGGATGTACACACTGAAGAGGGTGAGGAATCGGTGGATGAGGAGGATGAGGATGACATCTTGCCTCCGTAGAGCCAGTTTGTGCAGGGACAGATTAATTGCCAGCTTGTTTTGTGGGGGCCCAAACGAACCAATCATTTCAGCCACAGTTGTGTGGCAGACCCTGGCGCTGAAATGATTGGTTTGTTAAAGTGTGCATGTCCTGTTTATACAACATAAGGGTGGGTGGGAGGGCCCAAGGACAATTCCATCTTGCACCTCTTTTTTTTCTTTGCATTATGTACAGTTTGGGGCCTAGTTTTTCAAACTGCCATCCTGTCTGCCACTGCAGTTTCACGCCTAGATGGGTCACATGTTTGTGCCGCCCACTCGTGTCGCTTAGCATAGTCATCCAGCTACCTCGGTGCAACCTTTTGGACATAAAAACACTATTGTGAGGTGTGAGGTGTTCAGAATAGACTGGAAATTAGTGGAAATTAAGGTTATTGAGGTTAATAATAGCATAGGAGCAGAAAACCCTACAAATTCTGTGATTTTAGCTGTTTTTATGCTTTTTTTAAAAAAAATACAGATCCAAAACACAAAACCCAAAACACGGAAGGGTGGTTTTGGCAAAACCAATCCAGATCCAAAACACGAAGAAAGATCCAGATCCAAAACACGAAAAGTGGCCGGTGCACACCCCATATATATATATATATATATATATATATATATATATATATATATATATATATATATATATATATATACATATATACATACACACATATATATATATATATACACACACACACACACACATACACACACTGTATATGTATGTGTGCGTGAGACACAGACAGCATACATACACACATAACATACAAACATGACATGCTTATAACCACACACACAGCATACATACACACATAACATACACACACGACATACTTACAAACACACACTAACAAGAGACTGAGCTTCTAACACACACCCACCCACCCCCTACCTGGCCAACACTAACAAGAGACTGACCTGTTAACCTCTCAGTGTCGTGTCGCCTTCCCATGCCATGCCGAACAGCTCCTCGATCCCTTGCACTGGGAGTTGAGTCACTTGAGAGACTGGAAAGCCAGTGCGCCATGCGGGATCAGGGTGAGGCAGAGCTCACAGCAGGGTTGTGGATAGATCCCCTTCCATAGATGTACTTACTGAAGGGGATCTATACACAACCCTCACAGCAGTCAGAACAGCCGGATGCACCGCTGATATACATCACAGCAGTGGCGTAAGTTCCTCCCAGATGCCCGAGACAAGTTATAATTTGGTGCCCCCCCGTCACAGCCGCTGACACTGTAATGTAGTAATTTGCATGCAGACAGGCTACAGAAAGACGACGGTAGCAGCTGTTGGACTGGCACGGAGCTCTCCACTAGTGTATGGTGGCTTCTCAGGTGTCGGGAAGGGGTGCCATGTATTGGGCGGCCATGACTGTATACTCTGGGTACATAGTTACAGCCCTAAGTGGGATGAATATGTTTGTTCACAATGGAGGAGGTGCCCCTCCAGAGCTGGAGCCCGGCGGCAGGCGCCTCCATTGTCTCCCATAGTTCTGCCCCTGCATCGCAGCATTCTCCGCTCTGTGAGGCCACCCTACCTATCCTTTGCAGCTGGTGCCCAACACACCATACTTGTCCACAGCGGAGCGCATGTATTGCTATGGTGGCACTGCCAGGTGGCACCCCCTTGGCGGCCGGCGGCCCTGGCAAGTGCCACCCTGGCCAAAGTATAGATACGCCCCTGGCAGCGGCTTCAGTTTCTTCACTGAAGCCACACTCTTCTCCATGGCTGTTACCGCAATGCTCTCTCCAGCTTCAGGCTGGTCAGCCACCGATCTTGCCTGATCCCTTTTTCTTGGCTTGGAAGTCCCCTGTGCCACATTAGTGGCACAGGGCTGGAACTGCTCTCCCCTGGGAGGATCCATCCTGCCCAGAGGAGCTTGCAGGGGAAGCCCCTGGAAAGCTGCCACATCAGATGCAACCGCTGGAACGCTCTCTCGCACAGCCTTCTCCCAGGACACACCTCCAGAACAGAATAGAGGAAGGTAATTAGGTAGAATAGAATAGAGGGATGTAATCAGGTAGCATGCAATAAGCTGGGGGCAGGGCCACAGCATGGGCTGTAAGCTGCACAGAATGAGAGCTAGTAGAGGCATGTCTCTACATATGGGTAGGCGTGCCTTGAGCACTGATGAATGTGACCAGGGAGTGCAATGCAGTGTTTAGAGATTGAAGTTTAGTCAGCAGCAGCAAGAGAAGACAGTGATGTAGGTAGGAGAATCAATGAACACTGAAGCTTAGTGTAGTGAGGGAAGAGTTAGTGAGTAGGGGGTGAGACAGGGTGTCAGAGTTCAGCCGGGGATCGGCCGTCCCTTACCGTCCCGCCAGCTTCCTCTGACTTGCCGGGCAGTCGGGCGGCACGTGCGGCGACGTGGGAGGTGCTGAGCATTCTCCCTGATGCTGTGTCCTGGGCGGCCTGGTGCGCGGTGATCGGAGTCCCTGTCATGGGCCAGACATGACACTTCCCTCTCTGACTGTCCTTCCTCCCCTGACAGTCTGGCCGGTCAGCTGACGCTGTGGACCTATCAGTGGGCTTCCAGGGGTATATTTCCGGCTCCTGTGTATTAGGTAGTTGCCTGAACAACCATTGTCGCTGCTAGTGTTATTAGTGGTCTCTCGATCCATGTTCCCTTGCTTCCAGTGATCTATTCCTGTGTACAGCTATATCGTTTATCTCACCAGTGCTTTACCACCTCAGCCTGTGTGCAGCTATATCATCCATCTCACAAGTGCTTTACCACCTCAGCCTGTGTGCAGCTATATCATTCATCTAACCAGTGCTTTACCACCTCAGCCTGTGTGCAGCTATATCATCAGTGCGTTACCACCTCGCATGTGTGCAGTATACCTCCATTCCACCAGTGTGTTACCACCACCACCTGTGTGCAGTATACTATCCATTTCACCAGTGCTTTACCATCACAGCCTGAGTGTAGTTATACCTACCCACCTCTCCAGTGTTGTAATCTCTGGCTGGCTCCAGTGCCACTACCCACCTCGTTACTGGACTCTGAGGTCCCTACCTACGTGTTACAGTATTGCATCGTGGTGCACTCTTTCTGACCGGCAACCCGGTAGAGTGTGTCCGCAGTGCACACTTCCTTGTACCTCAAGTACAGTGTCCCTACGTGCCCCTTACTGGCACCGACCCTTTGGGCCACGAGTATTCGTCTCTCCTTTTTCCCGCAGGCTTTGGTCACCTAGTCAAAGGACCGCGACCTGCTTACGAGGTGCAGCTCAAGCCCATATCCTGATTGGTGGGGTCACTGGCGAACACCATCTCGTGGGTTAGATTCCGCACCTTTGACTAGGTCTTGCCAACGACCAAGACCCGTGGATGCGGAGGTCGTACATTCAGGCCCCTCCCCTTCGATTCCTCCCGCAGCCTCAGCTTCCAGAAAACCGCCTCCCAGCATGACACAGGGTCCCAGCACTCAGGCCCATATCCATGTCTGCCTCCCCTGCCATGGACCTCACTGCACATCACTATCTAACAGTTCACATCTTCCAGATCACCTAGCAGGTGCACAGGTGTATTCATTACTATATGCCATCTTTAAAAGATGTGGTGCGCCCATTCCAAAAACCCTGTACACACTAGACGATGTGTGTACAGAGCGATGACAGATGCAGTGGGCCCAGCGGGGTTGCATACACACTTGCCAATGCTGGCAACGATGAATGACGGCAGGGGGAGTGTGACCATGCTGCCTTTGGCACAGGGGGACCATCCATAGAGGGCGCACCTCTCCTAAACATCCCAATATCAGCGGGACACACCCGTGGGCCGAAGTGGCCCGCGGGTGGTCAAATCGGGAGGTTGGGGACCCCCATCACCGCAGCTGTGCGGTGGTGCCGGATCCCCAGAGTGTGAATGGATGCCGTGCGCATGCACGCGGGATCCATTCACTGATGGCAGAGGGCTGGGGGAAGCCTAGCCAGTGATGGATGGCTGGGCTTTACCCCCAGCCTGATGTTATTTGGAGGTGTGCCATGTGGCCACGCCTCCAAATAACGTCACACAGGGGGCATGGCCTATGGAAATGTGGCCACGCCCCCAATTTCGGTCTCGCGCACGATTACAGGGCGCTATGTACCGGGCCAGCACAAGGTGCTCAGACCCCTGGAGCGGGCCCTGCCTGTCTGCATCAGTCTTGGTAGCCAGCAATGTTGTCCTATAGCCCTCAGTGACCTGACTCCACTGGGAGCTCTACACCCACAGTGTTCTCTTAAAGGGCCTGTGCCCCTGCCCCTGCCTCTGTCTTGTCTTATGGCTGCTTCTCCTCCTCCTGCGGTATCTGTTGCCTCCTGCTGCCTGCTCAGTGACTGCAGCTGAAAGATCCATCTGCAACAGGTGATTTGGGGTTGAGGGGTAGAATCGAGATGTTATGTACACTGTATAGTGAGACCTATGAATTGTACTGCACAAGATGCCTCCAAATGTAGGAAGGAATAATATATGTAAAATATAAAGCTAATCTATAGAAACAGCACCAACATAGTAGCATGTCGCAGGGTGCATAGAATACTTTCCTAATGCTCATCCTGAAGGGGACCTACATCTTCTCACCTGGAATGAAGCTGGAGAAGCCATCAGTCATAGTCATAACATGGCAATAGCAAATGGAGGTGAGCTGCCTGGATCCCAGAGCTGTAGCCTGTAGTATTACTGATCTGATTAAATAAAAAGTTTGTTGTCAGCCGCTGGAAATGCCTGGGACCCATTCTCAGCAAAATTTTCCTAATAAAATGAGCTACTTAGCATCTATGTATGTATATATGAATAATACATCCCTCAGATATACCCTGGTGTGATTGGTGCACTTATAACTAGTGATGAGCGGTTCGGATTCTGAGGAATCCGAACAGGTGGAATCCGAGTCCACCCGAACGCTTGACTCGGATTCCACCTCGAGGCCGAACGTCACCCGTCCGGCGTCGGATTCTCGCGAGAGCCGGGTGACGTTCGGCCTCTATAAAAAGGCGCGGCGCCCGGCAGTCGGCGCCATTTCGCGTGTGACGCCGCGTAGTTAGGTAGTGCGCTGTCTGTGCTAGTGTTAGATAGATTAGAGTAGGCAGTGTTCTTGCCGCTGTGACTTTACTGGGCATAAGCCCTTTGTGTGTGCTCCGTGACTGGGCATAATAAGCCCACTGTGTGTATGTGTAGTGTACTCATTGTATTATACAAGCTCCGTGACAACTGACAGGGCATAGCCCACTGAGTGTATTATTATACAAGCTCTGTGACTGGGCTTAGCCCACTGAGTGTATTATACAAACTCCGTGACAGGGCATAAGCCCACTGAATATTATACAAGCTCCGTGACAGGGCATAGCCCACTGTGTCTATTATACAAGCTCCGTGACAGGGCATAAGCCCACTGTGTCTATTATACAAGCTCTGTGACAGGGCATAAGCCCACTGTGTCTATTATACAAGCTCTGTGACAGGGCATAGCCCACTGAGTGTATACAAGCTCCGTGACAGGGCATAAGCCCACTGTGTCTATTATACAAGCTCCGTGAAAGGGCATAGCCCACTTTGTGTATACAAGCTCCGTGACTCCAGTTCATAGTGATAAAGTAATATGGATCACGAGAATGAACCGAGAGGAGAGCAGAAACAACATGTAAATGCTAGCATTGCAGCGGCTGGAAGTCCATCACTTTCATCTAAAGCTGATGCTCAAGGGCATAGAGGCTTTAAAAACTTAGGGAACCTGAAATCAATTAATGTAGATTTCACAGGGGTAAAGACAAGAAAAAACCTCTAAAGACTACTACTATTGCAGAGAAACAGAAAATTGGCAACATACCATTCACCACACGTAGCGGCAAGGAAAGACAGGCTTTGCCCTTTATTTCTGAGTGGTGGTTCTGCAACTGTCAGTGAGGCATCTTGTGCCTCTCGTGATGATAAAAGACCTTTTCAATCAGACTATAGAAGTGTGAAAAAATTTAAAACCAATAAGGCAGTAGAACAAACTGTGTTTTTTGAAACACAAGTGTCAGAAATCCCTGAGGAGAGTCTAAGTGGGTCCTCGAGTGGCATTTCTATGTGTAAGCCTGACCTTTCAGAGAAGCCGCCCTCCACAGTTTCTTTTCCATCTGTAGTTGTGGGGATGAGCAGTATTGCCGAGGACATAGAAATTGAGGATGCCACCGTGGAATTGCAAGAGGATGAGAGGAATATATGTGCAGCTGACGCTGGCACTAATGAGGATGTTGAGGATGAGGATATTATTTGTATAAGTCAGGCACCAGTGGAAGCAGCTCTTGGCCAAGATAAGAAGGCCATTGCCATGCCTGGGCATAGAACCAACAAATCCACATCTTTTGTGTGGAATTACTTTTACCCAAACCCTGACAACGTTTGTCAAGCCATTTGTAGCTTCTGTGAGACCACAGTTAGTAGAGGTAGGGACGTTAAGCATCTAGGAACCTCTACGCTATTACGTCATCTGCAGCGAGCTCATGACAGGTGTTTGATAACAGAAACTACTGCAAAAAATATAGCAACAAGCAGTCCAGCATTAGCTAGATGCCTTCTCTCTACTAAATCCCAGCACCTGCAATCTCCGCCGACAACACCTTCCTCCTCAATATCCTCAGGAATGATCAGTGGTAGTACAACATCCAATTTGTTAGTGCTAAGTCACGGTGACTCCTCCAATTTCCAGGACACCTCAGAAGAAACTGAATCTTTGAGCGCTAGGCCTGCTGCTGGTGGATCTTCATCTCAGAAGTGGACCAAGAAGACTACTAGTAGTATACCAAAAAAAACAATTGACTGTTAAAGAATCTCTTGCAAGGGGAAGCAAGTATGACAGCTCTCACCCTGTCGCACAGTGGATCACTGACGCCATGACAGCTATGCTAATATTAGATCTGCGTCCAATATCCTCAATTAATACAGTGGGATTTACACAGCTTATTGAGGTCATGTGTCCACGGTACCAAATTCCATCTCGGTTTCATTTTACCCGAAAAGCCATTCCTCGGCTGTACCAGGACGTTAAACAGAACCTAATTATTGGTCTGCAAAATGCTATTGTACCCACTGTCCACTTAACCACAGATATGTGGACAAGTGGTAGTGGACAAACTAAAGATTACATGACTGACGGCCCACTGGGTGGGTGAATCGCCTTCAGCAACAGCAGTATCTAACAAACAACACCAGCTCATTCAGAGGCAGGCAACTCTGTGCATCACCGGATTCAATAAGAGGCATACCGCTGACAACCTCTTAGAAAAACTAAGAGATGTCATAGAAACATGGCTTACCCCACTTGGACTCTCCTCAGGATTTGTGATTTCTGACAATGCTACAAATATAGTGAAAGCATTACAGCTGGGTGAATTCCAACACATCCCCTGTTTTGCTCACACAATAAACTTAGTGGTGCAGGGTTTTTTAAAAAACGACAGGGGTGTGCAGGAGATGCTGTCTGTGGCCCGAAAAATTTCGGGACATTTTCGGCATTCAGCAACAGCGTGCAGGAGATTGCAGCACCTGCAAGAGCAGTTTAATTTGCCCTGCCATCAACTGAAGCAAGAAGTGGTAACAAGGTGGAACTCAACCCTGTATATGCTTCAGCGGATGGAGGAGCAGCAAAAAGCCATCCATAGCTATACGACAAGCCATGACATTGGGAGAGGAGGGGGAATGTACCTTACCCCAGCACAGTGGAGAGTACTTTCTGTCTTGTGCAAGGTGCTCAAACCATTTGAAGTTGCCACTTGTGAAGTGAGTGCTGACACTGCTAGCTTGAGTAAGGTGATTCCCCTGATTTCGCTTTTGGAAAAGCAGCTGGAGAAATTGAAGGATGAGATTAAACAAAGTGATTCCGCAAAGTATGCTGGACTGATAGATCAAGTCCTTTGTTCGCTTCGCCAGGATCCACGGGTGGCCAAGATCTTGAAATCTGATCATTATATTTTAGCAACCATTCTTGATCCTAGGTTCAAGTCATATGCTGTGTCTTTCTTTACAACTGACCCAGATCTTAAAAGAACCAAAGCGCTCCTGGTGAGCAAGTTGGCAGCTGAAGTGACACATGGCACTACGATGACGTCTCCTCCTTCGGTTTCTCCAGCAGCAGCCAGAAAAAAATGCACCTTTTCCAAAAGACCCAGTGGTGATGCAGATAAGTCAAGTCAACATTTTGACATCTGGTCGGGGCTAAAAGATTTGCCCAACACCAGTGACACCTCTACCGCAACTCCATCTAATACGATTACCATCCAAAGAATGGTGGAGGATTATTTTCAGGACACCGTACACATAGACATGTCACAGAGTCCCTTCGAATATTGGAAGAAAAAAAAGGCAATTTGGAGACCCTTGTATAAACTGGCTTTGCATTATTTAAGCTGCCCACCCTCCAGTGTGTACTCGGAGAGAGTTTTCAGTACAGCCGGGAACCTTGTGAGCAAACGACGAAGGAGGCTACTTCCACAAAATGTAGAAAAAATTATGTTCATTAAAATGAACTGGAAATTTCACGAGGAAAACCTTTCCCACCCATCACGTCACAGTACAGATACTTCTGTAATGGTGGATTCCAGCGGGGATGAACTGATATTGTGTGAGGAATCGGATGATGTGCACACTGATGAGGGTGAGAATGGCAATGCTGGTGACATCATGCCACTGTAGACCTGTTGCCTTTAGTAGATTGGAAGATTTTTTTGTGGGGGCCCAAACAAACCAAGCACTTCAGCCACAAAGTGGCAGTACCTGTCGCTGAAATGCTTCGTTTGTTAAAGTGTGCATGTCCTTTTTAAGATCCAACATAAAGGGTGGGTGGGAGGGCCCAAGGACAATTCCATCTAGCACTAACTTTCATTTCTGCCACTGCTGTGTGGCATAGTTTCATAGATGTGCTTTAAACTGTGGTGTCTGTGCCACTGTGCCGCTGCTCTGACGCTTGGTCACCAGTCAGCTCACTGCAACCTTTGGCCAATAATGGTGAAAACAATAATTTAAGCTGTGAGGTGGTCTAAATTGACTGTAAATGACTGGAAATTAATGTTATTGAGGTAAATAACACTCTAGGAAGAAAAAAAAAGCCCAATTTATGTAATTTTAGCTTTTTTTGCCAATTTTGGCAAAAAATCCAAATCCAAATCCAAATCCAGTCACCGCAGTTTGGCAAATCCAAATCCAAAGCCGGACGACGAATTAGAACCAAATCCAAATCCGGCAAAAATGTTCCGGCACACATCCCTACTTATAACATCCCCACCCATCACACAGGCCCATGCCAGGGCCTTCCTGACTGGTTACTGCAGTCACATGAGTATGAACTAATCAATGTCAGCTGTTTAATGTGCTCTAATGATTTCTGCCTTCCATCAATCAGAGTCCCGAAGGTCCCAGATGCAGCCTCTGGTGACCTTATATAGGTCTGTTCACTTGCTGCCCTTGTGATTATTGACAACTATTATTATATTTTAATATATTTTTTTATAAGTAAAGTTCTACTTGACAATTGGACAACACTTTCAATAGCTGCTATGCAGATCCTAATGGGGAAGGGAGAGAATATGGTGCTGAGTTTTATGGCCAATATGATGTTTATCTAAAAGAAGCACAATACGTCTGAGGGAAGTCAGTGCCATAAATATTGATTAATCCTTAATTGAGGCGAACAATGATACACTGCAACATTAAAAAACAACGTGACCAGTGAAAATGGTTTCATACAAAGCCCCATATAGCCAAAGATTAATATAAAAAATAATATTTTGATGTGAATGTAATACAGGTTGAGTCTCCCATATCCACAATGCTTGGGACCAGAGGTATTTTGGATATCGGAATATTCCGTATTTTGGAACATGTGCGTACCATAATGAGATATCTTGGGAATGGGACCCAAATCTAAACACAGAAAGCATTTACAGTGTATTTCATATACACCTTATATACAAAGCCTGAAGATAATTTTGTACGATATTTTTAATAATTTTGTGCCTTAAACAAAGTTTGTGTACATTGAACCATTAAAAAGTAAATGTTTCAATATCTCAGTCATGCTAAAAATTGTGTATTT
This sequence comes from Taudactylus pleione, assembly GCA_031769625.1. Taxonomy (NCBI): domain Eukaryota; kingdom Metazoa; phylum Chordata; class Amphibia; order Anura; family Myobatrachidae; genus Taudactylus; species Taudactylus pleione. The sequence continues at coordinate 52,641,951 of JAUIMM010000015.1, forward strand.
CAGAAAATTTGGATATGGGCGACTCGACCTGCAGTTGTAAATAAGGAGTGACATCACATTTCCCTTAGGTCAGTCATACAAAAGACACCAGCGGCCTCAAACCAGAAATAACCAGTCTTGGCCTATCTGTTGGAGTCTGTGAGGTCATGCTGTGATGTCATAATAGTAACTGCCTGTATCAGGGCTTTGCTGTTGCTGCCTCTCTCATACACTATCAGTTCACTGACACTGCACCACACACCTGCAGGAGATACTCCATCAGGTTAGTGACTGGACAAAGATAAGGGCAGCTTAGTTCCATGCGTTGGCAGACAGCGTGACTACTGTAATATGACTTATGACCTTGGGGACAGGGCAGTATTGGATAAAAACAGAAGCTCACACCTAGTGGGACAGTGTCATTACAGCCCAAAGCAGCTGCATCTGGGACATCTCTTATAGTTGTTAGGTGGGTATTGTCTGGATGGACTATACTGTTCCTCATTAATTCTTTTACACAGTGCTCCAGCTGAGAGGTGGGTGTTGGATAGGGCTATACTGTTCCTAATTAAATTCTTAACGCTCTGCCTCCTAAATCCAGTATTCCAGTATTGCGCCCTGTTCCATTGTTATTAATGTGCGGAAGTGTGAGAGAATTAGAGCATATAGGCCCTCATTCAGAGGCGGTCGGAGGATGCAAGCGGTCGCTCAGAAACTGGGCAGCCGCTTGCATCTTGACCGGCCGCCTCTGTTTCGGTCGTTAGGCCGTGGGTTTACACCCACAGCTCTAATGACCGCTAGGGTGATGGTCGCGATGGTCATAGACCATCGCGACCATCGGGGCTTACGACGAGACCCTAGGGTAGGGTCTCACTTGTCGTAAGCCCCGGAGAGCTTCTGGCTCTGTCAGAGCCGGAAGCTCTCCACTGACATCACTAGTGATGTCAGTGGGGCCTCCCCCAAATGGCAGGCGTTCCCATGGACCAACATCAACAGCTCGCCCCCTTTGGAAAGAGACGCGCTACAACCGGCGCTGTCGGTCATAGCGGGTCTCACACATGCGCACGAAGGAGTCGGCTCCCTCATGCGCACTGGACAAACATCGAGGTGGCCGTGCAGTCGTAGACCGTACGGCCGCCTCTGAATGAAGCCCATAGTGCTTTAGTCATTTGTTTTTATCCAATATTTTTATTAGTAAATGTTACATCTATATCATAGTTTGGGCTCCATGTAAGAGTGATACTAAATGCCAGTGACATTTTGTTTTGTATCGCTGTGATACATACGAATATGCCGCTGGTATTTAACATCATGTACCTGTCCAGCGAGGCCCAGTGGTGCCCTCCTCCTCCGCTGTGTTGCTGACAGCCTGACTCTGCCCGTGATGGGTCACTGACTAATGCAGATATGTGACGACCGTCTGTGTATGTGCATAGAGCTCAAACCCTGTGGGAACTTTAAAAACAGCGATAGAGCTGTTTGCCAGGGGCGGATTGGCCATAGACCTCATAGGGAGTTTTCCCGGTAGGCCGGACAGTTTTGGGGCCACTGTAAACAATTAATTTTTTTGTTTTTAAATGTGGCCCAACCTACCCAGTTGGCCCTGGCATATTAATGGCTGAAACTGACATGATTTGTTCATGGTGGTTGACCCCTCCCCAGGGACCAGCCACCTATGGCTGTGCTTCACATATCAATCCATCAATCCACCCCTTACTGATCCACTACTCACCCTCCCTTGATTACCTGTTAGTGGCGTCAGGTGCTAGTAGGAATGTGAGGTGAGCAGCACAAGCCGCATCTCAAAGCCGGGGTCACACATATACACTGACTGCCTATTGATCTATTCTGTGGATGCTGGGATTGGTGGCTACTTCCCCTCCCAGTTGCTGCGGCAGAGGTCACCAGTCGCTCCCCCTCCCCTGGCTGCAGGCCACCGGAGATCATCTTCTCTTTCATCACCAGGCATGAGTTGCAACATTTTGTGAAAAAATTAGAGATACCATTTTAATAGTTAAGATATATGGGCGAATATTTGATGCAGCTGGTCATCATGCTGCCAAGGTGATAGCCCTATTTTTATGTGGAGGCCTTAAACTGTAGCTCCATCGATCCTATTGTTAATCTGGCCCTGCTGACAGGAGTAGAACAAACGTCCTGCAGTAGGGAAGCTCCCTCACAGAGAGTAAAGTCCTGTCTACTTGGTCACCAACCAGCTAGAGGATTCACCTCTGAGGATTAGCAGAGTGGGCATCAGCCAACAAGACCTCCCCTTTTCAACATTTAATTGACTCCACCTCTCTCATAAATGGGGTGAGGGAAATATTACTTAAACATCCAAACACACAGTGCTCATATGAAGATCCCTTTATAAAACTAATAGAAACACACTATTTATGACAGCAATCAAAATACAATTGTGATTAAACCAACTCAGGGATACTTAATTTGGCATTCTCGTACTCTAGTCTGCAAAATACTAACTTTAAATAGTGTATATAAAAACACACAAATACTGAGCGCTGTCAGAGAGCTGCTGGTATATAGGGGATGTAAGCCCCTAAAAAAGAGTAATACAAATAAATGAAAAAATACCAGCGCTGATGTATATAATAAAAAATATATATCAATGGACAGTTGATATCCTTGTAAAAAAAACAGTTTAATACACAATAATCTTAAAAAAACATCATCTATATGTAGAAAAACATGTGCATGATTGATGTAGCCACAACATTTTAAAAATAAAAAAATAAAAAATGAAAAAAATATTAGAACCAATAAGTTAGTCCTTAATGGGTACTCCCTCCAGATTATGACAATTCAAGTGCTGGATAGAATAAGATGAAATATTTGTATCCCTTAGGTGATGTAATTACTGGTTAAATTCACAAGTTGTCACAGTCCTTGGCAGCCTGCAGCAGCCTTAATGATAATTTTGCAGGGCTGTGATAGTCCACCGGAAAATGTTGATAGTGCCAAAGTAAACAGGGATGAAGATTCCACAGCATATGTAGTGTAACTTTAAATAGTGGCAAGTTATGAGAAAACATACCTCTATATAATAACTTAGACCAAAATACAAAATACTAGCTAATTTTACTAAACTATAGGAAACAATTACTAAAAATACTGATGTACTGTAGACTAGAATAACTAGCAGGGTGGATTGGTCATAGGCTTCACTGGTAGATGTATTAAGTTTGTTTTCTCCAAGATGTAACAGGAATTGGGCAACAAGGGTCACTCAAGTATGGTGATCTCCCATTCTGGTCTCCACACAGTATGTTGGACTTGGGCTATGGCCAGAGTGCTGTTCCATGAGTTTGTCATCCAGAAGTGATCAAGCTACAAGTTGGGGTGCTAAGTACATTATGATGTTCTGTAAGGTATCACCTTGATGCTCAATGAACTGTATGACATTCAATTGGATGCTGTCTATACTTTATGGCAGTCACTGGGATGCTGTATGGTAACTAGGATGCTGTTTATACTGTATTGTCACTAGGATGCTCAATTTAATATGTGATAATAATGATCTATGTACTTTATTGTGGTAACCAAACTGGTCTCTATTCTTGTGGTGATGATTGAGATGCTCTTTGTACTGTATGATGTTTACTGGGATCACGGGTGTAGCAAGACCTTTGGGGGTCCAATAGCAATATTTCCAAAGGCCTTCCCCTCCCCTGTGCAAATTATTTTGCAGTTTATCCATTTTGATTGTAAATGATCTAATATCTACCTACTTAGCTGACATGCAGGATTAAATAAATGGTAATTAGCATATAATAAGCATTATAAACCAAAATATATATATATAAAAAAAAAAGTCTCTCTAATCCTAAATGTTTCTTATACAACATGGTATATAAGAAGGCTATGATTCATTAATAATTCAGTTAATGAAGAGAGATGGAGGCAGATACAGCTGGGCCAGTGACAGCAGATGCCCTGCAGCAACAGGGCAGGCTGGCCCCATAGCAGCCCCATTCTCTGTACCTACTGTCTGAGATTTGCTGCAAAATTGGACAGCTGCGTAGGCAATTCTGTATATTGGGTGTTGAATCTGCGTCCAGGTCTCCAGTGGGATTGTGTTAACAGTCTGGCTTGGAGTTAAATCCTCAGAGGATTAAACAAGTGTATATCCATCTTAAGTCATGCAGTGTCATATCAGATGAATAATTTGCTTTATCTATTGATTCTAAATTAAAAACCATAGATAAAATGGAGGGAGGTGTCTGAAGAGGTAAGGGTGAAAGGCCAAAATTTGTTATAAAGTCCTTACCTGAATATGTTATTCAGATTCTTTTTCTGAAAATGTTGCTGCTCAGAACCTTATTGGGAGATATAGGGCCTGATTCAGAGCTGGACGCTATTTGCGCTCGCTCGTTCAGAAAAAGGGGCCGGCTATTTAAATTGAGCGCTCGCTCTTTGCGGTCTGTTGATGCCTCTGTGTCTGAGCGAGCGAACGAAACATGCGCTCGCTATTTTGTAAAAACGCCCCCTGGCCGCTCGCATCCTACGTCATCTCCGCTATTTATTAGATTAATCGAGTACATCGAAAGGCATCTGAACTGCTTGCAGTGCTTGTGGTAGGATTTTCCTACACAATCATGCGAGCAGATCAGGCTAAAAGACAACCAAGTGACGTGGTCGATGACGCTGATTTGTTAATTATGCACACCCTTAAAACGCCCGTTTTGACCGTTTGGCACGCCTGCGTTCGGATCTCCACTCCCCATTTTCAAGCACCTTCCCCTGTTACCACCCACAAACGCCTCATTCTGTCACTCAAATTAGCAGGCATTCGCTATTTTGCGAGCACAGGAATTCCGACCACACTGACTGGTTGGCGCATGCGCATTACGACCCATACGCATTACGACCCATACGCATGCGCAGATGTGCAAACATTGCTCGGAGCTTACGAGCGGCAGCTTACGAGCGGCAGCTTACGAGCGGCTCTGAATCAGGCCCATAATCCAATGTTCATATCAGTAGTCGTTATCCAAAGTCACCTAAATAAAGCAGGAACTACTTAGAGAGTATCACTGTAGGACAAAATGTCACCACAAAATGGCTGCCAGTAGCTGGGCATCCTCTATATAGGACTGTGACCTGCATTGTGACATCACAATGCATGCAGGCAGCAGCTAGAGATGGCTGTAGCTTAGATCAGCTCTGGGCCCAGATACCCTGCAGCAGCACTCTGGTGAGAATAGAAAAGCCTGGGCTCAGGGAGAGGGTGCCCATAGCAGTCACACTCTCCTACTATAGCTACACCCTTGACTGGGATGCGGTTTGTGTGGATGGCAGGCACAAAGATGCTCTTTGTATTGTATGGCTGTCAAGTTGTTTGTTAGCACAACTTCTGATTGTTTTGGGGCACCTGCAGTTTAAATTTGAATGAGGCCACTTCCAGGGCCACTTTAAGTTCCCAATCCGTCCCTGAAGTTTGCTAAATATACAGTAGTGTTGCAGTTGTCACCCTTTTAACACAAGAAATGCTACAGATGTTATGGCTCTTTCTTACATGGAGCTCTAAATTTTAAAGGGGTGCTAGGGTATTTTCTTCCCACCCACCTCTTCCTTGTCTCTCCCCCTCCCGTGCCCATCTCCCCTATCTGTCACACTCTTTTCTGTCTCTCTAACCGTGGACATGCGTTCGCCATCAACATGCAGATGCGTTTATCACCAGCCGGGTACAGGTAATATGTCAAAATAACAGATTGAGGTGACAGAAGGGATGACGGGTTATGCACGGTTAGTGGTTGATGGGTGTTTTAGGCAAACTCTGCATAGCCTCTTAAAGCCTAGAGGGACGGGCAGTCCTTCAGCCATTGGTCTCCAGAGGTTTCCTCCACAGGGGGTTTTTCCTCACCTGAGTGCTGAAGGATGATTCTTCGGGAGTTATGAGGCTTCCGCCATCTTGTTTGATATCAGGATGGTAGATAGATAGTAGCTAGATAGACAGTCAATAGATAAACACCATTTGCATGTCAACCTTTTGACCATGTCGACCTTTTAACCCTGTCAACCCAAAGCACTATCGACCATTTACCTGTCGACCTATTTACTGTCTACCTTCTGGTGTCTATCTATTGACTGTCTAACTTAGGGGTAGATTTAATAAAGCTTGGAGAGAGGTAAAATTGTAGATAAATAACACCAACCAATCAGCTCTTAATTGACATTATTCTAACAGAGCCTGTAAAGTGACAGGAGCTGATTGGTTGGTGCTATTTATCTCCAATTTTATCTCTCTCCAAGCTTCATTAAATTTACCCCTGAGTACTGTCTAGCTATCACTCCACACCCTCTTGTTCCTCTTATAGAGTAAGAATTCTGGACCAATCTTGGTCCAGAATTCCATATTTTATTTTGCAGACTAAATTAAAAAGTAAAATTTTACTTTAAATAAAAGCTTAACTTTATTTTTAAATATATTTTGCTTGAAGTTGTCTTTATTTTTATTAATAAATGCTCTCAAAAGGCTGAGGTGAGGCCTGACGAGGTAAATGAGGGCAGAGTTAGGCCTATTTCACACTTGCCGGTTTTGACCGGGCGGCAAAAAGCTGCCCGTTTTTTTTCCAGGTGGGAAAAATAGTGGTAGCTGAAAGCAGGTGCCTTCTTTCACATGGCACAGGCACGGCACGGTCGCCGTGTTACAGCCGGGAATATCCACTGTGCAGGACGGCTGCTGTCCATCCCGTCCCTGCACGCCAGTGGTGTATAGGAAACAATGTTTCCTTTAACACACACTGGCTTGTGCTTGCCGGGCTTGTGCTGCTGCTGCTGCGCAAAAGCGGCTCAAAGCCACTTCTTGTGAAAGGCACTGAGTGCCTGGAAAAACCCGTCCGGCTACCGCCAGGTTCTTCCCCGGCCGGCCAAAACTGGCAAATATGAAATAAGCCTCAGTAATGTAATGTAATATGGTGGTGGAGAGGATGAAAACTCAGCTTAGATAAAGTATAGGTAAAGGTGTGAGATCTGCAGACTAAAGACTGAGGTGACAATGCAAAAGAGAGGGCTTTATGGAGACATGATGAGATTGGATTGATGTCTCTGAGTAATATGTGATCAAGAATTGGTAGGGAAACATTATATTGGTATGTAAGAAATTAATGCAAGTTAATAATATCATATAGGGGTGATACAGTAGTGGCAATAATAATAATTAGAATGATTATTATTATATTAATACAAAATAATATGAATTTAATTTATATAGCACTTTTCTCCAATGGGACTCAAGGCACTTTACAGATACTGTGAACATAGGGCCTGATTCAGCAAGGATTGCTATTATGCTAATTTACATGCAACGCAGTTGCTAATATCAGCAGTGTTATGCAAATGTTTGCATTCGCATTGCGATCACAGCCTAACTTAAGAACGCCCACTTCCCCTTACCTCACATCTATATACTTTGGCAACATATCGAAATAATCGGTAATATCGAGTAACATCGGACCCATATGCACAGTTAAGGCCGGTCAGACATCACTCAGGGACTGCTAACTTCAGCACACACTATGAGGCATCAAGCTGCGTATGGTATCGCAGTGGATAATTTATGCACGCCCATGCAACGCCGTTAAAATGCACGGGCACGCCTGCGTTTGGGTGATCACTCCCCCCGTTACCACCCACAATCACCACTTCCTGTCAATCACTCTGCGATGGGTCTGTGTCGCCACTGCGATCGCAGTTCTGATTGCAGCAGCTGGTTCACACACTGCGATGCATACCAGGGCCGGCTCTAAGAGTGTTCGACCAGTGCGGTTGAACAGGGGTGCCACCCATAGAGGGCGCACCCCTCCCCAACATCCCGATTTCAGCGGGAAAGTGCTGTCCCACTGTTCAAATTGGGAGGTTGGGGACCCCCACAGCCGCAGCTGTGCGGCGGTACCGGACCCGGATGCTGTAAAGAGCTGGCACAGGGTGCTCCGACCCCTGGAGCTGGCCCTGATGCATACGTATGCGCAGTATGAAACAATCGTCTGATTGCGTGTGTATTAGCAACTGTGATCCCTGCTGAATCAGGCCCATAATGTGTTTCATAAAATCCATAAACCATGAATAAATAGCAAAATGGAACCATTTTAGACAAACTACATAGGGGTTGGGAATGAAATACCGGCGGCTGATGCTGCGAGCATGAACATGCAGAATCCCGACAGCAGCAATAAGTATACTGTCCCTATGAGCGCAGTCCAAAACTCAAATAGGAGCCACACCAACTGCCCTTTCAAACACTGCTAATGGGACTCACTGGCAGTTAGTATGGTTCCCCTATTTGAATTTTGGACTGCGCTGGAGCCGCCACTGATCCCTACCCTATCCCTAGCCCTTCTCCCCCCAAACCCTAACCCTTCCTTTGTAGTGCCTAACCCTAACCTCCCAGAGGGGTGCCTAACCTTTACCTCCCCCCCGGTGGTGCATAACCCTAACCCCCCCTTCACGCACCCTAAACCTAACCTAACCCACCCAGGGGGGTTCCTAACCCTAACCCCCCCCCCCGGTGGTGACTAATCCTAACCCCCACTTCCCTGGGCTAACCGCTCATACTTACAGGGATCCTCGTTCGGTATCCTGATCCCATTTGGGATAGAGTCATCTGCATTTTGCCGTATGGCGGGATTTCGGCGTAGGTATATCGATGGCCGGCATCCCGTCTGCCAGCATATAGACTAGGGGTGTGCACCGGCCACTTTTCGTGTTTTGTGTTTTGGTTTTGGATCTGGATCTTTCTTCGTGTTTTGGATCTGGATTGGTTTTGCCAAAACCACCCTTCCGTGTTTTGGGTTCTGGGTTTTGTGTTTTGGATCTGTATTTTTTTTTTAAAAAGCATAAAAACAGCTAAAATCACAGAATTTGTAGGTTTTTCTGCCCCTATGCTATTATTAACCTCAATAACCTTAATTTCCACTCATTTCCAGTCTATTCTGAACACCTCACAATAGGGTTTTTATGTCCAAAAGGTTGCACCGAGGTAGCTGGATGACTATGCTAAGCGACACGAGTGTGCGGCACAAACACGTGACCCATCTAGGCGTGATACTGCAGTGGCAGACAGGATGGCAGTTTGCATTATGTACAGTTTGGGGCCTAGTTTTTCAAAGAAAAAAAAGAGGTGCAAGATGGAATTGTCCTTGGGCCCTCCCACCCACCCTTATGTTGTATAAACAGGACAAGCACACTTTAACAAACCAATCATTTCAGCGCCAGGGTCTGCCACACGACTGTGGCTGAAATGATTGGTTCGTTTGGGCCCCCACAAAACAAGCTGGCAATTAAACTGTCCCTGCACAAACTGGCTCTACGGAGGCAAGAGGTCATCCTCATCCTCCTCATCCACCGATTCCTCACCCTCTTCAGTGTGTACATCCTCATCCTCACAAAGTATTAACTCGTCCCCACTTGAATCCACCACCACAGGTCCCTCTGTACGTTCTGGAGGCTGGTCTCCCTGGAAGAGCTGATAATTCATTTTGATGAACATCATCTTCTCCACATTCTGTGGAAGCAACCTCCTACGCTTTTCGCTGACAAGGTTCCCGGCTGCACTAAACACTCTTTCAGAGTACACACTGGAGGGGGGGCAACTCAGGTAAAATAGAGCCAGTTTGTACAGGGGCCTCCAAATTGCCTCTTTTTCCTGCCAGTACAGGTATGGACTGTCTGACATGCCTACTTGGATGCTGTCACCGATGTAATCCTCCACCATTCTGTCAATGGTGACAGTATCATATGCAGTGACAGTAGACATGTCAGAAATTGTTGCCAGGTCCTTCAGTCCGGACCAGATGTCCAAACTTGGTCCTGCCTGCCCTGCATCACTGCCAGCGGGTTGCTTAGGATACCTAAAGTTTTTTCCTGGCAGCCACAGTTGCGGGAGAAAATGAAGAAGGAGCTGTTGACGTGTCACGTTCCGCTTCAGCTGACAGTGTGTTCACCAGCAGGTCTTTGCACCTCTGCAGGCTTGTGTCGGCCGGAAAGAGAGACACCACATAGGCTTTAAACCTAGGATCGAGCACGGTGGCCAAAATGTAGTGGTCTGATTTCAACAGATTGACCACCCTGGAATCCTGGCAAAGCGAATGAAGGGCTTCATCCACAAGTCCCACATGCTGAGCGGAATTGCTCCGTCTTAGCTCCTCCTTCACTTTCTCCAGCTGCTTCTGCAAAAGCCTGATGAGGGGAATGACCTGACTCAAGCTGGCAGTGTCTGAACTGACTTCACGTGTGGCAAGTTCGAAGGGCTGGAGAACCTTGCACAACACGGAAATCATTCTCCACTGCGCTTGAGTCAGGTGCATACCCCCTCCTTTGCCTATGTCATAGGTGGATGTATAGGCTTGAATGGCCTTTTGCTGCTCCTCCATCCTCTGAAGCATATAGAGGGTTGAGTTCCACCGCGTCACAACCTCTTGCTTCAGGTGATGGCGGGGCAGGTTCAAGAGTGTTTGCTGGCGCTCCAGTCTTCGGCACGCAGTCGCTGAATGGCGAAAGTGGCCAGAAATTTTTCGGCCCACCCAAAGCGTCTCCTGCACGCCCCTGTCGCTTTTCAGAAAATTCTGCACCACCATGTTTATTGTGAGAGCAAAACATGGGACGTGCTGGAATTTGGCCAGATGTAATGCCCGCACAATATTGGTGGCGTTGTCAGATATCACAAATCCCCAGGAGAGTCTAAGTGGGGTAAGCCACTGGGCGATGATTTCCCTCAGTTTCTCTAAGAGGTTGTCGGCGGTGTGCCTCTTACTGAAACCGGTGATACACAGCGTAGCCTGCCTTGGAACGAGCTGGCGTTTCTGAGATGCTGCGACTGGTGACGCTGCTGCTGTTGCTGCGTAAGGTGATACATCTACCCAGTGGGCTGTCACAGTCATATAGTCCTTAGTCTGCCCTGTTCCACTTGTCCTCATGTCGGTGGCTAAGTGGACATTGGGTACAACGACATTTTTCAGGACACTGAGGACACTTTTTCTGACGTTTCTGTACAGTCTCGGTATCGCCTGCCTAGTGAAGTGGAATCTAGACGGGATTTGGAACCGGGGACACACTACCTCCATCAATTGTCTAAATCCCACTGCACTAATGGCGGATACCGGACGCACGTCTAACACCAACATAGCAGTCAAGGCCTCAGTTATACGTTTTGCTTCAGGATGACTGCTGTCGTACTTCATCCTCCTCGCTAAGGACTGTTGGAGGGTCAATTGTTTAGTAAAACTAGTGGTGTTCCTACTTCCTCTCTGGGATGATGAACGACTCCCAGCAGCAGCAACAGCAGCAGCGGCAGCAGGCGGCGTAGCAATGCAGGATCCTCCGGAGGAATCCGGGATAGGAGAGTCAGTCATGCCAGTGACATGGCCTGCAGGACTACTTCCGATCCTCACTAAGGAGGAAATTGACGAGGAGGGAGTTGACGGTGTTGTTTGCAGGCGCTTGGATACAACAGGACAACGGGATTTAGGTGTCCCTGGACTGCTTACGGTCTTAGCCAAAGTTTCTGAACTTGACAGTAACTTATTGTTAACACGCTGCAGGTGCCGTATAAGGGAGGATGTTCCTAGGTGGTTAAGTCCCTACCCCTACTTATTCCACCTTTACATAAGGTACATATGGCAAGACAGTTGTTGTCCGGATTTGGATAGAAATATTGCCAGACCAAAGAGGTGGAATGTTTGGTCTTCTGCCCAGGCATGACCGTGATGGGCTTTTTCATCCCACGGACAACTGTCTCCCCCGGAGCCTGATTTAAACAAACCACATCACCATCAGAATCCTCCTCGCCAACTTCCTCCTCAGCGCCAGTTACACCAGTATCCTCATCCTGTTGTACTTCAACAGTGACATCTTCAATTTGCATATCAGCAAGTGGACTGTGGGTGCTCCTTTCAGCACTTGCAGGGGGTGTGCAAATGGTGGAAAGAGCCACCTCTTCCCGTCCAGTGCTGGGAAGGTCAGGCATCGCAACCACCACCACACTTGGACTCTCCTTGGGTATTTGTGATATCTTCTTAGAAAGCACAGTTCTTCGCTGTGCTTTTGCCAGCTTAACTCTTTTGATTTTTTTAGTGGGAGGAGGGCTTCCATCGTCATGTGAAGCTGAACCACTAGTCATGAACATACTAGGGATCGACCTTAGCCGTTCCTTGCCACTCCGTGTCGTAAATGGCATATGGGCAAGTTTACGTTTCTCTTCAGCTGATTTAAATGTTTTTTTCAAGGTCATTTTCCTGAACTTTGTCATTTGGGATTGTATGTGCCCTCTATTATGACATTGGGCATCGGCCTTGGCAGACGACGTTGATGGCATGTTATCGTCTAAGTCATGACTAGTGGCAGCAGCTTCAGCACTAGGAGGAAGTGGTTCTTGATCTTTCTCTATTTTATTTTTATCGGAGAAAGTTTGGTCCTCCATTTATGTTATATCGATTTGATATATACGTGCGGCTAAACACAGAAAATATTTTTTTATTTTTGCTGGAGAGTAGTGCACTTTGTGGGTTACACCAGCCTTTAAGAAATGAGCCAGCCGGCTCTTTACTTATGGGACACAGGCGCACGCTTGGCGCTGCTCCTTTGTTGATGCACGTGCGGCTACTGCGTACACAATTCACAAACACAGAAAATAAAATTTTTTTTTTGGTTTGGACTGGAGTGTACTTTGGGGGTTACAGCACCCTTTAATGGTCAAGCCAGCCGGCCCTTTACTTATGACACAGGCGCACGCTTGGCACTACTTTGTTGATGCACATGCGGCTACTGCGCACACAATTCACAAACACACAAAAAATATTATTTTTTTAGCACTTGGGGGGAGCACCTCTGATGGACAGAGCACCCCCTGGACAACACTACAGCACCCCTTTAGGACTGGGACACTGCACAGGACTTTGGAGTGGACACAGCCCCTATGGAGAACTGACTGCACAACACAGTCCAGCCAGCCCCTATGGACTTTGAAGTAGTGGACACAGCCCCTATTAACAACAGCAGCACAGCACAACACAGCCAGCCCCTATGGACTTTGAAGTAGTGGACAACAACAGCACAGCACAACACTACTCTGCACTACACTACACAGCCCAGCCAGCCCTAACTCCCTCCCTCCCTCTTCACTGTCCACAGCCGAGTGAGAAAATGGCGCCGACGCGGGTACCTTATATAGGTTCCAAAACCCGCGAGACTCGGAAGGCGGGATGATGACGTTTTGCCTCGATTTCAGATCCGAGTCAGGCGGGAAAAGTCGAGCCTGACTCGGATCTGCCTCGGATTGGGGGGGCTCGGGGGGGTTCGGATTTCAGAAATCCGAACCCGCTCACCCCTAATATAGACTACATGCCCTACATAGGATTACACTGGGAAGAATAGGTAATGCTTGAAAGAGATGACAGATAATTGGGGAAATACTAGGAGAGATCCTTACCAAATCTCCAGAGCCATGCATTGTTTATTCTACACAAGAGAGCACCAGGCGAGGCAGCCATCCTGGGTGCACTACACAGGTAACAATGTGCAATTAGCAATACATGAAAATAAGACTTACAAGGGTAAAATGAAAAGCGACTAACAGGATACACACTGCACAAATAGTTCTGCAGCTTTCAGAATGAGGAATATTGTCTAAAGAGTCCCATACATGGTGTGATGTGTACCCAGCGATGCAATGCACATATCGCACTGCCGACATATCAGGCAGTCCTCCCACACGGAGCGTTCCGCTGCCCCTCCGCCCAATATGCCAGCCCCCCTGCGTAGACTAGCATGAAAAATTCATCAATTCTCCAGATCTCATGTGCAGACAAAAAGATGTGGAGGAGTGGCGGACGACATCACAGTGGCCGATATCATGCCCACACACGGAACAATATAGCTGCAATATTGTTCCAATCCTGTATAAGCTTTGCCGTGACGTGGCAGGTGGGCAAACATCTTTGGCCAAACATGTACTAAGAAGCCTTACATTAAAAACCATGTTAATTATTGCAGTTTATTATAGATTTTTTGATCATTAGAATTCTTAGTGCTTATAGGGCCTAATTCAGAGCCGCTCGCTCTGACAGAACGCTCGCTCTGAATCAGGGCCGGGCATTTTTTTTTTTTTAGAACGGCCTCTTGGTCGCTCGCATAGCTGTGGGTGACCGCCCACAGCTATTGCGAGCACCCATGATGATGGTCGCGATGGTCAAGACACATCGCAACCATCGGGCTGGCGACGAGACCCTTGTGGTAGGGTCTCTTGGCCGCAAGCCCCAAAGAGATTTCGGCTCTAACAGAGCCGGAATCTCTCCACTGACATCACTTGTGATGTCAGTCGGGCCGGCCCCAAACGGTAGGCGTTCTCATGGGAACGCCTCCGTTTGGGCAGCCACCCCCCCGGCCCGCCCACCAAAGGGGGCGAGCTGTCACTCAACATCGACAGCACGCCCCCTTTGGTGTGAGACCTGGAGCGACGGATTGCCCATCGCTAAACGGGTCTCGCGCATGCGCACGACGGAGCCGGCTCAGTCATGCGCTTGCGTTCTGGGCCACCATCAACCCGGTTGCGAGCGCACAGCGCTTGCGACCGGGTCTGAATCAGGCCCATAGTGTGCACCTGCTCCTCCCCCTTCTTTTTTATATTGTTCCAATCTGTCCTTTACTCTAATTGCTTTTATCCATTTTTTCCTTTACAAAAATTTTAAGTAAACTGAAAATATCAAGAGGTCCCAGTCACATGCAATAATGTACAAAAAGTACTGAAAAATAAGAAAAAAAAACAAATAAAAAAAGTGACATTAATCCTGTGATGCTCAGATGTAAAGGTGCATACACACTGTCAAATTTGTCAGATGTGTCAGATGAACGATTGAATGATTTGAACGATCTGAACGATTTGAACTATGAACAATTTTTGACTGAATTAAAATTACTGAAATCGTCCAAAACTGACTGCAAACACATCAGATGTCAGATATCGTTATTTGACCATCGGGAACGCGCATCGTTCAGACATGTCAGATATGTCAGATTTTCCGTCAGATATGAATGATTGAACAATTTTTGAAATCTTTATCGTTCAGATCTAAAGAAAAATCTGACTGTGTGTATGCACCATTAGGGGTAAATTTACTAAGAATCGAGATAGGTCGAGATGACCATCTCGGGTGATTTGATTTTTTCCCTGCTTGCAAATTTACTAAAGGCAAAGTCGGGTGAGTTAGAGAGAGATTTCTCTCATCTCATTTATAAAACTCAGGTGAGATAACAATCTCGAATCTTATCACCATCGGGCCAAATTAGAAGTACTTTTCAGCTAAAACATATATCTCTCAAATTTACCAAAAATCGGGATGACAAGTTCGGGTGAGATAGGAGCAAACTCTCTGTCAAAATCACTTTTCAAACTCTCAACCCCCTGTGCTACGAGATGGTCAGAAACATACACAAATCATTGGATTTGTGTAAGTTTCTTTCTGTAACTGGAAAAAGTAGGGATAATTTGTAAAAAGAAAAGGTGCCCCCCCCCCAAAACACTAATCAGCCTTGGGCTTTCCAACCTGTCCAGGTTCTTAACATTACAGGGAAAAAAATGTGTAGGGATCCCCTGTAATGTAAGAACCAGCACAAGGCAGCAGGGACAGAGCTGGTTTTAAATATACGGAGATAAAAAATTACGGCCGCTCATTGGCTGGGACCCACATGGGCTTAGCCAATGAGCGGCTCCTCCACGTGGGTCCCAGCCAATGAGCTGCCGCTAATGTTAGTCGCCGCTGATTGGCCAGCGGCTCGGGACTGAAGTCTGCTCGTTCCCATGAGCAGACAGAAGCTCAGTGTAATAGCATGCAGAAACATGCTGTTACATTGTATCCGGGGCCGCTATTGGATTTCTGTGGAGAACATCGTGGAACATTAAGGTGAGTATTAGATCTTTATTTACAGGTATTTTGAAGGGATACTTTATATTGACAAGTGGACATGAACATCTGGAAACAGGTGAGTATGTATGTGTATGTAATAAAGCTTTATTTTCCAGGTGTGCTGTGTGTTTTTTTAACCATTTCTTTACAGGTGAAGTACAGGTACCAGTGGGCCCTTAATGCCCCACAAGCTGGTACTTGTGGTTCTCCAAGTACCAGCATGCGGAGGAGGCTATGTGGGACCTGTAGTTCCACTGTAAAGACAATGATGATAAATCTATTTTTTACACTACACCAAACACTATCAACCCGCCACCCACCACCCAGGGGTGGCGGGGATAGCCCTGGGCTATCAGCCTAGGCCAGGGGTGCCCTGGAGAGGGTGACCCCTTTATTGGGGGGGTCACCAACTCCCCAGGGATCCCTGGCCTGGGCTGCCTAACGGTCAGGGCTGATGCTGCGGCTGGGGGGCCCGGTGAAAGGGCTAGTTTTAAATATATGGTGGAACTCACGTCATTTTTATTCTCCGTATATTTAAAACCAGCTCTGTCCCTACTGCCTTGTGCTGGTTCTTACATTACAGGGGATCCCTACACATTTTTTTTCCCTGTAATGTTAAGAACCTGGACAGGCTGGCAAGCCCAAGGCTGGTTAGTGTTTTGGGGAGGGGGGACCTCATGTCATTTTTCTAATTTTTATAAGGGAAAACAAAAAAGCAGCAAGCACATATCTCACTGATATGTGATGGCTGCTAGCTCAGGAGAGATTTGCAGAGCGAAAACACTGCAATCTCGGGTGAGTAATCTCCTGCAAAATGAGTTACTCGGGAGAGATCTCATTCTGCTTCACCATCGGCATACTCGTTTAGCATCAAATCGCCTGTTGGTAAATTTGGTAAAAGAAAAGGGATTAAATCAACCGAATTTTGGCGAATTCCAGCGAGATAATTCACTTTGAATATCGGGACCATCTCGATTCTTAGTAAACTTACCCTTACACTCATATTCTGCATTGCATAAAATATTGTATGAAGTCCACATGGATTACTGACACCTCAGGAGTGACACAGACTTTGTTTTGATGCAATATAGGAAAATGCAAGCACTAAACATATATTAATAAATTTCTAAACAAGAGTGGAATTTATATCATACAGCTTACATAAAAACCAATATCAATTTAAAAAAAAAAGTGATTGTATTTTAGCATAAGCTCGGTTGCTCCAATGTATATAAGGGACACTGATCAAAAATCAAATAATATTTTGTCTTACTGTATATCAAATAAATCCTGCAAGATGCAAGCATAAATGGCAACGGATACTATTACCAGGTGTAGGCAGCTGGCCCTGTCCATGGTGGATAACCACACATTTGTATGGTCCAAGATGATGGGTTTATATCCTGGAGGATGGAAAGCTCCTTGAGAATGGTCCAGTGGAGTAGTCTGCACTAGTATCCGATTGGGAGAGGGCCAGTGTGAGTTCCAGCTATTGATGGCCCGGTGGAGTAATCCACACAAGAGGATGTAGTCAGATTACCAGTGGTTGGGATGCCGGTCGTCAAGCCCGACTCGGGACTAAAGATAGGCGTCGAAATCCTGACGCCTATCTTTAGCTCCACGCCGATATCCTGACAGCCGGCATCCCTAAAGAAGGTAAGCTAGGCTAGGTGATAGCCGCTGGGGGGGGGGGGGGGGGGGGGGGGAGGAGAGTTAGGTTTAGGCACCCCTGGGGGGAATTAGGGTTAGCCCCCCCTTGGGAGGGTTAGGGATAGGCTAGGGGAGGGGGGGTTTAGGGTTAGGTAACCCCCTGGGAGGGTTAGGTTTAGGGTGCAGGAAGGGGGGTTTAGGGTTAAGCATCACTGGGGAGAGGTCAGGGTTAGCTACTAGGGGGGGAGGTTAGGGTTAGGCACCACTAAGGGAGGGTTAGTGTTAGGGGGTTGGAAGGGTAGGGATGATATACTTACCACTCCTCTCGGGATCTTCAGTTATCGGGATGCAAGTGATTTAAGAATGATTATAAAACAGAAAATTGACAGGCCTGAATGGTGCGCCCTGCCCTGCAGTGCCATGGCACATCTTGCACCACCCTAGTTACGGCCCCTGACATTTACTGACAGGATGTGCATATGAAAAATGACTCATCCAGTTGTCATAGACTTTGGTAAACATGTACAGTAAGTGTGGTTTTATTTAATGGATTGAAATAGTTTATTGGGGAATTAGGGATGCTAATGTGAAGCTTTGTCTAAGGAGCCTAGAACATCACACTGGCTCAGCCTGACACAGACATTTGCAGACCAGGATTGGTGCAAAAATGTTTTAATAATTATTTCTATGAACACGACCATTAAGACCAAGGTGCAGCACGTTGCTATAAGGATTGATCAGGATGATGTTTTTGTGTTTGTCATACTGTAGAACATGTGAAATACAAATTTTTCATGAACACAAATAATGACACTTCAATGTAATGGCTGCTGCTGGAAACTATTGGATCTCTGAATCACTATAAGGTACATTTGAATAAAATATAGCTAGGATGTTATAAGTAACTCATCTTAATTAACAAGCTAAAAAACAATTCCTACTATCTTACTGTATTTAAATGTTAGGGGTCTATTTACTAAGCAGTGTTAGGAGACAGAGTGAAAAGTGATAAGAAAGTGATAAGGTGCCAGCCAATCAGCTCCCAACTGTCATCTCACAGGCTATGTTTGAAAAATGACAGTTGGGAGCTGATTGGCTGGCACCTTATCACTTTGTCTCCTAACACTGCTTAGTAAATAGACCCCTTAATCTTATAGGCCGCTGCCTAATTACACATTAGATATTGTGGTTGAATGAAGCTAGGTGGAACAGGTGAGCCACTGAATCTGTGCACTAATGGTGGGATCTGCCCAAACAGGTTAAAAAGGAGTGTGACCTATCTGCTGCCCAGAGGATACAGCCCAGGTGGAGCTGTGGAAGCCATCCCAAGCCAGTGGAAGCAAGGAAGCCAGGGGTGGTCTGTGGAGGCTAGGCCAGTAGGCCATACCTGCCAGAATCAGGCAGGACTTTGTGCGAGGTTGTGCACAGACTAGTGGCGGATTTTACCTAGGGGCTGCGAGGCTGCAGCTCCACCAGTAAAAACCTCCACCTCAGTGAGCTGACTGCAGTGAGTGACTGCACTGGCTACACTGTGACTGGAGGTGGCTTCCTATTGGAAGTGCAACCTGCCAGTCACGCACAGGACAGGCAGCCCCAGGGGGAGGTGTTGCCATAAGCAGAGAGCAGCTTCCAGTGGAAGCTGGTCTAGTGTTATGTGCTACTTCTGCTCATGTGCAAGTCCCGGTGCCTGACATTCATTGTGCAGGCGCCGGGACCAGAAGCAGCATTAGTCCCCCTCAGGTAAGAGGGCAGGAGCCGCTGCTGGCACAGACTAGCTGCCTTTGATAGTTAGGGCTGCAGAAGTGAGGTTGTTGATTCCTTACCTCTCTAACAAAAGCTCTTACTATCAAGCTAATATTTCTCAAGGAAAGAACAGAGGAGTATCAGGGGCGTATCTATAATGGTTGCAGGGTGTGCGAAGCACACAGGGCTTGCACTGCACACCCTGCACCCATATTATGTAAAATGTACCTCTCCGAGGTCCCACGTCGGGTATCCCAGCGCTGCTCAAATGCTGGAAAATGGCCGCCGTGGCCATTTTTCCAGCATTTTGCACATGCGCTGTGAGGAAATTGTTGGGAAAATGGCAGCCGCGCCATTTCCCCGGCGATCTGCGCATGCGCAATAGATTCCGGGCACACTCTAGTGCCCAGAGTCTATTGATTCAGCGTTAGTCGGCTGCTGGCTGCCATGGTGAGAGGAAGGGACCCATGAATGGGGATGCACACGGGCTCCCTACTTTCTAAAGTCGCCCCTGAAGAGTATGTCTATGTTGGTGCACTACACATAAGGGGCCTGATTCAGAGGTAGATGCCCTGCCATTGCATAATGTAGCAGTTTTTTGCTAGTGTGCATGCGTCGCACCATGCATATATCCCAATTGTGTCTGTACAGAGTTTAAGTTGCGATTTCGGGAGAACGCAGGGAGAAGTGTATTGAAAATGTAGTAGGTGTTCCTGGGCGGTTACATGAAGGTGTCTTAAAGCATGAACAGAGGTGGTCTGTCCTATGAGTGTGTTATGGGAGTGTTGCGGGCGTGTGAAAGTGGTTACATACACAGACACTCAACCGCTCACATAGGAGGCCTTACACGGACTGAATAAGTGCCCCTGCCATAGGGCTGCTGTACGTTTTGCTGGTGCAACTAATGCTGTGTCTACAGGCACCAATTGGTATTACAGTGTGTACAGATGCTGAAAGTGGGCGTCTCAGTCCTTGCACATATGTACGCATGGATGTACACCAGGGAAGGACTTTGTAGCGGCATTTCCATTAAGTCACAGACGGGTGACTGACAATTAGACCCAAAATAAAGAAAAACACATGAAATTTAACTTTTATAAATGTACAAATTAAAAGAAGGGATAAAATCAATAAAATATATAGTATGTGCTCAAGATAGAATGTAAGATATCACACACATAGTGCATAGAGTAGCACCCCCAAGTGTTATCAAATATGAATGAGATTCAGAGATGAATAAATACTAATAACCAAAATATTAGGGGTTTTCCTCTTCCTCAATATATTTCTCAAAATCCACATCCAGTGCAGAAGGTCACTACCTCTTCGTTCTGTCTTACTATCTAGCTAACTAAACTAGCTACTAACATGCTACCAACTCACCCTCTATCCTTTTTCCTGGGCTCTTGGCATTCCTCCTAACCTTTTTTGCTGGTTTGGTCGACACTCCGCCTTTTACCTGCTCTTGCGCTTCTGCCCTTGATGCACACTGCATATATATGAGATCCTGTCACTGCCCCATTTCATTCTAGGATGCGTAATCTACAAGCAGTCACAGTTAATTGCAGCAAGTAACAGGTTGCAATGGGGACACAACTTAAAGTCATACCCGTATGTTTGTAGGGTAGAGTAAAGCCAGTGAGTGAAGCGTCCCAAATACAGGACACAGCCAATGCATGGGATGCGCATGATATCAATTAATTGTGTGCAAGGGAAAGAATCACGTTTGGTGTCTCTAATATGCTAGCATGTGACAATAATGTGTCTCTTAAAAGCAGAATAATTAAATAAATAGCATTGTTCCAAAGAGGACAAAAGTATATATGCAAAGGCTGTTAGGAAGGTTCCTACTGAACTCAGTGGCTAGGTAAGCCTCCTTTCAGGTGATTTGAGTACTTCCTATTTGTCCTCAATTTAATACAGATTATGTTGTTTTTTATTTTTCCTTTAAGTAGACTTTTAAGGGCTGATCAGGGTAGAATGTTAACCCATTTGTGTGGAATCGGTATGTAATGCTGGTTGCTCATTAGCCGCCGAATGAAAACACTGACGTCGGAAGCCAAAACGGTCTACGTACCGACTGGGTCTGGTAAGTACTCTAACCCTCCCCTGCCCCCCCTCTAACCCTCCCCTAGTGGTGCCTAACCCTAACCACCCCCAATGGTACTTAACCCTAACCCCCACTTCCCACACCCTAAACCTAACCCTCACCTCCCCCTAGTGGTGCCTAACCCTAACCTCCCCCTAGTGGTGCCTAACTCTAACCCCCCTTCCCCTTGCCTAACCCTAATACTCCCCGGGGGGTGCCTAACCCTAAGTCCCCCCATTGAATGTCTGTGTACATAACCACTTTCACACGCCTGCAATAGCTAGAAAGCCCCGCTTACCTTCATTCGGGATGCCGGCTATCGGGATTTCCGCATGGGGCTAAAGATAGGCGGCGGGATTTCGACTCCTATCTTTAGTCCTGGGTCAGTAATCTGACTGCATCCCGTTTGTGTAGCGTATGTTGCGTGAATTCACATTGGGGATTGTTTTGCTTGTGTCTCTTGTTGTAAGAACACCGGAGCATGAGTAGTAACTAGTGTTTCTTTTATTCAGCCATTGACAATCTTTAACACACGCTGTACACTACACCCACCAGTCTACACCCAGCAACCTCTATGGTACATGGAAAGTCACTGAAGAATCAGGCTTGCACATAAACTAGAGAAGTGGCTACAAACTTTATATGTACAGTATACATTGCAATAATACATAATAACTATTTAATCCCAATTCAGTATAATTTTATCAAATATGCAAATTTGTAACAAAAATTATACTGAATAAGGGTTAAGTAACTATTATTTACATAATTTGATAATTAAAAAAAAAAAATCAACAATTTTGGGGTCATTTTTATAAAAAAATGTTTATACAGTTAAAGAATAGCCTTGCTGCCGATGCAAAGGCATAGGCTTCTCGAGAATAACCCGCTGAATGTGTGCAGAAATAGGGGAGATTTTGAGCATGTTTTATTTGAATAACATGCTCTCATTTGACTTTCAGCTCTGCATTGACCCCTTTGTGTGTAATATCTATATATAATTTCTACATAGTGTCAGTAGTGACAAGCTGTCCCTTGATATTAAAAACTCTCATTTTTTGTTAAGGATGAAACAAGCAATCTAGTAAATAAAAACTTGATTTTAATTTTGATACACTTAATTTAATTATTTTTGGAAAATAATGAGTTTGAATAGAACTACTTAGTAAATGTTTCTACACTTTGTATGCTTTACTTCAGTTATATATATTTTTAAAGTAAAATGAGGTCACATCACAGCTATAGCAGATTCATGTTCAAATTCTTTTTTCCCTTTTTTATAGTGCAATTAGGTGTTCTCTACCAGTCCAGCACAGACAAAGAATGAGCACAAACCTGTCATTTCAACTATTACACAGTGATTCCAGCATATGAGTGATTAGGATATAAAATCAGGATCCTTTTTCCCCCATACAGTTATTATTATTTTCAAAATAGCACATTTGTGACTTAAACCAATTTTCTATTATTTATGGCTACTTTAGATGTTTTCAAAGCTGGTACCCTTTTTAGTGTAATAAATAGCGTTGGAAGGAAAATCAGTAGCACCTAAATGGAGGAACTACCTTAAAGAAAATTTATATTGTTACTGGAAACTCATTTTTCTCAGGAAGGCTTAAGTTTAAGGCCCCCACACAAGGAGCGATATAGCGGACGATCCAACGGATTGGAACGGTATCGCGCCATATTGTGCCATGTGTAGGTATGATATTGGGCAGTGCGCGTTCCCGTGGGGTCGTCCGTCACCCCTCCAGATCTTTCTGCTTGTTCAATTGATCTGGGGGGGAATCGACGAACGATCCCATGCAGCGCTATGCGGTGGGGGGAGGGGGTTCCGGCATGTTGGATGGTCAGGCACCAGATAGCTCCGTGTGTGGGGACCGCCCAATATGTCGGCCATCGGAACGGCCGTAGCATCGCTAGGTGTATAATCGCACCATGTATGGGGGCCTTAACTCTTCATAATCCCCCACATCTCACTGCTTTCCATTTGCCACAATTCCAACCTTCTTGCCCAGACTTGGTGCCACTCGTTCCCCTTTTCACTTTAGAATCTAAACGAGTGACACCAAGTCTGGGCAAAAAGGTTGGAATTGTGGCAAATGGAAAGCAGTGAGATGTGGGGGATTATGAAGAGTTAAGGCCCCCATACATGGTGCGATATGCACCTAGCGATCTGACGATCAGGCCCGCTGAGAGCCGCGGTGGGCCCGGGTAATAGGGGCATGGCCTAATTGTGGGAGGCGTGGCCACGCCCCCTTCCCGGCAAAAAACTAAAAATAAATAAAGATTTGCAGCGCCGCGAAGCGTCGCTGCGCGCTGGGGAGGGGGGCGCTCTGGGCCCCCTCAGCCCTGCTCAAAGCCAGGGGGGCGCGATCAGTGTGATCGCCCCCCCCACAGGCATAGGAGACACGAGCAGTCTCTACTGCAGCTCAGCACACGCTGTGTACTGGGCTGCTGTGAGGGAGGGGGAACGGCGCCGGACCCGGGCCCCCGCCGGGCCACTCAGGAAGCCCGGGCCCCGTAATCTGTACCCGCCCCCCCCCCCCTCTCGGCGCCCCTGCTGACAGTTGTAATATCTCATGAGTCCTCCTCCCCCAGTTGTTTCTGTTTCATTTAATTTGTAATGTCTGTATCTCACAGAAGTGTTCCACTTTCTAGATACTGAATAATAATATTTATTTAGCAAAATCTGCGATCATTAAGTCATCTTGGAACATAATTACCAAGAGCTAGAAAAGAATTTGTTTCAATATGTGAATTTGTGAACTAATTAGCTTGAAATATCAACAACTAATGGCATTCAAAATAACACAATATATCCTAAATTAAATACACCTTAAAGAAAGACACGTCGGGAGCATAGTCTATTTTTCTTTTAAAAGTTTACTGTAACTAATAGATAGAAAATGCTAATATTATTATAACAGAACTTGTCTCAAACATTTCAATTCTTTAACTTTCTGGACTGAAAACACTTATGTTCCAGTTACTTGCACAAGTCAATTATCTCTCTATGATTTTTGAATACCACAATGAAGGAAATACTTTTCTTCCTGTTTTTTAAATAGTCCAGTTTATAATCTGAAGAACATCATAGGTTGAGACGTACACAAATCATTTAACATCAGATAGAAGTTGTGTATTATGAACTATTTATATATGGAATACAGTCCTATACTACTAAAATTCCAGTGGGGAGAGTTTTATGTTGGTAAACACATACCTTCCAACATGACCCTCTCCAGGAGGGACACAATGCTCTGGTCCTGGACTTCCCTGGTAAGAGGCGGGGCTGCAGCACAGTTCAAAAATTAAATAGGGGAGACACACCAACTGCCATTTCACACACTGCCAAACATCACTGGCTGGGACTCACTGGCAGTTGGTGTGACTCCCCTATTTGAATTTTGGACTGTACTGCAGCCCCACCTCTGGTGCCGCCACCAATCATAAATTACCAGGGAAGTCCAGGACCAGAGCATTGTGTCGCTCCTGGAGAGGGTCATGTTGGGAGGTATGTAAACATATATATTTTATTGTTCATGTAGTATGTTGGTAGAACATTTATAAGGTCACAACAAAAATCATACAACCACCAAATTTAGCACTTGAAGATAGGCAATATATTGGCGCATTAAATTAATTCATAATAGTTTTCCTACACTTTAAAAAACCCATGCTGCCAACCAGTGTGAGGACCGCACATCCTAGTGAGTTCTTTTAAATCACCTAGGCATATTGTTGTTATCAAAAAGCGGTTTATTCTATAGATGGCAGTACAGACATGTGGACCAGACAGATGAGCTTCTTTGCAGGTACAGCATACACAAGTGATGGAGTGCAGTTCCAAATCACCAACCCATGAACACACCAATGCAGTTGGAAATGTAGATTATATACCCTTAAATATTCCCATCGTGTCGGAGCTAGTGTTGGACAGATTAAGAGCAGCAGCCAGATTGTTATAGGTGGGAAGAATAATGTCTTAACTCTATGTGTGTCCTTCCCTCATGGTGATTGGGGCTGACTGTCCTCCCCCCATGGCAGCTTGTGGCAGTTGGCTCCCTGTGGAGCAGGTGCCCAGGAGTCCAATCCAGGCACCAGCACACAATGACTTTGCTTTAACCCATATCTGAATAAAACGCGCCACCTAGCAACATTTAAGAATAACTTGTCTAACTTGTAGAACAATTAACATAAATATGCACTGCATACAATAACATGCACAAATAGAAACAATAAATAATGATAAACTGATAGGCATCAAAACAATGACAGTTCAGGGTACACAGAAATGGGCGCTGGACCACAAGTGCCTTCATGCTTTAAATCGCAACTCGTGGTTTCATACCAGGTTTTGAAGTGAGGGCAATCAGATGATAAAAATAACACTGGGGAAGAAAAAAAATATTTTTTTTTCTTGCAAAGGATTTAAGATTGGTTTGCGAGTACTCGCAGGTCCTATTTTAGCATTAGATCTTCACTATAGCTGAATTGGCGCCAGTTTTCAAATTAATAAAAATGTGTAAAATTAAATTATTTTCTCCATATGAAGTACCTTACTAGTCTAGACCTGCTTTACTTAACAGAATCAACTTGGTTTTGCTTTTTTAACAACTACCCTCTTTCAACAAAGAATTTGTTTTATTTGTGATAACGTAGCTGGTAGTCACATTTGAGACACATAACACATTCATATCTCCTTACTAACACTGGGAGGAGGCGTGGCAACATACTGCTGAGCCTGCTGGGACATCCTCAGACCACAGCCACGCCTCCTCCCAGCATACAGGGAAGAGGAATGGAGAGGACCGAGTGACGCAGTTAGCACACCTCCTGTTCCTTTGTTCGGCCCTCTCCCTGCCCCAACACAACCAATTTTCTGCCGTTTGGGCTTTTTTTGTTCAGTACGCCCTCGGCTTTTGTTGGGAATTAGCACTGAATGTGTGAAACAAAACGTTTTCACCGTAAAAATTAGTTCTTCTTGGAGACGATGTACTAACAACCCTGATATTTTTTGTTATATTTGTGGCATATTTTGTACATCACATAAGCCAGCAAGACAAGATTTGGGTGCATCACAAGTTTGTAAAACCTGCGTGGAATCACTCCGCAATTGGATTAAAGGTGATTGAAAAGGACTTCATTTCGGCATACCTATGATGTGGTATGAGCCAAAAGATCACTTGAGTGACTGCTATTTTTGTGCTGTAAATGTGAAGGGTATGAATCGATTTAAGAAACGCAAATGGAAATACCCAAGTATGAATTCTGCAAAACAACCGATACCACATAGCGAAGATTTACCTGTACCATCATTCAGTTCTTTGTGCAAAATTGAATGTGATGATGTGGAAATGTTCATTTTATCCAATGCAAGTGACAACACAGATGAAAGTGAGTCTGAAGAAAGTTCCTCTACTCCAAACAAATTTTCTCAAAAGGAACTAAACGATGTAATTTGTGACTTGAATTTATCGAAAAAAAGAGCTGAGCTTTTAGCATCCAGACTTCAAGAAAAGCACTGTCTTGAGCCGGATGTTACTATAACGTCGTATTGAAATAGAGAGCAAGCCATACTGCCGTTCTTTAGCCAAGATAACAATCTTGTGTATTGTAACAATATTCCAGATCTTCTCCAGATGATGGGCTTACCAGAATATCGAGCAGAAGACTGGCGGCTCTTTTTGGATAGTTCTAAAAGGAGCTTAAAATGTGTATTACTGCACAATGGGAATAAATTTGCGTTGATTCCTATCAGTCATTCAACAAACCTTAAAGAACAGTATGAAAATATCAAGTTAGTCTTATTCTCAGCATCAGTGGTCTAATTGTGTCGATTTAAAAATGGTAAACTTTATTCTTGGGCAGCAAAGTGGATATACTAAGTATCCTTCTCACATATGCTTATGAGATAGTCGTGCAAAACAAAAGCACTGGCATCAAATCATATGGCCTCCAAGAAAAGTTATTACTGTAGGACAAGTCAACATCATTCATGATCCCTTAATTGACCGAAAAAAATATCATACTGCTGCCTCTCCACGTCAAGCTGGGTTTAATGAAACAATTTGTAAAAGCATTGGACAAGTCAGGCGATTGTTTCACGTATATTTCTCGAACATTTCCATCTCTTAGTATTGAAAAGGCAGGAATTTTTGATGGCCCACAGATACGGGAACTGGTGAAGACTGCAAATTTTAACACATCTATGACTGAAACCGTTATGTGTATGTCATTCAAAATGTTAGG
The DNA here is from genome assembly GCA_031769625.1 of Taudactylus pleione. Taxonomy (NCBI): domain Eukaryota; kingdom Metazoa; phylum Chordata; class Amphibia; order Anura; family Myobatrachidae; genus Taudactylus; species Taudactylus pleione. Next base: position 52,669,584 of record JAUIMM010000015.1, read on the forward strand.
CAATCACAAGGCATACAACTATCATGAATTAATCCACAACATGCTAAGATGTTTCAAGAAAGTACAGTTGGTGCCAACATGAATATTAAAGTAATTTTTTTGTACACCCATTTAGATCACTTCCCGTCCAATCTAGGACATTTAAGCGAAGAACAGGGTGAACGGTTCCACCTGGATATTCAGGTAATGGAAGAAAGATATCAAGGAAGGTGGGATCGTCACATGATGGCCAATTACTGTTGGAGTCTACAGATGGACTGCCCACAACAAGAATACAAAAGAAAATCCTACAAAAAACAGTTCTCATAGCTTCCTAACATTTATGTATGTAATTATCCTGTGTCTTTTTATAACAGTTTACTAATTAAATTTAATCAGAATAAAAAAAAAATTTTTGTAACTATTTTTAACATTGTTTAATTAAATTTGTCATAAATATTAAAGACATATGCATATCTCAAAAACTAGAGCCAATTGAAAAATAAGCATGGCATATTCATGATCAGGAGCACAAAATCAATCGAATTGACTCTTAAATCCCTGGAAACATATTGACTGTTCCCCATTGTAATAGACACATTTTATAAGCTCCCTTTCCGGCATTCTCACCATGAGATCTCACTCATCTTCCCATTTCCTCTCATACTGTCCCCAGGCTTCATGGGATGCACTTTCTCCTCTTCTCCTATTGCAGCCACCCAGGGCCAGTGCAAGGTTTCTTGGCACCCTAGGAATTTCTTCAGCCTTGCGCCCCCCACCCTCGGATAGCTACACAAGCCTTTATACAGTGCCCCCTGTAGTGGCCCCCTATGCAGTGCTCCCAGTAGTGAGCCCCCTACACAGTGCCCCTTATATAATGCCCCCAATAATAGCCCTCCTATGCAGTGCCCCTTATATAATGCCCCCAGTAGTAGACCCACCTATGCATTGTCCTAGGTAGTGGTCCCCCTATACAGTGCCCCTTATATAATACCCCCAGTAGTAGTCCCCCCCTGTGCAGTGCTCCTTATATAGTGCCCCCAGTACTAGTCCCCCCCTGTTCAGTGCCCCTTATATAGTGCCCCCAGTACTAGTCCCCCCTGTGCAGTGCCCTCAGTAGTAGCCCCTCCCCAGCAGTGCCCCCAGTAGTAGTCATGCCCCCAGTAGTAGCCTCCCCCCCAGCAATGCCCCCATAGTAATCGTGCCCTCAGTAGTAACCTCCTCCAGCAGTGCCCCAGTAGTGATCTCCCGCCACAAGTGCCCCCAGTAGTGATCTCCCACCAGCAGTGACCCCAGTAGTGATCTCCCCCCCAGCAGTGCCCCCAGTAGTAACCTCCCCCCAGCAGTGCCCCCAGTAGTGATCTCCCCCTCAGCAGTGCCCCCAGTAGTGATCTCCCCCCCAGCAGTGCCCCCCAGTAGTAACCTCCCCCCAGTAGTGATCTCCCCCCCAGCAGTGCCCCAGTAGTGATCTGCCCCCCAGCAGTGCCCCCAGTAGTGATCTCCCCCCCAGCAGTGCCCCCAGTAGTAACCTCCCCCAGCAGTGCCCCCAGTAGTAACCTCCCCCCAGCAGTGCCCCCAGTAGTAATCTCCCCCCAACAGTGCCCCCAGTAGTAACCTCCCCCCAACAGTGCACCCAGTAGTGATCTCCTGCCAGCAGTGCCCCCAGTAGTGATCTGCCCCCCAGCAGTGCCCCCAGTAGTAACCTCCTCCCAGCAGTGCCCCCAGTAGTGATCTCCCCCCAGCAGTGATCTCCCCCCCAGCAGTGCCCCCAGTAGTAGTCGTGCGGTGTCCCCAGTAGTAGCCTCCACCCAGCAGTAATCCCAGGCCAATCACACACATAAAAAATAAAAAAAAACTCCACTTACCTTAATCCCCACTCCGGCGTCCGCTTCTCTGTCCCCCGGGTGGGTCCGCTATGCATGATGGGAGAGACGTCATGACATCTCTCTCATCAGCCTCTGCGGGAGCCGGAAGATGAAGCTCAGGAGTGAGCTCCAGCCCGGCTTTGGCTGTCTGACTCTCATCAGCTGCTAAAACAAACACACTGCTGCCGGTGCTGGCGGCTGTGTGTTTGTTCCCAATAGAGTAGTGCGGACGGCACTTATGTGCCGTCCACACTACCGCCCTGCAGTGGCCGGCGCTCTTAGGCAAAAGCCTAAGTTTGCCTAGTGGTAGCGCCGTCCATGCAGCCACCATCTTGGTGTAGCCAGTAGGAGGCACTATCTTGCTGTAACCACACTGCACTGTCTTGTTGTCTTTCTCTGGAAGAAGGGTTTACATAAGGTGTTAAGTAGGCCAAGGTTTATGTTAGGGGAGCATGTGCCCCAACACCTCCATCTACGCAACTAACACTGACTTTACCTATTATCAAAAATATACTTTTATTTGGTTTAAATTAGAGATGAGCGGGTTCGGATCTCAGAGATCCGAACCCACCAGCATTTTGAGAACCGAACGTGCGTTCAGTTCCCCTGCCGGCCCCAGATCTCAAACTGAGGCAAAACTATAGAGATAGGCCATATGGTTTTGTGCTGTCTGCTGTTTCCTGGGCTGGTGCTGATCCATTCTGGGCTGGTGCTGTGTTGTCTGCTGTGTCCATCTGGCCTGTTGCTGATCCATCTGGGCTGGTGCTGTTCTGTCTGCTGTATTCATCTGGGCTGGTGCTGTGCTGTCTGCTGCGTCCATCTGGGCCCAAGTTCTGGACCCCCCCAAAAAAATATATATTTTGACAATTTATTTTCTGTGTGTGTGAGTGTTAGGCTTAGCCACACAGAATACAGCAGGTTGCAACCTAATGCTGCCCGACTCCAGTCATCATCAATCGGTGCTCTGGGCCCAAGTTCTGGACCCGAAAAAAATACAGAGGGCTGTCACATGATAGGAGAGCAAGGCCAAGAACCACATGTTGTAGCTGCTGCCAGCAGTGCAAGTTCGTCAACTTCCTTGTCCTCTATGAAGGCCCATGCCCCAGGGCTTAAGTCACGCCATCGATATGGTAAAGCTACTTTTAATGAAGTTAAGAAAAAAAAAATTGAAAGGCAAGTTGCCTTTAGATAAATAAAAAATTGGCAATATGCCATTCACTACACAAAGTGGCAAGGAAAGGATAAGGCCTTGGCCTTTATTTATGATGACTGCTGGTTCTGATTCCGATAGCCCTTCTGCTTGTAGTAGTAGTGGTGGTTGCACCATTAAAAAATTCAAAGTTGTTAAGATGAGTAAGACAGCTCTGGAAAAACCAACTGTGTGCCCTGAGAAATCTAAATCACAAATCCCTGAGGAGAGTGCAAGTGTGTCCACGGTTGCCATGTGTGAGCCAGTCCTAAATACTATTGTACTGGAGGATCCTCCAAATTCCAACATTTGTGTGCCCTCTGTAAATGTGGGGAAGGGCAGTCAACATCTTGCAGACGTGGTCAGTGAGGATGCTTCTCTGGAATTGCACTGGAGGAGGAGGATATTTTGGTAGTTGAAGGTGCTAAGGATGATGAGTATGTTGATGATGAAGAGGATGTTGATGCCGAGGATGTCCTTTGTGTAAGTAAGGCAACAGCTGTTGCCCATGGATTGAAAAAAACAAAACCCATTGTTGTCATGCCGGGGCAAAAGACAAAAAAAATCTACTTCTCACATGTGGAATTATTTCCACCCCAATCCGGACAACAGTTTTCAAGCCATATGTAACCATTGCCAAGCAAGAGTGAGAAGAGGGAGGGACCTAAACCACCTAGGAGCCTCCTCCTTATTACGTCACTTGGAGCGCATTCATCAAATATCAAAGTGTATGTCGCCAAGTTCCAAAACTCAAAACATAACAAGTCCAGTGTAACCTACCTGCTCCCTCTCTGTGGGATCCAAGTGCCTTCGATCTCCAACACCAACAACATCCTCATCCGTCATCGGGAATAGTCCTGCTGCATCCAATGTTGTTATTCGAAGCATGATTGACTCCTTTCCTATCCATGATTCCTAGAAGGGTCCTTGATGACTACGCCTGTTGCTGTGAGTGGATCTTCATCCCAGAAGGGGACCAGGAGGAAGACTACTTGTAGTGTATCCTCCAAAAAACAATTATCTGTCAAACAATCGTTTGCAAGGGCAAACAAGTATGACAGCAATCACCCATTTGCACAGTGGATTACTGATGCCATAATAGCTATGCTGGTATTAGATGTGCATCCAGTATTCCGCCATTACTGCAGTGGGTTTTCAACAGTTAATTAGGTCCTGTGTCCTCGCTACCAGATCCCTTTTCACTTTGCTAGAACAGCAATTCCAAGTCTGTACAAGGACATAAAAATACCCTATTAATGTCCTCAGAAATGCCGTTGTAACCTCTGTCCACTTGACCACTGATATGTGGACAAGTGGGACAGGGCAAACTAAGGATTACATGACTGTGACAGCCCACTGGGTAGGTGTATTGCCTACAACAGCAGCAGCAACATCTACCAAAAGACAGCTGATACAGAGGCAGGCTACTCTTTGTATAACTGGCTTCATTAAGAGGCATACCGCTAAGAACCTCTTAGAAAAACTCAGGGATATCATTGCTAAATGGTTTAACCCACTTGGACTCTCCTCAGGATTTGTGATTTCGGAGAATGTCACCAATATTGTGAGAGCATTACATGTGGGCGAATTCCAACACGTCCCATGTTTTGCTCACACAATTAATTTAGTGGTGCAAAATAAAAAAAAAATAAAAAAACAGGGGCGTGCAGGAGATGCTCTCTGTGGCCCTCAAAATATCCAAACATTTTAGACATTCGGCAAACGCTTGTCGAAGATTGCACGACCAGCAGGTACTGTTAAATTTGCCCTCCCATCAGCTGAAGCAATAGGTATTAACTCGGTGGAATTCTACCCTCTATATGCTTCAGCGGATGGAGGAACAGCAAAGGCCATCCAGGGCTATACAACGGCCTATGACATAGTGGGAATGCACCTTACTCAAGCGTAGTGGAGATTCATTTCCGTGTTGTGCAAGGTTCTCAAACCCTTTGAACTTGCCACATGTGAAGTTAGTCCAGACACTGCCAGCTTGAGTCAGGTCATTCCCCTCATCAGACTTGCAAAAACAGCTGGAGAAACTGAAGGAGGAGCTGAAACTGAGCGATTGTGCTAAGTATGTGGGACTTGTAGATCAAGCCCTTCATTTACTTCACCAGGATCCAAGAGTCGTCAATCTACTGAAATCTGAAAAATATATTTTGGTGACCATTCTGGATCTTAGGTTTAAGTGCTACCTTGTGAGGTTTTTTCCTATAGACCGAAATCTAAAACTATGCAAAGAGCTGTTGGTAAAAAAATTGTCAGCTGAGCCGCACGTGAAACGCCATGATCTCCTCCTTCAGTTTTTGCAGCTACCAGGAAAATGAAAAAAACAAATCTTTACTGCGCTCAGCACTGATAATAAATTGAAATATGGATATAAATAACAGGTTTGCTGTCTGTTTAATAAACAGGAGGCTTAATATAAAATAAATCTGGTGTTTTAATAAAATACAATATGATCCACATATAAACAGCAAAAAATTTAAATCATGTGCACATGAATAAAAATTAGACATATAGAAAAGCTACAGAGGGCATATAACTCTCTAACTGTGATGCATTACTGTGAGAATATAAATCGATAACCTTTCACTGAGGTACCACAGCACAACGTTCTGATACTGCCACTAATTGCAACAATGTGGCTTTAAAGTAACAATTTTTTTCCAATAATAAGACAGCTTAGTTCCGCTGCTGGAAATACATTCACTACTGGCGTCCCAGTGTGAAGTGAAGTCACGCTGGAGAATGGAAATTGGATAGGGGGAAAAATGTGTACCTCAACCCCTGGATGGCTATATCCACACTGATGTCCGTCCTGGCTCAGCCTGTCTGTTTGCTGAATAAGCCATGACTGGATAGGGCCGACTGCCGTGCAGCAGGAGACCAGAGCTGCCTGTGGAGCGGTAGCCGTGTATCAGCTGGCGGTGAACTCCAGGGATGAATCGTCACTTTGTGGAAATCATCCAAAGTGCCAAGCGGCAAGTAGTTTAGTGCTGTGGAGCAACCTCAGATGCCTGGGTGATGACGTCAACGCGTTTCATCCCGTAAACACCGGGACTTTCTCAAGACTCGAGAAAGTCCCGGTGTTTACGGGACGAAACGCGTTGACGTCATCACCCAGGCATCTGAGGTTGCTCCACAGCACTAAACTACTTGCCGCTTGGCACTTTGGATGATTTCCACAAAGTGACGATTCATCCTTGGAGTTCACCGCCAGCTGATACACGGCTACCGCTCCACAGGCAGCCCTGGTCTCCCACTGCACGGCAGTCGGCCCTATCCAGCCATGGCTTATTCAGCAAACAGACAGGCTGAGCCAGGACGGACATCAGTGTGGATATAGCCATGATCTGTAATTAATCGGAATTCTCTCCCTAACAAATAGTACCTTAAAGATTCTACTGCCCATTTAATTTACAAGCATTCTTGTTCTACTGTAGAGTACTTGCGTTCCCTGGGTAATAATTTCCTGCTTAAATATAAGATGGGCTTTTCTTCACCATCTACCTCTTGGGACAGGACTGCCCCCAACTCTGTTCCAGAAGCATCAGTCTGCAACACAAACTGTTTCCGAAAGTCTGTTACTTGCAATACAAGCTCTGTACAGAAAGCCTGCCTTAAATCTTGCCAGGCCGCTTCTGCTGGTCAAGACCAGATAATCTTATCAGGTGAGTTTTTCTTTAAACACTAAATTAGTGGGGCTGCTCTAGTTGCAAAATGGATGGTAGTAGCCCACTAATCCGAGAAATGTTCTGAGCTGAAACCTTCTTTCTGGCTTAGACCATGTTGCAACTACTTCTACTTTATTGGGTTGGGGTTTAATCTGTCCCCTTTCTACTACATACCCCAAGTACTTTCCCTTTACCATTCCTATAGCACAATTTTCTTGGTTAGCTGTAAACCCATGTGCCTGTAGAGACTGTAAAATTGCCTCTACCTTCTGAAGGTGAGTCTTCCAGTCTGAGCTAAAGATGACAATATCATCGTGGTAAGATGCTGCATACTCATGATGAGGCCAAAGCAATTTGTTCATAGCTCTCTGGAAGGTGGCCGGAGCTCCTTGTAAACCAGAGGTCAGCATCTTGTTCAGTTTCCTAAAGTCATTACAAAACTTTAGGGCTACCAAAGGCTTGGGTACCAGCACAATCAGGTTGCTCCACTCACTGTTTGATTCCTCTATAACCCTTAGATGCAGCATTTTTCTCTACCTCTTGTTTTACCGCAGTCCGTTTAGCCTCAGGAATATGATAAAGCCTTTGTTTTATCACTACCCCAGGTGATGTAATAATATCATGCTATATTATTTGAGTGTTCCCAGGGATGGCAGAAAAAACATCCTGGTTTCATGCTACCAGGTCTATAGCCTCTTGTTTTTGGTTGTGAGTCAATAAAGCTTCAATAGGCACCTGACATTAAGGAGATTTTATGGCCAACAGACAGGGTTGGTTGGTACTTCCCTTCCAATGCTTTACCAAATGAACATGGTAAATTTGTACCTTTTTCCTTCTCCGCTCTTGATGCACATTATAATTGACAGGCCCTACTGCCACTATGATCTCATGAGGACCCTGCCAATGAGCATACAAATTACTTTAAATGGGGGGAATCAAAACTAATACCTTGTCCCCTGGCTTAAAAGGAACAGTTCACTGCAGTCACGTTATAATTACAAGGGGCTTAATTTGTCTTCAGCGGCCATAAAGTTTGGACACAAATTGAACAATGTTTGCTTCTTGGGACGGTTATTGTTCCCACTCTTCCTTTAAGAGGCCTAAAATTTCTCGAGGTTGTCTACCATAAAGGAGCTCAATGGGGCTAAACCCTGTAGAAGATTGGGGTACCTCCCACACTGCAAACATTAAATAGAGTAAGAGAAGGTCCTAGTCGCTCTTATCCTGGTATACCGCCCACCTTATCATCTATTTAAGGGTTTGTTTAAAGCATTCTACCAATCCGTCTGTTTGCGGATGATAGATTGAGGAGTTAATTCTTTCAATCCCTGCACAGATCTTTCATTAACTTAGACATAAAAGGTGTACCCTGGTCAGTCAAAACCTCTTTTAGGATTCCTAAATGTGTATATAACAGTACCAGTTCCCAGGCGATGGTACTAGACTTAATATTTTGTAGCGGGATTGCCTCAGGATACCTGGTAGTGTAGTCAACCACTACTAAAATGTATTTATGCCCACAAGCAGATTTCTTCACTGGACCCTCCAGATTCATACCAATTTGCTCAAAAGGCACAGAAATAACAGGTAAGGGAACCAGAGGTGCCCTAAACTCATGTTGAGGTGCTGTCTTCTGGGACACTGGGCATTCCTGGCAATACTTTTTCACTGCAGCATGGATGCCCGGCCAAAAGAATCTTAATTGAATTAATTGAAGAGTTTCTCCTCTCCCAAATGTCCACCCCACAAATGTGTATGAGACACCCTCAGCACTAATTGCTCATGTTTCTTGGGAGCCAGCAACTGTTCAATTTTTTATTCCTGCAAATAAGCAACCAAGTACAGTAAATCATTTTTCAACATAAAATATGGTGTGCCTATTTTACCATTTACCACTACCACATTGTCAAGTGCATTTATAAGATTTCAATCAGTCTGCTGATCTCGAGCAAAATCCTGTAACAAGACATTTTTCTAAATGGGTGACCAGTAAGACTCTAACCCACTTTCTTCTCGCTGTTCACCAGCCAAGGAGGGTTTTAAGGTTACACTACTCTGGCCAACCACTGTTCCCATTTCCCTGGTTACCTTATCCACCAGGTCTCTTCCGCCATTGTGCCAAGTGATTACCTCCTGTAACAGTGGAAAATCACTGCCCAAGATCAAAGGATAGGGAGATCTAGGAGCTACCACAGATCTTGAGTGATTGTTCATTTAGCAACATCTGCAGTTGTACTCAAGGGTACTCCACCACATCCCCATGGATACACACTACCTTGACTGAGGTTATATAATAGACAGCTCGCTACCTGTTTCCACTAAAGCCCAGACCTCCCAGCCTTTTATCTGGGTTGTTATCCGGAACAGAGTGGTTTCTGCCGGGGAGACATTTCCTGCAAACATATTTACAACAGGGCGAGCTAAGTTTACTGCAGTTAAAACATGCAGTCATGGATGAGTTATTCATTTTAACAAGCAGGACCCGAGTCCTGGGCTTAGGTACTAGCATAACTAGAATAACTTTTTTTAAGTGAGCATAGGAGTCTGCTTCTTTCACCGGTAAATCATCATAGGCCCTCTGGACTTCCCCTGTGAGACAGGGGGTTAATCTTGCAACCCATTGCTCCTCTGGCCACTTTAGCCTGGTCGCTGTGCATTCAAAAGTGCACAAAAACACTTCTATATCATCTGATGGTGTCAGCTTCTACAACACTTCCTGCTCTCATCCACTTTTCCTTATTTCCACTGATTCTTCATGCAGCAACTGAATCTGGGCCCTGTAGTAGAGTATGCTGGCCTGTAGCCATCTCAGCAAACCTCTTCAAAAGCTCCTCCATTTTACACAATGTTTCTACTTTATAGGTAAACTTAGCAGGCTTAATCAATTCTCTCTGGCAAGCCAGTTTTATCAGCCAAATGAAAATAGCAGCTAGCGATGTGTATGCTTCACACCCTACTAGCCACACTGCTATAAATAAACACACAGTACAGCATTTCTTGGTCTCTAAACCACATACAACAATATCAATACTGTTAACTGTGAACAATTGCCATTTAATGGCTGGCCCGCTTGACTCACTTACCCAGCTGCTATCAGTGCGGCTCAGTCTCACCAAATCGCGGTACAGCAGGTAGCATCCTGTAATGTGTTTTTGCTGCTGCTGTGGATAGACCCAGTCACCTTTCCAGGACTCTTGCCGCATAGTAACATCCAGCAAAAGGGTTCCTGTTCGGGTTCCAAACGCAATTCACAGCTGAACAGTAGTAGTTACCAGCAAGTCACAGGTCACAAAGCAGTTCACAGCAGATCTTTACATACAGTGGTGTAAATTCTCCAGAGACCACTAAGATCCAGGATCCCTAACAGTAGCCACCCCCTGGCCTATCACCTGGGTGACCCAGTCTCTTGTGTCTGAAACCTACTTAAAACAAGCTGACAGGTGTCTGTAATCATGCTTGCTGTTTTTCAGACTTGATCAAGCAGAATACCTGGACTGGATCCCACACCCTGCTGCTCTATATCCATGTCAGGTATTGTTTATGCTGTCCCTGTCACAGTATCTATGTTAATATCACACAAATAATTGTTCTCATTTTATTTTCCTTCAAGGACACTTGAAGTTACATACAAAAACATTGAACTCATGAAGTTCTGTCTATTTTAAGGCCCTATTTCTACACAAGGATGTTAACTGTTTACAGGGGTTACAGGGGTGTGCATAATTAAGCTCGTGTGGCGGCCTACACAGCCATACATCTCGATGTACACAGGAAGCTGCCACAATCCTGCGGCAGGTCAGGGCTACCACAGTTGTGCGTATGGGTTTGATAGTTTTCGATGTTACCAATGTTTTTGCAAGCCTGCGTACTGATCAAGCATAGAGTAAAGGGAGGTGGGCTGGCTTTATGTAGTGCTGGGCGTCTGCATCTTGTGTTGCGATTGCCGTGCGTATGCATTCATTAGCATATTTTCACAGCGGCCAGGTACGTGCAATCTCTTACTTGCGATCCTCGCTGAATCAGGCCCTGGGTGCGAAACAATGTCATGCACATTACAGACTTCTAGTAGCCATATAGCTCAGACACAGGGCCGCCGACAGCTGCGCCAGGCGTGGCCTAATCGCGGGAGGCGTGGCCATGCCCCCTTAATAATCCTGTCATTTTTGCAGCGCTGCTGCGCTGAGGAGGGGGGCGCTGTATGCACCTCAGCCCGGCGCGATCAGCGTGTTCGCTCCCCCATAGGTATAGGAGACTGCTCTGGCTGCTGCTTTAGCAGCCACAAGCAGTCTCCCAGTGCAGCCCAGTACACGGCAAGCAGTCTCCCAGTGCAGCCCAGTACACGGCAGCGTGTGCTGGGCTGCTGTGACATAAGAAGGAGGGGGAGCGGTGCAAGCCCGGGCCCGGGTAATTTGTACCTCCCCCCCCTCTCGGTGCACCTGCTCAGGCACAGCGCATATAGTTATTTACCATAACTATAAAGAATAGTAAGCAGACCACTAGAGAAATATAGCACTGGTACAGAGCACATTAATATGGATATATAAAACTACACTAGCATTCTTGTCTTGTTATTCACCACAATTATAAAGAATATTTTTTCCTGCTAGTTGTAGAACAAAGACCAGAGAAAAAAGTATTAAATCTGAAAGATTATATTGCTTTATAGATGTACAGTAACTGTGCTTGCTGGCAGAATTGACTGATACATAGAATCCAAGCCAGAATATATATATGACACTATCGTTATAAATATTGGTTACATCTCACATAATATTGTATAGATACATTGTGATTGTTAGATTTATTCATTGTGGACTATTCTTGAGAAAAAGGGACAGTTAATTTATGCACTTTATTTCAACTTTTTTTTCATTTTCTATCATCTACATCAGTGGTTCTCAAACTCGGTCCTCAGGACCCCACATAGTTCACCACGATCCCCACACAGGTCACGTTTTGCAGGTCACCTAGCAGGTGCACAGGTGTTCTCATTACTCACTGACACATTTTAAAAGATCCATAGTTGGAGATTATTTCACTTGCGATTCCGTGAGGAGACCTGGAAAACATGCACTGTGTGGGGTCCTGAGGACCAAGTTTGAGAACCTGTGAGCTACATATATTTTGCCTACATTTTAAATGGTTGGTAATCATAGTTGTTGATTATAAATAATATGTGGAACTATTATATTTTTGTTTTCTTATGACATTTTAATGTATACCCAAAAAATATTAAGTATCAATACTGTTGGGAAAGGTGTGTGCATCTTAGTTTGCTTATAGCATATTAGGTACCTTGGTTGAGTATTTGTTTTTCATAAAATAATTGGTATACACATATTTTAAGAAAAGGTTTAGTGGTGTGGCTAAGTTGCATGGCGTGACTTAGTGGCAAAGTTGAATGGCGTGTCTAAGTGGCAAAGTTACCTGGCGTGTCTAAGTGGCAAAGTTGCATGGCGTGGGCTAAGTGGCAAAGTTGCATGGCGTGGGCTAAGTGCCAAAGTTGCATGGCATGTCTAACAGGACTATTTGGTGTGCTTGGAGGATAGGTGTATGAGGACACTTCTGGAAGAAGTTCAGTGCAATGAGGGATGTATACTGCAGCTGGCAATGTGACTTGGAATTTAGCACTGTAATATGACTGTCAATATACTTAGCTGCTGGTCCAGTATTCACAATACAAGAATCCTCCATGGATTCTGCCCCAGGACCAATTTTGTTTTAGTCTTCATTAAACCAGAAGGGGTCTTCTGATGTCTGATATTGGAGCCATAATATGACCATTAATATCTTTGGTAGTAAGGGCTGAAGCTCTGGGAGGGAGAAAAATCAAATTGCTGAAACATAATAGACCCCACAATAGAGTTTTAACTTGCTATATACAGTAGATAAAGACTTGTGGATATTGCAGCAACATAAATGTTTGACATCTATAAATGCTGATGGCACTAGCAGGAGTAGGTGACTCATAGAGCAGAACTTTCATTTGCAATCACAAGAATATTATCTGGGTCTCCATTATTTTATCCTTTGAAGAGTGCTACAATCATGCATAATGACCACAAGTGCAGCCTCCCTTTATAATGAAACGGATACAATCTCCATATAAAGTCTTAAATAAGTTGGTGGAAATTGTTTCTCATTCACACAAGTGGTCTATTTTGAGAACTTCAATCATAACCCAGATAATGGCTCTGCCATTTTTTAACCTCTATACACCTTATTTCAACAGCTGTTTTGATAGAAAAAGACAGTAAATTATTAAAACCAACATTCCAGTATAACTTGTGGAAATATAGTTGTGATTGAATTGATCTCACTTATAATGAATACATTGAGGTATTTAAATGTTTGACTGGTGCAGTTTGTCTCATAAATAGACATTTCTTGCTTTTTTCAGTTTCTTTACACTCTTCAGCAATGTAATAAATTTCAGTGGTATGGTGTGTATATTAGATGTACTAGGCTGCTCTAAAAACACCTTCTATGCAAGAAATCCACTGGTCGGGGTTGTGTTAACCAAAACCAATCACAGCATTAGAATGTTAATGGTAACGGTGGCATAGACTATTTCGGCTGCATAAATTCCTAAGTATCAGCTTATGGTCAGATTTGATGTGGGAGGCCATCATGTAACCAGGCTTGATGTGGGAGGTCATCATGTAACCAGACTTGGGACCTCATTCAGAGTCGGTCGAAGCGGCCGCACGGTCGTACGGGAAAAGGGGCCGGATATGCAAATGATTCCCTCACAAGTTGCGTCCCTAAGTTCGGATCGGTAGCTGACTGACCAAGGGGAGGAAGTGGTCGGAAGACAAAAAAATACGCCCCCTTCTCGTACGCATTACACGTCATCTCCGGGTATATAAGGATTAATCGAGACCATCGGGAACCATCGGAACTGGTCGTAGAGCTTAAGGTTGACCATACCCTCTCTTAAGCTCTACGATCATGTCAGTGTAAAAACCTCCCATGTCACATGTGCCATGACGCTACTTTGTTAATTATGCACTCCCATAATCCGTATGCACTCCCATAAAACGCCGTTCGCATAATGAGGCACGCCTGCGTTCGGATCTCCACTCCCCCGTTTTCAAGCACCTTCCCCTGTTACCACCCACAAACGCCTCCATCTGTCACTCAAACTACCGACCTGGCTGTGTTCAAGGAGAGAGAAATTTCTGATCGTAGCGACTAGTTTGCGCACGCGCATTGCGAACTTTACGCATGCGCAGTATAGCGAACATCGCTGGCGTACGACCGTGCGGCCGCTTCGACCGACTCTGAATGAGGTCCTTGATGTGGGAGGCCATCATGTGACCATGTTTGATGTGGGAGGCCATCATGTAACGAGGCTTGATGTGGGAGGTCATCATGTAACTGGACTTGATGTGGGAGATCATCATGTAACCAGGTTTGATGTGGGAGGCCATCGTGTAACCAGTCTTGATGTGGGAGGTCATCATGTAACCAGACTTTATGTGGGAGATCATCATGTAACCAGGTTTGATGTAGGAGGCTGTCATGTAACCAGACTTGATGTGGGAGGCCATCATGTAACCAATTTTGATGTAGAAGGTCATCATGTAACCAGTCTTGATGTGGGAGGGCATAATGTAACCAGGTTTGATGTAGATGACCATCATGTAACCAAGCTTAATGTGGGAGGCCATCGTGTCACCAGGTTTGTTGTAGCAGGCCATCATATAACCAGGTTTGATGTAGAAGGCCATCATGTAACCAGGCTTGATGTGGGAGGCCATCATGTAACCAGATTTGATGTGGCAGGTTATCATGTAACCAGGCTTGGTGTGGAAGTCCATCATGTACCATTTTTGATGTGGAAGGCCATCATCTAACCAGGCTTGATGTGACAAGACATCATGTAACCAGATTTGATGAGGCAGGTCATCATGTAACCAGGCTTGGTGTGGGAGTCCCTCATGTATCCAGGTTTGATGTGGCAGGCCATCATGTAACCAGGTTTAATGTGGCAGGCCATCATGTAACCAGGTTTCATGTGGGAGGCCATCATGTAACCAGTCTTGATGTGGCAGACCATCATGTTAACAGTCTTGATGTGGGAGACCATCATGTAACCAGGCTTGATGTGGCAGACCATCATGTAACCAGGCATGGTGTGGGAAGCCATCATATAATGAGGGTTGATGTGGGAAGCCATCATAAAACCATGCTTGGTGTGGGAGGCCATCATGTAACTAGGTAGATGTGGGAAGCTATCATGTAACCATGCTTGGTGTGGGAGACCATCATGTAACCAGACATTGCTTTGTAGTGACTCTCTCCTAGCACAGTGGGTTATGTTCTCACAGATATGATGGCAATTTAATATGTGCATATAATAAAAACATAAAAAAAAACATACATAGTGCACTAACAATATAACTTAAACCCCTTTTGATGATTTCCACATAGGAAAAAAAAGGTGTATCTATTAAACTTCTCCCATGAGGATAGAAGAGCACAGATTCCAGCTACTAGTAATTCTACCCTTACTTGAATTGTATACACATCTTTATCTTCCAACAAAATCTTCTAACAAAGGGCAATTTAAAATTTATTCAGCAAGGTTTTTGGACATTTTGCAAATAATAAATAAAAATTAGGCCCCTAAATCCTTGAGCATGCCCAGTATGTATCCACTATTCCACCTGTACCTAGTTGTCCATAATTAATGCACAATTTTATACTTTGCTCACATTTCAGTAGTCTATACACATTAACAACCCCTGCAACAATTTTGGTTCCTGTTTTCTCATATGTGGACACCTGACTCCTGTTGTAGGTGCAGCATGCAGGGCATGATAGCAGGGGTAGTCCTACAAGCAGCAGCTTGCTCTGGCAACCATTGATATGCTGGCACTTGTATTTCTACAGACACCATCTTATTCTAAGTTTAGGACTGCCAGGGCATGCTGGGACATTAAGTGCACAAGCAATTAAAAATGCATAAGCAGACTTTATGTTTATCACCAACATTCACTGGCAAGTGATGTTCTCAGGAGCGTAGAGAGCCTGGCCGAGCCCAGGTGAAGGAGGCGTGGCCTAATCGTGGGAGGCGTGGTCACGTCCCCTTGAGCTAAAGAAATAAAAAGTACTTTTGCAGAGCTGCGCTGTGAGACCCTCAGCCCGGTGCAAAGCCAGAGGGGGACATGATCAGTGTGATTGCTCCCAACCACAGGCATAGGAGACTGCTGCGGCTGCAGCTAACGCTATGTGCTGGGCTGCTGTGTGGGTGGGAGGAGTGAGGGAGGGAGGGGGAGAGCGGTGCCGGATCCGGGCCCCCGCCTGGCCCCTCTAGCAAGCCAGGGTAAATAGTACTCGCTCCCCCCCCTCTCGGCGCCCCTGGATGTTCTCACCACTGGGCATTTTTTTCTAGGGGTGTGGGCTGTTTGTTCTCAGACGGGAATTCAGCCCTGTGCTGACAAAGCTATGGATGAATGAGATTATGACATGGGAACCCCATGCTGTAATTATGTTTTTATGGTGAACATATTTTATATCTCAATTTGTTATGCAAATGCACTAACTTTGCATCAAGTCCAATGTCTATACAGCTTTATGTTATATAATCACCAAAGGTATAAGATGCATGTTTTCTATACTGTAACTCAGTGAAGCTCCCTGCTATAAGTTTTGTATGTCTTTGAGACATATACGCTGCACTAATGGTGTTGAAAATGATATGCATTGACAACCAGAACATTGGCCCTCATTCAGAGCCGAACGCTCTGAGCAGAGCGCTCGCTCTGAATGAGGGCAGTCCTCCATAAAAATGGAGCATCCTCCTGGACGCTCGTATAGCTGTGGGTCACCACCCACAGCACATACGAGCGTGCAGGATGATGGTCGCGATGGTCTTGACCATCGCGACCATCGCCAGTGCGACCAGAAGCCTGTGGTCGGGGTTTTCGACCAAAAGCCCTGGAGTGATTTTGGCTCTATCAGAGCCAAAATCACTCCCACTGACATCACTAGTGATGTCAGTGGGGCCGGCTTCTGACGGTAGGCGTTCCCTTGGGAACGCCTCCGTCTGGCAGGCACGCCCCCGGCACGCCCACCAAAGGGGGCGTGCTGTCAATCAACATCGACAGCACGCCCCCTTTGATCAGACACAACGAGCGAAGGAAAGTCCTTCGCTCGTCGCGTCTGGTGCATGCGCACGACGGAGCTCCCTCCGTCGTGCGCATGCGCAGTGCACACCATCGACCCACTTGCGAGCGGACAGCCGCTTGCGAGTGGGTCTGAATGAGGCCCATTGTTCTTAAAGAATTAAGGGACCTATTTACTAAGCCTTGGGTGAAGATAAAGTGAACAATGATAAAGTACCAGCCAATCAGCTCCTAACTGCCATGTCACAGGCTGTGTTTAAAAAAATGACAGAAGCTGATTGGTTGGTACTTTATCTCCATCTCCTTTATCTCCATCCAAGGCTTAGTAAATGGGTTTTGATTCAGATGTGGACGCAATGTCAATATTTACGCAGATTGAATGATTTTTAGATTTTTAGCCATTGCTCATGTGTGTAAGCTGCACTCGCAGCAATTCATTTGCGATTATGCTCGCACAGGGGATTCATTGGCAAAGTGAGTGACAGGTAGTCAGCGTTTGGAGGAGGTAACGGGGGGTGCTTACAAAAACGCAAGCATGCCGGACCATTTAAACACTGTTTTCTGGGCACCCATAAATTAGCTACTGTGTTCTTGCTGGCAGCAGGAGAGCCCTCTACATATCTGGAGACCACTATGTCTGAGACAGATTAGACATGCTCAGAAGGCAGATGGCCGCCTGCCCTGCGTTCGATGTCTCCGATTATGTGCGTGATCGCCAGATGTGAGATGCTTTCAGTGGGCGTCTCTAAGCATTGATGATGAGTGGCTCATTAGCATATTTTCACAATTGATAATCTGTGAGAGATCCCAGCTGCAATGGCATTTGTGTCCACATGTTAATCAGGCCCATAGAAACAATATAAATTATTTGTGAATTTGTGAAGAAAACATTTGGGGCTCTATGTTTAATGTATTATGCTTCTTGTTAAATTGAGAATGTTGTTGTTGTGAAATGGAAACATTGGGCCTGATTCAGAGCCGTTCGCTATTTGTGGTCGTTCGTTCAAAAACAAGGGGTGGCTATTCAAATGATCCGTTCGCAAATTGCAGTCTGTTCCCACCTCTAAGTCTGAACGAGCGAGCAAAACATACGCTCGTTTTTTTGATAAAAACGCCCCCTGGCAGCACGCACCATACGTCATGTCCGCTATTTATTAGATTAATCGAGTACATCGTACAGCGTATGAACTGCTCGCTATTCTTGTGGTTGGTGTTTTCAACCGCTATTTTGCGAGCAGTTCTGAGTTAAAAAAAAACAAGTGACGTGGTCAATGACGCTGCTGTATTAATTATGCACTCCCTTAAAACGCCCGTTTTGACCTTTAAGCACGCCTGCGTTCGGATCTCCACTCCCCGTTTTCAAGCACCTTCCCCTGTTACCACCCACATATGCCTCATTCTGTCACTCAAAATAGCAGGCCCTCGCTATATTGCGTACCAACGATTTTTGGCCGCACTGACTGGTTCGCGCATGCGTACTAAAAACCATACGCATGCGCAGATGTGCGAACATCGCTCGGAACGAGCGTACTGCCGCTAGCGAGTGGCTCTGAATGAGGGCCATTATTTATCTGAAGAGAAAGTTGAATGCACTGCTCTCTGTCACTGTCCTCAGGTGCAAGATAATTATGCAGGGTCAGTGCCAAGCATTGCTAATACCACATGTTATCAGCTACATAAATACCAGATCAGCCATTTAAATCCAGAGACATGGTGTATGAATTATGCAACCAGCAATATTGTTTTATCTTATATGTTATTAGAATGCTGCATAACATTTGAATCTGATTGAATTTGTTCTACATTTTTTCTACCTATATATTATTTATGTGATACATTGTGTCTTGGACCGTGGAATCCTAAGAGCGAGGAGTAGGTTGTTATGGTGGAGACATAGGGATAATTGGCCTTGCAGAAGCAAAGCTTCTATGTCTAGACTTAACTTCACTGCAATGAGTTCACATATAGTGCCTTGAAAAAGTATTCAGCAATATCATGACCTAGCGTCACTCACATTATGCGCATTGTGAGCCGAGTGCATTCATACGCACTTAATGGCTGATGCAGATTTGTATGCATCTAGGCTGTTTATCTATATTGTTGAAGTAGCCAATATCACTATCAGTGAGTATTCGCACCAGGTTGGTGCAAGAAAACCATCTGAAACAAGACAGATCTTTGTATACGATCAACTCAGGATGTAGGGGGTCATTCAGATCCACTCGCAAGCGGCAGTACGCTCGCTAGTGGGTCAATGTTCCCCACTGCGCATGCGCACGACGGAGGGAGCTCCATCGTGCGCATGCGCGAGACCCGGACTGCGACAGCCAAGCTGTCGCTCCGGGTCTCGCACCAAAGGGGGCGTGCTGTCGATGGTGACTGACAGCACGCCCCCTTTGGTGGGCGTGCCGGGGGCGTGCCTGCCAGACAGAGGCGTTCCCATGGGAACGCCTACCGTCTGAAGCCGGCCCCACTGACATCACTAGTGATGTCAGTGGGAGTGATTTTGGCTCTGATAGAGCCAAAATCACTCAAGGGCTTGTGGCAGGGAGACCATACCGCAGGGTCTCCGTCGCAAGTCCGATGGTCGTGATGGTCAAGACCATCGTGACCATCTTTTTGGACGCTCGTATATGCTGTGGGTGGTGACCCACAGCTATACAAGCGTCCAGGAGGACGCTCCATTTTAATGGAGGAGGGCCCTGATTCAGAGCCGTAGTCAGGATGCTGGCGGACGGGATGCCGGTCACCGATATCCCGACACTGGAATCCTGAACAGGACGAATATCCCGACGCCGGCATCCCAAAGATGATGAACATACCGACGTTGGCATGCTGACCGAAGGTAAGTATCCGGCTTATCTTTCGTGTTAGCCTTGGGATGGGGGTTTAGGTTTAGGCACCCCCAGGAGGAGATTAGGGTAAGGAACCCCCCAGGAGGGTTAGGCTGTGGGGAGGGGGGTTAGGGTTAGGCATCCCCGGAGGGAGGTTAGGGTTAGGCACCACCCCGTTATAGTTAGGTTTAGGTTGCGGGAAGGGGGGATTAGGGTTCGGCACCACCGGGGGGAGGTTAGGGTTAGACCTCCCCCAGGGAGGTTAGGGTTAGGCAGCACCAAGGGAGGGTTAGCGTTAGGGGTGAGAGGGGGAGGGTTAGGGTACTTACCAGCCGTAGTCAGGATTTTCAACAGTCGGGCTTCCGGCAGCGGCTGTTCAGCCACCAGGATATCATATCCAACCCGATCAAATCACCATAGACTGCAATTCTGTCTGCATGCCAACAACATGCCCTTAGAACACTTAGCTTATGTGCAACCGTCCATTGCCATCAAGTTATGCCCATTCAGCTGCATGCGATTGAGCTATGTGCGGCTCGGAATTAGTCATAGTTGCATACTCTCGGGCACACAGTGCTAAGCCTTTACAAGATCTATCTGCAAAATGGAGTTGCGTGTGACTCTGCCTTAGCCCCTTAAGGTGAATGTTTGGCACGTTCTTGTGCATGTTCTCAGTGTTGTAGTGTTTGTTTCATCCATATGCCTATTACTACCTTTCCTATGTTTTGACTATAGTAGAATAGTAACATACTGTACCTCCCAACATGGCCCATTCCAGGGGGGACAAAATGCTCTGCTCCTGGCATTCCCTCTTAATTTATGATTGCCATCACCTGTGGTGAAACACCTTTCTGATCAATTAACTACTTCAACACAGGTGATGTCAATCATAAATTAAGAGGGAAGTTCAGGAACAGAGCATTTTGTCTCTACCGGAATGGGTCATGGAGGGAGGTATGTAGTTACGTCATTAATTACAAGTTTTATTTGCTGAAGAGGGACCTAAAATGCTCCTACAGTATCTTATGTGTTGATGCTTCTTTATTTCAAGCCATCTCACAGGTGATCACTATTAAATCAATGGCGATTAATCATTTAGCAGCCTTCAAAATGTGCCCCAATACTTTATCTGAGTATTTGGTTGACAGAGCAGGGTCGACAATGAGTCCTTTGGGAGTGCAACCTAAAGACAAAGGACCGAGACCCAGAATTGTGAGATAAGCTGCTTTGCACTATTCTGGTAATCACAGGATGCAAGTAGATGACAGTGTCTTGAAGCAAGATGTTTATTTAGCTCTAAATAAGTGTCCTGAGAAGGATGATATACACAGCATACAGATGTTCTTCCGTAGTACATTTCTTTAGATTGTCAGAGGATATATGTCGTCAGAACTCACAGAGACCCTTTTTATTTAGTTCCAACATAAAATACAGCGGTGGGTAAGCCCGTTCTGATCTCTTTAGCCAATCATGCTATATGCATGTGCACTTACAGTAGCTTGGACATTTAAACATTGTCCCTAATGGACAGAGACAAGTGGTCGCTACTCTGTGCATGAGAGCACCTAGGGAGATGGCCACTTCCCCGTTGCCTGCAAGTCTGAAAAGGGGAAATGGGTTCCCTTCAAAACTTTCTTCCAGGATTAAACTGGGGGACATAGCCATCTCCTGTCGCCGAATTTGTGCTCCAGGCACAGAGTGATGAGATTCCCAGACAACTGTCTCCCTGCAACAGAGGCCCTGATTCAGAGCCGGAAGCTCTGACAGAGCGCCCGCTCTGAATCAGGGCCGTCCTTCCCGATTTAGAGTGGCCTCCTGGCTGCTCGCATTGCTGTGGATGACCACCCACAGCTATAGCGAGCGGCCAAAAAGATGGTAGCGATGGTCAAGCCCATTGCGGCCATCGGGCTTGCGACGAGACCCTTGTGGTAGGGTCTCGTCTGCCGCAAGCCCTGGAGTGCTTTTGGCTCGATCGGAACCAAAAGCACTCCCACTGACATCACTTGTGATGTCAGTGGGGCCGGCCCCAGATGGTAGGCGTTCCCATGGGAACGCCTTCATCTGGCCAGCCATGCCCCCGGCATGCCCACCAAAGGGGGCGTGCTGTCACTCACCATCGACAGCACGCCCCCTTTGTAGCGAGACCCATA
This sequence comes from Taudactylus pleione, assembly GCA_031769625.1. NCBI lineage: Eukaryota > Metazoa > Chordata > Amphibia > Anura > Myobatrachidae > Taudactylus > Taudactylus pleione. The sequence continues at coordinate 52,691,411 of JAUIMM010000015.1, forward strand.
GCAACTGCTTGCCCGTCGCTATCCGGGTCTCGCGCATGCGCACGACGGAGCCGGGTCCGTCGTGCGCATGCGCACTGGCCCAACATCGACCCACTTGCGAGCGGGTCTGAATCAGGCCCAGAGTGCAAGCCTTTTAGGGAGAGCTGTGGTGGCCAGCTCCCCTGTACCTCCTACGGTCACTCAGATTCAGGAGGCTGCATGGGAAGACATTCTGGTTCCCTAGGATGGGGACTGGTTAAAAACCAGCAGCCCAAAGAGGGCCTAGACCACTAGGAAAAGTGCAAATTTTTAAATACATTTAACTAGGGATGTGCAGGCTCGGATAGGTTCGAGTTTGCACGTGGAGTTCGGATTTTTCCCTCCAAAAAAACGGAACTCAGAATGAGGCAAAACGTCATCTTACATGGACGAACATCATCATTCCTGGACAAAAGACCAGGAATGATGATGTTCGTCCATGTAAGATGACGTTTTGCCTCGTTCTGAGTTCCGTTTTTTTGGAGGGAAAAATCCGAACTCCACGTGCAAACTCGAACCTATCCGAGCCTGCACATCCCTACATTTAACATATAAATACATTTAAAAAAATTTCAATATATAAACTCTCTGTGCCTATTGCTCAATGCCAGGCTTAATTCTACCATGCACTGCAGAGCAGGACCTAGATTCCCCAGCTGTGACTGAGCACACACATTTAAAATACATTTTATACACTTTATACACATTTTAAACTTGCAATACTTCATGTTCAGCACTGGGCATTGCTAGCACAGATCTGCAGTATAACTCTAACCCTTTAAGTGCCTGGGCGCTGGGAACTAGTCTCAAGGTCCACAGCATTCCTTCTTGAAGTCAAAGCACAGCAGCATGAAGCCCAGATGCTCATGGGGAGGTCCTGGGTGCTGACTTTGCCAGGACCCAAGCATTTAACAATTTATAGCACTGCAGCCTGGGACTATGCTCCCTGTTGCAGCGGGTCCTCACGTATGCTCCTCAGATGCAGCACACCGGGGGTTAACCCACATAGTACTGAACTGGGTGCCCTAACCACCAGGATCAGTCAGGAGCTACATTAAATGGCACCGAGCGCTGGTGTGGCTTTTTAAAATGGTGAAGCAGCACTAGGGGTTAACTCGTGGGCCAGGTCTCTGGCCACAGGTGCTCTGGGTATCCTACTAGAACACAGGTTCTCAAACTCGGTCCTCAGGACCCCAAAAAGTGCATGTTTTCCAGGTCTCCTCACAGAATCCCGAGTGAAATAAGTAGTTCCACCTGTGGATATTTGAAAATGTGCCAGTGAGTAATGAATACACCTGTTCACCTGCTGGGTGACCTGGAAAACGTGAACTGTGTGGGGTCCTGAGGACCGAGTTTGAGAACCACTGATGTAGAATATATTTCTAAGGACCTCCAATTAACAGTCTCAAAACTCTACACAATACCAAAGTAACCAGAGGGCTTTTATAAATAGCCTTTGTCCAACCATCAAAGCATTCACTTCCAAGACAGCCATATCCACACTTTAAGCACAAATGCTTGTTCTGTGTCCTAGACATCCTGGCTTAAATAAAATCTTTACTACATGAAGTTGGGCAAATTCTCAGATACCTAGATTGCTTTAAAGCTCACACAGAATATATAACTGTGAAATGTTATTTACCTTGGAAACTTAACTTGGTTGGCTATATTAGTTTTTATAATTTTTTTGTGTCAAAAATATAGATAGCTACCCTGGTGCATTAGCTTCTGCCAAACAGCTTGGTTAGCACTACATGAAATATCATGAAGGGCTGCTGCCTTTTGAGGATTTGTCTCTCATTAGTGGCAGCGTAGAGATGTGTACCTCTATTAAATCAAACCTTTGACTCATCATTCTATAGTAGGGGCTCTACGCTCAGAAATTCACTCTTTTGTGTTTCATATTTTGAACTTGGGATACATTTTAATGATGCCGAAAATGAAAGTTATTTACAAAGCTCATCTGAGGCTCACAGCAAATGACCTTACCTTGGTGGTCTGCCCAGCACACATCGACTTGTACATATTGTCTCTGCAGACCCTGCAAACTACCTCATTGTGCCAAAAGACAGATATAACTATAGAAGATGAACTGTGTAAAAGTAAAAATGAGATATCAAAGCTTTAAACAGCTAGGCTTTTAGTTTCTACTGTTTCATATGAACTCTATGGGCAAAATTTACTAAGCGGCGGGTTCTAAACCACGGTGGTTTGGTGGCGGTTTGATGGCGGGTTCTAAACACCGGGGGTTTAGTGATGGTTTGGCGATGGTTTCTAAATGACAGCCCTGTTCTATTCTATTCTAAAATTTCTTTTGATGGCGGTATTGCAGCGGTTTTGGCCTTAATAAATCTGGTATAGCAAAACCGCCGCCAAACGCCACCAAACCGCGGGCGTTTAGAACCCGCTGCTTAGTAAATATTTTGCCCTATGTTTCTTGACATACTGTTAGATTTAGCCATATTTATGGATTAATCAAAGGTATCAAGGTTTATTCAATATTGCTAATGATCAAAGGCGGTGTATGTGTTTTTTACAGGTCTGTACAGGGTCGCCATCAGAGGGGTACAGGTCATACATGTGTAAGGAGTGCGGACTGTCTAGTGGGCACACTTTCGTTTTCCTTTGTAATAAAATATATCTCTACTTGGACACCTGCTCCTGATATCAAAAGCCAGAGGAACAGGGAGAGGGTCCCGATCCTGCATATTCGGGGGGAAGGGTGAATGTCAGCAAACAAAGTGGGATATGTGTCAAACCTTTGAGAGAGATAATGTTGAGACATTCCCCACAGCTGACATTTTATAGACTGTACCAGATAAATGACAGGGAGAAGCTAGCTGGTTGCTATGGGCAACTTCTCCACTTTTCCTCTCTTAAAGGTTTCATACATCTCCCCTAAAGAGAGAGTGAGACTCAGGGCAGAGACAAAGGGATGGTCTCAACCAGTTTTATTATTCCAGAGCATTAGCATAAAAAGCATGATTAGAGGCAGATGTACTAAGCTCTGAAAAGTGATAAACTGGAGAGTAATAAACCACCAACCAATCAGCTCCCAACTGTCATTTTTCAAACACAGCCTGTAACATGACAGTTGGGAGCTGAGTGGCTGGTCATTTATCACTTTCCAGTTTATCACTTTTCAGAGCTTAGTACATCTCTCCCCCCAGGTGAGTGTGAAATAAAATCACTTTCTCTGCTAATATGCATTTACCATAGGTGCCAAAATGGGGGCCTTTTCACCCCCAAAAAACAATTTAAGGTGCCAGTACTGGGTCGCAGGTCGAAGTGCAGCCACTGTTTTGGGGTACCATGAGCAGGGAAATAAGCCCCTTTCCGGCTGCTCCACCTCCTCCCTTCCCACAGTCCATCTCTGCCTGCTTCTTCCCTCCTCCCCCCTTCACCTAGTTCCGACCCTACAGTGTTTGGGTAGTAACTGTGGGCTGGCCCCTCCTCCAGGTATGGTTCTAGCTATGGCTTTAGCCATTGTAGCCTAAGGGCTACATATTGCACAATTTACTGGGTGAGACGCATGCGCTGGCCAATGACCTCACATGTGCAGTAGGTAAGCAGCATAAAGTAAAGCAATTACTGATGTGATCACTTTAGTTTACACATCACAGGGTCAGACTCCTATCAGAGAACCTGTCCCTGGATGTAATTTTTAATACATATGGGTGGAAATTAATTTCTAACGTTGTGGCGTCTCTGGCATTTACTAAATGAATGAGTTGAACACTTGTGCTCAATAAGGAAAAGCGAGCTGCCAGCATGTGGGACTGATTCTGAATTACAAGTAAAGCAAACAAATCAAATAACTTTGTATCTGGAACAAACCATGTTGCAATGCAACAGGTGCAAATTAGAGATGTGTGGTTCAGTTTTGCTGAAACCCACAAACACCCGAAATGTGGGGTTCTGAGTCAACTCAAATCCTTGCCCGGATTACTTTTGGGGTTCTGAGGAGAATTGATTGCTGGCTCGGGTCTGCTGTTCAGAGTTCAGAACTCAGGTTTTGCATGTAAACAGGTCTAAATTACATGATTTTAGCTGTTCATAGACAAACGAAGGGGGGGGGGGGTTCCGGTTACCTGGAAACCCCCCTCCACAGCCCACACCATGATGACCACAATATAAATAGCATATAATACTAAAGTTGCATGTTTTAAGATCCCCTCAGTGTCACAAATGAAATAATTACCACCACCTGTTGATCTTTTAAAATGTGTGAGCCAGTAATGAATACACCAATGCGCCAACTAGAGGATCTGAAAAACATGCACTGTTAAGGGTGCACTGATATAGACCATCTATTGGGTTAACTGTTAATACTGTATAATAATACACTATCCGGTGCATAAGGAGACCAATCTGTACATATACGTCCGGTCAGTGCAATGTTCTTTTGCTGCTCCCCCAGACTCCTAGACTTGCTCAAATGATCTGGAATGGTGCCCACATCTGAAATAAAAATATTCAGCTCAGGCAGGATGGCCCTACTGCCGCATCTAATGGCTTACTGTGATTGCTGGTCCTTTATATATTACATAATGGAGCGTACACACGGTCAGATTTGTCAGACTTGTCAGATTTGTCAGATGAACGACTGAACGATTGAACGATTTGAACGATTTTACCAAAGTTTTGAACGATTTGAACGATTGAACGATTTTTGACTGCATTAAAATGAATGGAATCGTCCAAGTCTGACTGCAAACCCATCAGATGTCAGATATCGTTATCTGACAAACGGGAACGCGCATCGTTGATCGTCCATCGTTCAGGCATGTCAGATATGAACGATTTTCCTTCAGATATGAACGACTGAACGATTTTTAAATCGTTATCGTTCATATCTGAAGGAAAAATCTGATCGTGTGTATGCACCATAATAGGTACATACACACACACACAACGATTTAGTTAATGAACGATTTTAGTAAAAGATTTTCTACCTTGAAAAAATGAACTAAAATCGTTTACTAAAGTTGTTCATTTACTATGTTCATTTAAATGTAATGAACGATTTTTATGAACTACAAACGATTTTTGCATATTAACTTAATGAAAATCGTTGAGTTGACAAGTCTGACTGAACTACAAACTACAAACATGAACGCGCATGAACAATAATCGTTCATTGTTTGACTCAGAAAGTGAACGATTTTTTCAAACGATTATCGTTAAACGATATCGTTTAACGATAATCGTTCGAAAAATCGTTGTGTGTGTATGCACCTATACACTATACTTAGTATGACGTATATTATAGCTGGTTATGTGCTAATTATGCCCTTCATGGACTGGCCACACTTGCTTTAAAATCAAGCATTTAGAAACTCCTCTCTAGAAATCTTGCGTTTGCCCCTGCTGTTAATATCAATTTTAAAGAAATCCAAAATCAAATCCGTACCATAACATTAGATAGATAGATAGATAGATAGATAGATAGATAGATAGATAGATAGATATAAATTTATTGTCATTGCAAAGAAACACAACAAAATTTCAATCCAGAACATCCACAAATAATTACAAATTACCATTTTGGGTTGACTGATTTAAACTGAAGATAAATATGGAAAAACACTTTTCTTAAATCGAGATTTTCTAGCCTTTATACACCTGAACCGTCTATTAGACGGAAGGAGGGAAAAAATGTGATGGTTAGGATGATGACAGTCTTGTACAATACTATTTCCCTTGCGACAGTTTTCAGAGTAGATGTCTTCAATTGATGCCAAATCACACCCAATAATACGCACAGCAGTACGTACAACTCGCTCTAAGAGCTTGCGTTACCCCCTGGTGCTATTGCCTGACCAGACTGTTTTGCAGTACGTCAACACACTTTCAACAACACAACGATAAAACCTAACCACATTTTTCTTAGTTAATTTTTTAAACGTGCATAGGCGCTGTTGAGGGTGGTTTCGCCAAAACCAAAACACGGGTGTCTGCGCACATATTGTATCTAGTGCAAATACATGTATTTTTTTTTTTGCATGCATGCAGGGTAAATACTGGCTGTTTATGCATGTAGCCCAGAAATGCTGGACAGCTTTATTTTTACTAGAGTGAGTGTCTGGACCAGGGTGCCATCATTGTTTTTTCTTACTATATATATATATATATATATATATATATATATATATATACTAAATATACAGTATATTTATAAATATACATGGATTCAGTATGATTCAAATCCCGGCAGCAGTATCCCGGCAGCAGAGAAAATCCTGATCGTCCCAAGGTAAGTATTTCCTACCCTATTCTACTCTCAAACCCTAACCCTCCCTTAGGGGTGCCTAACCCTAACCTCCCCCCCAGGTGCCTAACCCTAATCCCCCTATATTTGCCTAAACCTAACCCCCCTTCCCCGCTGCCTAAACCCCCGGGGGGTTGCCTAACCCTAACCTCCCCCGGGCGTGCCTAAACCTAACCCTCCCTTCCCCTAGCCTAACCCTAAACTCCTGGGGAGTACCTAACCCTAAGTCCCCCCCCCCCGGGGACCCTAAACCTAACCCTCCCTCCCGCTCCCGGTGCCCGGCTTACCTTCGATTGGTAAGTCGGGTGTCGGGCTCCTGGCGTAGGTAAAATGACAGGTGTTGGGATTTTGACGCCTGCCATTTAACCCCTTGCCGGGATTACAGTCGGGAAGCCCCCCCCAACCCTCTCCTCCCCACTACCCTCTCCTCTTCCCTCTCCATTATCTGAGTAGCAGCCATGTATGGTCAGGGGATGTGCTTTATAAGGTGTAATGTGTGGTGTTTTAACCTAAAGACCACACATTACACCTCCTCCTCCATGCAATGCAGGGGCTGCGTAGCCTATTGCTATAAAGCACAGCTCCATACCTTTGGTAGCCACAGCTCCTTTCACATGTTTGGGGGAGGTGAGCGGCCCCATTAACCACACACCCCCTGCCCCCGTTCCAACGCCCATGCCTGTACCAATGCTTATAGAGAGACACCTCTCACTGCAGCGGTTGTTCACTTTATACAACATAATAGTGCCCCCTATTTAAATTTATGCCCCATAGTAGAGCTATACTTCACATTATTCCACACAGTGCCCACAGTTCATATTATACCAAATTGTAGTGCCCCCAGTTCATAATTTGCCACAGAGCAGTCATGCTCCCAACATGCTGTGGCCCCGGGAAGTTGCTGTATCGGGGCCCAAGATTTCTCTTGGCAACCCTGAGTGCTGGTGCAAACATCATGTAACTTTGTGGATTGGAAATAATTGTGTCCCCTGCCACACTGGGCAGACAACAAGTGCATACTGATCATCTTACTGTATACACAGTAGTATGGAGTGCTCTGGAGTTCTCAGGAGAGCTTTTGGTCAGTGAACAGCTGTGGAGAGAACTGTTTCTCATTTATAGATTTAAAGTGGACTTGGATTCAAAACCTTACATGTTTTAATGCTATAATACATGTTCTGCACAGCTAATGGTATGATTGCATACTCTGAGAGACTCTGGGATAAGGGTAGGACCTCCCGGACTCTCTATTACTTCCTCTACATATCTTCTGGAAGAGATGCATAAAAAGTGGTTAAGTACAGTATGTCTATTGGTAACACTAGTTAGATGTCATATCCTAATGTATTTATTATATTAGTAGCTAAGAAAGAATGATTGATCCTGACATTGTTGTTTTAGTTATATATTACATGTAATTTAATAATCAAGTTGACAAAGGGTATCCGGATATAAAATTAACAATGAATAGATCCACATATAATAGGTCAACGCCAGAGGGCCGAGATCTAATAGGTCGACAGGTTCAAAAGGGCAGCTGTCAAAAGGTCGATGGTGCAAACTGCCGACATGGTTATAAGGTTGACCGGTTCATATGGATGACACATGTTTTTATGGTTTTTCAACACTTTTAAGGTTTGGGTTAGGGGTTAGGGGTGAGGGCTAGGATTAGGGTTAGGCTGCCGGAGGATTTCAGTGTATGAAGTTGGAGTAACCTCTGCAGGGGAAGGGTTGTGACAGATGGAAATAAAGAATCTATAAGATTCACTAAATTCAACTTTATCTGGTATATATGCACATGGTGGTGTAATTGTGTAAATGTATTATACTATCTTGCGCCCTCATTGCATATAGTATATGTCATAGAGAGCTGCTGAAAAAGAGTTTTATAAAGTTCAATGACGATTGGTGAAAAGGATTACTTAACTCTTAGATCTACACTTAAAGCGCCACTAGGCATTTCTCTTTGTGGTACTGTTAAATTAAATGGTAGTTTTGGTTGAATTTAATAATTTATTATAGAATACATAGTTCTACTTACCAGGGATGCAGTGTTCCAGTGATCTGGTCCTCCAAAGGCTTCAATTGTCCATTGACATCGCAACTAGTAAGCGTGAGTGGGGATGATAAGTTCCTGCTCTATGAACTTTGTATATATATTAATGTATAGGGGATGCAGTCAGAATACCGGCGGGCGCAATCCCGCCCACCAATAACACAACATGGGACTAAAGATAGGCGTCAAAATCCTGACGCCTATCATTAGCCCCACTACGGAATCCCGATACCCAACATGCCGAACAAAGGTATTCCGGGTGTCTTCGCGTCTAGCCGCCAGGGGGGAAAGGGTTATGTTTAGGATCCCCCGGGGGACTTAGGCTTAGGCACCACTTGGGGGGGTTAGGATTAGGCACCCCTCCGGGAGGGTTAGGTTTAGGGTGCGGGGAGGGGGTTATGTTTAGGCACTAACAGGAGGGAAGTTAGGGTTAGGCACTAGGGGGGAGGTTAGGGTTAGGCACCCCAAAGGGAGGGTTAGGATTAGGGGCGGGAGAGGGGAGAGTTAGGGTAATTACCTTCAGCTGTCAGGATTTCGACCCACCGGGCTACCGCTTTCGGTATTTGATCTGGCGGCTAACCAGCCACTGGCATTACCGATCCCATGTATAGTATAGTGGAGTATGGCTGTAAGCAATATGTGATAATATACACTGCCTATTAATGGAATATATTTTTTTTATATTTATATAGGAAACTTGTTATTCTGCATGAAGTAGAAACAAACAAAATCAGATTCTCTTTTAGAATACGTAATTATGAAAATAGTATTTAAACAGGAGAATATACATTCTGATAATCTTTCTAAAATAATTAACATTAAGCTTTAGCACATAACTTGTTTTTTAATACAATTCTCTGTATTTATTCAATAACTATAATTATCTGCAAGTAGCACTTTTCCAGTAGAGACAAAGAAGTATTATAATTCTAGTCATCATATCTTTGTGACATTTTAAAACTAAACAAAACTAATATTTTTTATATAGATTGTAAATTAGAATAACAAAGATTATTCCTGCGTTATTTATCATGGAGTATTCCCTAATGTGCACTTAGCTGAATTAATTGAGCTCATGCAGTGTTTGTTAAATTCCCAATTAACAAAGAAACATTTGTATCATTTTAGTATGCTTGAAATTAGGGTTGAGCGGGTTCGGATTTCTGAAATCCGAACCCCCCCCGAGCACCCCCGATCCGAGTCGTATCCGAGTCAGGCTCGACTTTTCCCGCCTGACTCGGATCTGAAATCGAGGCAAAACGTCATCATCCCGCCTTCCGGATCTCGCGGGTTTTGGATTCTATAAAAGGTACCCGCGCCGGCGCCATTTCTCACTCCGACTGTGGACAGTGAAGAGGGAGGGTGGGAGTTAGGGCTGGCTGGGCTGTGTTGTGCTGCTGTTGTCCATAGGGGCTGTGACCACTCAGTCCATAGGGGCTGACTGGGCTGTGTTGTGCTGCTGTTGTCCATAGGGGCTGGCTGGGCTGTGTTGTGCTGCTGTCATAGGGGCTGGCTGGGCTGTGTTGTGCAGTCAGTTGTAGTCATTGTCTTTGTGAATTGTGTACACTGTAGCTGCACATGCATCAACAAAGGAGCAGCGCCAAGCGTGCGCCTGTGTCCCATAAGTAAAGAGCCGGCTGGCTCATTTCTTAAAGGGTGCTGTAACCCCGAAAGTGCACTCCAAACAAAATAAAAAATTATTTTCTGTGTTTGTGAATTGTGTGCACTGTGGCCGTATGTGCATCAACAAAGTAACGCCAAGCGTGCACCTGTGTCCCATAAGTAAAGGGCCAGCTGGCTTGACCGTTAAAGGGTGATGTAACCCCCAAACTGTACACCAAACAAAAGAAAAAAATCATTTTCTGTGCTTGTGAATTGTGTGCACTGTGGCCGCACGTGCATCAACAAAGTAGCGTCAAGCGTGCGCCGGTGTCATAAGTAAAGGGCTGGTTGGCTCGTCTGTTAAAGGGTGCTGTAACCCCCAAAGTGCACTCCAACAAAAATAAAACATTTTCTTGTGTGTTTGTGAATTGTCTGCACCGTACGTGCATCCTCAAAGCAGCAGCGCCAAGCATGCGGCTGTCTGTTAAAGGGTGGTGTAACTCTCAAAGTGCGCTCCACAAAAAATAAAAAATTCTTCTTTTTTTTCTGTCTTTGTGAATTGTGTACACTGTAGCTGCACATGCATCAACAAAGGAGCAGCGCCAAGCGTGCGCCTGTGTCCCATAAGTAAAGAGCCGGCTGGCTCATTTCTTAAAGGGTGGTGTAACCCACAAAGTGCACTAGTTTCCAACAAAAATAAAAAATTATTTTCTGTGTTTGTGTGCGCCTTAGCCGCACGTATATATCAATATAACATAAATGGAGGACCAAACTTTCTCCGATAAAAATAAAATAGGGAAAGATCAAGAACCACTTCCTCCTAGTGCTGAAGCTGCTGCCACTAGTCATGACATAGACGATAACATGCCATCAGCGTCGTCTGCCAAGGCCAATGCCCAATGTCATAGTAGAGGGCATATACAATCCCAAATGACAACGTTCAGGAAAATGTTCTTAAAAAAAACATGTAAATCATCTGAGGAGAAACGTAAACTTGCCAATATGCCATTTACGACACGGAGTAGCAAGGAACAGCTAAGGTCTTTCCCTATGTTCATGACTAGTGGTTCAGCTTAACATGACGATGGAAGCCCTACTCCCACTACAAAAATCAAACAAGTTAAGCTGGCAAAAGCACAGCGAAGAACTGTGCATTCTAAGAAGATATCACAAATCCCCAAAGAGAGTCCAAGTGTGGTGGCGGTTGCGATGCCTGACCTTCCCAGCACTGGACAGGAAGAGGTGGCTCTTTCCACCATTTGCACGCCCCCTGCAAGCGCTGAAAGGAGCACCCACAGTCCACTTGCTGATATGCAAATTGAAGATGTCACTGTTGAAGTACAACAGGATGAAGATACTGGTGTAGCTGGCGCTGAGGAGGAAGTTGGCAAGGAGGATTCTGATGGTGATGTGGTTTGTTTAAATCAGGCTCCGGGGGAGACAGTTGTTGTCCGTGGGATGAAAAAGCCCATCACGGTCATGCCTGGGCAGAAGACCAAACATTCCACCTCTTTGGTCTGGCAATATTTCTATCCAAATTCGGACAACAACTGTCTTGCCATATGTACCTTATGTAAAGGTGAAATAAGTAGGGGTAGGGACGTTAACCACCTAGGAACATCCTCCCTTATATGGCACCTGCAGCGCGTTCATAAAAAGTTACTGTCAAGTTCAGAAACTTTGGCTAAGACAGTAAGCAGTCCAGGGACACCTAAATCTCGTTGTCCTGTTGTATCCAAGCGCCTGCAAACCACACCGTCAACTCCCTCCTCGTCAATTTCCTCCTTAGTCAGGATCGGAAGTAGTCCTGCAGGCCATGTCACTGGCATGACTGACTCTCCTATCCGGGATTCCTCCGGAGGATCCTGCATTGCTACGCCTACTGCTGCTGCTGCTGCTGTTGCTGCTGGGAGTCATTCATCATCCCAGAGAGGAAGTAGGAACACCACTACTTTTACTGAACAATTGACCCTCCAACAGTCCTTAGCGAGCAGGATGAAGTACGACAGCAGTCATCCTGAAGCAAAACGTATAACTGAGGCCTTGACTGCTATGTTGGTGTTAGACATGCATCCGGTATCCGCCATTAGTGCAGTGGGATTTAGACAATTGATGGAGGTAGTGTGTCCCCGGTTCCAAAACCCTTCTATATTCCACTTCACTAGGCAGGCGATACCGAGACTGTACAGAAACGTCAGAAAAAGTATCTTCAGTGTCCTGAAAAATGCGGTTGTACCCAATGTCCACTTAACCACGGACATGTGGACAAGTGGAACAGGGCAGACTAAGGACTATATGACTGTGACAGCCCACTTGTTAGATGTATCACCTTACGCAGCAACAACAGCAGCGTCACCAGTAGCAGCATCTCAGAAACGCCAGCTCGTTCCAAGGCAGGCTACGCTGTGTATCACCGGTTTCAGTAAGAGGCACACCGCTGACAACCTCTTAGAGAAACTGAGGGAAATCATCGCCCAGTGGCTTACCCCACTTAGACTCTCCTGGGGATTTGTGATATCTGACAACGCAACAAATATTGTGCGGGCATTACATCTGGATAAACTCCAGCATGTCCCATGTTTTGCTCACACAGTAAATTTGGTGGTGCAGAATTTTTTAAAAAACGACAGGGCTGTGCAGGAGAGGCTCTCGGTGGCCCGAAAAATTTCAGGCCACTTTCACCATTCAGCGACTTCGTGCCAAAGACTGGAATGCCAGCAAACACTCTTGAACCTGCCCTGCCATCACCTGAAGCAAGAGGTTGTAATGCGGTGGAACTCAACCCTCTATATGCTTCAGAGGATGGAGGAGCAGCAAATGGCCATTCAAGCCTATACATCCACCTATGACATAAGCAAAGGAGTGGGTATGCACCTGATTCAAGTGCAGTGGAGCATGATTTCCGTGTTGTGCAAGGTTCTCCTGCCCTTCGAACTTGCCACACGTGAAGTCAGTTCAGACACTGCCAGCTTGAGTCAGGTCATTCCCCTCATCAGGCTTTTGCAGAAGCAGCTGGAGAAAGTGAAGGAGGAGCTAAGACAGAGCGATTCCGCTCAGTATGTGGGATTTGTGGATGAAGCCCTTCATTCGCTTTGCCAGGATTCCAGGGTGGTCAATCTGTTGAAATCAGACCACTACATTTTTGCCACCGTCCTTGATCCTAGGTTTAAAGCCTATGTGGTGTCTCTCTTTCCGGCCGACACAAGCCTGCAGAGGTACAAAGACCCGAAGCGTACCGTGACATGGCAACAGCTCCTTCTTCATTTTCTCCCGCAACTGTGGTTGCCAGGAAACAATTTAGATTTCCTAACCAACCTGCTGGCGGTGATGCAGGGCAGGCAGGACCAAGTTTGAACATCTGATCTGGACTGGGTAAAAAAGACATGCATAATACTACACATATAACAACAGAAAACAACAAAAGGAAAAATTTTATACAATATAGAAAATTATGGTGTGCTGGTATTCTGGTGTTTACTGGATTTTGCTGTTATCAATTTATGTATGGTCAAGCACCCATATTATTTTACAAAGTGTGCATCCTTACTGGACTTTTCTATGAATTAATTATGAAGTGATTGCATCTTGGTTCACTTATGGACTTTTAAATATATAATTATTGGACATTTATTTTTTTTTTGTTTGACTATTTTGACATTATTTGAAGAAAATAAGAAATATGGTAAGAACTTACCCTTGTTATCTCTATTTCTATGAAGTCCATAGGGTTCCATAGGATACCTTGGGTACAGGTAATGACGTCAGGCATCGGGCACCACAGAGTTAAGTTTTTCATCCTCCCAGGATGCACTGGGGTCCCTCTCCTATACCCCGCCCCCGAGCATTAAGGAAATCATTTATGTCACAAACCATAGGCCGGAGGAGGAGAAAAGAGAGAGAAGAAAGTCTGGAACACACAAGAAACCACATTTTCACCAGAGGGAGATGGAAAAACCGGTGACCAGAGCAAAAAGCCCATCTGCAGTACAGGTGGGACAGGGCGGGAGTCCTGTGGAACCCTATGGACTTCGTAGAAATAGAGATAACAAGGGTAAGTTCTTACCATATCTCTTATTTTCTACTTCAGGGTCCATAGGGTATCCACAGGATACCTTGGGGATGTCCCAAAGCAGTATCCTTTAAGGGTGGGGACGCTCCTGTGCTGAAAGCAGAATCCGTTGCCCGAAGGAAGCATCCTGAGAGGCGTAGGTATCAAAGGCACAATACTGTACGAAAGTATGGACAGATGACCACGTGGCTGCCTTGCAAAGCTGGACCACTGAGGGCCACGTTGAGCTGCCCACGAAGGACCCACAGACCTAGTGGAATGAGCCCTAACAGAAGATGGAACAGGAAGGCCTTCATGAACATAAGATTCAGAAATAGCCAGGCGAATCCATTCTGCCAACGTTTGCTTAGTGGCAGGCCAACCCTTCTTCCGGAAGCCATAAAGGACAAACAAAGAGTCTGATTTCCTAAAAGAAGCAGTGCGGTCAACATAAAGTTTTATGGCCTGCACCACATCCAAGGTGGCCTCACCAACCAAAAGGTGAATTAAAGGCTGGCACAATAATTTCCTCATTGATATGGAAGCTAGATACCACCTTCGGGAGAAAACCAGGGCGAGTGCGAAGCACAGCCCTGTCTCTATGAAAAATGAGAAATGGAGGTCGACATGATAGAGCCCCCAATTCTGAGACCCTTCTGGCTGAAGCAATGGCCAGAAGAAACACCGTTTTAAGGGTAAGCCATTCAAATCCACTGAGCCTAGTGGTTCAAATGGAGGTCCTTGAAGAGCTCTTATGACCACAGCCAAATCCCAAGGCGCCACAGGTGGAACAAAGGGAGGCTGAATACACAGTACACCTTGCATAAAAGTACGGACATCAGGAAGTAATCCTACAATGAAACCATATAGATAGGGCAGACACCTGCACCTTCAGAGAAGCAAAGCGAAGACCTTGATCTAAATCTTCCTGTAGGAAAGCCAGCACCCTGGATAACTGAAAGACCCTAGGAGCATAGCCTCTTGAGCGATAGCACTGAAAGAAAGCCCGCTATACCCGATGGTAAATGCTGGCAGATGAAGGCTTCTGAGCCCATAACATGGTGTTAACCACAGAGCTGGAAAACTCTCTGGACCTCAAGAGGGCAGTCTCAATGGCCACGCCATCAAAGACAGCCGACCCAGGTCCAGATGATGACAAGGACACTGAGATAACAGTTCCGGACGTTGAGGCAACAGCATCGGAGTGTCCACTGAGAAACTCTGAAGGTCTGAGTACCAGTGCCGTCTGGGCCACGCTGGAGCTATCAGTAGGAGCGTCCCACTTGAATTTGCTTGAATTTGCGTATCACTCGAGGAAGAAGGGAGAACGGAGGGAAGAGGTACTCATACTGGAAGGTCCAACTGACTGACAGGGTGTCCACTAGATAAGCTTTTGCATCTGTTGTTCTTGACCCGAACACCGGCAGTTTGTTGTTGTGTCAGGAGGCCACGAGATCTATCTCCGGTAGGCCCCATTTGTTCACCAGTAGCTGAAACACCTCCTGGTGAAGAGACAACTCTCCTGGATGCACATCTTGATGGCTGAGAAAGTCTGCTTCCCAGTTGAGGACTCCTGGTATGAACACTGCTGATATTGCAATGAGATGTCTTTCCGCCCAAGCTAGAATGCGGGACACTTCTATCAGAGCAACCTTACTGGGGGTCCCTCCTTGGTGGTTTATATAAGCCACCATGGTAGCATTGTCTGACTGAACCTGCACGGTCCTCCCATGCAGGACCTGTCTTGCCTGCTGGAGAGCCTTGAACACTGCCCGAAGTTCCAATATGTTTATTGGAAGAGCAGCTTCTGACAGCGTCCACCTTCCCTGGAAGAAGTGAGGACCCATCACTGCTCCTCAGCCTCGGAGACTGGTGTCCATCATCAGAAGGACCCAGTCCGCAATCCAAAAGGGGTGCCCCCTGTTCAGGTGAGTAGTCTGCAGCTACCAGGCCAGAGACAGACGTACCTCCGGGGGAAGCACCATTGTCTGTGACTTTATCCACTGGGGCAACCCATTCCATCTGGAGAGAATCAACTTCTGCAGAGGTCTGGAGTGGAACTGGGCAAACTCCACCATGTCGAACATCGACACCATGGAACCCAGTAACCTCATCGCAGAGTGAATAGACACCCGGCAACTCCGCAGGCAAATGCAAACTTTTGCTGGAATGCAGAGATCTTGTCCTCCATCACAAAGATTCTCTGATGTTGGGAGTCCATCAGAGCTCTGAGATGGAGCATCCTCTGTGATGGCGCCAGGGAGGACTTCTTCCAATTTATCATCCAGCCGTGAGTCTGCAACTCAGAGACAGTCAATTGCAGATTGTGCTGAAGGTTCTCTGGAGATTCCACCAACAACAAGAGGTCGTCCAGATACGGCAACAAGCGAACCCCCTGCATCTGCAGGTGAGCTGCCATAACTGCCATAACTTTGGTAAACACACGAGGCGCTGTGGCCAGACCAAAAGGCAGCACCTGAAACTGGAAATGGTCGTTGACCACGGCAAACCTGAGGAAACGCTGGTGCACTGAGACAATAGGGATATGCAGGTAATTTGTTGAGGGATTTGAGGTTGAGTATTGGCCGGTAGGACCCATTGGGTTTCTGTACCAGAAAAAGATTGGAGTAATACCCCAATCCCCTCTGAGACAAAGGAACCGGCACTATGAACCCATCCTGGAGCATAGAACGCAATACCTTTTTGAACTCCAGGGCCTTGTCCTGATTGGTCTGAATACCCATGGTGAAAAACTGTCTGGGAGACCTCCGCCGGAAGGAAAGGGCATACCCCTGTGAAACAACTTCTCTTACCCACGTGCCTGAAGTGGTCAGACACCAGCTTTGGGCGAATTGAAGAAGTTGGCCTCCCACTTTGGGGTCCTCCAAAGAGAGGCCCGTCCCATCAGGCCGCAGGTTTGTCGTCGGACTTGGGAGCAGGACGTCTGGTACTCCAAGCCTGCTTCTTTGGCTTTGTAGGTTTCTTGGCAGCAGTCTGCCTCGGAAAGGACTGTACCCTGGGCTTACTCTGGGTTCTATAGGGCCGAAAGGACGAAGAGCCTGACCCTGATTGGACAGTAGCCGATGGCAGGCCCGCAGACTTAGCTGCCGCCAGAGTAGCCACAATTTTGTCCAGATCAGGGCCAAAAAGGACTTAAAAAGGACATTAAAGGGTAATCCCTCCAAACCCTACTTGGAATCAGCATTCACCTTCCAAGAATGCAACCACAACGTGCGATGAGCTGCCACTGGTGCCGTGGAGATCCTAGAAGCAAGAAGGCCTATATCCAAGGCCGCCTCATTAATGTAGGTGGCTGAGTCCCTGATATTACCCACCAACTCCACCTGTTCAGGTGCTGAGTCAGTGTCCAGAGACGCCTCCTAAGTATCAGCCCAGCGCTCCATGGCTCTAGCCACCCAGCACATGGCCATAGCCAGTCTGCACACTGCTCCTGCAAGGGAATACATGGATTTGAGACATATTTCAATCTTACGATCCATAGGATCTTTTAAGGAGGACATGGAGGGCATAGATAATGTAGTACTCTTCACTAGATGTGTGACATGAGAATCCACTTGTGGAGTGGTTTCCCACTTGAAGAAATAATTTTCCGCAAAGGGATATGCCCCCGCCAAGTGCATTTGAGGCTGGTAACGTTTACCCGGAGTTTTCCACGCTTCCTCCAGATGATTCACTAGCTGACCAGATAGGGGAAATACCGTAGTGTCACCTTTGATATCCTTGAAAAAGGCATATTTGATTTGGCCATGGGGGGTTCGTCATCTTCAATAACCAAGGCCGTGCGGACCGCACGTATAAGGCCTGGTATATATACCTTAGACTTAGACTCTGTCTCCTTAGTATGCAAAGGCTCCTGGTCAGAAAGGTCAAACATATCTTCGTCATCGGATGACATATCATCCTGATCATAGTGATCAGTTTGAGATTGCAGTGGTCGTTCTTGCGGCCGTAATGATGACTCCCCCTGTACTACGTCTGACAGGTGTTGCACCGTAGTGGACAGGGAGCTAACCCAAGCAGGCTCTTGAGTGACCTGGGGAGGTGAAAGTGGAAGACTCTGGGGTACCACTAACAGTCTAGGAAAACCCTGTATGGGGAACGACACCATTGACTGCTGTGAAAACCCCATCTGGGGCAAAGCAGGGGGCGTTGCTAGTTGTCCCACCAAGGTTGTAAACGCCTTAGCGAAACAAGCCAAGGGAGGTTCCTGCACAGGTGCAGAGATAGGGCGTGAGAGGAGAAAACACGCCTTACGTAATCCCTCAGAGTGTCCATCACCCTCCACCAATTGTACATGACATACGGTACATTTTGGATGCAGGCAAAAATCGTAATCACTGTCAGACATGATGAGTGACACTTAAAAATGTATGTGACACACCTCACAGACAACACAGTAGTAGTGAGGTATCACCCCCCTGCGACACCGCACCGCAAGGGCTTTAACAGAGAAGAACAGGGTTAGGTAAAAAGGCTGACAGACAGAAATACAGTACAGGCAGCAGCGTTAGCATAAGTCACATACAATGCAGAATTCAACCCTGCACTATTAGCGCTGAGCTCAACTACCCAGACACAGAGTCTGGTAGGAAACAGCACTACATACTCTGACCTGCCACTGCGGAGGAGAGGTATGCAGGGGGGACCCGGACCACAATGCCAGCGTTCAGCTCCAGCAGCGTTTGCCACATGTAAAAAGATGGCCGCCGAGGAGCAGAGAGGAGACGGAGTTCGGGGGAGAAGCAGCTGCACTGGCTCAGACCGCTGTGGAGAGGCCGTGTGCAGCGGGGAAGGCGCCGGCTGCTGTGCAGGGAAGGCGCGCTCCTCTGGCCTGCATTTAACCACCGGGATGCCAGAGCGTTTCTGCACCACCGTGGCCCAGGTAGTGGAAGCGCAGGTGCAGTACCTGGCTCCACGCTGTGTCCAGTCCCCAAGGAGCCCCCTGCCTGGGGACTCCGGACTGTGCTATTCGGCGGGGACCCACAGCGGGACCCAGCCGCTTACCTGTCCCCCGTAAATCTGGCCACAGTCCAGGTAACCGGGGTCACCGCTAGCTGTGACCCCAGTTGCCTACCAGGATCCCCGGATCAGTACCGGTGTTCTGGTACCAGTGGGGTGGAGGAGTGACGGCATGGACGTCATGGACATCAGCATTTCACAAATTCTGTTTGTTAATACTGAGTCACTGGAGTTTGATATTGAAATCAGTGCATGGGAAACTATTTTTGTTGGGTTTTTAACTGCTGATACTGAAGTGAATTGGATTTCTAAAGTATACCCCTTCTACACCAAAGCAAAAACCTGGGTCTACCCTGGTGGCAGTTCAGTGTAAAAAGGGTCCCTGAAAAATAACCCGGGTCAAGTGACTCGTCAATCCAATTCAGGTAGCTACCAGGGTCGGACCCAGGATGGACCTGGGTAATGGTGCGGTATAAACGGCGCAACCCGGGTTATCCGACCTGGTTCCTGCCTAAAAGGAGCTGATTGTTGGTTGTGGAGCAGTCAAATCCCACTTTTTATGACTTCACAAGTTTACCAGGGCAGACCCAGGTTCAGTATGAACGGTGCTGACTTAAGAATAACTTGGATCGATGGTGCTGTGTAAACGGTGTCTGACCTGGGTTGGAACCATGTCTGAAAACACAGGTCAGACATGGGTTTTTGGTGGAAAACAGGTACACGATACAGCTGTCACTGCATTCAGATCTGAGTTATTAGCATTTAAGAAGAGCAAATGGTTATTAGAATGAGTTTAGATAGATGCATGAGACTGAGCTGCTGAAGCCAAAATTTTTTCAATTCGAGACAGGTGTGTGCACATACTTGGGTGTGGAGAAGGTATAATCCAATGAGTGGTGAGTACAGTATGTCAGTTTTATGTGGTGTCACCCTGGATATGTTGCCCTTGGGAGAAGGTGTCTCTGGACACCGAAACAGCTGTCGGGCTACCAGTCTGATGCCAACATGAATGCTTATATGAATGACTGCTGATAAGTATATGTGCTGCTCTATGCCACTAATGCACTATGTTTAGCACTTTTGTAAACTGATGGTTTTCTAGACATGCTAAATTGTGTTTTATAAAATATATTTTTTAGTTACTATTATGGTGTGCTGGTATTCTGGTGTTTAGTGAATTTTGCTGATTATATATATGCGTGTGTGTGTTCATTCTAGTACCCTGCACCTGTCACACCTCTTTCCTGCCTGGGATGTCCCTCTCTGCTCTGGTGCTTCTTGCACACTCTGGTCTGTATGTCAGCATTTTTTGCAACAGCTGAATGTGCTAAAAAGCACTAGAGCAGAGTGACACCCCAAACAGGAAAGTAGAACTGCATGGGTTGTAACAGATGCAGGGTGCTAGAATGAACACTATATATATATATCCAATGTGATATGGCATTCACAACAACCAGACACTATTCTTGCCCAGGTGTCTTCCCCGAATATGAAGTATATTTGTGCAGGTGTAGGCAGCACTCATGGGACTCGAATAGTTTGAAAAACCTGGTGCTGCTGCCACCTGCTGTAGCCTCACATTTCGGTTTTAATAACCTCTAATGGAGGCTTTATCAATAAACCTCAACCTACAGCAGTTGCTCTGAAAATGTTGGATACATTATTTCACAAGCAGTATCACCTCTAATCCAGCTCATCCAGTTGGTTTGTTACAGGTCTACCTCAATTCATGCCAGAATCACACTGGTACAGTAATGAGACTTCCCATACAAGTTGTGCATATGTCAGGTAAAAACTGCAACATTTTATTGGATCTTTTTATATTCTGCTTGGGCTGCATTTTAATTGGGGCAATACACTCATGTATAGAGCAGAGACTTATCACCATCTACCTCACAATTACTCTGTGTGTGCAGTATTTATTGAGTATAAATTATATATGTCTATTGTTAGGATACCATTGTGTGTTGTTTCATTATACATTTCTTGTGAGTTATTAAATGTTGTTAAACTTCACATGTGTCTTGACTGATGTCTCTGCCATGACAGATTCATCATTTTTATTAGCGCAGTGCCATTTATTATAGAGATGAGCAGTCATTTAAAAAAATAAATATATCAAACACACTCGAACTTAAGGGGTTCCAAGTCGAACAGAGGGCCTGATTCGTGGCTGGCCAGACGGAGGCGTTCCCATGGGAACGCCTACCATCTGGGGCCGGCCCCACTGACATCACAAGTGATGTCAGTGGGAGTGCTTTCAGCTCTGGTAGAGCCGAAAGCACTCTACGCCTTGCGGCAACGAGACCCTACCACAAGGGTCTCGTCGCAAGCCCGATGGTCGCGATGGTCTTGACCATCGCGACCATCTTCCTGGCCACTCGCTATAGCTGTGGGTGGTCACCCACAGCTATGCGAGCGACCAGGAGGCCGCTCTAAAAAACCAGAGGGCCAGCCCTGATTCAGAGCGAGCGCTCTGTCAGAGCGTCCGGCTCTGAATTAGGGCCAGAGTCCTAGGGCCTGATTCAGAGCCGCTCGTAATACGCATGCGCGAACCAGTCAGTGCGGTCGAAAATAGTTTGTTCGCTAAATAGCGAATGCCTGCTATTTTGAGTGACAGGAGGAGGCATATGTGGGTGGTAACAGGGGAAGGTGCTTGAAAACGGGGAGTGGAGATCCGAACGCAGGCATGCTTAAAGGTCAAAACGGGCGTTTTATGGGTGTGCATAATTAATACAGCAGCGTCATTGACCACGTCACTGGGTTATTTTATAGTTAGAACTACTCGCAGGATTGCGGTAGGAAAAACCAACCACAAGAATAGCGAGCAGTTCATACGTTGGTCGATGTACTCGATTAATCTAATAAATAGAGGGCATGACGTAGGATGCGAGCGGCCAGGGGGCGTAGTTTTCCAAAAAACGACCGCATGTTTGGTTCGCTCGTTCAGACCTAGAGGCGTGAACAGACCGCAAAGAGCGAACGGTTCATTTGAATAGCCATCCCTTTTTTCTGAATGAGCAAGCGCAAATAGCGTCCGGCTCTGAATCAGGCCCCTAGTTCAGAATCACTTTGGGGTTCCGAGTAGGATTGAGTATTGACTTTAGTCTTTTTGCAATTTGGCAACTAGGATTTAAAAAAATGGATATTGCATGTTTTGGAGTCCTGCCCTTGTGATTTCAGGAGCTGTGAGGTTGTCAAAATTAACTGAAAATGAAAATTACTGTACTGATGCTAATAATACTATAGGAACATTAACAACAGGTCCGTTACATGATTTTAGATGTTTTTATACATTTTTAAAGAAATACAAAACCGAATCTGAACCAAAACACTTGAGGGCAAAACCAAAACACGGGGGTCTGTGCACATCTCTAATTTATTATTACATTTTTAATTTTGTTGTGAGTATTCACAGACTAACATTGAGACACTGTTGCTTTATTATTTTATTATTATTTATTATTATTATTATTATTATTATTGTTGTTGTTGTTATTATTAACAACAACAATAATAATAATAATAATAAATAATAATATTATTATTATATTAATGGGTACCAATATTTATCTTAATTTTTTATACACTTTAGATTTTAAGTACCTTCACCTGCATTAGTGCCTGAAAAATGTTTTATTTCTAGTTAATATATTAGTGTGACATATTGTATTATTTACAATAGGTGATATATTATTAGTGTGCTGTATGAGGGAGAATGAGGGTTCAAGTTTAGCATAAAGGTCTTAATATCGTAGCTTAGCAGTCAGCGTGAAGGGAAAAAAAGGAGGTTGGGGAGTTGTATAGTATTATTAGAATTATAACAGTGGGAAGATATTGGAAGAGTTTGAAGAAATCGGTAACAACTGTGTTTAGAGGTATTACTGTGTGGTGGTGATTGCTCACTGCATTGCATTAATCATGACTGATGATCTACTACTGTGTAGCCCGGAGTTCCTGCCAGTTCACCATGCTGCCTGCTCTGTTGTTTGTAGATGACTACATCTCCCAGCACTCCTGATATACAAATCAGTTCCTTATACTATGATCCAGCTCTAAAGACCTAGGTCACACCTTTCAGACTGCAGCATATCCAGGTAATTCGAGGGAAGGACCTTGGACACACAACCCGTGTTGACCATTTCACATCAAACCAGGATCTTGGTTTCCCCAGCAATATCCCAGGTCAGAGGCTCAATGTGAAAAGGGTACAGGCACACCCCAGTCATTGCCACAAGCAAATGACAAAAATGGCAACAACACCACTAGATCAGTCATATTGCTGCTAATGCTATTTCTTATGCTCTTCAGTTACAGTAGGTCATTATTTGTAATACTGTAAGTGACATTTAAATTGTTGTGTGTTATTAATGGTTTTTAAGGGGCTTTTTCTGCATAAATTGTCATTAAATCTGGATATAGTTTTGCATTACATGACCAAACTCAGATTTTCCTATTCAAATACCTTATTGGGTAAATGTTCCCTAATTTTGAGTACCTGTTCTAGTTATTGGGAAGGGAGGGAACTCTGTCCAACACACCTACATATTAGACCCATGCCGACCCCTGGTAGACCACTCCTCTATCAAGACACTTGAATGGATGCACTGCCAAGAGAACAGTTATATAGAAGAAACCTAAAGAGAGAAAATTATTATCAGTATATTGTGACCCTGTCACCCACTGTCCAGTAATCCAGGTTAGCAGGTGTTACATCAGTGTGAGAGAGTGATCGCATACATTTTCAAGGAATGGGTATGAAGTCCCGGTGGCTGGCCTGAAGCCCTAAGGATGAAGATGCAGACAGGGTTGGTAAGTACCCTAACCCTCCCTTAGTGGTGCCTAACCCTATCCTCCCCCTGGTGGTACCAAATCCTAACCTCCCCTTCCCGCACCCTAGACTTAACCCTCCCAGGGGGGTCTATCCCTTACCTACCCCTGGGGGTGCCTAAGCCTAACCCCCTCTCCCCATAGCCTAAACCTAACTCTTCCCAGGGGGTGTCTAATCCTAATCTCCCCTTGGGGCCCCTAAAACTAACCCTCCCCCCTGCGACTAACAGATTGCAGAGCCCCGCTTACCTTTGTTCGGGATGCCAGCTGTTGAGATTTTGTTGTCGGGCTAAAGATAGGCGTCAGGATGTCGACACCTTTTCTTTAGTTCCATGTCAGGATTCTAAATTAACTACATCCCCATTTTCAATTCATATCAGCATTTTCTCAACTGTAAACTGAGCTTAAGAGATGAATTTTGAGGGCAGGGAGGTTGGGTAAATGTCTGATGGAGCGTGGGAGGTCATTACAGAAGATAGGAGCAGAATGGAAGACATCCTTTAGTCAGGTGATGGAGGAGGTGATCAGGGAGGAGGTGAGGCAGTAGTCACTGGAAGAATGAGTAGGGTGGGAGGGATTGTGAGTGGGAATGAGGCTTGGAGATGTACAGAAGGGGAGGAATGATTGAGGGCCTTGAAGGTGAGTGATAGGAAGTTTGAATATAATTCTGAGAGAGACAAGAAGGCAGTGAAGCAGGAAATGAGGCATGCAGCATTAGCAAGTATAGACTGGAGGGGGCCAAGGCAGGAGATAGATAGGCCAGTGAGGAGTAGAGCACAATCAAAATGAGAAATGATAAGGGCAGAATAAATGATTTAGATGTTTTCAGAGCAAGAAAGGGTAAAATCCAGGAAATACTGTGGAAATGGAAGATAAAGTGTCTGGATCTAGGGAGAGAAAGAGAGCAGAATCATGTATTACACCTAGACATCAGACTTGGGGAACAGAGGAGGTGTAGATATTGTCAGCTCTGAGGAAACAAGAAGGAGTCTTGGTGGGGGGAAAGGTGATGATGCATCACTAATAATACCTCTTTTACACTAAGTTCCCATGTCTGACCCAGTATTTGGAACAAGGTTCCAAACAGGGTCAGACCCAGGACAGATCCCCTTCAGACCTCGGCACCGACCTGAGTTATTCACAGGTCGGCGCTGTTCACACTGCTCACAGGTACAGTGGAACTGGTCTGCCTCTGCTTGGAGATGACATCATCTCCAAGCGCTAGAAAATTCGGAACTCTCCATCCTGTAAACGGCACCCGGGTCGGACAACCTAGTTACCTGGTTACATTACAGGGTTACACGGGTCATTCCCGTGTTAAACCCTGCAAACTACCCAGGTTGGATAGCCGGGTCACTCGACCTGAGAATCCAACCCGGGTTAACCCAGCAATAACCCGAGAGTTAGCTGTAGTGTAAAAGGAGTATAAATGAAATCTGGTGTCATTATCCTGGGTAATCTGTGGCTAGCAGTATCTAGTTGTCCATAAGAGATAATGCTTGTTTGGTTCTGCGAACAAAGTTAATCCCTTCTTATCAACCTGGGAGTTGCAGCTTTTTTCATTCCAAGTTCCGTTGTGCTTCATATACAGACTCAGGTGCACACATATATACAAACATAGGCGTAACTACCGTAGGTGCAGAGGGTGCGGCTGCTATGGGGCCCGGACCAACCCAGGGCCCTTCCCATGCACCTAAGGTGCCAGGCCTTGGTCCTTGGCCCCGCACTCCGCCTGTCCCGGCACCTTCCTCACTCCCCTCTCATTGACTTACCTGTACCATGCTCCTTGGTCGCAGCCCCCCCCTCCATGGTCGTGTCCTCCCGGTCGGCTCTGCCTCTCCTCATGGTCTGATACTGGGAGGAAGCAGCCATACCTCCTCCAAGCATCAGTCAGTGAGGAGAGAGAGTGAAGCCAACCGGGAGAGTGTGCCTTCTCTGCGCAGAGTGACCACAGAGCAGGAAAGTCGAGAAGAGGGTAGTGAGGAGGGTTCGGGGACCGAGGGGGGTGTAGACCTAAGGGGGCCCGTGAAAATGTTGTTAGGGGGTCTAGTTACGCCCCTGTATACAAGTGTCACATATCAAATTAGTCAGCACAGTCGTAGTCACATATTTGGTGAAAAAAGACGCCAAAATGGCGGCTCACTCACACCAGGCAATTGGCGCTGTGTGGTGTATTGAGCTAGATGTACTAGGACACATCTGTACCTGTCAGCCCATCATTTGTACACATGGATATAGGATCTGTCCACTGTGCTATTATTGCCATGTGTGCTTTCTACTGATATCCAGCCTGTGGTCTTGTTATCCTGCAATTGGATTTCCTTGTGTTCTGGTCTGCCATCTATTCCTTCCTGTGGATAATAGTATTGCTGTTCTTTATATAATTCAGCATCGTGTACTTTCTGCTTCAGCTCACATTAGTGAATGTTTCCATAAAATACATGCTGTATTTGCTGTTTTGACACCATATACTTTGCACAGCCTGCTGCCAATTCTGTGCTCACTGTGCCCTAGTTTGTGTCTAATCCTGTTCTCATAGAGACTAGTTATTTCTCCAAGCCTGGAAAAAAACGGAATCTTGCTTCATTACTTTCTACATCTGTGTTTCAAGCAGACCAGTTATTTGCAAGAACCAAAATCCTACTTTTTTGCATTCTACAGCTATGTTATTATTGTTGCATTTCCTTCCTATGCAAATGGCATTGTTTATTTACTGTGCTTCAGACAATGGTTCTTCTGGACTATTGTCCCCTATTACAGTACTTTAATAAATATCTTTTGCTTCACTATACATCACAGTTGTCAGTATTTCTAACCAGATTGTGTCGTATTTACACTGCCTTCTGGTGTCTCATTGCTCAGTGCTATAGTTTGTTAGAGCTGCCCCCTGGGGGTAAATTTGCTAAGAATCATCTTTGTCTGAGTTAGCATTCCTGTGAGAGTTTCTCCTGATTTTTAAACACAGATATTTACTAAAGGCAAACACAGGTGTAAAAACATGAATCTATCTGCAAAACACGACTGAACACACAAATAGAAGTCAATACACCATCAAACCAACTCTCATTTCCACAGACAAGAATACAACACAAGGATTTCTCAAGAATCGTGTCTGCAAACACGATCAAGAATGGATCAAACTCGGGACAAAATAAAAGTTTAAAATATACCACCACCTCCACCGCAGCATGTTCAGCAGAAGCACTGCACAGATTATGCTTCTGTGTTCTAAACTATACTGAAAGGGTTAAAAAAGAAAAAAAATTGTGGGGTCCACCCCCTTCCCCAAAGCACAACCAGCCCTGGACCTCTGAGCCTGTTCTGGCTGCTGTGCCTTTACCACTGCTGCTGGTTCAGCCCAGTGTTGGTTATAGGAAAATAGAGAATACCCCACATAGGTTTTTCCCCAGATTATCCTGTCCCAGAAGGGACTGAGAGGTCCAGGGCTGGCTGTACTTTTGGGAGGGGACCCCATGCCGAATTTTTATTTTTACTTTTAACTAGGGGTGTGCACCGGCCACTTTTCGTGTTTTGTGTTTTGGTTTTGGATCTGGATCTTTCTTCGTGTTTTGGATCTGGATTGGTTTTGCCAAAACCACCCTTCCGTGTTTTGGGTTCTGGGTTTTGTGTTTTGGATCTGTATTTTTTTGAAAAAAAGCATAAAAACAGCTAAAATCACAGAATTTGTAGGTTTTTCTGCTCCTATGCTATTATTAACCTCAATAACCTTAATTTCCACTCATTTCCAGTCTATTCTGAACACCTCACACCTCACAATAGTGTTTTTATGTCCAAAAGGTTGCACCGAGGTAGCTGGATGACTATGCTAAGCGACACGAGTGGGCGGCACAAACACGTGACCCATCTAGGAGTGACACTGCAGTGGCAGGCAGGATGGCAGTTAGAAAAACTAGGCCCCAAACTGTACATAATGCAAAGAAAAAAAGAGGTGCAAGATGGAATTGTCCTTGGGCCCTCCCACCCACCCTTATGTTGTATAAACAGGACATGCACACTTTAACAAATCAATCATTTCAGCGCCAGGGTCTGCCACACAACTGTGGCTGAAATGATTGGTTCGTTTGGGCCCCCACAAAACAAGCTGGCAATTAATGTGTCCCTGCACAAACTGGCTCTACGGAGGCAAGATGTCATCCTCATCCTCCTCATCCACCGATTCCTCACCCTCTTCAGTGTGTACATCCTCATCCTCACAAAGTATTAACTCGTCCCCACTTGAATCCACCACCACAGGTCCCTCTGTACCTTCTGGAGGCTGGTCTCCCTGGAAGAGCTGATAATTCATTTTGATGAACATCATCTTCTCCACATTCTGTGGAAGCAACCTCCTACGCCTTTCGCTGACAAGGTTCCCGGCAGCACTAAACACTCTTTCGGAGTACACACTGGAGGGGGGGCAACTCAGGTAAAATAGAGCCAGTTTGTACAGGGGCCTCCAAATTGCCTCTTTTTCCTGCCAGTACAGGTATGGACTGTCTGACATGCCTACTTGGATGCTGTCACCGATGTAATCCTCCACCATTCTGTCAATGGTGACAGTATCATATGCAGTGACAGTAGACATGTCAGAAATTGTTGCCAGGTCCTTCAGTCCGGACCAGATGTCCAAACTTGGTCCTGCCTGCCCTGCATCACCGCCAGCGGGTTGCTTAGGATACCTAAGTTTTTTCCTGGCAGCCCCAGTTGCGGGAGAAAATGAAGAAGGAGCCGTTGACGTGTCACGTTCCGCTTCAGCTGACAGTGTGTTCACCAGCAGGTCTTTGCACCTCTGCAGGCTTGTGTCGGCCGGAAAGAGAGACACCACATAGGCTTTAAACCTAGGATCGAGCACGGTGGCCAAAATGTAGTGGTCTGATTTCAACAGATTGACCACCCTGGAATCCTGGCAAAGCGAATGAAGGGCTTCATCCACAAGTCCCACATGCCGAGCGGAATCGCTCCGTCTTAGCTCCTCCTTCACTTTCTCCAGCTGCTTCTGCAAAAGCCTGATGAGGGGAATGACCTGACTCAAGCTGGCAGTGTCTGAACTGACTTCACGTGTGGCAAGTTCGAAGGGCTGAAGAACCTTGCACAACACGGAAATCATTCTCCACTGCGCTTGAGTCAGGTGCATACCCCCTCCTTTGCCTATGTCATAGGTGGATGTATAGGCTTGTATGGCCTTTTGCTGCTCCTCCATCCTCTGAAGCATATAGAGGGTTGAGTTCCACCGCGTCACAACCTCTTGCTTCAGGTGATGGCGGGGCAGGTTCAAGAGTGTTTGCTGGCGCTCCAGTCTTCGGCACGCAGTCGCTGAATGGCGAAAGTGGCCAGAAATTTTTCGGGCCACCCAAAGCGTCTCCTGCACGCCCCTGTCGCTTTTCAGAAAATTCTGCACCACCAAGTTTATTGTGTGAGCAAAACATGGGACGTGCTGGAATTTGCCCAGATGTAATGCCCGCACAATATTGGTGGCGTTGTCAGATATCACAAATCCCCAGGAGAGTCTAAGTGGGGTAAGCCACTGGGCGATGATTTCCCTCAGTTTCTCTAAGAGGTTGTCGGCGGTGTGCCTCTTACTGAAACCGGTGATACACAGCGTAGCCTGCCTTGTAACGAGCTGGCGTTTCTGAGATGCTGCTACTGGTGACGCTGCTGCTGTTGCTGCGTAAGGTGATACATCTACCCAGTGGGCTGTCACAGTCATATAGTCCTTAGTCTGCCCTGTTCCACTTGTCCACATGTCCGTGGTTAAGTGGACATTGTGTACAACGGCATTTTTCAGGACACTGAGGACACTTTTTCTGACGTTTCTGTACAGTCTCGGTATCGCCTGCCTAGTGAAGTGGAATCTAGACGGGATTTGGAACCGGGGACACACTACCTCCATCAATTGTCTAAATCCCACTGCACTAATGGCGGATACCGGACGCACGTCTAACACCAACATAGCAGTCAAGGCCTCAGTTATACGTTTTGCTTCAGGATGACTGCTGTCGTACTTCATCCTCCTCGCTAAGGACTGTTGGAGGGTCAATTGTTTAGTAAAAGTAGTGGTGTTCCTACTTCCTCTCTGGGATGATGAACGACTCCCAGCAGCAGCAGCAACAGCAGCAGCGGCAGCAGTAGGCGTAGCAATGCAGGATCCTCCGGAGGAATCCCGGATAGGAGAGTCAGTCATGCCAGTGATATGGCCTGCAGGACTACTTCCGATCCTGACTAAGGAGGAAATTGACGAGGAGGGAGTTGACGGTGTGGTTTGCAGGCGCTTGGATACAACAGGACAACGGGATTTAGGTGTCCCTGGACTGCTTACGGTCTGAGCCAAAGTTTCTGAACTTGACAGTAACTTTTTATGAACGCGCTGCAGGTGCCGTATAAGGGAGGATGTTCCTAGGTGGTTGACGTCCCTACCCCTACTTATTTCACCTTTACATATGGTACATATGGCAAGACAGTTGTTGTCCGGATTTGGATAGAAATATTGCCAGACCAAAGAGGTGGAATGTTTGGTCTTCTGCCCAGGCATGACCGTGATGGGCTTTTTCATCCCACGGACAACAACTGTCTCCCCCGGAGCCTGATTTAAACAAACCACATCACCATCAGAATCCTCCTCGCCAACTTCCTCCTCAGCGCCAGCTACACCAGTATCCTCATCCTGTTGTACTTCAACAGTGACATCTTCAATTTGCATATCAGCAAGTGGACTGTGGGTGCTCCTTTCAGCACTTGCAGGGGGCGTGCAAATGGTGGAAAGAGCCACCTCTTCCCGTCCAGTGCTGGGAAGGTCAGGCATCGCAACCACCACCACACTTGGACTCTCTTTGGGGATTTGTGATATCTTCTTAGAAAGCACAGTTCTTCGCTGTGCTTTTGCCAGCTTAACTCTTTTGATTTTTTTAGTGGGAGGAGTGCTTCCATCGTCATGTGAAGCTGAACCACTAGTCATGAACATACTAGGGATCGACCTTAGCCGTTCCTTGCCACTCCGTGTCGTAAATGGCATATTGGCAAGTTTACGTTTCTCTTCAGCTGATTTAAATGTCTTTTTCAAGGTCATTTTCCTGAACTTTGCCATTTGGGATTGTATGTGCCCTCTACTATGACATTGGGCATCGGCCTTGGCAGACGACGTTGATGGCATGTTATCGTCTATGTCATGACTAGTGGCAGCAGCTTCAGCACTAGGAGGAAGTGGTTCTTGATCTTTCTCTATTTTATTTTTATCGGAGAAAGTTTGGTCCTCCATTTATGTTATATCGATTTGATATATACGTGCGGCTAAACACAGAAAATAAATTTTTTTTTGGTTCGGACTGGAGTGTACTTTGTGGGTTACAGCACCCTTTAACGGTCAAGCCAGCCGGCCCTTTACTTATGACACAGGCGCACTCTTGGCACTACTTTGTTGATGCACGTGCGGCTACTGCGCACACAATTCACAAACACAGAAAATAATTTTTTTTTGGTTTGGACTGGAGTGTACTTTGGGGGTTACAGCACCCTTTAACGGTCAAGCCAGCCGGCCCTTTACTTATGACACAGGCGCACGCTTGGCACTACTTTGTTGATGCACGTGCGGCTACTGCGCACACAATTCACAAACACAGAAAATAATTTTTTTTTGGTTTGGACTGGAGTGTACTTTCGGGGGTTACAGCACCCTTAACGGTCAAGCCAGCCGGCCCTTTACTTATGACACAGGCGCACGCTTGGCACTACTTTGTTGATGCACGTGCGGCTACTGCGCACACAATTCACAAACACAGAAAATAATTTTTTTTTGGTTTGGACTGGAGTGTACTTTCGGGGGTTACAGCACCCTTTAACGGTCAAGCCAGCCGGCCCTTTACTTATGACACAGGCGCACGCTTGGCACTACTTTGTTGATGCACGTGCGGCTACTGCGCACACAATTCACAAACACAGAAAATAATTTTTTTTTAGGTTTGGACTGGAGTGTACTTTCGGGGGTTACAGCACCCTTAACGGTCAAGCCAGCCGGCCCTTTACTTATGACACAGGCGCACGCTTGGCACTACTTTGTTGATGCACGTGCGGCTACTGCGCACACAATTCACAAACACAGAAAATAATTTTTTTTTTGGTTTGGACTGGAGTGTACTTTCGGGGGTTACAGCACCCTTAACGGTCAAGCCAGCCGGCCCTTTACTTATGACACAGGCGCACGCTTGGCACTACTTTGTTGATGCACGTGCGGCTACTGCGCACACAATTCACAAACACAGAAAATAATTTTTTTTTTGGTTTGGACTGGAGTGTACTTTCGGGGGTTACAGCACCCTTAACGGTCAAGCCAGCCGGCCCTTTACTTATGACACAGGCGCACGCTTGACACTACTTTGTTGATGCACGTGCGGCTACTGCGCACACAATTCACAAACACAGAAAATAATTTTTTTTTGGTTTGGACTGGAGTGTACTTTCAGGGGTTACAGCACCCTTTAACGGTCAAGCCAGCCGGCCCTTTACTTATGACACAGGCGCACGCTTGGCACTACTTTGTTGATGCACGTGCGGCTACTGCGCACACAATTCACAAACACAGAAAATAATTTTTTTTTGGTTTGGACTGGAGTGTACTTTCGGGGGTTACAGCACCCTTTAACGGTCAAGCCAGCCGGCCCTTTACTTATGACACAGGGGCACTCTTGGCACTACTTTGTTGATGCACGTGCGGCTACTGCGCACACAATTCACAAACACAGAAAATAATTTTTTTTTAGGTTTGGACTGGAGTGTACTTTCGGGGGTTACAGCACCCTTAACGGTCAAGCCAGCCGGCCCTTTACTTATGACACAGGCGCACGCTTGGCACTACTTTGTTGATGCACGTGCGGCTACTGCGCACACAATTCACAAACACAGAAAATATATTATTTTTTTAGCACTTGGGGGGAGCACCCCTGATGGACAGAGCACCCCCTGGACAACACTACAGCACCCCTTTAGGACTGGGACACTGCACAGGACTTTGGAGTGGACACAGCCCCTATGGAGAACTGACTGCACAACACAGTCCAGCCAGCCCCTATGGACTTTGAAGTAGTGGACACAGCCCCTATTAACAACAGCAGCACAGCACAACACAGCCAGCCCCTATGGACTTTGAAGTAGT
Source organism: Taudactylus pleione (assembly GCA_031769625.1). NCBI lineage: Eukaryota > Metazoa > Chordata > Amphibia > Anura > Myobatrachidae > Taudactylus > Taudactylus pleione. The sequence continues at coordinate 52,724,358 of JAUIMM010000015.1, forward strand.
GGACAACAGCAGCACTACACTACACTACACTACACAGCACTAACTCCCACCCTCCCTCTTCACTGTCCACAGCCGAGTGAGAAAATGGCGCCGACGTGGGTACCTTATATAGGATCCAAAACCCGCGAGACTCGGAAGGCGGGATGATGACGTTTTGCCTCGATGTCAGATCCGAGTCAGGCGGGAAAAGTCGAGCCTGACTCGGATCGGACTCGGATCGGGGGGGCTCGGGGGGGTTCGGATTTCAGAAATCCGAACCCGCTCACCCCTACTTTTAACCCTTTATTTATAGCACAAAGAAGCACTGCACAGACAAAATTGATCTGTGCAGTGCTTCTGCTAAACTCACAGCTCACACTTGCAAACACAATTCCATACACCATCGGAAAACACGATTCAGTCAAATACGATTCTTAGTAAATTTGTGTGTTTAATTGGGAAAAACTCACTCATGTCCCAGCGATACTCAGTGTATTTAAAACTTGGCCAGACACAATTCTTAGTAAATATACCCCCTGTGCTACAGTTCTGTTACAGCTGCCTCCTGGGGGAAAATTTACTAAGAAGTGAGTTTGGTCGAATTTTTTAGTTCTTAAACTCACGTTGCTTCACCAAAACTCAGGTGAGTTTTTCCTTATCTAACGCGCAAATTTACTAAGAAGGGAGTTTAGCTGAAAGTGAGTTTTTCCATGGTGAAACAAAGTGAGTTTTTTCTTCCAAATTGCGAGTCTAGAGGTGAGTTTATGCTGAGTTTAAGGACAGTTTAGATGAGAGTTTAAGGAGAGTTTAGATTAGGGGTGAGCGGGTTCGGATTTCTGAAATCCGAACCCCCCCGAGCCCCCCCGATCCGAGTCAGGCTCGACTTTTCCCGCCTGACTCGGATCTGAAATCGAGGCAAAACGTCATCATCCCGCCTTCCGAGTCTCGCGGGTTTTGGATCCTATAAAAGGTACCCGCGTCGGCGCCATTTTCTCACTCGGCTGTGGACAGTGAAGAGGGAGGGTGGGAGTTAGGGCTGGCTGGGCTGTGTAGTGTAGTGTAGTGTAGTGTAGTGTAGTGCTGTTGTTGTCCACTACTTCAAAGTCCATAGGGGCTGGCTGTGTTGTGCTGTGCTGCTGTTGTTAATAGGGGCTGTGTCCACTACTTCAAAGTCCATAGGGGCTGGCTGGACTGTGTTGTGCAGTCAGTTCTCCATAGGGGCTGTGTCCACTCCAAAGTCCTGTGCAGTGTCCCAGTCCTAAAGGGGTGCTGTAGTGTTGTCCAGGGGGTGCTCTGTCCATCAGGGGTGCTCCCCCCAAGTGCTAAAAAAATAATATATTTTCTGTGTTTGTGAATTGTGTGCGCAGTAGCCGCACGTGCATCAACAAAGTAGTGCCAAGCGTGCGCCTGTGTCATAAGTAAAGGGCCGGCTGGCTTGACCGTTAAAGGGTGCTGTAACCCCCAAAGTACACTCCAGTCCAAACCAAAAAAAAAATATTTTCTGTGTTTGTGACTTGTGTGCACTGTGGCTGCACATGCATCAAAAAAGGAGCAGCGCCAAGCGTGCGCCTGTGTCCCATAAGTAAAGAGCCGGCTGGCTCATTTCTTAAAGGGTGGTGTAACCCACAAAATATTTTCTGTGTTTGTGTGCGCTTTAGCCGCACGTATATATCAATATAACATAAATGGAGGACCAAACTTTCTCCGATAAAAATAAAATAGGGAAAGATCAAGAACCACTTCCTCCTAGTGCTATTGCTGCTGCTGGGAGTTGTTCATCATCCCAGAGAGGAAGTAGGAACATCACTACTTTTACTAAACAATTGACCCTCCAACAGTCCCAGCGATGAGGATGAAATACGACAGCAGTCATCCTGAAGCAAAACGTATAACTGAGGCCTTGACTGCTATGTTGGTGTTAGACGTGCGTCCGGTATCCGCCATTAGTGCAGTGGGATTTAGACAATTGATGGAGGTAGTGTGTTCCAAATCCCGTCTAGATTCCACCTGCATCCTCAAAGCAGCAGCGACAAGCGTGCGTCTGTCTGTTAAAGGGCGGTGACACCCTCAAAGTGTGCTACACAAACAATTAAAATATTGTTCTTTTTTTTTCGGTCTTTGTGAAATGTGTGGGCTGTAGCCGCACCTGCATCCTTAAAGCAGCAGCGACAAGCGTGCGTCTGTCTGTTAAAGGGCGGTGACACCCTCGAAGTGTGCTACACAAACAATAAAAATATTGTTCTTTTTTTTTCTGTCTTTGTGAATTGTGTGGGCTGTAGCCGCACTTGCATCCTCAAAGCAGCAGCGACAAGCGTGCGTCTGTCTGTTAAAGGGTGGTGTAACCCTCAAAGTGCTCCAAAAAATAAAAAACTATTTTTTTAATGTGTTTGTGACTTGTGTGCGATGTAGCCGCACGTGCATCAACATAGTAGCAGCGCCAAGCATGCGCCTGTGTCATAAGTCAAGGGCTGGTTTGGACATCTGGTCCGGACTGAAGAACGTGCCAACAATTTCTGACAAGTCTACTGTCACTGCATATGATACTGTCCTCAAAGCAGCAGCGACAAGCGTGCGTCTGTCTGTTAAAGGGTGGTGACACCCTCAAAGTGTGCTACACAAACAATAAAAATATTGTTCATTTTTTTTCTGTCTTTGTGAATTGTGTGGGCTGTAGCCGCACTTGCATCCTCAAAGCAGCAGCGACAAGCGTGCATCTGTCTGTTAAAGGGTGGTGTAACCCTCAAAGTGCTCCAAAAAAAACAAAACTATTTTTTAATGTGTTTGTGACTTGTGTGCGATGTAGCCGCACGTGCATCAACATAGTAGCAGCGCCAAGCGTGCGCCTGTGTCATAAGTCAAGGGCCGGTTTGGACATCTGGTCCGGACTGAAGGACGTGCCAACAATTTCTGACAAGTCTACTGTCACTGCATATGATACTGTCCTCAAAGCAGCAGCGACAAGCGTGCGTCTGTCTGTTAAAGGGTGGTGATACCCTCAAAGTGTGCTACACAAACAATTAAAATATTGTTCTTTTTTTTTCGGTCTTTGTGAAATGTGTGGACTGTAGCCGCACCTGCATCCTTAAAGCAGCAGCGACAAGCGTGCGTCTGTCTGTTAAAGGGTGGTGACACCCTCAAAATGTGCTACACAAACAATAAAAATATTCTTCTTCTTTTTTCTGTCTTTGTGAATTGTGTGGGCTGTAGCCGCACTTGCATCCTCAAAGCAGCAGCGACAAGCGTGCGTCTGTCTGTTAAAGGATTACATCGGTGACAGCATCCAAGTAGGCATGTCAGATAGTCCGTACCTGTACTGGCAGGAAAAAGAAGCAATTTGGAGGTCCCTGTACAAACTGGCTCTATTTTACCTGAGTTGCCCCCCCTCCAGTGTGCACTCCGAAAGAGTGTTTAGTGCAGCCGGGAACCTTGTCAGCGAAAGGCGTAGGAGGTTGCTTCCACAAAATGTGGAGAAGATGATGTTCATAAAATGAATTATCAACTCTTCCAGGGAGACCAGCCTCCAGAACGTACAGAGGGACCTGTGGTTCCAGCGGGGATGAATTAATACTCTGTGAGGATGAGGATGTACACACTGAAGAGGGTGAGGAATCGGTGGATGAGGAGGATGAGGATGACATCTTGCCTCCGTAGAGCCAGTTTGTGCAGGGACAGATTAATTGCCAGCTTGCTTTGTGGGGGCCCAAACGAACCAATCATTTCAGCCACAGTTGTGTGGCAGACCCTGGCGCTGAAATGATTGGTTTGTTAAAGTGTGCATGTCCTGTTTATACAACATAAGGGTGGGTGGGAGGGCCCAAGGAAAATTCCATCTTGCACCTTTTTTTTTTCTTTGCATTATGTACAGTTTGGGGCCTAGTTTTTCAAACTGCCATCCTGTCTGCCACTGCAGTTTCACGCCTAGATGGGTCACGTGTTTGTGCCGCCCACTCGTGTCGCTTAGCATAGTCATCCAGCTACCTCGGTGCAACCTTTTGGACATAAAAACACTATTGTGAGGTGTGAGGTGTTCAGAATAGACTGGAAATGAGTGGAAATTAAGGTTATTGAGGTTAATAATAGCATAGGAGCAGAAAAACCTACAAATTCTGTGATTTTAGCTGTTTTTATGCTTTTTTAAAAAAAAATACAGATCCAAAACACAAAACCCAGAACCCAAAACACGGAAGGGTGGTTTTGGCAAAACCAATCCAGATCCAAAACACGAAGAAAGATCCAGATCCAAAACCAAAACACAAAACACGAAAAGTGGCCGGTGCACACCCCTAGTTTAGATGAGAGTTTAAGGAGAGTATAGATGAGAGTTTAAGGAGAGTTTAGATGAGAGTTTAGATGAGATTACTTACTGGAGATTGCAGTGTTTTCTCTCTGCAAAACTCACACGAGCAAGCAGCCTGCACATATCAGTGAAATATGTGTAAGCTGCTTGTGTGTTTTAATACCTGTAAAAAACGAGTTCAATAATTTTAAAAATTAAATGACGTAGGGTCCCCCCCTAAAGCTTAACCAGCCTGTCCTGGTACCTAAAATTACGGGGAACAAAACGAGTAGGGTTCCCCCGTAAATTAGGTACCAGCACCAGGCTGCAGGGCCAGTCCTGGTTCCAATTTTAGGGGTAAAAAATTTGGCGTAGGGGTACCCCTAAAATTGAAGCCAGCACTGGACCCTTTATAGTGGGGAAATGATACCACAGCTAGGGGTGCCCTTTCACCGGGCCCCCCAGCCGCAGCATCAGCCCTGACCGCTAGTCAGCCCAGGCCAGGGATCCCTGGGGAGTTGGGAACCCCTCCAATAAAGGGGACCCCCTCTCCAGGGCACCCCTGGCCTAGGATGATAGCCCAGGGCTATCCCTGCTACCCCCTGGGTGGTGGGTTCCGGGTTGATAGTGTATGTATAGTGTTAAAAATTGAATTAACAACATTGTCTTTACAGTAGAACTGCAGGTCCCAGCAAGCCTCCCCCGCATGCTGGTACTTGGAGAACCACAAGTACCAGCATGCGGGGCATTAAGGGGCCACTGGTACCTGTAGTTCACCTGTAAAGAAATGTGTAAAAAAATACAACACACACCGTGAAAATAAAGATTTATTACTTACATACATACACACATACTTACCTGCACCCAGATGTTCACATCCCCTTCTCAACGAAAAGTATCCAATGGTTGTACCTCTAAAAAAAGAACCAAAACTCACCTTTTGTCCCACGATGTTCTCCACAGTATTCCAAAGAGTGCCCCGAAGACACTGTAACAAGACGCTACAGCATATTGATACAGCATCGCTAATGACAGCTCTGGCCTTGAGCTATCATTAGTGCTGTGGCGCCAGCCAATCAGCGGCGGCTTCCATTAGTGGTCGCTCATTGGCTGGGACCCACGTGGGGGAGCCGCTCATTAAAACTTCTATTTCACAGTGAGCTTGCCACAATCTCACACGAGATTGGAAACTCGAATCTTAGTAAATTTGCGAGTTTCATCTTTTTCATCTAAAGTACTTCCGATTTTGGCCGATGGTGAGTTTTTTCGAGTTGGCAAACTCACATGAGTTTTAACAGTTTGTCTTCAGTAAATTTGCGAGAAGAAAACTCACGTGAGTTTGCAAACTTACTCAAACTCACACAAACTTGACCCTTAGTAAATTTACCCCCTGGTGTCTGGTGCCTCAGTGCCACAGTTCTTACAGCTGCCTCATAGTGTCTGATGCCTTAGTGCTACAGTTCTGTTACAGCTGCCTCCTGGTGTCTGATGCCTCAGTGCTACAGTTCTGTTACAGCTGCCTCCTGGTGTCTGATGCCTCAGTGCTATAGTTCTGTTACAGCTGCCTCCTGGTGTCTGATGCCTCAGTACTACAGTTCTGTTACAGCTGCCTCCTGGTGTCTGATGCCTCAGTGCTACAGTTCTGTTACAGCTGCCTCCTGGTGTCTGATGCCTGAGTGCTACAGTTTTGTTACAGCTGCCTCCTGGTGTCTGATGCCTCAGTGCTACAGTTTTGTTACAGCTGCCTCCTGGTGTCTGATGCCTCAGTGCTACAGTTCTGTTACAGCTGCCTCCTGGTGTCTGATGCCTCAGTGCTACAGTTCTGTTACAGCTGCCTCCTGGTGTCTGATGCCTCAGTGCTACAGTTCTGTTACAGCTGCCTCCTGGTGTCTGATGCCTCAGTGCTACAGTTCTGTTACAGCTGCCTCCTGGTGTCTGATGCCTCAGTGCTACAGTTCTGTTACAGCTGCCTCCTGGTGTCTGATGCCTCAGAGCTACAGTTCTGTTACAGCTGCCTCCTGGTGTCTGATGCCTCAGTGTTACAGTATTGTAACAGCTGCTCCCTGGTGTCTGATGCCTCAGTGCTACAGTTCTGTTACAGCTGCCTCCTGGTGTCTGATGCCTCAGTGCTACAGTTTTGTTACAGCTGACTCCTGGTGACTCAGGGCCTGATTCACTACGGATCGCTATTTTGCTTATACGCACGAAACGCAGTTGCTAATATCAGTGGTGAAATGTAAATGTTTGCATTCGCATTGCGAACGCAGCCTGACAGGATGCCCACTTCCCCTTACTCACATCAGTATACTTAGCCAACATAGAGAAACAATCGGTAACATGAAGTAACATACAGTGCATCCGGAACGTATTCACAGCGCGTAACTTTTTCCACATTTGTTATGTTACAGCCTTATTCCAAAATGGAATAAATTATTTTTTCTCCTCAAAATTCTACACACAATACCCCATAATGACAATGTATAAAAAGTTTTTGGGAGATTTTTGCAACTTTAATAAAAAAAAAATTTAAGAAATCACTTGTACATAAGTAGTCACAGCCTCTGCTCAATATTTTGTTGATGCACTTTTGGCAGCAATTACAGCCTCAAGTCATTTTGAATATGATGCCACAAGCTTGGCACACCTATCTTTGGGCAGTTTCGCCCATTCCTCTTTGCAGCACCTCTCAAGCTTCATCAGGTTGGATGGGAAGCATCGGTGCACAGCCATTTTCAGGTCTCTTCAGAGATGTACAATCAGATTCAAGTCTGGGCTCTGGCTGGGCCACTCAAGGACATTCACAGAATTGTCCTGAAGCCACTCCTTTGATATCTTGGCTGTGTGCTTAGGGTCGTTGTCCTGCTGAAAGATTAACCATCACCCCAGTCTGAGGTCAAGAGCGCTCTGGAGCAGGTTTTCATCCAGGATGTGTCTGTACATTGTTGCATTCATCTTTCCCTCTATCCTGACTAGACTCCCAGTTCCTGCCGCTGAAAAACATCCCCACAGCATGATGCTGCTACCACCATGCTTCTCTGTAGGGATGGTATTGACGTGGTGATGAGCGGTGCCTGGTTTCCTCCAAACAGAATGCCTGGCATTCACGCCAAAGAGTTCAATCTTTGTCTCTCATGGTCTGAGAGTCCTTCAGATGCATTTTGGCAAACTTCAGGTGGGCTGCCATGTGCTTTTTACTAAGGAGTGGCTTCCATCTGGCCACTCTACCATACGGGCCTGATTGGTGGATTGCTGCAGAGATGGTTGTCCTTCTGGAAGGTTGTCGTCTCTCCACAGAGGAATGCTGTAGCTCTGACAGAGTGACCATGAGGTTCTTGGTCACCTCCCTGACTAGGGCCCTTCTCCCCTGATCGCTCAGTTTAGACCGACAGCCAACTCTAGGAAGAGTCCTGGTGGTTCTGAAATTCTTTCATTTATGGATGATGGAGGCCACTGTGCTCATTGGGACCTTCAAAGCAGCAGATATTTTTCTGTACCCTTCCCTAGATTTGTGCCTTGAGACAATCCTGTCTCGGAGGTCTACAGACAATTCCTTGGACTTCATACTTGGTTTGTGCTCTGACATGCACTGGCAAGTGTGGGACCTTATATAGACAGGTGTAAGCCTTTCAAAATCATGTCCAATCAACTGAATTTACCACAGGTGGACTCCAACTAAGCTGTAGGAACATCTCAAGGATGATCAGTGGAAACAGGATGCACCTGAGCTCAATTTTGAGCGTCATGGCAAAGGCCGTGAATACTTAGGTACATGTGATTTCTTAGTGTTTTTTTTAATTAAATTTGCAAAAATCTCAAAAAACTTTTACACGTTGTCATTATGGGGTATTGTGTGTAGAATTTTGAGGACAAAAATTAATTTATTCCATTTTGAAATAAGGCTGTAACATAACAAAATGTGGAAAAAGTGACGCGCTGTGAATACTCACTCAGGAATTGCTTACTTCAACGCACGCTATGAGGCCTCAGGCGGCATCTGGTATCGCAGAGGATAATTTATGCACGCCCATGCAACGGCGTTGAAAAGCACTGGCATGCCTGCATTCGCCTGACCAGCCCCCAGTCACCACCCACAAACTGCACTTCCTGTCAACCACTCTGCCTTGGGTCCCCGTATCCTCTGCGATCGCTGTCCCAATCGCAGTGGCTAGTTTGTGCACGCGCATTGCGATGCATACCCATGCACAGAACGCAACAATCGACCGATTGCGTGCATATAAGCAACTGCATTCCTTCCTGAATCAGGCCTTCAGTCAGAGTTGTAGCGTGGAGCAATGGCACCCAGAGCAAGCTCTTGCATGCAGTGCCTCCCCTCCCCAAGTACTAAACTGTGTTCCTGGGGACATGGGACCTGACTCAGACCTGCTCGCTAGCAAGCGGCTGCTCATTACAGACTATGTTCGACAATGTGTGAATACGTGTAGTTCACAGTGCGCGTGCGCAAACTAGTACGAGCAATCAGAATGTGCTCGCTCACTGGCCTGCAAAGACAGTCCAGTGGAATGAGTGACAGGAGAAGCCGTTTGTGGGTGGTAACAGGGGCAGGCCAGTAGGTGGAGTGGAGTTGTGGATGCAGGCGTGCCAGAGAGTTTTCACGCCGTTTCTGGTGCGTGCATATTTAACAGGCAGCATCATAGTACACGTTGATTTTGGCACTGAACTGCTCGCAGTGCTTGCGGTAGGGTCAGTTCCGATGAAACCTGATGTACCAATGGGTGTATATATATACTTCCTGGAGATGACGTCCGCTAATGGGCGGCTAAAGACAGGCTGGTGGGAGTCTGTAAACACAAAGTGATCGCTCGCCAAGCCATAGTGGGCGTGCTTATGCCTTGCCGTTCGAGCGGCTGCCTTGATGTCACTTAGCTGAATTTCCATACGCTGGGAGCGAGCGGCCGCATCTAGCAAGCGGGTCTGATTCAGGCCCATGGTGCCAGTAATTGTCTCATGAACACTATTAAGCTATATGGTTTATGGTGCATGCAGTCTTTTCCCCTATTTATCAAAATTTCTCTAAATAAGGAGAAGATATTTAAAAAAAATGTTTTAAAAGTAAACAAAATTAATTTAAGCAAAATGAAATAATTTACAGACCTTTATCCATTAAAACATGCTTTATTCAAGGAACAAAGCATTTTGTTAGGTACTGTGGCTGTAGAAGTAATTGCATTATGCTTGTGCAGCTCACATTGAGAAGCCTTCACTGACAAAAGATGGTACATTTTACTGCCATCAGTAAGATCTGCCAGCGCTAAAGGATAAAAATCACTAAAATCATAAGACTGCACTTAGCTGCAATCCTCAGGTTCCTTCATGTCTCTTTTGATCAACAGCCAGCAACTTCAAGAGGAAGCTAAGGTGTATAGTGGGCACAAATGAATAAAAAGAAAATGGTTGGCTGGGGAAGGTTAAGAACTGTGGGTGATTATAGAAAAAGAGCAAAGTTGGGTGGTGTGGGCAAATGGAAGTTTGTGGGGGAGGGACTTGTAAGAGGATTAAAGGGAAACAGACAGATAGACACTCATACTTGAGTGTGTGTGGAGGAATACACGTAACTAAAAACCTATCTAATCAGTGTGATGTGAGGGAAAGCGGTTCTAGAGGTCAGCAAGTGATCAATAAGTGTAGGGGGTAGAGTAGAAGTCAGAGGACACAGCATGAGAAGAGGAATAGCTGCAGTAGCCGCATGTTGCTTCTATATAGCAGTAGGCAGCATAAAGCTGTGCACAGGAGAGGGGGCGTTGTTCCACCGTCGAAGACCAGAGAAACAATCCCAGAGGCCATTCAGTACATATGTAGAAAATAAAATAATAGTCAGTCCTCCCTTGGCGCAACTATCCCAGCCAGTGCCGGAACATGCGCTACGACTCTGGCCTCAGGGCTACAATTCCATTACAGCTCCATCTTGATGTTTGGAGCTTCATTGTTACACAGACATTCTCCTAGAATCTTTCAGTACTGCTTGTTCCAGTCCTTATCATTGCTCTCTATTTGGAGTAAAGCAAAAAAGGGGAAGTCTTAATCTACATCTTTCCAGAACAGGAAGACATCTACTTATGTTGAACTCTTGGCTTATGGGTCTACTCTGAGATCTATATGGTCTACGGACCTGGATTCTAATGATTCTGATGAGTTTGGACATCTAGCAACCATAGGCAAAACTAGACTTCTGGCAATGGGTGGTCCCAGTTCTAGCACTGTGTCAGAAATTGTGTTACTGTTTCTTGACAGTTTGACACTGTCATAACCAATAGTTAGGCAGTAGAGTTTTCTTGCTTCTCATAATTCAGATTTTATTTTTTCAACCAACATCCAATCAGACTCCTCCACATTTCTTTTAAGTGCCTATTATGATTTATCCATGCCACTAGACCATACTCACATGCCCCATAAGTGCCAATCAGACCTCCTACATGCCATCAGCCACTCCACATGCCCCTTAAATGCAAATACAATCTTACCCATGCCACCATTCTATCCTCTAATGACTCTTAAGTGTCAAACGGACTTCCATCAAGCCATCCGACTTCCTCACATGCCCCTTAAGTTCCAATTGAATTTCCCCTATGCCATAAGACCACTCTCAAATGCCAAACAGACATCTCACATGCAGACTCCCCCCACATGCCCCTTAAGTTCCAATTAGATTTTAGCTATGCCACCAGACAACCCTAACTTACCCCTTGAATGCTAAATAGATCTCCCACATGCCATTGTACTCCGCACATGCCCCTTCAGTGCCAATTGAATCTCCTCTATGCCATCAGACCACCCTCAAATGCCCCTTAAGTTTCAATTAGATTTTATCCATGCCACTTTTATAGGGGGGTTTACTTACAAACACATACACATATATAATGTATATATACTTAATACTGTACATATACATACATACATACACACACATAGATATGCACACACATACACATACATACTGTATGTCACACATACATTAAACACACATACAGTACATATATACATTACACACGCACCCTTACCTTGCAGACCTGGCAGGCTGGCACCATATCACTAGGCCCCTCTCCCTAGAGTATGATGCAATTCGAATGGAATCACGTCATATTAGCTCCGCCTCCTCTCGATTGAACTGCGAATCACAGCATTTTGCAGTGAGGGGCGGGGCTTAAGAGCATGATGTCTGCTCTCGAGTCTGTCAGGGGGGGTTTCTGGATACTCAGAAACCCTGACTGCATGTGCTACTTGCCCCTTAAATGCTAAACAGATCTCCCACATGCCATTCTACACCCCCACATGCCTCTTCAGTACCAATTGAATCTCCTCTATGCCATCAGACCACCCTCAAATATCCGTTAAGTGCAAAATAAATATCCCTCATGTAATCAGACTCCTCTACATGCCCCTTATATACTAAGGTTTTACCCATGCCATCAGACCATCCTCACATGCCCCTTAGGTGCCAAACAGACATCATACATGCAATCAGACTCCCCCACATGCCAATTACTGTAGGTATTACCCTTGCCACTATTTTTTTAAGATATAAATATCTGAAATCTGTACATTGACACCAATGGTATATTTGGTCCTCAATAAGAAAAGTAATAATAATAATAATAATAATAATAAAAATAATAATTAATAATAATAATAAAAATAATAATTAATAAAAATATATCTATCCCATTTTCATTATAAATATATTTACCATTTTCCTTATTGCATTTGGTTATCATAGTATGTTTTCTATCAGTACACCATGTGCAAATCAGTTTCATCAGTATGTTTATATATTCTGATTTTGCCTGTTATATATGCATTTAGCATCACTGCTGTGTATTCAGAAATTAGTATTGCCAGAAACAATTTACTGTAAAGTAATAATGATTACAATTAGCTTAATATACCCCCTATTATCTCCTAATTTATTCCTGTTAACACTACACTATGGACCTGATTCAGACCTGGTCGCTAAGTTGCGCTTGCTCGCAGTGATTTTCGCCCATCTGCACATCCGTATAATTCGCAGTGCGCAAGCCAGTCTTTGCGATCTGATTTTGGTTGCTTGTTAGCCACTATCAGGTCGCTGCTTTGAGTGACAGATAGCACCGTTTGTGGGTGGTAACAGGGGAAGGTTCTTGTGAAAGGGGGAGTGGATGTGCGAACGCAGGCGTGTCAGGCCGCCAAAACACAGTTTAAAGGGCATGCATAATTAGCAACGTAGCGTCATTGTACACGTCACCTACATGTATTTTAGGCATCACTGATCGCAGTGCTTGAGGAGGGAAAACGCAACCTCAAGGGCTGCGAGCGGCTCCGATGGCTCTCGATGTTACGATTAATCCTACAATTCCCGGAGATGAAGTGTGTTGCGAGTGGAAAGGGGGCGTCTTTAAACACTATCGAGCGCTCATTGCTGTAGCTGGCTAACACATAAAGGGTGTCCTTATGCGACGCAGTGTGAGTGCTTAATCTAAATATCCGGCCCTTTCTTGCCTGCGAACCACTGCATCTTGCGAGCTTGTTTGAATGAGCTGATATGTGTGTGCTTCATTACTTTAATACAAGAGAAGATTGTAGTTTGCCGAGAATGTGTACTGTAAGTGAATGTGTACTGTATGTGAATGTGTACTGTATGTGAATGTGTACTGTAAGTGAATGTGTACTGTGGGTGAATGTGTACTGTAAGTGAGTGTGTACTGTGGGTGCATGTGTACTGTAAGTGAATGTGTACTGTATGTAAATGTGCACTGTAAGTGAATGAGTACTGTATTTGAATGTGTACTATATGTGAATGTGTACTGTATGTAAATGTGTACTGTGGATGAATGTGTACTGTAAGTGAATGAGTAAAGTATGTGAATGTGTACTGTATGAAAATGTGTACTGTGGGTGAATGTGTACTGTAAGTGAATGTGTTCTGTGGGTGAATGTGTACTGTAAGTGAATGTGTACTGTATGAGAATGTGTAATGTATGTGAATGTGTACTGTATGTAAATGTGTACTGTGGGTGAATGTGTACTGTAAGTGAATGTATACTGTATGAGAATGTATACTGTATGTGAATGTGTACTGTATGTGAATGTGTACTGTGGGTGAATGTGTACTGTAAGTGAATGTGTACTGTATGTGAATGTGTACTGTGGGTGAATGTGTACTGTGGGTGAATGTGTACTGTGGGTGAATGTGTACTGTATGTGAATGTGTACTGTAAGTGAATGTGTACTGTAAGTGAATGACTACTGTATGAGAATGTGTACTGTATGTGAATGTGTACTGTGGGTGAATGTGTACTGTATGTCTTATTCAGTTTGTTTTTGGACGCAGCTGCTGTGCACATATATGCTAATGCCTGTAGGAGACGTCTGAAGGACTGAGATGTCTCCTGCTAGCGTATCAGATCTGATGCTTGTGTCTTTTTGCCGCGTCGACCATCTGAGTAAGCCTAAGCTTACTCAGAATGGCCACCTCCTGCCCACTTGCGAGACCTATAAATCTGTGTCAGAATACGCACACACTGGCCTCGGCAATCCCAAAAAATGAGACCGTCATGCCGCCATTTTCTGGATGAAATGTAGGCAGCACCCATCCCCACCCCCAAAATGCCGCAGCATATCAATCTTGCTGTGGCTTGGGTGCACTGCGTGCCATGACACGCCTCTGTTTCCAGGAATGGCGACCAGGCACGCCTCCGCTCCGCTCCCCACATGCTGCAGAATGTTAATCATGCTGCAACTTGGGGGGTCCGATATCGAGATTGCAGGTGCAGACCCCTAAACATTGGAGATGTGCTTACATTTCTGAATAAGGCCCATAATTCTCCGATACAAACTATGAAACCGTCATTTTCTGATTAATTTAAAAACACAAATATAATTTTGCATCTGTGTCATTTATAATTATTATACAATTCTTTTAGTAAAAATACAGGTTCCTGTATGGCTACTCAGCAGATGATGAATTGTCAATTATTAATATTATTAGTGCAATATTTGTGCAACATGTTCTTTAGTATGGAATATCAAAATACATATTAGCATTACACTTTAATTCTTGATTCAGGGTGCACCCAGGAAGGGGGCAGTTGTTCCAAGAGTGCAGAACCCCTACGATCACAAGATGGACCTCATTTTTTTTTTTAGAAGAAGAAGACACAATTTGTCAGAATGATATGTCATTATGTGTGGAAATAAGAACCACTGGCCCTGATTCAGAGCCGGATGCTCTGACAGAGTGCTCGCTCTGAATCAGGGCCGTCCCTCTTACTTTTTGGAGCGGCCTCCTGGCCGCTCGATAGCTGTGGGTGACCACAGCTATAGCGAGCGGCCAAAATGATGGTCGCGATGGTCCAGACCATTGCGACCATCGGGCTTGCGACGAGACCCTTGTGGTAGGGTCTCGTCTGCCGCAAGCCCTGACATCACTAGTGATGTTAGTGGGACCGGCCCTAGACGGCAGGCGTTCCCATGGGAACGCCTCCGTCTGGGCAGCCACGCCCCCGGCACGCCCACCAAAGGGGGCATGCTGTCAATCACCATCGACAGCACGCCCCCTTTGGTGCGAGACCCATAACGACGGCTTGGCCGTCATTATTCGGATCCCGCGCATGCGCACGACGGAGCCGACTCCGTCGTGCGCATGTGCACTTGGGCAACATCGACCCGCTTGCGAGTGCTTAGCTCAGGGTCTGAATCAGGCCCACTGTTTATACACGGTATGTAGTCATGTGACTGGCGGCCGCAAGGTCACAATCCCGACAGCAGAATACCGGCTAGGGATTTATGATAAGTGTCGAAATGATGCCTCTCATAATCTCTCATAAAGCCTGAATGCCAAGGACGCCAACCTGAATGAAGGTAAGTCCGGGGAGCCCTTAGCGTTAGCCGCGGGGAGGAGGGTTAGGATTAGGGAATCTAGCTGGGTTTGAGGGGGGGGGGTGGAGATTAGGGTCAGGCACCCCTAGGGGGAGGGTTAGGGTCAGGCACCCCTAGGGGGAGGGTTAGGGTCAGGCACCCCCAGGGAGAGGTTAGGGTTAGGGAGCAGTATGGGGGGGTTAATCTTAGGCACCCCCTGGGGTAGGTTAGGGTTAGGCACTAGGGCGGAAGGTTAGGGTTAGGCACCACTAAGGGAGGGTTAGGGTTAGGAGGGGGGACAGGAGAGGTTAGGGTACTTACATGCCACTGTCGGGATCTTGATCCCGTAGGGCATCCGTTGTCAGGATTTGAGCCGCCGGCATTTCAATCCCATTCCCTTATACACATATGTACAAGGGGCTTGATTTAGAATTGCACACAAAATAGCCGCATTGCGCGCTTGGAACTAAAATGTAGATCTCTGCCTGTATTCAGAGTCACCGCATCTATGCAGCCGCACCGCCCCTATATGTCATACTGAGATGCAGCTCACTGTTGGTTGACACTCAGTAGCCCATAGAGCCGCTGAGATGTGTCTGTACGATCAGAAACACACGCACAGTGCAAAGACATCACAGATGTGGACGCTCTGCATGCCGCTCTGAATGAGGCCCAAAATGAATAAAATATTCTATACATCATTATGTAATACCCAAGTAGGTGGTGTAAGGGCAGAGCCGGCCCTAGGCATAGGCATTATAAGCAAATGCCTAGGGGTATTCCAGGGCTCTGCCGCGGTTCCCCATCCCACTGGCGCTGCAAGCTCCTCCCCCTGTCCTGCTGCTGCCGCGATCGGAACACTGCATGCCCCCCCCCTGCCCTGGTGCTGCCATGATCGGAGCTGAGCGTGGTCATTCTGGCTACAGGAGGTGACAAGATGGCCACAGGAAGGCATGCTGCGCACCCGCGACCACTCCTCCCATGGGCCTTTGCAGAGCACTGCCTCCCTATTAGCCACCCAGTACCCAGCCAACCTCTCACGTGGGGTGTGCGACCCCACGACCGGAACCCGCTGCAATCTATATTGCCGGGCACCCACTGCAATACATGTTATGCTAGCAGTGCGCCCGACTTCTACACGACACTGCTTGGTTCCCATCAGCACTTCACACTAGGGGAGAGACTCAGGAGGATTTAGTTGGGGAGGGGGAGGAGGAGAAGCACCCGGAGGCCGATGCCCATCTCCAGCACAGCACCTCCTCTGTCAGGTTCCACATTCTCCAATGAGGAGCGAGATACAGTACAGACTCTTCACGGATCCTTCCAATCACAGGTTAGCACGACCAGGGCGGGAACTAGTTGAACTGGTTTGGTCCTCATGATCCCTGCTCAGTATGACAGCAGAGCAGACTTGAGATGCCAAGGAGTCTAAAGTGGTAAGTGTCACTGGGCATTTTTATAAGGCTGAGAGTGGAGTATTGTACCTGCAGATGATGCTCACATAAAGTTGTGTGTCACTAGTGATGTGCCATGGTGCAGGAGGTGGATGTGTGTTTTGGGAGTGAGTCACAGCAGTCTGGCAGGGAGAATGTCCTAGATTTGCTGAGCTGCTGCTTGTCAATGACTACCCCTCTCTAGCCTGTGCTGCTCACCTTGTCTGCACTGCATGGTGGTGGTGCCTCCCCTGATTCTGCTGTCAGTGCACCCCAATACGTTACACCCTCCTTTGGTAGTGGTACTGCCCAGATCACACCCCTCACACAATGGTGTATGTAGATTGCAGGGTACCCAGGGATTTAATTAAGTGCATGAGAAGGAAAACAGGATACTAGCTATGGCAATTGGAAGTTTGTGGCACGCTACTGTAAATATGATATACAGCTTATTCTTTATCTTGTGATCTTTTGCTAACTTTAGGTATACACATGAAAGTATGTGTGTGTGTGTGTATATATATATATATATATATATATATATACACACACCCGCTCACCCCTAATATATACGTCAGCTGGGTTTAGACCGTCGTGAGACAGGTTAGTTTTACCCTACTGATGAGGTGTTGTCGCCATAGTAATCCTGCTATATATATATATATACACACCCGCTCACCCCTAATATATATATATATATATATATATATATATATATATATATATATATATTAGGGGTGAGCGGGTTCGGATTTCTGAAATCCGAACCCCCCCGATCCGAATCCGATCCGAGTCAGGCTCGACTTTTCCCGCCTGACTCGGATCTGAAATCGAGGCAAAACGTCATCATCCCGCCTTCCGGGTCTCGCAGGTTTTGGATCCTATATAAAGTACCCGCGTCGGCGCCATTTTCTCACTCGGCTGTGGACAGTGAAGAGGGAGGGTGGGAGTTAGGGCTGGCTGGGCTGTGTAGTGTAGTGTAGTGCAGAGTAGTGTTGTGCTGTGCTGTGCTGCGCTGTGCTGCTGTTGTCCACTACTACAAAGTCCATAGGGGCTGGCTGTGTTGTGCTGTGCTGCTGTTGTTAATAGGGGCTGTGTCCACTACTTCAAAGTCCATAGGGGCTGGCAGGACTGTGTTGTGCAGTCAGTTCTCCATAGGGGCTGTGTCCACTCCAAAGTCCACTCGGCTGTGGACAGTGAAGAGGGAGGGTGGGAGTTAGGGCTGGCTGGGCTGTGTAGTGTAGTGTAGTGTAGTGCAGAGTAGTGTTGTGCTGTGCTGTGCTGCGCTGTGCTGCTGTTGTCCACTACTTCAAAGTCCATAGGGGCTGGCTGGACAGTGTTGTGCAGTCAGTTCTCCATAGGGGCTGTGTCTACTCCAAAGTCCTGTGCAGTGTCCCAGTCCTAAAGGGGTGCTGTAGTGTTGTCCAGGGGGTGCTCTGTCCATCAGGGGTGCTCCCCCCAAGTGCTAAAAAAATAATATTTTTTCTGTGTTTGTGAATTGTGTGCGCAGTAGCCGCACGTGCATCAACAAAGTAGTGCCAAGCGTGCGCCTGTGTCATAAGTAAAGGGCCGGCTGGCTTGACCGTTAAAGGGTGCTGTAACCCCCAAAGTACACTCCAAACCAAATAACAAAATATTTTTTCTGTGTTTGTGAATTGTGTGCGCAGTAGCCGCACGTGCATCAACAAAGTAGTGCCAAGCGTGCGCCTGTGTCATAAGTAAAGGGCCGGCTGGCTTGACCGTTAAAGGGTGCTGTAACCCCCAAAGTACACTCCAAACCAAAAAAATATATATTTTCTGTGTTTGTGAAATGTGTGCGCAGTAGCCGCACGTGCATCAACAAAGTAGTGCCAAGCGTGCACCTGTGTCATAAGTAAAGGGCCGGCTGGCTTGACCGTTAAAGGGTGCTGTAACCCCCAAAGTACACTCCAAACCAAAAAACTATATATTTTCTGTGTTTGTGAATTGTGTGCGCAGTAGCCGCACGTGCATCAACAAAGTAGTGCCAAGCGTGTGCCTGTGTCATAAGTAAAGGGCCGGCTGGCTTGACCGTTAACGGGTGCTGTAACCCCCAAAGTACACTCCAGTCAAAACCAAAAAAAAAATTATTTTCAGTGTTTGTGAATTGTGTGCGCAGTAGCCGCACGTGCATCAACAAAGTAGTGCCAAGCGTGCGCCTATGTCATAAGTAAAGGGCCAGCTGGCTTGACCATTAAAGGGTGCTGTAACCCCCAAAGTACACTCCAAACCAAATAACAAAATATTTTTTCAGTGTTTGTGAATTGTGTGCGCAGTAGCCGCACGTGCATCAACAAAGTAGTGCCAAGCATGCGCCTGTGTCATAAGTAAAGGGCCGGCTGGCTTGACCGTTATAGGGTGCTGTAACCCCCAAAGTACACTCCAAACCAAAAAAATATATATTTTCTGTGTTTGTGAATTGTGTGCGCAGTAGCCGCACGTGCATCAACAAAGTAGTGCCAAGCGTGCGCCTGTGTCATAAGTAAAGGGCCGGCTGGCTTGACCATTAAAGGGTGCTGTAACCCCCAAAGTACACTCTAGTCCAAACCAAAAAAAATAATTATTTTCTGTGTTTGTGAATTGTGTGCGCAGTAGCCGCACGTGCATCAACAAAGTAGTGCCAAGCGTGCGCCTGTGTCATAAGTAAAGGGCCGGCTGGCTTGACCGTTAAAGGGTGCTGTAACCCCCAAAGTACACTCCAAACCAAAAAACTATATATTTTCTGTGTTTGTGAATTGTGTGCGCAGTAGCCGCACGTGCATCAACAAAGTAGTGCCAAGCGTGTGCCTGTGTCATAAGTAAAGGGCCGGCTGGCTTGACCGTTAACGGGTGCTGTAACCCCCAAAGTACACTCCAGTCAAAACCAAAAAAAAAATTATTTTCAGTGTTTGTGAATTGTGTGCGCAGTAGCCGCACGTGCATCAACAAAGTAGTGCCAAGCGTGCGCCTATGTCATAAGTAAAGGGCCAGCTGGCTTGACCATTAAAGGGTGCTGTAACCCCCAAAGTACACTCCAAACCAAATAACAAAATATTTTTTCAGTGTTTGTGAATTGTGTGCGCAGTAGCCGCACGTGCATCAACAAAGTAGTGCCAAGCATGCGCCTGTGTCATAAGTAAAGGGCCGGCTGGCTTGACCGTTATAGGGTGCTGTAACCCCCAAAGTACACTCCAAACCAAAAAAATATATATTTTCTGTGTTTGTGAATTGTGTGCGCAGTAGCCGCACGTGCATCAACAAAGTAGTGCCAAGCGTGCGCCTGTGTCATAAGTAAAGGGCCGGCTGGCTTGACCATTAAAGGGTGCTGTAACCCCCAAAGTACACTCTAGTCCAAACCAAAAAAAATAATTATTTTCTGTGTTTGTGAATTGTGTGCGCAGTAGCCGCACGTGCATCAACAAAGTAGTGCCAAGCGTGCGCCTGTGTCATAAGTAAAGGGCCGGCTGGCTTGACCGTTAAAGGGTGCTGTAACCCCCAAAGTACACTCAAAACCAAATAACAAAATATTTTTTTTGTGTTTGTGAATTGTGTGCGCAGTAGCCGCACGTGCATCAACAAAGTAGTGCCAAGCGTGCGCCTGTGTCATAAGTAAAGGGCCGGCTGGCTTGACCGTTAAAGGGTGCTGTAACCCCCAAAGTACACTCAAAACCAAATAACAAAATATTTTTTTTGTGTTTGTGAATTGTGTGCGCAGTAGCCGCACGTGCATCAACAAAGTAGTGCCAAGCGTGCGCCTGTGTCATAAGTAAAGGGCCGGCTGGCTTGACCATTAAAGGGTGCTGTAACCCCCAAAGAACACTCCAAACCAAAAAAATATATATTTTCTGTGTTTGTGAATTATGTGCGCAGTAGCCGCACGTGCATCAACAAAGTAGTGCCAAGCGTGCGCCTGTATCATAAGTAAAGGGCCGGCTGGCTTGACCATTAAAGGGTGCTGTAACCCCCAAAGTACACTCCAAACCAAATAACAAAATATTTTTTCTTTGTGAGTTGTGTGCGCAGTAGCCGCACGTGCATCAACAAAGTAGTGCCAAGCGTGCGCCTGTGTCATAAGTAAAGGGCCGGCTGGCTTGACCATTAAAGGGTGCTGTAACCCCCAAAGTACACTCCAGTCCAAACCAAAAAAAAATTATTTTCTGTGTTTGTGAATTGTGTGCGCAGTAGCCGCACATGCATCAACAAAGTAGTGCCAAGCGTGCGCCTGTGTCATAAGTAAAGGGCCGGCTGGCTTGACCGTTAAAGGGTGCTGTAACCCCCAAAGTACACTCCAAACCAAATAACAAAATATTTTTTCTGTGTTTGTGAATTGTGTGCGCAGTAGCCGCACGTGCATCAACAAAGTAGTGCCAAGCGTGCGCCTATGTCATAAGTAAAGGGCCGGCTGGCTTGACCGTTAAAGGGTGCTGTAACCCCCAAAGTACACTCCAGTCCAAACCAAAAAAAAATATATTTTCTGTGTTTGTGACTTGTGTGCACTGTGGCTGCACGTGCATCAACAAAGGAGCAGCGCCAAGCGTGCGCCTGTGTCCCATAAGTAAAGAGCCGGCTGGCTCATTTCTTAAAGGGTGGTGTAACCCACAAAGTGCACTACTCTCCAGCAAAAATAAAAAAATATTTTCTGTGTTTGTGTGCGCTTTAGCCGCACGTATATATCAATATAACATAAATGGAGGACCAAACTTTCTCTGATAAAAATAAAATAGGGAAAGATCAAGAACCACTTCCTCCTAGTGCTGTTGCTGCTGCTGGGAGTTGTTCATCATCCCAGAGAGGAAGTAGGAACACCACCACTTTTACTAAACAATTGACCCTCCAACAGTCCCTAGCAATGAGGATGAAGTACGACAGCAGTCACCCTGAAGCAAAACGTATAACTGAGGCCTTGACTGCTATGTTGGTGTTAGACGTGGGTCCGGTATCCGCCATTAGTGCAGTGGGATTTAGACATTTGATGGAGGTAGTGTGTCCCCGGTTCCAAATCCCATCTAGATTCCACCTGCATCCTCAAAGCAGCAGCGACAAGCATGCGTCTGTCTGTTAAAGGGTGGTGTAACCCTCAAAGTGCGCTCCACAAACAATACATTTTTTTTTTTTTTCTGTCTTTGTGAAATGTATGGGCTGTAGCCACACCTGCATCCTTAAAGCAGCAGCGACAAGCGTGCATCTGTCTGTTAAAGGGTGGTGTAACCCTCAAAGTGCGCTCCACAAACAATAAAAATATTCTATTTTTTTCTGTCTTTGTGAATTGTGTGGGCTGTAGCCGCACTTGCATCCTCAAAGCAGCAGCGACAAGCGTGCGTCTGTCTGTTAAAGTGTGGTGTAACCCTCAAAGTGCGCTCCACAAACAATAAAAATATTCTTCTTTTTTTTTCTGTCTTTGTGAATTGTGTGGGCTGTAGCCGCACTTGCATCCTCAAAGCAGCAGCGACAAGCGTGCGTCTGTCTGTTTAAGGGTGGTGTAACCCTCAAAGTGCTCCAAAAAAAAATAAATATTTTTTTTCTGTCTTTGTGACTTGAGTGTGATGTAGCCGCACGTGCAGCAACGCAGTAGCAGCGCCAAGCGTGCGCCTGTGTCATAAGTCAAGGGCCGGTTTGGACATCTGGTCTGGACTGAAGGACGTGGCAACAATTTCTGACAAGTCTACTGTCACTGCATATGATACTGTCCTCAAAGCAGCAGCGACAAGCGTGCATCTGTCTGTTAAAGGGTGGTGTAACCCTGAAAGTGCTCTCCACAAACAATAAAAATATTCTTCTTTTTTTTTCTGTCTTTGTGAAATGTGTGGGCTGTAGCCACACCTGCATCCTTAAAGCAGCAGCGACAAGCGTGCGTCTGTCTGTTAAAGGATTACATCGGTGACAACATCCAAGTAGGCATGTCAGACAGTCCGTACCTGTACTGGCTGGAAAAAGAAGCAATTTGGAGGTCCCTGTACAAACTGGCTCTATTTTACCTGAGTTGCCCCCCCTCCAGTGTGTACTCCGAAAGAGTGTTTAGTGCAGCCGGGAACCTTGTCAGCGAAAGGCGTAGGTGGTTGCTTCCACAAAATGTGGAGAAGATGATGTTCATAAAATGAATTATCAACTCTTCCAGGGAGACCAGCCTCCTGAACGTACAGAGGGACCTGTGGTTGTGGATTCCAGCAGGGACGAATTAATACTCTGTGAGGATGAGGATGTACACAACACTGAAGAGGGTGAGGAATCGGTGGATGAGGAGGATGAGGACGACATCTTGCCTCCGTAGAGCCAGTGTGTGCAGGGACAGATTAATTGCCAGCTTGTTTTGTGGGGGCCCAAACGAACCAATCATTTCAGCCACAGTCATGTGACAGACCCTGGCGCTGAAATGATTGGTTTGTTAAAGTGTGCATGTCCTATTTATATAACATAAGGGTGGGAGGGAGGGCCCAAGGAAAATTCCATCTTGCACCTCTTTTTTTTCTTTGCAGTATGTACTGTTTGGGGCCTAGTTTTTCAAACTGCCATCCTGTCTGCCACTGCAGTGTCACTCCTAGATGGGCCACGTGTTTGTGCCGCCCACTCGTGTCGCTTAGCATAGTCATCCAGCTACCTCGGTGCAACCTTTTGGACATAAAAACACTATTGTGAGGTGTGAGGTGTTCAGAATAGACTGGAAATGAGTGGAAATTAAGGTTATTGAGGTTAATAATAGCATAGGAGTAGAAAAACCCACACATTTTAGCTGTTTTTATGCTTTTTACAAAAAAAATACAGATCCAAAACACAAAACCCAGAACCCAAAACACGGAAGGGTGGTTTTGGCAAAACCAATCCAGATCAAAAACACGAAGAAAGATCCAGATCCAAAACCAAAACACAAAACACGAAAAGTGGCCGGTGCACACCCCTAATATATATATATATATATATATATATATATATATATATATATATATATATATACAATCCAACGGAAAGAAGGGCACTCAGAGACAGCACAGGTACAAAAAATCCGTGTATAAACGTTCAAACGTTTTCAGGGACACAGCCCCGTCATCAGGAACATACACATACAGCAAGTAAAACACACTTACCACCACCGATATATACCCCATCAGAGTGTCATACACAGCGTTGCTCCACCGCTCCGTCGTGTGTAGCCGCCTCCCACCGGCATCAGGCTATGACGCACTTCCGGGACACGCTGCAGAGGTAGCCATCGGAACCACATGAGTGCGTTCCATCGGCTAACAGCATGCGTGTCACGCGTGCAACCACCGTAACCTACCGCCGCGGGGTCGCCACAGCACGAACGGCTGGAGGATCCGGCAGTGTAAGGCAATCCCCAAGCTGGCAAAAAAACAAAGACAATAGTAAACAAAAAAGAAAAATCAAATAACATACATGTAAACATAAGACAATACCATATGGAATACAAAATGATATCATGCAAAAACACTGCATAACATATGCATGTGTATATGGCCCAGGCGTCCCACAATCAATGCAGAAACACAAAGGCCAGTAAATACACATCATACTATACACTTTTGAAAATAACAAAACAACCCCCGATTACATCAGACAATTCCAGTTAATCTTGTCATTCAACCCACCCAGTTTAGAAGTGCCCAAACGCATAATCCACCTGGATTCTTTAAACAATAATTACCTAGCCCGGTCACCACCTCGTAGGGAGACCGGTACATGGTCAATCATATAATACCTAAGAGAATCCAATGAATGCCCTGCTTCGGCAAAATGCCGAGCTACCGGCTGATCAATATTTCTGCCACTCAACTGCATACGGATGGCAGAACGATGTGCTGCCATCCGTTCCCTGAATTTTCTTATAGTCTGGCCTACGTAATACAGCCCGCACGGGCATACAATAACGTAGACAACATAAGAAGTTGTACAGGTCAAAACAAATCTAATGTCATAAGTAACATCTTTGTGCGGATGTTTAAATGATTTGCAGCTCAGCATCATTTTACAAGTGGTGCACCCGCTACATTTGTAGCACCCAGGACTCTTAAAATACACGTTAGGAGGGCTAACCTTAGAAAAATCAGAAATATCAGAATGAACCAGTCTATCTCTCAGACTGCGTACCCTCTGAAAGGCAGCCAAAGGTCTCTTTTTGTTGAACATGGGTAATTCTTTGTCAGTACTGACAATCGGCCATAAGGCCCTCGTGGCTCTCCTAATAATGGGACTTGCAGTCGTAAATTCACTGGTCCACGGGATCACATTCAGATCATCCCGTTTTACTGGGGTAAGTAACGTGTCCCTTTGTATTTCAAGAACTTCCTGCTATTTCATTCAGCAAACATACTTGAATCGATTAATGGCAATCACTATATTAATTAGCTTAATTGTTATTCACATGTTTGCAATCCTTTTTTTTTTTTCAATGTCAATAAACTTTATTATTGTTAGTGTGTGTCATTGCTTCCGCAGAATACGTACAGTTGTACCAAGGGGATGGTTCTTCAAAATTAAAAGTTGCTTTGAATGCTACTATTGTTTTGCGTTTTTTTTATAGGCCGATTTATCAACTTTTTTTTTAATATTTAAATTAGCTTACGCATGTAACTGCATCAAGCATATCATAACTCACATTATATTTGTGAGGGTGTAGGTCACATGACTCATACAATAACCAATAGAATGGTTTCTGTTAATTTACAAAGTACATTAGCCAATCAAATTTTTTCTAGGACCTTTATTAAAACTGTTTTGTGTAAAAAAAATCATTGCCATCATGAGAGCCGTCACTTTTTGTCGCCGTGAACTCCTGGTCCTCACTGAAGTGATGGACCAGAGAATCACAAATTACACGCGCCCCATCACTAACCTCCGCAAGCGGCTGGCCTACGCTGAGGTGCGGCGCTGCCTGCGTGCGATCGGCTACCGTAGAAATATCGGCCAACTTGAAAGAAGGTGGTCCGATCTGAGGCGCAGATCCCCACGCCTGTTGGCCAATTTGTGACAGCAGATCCATGAAAGTAAGTGTTTTTTTTTAATTTTATTTAAAATGTAAGTATACTTGCGTGTGCATGTTTACCGTATAGCCCTGTTTCTTTATTTTGTACATACCTGCGTGTGCATGTTTACCGTATAGCCCTGTTTCTTTATTTTGGACATACCTGCGTGTGCATGTTTACCGTATAGCCCTGTTTCTTTATTTTGGAAATACCTACGTGTGCATGTTTACCGTATAGCCGTGTTTCTTTATTTTGGACAAACCTGCGTGTGCATGTTTACCGTATAGCCCTGGGGTTTTTTAGGTTTTTTTTGGTGTGTAAATTTTTGCCCCAAAAAATTAAATATGTAATAATATTAATTTTTCTACATCATTTAGGGGCTGAGCACAGATTCCAATGCCAGCGATGTCGAGCTCGTCCCCTATCCCCCACTCCCACCCAAACATCCTTGGCCCACTCTTCCCCGAATTCCCCCTCCAACCCAGACCTGGCCGACCGTGAGGCCCCTCCCTCTCCTCACATTCCCATCCCTCCAAATTCACACTCCCCTCCACCCCCCCTCTCTTTTCCTCACCCTCAACTTCCTCCCAAATAACCCCTCCTCCATCCGTGCTGCACTGGCCCACCTCTGATGAGGACGATTTTGGGGCTCCAGCACCAGTCAGCATTATGACCGGTATGTTTCCCTTTTAAACTATGGTTGTTTTTTCATTATTTTGTTTTTGGTTGATGTTGTCCTTTTGCCTGTGCGGTTCAAAATTGTAAAGTATTTCTAATGTTTTTGATATATATCTTTGTGAAACAATGTCTAGGATGTTTTCCCCTTACACATATGACACATGTCCAAACACTCATACTTGTGTCTTTCTTGTTTACGGTACCAACAAATGTTGTATTTTTGCGTAGTTGTATCTCTCTTTTGTGTTATTTTTGAAGAATATTTTTTGTCTTTTTTTTTCAACAATCTTTTCGTTTGGCATTCCTTTTGTTTTGGAGATGTTTTTTTTCACCTTTTTTTGTATAGTCTGATTTTTTACTTGTTTTGTAAAATATAAATTAAGGTGTCATTTTAGTAATCCGCACATTTTCTTTACCCACAGAGGACCAGAGGCGTAACGCAGAAATTTATGCTGGCTTGCAGATCTTGAGAGGCCATGTCGTTGCCATGCTTGTGGCCTTGGATCAGATTTTGGCATGCCTGCGCCACTAATTTTTTTATTTTTCGCTCAAAAAATGTTGTAAAAAATAAAATGTATTTTGATTTATTTAAGTCTCATTCCTTGTGTGTAAATCTTAGATTGTTGAACCTTACATAAGTCTACTATTTGTCCCTGATTTTTAAAGAAATGTAAATTTGTTTGTCGAAAGCTCAAGTAAGTATGTAAGCTTGCACATTAAACACATAACAATACCAATAGGTTTGGAGAAGCAACCTCAAAATGTGATTTTTTTTTTTGGTGTGGGTAATGTTAAATTTAAAGCTACCTACTTAGGCCTACAATTGCAAACATACTGATTCACCATAATACCTTTGGTGTTTGTTTTTAGCAACAAAGCAGGGTACTAAACTTTTCCAAATAAGAAATTACAGTATTAGGCATTAAGCAACTTTGCATTTTTAGAAACAGGTTACACTTGGTTGTAATTTACGATGGAAATGGTTGGTGAACGTAAAATTTAATTTTAATGCACACAAATAATAAACACCAAGTGAATACACACAAATTCAAAAATTCAAAACACACACACAAGTCAAAAACACACCAAAACCCCCAAAAAAACACAATCAGGAACTGTTTGAAGAAGTAGCATGCCAACATGAATCCACAAATGAGGAGAAGAAATCATTGTTCCCGAAGTTATATCCAATGTGTCCACATAAAGTCATTTGTGTTGATCAGGTAGTAGGCATGGATTTTTATGGTCATTTTAGGGATTAAAAACAAACAAAAAAAACAGTTAAAAGTGTACTTTAAAATATTACATGTCTACATTGTGGCATTTTTAAACATTATGAGGAAATAATTACCTAAAAAATCCGGCCACAACTTCATCGCATATGACCCCCCCACATACTGACCTCCGACCAACCTCTGGGGGGCCGTCCTCAGGCAAGGCATCCTCTGGCTGCATTGGGACACCACTCCTTATGGTGATGTTGTGAAATATCCCACACAGGACCACAATTTTCGAAACCATAGACGGCAAATACATGAGGTCGCCACCAGAGCGGTGGAGGCATCTGAATCGGCCTTTTAAAAGGCCGATACAGCACTCCACCACCTGCCTGGTGGCTGTAAGTGCGGATTATACTGACTTTGTGGCCCTGGTGTGGGAGCCAAATAAGGAGTGAGCAGCCAGGGCGTGCAAGGGTAGCCACTGTCTCCTGTGAAAAAATAAAAAAAAACATCAGGACCATTGTATAACAAGCTTTGCATTGGTTTCAACAGAAGGTGTCAACTTACCCATAAGCCACGCATGACCAGCTTGTAGGTTGTTTCATTTGTGCCAAATCCCTGATTGCCGGATGACGAAGGAATCATGTGCACTGCTGGGGAATTTGGCATTCAGGGACAGGATCTGGAGGGAGGCATCACATACCACCATTACATTCATCGAGTGAATGGTGCTTTCGGTTCCTAAATATAGCCTCCAGCCTTGCTGGAGGCTGAAGTGGTATGTGAGTGCCATCCACAACCCCTATGATGTGTGGGAAGCCAGCTATTTGGTAAAAATTAGCCTTCGCCACATTAAGGGAACCCATATCCAATGGCATTTTAATAAAATGATGGAGGTGTTTAAAAAGGGCCTCCATCACTGCCCTCAGGATCCTTGAAAAGGAGGATTGGGATATTCCAGTGACTATTCCCACAGTGGTTTGAAAGGATCCTGAGGCACAAAAATGTAACACCGACATTAATTGCGTAAGTGGTGGTATTGCTGTAGGACTGTCAATTTGCCGTTCAAGATCACTCTATTCATGAGAGAGTGTCTATGATGAGTTGTGGTGGAAGACGGTAGCGCCTTAACACCTCATCATCTGGCATTCCAAAAAGGGTGACACATGTTCTATATATCTGGGGCCTTGCATGCCTATGAGGCCTACGCCTGGGATGAAGTTGAGGTTGGTCAGGTTCTGGAACCATGGCCAATATAATACGACCAACATCAACCTGAAATGTTAAGCAAGGTAGTTATTGGTTTAGACAAATGTGTTAAGAAAAATATACTTATCTTTTCCAAGAAAACCAAAGATGCTTACAGGCCTGGGACGTGTCATGTGCAAATCAACCTACATTTCCAATTAGAAAAATTTTAAGATATTAATTTAAAAAACTATGATTGAAAACAAATTTCGTATTCTAAAAATAGAGAAGGGAGCACACATTAGTTCTCAAAATAGTACGCTACATTTAGTGGTAAGACATGATTTTACACAGAAAAATTGAAAACACATTATTAGGCAAAATAGTATGTTAATTTTACATTTAAAATAAAAAAAAACATTAGTTCGTTATATAGTACGCTACTTTTACAGTTAAATAAGGGCACATTAGTTCGCTAAATAGTACGCTACTTTTACAGTTAAATAAGGGCACATTAGTTCGCTAAATAGTACGCTACTTTTACAGTTAAATAAGGGCACATTAGTTCGCTAAATAGTACGCTACTTTTACAGTTAAAACCACTAAAACATTAGTTCGCTAAATAGTACGCTACTTTTACAGTTAAATAAGGGCACATTAGTTCGCTAAATAGTAAGCTACTTTTACAGTTAAATAAGGGCACATTAGTTCGCTAAATAGCACGCTACTTTTACAGTTAAATAAGGGCACATTGTTTACTAAATAGTACGCTACTTTTACAGTTAAAACCACTAAAACATTAGTTCGCTAAATAGTACGCTACTTATACAGTTAAATAAGGGCACATTAGTTTGCTAAATAGCACGCTACTTTTACAGTTAAATAAGGGCACATTGTTTGCTAAATAGTATGCTACTTTTACAGTTAAAACCACTAAAACATTAGTTCGCTAAATAGTACGCTACTTTTACAGTTAAATAAGGGCACATTAGTTCGCTAAATAGTACGCTACTTTTACAGTTAAATAAGGGCACATTAGTTCGCTAAATAGTATGCTACTTTTACAGTTAAATAAGGGCACATTAGTTCGCTAAATAGTATGCTACTTTTACAGTTTAAACCACTAAAACATTAGTTCGCTAAATAGTACGCTACTTTTACAGTTAAATAAGGGCACATTAGTTCGCTAAATAGTACGCTACTTTTACAGTTAAATAAGGGCACATTAGTTCGCTAAATAGTACGCTACTTTTACAGTTAAATAAGGACACATTACTTCGCTAAATACTACGCTACATTTAGTGGTAAGACATGATTGTTCCCAGAAAATAAACAACATTACTTAGCAAAACATATGCAAAGACCAACACATCGAATTTGTGAATTCATGAAACCAAAAACACTTACCAAAAACAGACAAATATCCCAAAGTTCAAAAACGTCACTAGGTCACTGCCAAAATAACTGTAAATAAATAAAATATTAAAAAAAATTGTAAACTACTATTGTTTTTTACGGTGGTTTTTCAAAATACTTACTCAAAAATTCAAATAAAAATAACCAAACAATAAAAAAAATGCGAACGGAAAAGAAAGAAGTAAGAAAAAAAACAAAAGATCCAAAAAAACAAGTCCTCCTTCTACTCAACAATCAGCCAACAATCCACTCCAACACAAAACCTCCAACAATCATAACATGCCACCTCGACTCGAGTCACACCTAGCCATAAATAGGCTTTATTTTCCCGCTCAAATTAAGGGCGGACAGTAGGAGCGCACAAGGAATGATGCGGCCGAATAATGCTGACGCATGTATAAAATCATCACTGAAGGCCAAAATCGGTCTGCTACATTGCCAAAAAAAAATGAGTACAGAGCAGCAAAGTACTAGCCAACAGGCACCATGTAAGTGGTTTTTTTTTTGAGGGGAAAATGCGTATGTTTAACATTACATTTTAAAACATTTTACTAAAAATCTTTTTTAACATTTTAAAAAAAAGGTGTGCAGGATGCCATGGAAGAGGCTGCTGGCCCTAGTAGGCAAACTAGGGCCAAAAAAAAAAGGCAGCCACAATTCACAAGGAAGGAGATGGAGGTTTTGGTGCAAATGTGCAATGACAACCTGGCACAGGCACCAAGGAATATGGGTGCAACCCAGAGATGGAAACTGTGGGACGACATAGCCAGTGGTTTCAATGGTGTGGGTGAGTTTGAACGTTCAACCCGGGAGGTCAAACGCTGGTACGTAAAAACTGCATTTTATTAAAAAGTGTTTACAGGTCAAAATACTGCAGGAATAATGCCAAATTTTAAACCAACAGATGGAGCGACTTCAAATATCAGCTTAAACAAAAACTGGCTGATAGGCCTAGGCATGCAGGGGGGACACTTGGGGGTCCCACCCCTGTTTCACTTGAGCTCACAGATTTGGAGGAGCTGGCCCAGGGGTGTGTGCAGGATGAGGAGGTGTTTGGCGTGTCGAACATGGATACCGACATGCCAGACTTTGCGGCTCCTCATGTTGCCCCAGGTAAATGTTGTAATGTTACCAAATCAGAAATGTGTGTTTGACAATATCTAGATTTTAATTTTACTCTTTTCTCTTTTTTCTCACAGAGACACAGGCGGATGAGTCTGCTCCAGAGGTGAGCTTTGGCCGCAGAATTTCTTCTGGCTCTGCAGGGGAGGAAGCAGTAGATCCGGCTGGGGACCCTGTGGCAGTAGTCCAGGGCATTCCCCCTCGCAGGTAGTGACCCTCCTCACTGATCTCAATGGTAAAACGGATCAGCAGACCGAGATTCTGCTGAGGATGGACACCAATCTGTTACGGGTGGCGGACGCCCTGGAGCAAAGTGCTACGGCCAACGTGACTATTGCTAAGGCCCTTGCAGAAAATACTGGTGCCAACATGCGAATAGCAAATGCCCTGGAGCAGCTCGTTCGCCAGCACATGTTGGAGCCGGCCTCCCTTCCTGCCGAAACATCAGGACCCTCAGTGGCAAACGCAGGATTTCCAGAGGGGGATTTCCAAATGCTTAATTTTAGAGTGAGTGTGGCCTGTCAATGAAGAGGGTAGAATTAGTACTTAACCAGCTTTAATAAGCGTCATACAAAGTGTATCATGTGTAACAATTCCAGCATATACAGGACCAGTGATCACAGTAAGCCATTAGATGCGTCAGTAGGCCATCCTGCCTTAGCTGAATGTATTTATTTTAGATGTGGGCACCATTCCAGACTATTGGAGCAAGTCCGGGAGCCTGGAGGAGCAGCAGAAGAACCTAGCACTGCCCTGGACATATATGTACATATTGGGCTCTATAGCAGTACATCTCTAACAGTGCATATTTGCCAGATCTCCTAGTTGGTGCACAGGTTATTTATTACTGGCTGATACATGTTAAAAGATCCACAGGTGGTGCTAATTATTTCATTTGTGATACTGAGAAGAACATGCAGCGATAGTAACATTCTATTATATTACTATTTCTATTGTGGTCATGATGTGTTCTGGGGAGGGGGGTTTCCAGGCAGACGGAAACCCCCCCTGCGTTTGCCTATGACCCTCCACCTCTGGCACAACAACAGCCATCCCTCCAAATGTGCCTAGCCCTATGCCTAGTCCAGAGGCCACAACATCTGCCTCTGGCCAGGCCAGCCGAAGGACTTCCCGGACCCGTTCAGGCTCCCTACAACCGCCGGCCAAACGGCCTAAAAGGCGATGACAGCACTGGCTAATTTCCCCACAATCCATCTCTGTGTTTGCCCCATATTCCTGCATGGCAAAAACCTCCCTCTGCTTTCTTGTGAATTGTTTTTATTTGTTTTATTTCTGTTCAAATGCCACTTATTTTGTGGGTGTGTGGGCAAAATGATTTCTAGATTTTGTCCCATGAAAAAAAATATGTTTACTTTAATAAAAACTTGAAACAAAAATAACAAAAAAATTATTACACTTTGGAAACAAAATTGCAAAAATCTATTCTTGATTTATTCACAAACTGGTTAAAACTTAAGGTAATCCCTCTAACAAACTTACAAACAGTACAACGGAAATAGAAACATTTCATATTTTGCCTAAAAAATAAGGGTTAAAATCAATTTATGAGTTTTATTAACAATTATCCAAAAAAAAAAGGACGATTGGTTTCTTGGTCCAAAAAAAACCAAAAAACATGCGTAAAATATTGTTTGTCTACAAAATAAATACTTACAAATATGTAAAAAGCACTCAAAAAAACCAAACATTTGTTAGCTAATTGATTGTATGCCCCAGAAATTAGCAGCTGAGTAGTTCACCTGTGTTTGGTTTTTAGCTACTAAAAAAGGTCTATTTGCGAAACACCTTAGAAGCTGTTTAGCAATTAAAAGTTAATTGGTTTTTTTGCCTCACTTGATTAATCGCAACACCATCGATGAGTCCGGGGAAGTACGAGGAGACCATCGTCATTGCGGTAGACTATACCAGACCCCAAGCTGAGCGAGCAGTGACGTGGACAAAATAGCGTCCACATTGGACGTTCGCAAAAGCTAATACATGTACGCCCAAAAAACGCCTTGCCACGCCTGCGTTTTCTCATCTCCACCCCCGTTACTACCCATAAACGAAACATTCTGTCAATCAAATGACATAGGTCACTTCCTGTTCGCTGTGTATACGAGCGACCGAGAAATGACCGTAATGATCCGGCCACACATGCGCAATGAGAATCGGACGCATGCGTGGTTTAAAACAATCGATTGCGTACAAGCGAACGACTGATAGCGTCCGGCTCTGAATGAGGTCCTATAGCTGATGTTTTTCAAAAAGTTTCACTTTATTTAAAAACAAGACTGTTCTCCAATTAAATCTAGTTAACCACAGTTACAAAACAGATTTTCACAATACATGAACCCAAGAGACAACTATTTACATATACACATACAGGTATATTACTCTACAAATGTTAGGGTAGAAATGGTTAGTTTACACAACTTTTAAAACTAATGCAAATACTGTGACACTTCAAGAAAGTAAACTAGTAAAACAATAGCAATATCAATAGTTGCAATATGTAACACACACTAGACTGGAGAGTGATAAACCACCAGCCAATCGGCTCCTAGCCTGTAACATGACAGTTTATCACTTTTCAGAGCTTAGTACATCTCCCCCTAATAGAGTTCACCTTTTACCCAACATTCTGCCTCATCTACTTCTCTACAATAGAATGCAAATAAACAAGGACTGACTTCCAATTGAGTAGTTCTAATCTTTATATGATGGCAGATAAAATGTCAAATAGCACAACAGCAGTTTCCTTTAAAGTAGTAGAACGAATAGTTCGTATATATGCATATTTATTTATGCATATATATATATATATATATATATATACATGTGTGTATATATATATATATATATATATATATATATATATATATATATATTCAGTTAAGAATGATCAATCAATCACTATTAGGTGAAGAAGTGCATGTAGGATTCATAATTATCTTAGGGAGTTAAACTGTGTCTCTCATGGTGAAGATTGGGTGAGAACTGCTGCATATCATTGGATAATTGCTTATAATATGATTTTTTTAGCTGCTTCTGGTCACTCTTTAGCCGTGTCTATGGAAAGATGCAGCTATTGGCTAAGCATTCAGGGTTGCTGCAGTGAGAGCGGGTAAAGAATATTATGGGTCTCAAACGTTCTTGAGCTGACAGATTTCTGGTGAATGTTATCAGCAGTGTCCAGGAGGGTGGTGATAGACTATAGCTAGTACCTTCTAGAATATAATAGCTAGAATCTGGTTGCCATGGGCAACATCTCCACTTCTAAAAACCCACACTTTAGTAAATATACACCTTTATGTAGGTTTTTATTTTCTTCCTGTGAGATTTATTGTTACAGAACAAAATGTCAATGCTAAAATAATGCCTGGTTCACTGTTCAGCCACCATCTGTACACATTGATGTCAGTAAGGCTTACACAATCTTCATGTTGATTAAGTTCATTTTCAGAATAATAATTTCCCTAGGATTACGTTTTAGTCTTGTTTTCCTTGTGGTGAAATAGCATTGAGTTTAATCATTCTAAAGCAGAATGGTGTTGTGAGCTAATCTCATTTTAGGGTAAGAAAAGCAGGCAGAACAGCAGAGGTGGGTGTAGGCTGTGATTATAGAGCCCGTTCTGCTGTAAAGCAATATTTAAAATTCAATTCTGCTGTAATATGTTAATGGCTGTAAGGTTTTATCTGCAATATATATATATAATCTGCCCCATCTGACATTTTCATCAGGATGATCCTTATTTCTGAAAGAAAAAAACACTTAAGAGCTGAATGTTTTTTATAATGTTCTGCAAATGGAAGAGATCGTGTTGGATGTATTTGGTTTAATTGTAGAATTACCCATGATATCAATAGAAGTAATCTCCGACAGAGCCAGTAGTAGTGCAGGTACTACTACTGGGCATCTAAGCATACTTGCCAACAATCCGGCTGCCCCCTCCAGAAGGAGGCAGCCAGGTCGGCACAGTCTGACACATTACTTTTGGTAGCGTATTTACACCTCTTACAGTGGTAAACATAATAATCTTTTCTTGTCACACTGTTGACGTGTTGATAACTACACTACACTCTACTTCCGTTCCGTTAACTTTCCCCTCCATTCAGTGAACAGGTATAGTGGGTAGTGATCACTTATACACCTACTTGCAGTGCTGTGCGGTGAGGTAGAGCCTTTTCTGTCATACTCAGGTAAACTCCAAGGTTTAAATAAAGAAAATATTATAAATCTCTTCTTTATATTATTCTAATCATTTTTATAGTCAAATCTCTGGAGTAAAAAGTGTATGGCAGGTGAGGCACTGCCTCCCCTGTCTACCTATTCCGCACATCCCTGATCAAAACACACCAAATGTCCAGCACTATATACTGCTGCACCATGGTATAATGCCCACATGAACTCTCAAGTTCATATATGTATCTGTAAATCTGGCTTTGATACTAGTCAGTGCCTCCCAAGCCATTTACCTCACCGCATGTCACTGTCCTCTTGGTGGGGTTTGTATTAACTCTCTGAGATGAATTAGCTGAGAGAGGCAGAACACAGACAAAATGACTCTGGTCACCTGACATGAACCTCATTGGGGCTTGAGATTCAGTAATAGCTTATTCATGCTGGCAGTCCCTATCGTTGACTAAATATGGAGATCCGGTTCGGTTGCAGCAAAATCCACAGCCTCATTGCATACTGAACATATATATTTTCTGAATGGGTTAGGTAAATGCAAACCAAAAATAGTGCAGTACAGCAAATGTGAGATAGAAACAAGGGGAGAGAATGTGAAAAATGGGGAACAATCAATGTGTACTGGACAAGCAAGCCCCACCCCAAAAATAATAATTAAAAAAAGTTCCTTTATATTAGTAAACCCCACCACCCACCCCCCCCTCGTCGCAGGCAGAGATGGGCACTTGTGCAGTACATAGTGCACATGTATGGGCAGATCAGAGAACATCTGAGTTGTGCGTAGAGACCATCGGGTTTATGTAGACCTGTGAATCAGGCACTATGTAAGCATGCAGTTACCGATGCCAAGGTTGCAACCTATATAGAGTCGTTTTTATATTATTCTTATGTTATTGTGTTAAATTGATGTCCAGTCAATAATTGTTATATTTTCTGTTCAATAGAGTGGTTCACAGCCTTATTGATGTGGTTTATTTAACTGTATATATTTGTATTTTTATAGGATTATTCAATAGGATTATTCAGTTATTACTCAGCACTTATATATTCTACTTATATATTGTATTCTTTTTTTAAAATCCAAGTGATTATAATTGGGTATTGTTGTGTGAGAGGGAGTATCATAAAATCGCTAATAGCAAAAAGATGCTGTAGACATTTGCACCTTATATACTGTCACAAAAATGGGCCTGATTCAGCATAGATCGCAATTAAAACAGCGTGCGCAGCTCGGTTGATGGTGCGTACTGTGCATGCGTTTGCACCACAATGCGAGTTAGTATTGCGATTGCACTGCGATCGCTCAAGCATATACAAAGCCATCGCAGACAGAGGGACGGGACATCAGTGTTTGGGGGGGGGGTGCCGGGGTGTGGTCTCAGAAACACAGGCGTGCCTGTCCGTTTGAACACCGTTACATGTGCGTGTATAAATTAGCCACTGCGATGGCATACACAGCTTGAGTTCTCACTGTATGCGATGAGGTTAGCAATTTCTGAGTAAGGTGAGACCTGTGGTAATTGTGCGTGAGGGGCTGATGTTACTTGATGTTCCCGATGTATTTGCAGGTTTACGGATGTTCGAAAGCAGTAGTGGGCGTATTTGTGCTGGCTTTGGGCATCTCTATAATAGTTTTGCGATTGCAGTCATTAACATATTTTTGCAACTGACCTGCCTGCGTAATCGCAGCTGCTATCGCAATAGCGATCCGTAGTGAATCAGGCCCAATATCTGCAATACCATTTTCAGACCAAAGCCGGGGCTTTGACTGCTTTTTCCTGGGTTATTGAACATGTGTTGGATCTGGGTCACAGCTCCAGACCCCCTTTCACACTGCACCTTGGTTCTGGGTAATTCCCTTGTCAGCCCCTTTCACACAGGAACCGTGTCAGTACTGCCAAATGTGTGAGTCATTAGAAGTGGAAGTTTTGTTACAGGCTCACAAGGATGAGCCATGAAAAGTGGGTGTCAGCGGTCCTCAGCCGCCAATAAGATCCTTTTACTGTAACCTGTGTCACACGCTTTCAGACTGTAGGCAACCTAATTCGGACCTAGGAATAAACCTGGTCTGGAAGGGGTAAAAAGAGAAAATGTTTTGTTCTTGTTAAAATCCAAGTGGTTACAGTTAATTATTGTTATGTGAGGGGCAGGATTATCAGATCTCTGATACCAAAAGGATGCTGTGGAGGCAGAGGCGCTTTAAGAGAGGAGGGGTTCGTGTGCAGGCTCCTACCGGGCCCCCTTCTCTCCTGCAGTGCAGTAGATGCTGACATTTGCCAGAGTCTACTGCGCATGCGCAGGTCTCTGGGAACATGGCGGCTGTGCTGCGTTCCCAGGGCATCTCTACTGCGCTTGCGTGAATGACCAGATAATGGCCTTGGTGGCCATTTTCCTGGTGATTCCTGTAGCTCTGCAGCCAGCGCTGGGTCCACGGAGGGGTAATTATATTTTAAATGGGTGCAGGGTGTGCGGTGTGTGAGCCCCCCTGGCCCCTGGGGCCCGTGTGCAACGCACAACTTGCATCCATTATAGATACGCCCCTGTGTGGAGGAGTGACAGAACACATTAAGGTGTCGCAACAGCATAATGAAAAAAAAACAGCCACATGAGTGCAGGAAAGGAACTCTGAGGATGAGGAAGAATTTGGGTGTTCCCAGAATGCTGAGGAGAGGCTAAGGGGGTCCATATGCACTATGAGTGAGACTGACATTTCAGATTCTGATACTGTAATAGAGCAATAGCATAAAAACTCAGCACATATCAGAAACACCTGTTAATATATAACAATAGTATGCAAAAAATTGTATAATCAATAACACTACTCCAAACATGATGAAACAACAATATCACTGCAATACAAATATAATATGAATTATATGTATAATCATCCACATAAAAAGCATGTAACCTACAATGTAATAAAATTGTCAGCGCTGTGATTCTAGCGAATAGCAGTCAGCAGTGGTATATGGAAAGCTTCTCCTAACTGCAGATAAAGTTAGAATATTGATAATACATTAGCAGTGTCAGAGAGCTAAAAGAAACATAACATAAGTCCAGCAAGATAAAACCACTGTGCTAGCAGTATGAGCACACATTGTGGTTGCTGTATTGGCACCTCACTCATCCTTAGGGGGGAATTCAGTTGCCCACCATAATTTTTTGTGTGGTAAAAACGTTTTTTTTTTTCTTCTGGCAATTCAATTACCCTCTGTTTTTATACTGCATAAAAAATTTCCAGAATTTGGGAGAAAACACAGGATTCGGGATAAGTTCCCTGATCCATGTGTTTTCGTGATCGTGGGGACGAGAAAATGGCACTTATTGTGGGTTTTGTTTCACCTGCAAATTCTGACTATATGAAGATATTTGTAATTGTCAGTTTTAAGTAACCATTGCAGCTGAGTAGATTTATGTAGTGTGTGGCTGTAGGGGATTGGATGTGTGGCTGCACACTACATACAGTAGATCTGCCAAGTTGCAAAGATTTTAATCTGACAATCAAAAGAGCTTCATATAGTTAGAATATGCAGGAACAAATCCCAGGTATGACAGCATTGAGAAATGTGTGTGTTAAATAAAGGATGTCGTAAACAAAGGTACGCATATTCTCCTGCACTTACAGATGCCTTCTTGTCTGTCAGTGTGAGAGGTGCGGGGTTCAAGTCCTGGGTATTAATGCTAAAAAAATCTGTGATTTAAAATAAAGGTTAATGTAATTCTCAAGGAGCTCTCAAGTTAAGTGCATGAATGTGGTATAAGAGGATTGTGTTCTTTCTGGCCCAGGGCACCAAAACGTCTAATTGCGGCTCTGCATATTGTTTTTGAAATCATTTGACTTCTGGATGAAGTTTGTCTTGATGTATCTTTTGTTAAACTGTTATCCTACCTGCCAGGGGTGTCTTTAGAGGGAGCCCATGTGAATTCCCCTTCCGGGGCCCCCTCCTCTCTTCCCGGTGGCCGGCAGCTGACTAATGCAGCTGGCCAGCCACTGGACCATTAGTACACTCTGAGCACTAGAGTGTGCCCGGAGTCTACCGCGCATGTGGCCATTTTTCCGACTTTTTGTACAGCGCTGCCCCCCCGCGCAGGACCTCGGAGAGATAAGTTTTAAGTAATATGGCTGCAGGGTGTCCGGTGTGGGGCCCCCCTGAACCTGGGGGCCCGTGTGCACCGCACACCCTGCACCTATTATAGATACGCCAATGCTACCCGCCACTGCTGTGCCACTAGGTTTCATATGTGCTGTATCTTGTATTAAAATGCCCTGTGTTTATGCTGCTTTGTCAGTTAATTCTTGCCAGACAGCTTGCTTGGATTCTAAAAACAATATGCTGAGAAAAATTGGGATGATACTGTATACACACATTTTATACCATGAATTATTTAAAGAACAAACTGCATACTTACAGTTGGCGTGCATAATAAAAGACATCAAATAGACAGGGCACCATCTGTTAAAGAGTTTTCAAAATGCATCAATATGTTCAATTTTCAAATTTACTCAGCAATTGTAGCAATCTTCTCAAATCATGAAACTGCTCTGAATCCTACTGTGTGCTTTATATGCTATTTAACAGTATACAGTCCAAGAGAGAGAGTGTGTGTGTGTGTGTGTACTGTATTTGTTTATATAAATGTAAGCATCTATCCCTTGGCCTACTTCCTCTCAGGGGTGGGCAATAAGTGGCCCTCCAGCTGTTTTTGAACTACAAATCCCAGCATGCCTTGCAACAGTTTTAGCAAAACTGTGGCAGGGCATGCTGGGATGTGTAGTTCTACAACAGCTGGGGGGGCCGCTTATTGTCCACCCCTACGTCTAAATGAATGTCCTACTGTACTGTAATAGGGGATGCCTCTGAACGGGGTGGGTAGAATTGCTGATCTTTATTCTATTTTTAACCTGATTCAAAAGCTGGTAACAGACATTATTTCTTTATTTCTTTAAATGAATAATTGCATTTCTGTATATACAATCCTGTTATTATACAACTGGGAGACTGTCATACGTTGGCACTGATGTTTCCACTTACCAGACCCAATGCCTGCCTGGGTCTGCCACTATGCTGCTCCACTTATCTCTTTGTAGGAGCTAACCAGCAACACCATTTCCTGACTTGTTCCTAACCTTGTCTCTGACTCTTGATTTGTTACTTCCTGCCATAACTTTTGGTTCTGTCCTTGGTTTGACTTAGACTATCCTTTTGGGTTGATTCAGCATTCCTGGCTACACAGTCCTACAGTTCTTACATACCTGATGCCAAGCCAAGGGTCTGTGAAGTCCAGAGCCATAACTAGACTTTTTGGTGTGCCAGAAAGAGCATTGGCGCCCCCCTCATTTTTCAAAGGGACATAATGCATCCAAAAAAGGCCATGGCTTCATGGGGAAGGGCCAGGGAAGAGATAGGAGAGGCCAGGAGATGCTGGGGATGAAAAAGGAGGAAGCTACAAGCAAGAATGATAATAAACAGAAATTTGACAGGACCAAACAGCGCCCCCTGACCTGTGGTGCCCTGTGCGATGGCACCGGCCGCACTACCCTAGCTACGGCCCTGGTGAAGTCCATGACCTGCAGGCCTTATGCAGTGAAGCCTATACCTCATTTTGTGGGTTTATGATGAACAGTTGTTAGACTGACTGGCCAGTGCTAGCCTTGTTTGGCAATAGTAAATCCAAAACTTTTCATGAATCATGACAGAGGCACATTGCTGTGTGATCAGTTTACATCCTATTACATTTAACCAGATTTTAAATCAACAAAATGAAAGCTTCCTAAAGTACAGTTGGATCAGACAGCGGGGGACCATGGTTGGGGAGTGGGGCCAAGCCCAAACCCCCATCTTCCGCAGAGTTGCTGCCACCACAAAGTGAAGGCAGCCCCAGTGTCTGTGTCCAGCCCAAAACCCCCCAATCCTCCGCAGAGCTACTGTCACGACCAGGGTTTCCCAGCATATGGGACGACGGGTATTACCTGTGAGGGCGCTGTGGGGTGGTCCTTCCGGCAGAGGGGCTGGTGTCTGGTGGCAGGCGTTGGCTGTGCGAGGTGTTCCGCAGGCACTGTGTCATTCTGGCTGGGGTA
Organism: Taudactylus pleione; assembly: GCA_031769625.1. NCBI lineage: Eukaryota > Metazoa > Chordata > Amphibia > Anura > Myobatrachidae > Taudactylus > Taudactylus pleione. The sequence goes on from JAUIMM010000015.1 coordinate 52,765,767, forward strand.
AGGCTGGTGGTGTTTCCATTCCGTTCTGGTATGGGCGCCGCCATCTTGCTTCTGGTCATGTGACTTAGTTGCTCCAATCCTGGCATGTCGCATGCTCTCTCCGACCACTCACGATCCTGCACTGAGTACTTAAGGGAATTATGAGCCCTCCCTAGTTGCCAGTGCAACTTGTTTCACAGCGTATGCTGTGAGAGAGTTCCTGTGCTTCTGAGGCCTGTCTGTTCCCGTGCTCGCCTGTGCTCTTGCTGGATCCCAGCTTCCAAGCAGCCTGCATCGCTCTGCCTGCTCCCAGCCTCCTGCTGGAACAACCCTGCACCTTCTATTTACCCTCTCCCTGCCAAAAGACCTGAGTGTGCAGTTAACCCTGTACCTACACTGCCTCCATTTACCTAGCTCTCTGCAGCTATCTAGTCCAGTTTCTACACTGAGCCACCTCAGTACTACTCTCCACTTAACTCATCTGCTACTACTAATCAAATTACTCCATAACCTCTCTGGATTAAATCTCACCAGTGTCAATCAGTAAACTGTCATCCTGTCTGCAGCCTTGCAGAGACCATTTGGATTACAAAGACTTTTTAGTTCTGCCACTACCTGGACCACTACCTGGACATTACCCATCCATACTTCACTACAGTTTTAGTCATCACTTCCTCTCTATATTTTGGACTTCAAATTATCCGTGTGCATGTCTGCAAGTTCACTCATTAAAAAAACCACTTTTGAGTTTGTCTGTTCAGGTGTCTGCTCCTATTACCACCCCTGGTCCACAACAAACTCAGGGCCTGATTCAGAGCCGGTCGCTATTTGCGCTTGCTCGTCCAGAAAATAGGGGTGGCTATTCAAATGAACCGTTCGCTGTTTGCGGTCTGTTCACGCCTCTAGGTCTGAACGAGCGAACAAAACTTGCGGTCGTTTTTTGGGAAACTACGCCCCCATGCCGCTCGCATCCTACGTCATGTCCGCTATTTATTAGATTAATCGAGTACATCGAACAGGGTATGAGCTGCTCGCTATTCTTGTGGTTGGTTTTTGCTACCACAATTTTGCAAGCAGTTCTGGCTAAAAAAAAAACCAGTGATGTGGTCAATGACGCTGCTGTTTTAATTATGCACACCCATAAAATGCCCGTTTTGACCTTTAAGCACGCCTGCGATCGGATCTCCACTCCCGGTTTTCAAGCACCTTCCCCTGTTACCACCCACATACGCCTCATCCTGTCACTCAAATTATCAGGCATTCGCTATTTTGCGAGCACATGAATTTCGGCCGCACTGACTGGTTCGCGCATGCGTATAACGATCCGTACGCATGCGCAGTTGGGCAAACATCGCTCGGAGTGAACGAGCTGCCGCTTACGAGTGACTCTGAATCAGGCCCTCAGATCCTAACAGCTGCAGCTGCCACCGGAGTCAGTGCCCCTCCCCTCCCTACTGAGACATGCAGCTCTGTGTCATTCCCCCTCCGCTGCTGTACCCTCTATCGGGGGACAATTGTAACCAGGAGATAGTGATATCTCCTGAGTTACATGAATGATAAATAACCCTGACACTTAATTTATACAAAAGTATGTGAAAATCTTAATTTTCACCTGCTTTTGTAGAAATTAAGTGATGATAATTAGACCCCTTAGTTTTTCCACCTAACCTCACCTCTTTCAGCATCCATGGGGCTAGTTGACACTGACTGCTGTACCATGTTCAGCGGCGCCCTCTTCATAGTTTGCATAATGTGACAGACATCATGACGTCACTTACAAGCAGCCAGGAACAGGCCTGGTGTCAGGAGGGAACACCCATACCAGGCCCCAGGGGTCAGAGGGGACCCGAGAATCAGGGACAGAAAAAACGGGGCCGAAGCATCAAATAAAAATTTTAAACAGCCAATGTGCTGTTACAGAAGCTGTCCAGCCACAGTCCTGCCCACTGACAACATTACCCACCTTCCTGAGTCAAACACCAGGTCACACTGTGACACACAGTGGCCCGTGCTCCTCCTCCTGGGTCTGCATCCCCCTGCATGTAGCTCGAACACTTCACCCCTCCTGCTTCCTTCCTGTTCCTCTCCCATTGGCTGTTGTTCAACTTCCCTCTCACGGCACCCCGAACCCCCCTCGTGGCACCCCGAACCCCCCTCGTGTGTTTGGCAGAGGGGCCAAGGAGGGAGCATTGGAGGAGGGGAGGTTGGGGGCCTCAGAGGAAGCTTGCAGAGCAGTTGTCAGTTTCCAGCCTAGGATCATTACTCACCTCAGCACTGACTTCCCCTGTCTTCCCGCACGGTCAGATATCTGGTGCAGCGGTGAGTGATGTTCTGAGGATTATGCCTTAGGTGCACTTGTCTTCCAGTTGCTGCTCCGTGATTTGGTTACCGAGGTTGCCATCATGGACGCAGCCATGACAGTATTCATCACCTGTCTGACCCTCTGTCCAATGGTAGCATAATCTTTGTCAGCTGACACTGCCTTCCAATGGACTGCTACCTTTTGGGTATTTAACAGGCTTTGGACAACGTCGCTAGTGTTTGCTTGCCATCACTACGTTCCAGGTTCCCTTGTTCTTCTACTCTCAAGTCTATTCTAAGTTCCTCCTGTGCCATCGGTGCATCTGAAACACCTTGCCCGTGCACTCGGTACATCCTGGGATGTACCATCACAGCGACATCCTCCTGTGCCAGCGGTGTGTTTGAAACACCTTGCCCGTGTACTCAGTACATCCGGCGAATACCATCACAGCGACATACTCCTGTGCCAGCGGTGTGTTTGAAACACTTTCCCGCTTACTCAGTACATCCTGCAAGTACCATCACAGCGACATCCTCCTGTGCCAGCGGTGCATCTTAAACACCTTGCCCGCGTACTCTGTACATTCTGTGAGTACAATCACAGTGTCATCTTCCTGTGCCAGCGGTGCATCTGAAACACCTTGCCTGCATACTCAATACATCCTACGAGTACAATCACAGCATCATCCTCCTGTGCCAGTGGTGCACCTGAACACCTATCCCACGTAATCAGTACATTCTTCAAGTGCAACTACCATGTATACCTCCTGTGCCAGCAGTCATCTGATACCTTGCCTGTATACTATTATTATTATTGTTTCTTTATATTGCGCCACAAGTTTTCCGCAGCGCCTTACAAAGTACATAAACAAATAGATTGATTTACAGTGACTTACAGTACAGTACAATACAATACATTACAGGACATGGATAATATACATTGCTACATTCACGACCATAACACCCAGATAAGCAACAATGAAAAGCAATCGAGTGTTAGGTGCCCTGGTAGAGAGTAAGAAGTAGATGAAGGTATAGTAAGGAGGTGCACTAGAGGGTAGAGGGCCCTGCTCATAGGAGCTTACATTCTAAGGGGGAGGGACAGACAAACAGGGATGACACAGATGGGGTAGGCAGGGAGGAAGGAGTATGTAACAGCAAGTTAAGATGAGAGCTGGAAGGCTTTGATGAAATAGTGGGTCTTGAGAGCCCATTTGAAGGATTGTAGAGAGGTGGAGAGTCTGATGGGAAGCGGGAGAGAGTTCCAAAGGTGGGGAGCAGCACGGGTAAAATCTTGGAGGCAGGAGTGGGAGGAAGTAATCAGCTGGCATGAAAGGCGGTGTGCATTTGTTGAACAAAGAGGGCGGACAGCAGAGTGAAGGGAGATGAGATCAGAGATGTAAGTGGGAGAGGAATGGCTGAGGGCTTTGTAAGTGAGCATGAGAACCTTAAATTGGGTTCTAAAGGGGAACGGGAGCCAGTGGAGGGCTTGTAGGAGAGGGGAGGCAGATGCAGAGCGTTTTGAGAGGAAGATGAGCCGAGCAGCAGCATTAAGGATAGACTGGAGAGGAGAGAGATGGGATTTGGGGAGGCCAGATAGGAGAAGGTTACAGTAGTCCAATCTGGAGATGACCAATGAGTGTATGAGGGTTTTAGTGGCATCCTGGGTGAGAAAGGGTCTAATCTTGGAAATATTTTTAAGTTGAAAGCGACAGGACTGTGAGAGACTCTATATATGTGGTTTGAAGGAGAGGAATGAGTCCAGGATAACTCCAAGACAGTGCACTTTGGGGCTAGAGGAGATAGTTGTGCCATCAATTGATAAAGAAATGGTGGGAAGTGTGGTTATGTAGGGGGGAGGGAAGATGATTAGCTCAGTCTTAGACATATTAAGTTTAAGAAATCGCTGGGACATCCAGGAAGAAATGGCAGAGAGACAGTTGGAGACACGAGTGAGGAGAGAGGGAGAGAGGTCAGGGGAGGAAAGGTAGATTTGAGTATCATCAGCATAGAGATGATATTGGAGGTCAAAAGAGCTGATGAGATCACCTAGTGAGGATGTATAGAGTGAGAAAAGGAGAGGTCCAAGAACAGAACCTTGGAGAACACCCACTGTAAGAGGCTGTGGGGGAGAAGAGGAGACAGAGAAGGATCGGTCAGAGAGGTAGGAGGATAGCCAGGAGAGGGCAGTGTCATGCAGACCAAGGGAGTGAAGGATTTGCAGAAGTATACTTAGTTGTACATCCTTGTACAGTGACCTCGCTAGTGCTTCTTTCTGAAGTACAAACCTCCTGGCCACATCGGTGTTCTAATCTCCATTCCCCATGTGTATCGGATACCTGATCAAAGGGCCGTGACCTGCTTGCTGGGTACAGCTCAAACCCACATCCCGCTTGGAGGAGCCACTGGTGAACATCTCCCAGCAGGTTAGACTGTGCGCCTTTGGTCGGGTCTCACCAACATCCGATACTTGTGGATGAGGAGGGGATGTAGTTAGGATACCAACATCCGATACTTGTGGAAGAGGAGGGGATGTAGTTAGGATAACAACATTCGATACTTGTGGATGTGGAGGGGATGTAGTTAGGATACCAACATCCGATACTTGTAGATGAGTAGGGGATGTAGTTGGGATACCGGCGGGCTCTTTCCCGCCCGCCGATATCCCGACAGCCACATCCCGACATGGGTTCTAAAGATAGGCGTCGAAATCCCAATGCCTATCATTAGCCCCACTACTAATTCCCGACACCCGGCTTACTGAACGAAGGTAAGCCAGGTGTCTTAGCAGGTAGTAGCCGCGGGGGGGGGAGGATTAGCATTAGGGACCCTGGGGGACTTAGGGTTAGGCACCCCCCTGGGAGGGTTAAGGTATGGAAAGGGGGGGTTAGGGTTAGGGTTAGGCACCCCCCTGGGAGAGTTAGGTTTAGGATGCAGGGAAGGGGGTTAGGTTTAGGCACTAACGAGGGGGAGGTTAGGGTTAGGCACTAAGGGGGGAGGTTAGGGTTAGGCACCCCTAAGGGAGGGTTGGGGGGGAGAGGGGAGGGTTATACTACTTACCTGATGCTGTCGGGATTCCAACCCCTCAGCCTGCCACTGTCAGTATTTGATTCGGCGGCTAAACAGCCGCTGGCATTACATACCGATTCCGATGAGGAGGTCATACATCCAGACCCCTCGCCTCCGATTCCTTCCAAAACCCCGGGCCTCAACTTTCAGCTCCTTAGTACGAGATCCCCCTGAGTCAGTCATGACAGCAGTGCCCCAGAAGGCGGAACTGCTCAACCTATGAGCATGTTACTGCAGCTTCTATGTATCCGGTGTCAGTAGCAGCAGCTGAAACAGCGGCCCGGCAGCAGTAATTGAAATTAAAAAAAAATTCTGAAAACGACAGGGGGGACAAGTGCTCCTGTGCCCCACTTTCCCCTTTCTCTGAATCCACCACTAGACAGAGCAGAGAGAAATTTTGGTCCATGACCACGAGCAATGTCAAACAGTTAACAAATCTCTAATTTGCAAGCCTCAATCCCTGACATACAGTTTGTATTAGGGAACTCGATTATCTATAGTGTAGCAGTGTTTCTCGACAGCTGCTGACTTGTTATTCTTCAGAGCTACAATATAGTATACATTAACTATACATGTCCTCCATCTTTTAGTAACATCAACATTCAACAGACAGATGCAGCTCTGAGGCTGGTGTCATAAGGTGCTTTGAACATTGTACATTTTCACTAAAAAAGAGAGCATTGTAATTCATAGCACCTGAGAAAGCAATGCATACAGAACTCTGTGAGCGTAAGTGTTCTTGGTATGATGGGATGAGCACTCCCAATTCTCTTCAGTATACTGCATTGAGTGTTTTGACTGCTAATGTAGACAATTCTTTTTTTCCAGCATGACACAACCTTTACAGAGCTTGATCTGTGCACACAGGGCACGTTGAAGATCATGATCATTACTGAAGCCACATTAAATTTGCAAACACTTAGCAGAGGCAGAATGATTTCCTTACTTCTCCTAACTACAGGATTTAGTTTTAGATAAGCAGCATCCTCTTTCCTCTTCAGTTTGAATTTTTTCTATGTATTTGTTTTACACACAGTCATTCATTATGAGTCAATATGGACTATTTACCTCAAAAAGAATTTCTTTTTGGAAAAATAAGTACAGAGGTCAAATTTGGGGTACATGAAAATGGGTACTAGCATATTTTGATGTCTCTATAGTAAAGATTTAAAAAATCTGAAAAACACACCTGCAGCAGCCTCGTGCAATCCCAAAAACTCCTGTCCCATCGATATAGTCCCCAAAGTATCAGGCCCCCCATTTTTTACCCATTTTCCAACACTTTTTTTCATTGACGCCCCAAAAATGACATGTCATTTTTGAGGTCTTTTCAAATTTTTTTACAGTTTTTTGGATTGATTAGTCATTAGGGGGGGGGGTGTCCAAAGAGTTCTGGACCAAATCCCCACATTTGCACCCCAAAATAGAGATTTTGCACTTCTAATTCGCCTGCCTATATATACAGTAGAGAAAACTTTTATCCTGTCATTTTATCTGCTTAGGTGAAAACTCCTGCAATTGAATACGATACATTGAAAACAGGCGAAAAGTCCAAATCTGCGAAAACTTTTCTCCAAACGGCACTTATCGCGACTAATTGAATTTGGCCCTTAGGGGGAGATTTAGCAAAGTTTGGAGAGAGCTAAAGTACCAATCAATCAGCTCATAACTGTCAGTGACTACGCAGACCCATTGCAGAGTGAATGACAGGAAGTGCTGTTTTTGGTGAGGTGACGTGGGGGTGGTCAGCGAAGCGCAGGCGTATCAGTGCGTTTGAACGCCGTTGCAGGGGCGTGCATAAATTATCCACTGCGATGCCCTACGCAGCCTGAGGATTCATATAGTGCGATGAAGTTAGCAATTTCTGATTAAGGTCAGAGCTTGTGCAAGTGTGCGTGAGGCTGCGATGGTAAGCGATTGTAACAATGTTTTCGCATCTTGCTAAACATTATGGATGTGTGTATGGTAAAGTGGGCGTCCTTATGTAGTGCTGCAGTGGCATAGCGATCGCAATGAATTAGCATACTATCGCAGTTGAACTGCGTGCAAATCGCTATTTTATTCGCAGTTGTGATCGGTAGTGAATCAGGCCCACAGCCTGTAAAATTACAGTTACAATGGGGGAGATGTATTATAGCAAAACTTAATGTGCTGCTATATCGCTTTATGATTCGCCGCCTTTTTACCAAAGCGATCAGGAAGCACTAATGACGAGATGTATGAACATCTCATCGGCCGGATCGGGTGAGTGTTAACTCCTCCCTCTGATTATCCCTGCCTGAGTACACAGAGCATCAACCTAGTGCTGATGCTCTGTGTCTTAGTCCCGGCTGGCTCCACTGAGCATGCACGGGATCTCGCAAGTATCGAGAGATCTCGCGTGCAGCCCCCGGAGCCGGCAGCCACCGCAGCAGACGGAACGGTCAGGTGAACTGACCGTTCATACATTGCCCAGGCTACAAGATAGCAGCACCGATAATGACAGGGGCGCTCATTTACTGCCAAACCCCCCGATCATACATCGGGGAGAAGCTGTATCAGCACAGATAATGTGCGCTGATGCCACTTCGATGCTTCATACATCTCCAGTATGAGCTGATTAGTTGGTGCTTTATCTCTCTCCACTTTGTCTCTCTTCAAGACTTAGTACATCTCCCACTTAGGACCATATTCAATTACAGGCGAAAAGTCAGTTGCCGGACTTTTCGCCATCATCTGAGCTTTTGATGGGGGAAAGTATCTGGCGCGTGCCCAAGTATCCCTGTATTCAACTTGGATTCGGCGAAAACAGAACCCGACGGAAAGGTAAGTAGCGAAAAGTCCTATCACTTTTGGGGATATCAGCCTGTCACCCCCAAAAAGATGGTCTGATATGGGGATTCACTATGGGTACCCCCAAATTACCGTGCTGAAGGTATTTGGGGTTTTTAAATGGTCTCAGCAGGTGCTTTTTTTGCCCCTTTGAGATAGTGGTGAAGAATAGCATTTAGCTTCATTTAAGAAAAAAAAAATAACTAGTCCCATCAAATTTGGGGTACATGAAAATGGATGCAAGCATATTTTTCAGTCCCTTAAATGAACTTTAAAAATTCTTCAAAAATCCACCTGCCGCAACCAAAAAATCACCTGCTGTATACTTAGGGAACCCCCTGACTCTATTTCGCTAGTTTTTAAGTTTGCTCCCCAACTATTTTTGTTACCCACAAAATGAAACCACTTTTTTTGGGGTGTCCTATTGAACTTTATTAAAAAAAATTTGACACAGATTACTTTTAGGGGATATTCCAAGGGGTGCAGGGTACTTTTTTTTAAGTCTACACCCCAAAATCCCAATTCTGCACTTTTTGTCGCCACCTCTTCTATGGTGCAAAGTTATACCCACACCTGCGAAAAGTCTTTGGAATTGAATATGGGGAAAAGTGAAAACGGTGAAAATGATGTCATCGGACGAGTTTTCGCAGTGTAATTGAATATGGCCCTTAATGTCTTGCTTATGTATATTATTTTTTAACTCACTGTGTGTGTCTATGAATTCCTCTTATATTTTTCAATCGCCACACTTACTAGAAATATCACTGCCCATACTCTATAACTAGCGTTTGTCTGCCTTAGGCTTAAATCCATATTGCTTACTTCCACACACACGTTCCTCCATCTCCCAGGTAAGTTTCCATGGAGGAGAGTGTTGGGGAGAGAGAGAGAGAATGAACCATCACCATCTGTCCTTTCACTTTTTGGGCTGAAATATGGATTTTCCCTATATAACGCCATTCTCATATATTAACGGAAAAAATAATTGCATTATCTTCTCCGTTAACCCGTTTCTGCATAGCTGGGTTACTTAAGTCATACAGAAACATTAATTTCTGCATGATTTAAGTTAAATTTATCTTGCTGAATAGACCCCATAATACAATGTCTACTGTTTATAATATGATGTCTGCTGGTTTGACAGTCATATCTCTTTATTGAACAATACACTTGCACATTCATTAATAACCACTGTCCCCCCACTAATATCTTACCTACTACTATGCTTTAAAGAAGCAGTTCCCAAACTCAGTCCTCCATGCACTCTAACAGTCCAGGCTTTAAGGAAATGAGTGCTTGAGCACAGATGGTTAAATCAAATTGACTGAGGTACTAATTATTATTTTACCTGTGCTCAAGCATGGATATCCTTAATATCTGGATTGGTAGGGTGCCTCGTGCACAAAGTTTGGGAACCACTGCTTTAAAACATTAGATCCCCATACACTATCCGATGGATTGCTGGATCCTGCAGTGGGATCAAAAACGCTGATCACACGGTCGAAAATGCTGACCGGCGGCCATTGATGTTTCACGATCTGTCGGACGATCAGTTAAATTCTCAATGTTAAATTTTACAGATTTGCAAATCACGTTCATATTTTGATCGTGATCAGCAAATCAGTAAAATCCAACATGTTGGATTTCACCGATCCAGAGATGCTGGGTTGCAGGAACGTGGTGATCTGTCACCAGGGCTGTCATCATGGGGGTACAGTCGGTACTAGTGTACCGGGCCAGGGCTCAATGGGGGGCCCGCAGAGTGCAGGTGATCCCATCTGTGAAGTGAACTGCTTCTTAGTCACAGATAGCCAAAGCAGTGTGCTGTCAGGATCAATGGAGCTCTGCGGGCCCCCTGTCAGTGTCAGTCACTGTATGACTACCGGTGGATGCAGACCCCCTTCGAGTGCAGAGCAGAGGCTTCAGCAGCACTGCAGCTCTACGTACAGTGTCTCTGCCTGACCTGGAGTCGGAACTCATCTCCCCTCTGCAGGCCCCTGTCCTCGCCCCCTTCTCGAATCCCCATCCCATTCACGAGTTCCAGCTCCACCTTCTCCCATGCATGCAGGGTTTGAGGTGCCATCTCTCTGCCGATTTCCAGAGGCCCCACCCTCTCCATGAGTCTCCGCCCCCTCCTGCTATGCCTGACCTGCTTTCCCATCCTGCAGGCTGCAGCCTCTGTGTGAGGGGACCCAGAGCCTCCTGCAATGCTGCAATTCTGCAAACAAAGGTAAGTATCTGAGGGGGGCTCTGTACTTATTCATATTATGTGGGTGAGGTGGCTAGAGGGATGTAATTTATCAGGATCAGTGTAAACAAATGATCTGGTGGGGTGGGTGATGTGGGTTGGGTGGGGTATTGCAGAGGCGTAACTAGGGTCTTTGGAGCCCAGGGCAAGTATAAGAACAGCACCCCCCTCCACCCCACACACACAAAGAAAAATGTATATGCGTGCCTTTGTCGCGCAGGAAAAAATGGGCGTGGTCACATACCAAAGGGGCGTGACAACATGACACGCCACCCATTTCTCGTCATTCTGGGAACATTCCGTTCCATTCCATATGCACCTTACCTATATGGTGGTTTCTCACAATGTGGAACCTCTGAAGAAATGTATCCTCCCTGGGACGTCGGCGTCTTCAGTCGGTATTCACTATTCATCTAGGTCAGATTGTCCGGAAGATGCCTGATTGTGTAGGAATATTAACAAGGTCATCATCATCATCATCATATGTGGGTACGATACCCTGGCAGGTGGTGCCTACCTCTGTTGGCTCTGCATGGCTCCCAGGGCATGTGCCCCTCTCGCCCCCCCTAGTAACGCCACTGGGGATAGTAATGTATCAAAGAGTGAGAGGTGTAATGTATCTGGGGGGTGTATACTTATATTATCTGATAGGGAAGGTAGGTTGGGTGTTGGGGTGTGTAGTAATATTTCTTCAGGGGTTGTATACTAATATTTGTTGAGGGGTGTAGTATTGTATCTGGGAGTTGTATAGTAATATTTTGTGTGGTTGTGTAGTTGTGTTTTGTGCGGTGGGGTATATTAATATTATGGGTTATTTTGCATTTGTGAACCTCAAATTGTGGTTACACTGAGGCTGCACCCCAGTCTGCTGGACATGCTGCTGTGGGTGCGGGCTTTATATGGACTTTGCTCTTTATATGTGTGTGTATACATACATATATATATATATATATATATATATATATATACTGAAATAGCGCTCAGTCCCGTATATTTCCGTGTAGATGCGGCTGTCTATGGACATCTGTTCCACTATAATCCTGTTTTAGCAGTGGCAGCTCTATGTTCTCCAAAAGAACCAGTTGTTGTGTGATCCCAAGTTTATGAAAAACAGAAGGGTGAGAACAAGCACCTTTATAGTGTAGTAATATTTACAATATGGCACACTCTCAATAATTAAACACGTACCGTTTCACCCCAAAACAACAAGCATTGGGTTATAGGTCCTTTTTTTTACTTCACTGGGTTGATTCTCTTAACCAAATAATGGCAATGTACCAACCATAGGATTCAAAAAGAGAAACACTCTCATAGTGTAGTAAATTCCATTTTTTATTAATTACAATACACACAACACACACATAAAAATGAAGAATTACATTTAGAAAGGTTCAAACAAGCTTATCTGATAATAGCTGGTCAAAAGTCTCGGGGTACACCCACAGTCTTCAACGCGTTTCGTCCTTTGTGCTATTAGAGCTGGACTTCTTTAGGAGGATTCATATAACACCCTAAAGCACTGTCTTATATACCTTAAAATAAATTGTTGATGTCCATAAGCGGCATTTCCGGTATTTGCAGCCACTTTGTCCATTATCGCACATGCGCGGGATTTGGACACCACTCGCATGTGTCCTGATAGCTGAATCACAGGGCTCCATGTGTGGACCGCAGCGCCATCTTGTGTTTACCCGTGCATGCACGGTGACACAGCAGAAGAAACATAGTGTTCAAATTAGGGGTGAGCGGGTTCGGATTTCTGAAATCCGAACCCCCCCGAGCCCCCCCGATCCGAGTCCGATCCGAATCAGGCTCGACTTTTCCCGCCTGACTCGGATCTGAAATCGAGGCAAAACGTCATCATCCCGCCTTCCGAGTCTCGCGGGTTTTGGATCCTATATAAGGTACCCGCGTCGGCGCCATTTTCTCACTCGGCTGTGGACAGTGAAGAGGGAGGGTGGGAGTTAGGGCTGTGTAGTGTAGTGTAGTGCTGCTGTTGTCCACTACTTCAAAGTCCATAGGGGCTGGCTGTGTTGTGCTGTGCTGCTGTTGTTAATAGGGGCTGTGTCCACTACTTCAAAGTCCATAGGGGCTGGCTGGACTGTGTTGTGCAGTCAGTTCTCCATAGGGGCTGTGTCCACTCCAAAGTCCTGTGCAGTGTCCCAGTCCTAAAGGAGTGCTGTAGTGTTGTCCAGGGGGTGCTCTGTCCATCAGGGGTGCTCCCCCCAAGTGCTAAAAAAATAATATATTTTCTGTGTTTGTGAATTGTGTGCGCAGTAGCCGCACGTGCATCAACAAAGTAGTGCCAAGCGTGCGCCTGTGTCATAAGTAAAGGGCCGGCTGGCTTGACCGTTAAAGGGTGCTGTAACCCCCGAAAGTACACTCCAGTCCAAACCAAAAAAAAATTATTTTCTGTGTTTGTGAATTGTGTGCGCAGTAGCCGCACGTGCATCAACAAAGTAGTGCCAAGCGTGCGCCTGTGTCATAAGTAAAGGGCCGGCTGGCTTGACCATTAAGGGTGCTGTAACCCCCGAAAGTACACTCCAGTCCAAACCAAAAAAAAATTATTTTCTGTGTTTGTGAATTGTGTGCGCAGTAGCCGCACGTGCATCAACAAAGTAGTGCCAAGCGTGCGCCTGTGTCATAAGTAAAGGGCCGGCTGGCTTGACCGTTAAGGGTGCTGTAACCCCCGAAAGTACACTCCAGTCCAAACCAAAAAAAAAATTATTTTCTGTGTTTGTGAATTGTGTGCGCAGTAGCCGCACGTGCATCAACAAAGTAGTGCCAAGCGTGCACCTGTGTCATAAGTAAAGGGCCGGCTGGCTTGACCGTTAAGGGTGCTGTAACCCCCGAAAGTACACTCCAGTCCAAACCAAAAAAAAAATTATTTTCTGTGTTTGTGAATTGTGTGCGCAGTAGCCGCACGTGCATCAACAAAGTAGTGCCAAGCGTGCGCCTGTGTCATAAGTAAAGGGCCGGCTGGCTTGACCGTTAAAGGGTGCTGTAACCCCCGAAAGTACACTCCAGTCCAAACCAAAAAAAAATTATTTTCTGTGTTTGTGAATTGTGTGCGCAGTAGCCGCACGTGCATCAACAAAGTAGTGCCAAGCGTGCGCCTGTGTCATAAGTAAAGGGCCGGCTGGCTTGACCGTTAAAGGGTGCTGTAACCCCCAAAGTACACTCCAGTCCAAACCAAAAAAAAAATTATTTTCTGTGTTTGTGAATTGTGTGCGCAGTAGCCGCACGTGCATCAACAAAGTAGTGCCAAGCGTGCGCCTGTGTCATAAGTAAAGGGCCGGCTGGCTTGACCGTTAAAGGGTGCTGTAACCCCCGAAAGTACACTCCAGTCCAAACCAAAAAAAAATTATTTTCTGTGTTTGTGAATTGTGTGCGCAGTAGCCGCACATGCATCAACAAAGTAGTGCCAAGCGTGCGCCTGTGTCATAAGTAAAGGGCCGGCTGGCTTGACCGTTAAAGGGTGCTGTAACCCCCGAAAGTACACTCCAGTCCAAACCAAAAAAAAATTATTTTCTGTGTTTGTGAATTGTGTGCGCAGTAGCCGCACGTGCATCAACAAAGTAGTGCCAAGCGTGCGCCTGTGTCATAAGTAAAGGGCCGGCTGGCTTGACCGTTAAAGGGTGCTGTAACCCCCGAAAGTACACTCCAGTCCAAACCAAAAAAAAATTATTTTCTGTGTTTGTGAATTGTGTGCGCAGTAGCCGCACGTGCATCAACAAAGTAGTGCCAAGCGTGCGCCTGTGTCATAAGTAAAGGGCCGGCTGGCTTGACCGTTAAAGGGTGCTGTAACCCCCAAAGTACACTCCAGTCCAAACCAAAAAAAAAATTATTTTCTGTGTTTGTGAATTGTGTGCGCAGTAGCCGCACGTGCATCAACAAAGTAGTGCCAAGCGTGCGCCTGTGTCATAAGTAAAGGGCCGGCTGGCTTGACCGTTAAAGGGTGCTGTAACCCCCGAAAGTACACTCCAGTCCAAACCAAAAAAAAATTATTTTCTGTGTTTGTGAATTGTGTGCGCAGTAGCCGCACGTGCATCAACAAAGTAGTGCCAAGCGTGCGCCTGTGTCATAAGTAAAGGGCCGGCTGGCTTGACCGTTAAGGGTGCTGTAACCCCCGAAAGTACACTCCAGTCCAAACCAAAAAAAAATTATTTTCTGTGTTTGTGAATTGTGTGCGCAGTAGCCGCACGTGCATCAACAAAGTAGTGCCAAGCGTGCGCCTGTGTCATAAGTAAAGGGCCGGCTGGCTTGACCGTTAAGGGTGCTGTAACCCCCGAAAGTACACTCCAGTCCAAACCAAATAAAAATAATTTTCTGTGTTTGTGAATTGTGTGCGCAGTAGCCGCACGTGCATCAACAAAGTAGTGCCAAGAGTGCGCCTGTGTCATAAGTAAAGGGCCGGCTGGCTTGACCGTTAAAGGGTGCTGTAACCCACAAAGTACACTCCAGTCCAAACCAAAAAAAAAATTATTTTCTGTGTTTAGCCGCACGTATATATCAAATCGATATAACATAAATGGAGGACCAAACTTTCTCCGATAAAAATAAAATAGAGAAAGATCAAGAACCACTTCCTCCTAGTGCTGAAGCTGCTGCCACTAGTCATGACATAGACGATAACATGCCATCAACGTCGTCTGCCAAGGCCGATGCCCAATGTCATAGTAGAGGGCACATACAATCCCAAATGGCAAAGTTCAGGAAAATGACCTTGAAAAAGACATTTAAATCAGCTGAAGAGAAACGTAAACTTGCCAATATGCCATTTACGACACGGAGTGGCAAGGAACGGCTAAGGTCGATCCCTAGTATGTTCATGACTAGTGGTTCAGCTTCACATGACGATGGAAGCCCTCCTCCCACTAAAAAAATCAAAAGAGTTAAGCTGGCAAAAGCACAGCGAAGAACTGTGCTTTCTAAGAAGATATCACAAATCCCCAAGGAGAGTCCAAGTGTGGTGGTGGTTGCGATGCCTGACCTTCCCAGCACTGGACGGGAAGAGGTGGCTCTTTCCACCATTTGCACGCCCCCTGCAAGTGCTGAAAGGAGCACCCACAGTCCACTTGCTGATATGCAAATTGAAGATGTCACTGTTGAAGTACAACAGGATGAGGATACTGGTGTAGCTGGCGCTGAGGAGGAAGTTGGCGAGGAGGATTCTGATGGTGATGTGGTTTGTTTAAATCAGGCTCCGGGGGAGACAGTTGTTGTCTGTGGGATGAAAAAGCCCATCACGGTCATGCCTGGGCAGAAGACCAAACATTCCACCTCTTTGGTCTGGCAATATTTCTATCCAAATCCGGACAACAACTGTCTTGCCATATGTACCATATGTAAAGGTGAAATAAGTAGGGGTAGGGACGTCAACCACCTAGGAACATCCTCCCTTATACGGCACCTGCAGCGCGTTCATAAAAAGTTACTGTCAAGTTCAGAAACTTTGGCTAAGACCGTAAGCAGTCCAGGGACACCTAAATCCCGTTGTCCTGTTGTATCCAAGCGCCTGCAAACCACACCGTCAACTCCCTCCTCGTCAATTTCCTCCTTAGTCAGGATCGGAAGTAGTCCTGCAGGCCATGTCACTGGCATGACTGACTCTCCTATCCGGGATTCCTCTGGAGGATCCTGCATTGCTACGCCTACTGCTGCCGCTGCTGCTGTTGCTGCTGCTGGGAGTCGTTCATCATCCCAGAGAGGAAGTAGGAACACCACTACTTTTACTAAACAATTGACCCTCCAACAGTCCTTAGCGAGGAGGATGAAGTACGACAGCAGTCATCCTGAAGCAAAACGTATAACTGAGGCCTTGACTGCTATGTTGGTGTTAGACGTGCGTCCGGTATCCGCCATTAGTGCAGTGGGATTTAGACAATTGATGGAGGTAGTGTGTCCCCGGTTCCAAATCCCGTCTAGATTCCACTTCACTAGGCAGGCGATACCGAGACTGTACAGAAACGTCAGAAAAAGTGTCCTCAGTGTCCTGAAAAATGCCGTTGTACACAATGTCCACTTAACCACGGACATGTGGACAAGTGGAACAGGGCAGACTAAGGACTATATGACTGTGACAGCCCACTGGGTAGATGTATCACCTTACGCAGCAACAGCAGCAGCGTCACCAGTAGCAGCATCTCAGAAACGCCAGCTCGTTACAAGGCAGGCTACGCTGTGTATCACCGGTTTCAGTAAGAGGCACACCGCCGACATCCTCTTAGAGAAACTGAGGGAAATCATCGCCCAGTGGCTTACCCCACTTAGACTCTCCTGGGGATTTGTGATATCTGACAACGCCACCAATATTGTGCGGGCATTACATCTGGGCAAATTCCAGCACGTCCCATGTTTTGCTCACACAATAAACTTGGTGGTGCAGAATTTTCTGAAAAGCGACAGGGGCGTGCAGGAGACGCTTTGGGTGGCCCGAAAAATTTCTGGCCACTTTCGCCATTCAGCGACTGCGTGCCGAAGACTGGAGCGCCAGCAAACACTCTTGAACCTGCCCCGCCATCACCTGAAGCAAGAGGTTGTGACGCGGTGGAACTCAACCCTCTATATGCTTCAGAGGATGGAGGAGCAGCAAAAGGCCATACAAGCCTATACATCCACCTATGACATAGGCAAAGGAGGGGGTATGCACCTGACTCAAGCGCAGTGGAGAATGATTTCCGTGATGTGCAAGGTTCTCCAGCCCTTCGAACTTGCCACACGTGAAGTCAGTTCAGACACTGCCAGCTTGAGTCAGGTCATTCCCCTCATCAGGCTTTTGCAGAAGCAGCTGGAGAAAGTGAAGGAGGAGCTAAGATGGAGCGATTCCGCTCGGCATGTGGGACTTGTGGATGAAGCCCTTCATTCGCTTTGCCAGGATTCCAGGGTGGTCAATCTGTTGAAATCAGACCACTACATTTTGGCCACCGTGCTTGATCCTAGGTTTAAAGCCTATGTGGTGTCTCTCTTTCCGGCCGACACAAGCCTGCAGAGGTGCAAAGACCTGCTGGTGAACACACTGTCAGCTGAAGCGGAACGTGACACGTCAACGGCTCCTTCTTCATTTTCTCCCGCAACTGGGGCTGCCAGGAAAAAACTTAGGTATCCTAAGCAACCCGCTGGCGGTGATGCAGGGCAGGCAGGACCAAGTTTGGACATCTGGTCCGGACTGAAGGACCTGGCAACAATTTCTGACATGTCTACTGTCACTGCATATGATACTGTCACCATTGACAGAATGGTGGAGGATTACATCGGTGACAGCATCCAAGTAGGCATGTCAGACAGTCCATACCTGTACTGGCAGGAACAAGAGGCAATTTGGAGGCCCCTGTACAAGCTGGCTCTATTTTACCTGAGTTGCCCCCCCTCCAGTGTGTACTCCGAAAGAGTGTTTAGTGCAGCCGGGAACCTTGTCAGCGAAAGGCGTAGGAGGTTGCTTCCACAGAATGTGGAGAAGATGATGTTCATCAAAATGAATTATCAGCTCTTCCAGGGAGACCAGCCTCCAGAAGGTACAGAGGGACCTGTGGTGGTGGATTCAAGTGGGGACGAGTTAATACTTTGTGAGGATGAGGATGTACACACTGAAGAGGGTGAGGAATCGGTGGATGAGGAGGATGAGGGTGACATCTTGCCTCCGTAGAGCCAGTTTGTGCAGGGACACATTAATTGCCAGCTTGTTTTGTGGGGGCCCAAACGAACCAATCATTTCAGCCACAGTTGTGTGGCAGACCCTGGCGCTGAAATGATTGATTTGTTAAAGTGTGCATGTCCTGTTTATACAACATAAGGGTGGGTGGGAGGGCCCAAGGACAATTCCATCTTGCACTTCTTTTTTTTCTTTGCATTATGTACAGTTTGGGGCCTAGTTTTTCTAACTGCCATCCTGTCTGCCACTGCAGTGTCACTCCTAGATGGGTCACGTGTTTGTGCCGCCCACTCGTGTCGCTTAGCATAGTCATCCAGCTACCTCGGTGCAACCTTTTGGACATGAAAACACTATTGTGAGGTGTGAGGTGTTCAGAATAGACTGGAAATGAGTGGAAATTAAGGTTATTGAGGTTAATAATAGCATAGGAGCAGAGAAACCAACAAATTCTGTGATTTTAGCTGTTTTTATGCTTTTTAAAAAAAAAATACAGATCCAAAACACAAAACCCAGAACCCAAAACACGGAAGGGTGGTTTTGGCAAAACCAATCCAGATCCAAAACACGAAGAAAGAACCAGATCCAAAACCAAAACACGAAAAGTGGCCGGTGCACACCCCTAGTTCAAATACGGAGATCGGTGTTAACCTGTGTTCACCTGCACCTGCGCGGCAACACAGAGCGCTATTAGCTTTAGCATAGCATGCCCAGTGTTCACATCGGAGGGAGCTTGTTGTTATCCATACTCCCGGTTGCCTTGGCAACTTATTAGGGGATGTAGTACTATCCAGATATGTGCTATGTCTTTGCTGGTATAATTGTCCCATTATCGGCGGTCATTTTGTCGAAGTATCTCTATGATTATGATAGGGGCTTCCATTTTGTCCAAGGTTAAGCATAATGTTCTATACTGGTTTTTACCCTATGTAAGTGGTTTAAACATGGGTATTTTAGACATAATTATAGCAGCAATTAACAAGACAGCAATTCAGAATAAACATAGCTAGCAGCAAACTCTTTAAAAATGATTATATAAAGAATACATATAAAAGGGGTATATATAAAAAGTAGGAATGTGCGCCGGACCATTTTTGTCGGATTTGGATTTGGTTCTAATTCATCGTCCGGATTTGGATTTGGATTTGCCAAACTGCGGTGACTGGCTTTGGATTTGGATTTTTTGCCAAAATTGGCTAAAAAATATAAAATGACATAAATTGGGCTTTTTTTTTTTTCCTAGAGTGTTTATTTACCTCAATAACCAGTCATTTACAGTCAATTTAGACCACCTCACAGTTTAAATTATTGTTTTCACCATTATTGGCCAAGGGTTGCAGTGAGCTGACTGGTTACCAAGCGTCAGAGCAGCGGCGCAGTGGCACAGACACCACAGTTTAAAGCACATCTATGAAACTATGCCACACAGCAGTGGCAGAAATGAAAGGTAGTGCTAGATGGAATTGTCCTTGGGTCCTCCCACCCACCCTTATGTTGGATCTTAAAAAGGACATGCACACTTTAACAAACCAAGTATTTCAGCGACAGGTTCTGTCACTTTGTGGCTGAAGTGCTTGGTTTGTTTGGGCCCCCACAACAACCACAGACAGCATCTCCTGCACGCCCCTGTCGTTTTTTAAAAAACCCTGCACCACTAAGTTTATTGTGTGAGCAAAACAGGGGATGTGTTGGAATTCACCCAGCTGTAATGCTTTCACTATATTTGTAGCATTGTCAGAAATCACAAATCCTGAGGAGAGTCCAAGTGAGGTAAGCCATGTTTCTATGACATCTCTTAGTTTTTCTAAGAGGTTGTCAGCGGTATGCCTCTTGAATCCGGTAATGCACAGAGTTTCCTGCCTCTGAATGAGCTGGTGTTGTTTTTTAGATACTGCTGCTGCTGAAGGCGATTCACCCACCCAGTGGGCCATCACAGTCATGTAATCTTTAGTTTGTCCACTACCGCTTGTCCACATATCTGTGGTTAATTGGACAGTGGGTACAAGAGCATTTTGCAGGCCAATAATTAGGTTCTGTTTAACGTCCTGGTACAGCCGAGGAATGGCTTTTCGGGTAAAATGAAAAGGAGATGGAATTTGGTACCGGGGACACATGACCTCAATTAACTGTGTACAGTAAATCCCACTGCATCAAGGGTGGCTTCTCAGAAAGGTCAGGCTTACACATACCAATGCCACTCGTGGATCCACTTAGACTCTCCTCAGGGATTTCTGACATTTGTGTTTCAAAAAACACAATTTGATCTACTGTCTTATAGGTTTTAAATTTTTTCACACTTCTATAGTCTGATTGAAAAGGTATTTTATCGTCATGAGAGGCACAAGATGCCTCACTGACAGTTGCAGAACCACTATTCAGAAATATAGGGCAAAGCCTGAGTCTTTCCTTGCCGCTACGTGTGGTGAATGGTATGTTGCCAATTTTCTGTTTTTCAGCAATAGTAGTAGTCTTTAGAGGTTTTTTTTTTCTTTAACCCTGTGAAATCTAAATTTTTTGATTTCAGGTTCCCTAAGTTTTTAAAGCCTCTACGCCCTTGAGCATCAGCTTTAGATGAAAGTGATGGACTTCCAGCCGCTGCAATGCTAGCATTTGCTTGTTGTTTCTGCTCTCCTCTCGGTTCATTCTCGTGATCCATATTAATTTATCACTATGAACTGGAGTCACAGAGCTTGTATACACACAGTGGACTATGCCCTGTCACGGAGCTTGTATAATACACTCAGTAGGCTTATGCCCTTTCACAGAGCTTGTACAATAAACTCACCCTTTCACGGAGATTGTATGCACTCACTGGGCTTATGCCCTGTCATGGAGCTTGTATGCACTCAGTGGGCTTATGCCCTGTCACGGAGCTTGTATAATAGACACATTGGGCTATGCCCTTTCACGGAGCTTGTATGCACTCACTGAGCTTATGCTCTGTCATGGAGCTTGTAGAATAGACACAGTGGGCTGTGCCCTTTCACAGAGCTTGTATAATACACTCAGTGGGCTTATGCCCTGTCACGGAACTTGTATAATACACTCAGTGGGCTTATGCCCTGTCACTGAGCTTGTATAATACACTCAGTGGGCTTAAGCCCTTTCACGGAGCTTGTATAATACACTCAGTGGGCTTATGCCCTTTCACGGAGCTTGTATAATAGACACAGTGGGCTATGCCCTTTCACTGAGCTTGTATGCACTCACTGGGCTTATGCCCTGTCACAGAGCTTGTAGAATAGACACAGTGGGCTGTGCCCTTTCACGGAGTTTGTATAATACACTCAGTGGGCTTATGCCCTTTCACGGAGCTTGTATCCACTCACTGGGCTTATGCCCTGTCACACTCATTGGGCTTATGCCCTGTCACGGAGCTTGTATAATAGACACAGTGGGCTTATGCCCTTTCACGGAGCTTGTATAATAGACACAGTGGGCTTATGCCCTTTCACGGAGCTTGTATGCACTCACTGGGCTTATGCCCTTTCACGGAACTTGTATAATACACTCAGTGGGCTTATGCCCTGTCACTGAGCTTGTATAATACACTCAGTGGGCTTATGCCCTTTCATGGAGCTTGTATAATACACTCAGTGGGCTTATGCCCTTTCACGGAGCTTGTATAATAGACACAGTGGGCTATGCCCTGTCATGGAGCTTGTATAATAGACACAGTGGGCTATGCCCTTTCACGGAGCTTGTATAATACACTCAGTGGGCTTATGCTTGTCACAGAGCATGCATAATACACTCAGTGGGCTTATGCCCTTTCACGGAGCTTGTATAATACACTCAGTGGGCTTATGCCCTTTCACGGAGCTTGTATAATAGACACAGTGAGCTATGCCCTTTCACAGAGCTTGTATGCACTCACTGGGCTTATGCCCTGTCACAGAGCTTGTAGAATAGACACAGTGGGCTGTGCCCTTTCACGGAGTTTGTATAATACACTCAGTGGGCTTATGCCCTTTCACGGAGCTTGTATGCACTCACTGGGCTTATGCCCTGTCACACTCATTGGGCTTATGCCCTGTCACGGAGCTTGTATAATAGACACAGTGGGCTTATGCCCTTTCACAGAGCTTGCATAATAGACACAGTGGGCTTATGCCCTTTCACGGAGCTTGTATGCACTCACTGGGCTTATGCCCTTTCACGGAACTTGTATAATACACTCAGTGGGCTTAAGCCCTGTCACGGAGCTTGTATAATACACTCAGTGGGCTTATGCCCTTTCACGGAGCTTGTATAATAGACACAATGGGCTTATGCCCTTTGACGGAGCTTGTATGCACTCACTGGGCTTATGCCCTGTCACGGAACTTGTATAATACACTCAGTGGGCTTATGCCCTGTCACTGAGCTTGTATAATACACTCAGTGGGCTTATGCCCTTTCATGGAGATTGTATAATACACTCAGTGGGCTTATGCCCTTTCACGGAGCTTGTATAATAGACACAGTGGGCTATGCCCTGTCACGGAGCTTGTATAATAGACACAGTGGGCTATGCCCTTTCACGGAGCTTGTATAATACACTCAGTGGGCTTATGCTTGTCACAGAGCATGCATAATACACTCAGTGGGCTTATGCCCTTTCACGGAGCTTGTATAATACACTCAGTGGGCTTATGCTTGTCACAGAGCATGCATAATACACTCAGTGGGCTTATGCCCTTTCACAGAGCTTGTATTATAGACACAGTGGGCTATGCCCTTTCACGGAGCTTGTGTGCACTCACTGGGCTTATACCCTGTCACACTCAGTGGGCTTATGCCCTGTCACGGAGTTTGTATAATAGACACAGTGGGCTATGCCCTTTCACGGAGCTTGTATGCACTCACTGGGCTTATGCCCTGTCACAGAGCTTGTATAATACACTCAGTGGGCTTATGCCCTTTCACAGAGTTTGTATAATAGACTCAGTGGGCTTATGCCCTTTCACGGAGCTTGTATGCACTCACTGGGCTTATGCCCTTTCACGGAGCTTGTATAATACACACAGTGGGCTAAGCCCAGTCATGGAGCTTGTATAATACACACAGTGGGCTAAGCCCAGTCACGGAGCTTGTATAATACACACAGTGGGCTAAGTCCAGTCACGGAGCTTGTATAATACACACAGTGGGCTAAGCCCAGTCACGGAGCTTGTATAATACACACAGTGGGCTAAGTCCAGTCACGGAGCTTGTATAATATAAATACACACAGTGGGCTAAGGCCCTGATTCAGAGCCAGACGTTCTGACAGAGCGCCCACTCTGAATCAGGGCCGTCCCTCTTAATTTTAGAGAGCAGCCTCCTGGCCGCTCGCATAGCTATAGCGAGCTGCCAAAAAGATGGTCGCGATGGTCAAGACCATCGCGTCCATCGGGCTTGCGATGAGACCCTTGTGGTAGGATCTCGTCTGCTGCAAGCCCTGGAGTGCTTTTGGCTCTATCAGAGCCAAAAGCACTCCCACTGACATCACTTGTGATGTCAGTGGGGCTGGCCCCAGACGGTAGGCGTTCCCATGGGAACGCCTCCATCTGGCCAGCCACTCCTCCGGCACACCCACCTAAGGGGGCGTGCTGTCACTCAGCATCGACAGCACGCCACCTTTGTAGCGAGACCCATAGCGACGGCTTGCCCGTCGCTATCTGGGTCTCGCGCATGCGCACAATGGAGCCGGGTCCGTCGTGCGCATGCGCACTGGCCCAACATCGACCCGCTTGTGAGCGCTCAGCGCTCGCGAGCGGGTCTGAATCAGGCCCTACGTCCAGTCACGGAGCTTGTATAATACACACAGGTGGCTATGTCCAGTCATGGAGCTTGTATTATACACACAGTGGGCTAAGCCCAGTCACGGAGCACACAGTGGCAAGAACTACTCTCTCTAACTGTAATCTAACTCTAGTCTCACTTTTCTCCTCTCTATCACAAACTAACTAAGCGTGACTGTTCCGTCTGACACAGTCACGCGAAATGGCGCCGACAGCCAGGGGCCGCGCCTTTTATAGAGGCCGAACGTCACCCGGCTCTCGCGAGGTATCGCGATAATCCAACACTGGCCGGGTGACGTTCGGCCTCGAGGTGGAATCCGAGTCAGACGGGAACACCTGAACTTGCGTTCGGGTGGACTCGGATTCCACCTGTTCGGAGCGGTTCGGATTCCTCAGAATCCGAACCACTCATCACTAATAAAAAGGAGTATATATTAAAAAGCCTACTGATATGTAAAACAGATTATTCAAAGAGCCAATGTAGATATTACAGAATATACATATAGACGTTAAAATATTAAAAACTTTAAAATATATATATATATATACATGTAGAATAAATTTATATATTTCTAAAGTGCAATTTAGGGGTCAAAGGGGGTCATTCAGACCTGGTCGCAAGCGCTGAGCACTTGCAACCGGGTCGATGTTTCCCCACTGGGCATGCGCACGTCGGAGCCCGCTCCGACTTGGGCATGCGCGAGGCCTGGCTAGCGACTGGCGCTCCGTCGCTAGGGGTCTCGCACCAAACGGGGCAAGCTCTCAATGGTGAGTGACGGCTCGCCCCGTTTGGGAGGCAGGCAGGGGGCGTGGCCGGCCAAACTGAAGCGTTCCGGAGGGAACGCTTGCCATTTGGGGGAGGCCCCACTGATATCAGCAATGATGTAAGTGGGGAACTTCCTCCTCGATCAGAGCAGGAAGCTCCCTGGGGCTTGTGAGTGCCGAGACACAACCTTAGGGTCTTGTCGCAAGCCCCAATGGTCACGATGGTCTTGACCATCGCGACCATCACCCTGGTCGGTCGCTAAGTTATGGGTGGTAACCCACAGCTTAGCGATCGACCAAGAGGCGGCACTACAAGATGCAAGCGGCCGCCCTCATTCAGAGCGACCGCTTGCATCTAACGACCGCCTCTGAATGAGGTCCAAAATTACAAGAAAGGTGCAATCTCATATGATTCATTTAGACCAAATGTGGCCATTGTGTTTAAAGTAAAAACCCAAAACATTTCACGTTGGGATAGATTTTTTTATCCCTATCACCACCCCTGTCACCTAATGCGACATACTCTATCACTTTATACTTAAAACCAGAGGGATCTGCATTATGCTATTTGTAGAAGTGTTTGGGAAGAGAATGGTTATCAATCTTATTTTTAATCCCACGTATATGTTCTTGGATTCTTAATTTTATATTTATTTTTGTTTTGCCCACATATTTCAAATGGCATGGGCATTCAATAACATATATGACCCAACTGCTCATGCAATTCATAAGACTCTTAATTTTGAAAGAAGATGTATTATCATGATTGGAGATTGGCTGTTATTAGTGTTAACAAACTTACAGATGTTGCAATTGTTGCATTTAAATAACCTTTTGCCTGTTTGATCCATTGTGTGGATTTGGCTTCTTAAGGGGCTCGGACCCGCAGCTGGGGGCGGGGCTACACACCTGAACCCCGGTTTTAGTCTCTCTGGGGGGTCCCGGAGGTGCGGGCTGCCCCCAGGGACCAGTGTACCATTAGTGCCGGCTCCCTCACGTAATTCTACAGTGCAGCACCTGGCTCCTGTCACTGAGGAGGAGCCTGCACTTTGGTGTCACCCCTCGGCAGGTGACACCCGGGTGCAGCCCGCACCCCCTTGTGGGCCACAGGATCAGCTTTAGTTTTACACACAGGTGCTCATTAGCTCAACTAAATTTAAATGGTACATAATATATAGAGCCAAGTGAATTACTAATAACTATATACATCTGAGGAAGTTGAGGGACCACCCTAATGAAACGCATCAGGGGCACTTGCCTAGGGGCGCCATATGCTGGAGGTTGGGCCTTGGATGTTTGTTGTATTATGCCAGTCCGAAATTTACCAGCAACTGCAACATTTTTACTCAGTACCTTACTGTATGCTATTTTGAGTGGAGTGCGGACACTCACAGACTGCCCTGTAAGCTGTTCTACTTAGTATATATGTGTATTCTGTATCATTAAAAATAAAACCTAAATGTCATAGCTCATGGCTTGTTTTATTATTATAGCATATTAAACTGCCAATTGCCAAATAAGGACTATCGCCACATAAAATAATAAAATAATAAAATTAAGCTGTGGGGAGAGGCTTTTACTGCTGTGCACCCTTACCCCTAAATCCACTCCTAGATGTAACCAGACAGTATTGAAAAAGTCACACCAGGACAAATCGTGATTTTCCAGACTTAACGTAGCATAATTAAGATTGAAAAAACGAACAAATTTTTTGTATATCTATATCTGGTCTCGGAAAAGGAAAGGGAAGCATGGAAGAAGGAAGGGGATATTAATATAGATGGGTGGTCCAAGAACAGTTATGCAGATTTTCATTTAAAATTAGCATTGATATGATGAAAATGATAATCACAGAATACTAGGCAATGAATTGCAGGATACTGGGTGTAGATACTGTATTTTGGACATTATCCAGCCCATCATGCATGGCCAGGAACATAGCTTAGTGTAAGTTAAGAGGTGTGTGGTTGAATTTTACTTTTGTTAACAATCTAATGAGTACATACCTGCCCAAACAAGTGTCTTCTATAATGGAGGCAATATGTATCTATTTCATGGCAGCCACTTTATGTGCCTTATAAAGTTTTTAAGTTAAAAAGGAAATAACAAATAAGGGTGCAAACCCACAAACAAAGGACAGTCAAATGTAGAGTATCTCCAATGGGGATTCACCTAATCCATTCAAAGAAAGACTAGACAATATTAGATAAATGAACACTTATGTACTTGCTCATACTGTAACAATTCAGACCACAGGGTCTCATTCTGAGTCAGACACTGCAGCATCTTTTACCAGAATTGCTCCTGTGACTTAAGGCAAATGCTTCTACAAGCGCTTTCCTTTGTGGACAGCCATGTGACTGAGGACCTCATTCAGAGCCGCTCGCTCTGAATGAGGGTTGCCGCTTTTCTTTTGAAAGGCAGCCTCCTGGCCGCTCGCTAAGCTGTGGGTTACCACCCACAGCTTTAGCGAGTGACTAGGTGATGGTCGACCATCGCGACCATCGGGGCTTGCTACGAGACCCTTGCGGTAGGGTCTCGTCTACTGCAAGCCCCAGGCAGCTTCCTGCTTTAACAGAGCAGGAAGCACCCTACTGACACCACTGGTGAAGTCAGTAGGGCCACCTACAAACGGCAGGCATTCCTTCAGGAACGCCTCCATTTGTCTGGCCACCCCCCCACCACGCCTACAAAACAGGGCGAGTTCATGTAAAGTTTTTGGAAACATCTTAAAAATCTGATAAACTAATAACAAGCAGTCTAGCATTATCTCGCTCCCTGCTAGATCCCAGATCATTCAACCTCCAACACCTTCATCAACATTCTCCTCTTTTAATTATCAGATGTGGTCCTCCTGCATCCAATTTGCAAAAGCAATCTGACTCCTCCCCTATCCAGGATTCCCCAGAAGAATCCCTGACCACTAGGGCTGCTGCTGCTCAGGGTGAATCTTCATTCCAGAAGGGACCAAGAAGACTAGGTTTAAGCAATGATTGACTATGAAACAATCCTTTGCAAGAGAAAGCAAGTTTGAAAGCAGCCATCCAGTTGCACAATGGAACACTGAAGCCATGACGGCTATGCTAACATTACATCTGCATCTAATATATGCCATCAATGCATGTCGTTTTAGACTGTTAATTGAGGTCCTGAGTCCTTGCTACTAAATTCCATCTCGATTCCATTCGACAAGAACAGCAATTCCTTGCCTGTACCGGGACATTTAAAAAAAATTCGTTCTTGGCCTATAAAATACCATTGTAACCTCTATCCACTTAACCACAGATATGTGGTCAAGCAGTACTGGTCAAACGAAAGATTACATGACTGTTAAAACCCACTGAATGGGTTTATCGCCTTCAGCAGCAGCAACAGCAGCAGTATCTAACACACAATGACCCTCATTCAGAGCCGCTCGCTATTTGCGGTCGTTCGTTCTAAAACAAGGGGTGGCTATTCAAATGAACTGTTCGCTAATTGCGGTCTGTTCACGCCTCTAAGTCTGAACGAGCGAGCAAAACTTGCGTTTGTAATTTTGAAAAATACGCCCCCTTGCCGCTCGCATCCTACGTCATGTCTGCTATTTATTAGATTAATCGAGTACATCGAACAGCGTATGAAATGCTCGCTATTCTTGTGGCTGGTTTTTTCAACCGCTATTTTGCGAGCAGTTCGGAGTAAAAAAAAACCAAGTGACGTGGTCAATGACGCTGCTGTATTAATTATGCACTCCCTTAAAACGCCCGTTTTGACCTTTAAGCACGCCTGCGATCTAATTCCACACCCCCGTTTTCAAACACCTTCCCCTGTTACCACCCACATACGCCTCCTTCTGTCACTCAAAATAGCAGGCATTCGCTATATAGCGAACAAACGATTTTCGGCCGCACTGACTGGTTCGCGCATGTGTATTAAAATCCGTACGCATGCGCAGATGTGCGAACATCAGTCAGAACGAACGAGCAGCCGCTTACGAGCGGCTCTGAATCAGGGCCAATGTCAGCTCATTTACAGGCAGGCTACTCTCTGTATCACTGGCTTAACTAAGAGGCGTACTGCTGTCAATCTGTTAGAAAGAGAGCTGAGGGTATGGGATTTGAATTCACACAAGACTTTGGCCCCTATTCAATTCAGTTGCCGGACTTTTCGCCAGCATCGTAGGTCATCGCTTATCCCCATATTCAATTTCAAATTGGTGAAAACGTGACCTGGCGAAACTTAAATATGCGAAAAGTTCTGTCAGTATTGGGGAAATCAGCCTGACACGTCCCAAAAGATGCACTGACATGGGGAATCACTCTGGATACCCCCGAATAGCCCTGCTGAAGGTTTTTGGCCACTTTAAATGGTCTCAATAAGTGCCATTTTGCGTGTTTTAAAAAGTGGTGAAGACTAGCATTTTGGTGGGGTTCTTGGAGAAAATAACTAGACCCATCAAATTTGGGGTACATGAAAATGAGTACTAGCATATTTTAAAGTTGCTAATGTGATGTTTTAAACAACGTGAAAAATTCACCTGCAATCGTAAAAACACCTGCTGCATACTTGGGGCCCCCTCTGGAGTCTATTTCGCTAGTTTTTAACTCTGTACCCCAACTTTGGTTTTCTCTTTCGCCCACAAAATTAAAGTACTTTTTTGGGGTGTCTGAAGGTACTTTTTTAAAAAAAATTGACACAGGTTACCTTTAGCGACCTGTCCAAGGGCTGCAGGATGGTCTATGGAAGTCTGCAACCCAAAACCCCAATTCTGCACTTTTTCTCGCCACCTATTCATAGGGGATACTTTTTTGCCGGGACTGATGCATTGACTTTACGCATCGGCAAAAAGTCGGGCTAATTGAATTCGGGAATAAATGAAATCGGCGAAAACGACGTCACCGAAACTGACTATTCGCTTCTAATTGAATACTGCTCTAAGTTCAAATAGGTGTAGTGTAAAGACACAATTTAAATATCCCAACTATTGTACAATGTATCAGTATGTGTGTAACTATATATATATATATATATATATATATATATAAGTTTTTTTGTTTAAGTATTTGCAATAAGGTTTGATTTACTATATATCTCTTTGTTGAAGCATAAGGAAGCTATTTACCTATTAAGGTTAAACATCAGAATGGCATACCCACTGATCCCCGATACTAGGTATCTAATTTTATACGATAAGGATGCAAATCTAGATATTTTTACCTTAAAGTGGAGGGATTGAATCACTTACTTATAATTTCTCCTACCAAATCCCTGCTAAAGGACATACCTATTATATAGGGATGGTATACTTACCTCAGGGATTTTGTTATATAATCAATAATTGGAATTTTTATATACTGTATATTGATAAGATTATTGTATGTTATTTGTTTCGTAAGAGCATTACTGGGTGAATTTGAACACGTCCCGTGTTTTGCCCACACAATAAACTTGGTGGTTCAAATAAAAAAAAATAAAAATGAAAGCAGTGTGCAGGAGATGCTGTCTGTGGCCAGACATTTTCAGCATTCGGCAACTGCATGTAGAAGATTGCAGTGAGAATAGTTACATTTGCCATGCCACCAACTGAAGCAAGAGGTGGTGACCAGGTGGAAGTCCACCCTTCATATGCTTCAGCGAATGAAGGAGCAGCAACAAGCCATCCAAACCTACACAATAAGCCATGACATAGAGAGAGAAGGGGGAATGTACCTTACAGGGGTGTATCTAGGGGTCCGAGCGCGGCTGGCAAAGTAAGGGTCTAGTGCCCCCCTATCATTTTAACAGCTGTTAAACTCAGAAACACATTTATAATATGTTGAATGTTCACTAAGATTTTTCTGCAATTCTGCGATATATCAGTCAGTATTGTAGTGCCATATATGTCCCACTCTGTTATCGTACACAATGAAGGACGAAATGATCCCTCGTTCTGTCATTCACTACCTGCAACGTCACCGCATGCAATTTTGTCCAGTGGGCTGTGCAGCACAGCTGACCGGACGATATCGCATGCAACCCCAGGGGCGCACACATAGTCAGTACACCTGTTCTCCACTATTATGCCAGTGTTATAGAAATGTAATCTATATGTAAAGTGAAATCCTTCCTTGGGGACTCAGGGCCTGATTCAGAGCGCTCGCTCTGAATCAGGACGGAATTTTTTTTTTGTGAGCCGGCCTCCTGGCTGCTCGCTAGGCTGTGGGTGACCACCCACAGCTTTTGCAAGCGGCCAGGTGATGGTTGCGATGGTAGCGACCATCAGGCTTGCGACGAGACCCTTGTGGTAGGCTCCAATAGAGCCGGAAGCTCACTACTGAGGCCGCCCCCAAACGGCAGGCATTCCTTTGGGAACGCCTCTGTTTGGCCAGCCACCCCCCCCCCTGCCCGCCTCCAAAATGGAGCAAGCTGTCAATCAAAATCGACAGCCGCCCCGTTTTGGTGCGAGACCCGTAGCGACGGTGCGCTTGTCGCTGGCCGGGTCTCACGCATGTGCACGCCGGAGACGGCTCCGGTGTGCGCATGCACAGTGAGGGACCATTGACCCGCTTGCGAGCACTGTGCACTCGCGAGCGGGTCTGAATCAGGCCCTCAGTGCTGCACAATAAAGAAACACAAGTTTTTTTTCTCACATACAGCACAGGAGAATAACTGTTGTAACCAGCAAAGAATGTATACATACAGCACAGGAGAATAACTGTTGTAACCAGTAAAGAATATATACATATAGCACAGGAGAATAACTGTTATAACCAGAAAAGAATATATACATACAATGAGCAGATAGTGCTTGTGGGTTTATTGAGGGTGAAAATGAGATTGAGGGTAAGCAATGTGTCCGCTGCATGGCTGCTAAATACAGTTTATGACAGAAAATGGGACTTACATTTACTGTTCCCACACACGAGGCTAGTGCTGTCCTGTGGTTATTAGTCTGATGCACAACACATAATATTAGAGGCAGGGGGTGTTAGAGGTTATTAGTAAGGGAGGGCAGGGGTGCACTGACAGAATGACAGAGGGACATATGCTAACTTTGCTTTGGGAAGGGGACGGGGTTGGCTGATTCAAGCAGCATCATCTGTCTTTGCTTATTTGCATAACCCCACCCCTGACTACTGCTGATAGGCTCTGCTTGTTCTCATTGCCCGGGGAGTCCAACTGCGGCCATTTGTTGATGCCACTGTTAGTTACATTTGGGGAGTGTGTCCCTTTCCAGGGCTTTTACTGGAGAGGTGACAAGTGAGGTGAGCACCCATGTGACAGAGGGAGGGGGCAGCATGAGCAGCAGTGCTGGTATCACTGGCTTTGACATCCATCCCAGGTCCGGACTCCGGGCACTGTGTGGCAATAGCAGGAACTTCTCCCTAGAAGTGCAGTCAGAGTTATTCTCCCCCTGGATGGCGCACCCCTTTGGCCACCGCCCCTGGCTAGTGCCATCCTGGCCAAGGGGTAGATATGCCCCTGGTACCTTAGTCCAGCACACTGTAGAATACTCTCTGTTTCATGCAAGCTACTGAAGCCATTTGAAGTAGTAACTAATGAAGTGCATTCAGACACTGCCAGCTTGTGTCAGGTGATTGCCTTAATAAAACTACTGGTTAAAGCAGCTAGAGAAAATGAAGGAGGAGATTAAACAAAGTGATTCTACTAAGTATGTTAGACTAGTAGATCAACTTCTTGCTTTGCAAGGACCAAAAGGTTGTCAAGAACTTGCAATTGGATCACTACATTTTGGCAACTATGCTTGATCCCAGGTTTAAGTCGCAGGTAATATCTTTCATTCCAACTGACACAAATCTTAAGAGATGCAAAGACCTCCTTGCCAGCAAGTTGTCAGCTCAAATAGCACATGACACAATGACTTCTCCTGCTTCAGTTTCTCCTGCAAATGCTGCTGCCAGGAAAAACTGACCTTTTCCAAGAAACCCACTGAGGGTGTGGAGTCAAGTCAGCACACCAAAGTGAAACATCACTTTGATACCTGGTCTGGCCTTAAGGAATTTCCCACAATTGTTGATACCTCTACCATGATTCATACAATAAGAAAAAACAAACAGATGGAACTTAGAGAAGAGCGCTTATCTTTAGGTGTAAAGATAAGCGCTAAAGATAAGCACTCTTCTCTAAGTTCCATCTGTGTGTTTTTTCTTATTGTATGATTATTAGAGTGTTCAGGTGACACTCAGGGGCTTATTGAGGGAGCAGCTATCCATTTTGCGCAGAAGTGTATTGTATTTCATTGTTATATCTACCATGATTCAATCTGATACACTATGCATCAAAAGGATGGAGGAGGATTATTTTAATGACAATGTACAAAATAGTATGTTACACAATCCTTTTGATTACAGATAGGAATAATGGCAATTTGGAGCCCCTTTTACAAACTAGTTTTGGTGTAGTAAGCTGCCCACCCTCTAGTGTGTACTCGGAGAGAGTATTTAGCACAGCTGGGAACCTTGGCCCTCATTCAGAGCCGCTCGTTAGCGGCAGTACGCTCGTTCCGAGCGATGTTTGCACATCTGCGCATGCGTACGCTTTTTAGTACGCATGCGCGAACCAGTCAGTGCGGCCGAAAATCGTTTGTTCGCTATATAGCGAGTGCCTGCTACTTTGAGTGACAGAATGAGGCGTATGTGGGTGGTAACAGGGGAAGGTGCTTGAAAACGGGGAGTGGAGATCCGAACGCAGGCGTGCTTAAAGGTCAAAGCGGGCGTTTAATGGGTGTGTATATTTAAAACAGCAGCGTCATTGACCACGTCACTGGGTTATTTTATAGCCAGAACTGCACGCAAATTTGTGGTAGCAAACACCAACCACAAGAATAGCGAGCAGTTCATACGCTGGTCGATGTACTCGATTA
Source organism: Taudactylus pleione (assembly GCA_031769625.1). Lineage (NCBI taxonomy): Eukaryota > Metazoa > Chordata > Amphibia > Anura > Myobatrachidae > Taudactylus > Taudactylus pleione. The sequence continues at coordinate 52,799,195 of JAUIMM010000015.1, forward strand.
ATCTAATAAATAGCGGACATGACGTAGGATGCGTGCGGCCAGGGGGCGTTTTTTAACAAATAAACGAGCGTATGTTTTGCTCGTTCGTTCAGACTTAGAGGTGTGAACAGACTGCAATGTGCGTACGGATCATTTGAATAGCCACCCCTTGTTTTTAAACGAACGACCGCAAATAGCGTACGGCTCTGAATGAGGGCCCTTGTTAGCGATCAGCGTAGGAGGCTACTTCTTCATAATGTGGAAAAACTCATATTCATAAAAATTAACTACAAATTCTATAAGGAAAACCAATGCCGCCAATTGCAACAAAGTACAGAGACTTCTGTAATGGTGGATACCAGTTGGGGTGAGCTAATATTGTGTGATGAGTATGTTAACATGGATGAGGGTGAGGAGGGTGAGGATGATAATGACATCTTCAAAGTGTAGAGATGATTAACAATGCTGTTAGCCACCTTAAGCCCATTGGTAGCTTGTTTTGCGGGGCCCAAACAAAGCAAGCACTTCAGCCACAAAAGTGGCAGTTCCTGTCACTTAACTGCTTGGTTTGAGTTTTCTCAGGTGAAAGCCAACAAGTATTACCCAATCAAGTTACGTGTCACTATGGTAGCACTTATTTAGAAATAGAAATTACTACAAAAGGTACTATGAAAGCATTAGAATGCCACTTTTTTTTCTGGATGAAAATAATTTGTGGCTTGAGAAAATTGTAATAACATGTACAGTAATGCAGAAAGTTCAAATGTATTTCATTATCACATAACAAATTTGTAACACAGTTCAGTTTACTATAGTACTCTTCAGGGACATGCTGGGGTGGTAGATCAGCCATGGCAGTTCCCCTGTGCACATGCTGTAGGCACGCGCAAAATGGGCATGGTTAAGTTTCCTGGGGGTGTAGTGCGAGTCACGGGGGCCTGGCCTCACGGAATGCCCCTGTCTCTTAGTATCTCTGCCGTGCAGAGAGCAAGGAGGCAGTGCTGCTCGGCAAGGATTACCGGCCCAACTTGTGCACCGTGTGCTACACTACCACCAAACCTTCCCTCCCCCTGAGCTCATACCATGAACTCTAGCAGGGAGGTGGAGGACGGGACACCTCAGGAGTCGGGAAGATGACTTCCGCCCTGTGCAGTGGCCCTGAGGTCATCAGGACTTCTGGCATTTGCTAGAAGTGTCAGATGGCCAGTCCGGCCCTGGCACCCTTGTATTCCAAATCCTTGTATTCCTTGTCAGTAGTACTTTGTCCATTACAACACTAGATTCAGATAATCATTGATTCCCTCAGTAGCTGCTTTTCAACTTGGTCATATATCCCCATATCCTTCAGCAATCGCACCTCCACCCACCAAACACTAATACTGATTGCATTTGTTTACTGCACTGTGTACGTGTATCTACATCACCGCAGGAAAACAACCCTCAATAAAGTTGTGTAAAGTATGTTGGTTTTTAAATAATTAATTAGTGTGATGCATCAATCTGGGTTGGTTGGTTCACACTGAGCTGTTCTTATTCCCGAGATCACTGGAATGTTTCTTAGCACCTGAGTCTGTAAGCAGAAGTTTAAATCCTTAGAGATCCATCTCAGCAACAAGTCCTTTGTTTCATTAAAGGAGATGTTGCTCCAAATGTTAGAGGCTGATTTATATGCATTCTGTTAAACATTATTCTCTGTTCAGTGATCCATATTTTATGCTCTGCTTGAATTATGTTAATTGCATTCTGCTCATATTCAGGATTAATGCCCAAGTGTAACAGGTGTAAGAAGTTTGTTCTGCATTTTGCAATATTAAGCACACTCAAGTATATACAGTAATTTGCAAAAATTACTCTGGATGGAGGAAAGTAGCGAATAACTCAGAGGAAGGGAGTCGTATGGCTATGGGCTGACAAAAGTTAATTTCTCTATTTTTAGACAACACGTACAACAGGCCTGCCTACCCTCCCGATTTGGCCGGGAGCCTCCCGATTTTCAAATGCTGCTCCTGGCCCCCCGGAAGAGCAGGAAAGCCTCCCAGAAGCCGACATCCCTCCCTACCCCCCGCAGAGTTAATATAAAAAACCCTGCAGCGGGGGGGCCGGTGACGTGATTCGCGCTGAATCGCATCATCGTGGCACCGCCCCCTGCTTCACAATGCCGAAAATAACGGCATTGTGAAGAGGGGGCGGGCCACAATGATCACGCAGCCCTGCCCCCGGCTCCGCCCCCATATGTGCCGTCATGGCCAGGCACGCCCCCCGCTGTTAGCCGACAATCAGCTCCCTCCTGGGACTGATTCAGAGATGGATGCTGCTGCGTCAGCTCTTGCATCTATTGGTGGAGTCGCAGGAGTGATAATATGCAAATTCTAGTATCAGCGGTCCCATGGTGCACCAGCATGCACCTGAATGTGCTAGCACTGAGATGCACCACTTTAAGCGTCTGTACATGCTGTAACACCACCAACGCAAGCACCATTGTCATTTGTACCTGTACTATGGCAGGTTCTGTTTCTCCATCTGTATGTGGCCTCTGTGGTACTTAGCTGGGCATCTGAGAACGGAGCCACAATAACTGACACACCTGCAACACTCCTGTAACACGTCCACAAGATGGGCTTTTTCTTTGCGTTCACTTCAAGTCACTGCCCAGGAACATCCATCATTCTGCTGCCTCACTTCTGATGCTGACTGACCCAATCGCTGCAGCACATGTGGTGCACACACTCAGGGTAGTGCATGCACCGTACAGGTTTTCTAGAGTTTTCGCGCATGCGAAGCTGCAAATAATCTCTCCATTGCGTCTGACATCGGCAGTGAGTCCACTTCTAAATGAGGCACGGAATGTGACACATTTAAATGAAAACATTTTTTTTGCAAAGAGCATAAAAAGGAGAAAAAGACAAATATGTCGTTGTTGGGGAACTCTTGAAAAAAAAATATGATATAGAAATAGGGATGATAAGATGGGTATTAGTAAAACTTAACGTTTAATTAAGAACCTTAAAAAAAGTTCTCTCCTACGGGTAATTTAACAATACACACAAAAAATACATATAATACACGAAAATACATAAAATACATTGTAATGATAGAAAAAAGTTAAACCCATAAATAAGGGTTTAAACCAATCAGGATCTCAAATAGTAGTAAATGGTTAATGTGAACCTTGCAACCAGAGTCAAGTGGTAGCAAATGATCTGCAAATGATTACACCCCTATTATTAACATAAAGATATATATAGATTTTTTTTATTATCATAGGCTTATATATTTGCCCTTCAATTATCAAATTCAGCAACACAAATAATAAATTCACCATATGTGTTCACGGTTTATAGGAGACCATTGTTTGCTACAATGTGTGCAAGGTTATAAAAGGTGAAAATATAAATAATATGGATCTCTGTCCCTGACCCCTCTGTTGATAATCCCAGAGGGCAAGGTAAAACACACGAATAGTAATCAGACAATACTGACCGTGCTTATATATAATTTATAAAGCATGAAAATATTGGCGTACTGCAACCACCAGGTTTAAGTCTGCTATGATAAATAGTATTAAGGCTGATTAGAATAATCAATACATTTAGTTTAACAATTGAGCCTAAGCAGCAGTCAAACAAATGGTAAAGTGTACTTTAAATAGTGATCATGTATCACCTAACATGTGAGGGATCCAAAAATCTGCAGTAGTATGATACATAATGAATGTCACATGAGTAGGGATTTTTAGGAAGCACTGCTGAAGAAAAAACAGGTCTAATTCTACTGTAATGGTATTGAGCTAACAAAAATGTATCAATACATATAGTTCATAATGGATCCAAAACAACAGTCAAACAAACAATATGGTGTACTGTAAGTAGTAATCACATATTACCTAACTGATGTGAGATCTACAAAAAGATACACTGGTATCATACATGGTAAACAAGTGTCACATGAGTAGGGATGTATAGGAAGCACTGCTGAAGGAAGTAAGGCCCGTGGTGGAAAAACGTAGAATCACCTCTGCTTTCCCCTGTCTGGGTCAAACAGGGGATGAGGGAGTGAGTGCAGCGTTACACCCAGGTGAAACAACAGACAGCGCTTCTGCTGTCTGAGATAGTAGCTGAGTCTCGCCCCTGTTACCAAATGGCATTGCCGGGGGAGTCTCCTTGGAGGTAAAATACCTTGGAGATTGATTAATGGACCAGGGCTGCAGTGCGGTGTGTTGAAGATCCGAATGCTCAATGCAATAGAAAGGACACGCGTTTCGCCGGGATGGCTTGGTCACCTGATCACCGAGGCATGCTCTTGCTACCTGTTAGTTAAACGACGTGTGTCCTATCAGGGAGCTGTATTCAAGAGTGGCTGTGAGAACAGCCAGTCATAGAGGACTATGATTTAACCAATCAGAGCGGACACAAATGCCAGGAGGTGTGATCGGACTGAAAAGATTTACATAAGTAAACAAACTGGAACATCGTGGTTTCAAGTCATGAAAAGTCACATAGGAGTGTGACTATGCTTAAATACAAATGAAAAAATCCAGGGGATATTAAAGATGTAAGCAGAAGAATGTGTGTGAAATAAAACTAAGAATGTACTGAGAAAATAACTGCTAGATAACAAATTAAGGGCCATATTCAATTTGAGGCGTTAAATCCGGATACGCGGTAATTTACCGCCGATGACGTCATTATCGCCTGTTTTAGTTTTACCCCGTATTCAATTTGAAAGACTTTCCGCCTAGGTGGAAAGTCAATGCAATGTAATAGGCGGTAAAGTATCGGTTGGGAGGCGTTAAAAAGTGCAGAATTGGGGTTTTGGAGTGTAACATTGCGGGAACCCCCGTGCAGCCTTCAGACAGTCCCCCAAAGGTAGACTGTGTCATATTTTTTTTAAAAAACACTTAAGGGCACCCCAAAAATGTACTTTGATTTTGAGGTAAAGCAAAAATAATTTCGGGGGACAAAGTTAAAAACTAGCGAACTTGACTCTGGGGGAGTCCCCAAGTATGCCCCAGGTGTTTTTTTCATTGCAGGTGCTTGCGGCAGGTGGGTTTTTCATGATTTTTTTAAGTCACTTTATCAACTTTAAAATATATTCAACCCCATTTTCAAGTACCCCAAATTTGATGGGTATAGTTGTTTTGCCCTAAAAAAACCTTCTAAATGCTCTTCTGCATCACCTTATTCAAAGCCGCATTTATGCACCTGCTGCGGCTATTAGAAACCCTGACTTCCTTCAGGAGTTAAAAATGGGGGTAGCCTTTGTCATCCCCCATGTCTACACATCTTTAGGAAAGTCCCTTGAATATTTCCCGAAAATTTCCGTTTTGTTTAACCTGTAAAAAAAACGCGGTAAAATTGACAAAAAAAATTACATAAGGTCCCCCCCCAAAAAAAGCCAAACCAGTACCAGGCTTGCCAGCCAGTGGTGTTTTCTAAAAATGTGGGGAACAAAATGTGTAGGGTTCCACCGTATTTTAGAAACCAACCCAAGGCTGCAGGGACCAGTTCTGGTTTCAAATATAGGTGGAAAAAAAAACGTGGGGATCCCCCTATAAGACCAGTACCAGACCCAACCGACTGGGGTCTAATGCCACAGCCCGGAGACCCAATCACCGGGGCTCCAGGTCCAAAGCATTAGCACCCCAAATCGGTCAGCGCAAGCGGGGGAGTCGGGGACCCCCCAAAGAAAGGTCCCCCCCTCCCGAGCACCACAGGCTTACGCTGAAGCCCGGGGCTCTTCCCCATACCCCTAGTTTGGTGGGTATGGAGGTAATGGGGGGGGCCAAATAATGTAAAACTATTGTGTTTTACAGTGGAACTACAAGTGCCAGCATGCCTGCCATTTTGCACTTGTGGAACAACAAGTGCCAGCTGACATGCAGCACCTGTAACTTCACTGTAAAATATCATATCCTTAATGAATGGCTCTGCAAAAAAAAAAATCATACTCACCTATATCCCGCAGTAATCCAGGAACTTGGCAAAACAAAAAAACGATTTTACACGATCCACGCAACATCGCCGGGTCCCGTTTTCGCCTACTTTCAAATTGAATACGGGGATACGCAGGCACGCGTGCGACACTTTAATGCCTACAAAACAGGCAAAGTCAGCGTTAAGTCCGGGTCGCGTTAAATTATCGCGGCTCGGCTCAAATTGAATACGGGCCATAATATAGTAACAAGATATCCCTTATAGAATATATGAGGTTCTGAATCGGGAAACGGTAAAGAGAGAGAGGTATATTATCCTTAAGGGTTAATGGATGTCCCTTCTATGCCTTATTTTTCCATTCTTTTCACTCTCTACTCTCATTCTCTCATGTTTTACCCATCACCATGATTAATTTTCACAGATCTTATTACTCATTACTGTATAATTTATTCCCTTCCAATTTTTCATTTTTACCTTTTCTTCCCCCTTTCTTCTAAATCCTTTCCCCTTCATTTTTGCAGCACAGACTTACACACCTTATTATGTTGGCACTTTATCACAATTTATCAACTCTTCATTCCTCCTCTCTGATCTTCACTTACCTCCATACACCATTTTCTTTCTCCCGTCATGTCTGTCGTGGTTCCTCCATATTCTTCTTTTTTACCTTGCCCCTTACATATTTAGGTCCTTTCCCCTTTTCTCACCCAAGAAGCCAATATTCATCACCCTTATCACAGGGACACTTACATAGGGTCACTGACACCTTTTTATTGGCATAATGCTGCCTTCTACACCACCGTATTATTACATTATTTTCCTTGTCCACTACCCACCATTATCACACCCCTTTTTCACATTTTTAATTCACTCTCATTACATTACTCCATCCCACTCACATAATAGTAGCTACGCTCTCTATAGCTGGGTACCCCAGTATGCCACACATTAGAAGTTATACTTTTAATAGCAGGTCCTCCCACACTTACCATCATCAACCTGCACTATTATTTAACGTATGTTCACTTCCCTGCCTTCTAATATATCTAATTTTATTTTACACACTCCCTCTTCACTTTAACTTCACTCCTCTCCTCTTTCTTCTTTGTCATCACTCCCCCTTAGGGATGCATAATACTATCATTCTCTATTCCATTGATTTATTCTTTTATTGTTCATTCCCATTTCCATGGTTTCACTATTACCTATTTTTGTCCATCCCCTCTCATTAGAGTTACCATTTTTCTATTTATTTCCTCTGTTTTAAATAATATACCTCCCTCTTTTTACTGTTTCCCGATTCAGAACCCTATATATTCTATAAGGGATATCTTGTTACTATAATTAATTTGTTATCTAGCAGTTATTTTCTCAATACATTCTTAGTTTATTTCACACACATTCTTCTGCTTACATCTTTAATATCCCCTGCATTTTTTCATTTGTATTTAGCTATAGTCACACTTCTCTGTGACTTTTCATGACTTGAAACCACGATGTTCCAGTTTGTTTACTTATGTAAATCTTTTCAGTCCGATCACACCTCCTGGCATTTGTGTCCGCTCTGATTGGTTAAATCATAGTCCTCTATGACTGGCTGTTCTCACAGCCACTCTTGAATACAGCTCCCTGATAGGGCGCATGTTCTTTAACTAACAGGTAGCAAGAGCATGCTCTGGTGATCAGGTGACCAAGCCATCCCGGCTAAACACGCGTCCTTTCTATTGCATTGAGCATTTGGATCTCCAACACACCGCACTGCAGTCTTGGTCCATTAATCAATTTCCAAGGTATTTTACTATCGCTCCAGGTGCTCTCTCATCTGAGTCCCTAGTGAGTGACTCCCCCTGCAATGTCATTTGGTAACAGGGGCGAGACACAGCTACTATCTCAGACAGCAGAAGCGCTGTCTGTTGTTTCACCTGGGTGTAACGCTGCACTCACTCTCTCATCCCCTGTTTGATTTAGACAGGGGAAAGCAGAGGTGATTCTACGTTTTTCCACCACAAGCCTTACTTCCTTCAGCAGTGCTTCCTATACATCCCTACTCATCTGACACTCGTTTACCATGTATGATACTAGTGTATCTTTTTGGAGATCTCACATCAGTTAGGTGATATGTGATTACTACTTACAGTACACCATATTGTTTGTTTGACTGTTGTTTTGGATCCATTATCACTATATGTATTGATACATTTTTGTCAGCTCATTACCATTATAGTAGAATTAGACCTGTTTTTTCTTCAGCAGTGCTTCCTAAACATCCCTACTCATGTGACATTCATTATGTATCATACTATTGCAAATTTTTGGATACCTCACATCTGTTAGGTGATACATGATCACTATTTAAAGTACACTTTAACATCTGTTTGCTGCTTAGGCTCAATTGTTAAACTAATTGTATTGATTATTCTTATCAGCTTTAATACTATTTATCATAGCAGACTTAGACCTGGTGGTTGCAGTACGCCAATAATTTCATGCTTTATAAATTATATATAAGCATGGTCAATATTGTCTGATTACTATTCATGTGTTTTACCTGGCCCTCTGTAATTTTCAACAGAGGGGTCAGGGAAAGAGATCCATATTATTTATATTTTCACCTTTTATAACCTTGCACACATTGTAGCAAACAATGCTCTCCTATAAACCGTGAACACATATGGTGAAATTATTATTTGTGTTGCTGAATTTGATCATTGAAGGGCAAATATATATGCCTATGATAATAAAGAAAAATTCTATATATATCTTTATGTTAATAATAGGGTGTAATAATTTGTAGATCATTTGCTACCACTTGACTCTGGTTGCAAGGTTCACATTAACCATTTACTGCTATTTGAGATCCAGATTGGTTTAAACACTTATTTATGGGTTTAACCTTTTTCTATCATTACAATGTATTTTATGTATTTTATGTTTTTTTGTGTGTATTGTTAAGTTACCCGTAGGAGAGAACATATTTTAAGGTTCTTAATTAAACGTTAAGTTTTACTAATACCCATCTTATCATCCCTATTTCTATATCATATATTTTTTTCAAGAGTTCCCCAACAACGGCATATTTGTCTTTTTCTCCTTTTTTTGTTCTTTGCAAAAAAAAATGTTTTCATTTAAATGTGTATAGCACAAATCCTGTGGGCACACCACCAACCTAGAGTAATCCAGAATTTACTACCTGGGATAGACCACCATGTTGGTAAATGATAAATGTATATATAAATGTATATACTGTCTTGTAATTGATAAATTATTATTTATTTATCACTAGTGCGGACTCTTATTTTGGGAATACATATGTTACATATATATATGGAAAAAATAGAATTGGATCAGAGCGTCTGTGGTGCCATACTGTGCAATATACCAATACGAAGTGCAAGTGATATTAGTGCATATGGTGTATTTACCAAGAAAGAACTCTGTCAGACAGATAACTTAACATACATGGTAATAGGCCTAAGAAAGAGACAATTATAGTAAAAAATATAAATATGTTTAATAGAGTGTAAAATATACATATATAAGATAAACAATAAAACAAATAACGAAATCAGACAAAAAAATAAAAAAGCATGAGTAAAAGCATACAGATAAAATCTGGAATGTAAATAGATGTCTTATTTGTAGAGGCTAAGATTGGTGAGGTACAGGCTCCCAACGCCTTTTGTCTCCTATTGGACTTCTTCAAGGGGATGCTTAGCCTCAGCTATAATAAGCTATTTATACCCTGTTGCAAGTTTAAACTTCCCGCATTTTCCAGGGTCGCGATGTCATTTCCTATGACATCACTTCCGGTTTCGTGTAAACAAATAAATAAATATATCAATCAAATAAGGGATAAATAGTTCTGGAATAATATGATCCACTGGAGTCTTCGATCATAGTAAAATGTTATAACCAGAGGGCTGTGTGATCAGTCACTTTCAGCTCGATGTTCAGGTGTCAGTACTATTGCGTGCCCCACTTCCGGTGGACGCTGGTCAGGCTTCTTAATGGTACTTCCGGTGAGGTCAAAGCTCTGATAGATCCGGCATCCATATCACCACTCCGCGTTACCTCCAGTCCGGCTCCTGCTCTTGTCCGTCTTGCCGGATATGTGTCCTGTAGTTGTATCGCTCCCAGCATTCTTGTTTATGTTCATTGCGCATGCGTGTAGCTATGGCGTCCATCTTGGATTGCGGATGATGTCATCCTCTTTGTGGAACGCATGAAGCGTTTCCTGGATCACGGGTCTTCGTATAGCCATTATGGGATGTCATCATTTTAAGCGCTGCAAAAGAGATGTCATTAATAAAATGGTCACAGTTTAAAGACATCATTGGTCTCATTTTTTGTTAGATAGTGAACTATTTACTTCAGAGTGTAAGAATTGATTTGAATTGTAGATTGCATAATTATGTTCACATTTCTATATAGAAAGTTGTTAACAGATCACAAATCTGTTAGAGGTAATTATTAACGTACACATATTATATTCTCATATGTCCAAGGTTATATTATAATTATTAATGTAACACAGAGTTATAGAGAAAAGATCAGCTGTGACAAATAGATACAAGTGTGGCTTAAATTATATATCTATTATTCTAGGTTACATTTATTTCATAGTCTAGCATACACAATGTAATATTCACAAAGTGACATAAGTGTACATTTATAAGTGCACTGTGGATAAGAAATGAATGCAATGCTGATAGCTGAATTACAAAAAAACAACTATTTAATCAAAGAAAAATATTTATGAGTATATTGAGAATTCTGTAAATCATGATACTTTATTATGGTATTTAAAACCATCATATTGTCATGTGGAGAGACGCACATCCATATAGATGACACGCCCAAAGATGGGAAGTGAGACAAAAGGTCTATGATGCAGATGGAAGAGATCTACAGCACCTGATATTCCCTATTGGTCTCCCAGTAGGTACTGATCAGGCTCACACTTTATAGCTTCCACGATCAGACGAGATTGGGCATATTTAGTGTGATATGGCTGTAGATACGTAAACCCTCTTGCAGAGTGACAATATGTATTCATAACTCCTACATGGTGGTCGATAAGTCATCTATATGAATGGTGCGATCTCATAACTGTCATTGAAGCCTTGGGGGTATAATGTTTGTAGTTCAAATATCCAGAACATTTCTCTTCTGGATAGTTTATTAGAGAGATCCCCCCCTCTTTCTCCTAGGGTAACGTGTTCTAAGGCTTTAAAGGTAATTTCCTCAGGATTAGATGCATGATGTTCAGTGAAATGTTTATAGACCATATGTCCCTCTACTTTATTTTTTATATTACGGACATGTTCTTGGATTCTGAGTTTAACTTTTAGTTTTTCCCACATACTTGGTACCACATGTGCACTCTAGTACATAAATGATGGATGTGGTGTTACAGTTGATATGCTGTTTAATTTTATATTCCTTTGAATTGTTGAAGTTCTTGAAGGTCTTCCTCTGTGGATGTAAGTATCTACATATATTACATTTACCACATTTAAAGCAACCAGGATACTTAGATAGAGTGCTGGCTTGTTGTGTCTTGTTGCTGTGCAGCATGCTTGGAGCTAAAAGGTCCTTAAGATTTCTGGCTTTCTTGAAGACAATAGGTGGTTTGGGAGGTAAGGAGCCTTTCAGAATGGGGTCCATTTCCAGTATGTGCCAGTGTTTATTCAGGGAATCTTTGATCTTTCGCTCTTGTGCATTATAAGTTGTAATGAATGGCATGAAGTATTTATTCTTGACATCTGTTTTTCTTTTGTATTCCAAAAGTTTACTTCTTTCCATGTTCAAAATTTTGGTTGCTGCTTCCTCTATAATGGTGTCCGGATCTTCATTTTCAGTGAACCATTTTTTTGTAGAGTTGTATTTGTTCATTACAGGTCTCAGTTTTGGTACAATTTCATTTCAGTCTGTGGAATTGAGAAAGGAATATATTATTCTTCCAGTTCTTTAGATGGCCACTTTTGTAATGAAGATAGCTATTAGAATCGATTTCCTTGATGTAATTATTAGTCACTATTTCTCTCCATTTCCAGTAAGTACCAGATCTAGGAATTCTATCGATGATTTATTGATTTTTTAAGTGAATTTCAGGTTCATATCGTTACAAGAAATGTATGTTAGAAAATTGCTAAAAGAGTCCTCTGTTCCGTCCCATATGATTAAAATGTCATCAATGTATCTTTTATACAATTTGATCTTGTCTCTGTAGATGGAGTCCATATATATAAATTTCACCTCCCAGCTCCCCATAAAAAGATTGGCAATACTGGAGGCAAAAATGGTCCCCATCGCCGTATTACATATTTGTAGATAAAAATCATCTAAAAACTTAAAATAGTTATGATTTAAAATGAACTTCATAAGATCACATATAAAATATTTATGTAATGTGGTAATGGACTCATCCTTATCTAAGAATTCTCTACATGTTTGGATACCTTTCGAATGTTCTATACAGGTGTAGAGTGATTGCACATCAATCATGATCCAGATATAGTTATCATTCCATTTGATATCTTGCATTAGTTGCAAACCACTGGTTGTATCTCTTAGATATGAGTCCAGAGATTGCACATATTTTCTTTAAAAGATATCAACGTATTCTGATATATGGGACGTCAGTGAATCAATACCCACTATGATTGGTCTTCCTGGTGGTTCTTCCAGGGACTTGTGAATTTTCGGAAGAAAGTAAAATATGGGGGTAGTAGGATAGGTTTGCATAAGGTATTGGAATTCATCCTTATTGATCAAATTTCTATGAAGCCCAAATACTAGGAGTGATCTTAATTCCTCAATGTACTCATCTGTCGGATCCCTATTTAAAAGTATATATGAATTTTTGTCATCCAATAATCGATGGGCCTCCTTGAGCTAAAATGATTGATCCATTATAACCAGTCCACCCCCTTTGTCGGCTGGTTTTATGACAATATCTTTATTTTCTTGTAATTTTTGATGGCCTCTTTTTCTCTATTCTTGAGGTTATTCTTACAATCGTGTGGTATCTCTATATCGCATATATCCTTTTATATATATTTGATATGTTACAAATCCCGGCAGCGCCAGCCCAACGTGGAAGGAAATCCCGATCGTGCGATAGGTAAGTATTCCCTAACCTAATCTACCCCCTAACCCTCCTTTAGGGTGCCTAACCCTCACTTCCCCCCTGTGCCTAACCCTAATCCCCCCTCTAAGTGCCTAAACCTAACCCCCCTTTACCCGTCATCTAAACCTAAGTCCCCCGGGGGGGTGCCCAACCCTAAGTTCCCTCCGGGGGTGCCTAACCCTAACCCTTCCTCCCTCTAGCTTAAACCTAACCTCCGGGGGGGTGCCTAACCCTAAGTCCCCCCTGGAACCCTAAACCTAACCCTCCCCCCCTCGCGGCTGTCTGTGCTCGGCGCCTGGCATCACTTCGATCGGGATGCCAGGCGCCAGTCTCCCGGCATAGGTTAATCAACCCTCGCCGGGATTCTGTAGTGGAGATGCCGGCGGTTGGCATAGCAGGCATCATAAACGCATACCCTTATTTTGTTATACATTATGTGACACAACAGATAGTAATTAGATATTGTGTATGTAAAGAATTAAACAGATTCGCTGATGTAAGAGTTATGGATCTAGAATATAGGAAAGGGATCAGATGCACATAATTAAATATTTAAGTGTGACTGAAGCTGGATTGGCAATAACATAATGAGTTATAGCAGCTTGAGGCTTAGAACTATTCTGTACCATTATGCCTATTTAAATATTCAATTAACATAAATATATGAACATAATATTTATGTTTATTAATGATTAAAGGGACTTTTAATCAAAATACAGCTGCTGAGCAGCTGATAATGGTCTAGTGATGTCTGTAAAGTCTGTAACACTGCCGTTTGGGATAGCAGTAGCATAATGACATCTGAGTTGTAAGAACCAGACTGCACTGAAATGGAGAGAAAAAAAAAGCTTAGAAACATATATATACAGTATGTATATATATATATATATATATATATATATATATATAATGTTATAAATGCCTCGGCTGTGTTACCTGTCGGTACATTGAGACTGGAAACTATATTTTACATCCCTATGCAGGACGTAAGATCCCAATTAAGCATGTTCTTATGTGCACCAGCTCTTTTGTCATTTATGCCATTAAATGCCAATGTGGTCTGGTTTATATTGGCAAAACGATATGTCAATTTCGTGAAAGAGTCGCTCAGAGACACTGATCAACCTGTGGCTCGCCACTTTAAAGAACTCAGACACTCTTTTGCTACCTTGTCATATAAAGTGGTAGATCACATCCCACCATCACCAAGAGGTGGTGATAGAGAAAAAGCCCTTTTGAAATGGGAAGCCAGATGGATCCATAACATGAATAGTGTAGCTCCATTTGGCCTCAATGAGAACTTGCATCTATCATGTTTTCTTTAATGTTCATGATTATATGGTGTTGAGAAATGACATACAATATTTTTCAGCATATTGATTTACCTTTGGTGATTACTCATATGGTTTTGGCTCTTTCATCTTGCAGTTTTTCTGGTGTTATATTACTATTTGTAATGTATATCATTTTTGACATTGCATCATTATATTGTACTCTATATGTCATTGTTCTTTCGATGTCTCAAAATAATGTTTGTGTTTTCCTTTGCTTATTTTCTTTACTACGTTTTCTCGTGACTTAAGTGTCCTTTTGGTTGCTCATTCTGTTCAGCTTTTACCTTTCATCTGCCGTTCGTCCATTTAACCTTTACTAACCTTTACTTACCTCTCAGTCTCTTCCACTCATATTGCCACATCTTCTCTAATATGACGTGTCATATTTGCATAGAGAGCAATGGGTGCCAGTGCTTATGTTTAATTGTGCCTATTTAGATACCTTCGTTTGACACCGATACATGTATCGGTTTCTGTAGGTTTATTCTTGACAACTGATATGCAATAGTCCTCTTGATGTTTTCGCTACATGTCAGGATTTTTATTAGATGTTTATTGTATGTCTGTGTTTGTCTAGTATGTGAAGTTGGTGATGGGTCAATCACCTTGGTTACATGACGCTGCTCCGGTGTGTGAGAGCGTCATACGTCTCGTAAGCGGAACACGGCTTGATGACATCATCTCCCCCGGAGCCGGCTTCAGATGGTGCTGCACATGGGTGAGTGTTTGTCTTATGGTATATATAAATGCATTTTTTCTGTGACTTTTCTTTGATCCCTGAGGAAAATCTTGAATAAATGAGATTGAAACGTCAGAATTAATATGTGTAACCAATACCTCTAAATCTCTATTATTATGTAGGATTTAAGTATTGTTTTTGCTGCAGTGTGCTGGAGGGCAAATCTCTCTTTTTTTTCTGTGTTCAGAGTAAACCCCGCCCTTTACAAGCACCTGTGTTATGCAATTAAGCTGATCTGAGCAACTACCATTTTTCTTTGTAAATTTGGAGAGGCATGAAGGCAGTCAGCATTAGGAGGAGGTGCTGATGCTTATAGTGCCATGTGGAGGTTTTTTTGGGTACCTCCAAGGTAAGTTAGCTCTCAGCTTACATATGTACTGTTATCATGCAGTACATCAATTGTAATTATATGACCCAGAGTGGGTGCTACCATTATGTAGCAATAATTATTTTGGGGTGAGCGTTTGGGAGTGGGGCCCCCGGGGGGGTTCCGACTGGGCCTTTCTCATGGCATCACCACTTAATTCACATAGAATACTTTTATCACTTCTCTATTTGTTTGTACATTATATATGTAATTTTAATTCTTTATCATTTCATTAACACTTATTGATTTATCTTTACACATCTTTCCTACATACTTCACTATCACCTTTTTCCCTTTTTCGTGTGATGCCCTGGGCATGGCCCTTGGTTGGAAATTTTTTTTGGGGTGCCTTGCTTCTCGGACGTGAGCCCCTAATATTAGGGACGCCAGTATAGAGGAGCCTTGACGATTGGCCTGGCGCTT
The DNA here is from genome assembly GCA_031769625.1 of Taudactylus pleione. Classification (NCBI taxonomy): domain Eukaryota; kingdom Metazoa; phylum Chordata; class Amphibia; order Anura; family Myobatrachidae; genus Taudactylus; species Taudactylus pleione. The sequence goes on from JAUIMM010000015.1 coordinate 52,815,102, forward strand.
ATTCATATATTTGCAAATATGTGTAACCAATACCTCTAAATCTCTATTATTATGTAGGATTTAAGTATTGTTTTTGCTGCAGTGTGCTGGAGGGCAAATCTCTCTTTTTTTTCTGTGTTCAGAGTAAACCCCGCCCTTTACAAGCACCTGTGTTATGCAATTAAGCTGATCTGAGCAACTACCATTTTTCTTTGTAACGTCGGAATTAAGGCTTAATGTGTCCTATGATTTAATTTAATTGGAAAACCTGTGAGTGCCACCATCTTTGCTTGCATTTATCTACTACGGAGGACATTAACCCCCGGGGAGGGCACCCAGGCAAGGTCCAGCTGGTTTATACGGAGTGCCGGTCAGTTGTGGTTCTATATATATATATATATATATATATATATATATATATATATATATAACACATTTCAGTTATAAATAATTACTTATAATATATCAAACATCGTCATGTTGGAAACAGACTAGTCAACCATGCTAGGAGTAAACAAATATAAATAATGTCAGGGGGTCGTGAAACACATTGGTGCTTTTGCTAGAAGGAAGGATGACCCTGTGTTTCGGAAGTTCAACTATTATGCTGCAAGTTCCTGGGACACAAATTCTGTTAGCAGTGATGGGCGTAATAGAGGTGCACAGGAATATTAGCAATGTTGAGACACCGAAGTAGCTGAAAATATGATCAGCTGAAAATCATGGTTATGTTTGTTGGCACAACACCTGGAATTGAATTGACCCAACTACATACACTACATACTGTATACCAAAGCTTTTACCATCATATTCTGGTAGGGCCACCAACCTCACTGTGTATGTTTTATGATATTTCCCACATGTGTATTTATCAATAAATAAAGCTATATATTAGTACACTTTGTCTTCCCATATGGTATGATGTGTGTTGGACTAAAGGACCATTCCTCCCTGTCATGAACCTGACTAATTTCTATAAGTTTGTACTGTGTCTTTCCTCTCCGATGTCTGTCCTGGCTAGCGCTGAGGTCCGATCATGCTGCACATTGTTCTTGGCTGTTCTGTCTCTGAGTGTGGAGATGACTACCCACAGCCCCTTGCTCACAGCATGTCTTCACAGAATGATGGCACACAGGCTGCACGCGAGAGTTCCCTTCAAAACTACAGTATGGGTGCAGCCATGTTGGACTTGGTCACCTGACGCTCTTCCACCACTCAGAGCGCTGCTCCCAGACCAGCTGATCACAGCATCCAATCCCTGGGGATCCACCCCTATAAATTCCATTTCCTGACTGAACCTATTCCCAGTACAATGTTGCTTCTGCTGATTTTACAGCTCTGTGCTGAGCTCCCAGGTACTCTCCATCTCTACTGTCCTAGTCCATCTAATCCAGATCCAGTTTGGTGAATGCAAGTCTCCATCACAGTGTTCCAGTCTAGTTTAACTAGCGCCATTACTTACAATGGTCCTTATATGGTCCTACAGCCAAGTGGTTATTAATTACCTTATTTGTTCTTCTTTTCTTGATCCTACACAGTTCAATGGGTTAAAAATAAAAAATAAAAACACAAATGCAGACGACCACTCGCTAAAGCTTCCAGGCCAGATGTAAATTAGAGAAACCTTGGCAAGTCTGCCAACTTTACAGATGGGGGGCCAATCAGGAGCAGCTTTTCATTAGTCACAATATTAGGGATGATGTAAAAAGAGTCTTAAGTCAAATAAAAGCTTCTTGTGCCTTGGTTGTCCATTTGAAAATAATTCCATGTTTGGTAAGTTGTGCAAGAGGAGTACAGTAAATATTTCAGAAAAGTTTCTTATGAACTTGTAGCTACTGGCCAATAAGTTGCTGCACTTCATTTTCATTCTTAGGGACTGGACAATTTAATACGGCCCCCCATGATTTGGTTTTGGATCTGGATTCATCTTCATGTTATGGTTTTGAAAAACCACCCTCACATGTTTTGGTTTTGGATCTGTATTTTTTTTTTTTTAAATATACAAAAATATCTAAAACCATTAATTTGGACTGGTTTACATGCAATCCAAATGCCAAATTCGTTTTTTAAAATCGAGTTCCGAGCTGACAGCCAAACCAATCCAGGATTCGATTCGACCCGGTACCCCAAAGTGATTCCAAACTCAGACTTGGGTCGACTTGAATCCCTTAAATTTGGTTGTAGTTGGTTCTCTGGGAACCAAACCTGCACATCTCCATTGATACATGTTTAGATGATCTGGGGAAATAATATACCCCTGGCCCTTTTCAATTCCAGTCAGTTCCTCCAAAGTATTTCAAATACATTACAGACATGGTTGTGTTATCAGGAAGTATTAAGAATGTCATCCAGATAGGCAACTACATGTTGACCTGGTAGATCTCCTAAAACAACACTAATGAAATGCTGGAAAGTTGGTGGGACAGGAAGCCATGACAAAATACTCATTGTCTGTATCTGACCCTAGAATCAGTTTTCTACACATCTGGACGATTATGAACCAGATTTTTAGCAGAACTTAAGTCAAGCTTGTGGCTGAAAGAGCATAACTGGCAGGGTTGGACTGGCCAACATGCGATACAGGGGAAATCCCCAATGGGCCCCACTGCCTGAGAGCACCATCTAATTTTCTAATATCAGGTTTCATACTGTAGACTCTAATTTTACATGTTACTCGATTACTGGGTAATTTGCCTTTTAGAGCAGGAACAGGCTATGTCCTCTATAATGGTTGGGCAAACCTCTGTGGTGGCTGGTCACACCCATTAAGCATGGGCCCCTACTACTGCCTTTCCCCTGTCCAACACTGGTAACTGGCTATTAACAGGGCATTTGCAGGTAGGCTAAGGTCAGAGAGGGTGTGGTGAGGGCATGTAGAGATCTGTCTAATTTCTGATGGCTCTCATGAACCATGGATAAAGATGCATGCGCTGCATATGTGCACTGATAATAATGACATGGTATGGATAGAGGCGGTGTAGTCACATATATACATACGAGTCTATCTATGAGGGATAGCTGTGTATATGTTCAGAATGTTTACATTCGACATGTACTGGAGGTTAACATTGAACATGTCGACATCCACAATGGCAGAATCTGGATCGGGTAATTGTTAACATGCAGAATTTCCCCAATTTCCTGATAGACCGCTGATTTTGGTATTAGGCTGCAGTTTGGGTTAGGCCGCAGTTTGTGCTAGGCTGCAATAAGGGCTAGGCCGCAGTTAGTTAAGATTCCTATATGAAACTGCACGGTAGATATTGTGAATGTCGACATTTCATATGTCGGCCACCGGTCCATGTTGACATTCTGAATATCGTCATTTTAATGGCTGCAGCTGCGTCTGTTAGCAGTTGCTTGTCTGGAACCTTATGCAAATGTCACTACAAAGTCCTGCCCTTGTGCACATGCATTCGTATGAGTGCAAGGACTGAGACGCCCACTTGCAGTGTCTGTAGATACCGTATTACTGCCTGCTGCATCTCTGGACGCCACCATTGGTCACACTATCAAAACTTGCACCAGCCCTATGGCAGGTGCTGATTGCCCATCTGAGTATGGCCTCCAAAGTGAATGATTGAGCGTCTGGTACACAAACATATCAGTGACTGGCCCGCGACATTTCCATAACACACTCATAAGATGGCCATCTCCCTGAGACAGTTTAGCCACCTGCCAGTCACCGGCCGGAAATACCCAGCACATTTTCAAAACACTTCTGTGCGTGAGTCTGAAATCACAACTGTGACTCTGTACAAACACAATTGGTAGGCATGAGCACTGCGACGAAAACGCATGCACAGTTGCAAATCGTTCAACTCCATCAACATCTGCAGTGCGTGCAACCCTAAATCGGGCCCCGGTATCTGCATTTAGATCTGTGCACACAATAAATCATCCCCTTAGTGTACAGTACAGTATATCGTGATTGCTGTTTAGATGATCTGGGGAAATAATATACCCCTGACACTGTTCAATTCCAGTCAGTTCCTCCAAAGCATTTAAAATATATTACAGACATGTTTGTGTTATCAGGAAATATTAAGAATGTCATCCAGATAGGCAACTATATGTTGACCTGGTAGATCCATGTTTAGATGAATTAATCCACTACTTAATCCACTACTGCTACAATATATAAAAGAGCCATTGAATCAAATCAGTTACAGTATCCTTCCTAGGTCTGTTAGGTCCTTTTGTAAGATAGACTTGGCAATTCTTATTTATGATCTAATAATGCTCAGCTGGATAAATGATATTTGCATCTATTGTAACACATTCACAAATTTGTAAGTACTTTTATATTGTGCAGTTGTTACAGTGAGTTAAGGGGCCGATACATCTGTGACTGATTGACACAATTTCCCAATCTCCTAACTTTTCACTTGGGGGATCGGGGAAATCCAACATGTTGGATTTCTCTGATTTGCCGATCCCAACCAAAAAATGATCGGGATTAGGGAATTTTTAACATGCAGAATTTCCCCGATTCCCTGGTAATTGGTGCATCATATTGGTGTCAGGGGATAGGGAATTGCAGTGCTGATGTATTGCCCACATTATTTCTCAGGTGCATTTCAACAAAGATGTAGCTTCAAACTGGTGAAACACTGCATGACCATGTAGGAGATTAGCTGATACAGGGAGGAGACTGGTAACCGTTAATTGGAGCACCTCCATACACTACACAATCTATAGAGGTGGGACAAGTTTGAAAACCAAAGCGGATCCAGACTACTTTCAGTTGTTTTCAGGCTGTGAAGGATCATGATTTAGGGCTCGATTCACTACGGATTGCAACTGTTAATGCAATTGTCATTACACACACAGTTAAACTGCAATAGTATTCTGATTCATTGCGATCGCCATCTTGTCACAGCACTAGACAAGGACGCCCACTTTACTTAGCACACATCCATAATGTTTAGTAAGACTGCGAAACCATCGGTACAATGGAGTACAATCGCAGTCTCACACACATTTGCACAAGCTCTGACCTTACTCAGAAATTGCTAACTTCCATGCACGCTATAAGTACACAGGCTGCGTATGGCATCGTGGTGGCTAATTTATGCACGCCCCTGCAACGGTGTCCAAATCCACTGGCTCGCCTGCGTTTTGCAGACCACCCCGTCACCTCCCATAAACGGCACTTCCTGTCAATCATTCTGCGATGGGTCTGCGTAGCCACTGTGATCGCAGTCCTGTACACATGCGCAGTGCGTAACAATCGGCCGAATGCATGATATTTGCAGTTACGATCCTTGCTGCATCAAGCCCTTCGTAGCATACACTGAATGATAATCATTCAGACCAGTCATTTGGCCAGCAACTTTGCAGTGTATTGTGCAGTGTATGAACAGCTCTAGGGGAAAATTTTAAATATGTACCTGCAACCCACAGGGAAGCAGCAGCTTACAGAAGCCACTGCATCATAAATTCTCCCCTTAGACTCTGTTCCTGCTTCAATCACTGTACTGGGGTCATTCAGTAATTTTTGGGTCTCTGTATCCCTACTGCTAAGCCATCAAATAACCAAGCTCAGGATTGCTAAACCTGAGAAATATAAAAGACAACATGACCAATCACTTTTCTTTTAATGTCTCCACCCAGTAGTATCACAAGGACAGTATGGGCCACATCGGGTGAAACCAGGGGCTGGCTGGCAACTTTTAGCCTGGGGGGCAAATGCATGCAGGCGGCCCTGGCAGAGGAGTAGCGTGTAGCCAGGGTGCCCGAAAGAACGTGCGTGCTACGGCGCCCCCCCCTCAGGAGAGGACACCCTTATGCAGGCCTCGAGTAGTGCCCCCAGTAGTGATCCCCCTATGCAGTGCCCCTTGTGCCCCCAGTAGTAAGCCCCTTATATAGTGCCCCCAGTAGTAGTAACCCTTATGCAGTGCCCCTTAAATAGTGGCCCCAGTTGTAGTCTTCCCCCTATGCAGTACCCCCATTATTGCCCTTTATATAGAGCCCCCAGCAGTGGTCCCTCGATGCAGTGCCTCCAGTGGTAGTCCCCTCCCCCCTATGTAGTGCCCCTAGTAGCAGTCCCCTCCCCCCTATGCAATGACCCTAGTAGTAGTCCCCTTGTAGTGCCCCTAGTAGTAGTCCCCCCCAGTAGTAGTACCCCCCTTGTAGTGCCCCCAGTAGTAGTCCCCCCCTTGTAGTGCCCCCAGTAGTAGTAGTCCCCCCCTTGTAGTGCCCCCAGTAGTAGTAGTCCCCCCCTTGTAGTGCCCCAAGTAGTAGTAGTCCCCCCCCTTGTAGTGCCCCAGTAGTAGTAGTCCCCCCCCTGTGTAGTGCCCCAGTAGTAGTAGTCCCCCCCTTTGTAGTGCCCCCAGTAGTGGTCTCCTCCTTATAGTGCCAGACCCCCCACAGTAGACACACATAATATAAAAAAAAAATACTTACCTGACACCTGCTCCTGGTCCCGCCGCCGAGATCAGCTCCTCCGTCCGCCGCTTTGCATTATGGGAGTGACGCGTCATGGGAGTGACGTCACTCCCATTACCCACTGCGGGAGCCGGAAGATGTCCGGCTCTGGCAGTGGGAGCAGCAGCCGATGAGAGTCTGTCAGACTCTCATTGGCTGCTGTTCACAACAAACACACAGCTGCCGAAGCCGGCGGCTGTGTGTTTGTCACTTGTGTAGTGCTGACCGAACTCCGTCCGGTCAGCGCTACACACGCGGTGCAGTCTGTGACACAGTGACACAGACTGCCCGCGGCCCGTGGCCCGCATGACGCTGCAGCCCGGGGGGAAAATGGCACCCTGCCCCCCGGCCCTGCCCGCCACTGGGTGAAACCCAAACAGCTCATTTTTTGAGCTGTCTTGTCTATCAGTATCATATCTAAAAAGCGGCTTTTTTTCTAATTGTTTGATGTACCGTGTTACAAGCTGCAGCTTAATAAATTCCAGGTTGTATACTGTACCTGCCATTTGAACATAATCATCATGGTGATTTCAAGCTTCTTGATTAAAAAACATGCTGTATTTTGTGCGATTTGGCCTTTAAATCTGATGGTTTCCAAAATACATATAAATCATCAAAAAGTGTGGTATTTCCAGAACCTTACTTTAGTAAGATTTCCCCTTCATGTCTGTGTATTTGGCAATTTTTATTTTCTTTGTGGTTTCCAAATAATACTAATACTAATGTACTTTGCATATAGAAACACAAGGGGGTAGCAAAGAGCAGGCACATAACTAAAAAGGCATATACGTAAAGTGGGTAAAACTCATTGGGCACTACAAAGCGTAATTGGAAGAAAAGCTGTATAAAGGTTTTTATCATTACTAATTATTATTTTAATAATGCATTTGTAAAGTACTTTAGATTATTGGAATTTACCAAATATGAGAAGGTATATAATTTAAGCCAGTTTACCCATAATGTTATATAGAACAGTACAAAAGAAAGGAGGACAATATTGAATTAAAATGTATAAAATGGTGGTGGGCAGCAAGGAAGGATCAAAGGCGCAGCATACAAACTCCTCCCCAAATATCTGTGTGACATGACTGTCCAAAAAAACCAAAAAAAAAAATGTGTATATATATATATATATATATAATATATATGCTAAATACACTTTCAGTACACTATTATTCTGCGATCATGCACAATTTAGTAATGAATGCTTGGGTAATAATGGAATCTTGCATTTATGCCCTTGACCACTGCCAATTCCTATCAACTCTTGGTAGCAGGGCCGGTCCCACTGGATGTAGCGCCCTGTGCCTTTATTGCTTGGCACCCTGAGCCCCCCAGTATATGCCCCCAGCCGTCAACCTGCACTGAATGAGCGATGTGGACATGGCATCCAATCAGCTTCACTGTCACCTCTGCTCTCTGCTTAGCAACTTGCGACCACCCGCAGGACACTTCAGCCCACGAGTGGTACTGCGGGACAGTGCCTGAAAAACAGGACTGTTCCGTTGAAATCGGAATGGTTGGGAGGACTGCGCCAATATGGGATGGCACCCCTATTTTCGTCTGCACTGGTTGAACACCGCTAGAGCCGTCCCTGCTTGGTAGTCATCTGCTTTGATACTTTGCTTGACCCATAGCACAGTCTTACTGACTTATTTAATCATCATGTTAACTAGTCTCACAAGCACAGTGACTGTCATATATATATATATATTCAAAGGAGATACAGTTTGAAAAGCAAGTGTGTTCCGAGTTTGTATGATATTTTTCATGTAGATGGTGTTGTCACATACCGAGGGTACCCCAGATGGGTGTATTAAGCCTGTCATTTATTTAAATTTTGTGGTCACACTTGCTAGTGCACCCTGATTTTCAAATGTAAGACAAACTTTGTCAGTCTATCCCCAGGTGCTTATTAACTGATACCCCTGGGCGTGGTCCTGTCTCTTTAGCCATGACTCATATTCATGTTTAAAATGTGTGCAAGCTTGAGCCAAATGTGGCAGATCAAAGATCATATATCTGAGAGTCAGTGTAGGGACTGGCCAGATGGAAAGACCGTGAAGTGGTTGGTCAGCTTGACAAATTAAAGAGATATAGGTACCTGCACTTCACAAAGATGCAGCTATCAGGTGTCACAAGGTAATCCCTATGGATACCCCGAAATAGCAATAAAATAAAAGGAAAAATACACCCAAGCGCAATATAAAGTCAAGATACCAGTAAATAATTGAAAATAAAGAAATAGTCCTGAGCAGGGCTGGTGCAAGGCTTCTAGGCACCCTAGGCAAAATTTCTGCCTGCTGCCCTCCCACATATATATGTGTATATGTATTAGGGGTGAGCGGGTTCGGATTTCTGAAATCCGAACCCCCCCGAGCCCCCCCGATCCGAGTCCGATCCGAGTCAGGCTCGACTTTTCCCGCCTGACTCGGATTCTGAAATCGAGGCAAAACGTCATCTTCCCGCCTTCCGAGTCTCGCGGGTTTTGGATCCTATATAAGGTACCCACGTCGGCGCCATTTTCTCACTCGGCTGTGGACAGTGAAGAGGGAGGGTGGGAGTTAGGGCTGTGTAGTGTAGTGTAGTGTAGTGCTGCTGTTGTCCACTACTTCAAAGTCCATAGGGGCTGGCTGTGTTGTGCTGTGCTGCTGTTGTTAATAGGGGCTGTGTCCACTACTTCAAAGTCCATAGGGGCTGGCTGGACTGTGTTGTGCAGTCAGTTCTCCATAGGGGCTGTGTCCACTCCAAAGTCCTGTGCAGTGTCCCAGTCCTAAAGAGGTGCTGTAGTGTTGTCCAGGGGGTGCTCTGTCCATCAGGGGTGCTCCCCCCAAGTGCTAAAAATATAATATATTTTCTGTGTTTGTGAATTGTGTGCGCAGTAGCCGCACGTGCATCAACAAAGTAGTGCCAAGCGTGCGCCTGTGTCATAAGTAAAGGGCCGGCTGGCTTGACCGTTAAAGGGTGCTGTAACCCCCGAAAGTACACTCCAGTCCAAACCAAAAAAAAATTATTTTCTGTGTTTGTGAATTGTGTGCGCAGTAGCCGCACGTGCATCAACAAAGTAGTGCCAAGCGTGCGCCTGTGTCATAAGTAAAGGGCCGGCTGGCTTGACCGTTAAGGGTGCTGTAACCCCCGAAAGTACACTCCAGTCCAAACCAAAAAAAAAATTATTTTCTGTGTTTGTGAATTGTGTGCGCAGTAGCCGCACGTGCATCAACAAAGTAGTGCCAAGCGTGCGCCTGTGTCATAAGTAAAGGGCCGGCTGGCTTGACCGTTAAGGGTGCTGTAACCCCCGAAAGTACACTCCAGTCCAAACCAAAAAAAAAATTATTTTCTGTGTTTGTGAATTGTGTGCGCAGTAGCCGCACGTGCATCAACACAGTAGTGCCAAGCGTGCGCCTGTGTCATAAGTAAAGGGCCGGCTGGCTTGACCGTTAAGGGTGCTGTAACCCCCGAAAGTACACTCCAGTCCAAACCAAAAAAAAAATTATTTTCTGTGTTTGTGAATTGTGTGCGCAGTAGCCGCACGTGCATCAACAAAGTAGTGCCAAGCGTGTGCCTGTGTCATAAGTAAAGGGCCGGCTGGCTTGACCGTTAAAGGGTGCTGTAACCCCCGAAAGTACACTCCAGTCCAAACCAAAAAAAAATTATTTTCTGTGTTTGTGAATTGTGTGCGCAGTAGCCGCACGTGCATCAACAAAGTAGTGCCAAGCGTGCGCCTGTGTCATAAGTAAAGGGCCGGCTGGCTTGACCGTTAAGGGTGCTGTAACCCCCGAAAGTACACTCCAGTCCAAACCAAAAAAAAAATTATTTTCTGTGTTTGTGAATTGTGTGCGCAGTAGCCGCACGTGCATCAACAAAGTAGTGCCAAGCGTGCGCCTGTGTCATAAGTAAAGGGCCGGCTGGCTTGACCGTTAAAGGGTGCTGTAACCCCCAAAGTACACTCCAGTCCAAACCAAAAAAAAAATTATTTTCTGTGTTTGTGAATTGTGTGCGCAGTAGCCGCACGTGCATCAACAAAGTAGTGCCAAGCGTGCGCCTGTGTCATAAGTAAAGGGCCGGCTGGCTTGACCGTTAAAGGGTGCTGTAACCCCCAAAGTACACTCCAGTCCAAACCAAAAAAAAAATTATTTTCTGTGTTTGTGAATTGTGTGCGCAGTAGCCACACGTGCATCAACAAAGTAGTGCCAAGCGTGCGCCTGTGTCATAAGTAAAGGGCCGGCTGGCTTGACCGTTAAAGGGTGCTGTAACCCCCGAAAGTACACTCCAGTCCAAACCAAAAAAAAATTATTTTCTGTGTTTGTGAATTGTGTGCGCAGTAGCCGCACGTGCATCAACAAAGTAGTGCCAAGCGTGCGCCTGTGTCATAAGTAAAGGGCCGGCTGGCTTGACCGTTAAAGGGTGCTGTAACCCACAAAGTACACTCCAGTCCAAACCCAAAAAAAAATTATTTTCTGTGTTTAGCCGCACGTATATATCAAATCGATATAACATAAATGGAGGACCAAACTTTCTCCGATAAAAATAAAATAGAGAAAGATCAAGAACCACTTCCTCCTAGTGCTGAAGCTGCTGCCACTAGTCATGACATAGACGATAACATGCCATCAACGTCGTCTGCCAAGGCCGATGCCCAATGTCATAGTAGAGGGCACATACAATCCCAAATGGCAAAGTTCAGGAAAATGACCTTGAAAAAGACATTTAAATCAGCTGAAGAGAAACGTAAACTTGCCAATATGCCATTTACGACACGGAGTGGCAAGGAACGGCTAAGGTCGATCCCTAGTATGTTCATGACTAGTGGTTCAGCTTCACATGACGATGGAAGCCCTCCTCCCACTAAAAAAATCAAAAGAGTTAAGCTGGCAAAAGCACAGCGAAGAACTGTGCTTTCTAAGAAGATATCACAAATCCCCAAGGAGAGTCCAAGTGTGGTGGTGGTTGCGATGCCTGACCTTCCCAGCACTGGACGGGAAGAGGTGGCTCTTTCCACCATTTGCACGCCCCCTGCAAGTGCTGAAAGGAGCACCCACAGTCCACTTGCTGATATGCAAATTGAAGATGTCACTGTTGAAGTACAACAGGATGAGGATACTGGTGTAGCTGGCGCTGAGGAGGAAGTTGGCGAGGAGGATTCTGATGGTGATGTGGTTTGTTTAAATCAGGCTCCGGGGGAGACAGTTGTTGTCCGTGGGATGAAAAAGCCCATCACGGTCATGCCTGGGCAGAAGACCAAACATTCCACCTCTTTGGTCTGGCAATATTTCTATCCAAATCCGGACAACAACTGTCTTGCCATATGTACCATATGTAAAGGTGAAATAAGTAGGGGTAGGGACGTCAACCACCTAGGAACATCCTCCCTTATACGGCACCTGCAGCGCGTTCATAAAAAGTTACTGTCAAGTTCAGAAACTTTGGCTAAGACCGTAAGCAGTCCAGGGACACCTAAATCCCGTTGTCCTGTTGTATCCAAGCGCCTGCAAACCACACCGTCAACTCCCTCCTCGTCAATTTCCTCCTTAGTTAGGATCGGAAGTAGTCCTGCAGGCCATGTCACTGGCATGACTGACTCTCCTATCCGGGATTCCTCCGGAGGATCCTGCATTGCTACGCCTACTGCTGCCGCTGCTGCTGTTGCTGCTGCTGGGAGTCGTTCATCATCCCAGAGAGGAAGTAGGAACACCACTACTTTTACTAAACAATTGACCCTCCAACAGTCCTTAGCGAGGAGGATGAAGTACGACAGCAGTCATCCTGAAGCAAAACGTATAACTGAGGCCTTGACTGCTATGTTGGTGTTAGACGTGCGTCCGGTATCCGCCATTAGTGCAGTGGGATTTAGACAATTGATGGAGGTAGTGTGTCCCCGGTTCCAAATCCCGTCTAGATTCCACTTCACTAGGCAGGCGATACCGAGACTGTACAGAAACGTCAGAAAAAGTGTCCTCAGTGTCCTGAAAAATGCCGTTGTACACAATGTCCACTTAACCACGGACATGTGGACAAGTGGAACAGGGCAGACTAAGGACTATATGACTGTGACAGCCCACTGGGTAGATGTATCACCTTACGCAGCAACAGCAGCAGCGTCACCAGTAGCAGCATCTCAGAAATGCCAGCTCGTTACAAGGCAGGCTACGCTGTGTATCACCGGTTTCAGTAAGAGGCACACCGCCGACAACCTCTTAGAGAAACTGAGGGAAATCATCGCCCAGTGGCTTACCCCACTTAGACTCTCCTGGGGATTCTTGATATCTGACAACGCCACCAATATTGTGCGGGCATTACAACTGGGCAAATTCCAGCACGTCCCATGTTTTGCTCACACAATAAACTTGGTGGTGCAGAATTTTCTGAAAAGCGACAGGGGCGAGCAGGAGACGCTTTGGGTGGCCCGAAAAATTTCTGGCCACTTTCGCCATTCAGCGACTGCGTGCCGAAGACTGGAGCGCCAGCAAACACTCTTGAACCTGCCCCGCCATCACCTGAAGCAAGAGGTTGTGACGCGGTGGAACTCAACCCTCTATATGCTTCAGAGGATGGAGGAGCAGCAAAAGGCCATACAAGCCTATACATCCACCTATGACATAGGCAAAGGAGGGGGTATGCACCTGACTCAAGCGCAGTGGAGAATGATTTCCGTGTTGTGCAAGGTTCTCCAGCCCTTCGAACTTGCCACACGTGAAGTCAGTTCAGACACAGCCAGCTTGAGTCAGGTCATTCCCCTCATCAGGCTTTTGCAGAAGCAGCTGGAGAAAGTGAAGGAGGAGCTAAGACAGAGCGATTCCGCTCGGCATGTGGGACTTGTGGATGAAGCCCTTCATTCGCTTTGCCAGGATTCCAGGGTGGTCAATCTGTTGAAATCAGACCACTACATTTTGGCCACCGTGCTCGATCCTAGGTTTAAAGCCTATGTGGTGTCTCTCTTTCCGGCCGACACAAGCCTGCAGAGGTGCAAAGACCTGCTGGTGAACACACTGTCAGCTGAAGCAGAACGTGACACGTCAACGGCTCCTTCTTCATTTTCCCCCGCAACTGGGGCTGCCAGGAAAAAACTTAGGTATCCTAAGCAACCCGCTGGCGGTGATGCAGGGCAGGCAGGACCAAGTTTGGACATCTGGTCCGGACTGAAGGACCTGGCAACAATTTCTGACATGTCTACTGTCACTGCATATGATACTGTCACCATTGACAGAATGGTGGAGGATTACATCGGTGACAGCATCCAAGTAGGCATGTCAGACAGTCCATACCTGTACTGGCAGGAAAAAGAGGCAATTTGGAGGCCCCTGTACAAGCTGGCTCTATTTTACCTGAGTTGCCCCCCCTCCAGTGTGTACTCCGAAAGAGTGTTTAGTGCAGCCGGGAACCTTGTCAGCGAAAGGCGTAGGAGGTTGCTTCCACAGAATGTGGAGAAGATGATGTTCATCAAAATGAATTATCAGCTCTTCCAGGGAGACCAGCCTCCAGAAGGTACAGAGGGACCTGTGGTGGTGGATTCAAGTGGGGACGAGTTAATACTTTGTGAGGATGAGGATGTACACACTGAAGAGGGTGAGGAATCGGTGGATGAGGAGGATGAGGATGACATCTTGCCTCCATAGAGCCAGTTTGTGCAGGGACACATTAATTGCCAGCTTGTTTTGTGGGGGCCCAAACGAACCAATCATTTCAGCCACAGTTGTGTGGCAGACCCTGGCGCTGAAATGATTGGTTTGTTAAAGTGTGCATGTCCTGTTTATACAACATAAGGGTGGGTGGGAGGGCCCAAGGACAATTCCATCTTGCACCTCTTTTTTTTCTTTGCATTATGTACAGTTTGGGGCCTAGTTTTTCAAACTGCCATCCTGTCTGCCACTGCAGTTTCACGCCTAGATGGGTCACGTGTTTGTGCCGCCCACTCGTGTCGCTTAGCATAGTCATCCAGCTACCTCGGTGCAACGTTTTGGACATAAAAACACTATTGTGAGGTGTGAGGTGTTCAGAATAGACTGGAAATGAGTGGAAATTAAGGTTATTGAGGTTAATAATAGCATAGGAGCAGAAAAACCTACAAATTCTGTGATTTTAGCTGTTTTTATGCTTTTTTAAAAAAAAATACAGATCCAAAACACAAAACCCAGAACCCAAAACACGGAAGGGTGGTTTTGGCAAAACCAATCCAGATCCAAAACACAAAGAAAGATCCAGATCCAAAACCAAAACACAAAACACGAAAAGTGGCCGGTGCACACCCCCTAATATGTATATATATATATGAAAGACAAAAGGTGAAAGACAAGCGCCTTATAGCGTATTATGTTTTACCACGCAATACCCACACCATACGTAGCCAGTATGCGTACCGTTAAGTGCTCATCCAATAGCTCATATGAGATCTTTATATCACGCCTGAACCTTTAGAATGGTGCTTTAACTCCTCCAGCGTAGATATATGCCAGAAGGAAAATATTCACATAGTGTATTACCATAGATAATTTATTCACAAACAATAACACATATCTAAAAAATGCATAATTACATCAAAGAACAACAAAAAGGCTTATCTGAGAGAATCACTGTGTCAAACAACAGAGGTCCCCACTAGACTATTTTACAAGTATATACAGAAACGTTTGATAGGTCAAGCGCTGGGATTAGTACCTTTTCTCACATGTATATATATATATATATATATATATATATACATACATATATATTTTATATACATATATATACAGTAGTTGAAGTGAGAATTTTGAAGTGGGGCATGGAATATATAAGGTCGTACTTATGCGCCAGAGAAGGGGACAAGGTCACTCTGAAGGGGTGTGTCCTTAAGATGCGCCCCCTTTTCATTAGTGTAGTGTACCACACTGTAGTACCCCTAATGCACATTATGCCACACAATAGTGGTGCCCCTTATAACACATTATGACATGCAGTAGTAGTGCCCCTTATAAAATTATGCCACAATAATGCCCCTTATAACACTTTATGTCACACAGTAATGCTCTTTGCAAGTGATGTCACACAGTAATGCCCTCTACAAATTATGCCATGCAGAATTAGTACCCCTTACACATTATGCCACACAGTAATGCCCCTTATAACATTATGCCCCACAGTAAAGCTCCCCTCACCCACAGCCTCTTACTTCCCCATTTTCCACTAGCATCCTCTCACCTCCACATCAAGCAGTGGCCGCTGACCTCCCTCTCATGTGTCAGTAACAGAAGGTGTGGATTTGGTGCCAGGCCCAGCAGCAATCCATGGAGAGACAGCGGCACAGTGCCGCATTCATTTTGAATATGGCACTGTCCGCTAGCCAATTGTAGCTCACAGACTGCTACATGCACAGCAATCCACTCTCTCCGGTGTAGTTGATAGTAGGTAAGTGGGCAGTAGAGCGGTAAGCAGTAAGGTAGGCAGTCAGAAGATGGGCAAGACAATTGGTAGTAAGGTTAATAGCAGGTTGGTAGTATATAGGCAGGTCGTAGGTAAGTAGAGAGTAGACAGGTAAATAATAAGGTAGGTAGTAGGAAAGTGGGTAGTATGGAAGAAGACAATAGGAGGTTTATAGCAGGTAGGTAGTATGTAAGCAAGTGGTAGGTGAGTATGTAGATAGACCAAGATAAGTAGGTAAGTAGAGAGTAGGCAGGTAGATCTGTATGTAGGTAGTAGGCAGGCAAGCAGCTACTAGGCAGTAGTATCGATAGCAAGGCACTGACTCCTCTGCCCTCAAACAGCGGGAGCCCCAGGCCGAGGGACTGGAGAGCAGGAGGCATTAGCCGGGTGAAAGATGCTGACCTCGATCCTGGTGACAACAGCGTGGGGAAGGCGGAGCCAGTGGGCCATGAAGAAGGTGTGGGGAGGGTAAATTTTAGTCCTTACAACTAGAAATCCGTGGGGGAACGACATTAAACAGCTCCGAGGTAAGCTGTTTCTGTTCTGCAGTTCTTCTCCTGTGTTCTGCCAGGGCTCCCAGGCTGACAGGGCTGCGAGCTCTAATTGGCTAGCAGACCTGTCAGCCTGGGATCCCTGGCAGTGCACAGGAGGAGAAGTGCAGAGCAGCTGAAGGACCTGTCAGCCTGCGAGCCCTGGCAGAGTGCGGAACCAGACCAGCAGCATATTACCATGGGGGAGAGGAGGTGACCCGCAGTATGGACTTGGTCTGCCGGATATCTTCAACAAAAGTTATCCTCGGAGGGCGGGAGGCAGCAGCCGGAGGGGAGACACTGGTCTCGATCTCGAGCAGACTGAAGTTGGAGCGGCAGAGTGTGCCGGCCGATGACGCACTGAGGTCACCGGCGCCGGACCCAGCAGCAGCAGTGTCTCACTCTGCACTTGATATGTCAGGGGGGGTTTGCCTTCGGGTGTAGATGGACGCCTGCCGCTGGGGTAGATGGATGCCTGCCACAGGTTTCAGGGGGTCTATCAGCCAGCAGGAGAGGCGCTTAGGAGAAGCAAGACAGTGCCCCCTCTCAATACAGCCTCAGCGGGCCACTCCTCAGATCCTGGCGCCCTTAGGCAACTGCCTAAAGTTGCCTAATGGAAGCGCCGGCCCTGGTCCTGAGGTAGCTAGGTCTCAAGGTAGAAAAGTTCACATCCAAATTCTTTGGGAAAACGTTGCAATACGGGTGGGTTCTCAGACTCACGTGTACCAATGCATATGTATTGGTACACGACAGTCTGAGAACCCACCTGTATTGCAATGTTTTAGAATCAGAAGGACCCTCCCCTAAAGTGGAACTTATAGAGAATTTTCCCAAAGAATTTGGATGTGAACTTTTACCTACCTCAGGACTATTTGTTTAGCTTGACAAATGATTGCAATATTTTCTAACTAACATACCCTGTATTCAATGGAATTACAGTTTGAAGAGTAATTGAGTGCCGAGTTTGTATGATACTTTTTTATATATATTATAAGGGCATAGTCGTGACCTTATATTGAGGCTAAATTGAAAAAAATTGAATTCTCCCATAGAGAACTCCCGGGGGGGGGGGGGGGGGGGGTTTTCTGGTGTTTAAGGGATAATACCTCAAAAGCTATTGGAGGTCCCAAGCTGAAATTTGGTATGTGCGGGTAGAACTGTCGCTTGGCGCTGCATGTTAAATTTCAGGGCTACAAATTAAATAAAATTAGGATTTGGGAGTAATTTAAAGTTCCAATTGTCAGTTTTTTCGGACACTCAGTTAGGACCACTTTTCTGCTGTTCTCTAAGGGGGATTTTTGGGAAGGCATAACTCAGGGTAGGGGGCGAATTTAGACTTGGGGTTTGTTTTATTATGTAGCTATTGTTCCAGGGTAGGTGTTTTGGGGGTTTAGGTAATTGAGAAAGTTACAGTTTTTAAACTATTACCTCACAAATGCCCTTTTATATAGATAGGGAGCTTCAACTTGTTGCGCAGCCTCAGTAGGTGACTTCAGCAGTTGTACTCAATGTGGCTTCACTTGGATGTACAAAGATGGCTGTCCTTTGTGGAAGGTAGCAGCGGTGGGACCCAGGGGTAAGAAGTGGGCGTTAGCTGCAGCCAGGACCCAGGGGGGTGGACGTAGCGGGAGTTAGCGGCAGCGGCGTGGTCAGCAGTGAAGGCAGCGAGACTCGGCAACAGCAGACAGATGCAGCGTGCACAAATCAGGGAGATCTGTGATCTGCATCTGTCTGTGATAAAAATAAACACAGATGCATGGACGTATCACTGAGATCCATCTGTGCTGCTGTGTTTAAAAAATTAATGTGTTAAAAAAAACTATGTGCCCCCCCCAAAAAGAACAACCAGCACCAGGCTTGAAAACCCAGTCCTCGTGGTGCTAAATACAGGGCACAAACGAGTTAAAAAACTGTGTTTTGCAGTAGAACTACAGCCTTCAGAAAGCCTCCCCCACATACTGGTACTTGGAGAACCACAAGTACCAGCATGCGGGGCATTACGGGCCCGCTAGTACCTGTAGTTCCACTGCAAAAGAAATATGGAAAAAAAAAAACAGGACACACACACCGTTGATAGTAACATTTTATCTCACATATTGGCCCATTTGTTTTCGAGGGTTTACCTCAAATATTAAGTATCCCCCGGATGTATAAAGGAGGGACCGCAGCAGGTATCTCTGATACCTGCTGCGATCCCTCTATTGCCGCTGGCAGCCGCCTCCCCCATAGGTTTCTATGCGATGCTGCCAAATGTATCAATATCGGGAATGCGAAGCATTCCTGATATTGGCCCCAGCAGCCAACGCTATCTGAAGATAGCGTTAGGCGCTGTAGATAGCGCTATCTGATAGCGTTAGCCGCTGTAGTCTATGGGGACTTACCGCATATCAGCCGGCGGAGGGATCTCCCAGATCCCTCCGCCGGCAATGGGCGCCGCTCATGTGCAGTCCGGGGGACTGCGCATGCGCAGCAGTCCCGCATGCACTCCGGCCCGTCTCCCTGCATGTGCCGGATCATACATTCAGCCGGCATGATCGCATTTTGCATTGCAAAATGCAATCATTAATAAATGGGCCCCATACTCACCTATGTATCCCTGTAGCCCATCAGTCTTCTTCTCCATAGGGTACCTGTAAAGAAAAAAACAATACTCACCTCCTCCTATGAGTGGATCACATCCTCTTCATTCCAAAGTAGGCAATCCAGGGTCTTGGCAAAACAAAAAAACAAATTGTTCGAGCCATGGACATTAGTACTGTCCTCTAAGGACAATTCTACCCGAATGACAGCTCAGCGTCGGGATTTCACTATAGAAATCCCGGTGCTGATTGCTCATTGGCTGAGAGAGAGGCAAGCCTTCTGCCTCAGCCAATGAAACTGTCCCACCATTTAGTGTTCACTCTAGCTCCGGCGTACTCATTGGAATACACACATGCAGTCTATGCAACTGAAGTCTGAGCAGAAGATAGAGCTGCACAGATGGGATAAGAGTGAAGTGGATGGGAGAAGAGACAGAGCAGTGTGGGTGGGGACAGATAGGTGTGGAGAGAGGGGGGGAAGATTAAGCAGCACAGATGGGAAGGAGCCAAGGTGATGCCGATGGGTAGAAAACAGTGGTGCGGATGGGGGGACAAAGTGATGCAACGAGGGGGGAGGGGGGGAACAGTGGTGCGGATGCATGGGAGAGAGAGTGGCACAGTTTAGTAGAGCAGAGTGACGTGGATGGGGGTACAGAGTGGCAGGGATGACTGTGTTTCAACCTACATATGAAAATGATATATGAACCTACATATGAAAATGATAATCACTATCACCTGTTTGGTATGATTGGTTAATCTAACACCTGACTATAATCCTACAAAATCCCTGACTACCTAGAAGAATCGATGCTGTTTTGAAGGCAAAGGGTGGTCACACCAAATATTGATTTGATTTATATTTATCTTCTATTCATTTACTCTTCATCTTGTTAATTGCTAAAAATAAACTATTAGCACTTCTATTTTTGAAAGCATTCTTACTTTGCAGCATTTTTTCCACACATGTCTAAACCTTTTATACAGTATCGTGTGTATATATATATATATATATATATATATATATATATATATATTAATTAGGGGTGTGCACCGGCCACTTTTCGTGTTTTGGTTTTGGATCTGGATCTTTCTTCGTGTTTTGGATCTGGATTGGTTTTGCCAAAACCACCCTTCCGTGTTTTTTTGGGTTCTGGGTTTTGTGTTTTGGATCTGTATTTTTTTGAAAAAAAGCATAAAAACAGCTAAAATCACAGAATTTGTAGGTTTTTCTGCTCCTATGCTATTATTAACCTCAATAACCTTAATTTCCACTCATTTCCAGTCTATTCTGAACACCTCACACCTCACAATAGTGTTTTTATGTCCAAAAGGTTGCACCGAGGTAGCTGGATGACTATGCTAAGCGACACGAGTGGGCGGCACAAACATGTGACCCATCTAGGCGTGATACTGCAGTGGCAGACAGGATGGCAGTTTGAAAAACTAGGCCCCGAACTGTACATAATGCAAAGAAAAAAAAGAGGTGCAAGATGGAATTGTCCTTGGGCCCTCCCACCCACCCTTATGTTGTATAAACAGGACATGCACACTTTAACAAACCAATCATTTCAGCGCCAGGGTCTGCCACACAACTGTGGCTGAAATGATTGGTTCGTTTGGGCCCCCACAAAACAAGCTGGCAATTAATCTGTCCCTGCACAAACTGGCTCTACGGAGGCAAGATGTCATCCTCATCCTCCTCATCCACCGATTCCTCACCCTCTTCAGTGTTGTGTACATCCTCATCCTCACAGAGTATTAACTCGTCCCCACTGGAATCCACCACCACAGGTCCCTCTGTACGTTCTGGAGGCTGGTCTCCCTGGAAGAGCTGATAATTCATTTTGATGAACATCATCTTCTCCATATTCTGTGGAAGCAACCTCCTACGCCTTTCGCTGACAAGGTTCCCGGCTGCACTAAACACTCTTTCGGAGTACACACTGGAGGGGGGGCAACTCAAGTAAAATAGAGCCAGTTTGTACAGGGGCCTCCAAATTGCCTCTTTTTCTGCCAGTACAGGTACGGACTGTCTGACATGCCTACTTGGATGCTGTCACCGATGTAATCCTCCACCATTCTGTCAATGGTGACAGTATCATATGCAGTGACAGTAGACATGTCAGAAATTGTTGCCTAGTCCTTCAGTCCGGACCAGATGTCCAAACTTGGTCCTGCCTGCCCTGCATCACCGCCAGCGGGTTGCTTAGGATACCTAAGTTTTTTCCTGTCAGCCCCAGTTGCGGGAGAAAATGAAGAAGGAGCTGTTGACGTGTCACGTTCTGCTTCAGCTGACAGTGTTTTCACCAGCAGGTCTTTGCACCTCTGCAGGCTTGTGTCGGCCGGAAAGAGAGACACCACATAGGCTTTAAACCTAGGATCGAGCACGGTGGCCAAAATGTAGTGGTCTGATTTCAACAGATTGACCACCCTGGAATCCTGGCAAAGCGAATGAAGGGCTTCATCCACAAGTCCCACATGCCAAGCGGAATCACTCCGTCTTAGCTCCTCCTTCACTTTCTCCAGCTGCTTCTGCAAAAGCCTGATGAGGGGAATGACCTGACTCAAGCTGGCAGTGTCTGAACTGACTTCACGTGTGGCAAGTTCGAAGGGCTGGAGAACATTGCACAACACGGAAATCATTCTCCACTGCACTTGAGTCAGGTGCATACCCCCTCCTTTGCTTATGTCATAGGTGGATGTATAGGCTTGTATGGCCTTTTGCTGCTCCTCCATCCTCTGAAGCATATAGAGGGTTGAGTTCCACCGCGTCACAACCTCTTGCTTCAGGTGATGGCGGGGCAGGTTCAAGAGTGTTTGCTGGCGCTCCAGTCTTCAGCACACAGTCGCTGAATGGCGAAAGTGGCCAGAAATGTTTCAGGCCACCCAAAGCGTCTCCTGCTCGCCCCTGTCGCTTTTCAGAAAATTCTGCACCACCAAGTTTATTGTGTGAGCAAAACATGGGACGTGCTGGAATTTGCCCAGATGTAATGCCTGCACAATATTGGTGGCGTTGTCAGATATCACAAATCCCCAGGAGAGTCTAAGTGGGGTAAGCCACTGGGCGATGATTTCCCTCAGTTTCTCTAAGAGGGTGTCGGCAGTGTGCCTCTTACTGAAACCGGTGATACACAGCGTAGCCTGCCTTGGAACGAGCTGGCGTTTCTGAGATGCTGCTACTGGTGACGCTGCTGCTGTTGCTGCGTAAGGTGATACATCTACCCAGTGGGCTGTCACAGTCATATAGTCCTTAGTCTGCCCTGTTCCACTTGTCCACATGTCCGTGGTTAAGTGGACATTGGGTACAACGGAATTTTTCAGGACACTGAGGACACTTTTTCTGACGTTTCTGTACAGTCTCGGTATCGCCTGCCTAGTGAAGTGGAATCTAGACGGGATTTGGAACCGGGGACACACTACCTCCATCAATTGTCTAAATCCCACTGCACTAATGGCGGATACCGGACGCACGTCTAACACCAACATAGCAGTCAAGGCCTCAGTTATACATTTTGCTTCAGGATGACTGCTGGCGTACTTCATCCTCCTCGCTAAGGACTGTTGGAGGGTCAATTGTTTAGTAAAAGTAGTGGTGTTCCTACTTCCTCTCTGGGATGATGAATGACTCCCAGCAGCAGCAACAGCAGCAGCGGCAGCAGGAGGCGTAGCAATGCAGGATCCTCCGGAGGAATCCCGGATAGGAGAGTCAGTCATGCCAGTGACATGGCCTGCAGGACTACTTCCGATCCTGACTAAGGAGGAAATTGACGAGGAGGGAGTTGACGGTGTGGTTTGCAGACGCTTGGATACAACAGGACAACGGGATTTAGGTGTCCCTGGACTGCTTACGGTCTTAGCCAAAGTTTCTGAACTTGACAGTAACTTATTGTGAACACGCTGCAGGTGCCGTATAAGGGAGGATGTTCCTAGGTGGTTAAGTCCCTACCCCTACTTATTCCACCTTTACATATGGTACATATGGCAAGACAGTTGTTGTCCGGATTTGGATAGAAATATTGCCAGACCAAAGAGGTGGAATGTTTGGTCTTCTGCCCAGGCATGACCGAGATGGGCTTTTTCATCCCACGGACAACAACTGTCTCCCCCAGAGCCTGATTTAAACAAACCACATCACCATCAGAATCCTCCTCGCCAACTTCCTCCTCAGCGCCAGCTACACCAGTATCCTCATCCTGTTGTACTTCAACAGTGACATCTTCAATTTGCATATCAGCAAGTGGACTGTGGGTGCTCCTTTCAGCACTTGCAGGGGGTGTGCAAATGGTGGAAAGAGCCACCTCTTCCCGTCCAGTGCAGGGAAGGTCAGGCATCGCAACCACCACCACACTTGGACTCTCCTTGGGGATTTGTGATATCTTCTTAGAAAGCACAGTTCTTCGCTGTGCTTTTGCCAGCTTAACTCTTTTGATTTTTTTAGTGGGAGGAGGGCTTCCATCGTCATGTGAAGCTGAACCACTAGTCATGAACATACTAGGGATCGACCTTAGCCGTTCCTTGCCACTCCGTGTCGTAAATGGCATATTGGCAAGTTTACGTTTCTCTTCAGATGATTTAAATGTTTTTTTCAAGGTCATTTTCCTGAACTTTGTCATTTGGGATTGTATGTGCCCTCTACTATGACATTGGGCATCGGCCTTGGCAGACGACGTTGATGGCATGTTATCATCTATGTCATGACTAGTGGCAGCAGCTTCAGCACTAGGAGCAAGTGGTTCTTGATCTTTCTCTATTTTATTTTTATTGGAGAAAGTTTGGTCCTCCATTTATGTTATATCGATTTCATATATACGTGCGGCTAAACACAGAAAATATTTTTTTATTTTTGATGGAGAGTAGTGCACTTTGTGGGTTACACCACCTTTTAAGAAATGAGCCAGCCGGCTCTTTTCTTATGGGACACAGGCGCACGCTTGGCGCTGCTCCTTTGTTGATGCACGTGCGGCTACTGCGCACACAATTCACAAACACAGAAAAAATATTTTGTTATTTGGTTTGGAGTGTACTTTGGGGGTTACAGCACCCTTTAACGGTCAAGCCAGCCGGCCCTTTACTTATGACAGAGGCGCACGCTTGGCACTACTTTGTTGATGCACGTGCGGCTACTGCGCACACAATTCACAAACACAGAAAAAATATTTTGTTATTTGGTTTGGAGTGTACTTTGGGGGTTACAGCACCCTTTAACGGTCAAGCCAGACGGCCCTTTACTTATGACACAGGCGCACGCTTGGCACTACTTTGTTGATGCACGTGCGGCTACTGCGCACACAATTCACAAACACAGAAAAAATATATATTTTTTTGGTTTGGAGTGTACTTTGGGGGTTACAGCACCCTTTAACGGTCAAGCCAGCCGGCCCTTTACTTATGACACAGGCGCACGCTTGGCACTACTTTGTTGATGCACGTGCGGCTACTGCGCACACAATTCACAAACACAGAAAATATTTTTTTTTTTGGTTTGGACTGGAGTGTACTTTGGGGGTTACAGCACCCTTTAACGGTCAAGCCAGCCGGCCCTTTACTTATGACACAGGCGCACGCTTGGCACTACTTTGTTGATGCACGTGCGGCTACTGCGCACACAATTCACAAACACAGAAAAAATATTATTTTTTTAGCACTTGGGGGAGCACCCCTGATGGACAGAGCACCCCCTGGACAACACTACAGCACCCCTTTAGGACTGGGACACTGCACAGGACTTTGGAGTGGACACAGCCCCTATGGAGAACTGACTGCACAACACAGTCCTGCCAGCCCCTATGGACTTTGAAGTAGTGGACACAGCCCCTATTAACAACAGCAGCACAGCACAACACAGCCAGCCCCTATGGACTTTGAAGTAGTGGACAACAGCAGCACAGCGCAGCACAGCACAACACTACTCTGCACTACACTACACTACACTACACAGCCCAGCCAGCCCTAACTCCCACCCTCCCTCTTCACTGTCCACAGCCGAGTGAGAAAATGGCGCCGACGTGGGTACCTTATATAGGATCCAAAACCCACGAGACCCGGAAGGCGGGATGATGACGTTTTGCCTCGATTTCAGATCCGAGTCAGGCGGGAAAAGTCGACCCTGACTCGGATCTGACTCGGATCGGGGGGGCTCGGA
Source organism: Taudactylus pleione (assembly GCA_031769625.1). NCBI lineage: Eukaryota > Metazoa > Chordata > Amphibia > Anura > Myobatrachidae > Taudactylus > Taudactylus pleione. Next base: position 52,840,157 of record JAUIMM010000015.1, read on the forward strand.
TTTCAGAAATCCGAACCCGCTCACCCCTAATATATATATATATATATATATATTATATATATATATATATAAATAAACTTAGAGCCGGCCCTACGCATAGACAAACTAAGCAAGTGCCTAGGTCATTTGGAGTGCCTAAGGGCATCCAAGCCCGCATAGGGCCAGTGGAGGTTTGGTGCAAGTATGGCTGGAGCACCTCCTGCCGGCTGGGCAGAGACTCTGGAAGCTGCTACTGCCACTGCACAGCATCCACGATCGGAGCTCAGTTAGCAGCTCCAATCGGGCCTGGCAGCAGCAAACAGTGAGCGGTCAATGGGGGTCATTCAGACCCACTCGCGAGCGGCAGTACGCTCGCAAGTGGGTCGATGTTCCCCACTGCGCATGCGCACAATGGAGGGAGCTCCATCGTGCGCATGCGCGAGACCCGGACTGCGACAGCCAAGCTGTTGCTCCGGGTCTCGCACCAAAGGGGGCGTGCTTTCGATGTTGATTGACAGCACGCCCCCTTTGGTGGGCATGCCGGGGGCGTGCCTGCCAGACGGAGGTGTTCCCATGGGAACGCCTACCGTCTGAAGCCGGCCCCACTGACATCACTAGTGATGTCAGTGGGAGTGATTTTGGCTCTGATAGAGCCAAAATCACTCCAGGGCTTGTGGCAGGGAGACCCTACCGCAGGGTCTCCGTCGCAAGTCCAATGGTCGCGATGGTCAAGACCATCGCGACCATCTTTTTGGACGCTCGTATATGCTGTGGGTGGTCACCCACAGCTATACGAGCATCCAGTAGGCCGCACCATTTTCATGGAGGAGGGCCCTGATTCAGGCCCTCATTCAGAGCCGTACGCTCTGAGCAGAGTGCACGCTCTGAATGAGGGCCGCCCTCCATAAAAATGCAGCGTCCTCCTGGACGCTCGTATAGCTGTGGGTCACCACCCACAGCCTATACGAGCGTGCAGTTTGATGGCCGCGATGGTCGTGACCATCGCAACCATCGAAACTGCGAGCCGGAGCCTGCGGTTGAGGTTTTCAACCGCAAGGCCCGGAGTGATTTTGGCTCTATCAGAGCCAAAATCACTCCCACTGACATCACTAGTGATGTCAGTGGGCCGGCTTCTGACGGGAGGCGTTCCCTTGGGAACGCCCCTGTCAGGGAGGCACGCCCCCTGCACGCCCACCAAAGGGGGTGTGCTGTCAGTCAACATCGACAGCACGCCCCCTTTGATCAGACACAACGAGCGAAGGACTTTCCTTCGCTCGTCGCGTCTGGCGTATGCGCACGACGGAGCTCCCTCCGTCGTGCGAATGCTCAGTGCAGACCATCGACCCACTTGCGAGCGGACAGCCGCTTGCGAGTGGGTCTGAATCAGGGCCTCAGAGCGAGCGCTCTGGTCAGAGCGTCCGGCTCTGAATCAGGCCCAATTGCGGAACAGCAGGGGGCAGTCTGTGAGGGCGGAGCACCTGGACAGCGGCTAATGTTTAGCGCTGGGCTGACTTGGAGGCGTCACTCAATCAGAATGAGCTTCTGAGCATGGGCAGAGGCTCATTCAGGACTGTAAGTAAATGGTCGCGGGAGGACTACTGCACCATGGGCCTTTGCGGTGCTAGGAGTAGTGAGTCACACCTTATGGCTCTGGGCTCCGCCTCCATCAATCGTCACACACAGCTGCGGCCTCACAGTCTGAGATGGAAAAGCGGTTGCGCCGCCTGCGGCTTGCTGTACCTTAAGTCAGACAGCTCTGCAGGCTGCACTCAAGTAAAGTAAGTTTGGAACTGGGAGAGGGCCGTGGTGCTCTGGTGCTCACTGTTGGGAGAGGGAAGCTCTGCTGGGATAGGGGTGGTGGGTGAGGGTGGGTGCTGATACCGTGCTGTGCTGGGATAGTGGGGGTGCTGTGCTGGGTGAGGGCCCCTTCCATGAGGCCACACCCCTTTCAGGATTCCACGGGGAGGGGGGCATCACCCAAAATCTTGACTAGGGCACTAATTTGGCTAGGGCCGGCTCTGTATAACCTCTGTCACTTGGATTATAGTTGTAAATACATAGCTGGTATATGCAGGTAACACAAAAGTATCTCTCTCTCTGCCTAAACTGTTGAGCCTTCAAGCTCAAGCAAAATTCCGCGAATTCGGGCACGGAGTAGGACGCAAGAGGTGCGAGATGCTGTGCCGTTGCCGGCGTTTAAAAAATATATATATATATATATATATATATATATTAGGGGTGAGCGGGTTCGGATTTCTGAAATCCGAACCCCCCCGAGCCCCCCCGATCCGAGTCAGGCTCGACTTTTCCCGCCTGACTCAGATCTGAAATCGAGGCAAAACGTCATCATCCCGCCTTCCGAGTCTCGCGGGTTTTGGATCCTATATAAGGTACCCGCGTCGGCGCCATTTTCTCACTCGGCTGTGGACAGTGAAGTGGGAGGGTGGGAGTTAGGGCTGTGTAGTGTAGTGTAGTGCTGCTGTTGTCCACTACTTCAAAGTCCATAGGGGCTGGCTGGACTGTGTTGTGCAGTCAGTTCTCCATAGGGGCTGTGTCCACTCCAAAGTCCTGTGCAGTGTCCCTTTCCTAAAGGGGTGCTGTAGTGTTGTCCAGGGGGTGCTCTGTCCATCAGGGGTGCTCCCCCCAAGTGCTAAAAAAATAATATATTTTCTGTGTTTGTGAATTGTGTGCGCAGTAGCCGCACGTGCATCAACAAAGTAGTGCCAAGCGTGCGCCTGTGTCATAAGTAAAGGGCCGGCTGGCTTGACCGTTAAAGGGTGCTGTAACCCCCGAAAGTACACTCCAGTCCAAACCAAAAAAAAAATATTTTCTGTGTTTGTGAATTGTGTGCGCAGTAGCCGCACGTGCATCAACAAAGTAGTGCCAAGCGTGCGCCTGTGTCATAAGTAAAGGGCCGGCTGGCTTGACCGTTAAAGGGTGCTGTAACCCCCGAAAGTACACTCCAGTCCAAACCAAAAAAAAATTATTTTCTGTGTTTGTGAATTGTGTGCGCAGTAGCCGCACGTGCATCAACAAAGTAGTGCCAAGCGTGCGCCTGTGTCATAAGTAAAGGGCCGGCTGGCTTGACCGTTAAAGGGTGCTGTAACCCCCAAAGTACACTCCAGTCCAAACCAAAAAAAAAATTATTTTCTGTGTTTGTGAATTGTGTGCGCAGTAGCCGCACGTGCATCAACAAAGTAGTGCCAAGCGTGCGACTGTGTCATAAGTAAAGGGCCGGCTGGCTTGACCGTTAAAGGGTGCTGTAACCCCCGAAAGTACACTCCAATCCAAACCAAAAAAAAATTATTTTCTGTGTTTGTGAATTGTGTGCGCAGTAGCCGCACGTGCATCAACAAAGTAGTGCCAAGCGTGCGCCTGTGTCATAAGTAAAGGGCCAGCTGGCTTGACCGTTAAGGGTGCTGTAACCCCCGAAAGTACACTCCAGTCCAAACCAAAAAAAAAATTATTTTCTGTGTTTGTGAATTGTGTGCACAGTAGCCGCACGTGCATCAACAAAGTAGTGCCAAGCGTGCGCCTGTGTCATAAGTAAAAGGCCGGCTGGCTTGACCGTTAAGGGTGCTGTAACCCCCGAAAGTACACTCCAGTCCAAACCAAAAAAAAAATTATTTTCTGTGTTTGTGAATTGTGTGCGCAGTAGCCGCACGTACATCAACAAAGTAGTGCCAAGCGTGCGCCTGTGTCATAAGTAAAGGGCCGGCTGGCTTGATCGTTAAGGGTGCTGTAACCGCCGAAAGTACACTCCAGTCCAAACCAAAAAAAAAATAATTTTCTGTGTTTGTGAATTGTGTGCGCAGTAGCCGCACGTGCATCAACAAAGTAGTGCCAAGCGTGCGCCTGTGTCATAAGTAAAGGGCCGGCTGGCTTGACCGTTAAAGGGTGCTGTAACCCCCGAAAGTACACTCCAGTCCAAACCAAAAAAAAAATTATTTTCTGTGTTTAGCCGCACGTATATATCAAATCGATATAACATAAATGGAGGACCAAACTTTCTCCGATAAAAATAAAATAGAGAAAGATCAAGAACCACTTCCTCCTAGTGCTGAAGCTGCTGCCACTAGTCATGACATAGACGATAACATGCCATCAACGTCGTCTGCCAAGGCCGATGCCCAATGTCATAGTAGAGGGCACATACAATCCCAAATGGCAAAGTTCAGGAAAATGACCTTGAAAAAGACATTTAAATCAGCTGAAGAGAAACGTAAACTTGCCAATATGCCATTTACGACACGGAGTGGCAAGGAACGGCTAAGGTCGATCCCTAGTATGTTCATGACTAGTGGTTCAGCTTCACATGACGATGGAAGCCCTCCTCCCACTAAAAAAATCAAAAGAGTTAAGCTGGCAAAAGCACAGCGAAGAACTGTGCTTTCTAAGAAGATATCACAAATCCCCAAGGAGAGTCCAAGTGTGGTGGTGGTTGCGATGCCTGACCTTCCCAGCACTGGACGGGAAGAGGTGGCTCTTTCCACCATTTGCACGCCCCCTGCAAGTGCTGAAAGGAGCACCCACAGTCCACTTGCTGATATGCAAATTGAAGATGTCACTGTTGAAGTACAACAGGATGAGGATACTGGTGTAGCTGGCGCTGAGGAGGAAGTTGGCGAGGAGGATTCTGATGGTGATGTGGTTTGTTTAAATCAGGCTCCGGGGGAGACAGTTGTTGTCGGTGGGATGAAAAAGCCCATCACGGTCATGCCTGGGCAGAAGACCAAACATTCCACCTCTTTGGTCTGGCAATATTTCTATCCAAATCCGGACAACAACTGTCTTGCCATATGTACCATATGTAAAGGTGAAATAAGTAGGGGTAGGGACGTCAACCACCTAGGAACATCCTCCCTTATACGGCACCTGCAGCGCGTTCATAAAAAGTTACTGTCAAGTTCAGAAACTTTGGCTAAGACCGTAAGCAGTCCAGGGACACCTAAATCCCGTTGTCCTGTTGTATCCAAGCGCCTGCAAACCACACCGTCAACTCCCTCCTCGTCAATTTCCTCCTTAGTCAGGATCGGAAGTAGTCCTGCAGGCCATGTCACTGGCATGACTGACTCTCCTATCCGGGATTCCTCTGGAGGATCCTGCATTGCTACGCCTACTGCTGCTGCTGCTGCTGTTGCTGCTGCTGGGAGTCGTTCATCATCCCAGAGAGGAAGTAGGAACACCACTACTTTTACTAAACAATTGACCCTCCAACAGTCCTTAGCGAGGAGGATGAAGTACGACAGCAGTCATCCTGAAGCAAAACGTATAACTGAGGCCTTGACTGCTATGTTGGTGTTAGACGTGCGTCCGGTATCCGCCATTAGTGCAGTGGGATTTAGACAATTGATGGAGGTAGTGTGTCCCCGGTTCCAAATCCCGTCTAGATTCCACTTCACTACGCAGGCGATACCGAGACTGTACAGAAACGTCAGAAAAAGTGTCCTCAGTGTCCTGAAAAATGCCGTTGTACACAATGTCCACTTAACCACGGACATGTGGACAAGTGGAACAGGGCAGACTAAGGACTATATGACTGTGACAGCCCACTGGGTAGATGTATCACCTTACGCAGCAACAGCAGCAGCGTCACCAGTAGCAGCATCTCAGAAACGCCAGCTCGTTACAAGGCAGGCTACGCTGTGTATCACCGGTTTCAGTAAGAGGCACACCGCCGACAACCTCTTAGAGAAACTGAGGGAAATCATCGCCCAGTGGCTTACCCCACTTAGACTCTCCTGGGGATTCTTGATATCTGACAACGCCACCAATATTGTGCGGGCATTACAACTGGGCAAATTCCAGCACGTCCCATGTTTTGCTCACACAATAAACTTGGTGGTGCAGAATTTTCTGAAAAGCGACAGGGGCGAGCAGGAGACGCTTTGGGTGGCCCGAAAAATTTCTGGCCACTTTCGCCATTCAGCGACTGCGTGCCGAAGACTGGAGCGCCAGCAAACACTCTTGAACCTGCCCCGCCATCACCTGAAGCAAGAGGTTGTGACGCGGTGGAACTCAACCCTCTATATGCTTCAGAGGATGGAGGAGCAGCAAAAGGCCATACAAGCCTATACATCCACCTATGACATAGGCAAAGGAGGGGGTATGCACCTGACTCAAGCGCAGTGGAGAATGATTTCCGTGTTGTGCAAGGTTCTCCAGCCCTTCGAACTTGCCACACGTGAAGTCAGTTCAGACACAGCCAGCTTGAGTCAGGTCATTCCCCTCATCAGGCTTTTGCAGAAGCAGCTGGAGAAAGTGAAGGAGGAGCTAAGACAGAGCGATTCCGCTCGGCATGTGGGACTTGTGGATGAAGCCCTTCATTCGCTTTGCCAGGATTCCAGGGTGGTCAATCTGTTGAAATCAGACCACTACATTTTGGCCACCGTGCTCGATCCTAGGTTTAAAGCCTATGTGGTGTCTCTCTTTCCGGCCGACACAAGCCTGCAGAGGTGCAAAGACCTGCTGGTGAACACACTGTCAGCTGAAGCAGAACGTGACACGTCAACGGCTCCTTCTTCATTTTCCCCCGCAACTGGGGCTGCCAGGAAAAAACTTAGGTATCCTAAGCAACCCGCTGGCGGTGATGCAGGGCAGGCAGGACCAAGTTTGGACATCTGGTCCGGACTGAAGGACCTGGCAACAATTTCTGACATGTCTACTGTCACTGCATATGATACTGTCACCATTGACAGAATGGTGGAGGATTACATCGGTGACAGCATCCAAGTAGGCATGTCAGACAGTCCATACCTGTACTGGCAGGAAAAAGAGGCAATTTGGAGGCCCCTGTACAAGCTGGCTCTATTTTACCTGAGTTGCCCCCCCTCCAGTGTGTACTCCGAAAGAGTGTTTAGTGCAGCCGGGAACCTTGTCAGCGAAAGGCGTAGGAGGTTGCTTCCACAGAATGTGGAGAAGATGATGTTCATCAAAATGAATTATCAGCTCTTCCAGGGAGACCAGCCTCCAGAAGGTACAGAGGGACCTGTGGTGGTGGATTCAAGTGGGGACGAGTTAATACTTTGTGAGGATGAGGATGTACACACTGAAGAGGGTGAGGAATCGGTGGATGAGGAGGATGAGGATGACATCTTGCCTCCATAGAGCCAGTTTGTGCAGGGACACATTAATTGCCAGCTTGTTTTGTGGGGGCCCAAACGAACCAATCATTTCAGCCACAGTTGTGTGGCAGACCCTGGCGCTGAAATGATTGGTTTGTTAAAGTGTGCATGTCCTGTTTATACAACATAAGGGTGGGTGGGAGGGCCCAAGGACAATTCCATCTTGCACCTCTTTTTTTTCTTTGCATTATGTACAGTTTGGGGCCTAGTTTTTCAAACTGCCATCCTGTCTGCCACTGCAGTTTCACGCCTAGATGGGTCACGTGTTTGTGCCGCCCACTCGTGTCGCTTAGCATAGTCATCCAGCTACCTCGGTGCAACGTTTTGGACATAAAAACACTATTGTGAGGTGTGAGGTGTTCAGAATAGACTGGAAATGAGTGGAAATTAAGGTTATTGAGGTTAATAATAGCATAGGAGCAGAAAAACCTACAAATTCTGTGATTTTAGCTGTTTTTATGCTTTTTTAAAAAAAAATACAGATCCAAAACACAAAACCCAGAACCCAAAACACGGAAGGGTGGTTTTGGCAAAACCAATCCAGATCCAAAACACAAAGAAAGATCCAGATCCAAAACCAAAACACAAAACACGAAAAGTGGCCGGTGCACACCCCCTAATATGTATATATATATATGAAAGACAAAAGGTGAAAGACAAGCGCCTTATAGCGTATTATGTTTTACCACGCAATACCCACACCATACGTAGCCAGTATGCGTACCGTTAAGTGCTCATCCAATAGCTCATATGAGATCTTTATATCACGCCTGAACCTTTAGAATGGTGCTTTAACTCCTCCAGCGTAGATATATGCCAGAAGGAAAATATTCACATAGTGTATTACCATAGATAATTTATTCACAAACAATAACACATATCTAAAAAATGCATAATTACATCAAAGAACAACAAAAAGGCTTATCTGAGAGAATCACTGTGTCAAACAACAGAGGTCCCCACTAGACTATTTTACAAGTATATACAGAAACGTTTGATAGGTCAAGCGCTGGGATTAGTACCTTTTCTCACATGTATATATATATATATATATATATATATATACATACATATATATTTTATATACATATATATACAGTAGTTGAAGTGAGAATTTTGAAGTGGGGCATGGAATATATAAGGTCGTACTTATGCGCCAGAGAAGGGGACAAGGTCACTCTGAAGGGGTGTGTCCTTAAGATGCGCCCCCTTTTCATTAGTGTAGTGTACCACACTGTAGTACCCCTAATGCACATTATGCCACACAATAGTGGTGCCCCTTATAACACATTATGACATGCAGTAGTAGTGCCCCTTATAAAATTATGCCACAATAATGCCCCTTATAACACTTTATGTCACACAGTAATGCTCTTTGCAAGTGATGTCACACAGTAATGCCCTCTACAAATTATGCCATGCAGAATTAGTACCCCTTACACATTATGCCACACAGTAATGCCCCTTATAACATTATGCCCCACAGTAAAGCTCCCCTCACCCACAGCCTCTTACTTCCCCATTTTCCACTAGCATCCTCTCACCTCCACATCAAGCAGTGGCCGCTGACCTCCCTCTCATGTGTCAGTAACAGAAGGTGTGGATTTGGTGCCAGGCCCAGCAGCAATCCATGGAGAGACAGCGGCACAGTGCCGCATTCATTTTGAATATGGCACTGTCCGCTAGCCAATTGTAGCTCACAGACTGCTACATGCACAGCAATCCACTCTCTCCGGTGTAGTTGATAGTAGGTAAGTGGGCAGTAGAGCGGTAAGCAGTAAGGTAGGCAGTCAGAAGATGGGCAAGACAATTGGTAGTAAGGTTAATAGCAGGTTGGTAGTATATAGGCAGGTCGTAGGTAAGTAGAGAGTAGACAGGTAAATAATAAGGTAGGTAGTAGGAAAGTGGGTAGTATGGAAGAAGACAATAGGAGGTTTATAGCAGGTAGGTAGTATGTAAGCAAGTGGTAGGTGAGTATGTAGATAGACCAAGATAAGTAGGTAAGTAGAGAGTAGGCAGGTAGATCTGTATGTAGGTAGTAGGCAGGCAAGCAGCTACTAGGCAGTAGTATCGATAGCAAGGCACTGACTCCTCTGCCCTCAAACAGCGGGAGCCCCAGGCCGAGGGACTGGAGAGCAGGAGGCATTAGCCGGGTGAAAGATGCTGACCTCGATCCTGGTGACAACAGCGTGGGGAAGGCGGAGCCAGTGGGCCATGAAGAAGGTGTGGGGAGGGTAAATTTTAGTCCTTACAACTAGAAATCCGTGGGGGAACGACATTAAACAGCTCCGAGGTAAGCTGTTTCTGTTCTGCAGTTCTTCTCCTGTGTTCTGCCAGGGCTCCCAGGCTGACAGGGCTGCGAGCTCTAATTGGCTAGCAGACCTGTCAGCCTGGGATCCCTGGCAGTGCACAGGAGGAGAAGTGCAGAGCAGCTGAAGGACCTGTCAGCCTGCGAGCCCTGGCAGAGTGCGGAACCAGACCAGCAGCATATTACCATGGGGGAGAGGAGGTGACCCGCAGTATGGACTTGGTCTGCCGGATATCTTCAACAAAAGTTATCCTCGGAGGGCGGGAGGCAGCAGCCGGAGGGGAGACACTGGTCTCGATCTCGAGCAGACTGAAGTTGGAGCGGCAGAGTGTGCCGGCCGATGACGCACTGAGGTCACCGGCGCCGGACCCAGCAGCAGCAGTGTCTCACTCTGCACTTGATATGTCAGGGGGGGTTTGCCTTCGGGTGTAGATGGACGCCTGCCGCTGGGGTAGATGGATGCCTGCCACAGGTTTCAGGGGGTCTATCAGCCAGCAGGAGAGGCGCTTAGGAGAAGCAAGACAGTGCCCCCTCTCAATACAGCCTCAGCGGGCCACTCCTCAGATCCTGGCGCCCTTAGGCAACTGCCTAAAGTTGCCTAATGGAAGCGCCGGCCCTGGTCCTGAGGTAGCTAGGTCTCAAGGTAGAAAAGTTCACATCCAAATTCTTTGGGAAAACGTTGCAATACGGGTGGGTTCTCAGACTCACGTGTACCAATGCATATGTATTGGTACACGACAGTCTGAGAACCCACCTGTATTGCAATGTTTTAGAATCAGAAGGACCCTCCCCTAAAGTGGAACTTATAGAGAATTTTCCCAAAGAATTTGGATGTGAACTTTTACCTACCTCAGGACTATTTGTTTAGCTTGACAAATGATTGCAATATTTTCTAACTAACATACCCTGTATTCAATGGAATTACAGTTTGAAGAGTAATTGAGTGCCGAGTTTGTATGATACTTTTTTATATATATTATAAGGGCATAGTCGTGACCTTATATTGAGGCTAAATTGAAAAAAATTGAATTCTCCCATAGAGAACTCCCGGGGGGGGGGGGGGGGGGGGGGTTTCTGGTGTTTAAGGGATAATACCTCAAAAGCTATTGGAGGTCCCAAGCTGAAATTTGGTATGTGCGGGTAGAACTGTCGCTTGGCGCTGCATGTTAAATTTCAGGGCTACAAATTAAATAAAATTAGGATTTGGGAGTAATTTAAAGTTCCAATTGTCAGTTTTTTCGGACACTCAGTTAGGACCACTTTTCTGCTGTTCTCTAAGGGGGATTTTTGGGAAGGCATAACTCAGGGTAGGGGGCGAATTTAGACTTGGGGTTTGTTTTATTATGTAGCTATTGTTCCAGGGTAGGTGTTTTGGGGGTTTAGGTAATTGAGAAAGTTACAGTTTTTAAACTATTACCTCACAAATGCCCTTTTATATAGATAGGGAGCTTCAACTTGTTGCGCAGCCTCAGTAGGTGACTTCAGCAGTTGTACTCAATGTGGCTTCACTTGGATGTACAAAGATGGCTGTCCTTTGTGGAAGGTAGCAGCGGTGGGACCCAGGGGTAAGAAGTGGGCGTTAGCTGCAGCCAGGACCCAGGGGGGTGGACGTAGCGGGAGTTAGCGGCAGCGGCGTGGTCAGCAGTGAAGGCAGCGAGACTCGGCAACAGCAGACAGATGCAGCGTGCACAAATCAGGGAGATCTGTGATCTGCATCTGTCTGTGATAAAAATAAACACAGATGCATGGACGTATCACTGAGATCCATCTGTGCTGCTGTGTTTAAAAAATTAATGTGTTAAAAAAAACTATGTGCCCCCCCCAAAAAGAACAACCAGCACCAGGCTTGAAAACCCAGTCCTCGTGGTGCTAAATACAGGGCACAAACGAGTTAAAAAACTGTGTTTTGCAGTAGAACTACAGCCTTCAGAAAGCCTCCCCCACATACTGGTACTTGGAGAACCACAAGTACCAGCATGCGGGGCATTACGGGCCCGCTAGTACCTGTAGTTCCACTGCAAAAGAAATATGGAAAAAAAAAAACAGGACACACACACCGTTGATAGTAACATTTTATCTCACATATTGGCCCATTTGTTTTCGAGGGTTTACCTCAAATATTAAGTATCCCCCGGATGTATAAAGGAGGGACCGCAGCAGGTATCTCTGATACCTGCTGCGATCCCTCTATTGCCGCTGGCAGCCGCCTCCCCCATAGGTTTCTATGCGATGCTGCCAAATGTATCAATATCGGGAATGCGAAGCATTCCTGATATTGGCCCCAGCAGCCAACGCTATCTGAAGATAGCGTTAGGCGCTGTAGATAGCGCTATCTGAAGATAGCGTTAGCCGCTGTAGTCTATGGGGACTTACCGCATATCAGCCGGCGGAGGGATCTCCCAGATCCCTCCGCCGGCAATGGGCGCCGCTCATGTGCAGTCCGGGGGACTGCGCATGCGCAGCAGTCCCGCATGCACTCCGGCCCGTCTCCCTGCATGTGCCGGATCATACATTCAGCCGGCATGATCGCATTTTGCATTGCAAAATGCAATCATTAATAAATGGGCCCCATACTCACCTATGTATCCCTGTAGCCCATCAGTCTTCTTCTCCATAGGGTACCTGTAAAGAAAAAAACAATACTCACCTCCTCCTATGAGTGGATCACATCCTCTTCATTCCAAAGTAGGCAATCCAGGGTCTTGGCAAAACAAAAAAACAAATTGTTCGAGCCATGGACATTAGTACTGTCCTCTAAGGACAATTCTACCCGAATGACAGCTCAGCGTCGGGATTTCACTATAGAAATCCCGGTGCTGATTGCTCATTGGCTGAGAGAGAGGCAAGCCTTCTGCCTCAGCCAATGAAACTGTCCCACCATTTAGTGTTCACTCTAGCTCCGGCGTGCTCATTGGAATACACACATGCAGTCTATGCAACTGAAGTCTGAGCAGAAGATAGAGCTGCACAGATGGGATAAGAGTGAAGTGGATGGGAGAAGAGACAGAGCAGTGTGGGTGGGGACAGATAGGTGTGGAGAGAGGGGGGGAAGATTAAGCAGCACAGATGGGAAGGAGCCAAGGTGATGCCGATGGGTAGAAAACAGTGGTGCGGATGGGGGGACAAAGTGATGCAACGAGGGGGGAGGGGGGGAACAGTGGTGCGGATGCATGGGAGAGAGAGTGGCACAGTTTAGTAGAGCAGAGTGACGTGGATGGGGGTACAGAGTGGCAGGGATGACTGTGTTTCAACCTACATATGAAAATGATATATGAACCTACATATGAAAATGATAATCACTATCACCTGTTTGGTATGATTGGTTAATCTAACACCTGACTATAATCCTACAAAATCCCTGACTACCTAGAAGAATCGATGCTGTTTTGAAGGCAAAGGGTGGTCACACCAAATATTGATTTGATTTATATTTATCTTCTATTCATTTACTCTTCATCTTAATTGCTAAAAATAAACTATTAGCACTTCTATTTTTGAAAGCATTCTTACTTTGCAGCATTTTTTCCACACATGTCTAAACCTTTTATACAGTATCGTGTGTATATATATATATATATATATATATATTAATTAGGGGTGTGCACCGGCCACTTTTCGTGTTTTGTGTTTTGGTTTTGGATCTGGATCTTTCTTCGTGTTTTGGATCTGGATTGGTTTTGCCAAAACCACCCTTCCGTGTTTTTTTGGGTTCTGGGTTTTGTGTTTTGGATCTGTATTTTTTTGAAAAAAAGCATAAAAACAGCTAAAATCACAGAATTTGTAGGTTTTTCTGCTCCTATGCTATTATTAACCTCAATAACCTTAATTTCCACTCATTTCCAGTCTATTCTGAACACCTCACACCTCACAATAGTGTTTTTATGTCCAAAAGGTTGCACCGAGGTAGCTGGATGACTATGCTAAGCGACACGAGTGGGCGGCACAAACATGTGACCCATCTAGGCGTGATACTGCAGTGGCAGACAGGATGGCAGTTTGAAAAACTAGGCCCCGAACTGTACATAATGCAAAGAAAAAAAAGAGGTGCAAGATGGAAATGTCCTTGGAATTATGTTGTATAAACAGGACATGCACACTTTAACAAACCAATCATTTCAGCGCCAGGGTCTGCCACACAACTGTGGCTGAAATGATTGGTTCGTTTGGGCCCCCACAAAACAAGCTGGCAATTAATCTGTCCCTGCACAAACTGGCTCTACGGAGGCAAGATGTCATCCTCATCCTCCTCATCCACCGATTCCTCACCCTCTTCAGTGTTGTGTACATCCTCATCCTCACAGAGTATTAACTCGTCCCCACTGGAATCCACCACCACAGGTCCCTCTGTACGTTCTGGAGGCTGGTCTCCCTGGAAGAGCTGATAATTCATTTTGATGAACATCATCTTCTCCATATTCTGTGGAAGCAACCTCCTACGCCTTTCGCTGACAAGGTTCCCGGCTGCACTAAACACTCTTTCGGAGTACACACTGGAGGGGGGGCAACTCAAGTAAAATAGAGCCAGTTTGTACAGGGGCCTCCAAATTGCCTCTTTTTCTGCCAGTACAGGTACGGACTGTCTGACATGCCTACTTGGATGCTGTCACCGATGTAATCCTCCACCATTCTGTCAATGGTGACAGTATCATATGCAGTGACAGTAGACATGTCAGAAATTGTTGCCTAGTCCTTCAGTCCGGACCAGATGTCCAAACTTGGTCCTGCCTGCCCTGCATCACCGCCAGCGGGTTGCTTAGGATACCTAAGTTTTTTCCTGTCAGCCCCAGTTGCGGGAGAAAATGAAGAAGGAGCTGTTGACGTGTCACGTTCTGCTTCAGCTGACAGTGTTTTCACCAGCAGGTCTTTGCACCTCTGCAGGCTTGTGTCGGCCGGAAAGAGAGACACCACATAGGCTTTAAACCTAGGATCGAGCACGGTGGCCAAAATGTAGTGGTCTGATTTCAACAGATTGACCACCCTGGAATCCTGGCAAAGCGAATGAAGGGCTTCATCCACAAGTCCCACATGCCAAGCGGAATCACTCCGTCTTAGCTCCTCCTTCACTTTCTCCAGCTGCTTCTGCAAAAGCCTGATGAGGGGAATGACCTGACTCAAGCTGGCAGTGTCTGAACTGACTTCACGTGTGGCAAGTTCGAAGGGCTGGAGAACATTGCACAACACGGAAATCATTCTCCACTGCACTTGAGTCAGGTGCATACCCCCTCCTTTGCTTATGTCATAGGTGGATGTATAGGCTTGTATGGCCTTTTGCTGCTCCTCCATCCTCTGAAGCATATAGAGGGTTGAGTTCCACCGCGTCACAACCTCTTGCTTCAGGTGATGGCGGGGCAGGTTCAAGAGTGTTTGCTGGCGCTCCAGTCTTCAGCACACAGTCGCTGAATGGCGAAAGTGGCCAGAAATGTTTCAGGCCACCCAAAGCGTCTCCTGCTCGCCCCTGTCGCTTTTCAGAAAATTCTGCACCACCAAGTTTATTGTGTGAGCAAAACATGGGACGTGCTGGAATTTGCCCAGATGTAATGCCTGCACAATATTGGTGGCGTTGTCAGATATCACAAATCCCCAGGAGAGTCTAAGTGGGGTAAGCCACTGGGCGATGATTTCCCTCAGTTTCTCTAAGAGGGTGTCGGCAGTGTGCCTCTTACTGAAACCGGTGATACACAGCGTAGCCTGCCTTGGAACGAGCTGGCGTTTCTGAGATGCTGCTACTGGTGACGCTGCTGCTGTTGCTGCGTAAGGTGATACATCTACCCAGTGGGCTGTCACAGTCATATAGTCCTTAGTCTGCCCTGTTCCACTTGTCCACATGTCCGTGGTTAAGTGGACATTGGGTACAACGGAATTTTTCAGGACACTGAGGACACTTTTTCTGACGTTTCTGTACAGTCTCGGTATCGCCTGCCTAGTGAAGTGGAATCTAGACGGGATTTGGAACCGGGGACACACTACCTCCATCAATTGTCTAAATCCCACTGCACTAATGGCGGATACCGGACGCACGTCTAACACCAACATAGCAGTCAAGGCCTCAGTTATACATTTTGCTTCAGGATGACTGCTGGCGTACTTCATCCTCCTCGCTAAGGACTGTTGGAGGGTCAATTGTTTAGTAAAAGTAGTGGTGTTCCTACTTCCTCTCTGGGATGATGAATGACTCCCAGCAGCAGCAACAGCAGCAGCGGCAGCAGGAGGCGTAGCAATGCAGGATCCTCCGGAGGAATCCCGGATAGGAGAGTCAGTCATGCCAGTGACATGGCCTGCAGGACTACTTCCGATCCTGACTAAGGAGGAAATTGACGAGGAGGGAGTTGACGGTGTGGTTTGCAGACGCTTGGATACAACAGGACAACGGGATTTAGGTGTCCCTGGACTGCTTACGGTCTTAGCCAAAGTTTCTGAACTTGACAGTAACTTATTGTGAACACGCTGCAGGTGCCGTATAAGGGAGGATGTTCCTAGGTGGTTAAGTCCCTACCCCTACTTATTCCACCTTTACATATGGTACATATGGCAAGACAGTTGTTGTCCGGATTTGGATAGAAATATTGCCAGACCAAAGAGGTGGAATGTTTGGTCTTCTGCCCAGGCATGACCGAGATGGGCTTTTTCATCCCACGGACAACAACTGTCTCCCCCAGAGCCTGATTTAAACAAACCACATCACCATCAGAATCCTCCTCGCCAACTTCCTCCTCAGCGCCAGCTACACCAGTATCCTCATCCTGTTGTACTTCAACAGTGACATCTTCAATTTGCATATCAGCAAGTGGACTGTGGGTGCTCCTTTCAGCACTTGCAGGGGGTGTGCAAATGGTGGAAAGAGCCACCTCTTCCCGTCCAGTGCAGGGAAGGTCAGGCATCGCAACCACCACCACACTTGGACTCTCCTTGGGGATTTGTGATATCTTCTTAGAAAGCACAGTTCTTCGCTGTGCTTTTGCCAGCTTAACTCTTTTGATTTTTTTAGTGGGAGGAGGGCTTCCATCGTCATGTGAAGCTGAACCACTAGTCATGAACATACTAGGGATCGACCTTAGCCGTTCCTTGCCACTCCGTGTCGTAAATGGCATATTGGCAAGTTTACGTTTCTCTTCAGATGATTTAAATGTTTTTTTCAAGGTCATTTTCCTGAACTTTGTCATTTGGGATTGTATGTGCCCTCTACTATGACATTGGGCATCGGCCTTGGCAGACGACGTTGATGGCATGTTATCATCTATGTCATGACTAGTGGCAGCAGCTTCAGCACTAGGAGCAAGTGGTTCTTGATCTTTCTCTATTTTATTTTTATTGGAGAAAGTTTGGTCCTCCATTTATGTTATATCGATTTCATATATACGTGCGGCTAAACACAGAAAATATTTTTTTATTTTTGATGGAGAGTAGTGCACTTTGTGGGTTACACCACCTTTTAAGAAATGAGCCAGCCGGCTCTTTTCTTATGGGACACAGGCGCACGCTTGGCGCTGCTCCTTTGTTGATGCACGTGCGGCTACTGCGCACACAATTCACAAACACAGAAAAAATATTTTGTTATTTGGTTTGGAGTGTACTTTGGGGGTTACAGCACCCTTTAACGGTCAAGCCAGCCGGCCCTTTACTTATGACAGAGGCGCACGCTTGGCACTACTTTGTTGATGCACGTGCGGCTACTGCGCACACAATTCACAAACACAGAAAAAATATTTTGTTATTTGGTTTGGAGTGTACTTTGGGGGTTACAGCACCCTTTAACGGTCAAGCTAGACGGCCCTTTACTTATGACACAGGCGCACGCTTGGCACTACTTTGTTGATGCACGTGCGGCTACTGCGCACACAATTCACAAACACAGAAAAAATATATATTTTTTTGGTTTGGAGTGTACTTTGGGGGTTACAGCACCCTTTAACGGTCAAGCCAGCCGGCCCTTTACTTATGACACAGGCGCACGCTTGGCACTACTTTGTTGATGCACGTGCGGCTACTGCGCACACAATTCACAAACACAGAAAATATTTTTTTTTTTGGTTTGGACTGGAGTGTACTTTGGGGGTTACAGCACCCTTTAACGGTCAAGCCAGCCGGCCCTTTACTTATGACACAGGCGCACGCTTGGCACTACTTTGTTGATGCACGTGCGGCTACTGCGCACACAATTCACAAACACAGAAAAAATATTATTTTTTTAGCACTTGGGGGAGCACCCCTGATGGACAGAGCACCCCCTGGACAACACTACAGCACCCCTTTAGGACTGGGACACTGCACAGGACTTTGGAGTGGACACAGCCCCTATGGAGAACTGACTGCACAACACAGT
Source organism: Taudactylus pleione (assembly GCA_031769625.1). Classification (NCBI taxonomy): domain Eukaryota; kingdom Metazoa; phylum Chordata; class Amphibia; order Anura; family Myobatrachidae; genus Taudactylus; species Taudactylus pleione. The sequence continues at coordinate 52,857,888 of JAUIMM010000015.1, forward strand.
CCTGCCAGCCCCTATGGACTTTGAAGTAGTGGACACAGCCCCTATTAACAACAGCAGCACAGCACAACACAGCCAGCCCCTATGGACTTTGAAGTAGTGGACAACAGCAGCACAGCGCAGCACAGCACAGCACAACACTACTCTGCACTACACTACACTACACTACACAGCCCAGCCAGCCCTAACTCCCACCCTCCCTCTTCACTGTCCACAGCCGAGTGAGAAAATGGCGCCGACGTGGGTACCTTATATAGGATCCAAAACCCACGAGACCCGGAAGGCGGGATGATGACGTTTTGCCTCGATTTCAGATCCGAGTCAGGCGGGAAAAGTCGACCCTGACTCGGATCTGACTCGGATCGGGGGGGCTCGGATTTCAGAAATCCGAACCCGCTCACCCCTAATATATATATATATATATATATATATATTATATATATATATATATAAATAAACTTAGAGCCGGCCCTACGCATAGACAAACTAAGCAAGTGCCTAGGTCATTTGAAGTGCCTAAGGGCATCCAAGCCCGCATAGGGCCAGTGGAGGTTTGGTGCAAGTATGGCTGGAGCACCTCCTGCCGGCTGGGCAGAGACTCTGGAAGCTGCTACTGCCACTGCACAGCATCCACGATCGGAGCTCAGTTAGCAGCTCCAATCGGGCCTGGCAGCAGCAAACAGTGAGCGGTCAATGGGGGTCATTCAGACCCACTCGCGAGCGGCAGTACGCTCGCAAGTGGGTCGATGTTCCCCACTGCGCATGCGCACAATGGAGGGAGCTCCATCGTGCGCATGCGCGAGACCCGGACTGCGACAGCCAAGCTGTTGCTCCGGGTCTCGCACCAAAGGGGGCGTGCTTTCGATGTTGATTGACAGCACGCCCCCTTTGGTGGGCATGCCGGGGGCGTGCCTGCCAGACGGAGGTGTTCCCATGGGAACGCCTACCGTCTGAAGCCGGCCCCACTGACATCACTAGTGATGTCAGTGGGAGTGATTTTGGCTCTGATAGAGCCAAAATCACTCCAGGGCTTGTGGCAGGGAGACCCTACCGCAGGGTCTCCGTCGCAAGTCCAATGGTCGCGATGGTCAAGACCATCGCGACCATCTTTTTGGACGCTCGTATATGCTGTGGGTGGTCACCCACAGCTATACGAGCATCCAGTAGGCCGCACCATTTTCATGGAGGAGGGCCCTGATTCAGGCCCTCATTCAGAGCCGTACGCTCTGAGCAGAGTGCACGCTCTGAATGAGGGCCGCCCTCCATAAAAATGCAGCGTCCTCCTGGACGCTCGTATAGCTGTGGGTCACCACCCACAGCCTATACGAGCGTGCAGTGCGATGGTCGTGACCATCGCAACCATCGAAACTGCGAGCCGGAGCCTGCGGTTGAGGTTTTCAACCGCAAGGCCCGGAGTGATTTTGGCTCTATCAGAGCCAAAATCACTCCCACTGACATCACTAGTGATGTCAGTGGGCCGGCTTCTGACGGGAGGCGTTCCCTTGGGAACGCCCCTGTCAGGGAGGCACGCCCCCTGCACGCCCACCAAAGGGGGTGTGCTGTCAGTCAACATCGACAGCACGCCCCCTTTGATCAGACACAACGAGCGAAGGACTTTCCTTCGCTCGTCGCGTCTGGCGTATGCGCACGACGGAGCTCCCTCCGTCGTGCGAATGCTCAGTGCAGACCATCGACCCACTTGCGAGCGGACAGCCGCTTGCGAGTGGGTCTGAATCAGGGCCTCAGAGCGAGCGCTCTGGTCAGAGCGTCCGGCTCTGAATCAGGCCCAATTGCGGAACAGCAGGGGGCAGTCTGTGAGGGCGGAGCACCTGGACAGCGGCTAATGTTTAGCACTGGGCTGACTTGGAGGCGTCACTCAATCAGAATGAGCTTCTGAGCATGGGCAGAGGCTCATTCAGGACTGTAAGTAAATGGTCGCGGGAGGACTACTGCACCATGGGCCTTTGCGGTGCTAGGAGTAGTGAGTCACACCTTATGGCTCTGGGCTCCGCCTCCATCTATCGTCACACACAGCTGCGGCCTCACAGTCTGAGATGGAAAAGCGGTTGCGCCGCCTGCGGCTTGCTGTACCTTAAGTCAGACAGCTCTGCAGGCTGCACTCAAGTAAAGTAAGTTTGGAACTGGGAGAGGGCCGTGGTGCTCTGGTGCTCACTGTTGGGAGAGGGAAGCTCTGCTGGGATAGGGGTGGTGGGTGAGGGTGGGTGCTGATACCGTGCTGTGCTGGGATAGTGGGGGTGCTGTGCTGGGTGAGGGCCCCTTCCATGAGGCCACACCCCTTTCAGGATTCCACGGGGAGGGGGGCATCACCCAAAATCTTGACTAGGGCACTAATTTGGCTAGGGCCGGCTCTGTATAACCTCTGTCACTTGGATTATAGTTGTAAATACATAGCTGGTATATGCAGGTAACACAAAAGTATCTCTCTCTCTGCCTAAACTGTTGAGCCTTCAAGCTCAAGCAAAATTCCGCGAATTCGGGCACGGAGTAGGACGCAAGAGGTGCGAGATGCTGTGCCGTTGCCGGCGTTTAAAAAATATATATATATATATATATATATATATTAGGGGTGAGCGGGTTCGGATTTCTGAAATCCGAACCCCCCCGAGCCCCCCCGATCCGAGTCAGGCTCGACTTTTCCCGCCTGACTCAGATCTGAAATCGAGGCAAAACGTCATCATCCCGCCTTCCGAGTCTCGCGGGTTTTGGATCCTATATAAGGTACCCGCGTCGGCGCCATTTTCTCACTCGGCTGTGGACAGTGAAGTGGGAGGGTGGGAGTTAGGGCTGTGTAGTGTAGTGTAGTGCTGCTGTTGTCCACTACTTCAAAGTCCATAGGGGCTGGCTGGACTGTGTTGTGCAGTCAGTTCTCCATAGGGGCTGTGTCCACTCCAAAGTCCTGTGCAGTGTCCCTTTCCTAAAGGGGTGCTGTAGTGTTGTCCAGGGGGTGCTCTGTCCATCAGGGGTGCTCCCCCCAAGTGCTAAAAAAATAATATATTTTCTGTGTTTGTGAATTGTGTGCGCAGTAGCCGCACGTGCATCAACAAAGTAGTGCCAAGCGTGCGCCTGTGTCATAAGTAAAGGGCCGGCTGGCTTGACCGTTAAAGGGTGCTGTAACCCCCGAAAGTACACTCCAGTCCAAACCAAAAAAAAAATATTTTCTGTGTTTGTGAATTGTGTGCGCAGTAGCCGCACGTGCATCAACAAAGTAGTGCCAAGCGTGCGCCTGTGTCATAAGTAAAGGGCCGGCTGGCTTGACCGTTAAAGGGTGCTGTAACCCCCGAAAGTACACTCCAGTCCAAACCAAAAAAAAATTATTTTCTGTGTTTGTGAATTGTGTGCGCAGTAGCCGCACGTGCATCAACAAAGTAGTGCCAAGCGTGCGCCTGTGTCATAAGTAAAGGGCCGGCTGGCTTGACCGTTAAAGGGTGCTGTAACCCCCAAAGTACACTCCAGTCCAAACCAAAAAAAAAATTATTTTCTGTGTTTGTGAATTGTGTGCGCAGTAGCCGCACGTGCATCAACAAAGTAGTGCCAAGCGTGCGCCTGTGTCATAAGTAAAGGGCCGGCTGGCTTGACCGTTAAAGGGTGCTGTAACCCCCGAAAGTACACTCCAATCCAAACCAAAAAAAAATTATTTTCTGTGTTTGTGAATTGTGTGCGCAGTAGCCGCACGTGCATCAACAAAGTAGTGCCAAGCGTGCGCCTGTGTCATAAGTAAAGGGCCAGCTGGCTTGACCGTTAAGGGTGCTGTAACCCCCGAAAGTACACTCCAGTCCAAACCAAAAAAAAAATTATTTTCTGTGTTTGTGAATTGTGTGCACAGTAGCCGCACGTGCATCAACAAAGTAGTGCCAAGCGTGCGCCTGTGTCATAAGTAAAAGGCCGGCTGGCTTGACCGTTAAGGGTGCTGTAACCCCCGAAAGTACACTCCAGTCCAAACCAAAAAAAAAATTATTTTCTGTGTTTGTGAATTGTGTGCGCAGTAGCCGCACGTACATCAACAAAGTAGTGCCAAGCGTGCGCCTGTGTCATAAGTAAAGGGCCGGCTGGCTTGATCGTTAAGGGTGCTGTAACCGCCGAAAGTACACTCCAGTCCAAACCAAAAAAAAAATTATTTTCTGTGTTTGTGAATTGTGTGCGCAGTAGCCGCACGTGCATCAACAAAGTAGTGCCAAGCGTGCGCCTGTGTCATAAGTAAAGGGCCGGCTGGCTTGACCGTTAAAGGGTGCTGTAACCCCCGAAAGTACACTCCAGTCCAAACCAAAAAAAAAATTATTTTCTGTGTTTAGCCGCACGTATATATCAAATCGATATAACATAAATGGAGGACCAAACTTTCTCCGATAAAAATAAAATAGAGAAAGATCAAGAACCACTTCCTCCTAGTGCTGAAGCTGCTGCCACTAGTCATGACATAGACGATAACATGCCATCAACGTCGTCTGCCAAGGCCGATGCCCAATGTCATAGTAGAGGGCACATACAATCCCAAATGGCAAAGTTCAGGAAAATGACCTTGAAAAAGACATTTAAATCAGCTGAAGAGAAACGTAAACTTGCCAATATGCCATTTACGACACGGAGTGGCAAGGAACGGCTAAGGTCGATCCCTAGTATGTTCATGACTAGTGGTTCAGCTTCACATGACGATGGAAGCCCTCCTCCCACTAAAAAAATCAAAAGAGTTAAGCTGGCAAAAGCACAGCGAAGAACTGTGCTTTCTAAGAAGATATCACAAATCCCCAAGGAGAGTCCAAGTGTGGTGGTGGTTGCGATGCCTGACCTTCCCAGCACTGGACGGGAAGAGGTGGCTCTTTCCACCATTTGCACGCCCCCTGCAAGTGCTGAAAGGAGCACCCACAGTCCACTTGCTGATATGCAAATTGAAGATGTCACTGTTGAAGTACAACAGGATGAGGATACTGGTGTAGCTGGCGCTGAGGAGGAAGTTGGCGAGGAGGATTCTGATGGTGATGTGGTTTGTTTAAATCAGGCTCCGGGGGAGACAGTTGTTGTCGGTGGGATGAAAAAGCCCATCACGGTCATGCCTGGGCAGAAGACCAAACATTCCACCTCTTTGGTCTGGCAATATTTCTATCCAAATCCGGACAACAACTGTCTTGCCATATGTACCATATGTAAAGGTGAAGTAAGTAGGGGTAGGGACGTCAACCACCTAGGAACATCCTCCCTTATACGGCACCTGCAGCGCGTTCATAAAAAGTTACTGTCAAGTTCAGAAACTTTGGCTAAGACCGTAAGCAGTCCAGGGACACCTAAATCCCGTTGTCCTGTTGTATCCAAGCGCCTGCAAACCACACCGTCAACTCCCTCCTCGTCAATTTCCTCCTTAGTCAGGATCGGAAGTAGTCCTGCAGGCCATGTCACTGGCATGACTGACTCTCCTATCCGGGATTCCTCTGGAGGATCCTGCATTGCTACGCCTACTGCTGCTGCTGCTGCTGTTGCTGCTGCTGGGAGTCGTTCATCATCCCAGAGAGGAAGTAGGAACACCACTACTTTTACTAAACAATTGACCCTCCAACAGTCCTTAGCGAGGAGGATGAAGTACGACAGCAGTCATCCTGAAGCAAAACGTATAACTGAGGCCTTGACTGCTATGTTGGTGTTAGACGTGCGTCCGGTATCCGCCATTAGTGCAGTGGGATTTAGACAATTGATGGAGGTAGTGTGTCCCCGGTTCCAAATCCCGTCTAGATTCCACTTCACTACGCAGGCGATACCGAGACTGTACAGAAACGTCAGAAAAAGTGTCCTCAGTGTCCTGAAAAATGCCGTTGTACACAATGTCCACTTAACCACGGACATGTGGACAAGTGGAACAGGGCAGACTAAGGACTATATGACTGTGACAGCCCACTGGGTAGATGTATCACCTTACGCAGCAACAGCAGCAGCGTCACCAGTAGCAGCATCTCAGAAACGCCAGCTCGTTACAAGGCAGGCTACGCTGTGTATCACCGGTTTCAGTAAGAGGCACACCGCCGACAACCTCTTAGAGAAACTGAGGGAAATCATCGCCCAGTGGCTTACCCCACTTAGACTCTCCTGGGGATTCTTGATATCTGACAACGCCACCAATATTGTGCGGGCATTACAACTGGGCAAATTCCAGCACGTCCCATGTTTTGCTCACACAATAAACTTGGTGGTGCAGAATTTTCTGAAAAGCGACAGGGGCGAGCAGGAGACGCTTTGGGTGGCCCGAAAAATTTCTGGCCACTTTCGCCATTCAGCGACTGCGTGCCGAAGACTGGAGCGCCAGCAAACACTCTTGAACCTGCCCCGCCATCACCTGAAGCAAGAGGTTGTGACGCGGTGGAACTCAACCCTCTATATGCTTCAGAGGATGGAGGAGCAGCAAAAGGCCATACAAGCCTATACATCCACCTATGACATAGGCAAAGGAGGGGGTATGCACCTGACTCAAGCGCAGTGGAGAATGATTTCCGTGTTGTGCAAGGTTCTCCAGCCCTTCGAACTTGCCACACGTGAAGTCAGTTCAGACACAGCCAGCTTGAGTCAGGTCATTCCCCTCATCAGGCTTTTGCAGAAGCAGCTGGAGAAAGTGAAGGAGGAGCTAAGACAGAGCGATTCCGCTCGGCATGTGGGACTTGTGGATGAAGCCCTTCATTCGCTTTGCCAGGATTCCAGGGTGGTCAATCTGTTGAAATCAGACCACTACATTTTGGCCACCGTGCTTGATCCTAGGTTTAAAGCCTATGTGGTGTCTCTCTTTCCGGCCGACACAAGCCTGCAGAGGTGCAAAGACCTGCTGGTGAACACACTGTCAGCTGAAGCAGAACGTGACACGTCAACGGCTCCTTCTTCATTTTCCCCCGCAACTGGGGCTGCCAGGAAAAAACTTAGGTATCCTAAGCAACCCGCTGGCGGTGATGCAGGGCAGGCAGGACCAAGTTTGGACATCTGGTCCGGACTGAAGGACCTGGCAACAATTTCTGACATGTCTACTGTCACTGCATATGATACTGTCACCATTGACAGAATGGTGGAGGATTACATCGGTGACAGCATCCAAGTAGGCATGTCAGACAGTCCATACCTGTACTGGCAGGAAAAAGAGGCAATTTGGAGGCCCCTGTACAAGCTGGCTCTATTTTACCTGAGTTGCCCCCCCTCCAGTGTGTACTCCGAAAGAGTGTTTAGTGCAGCCGGGAACCTTGTCAGCGAAAGGCGTAGGAGGTTGCTTCCACAGAATGTGGAGAAGATGATGTTCATCAAAATGAATTATCAGCTCTTCCAGGGAGACCAGCCTCCAGAAGGTACAGAGGGACCTGTGGTGGTGGATTCAAGTGGGGACGAGTTAATACTTTGTGAGGATGAGGATGTACACACTGAAGAGGATGAGGAATCGGTGGATGAGGAGGATGAGGATGACATCTTGCCTCCGTAGAGCCAGTTTGTGCAGGGACACATTAATTGCCAGCTTGTTTTGTGGGGGCCCAAACGAACCAATCATTTCAGCCACAGTTGTGTGGCAGACCCTGGCGCTGAAATGATTGATTTGTTAAAGTGTGCATGTCCTGTTTATACAACATAAGGGTGGGTGGGAGGGCCCAAGGACAATTCCATCTTGCACTTCTTTTTTTTCTTTGCATTATGTACAGTTTGGGGCCTAGTTTTTCTAACTGCCATCCTGTCTGCCACTGCAGTGTCACTCCTAGATGGGTCACGTGTTTGTGCCGCCCACTCGTGTCGCTTAGCATAGTCATCCAGCTACCTCGGTGCAACCTTTTGGACATAAAAACACTATTGTGAGGTGTGAGGTGTTCAGAATAGACTGGAAATGAGTGGAAATTAAGGTTATTGAGGTTAATAATAGCATAGGAGCAGAGAAACCAACAAATTCTGTGATTTTAGCTGTTTTTATGCTTTTTTTAAAAAAAATACAGATCCAAAACACAAAACCCAGAACCCAAAACACGGAAGGGTGGTTTTGGCAAAACCAATCCAGATCCAAAACACGAAGAAAGATCCAGATCCAAAACCAAAACACAAAACACGAAAAGTGGCCGGTGCACACCCCTAATATATATATATATATATATATATATATATATATATATATATATATATATATATATATTAGGGGTGTGCACCGGCCACTTTTCGTGTTTTGTGTTTTGGTTTTGGATCTGGATCTTTCTTCGTGTTTTGGATCTGGATTGGTTTTGCCAAAACCACCCTTCCGTGTTTTGGGTTCTGGGTTTTGTGTTTTGGATCTGTATTTTTTTGAAAAAATGCATAAAAACAGCTAAAATCACAGAATTTGTGGGTTTTTCTGCTCCTATGCTATTGTTAATCTCAATAACCTTAATTTCCACTTATTTCCAGTCTATTCATAACACGTTACACCTCACAATAGTTTTTTTATGTCCGAAAGGTTGCACCGAGGTAGCTGGATGACTATGCTAAGAGATACGAGTGGGCGGCACAAACACGAGGTCCATCTAGGAGTGGCACTGCAGTGGCAGGCAGGATGGCAGTTTGAAAAACTAGGCCCCAAACTATACATAATGCAAAGAAAAAAAAGAGGTGCAAGATGGAATTGTCCTTGGGCCCTCCCACCCACCCTTATGTTGTATAAACAGGACATGCACACTTTAACAAACCAAACATTTCAGCGCCAGGGTCTGCCACATGACTGTGGCTGAAATGATTGGTTCGTTTGGGCCGCCACAAAACAAGCTGGCAATTAATCTGTCCCTGCACAAACTGGCTCTACGGAGGCAAGATGTCGTCCTCATCCACCGATTCCTCACCCTCTTCAGTGTTGTGTACATCCTCATCCTCACAGAGTATTAATTCGTCCCCGCTGGAATCCACAACCACAGGTCCCTCTGTACGTTCTGGAGGCTGGTCTCCCTGGAAGAGTTGATAATTCATTTTAGGAACATCATCTTCTCCACATTTTGTGGAAGCAACCTTCTACGCCTTTCGCTGACAAGGTTCCCGGCTGCACTAAACACTCTTTCGGAGTACACACTGGAGGGGGGGCAACTCAGGTAAAATAGAGCCAGTTTGTACAGGGACCTCCAAATTGCTTCTTTTTCCTGCCAGTACAGGTACGGACTGTCTGACATGCCCACTTGGATGCTGTCACCGATGTAATCCTTTAACAGACAGACGCACGCTTGTCGCTGCTGCTTTGAGGATGCAAGTGCGGCTACAGCCCACACAATTCACAAAGACACAAAAAAAAAGAACAATATTTTTATTGTTTGTGTAGCACACTTTGAGGGTGTCACCACCCTTTAACAGACAGATGCACGCTTGTCGCTGCTGCTTTAAGGATGCAGGTGCGGCTACAGCCCACACATTTCACAAAGACAGAAAAAAAAAGAATATTTTTATTGTTTGTGGAGCGCACTTTGAGGGTTACACCACCCTTTAACAGACAGACGCACGCTTGTCGCTGCTGCTTTGAGGATGCAAGTGCGGCTACAGCCCACACAATTCACAAAGACAGAAAAAAGAAGAAGAATATTTTTATTGTTTGTGGAGCGCACTTTGAGGGTTACACCATCCTTTAACAGACAGACGCACGCTTGTCGCTGCTGCTTTGAGGATGCAGGTGGAATCTAGACGGGATTTGGAACCGGGGACACACTACCTCCATCAATTGTCTAAATCCCACTGCACTATATTAGGGGTGTGCACCGGCCACTTTTCGTGTTTTGTGTTTTGGTTTTGGATCTGGATCTTTCTTCGTGTTTTGGATCTGGATTGGTTTTGCCAAAACCACCCTTCCGTGTTTTGGGTTCTGGGTTTTGTGTTTTGGATCTGTATTTTTTTGAAAAAATGCATAAAAACAGCTAAAATCACAGAATTTGTGGGTTTTTCTGCTCCTATGCTATTGTTAATCTCAATAACCTTAATTTCCACTTATTTCCAGTCTATTCATAACACGTTACACCTCACAATAGTTTTTTTATGTCCGAAAGGTTGCACCGAGGTAGCTGGATGACTATGCTAAGAGATACGAGTGGGCGGCACAAACACGAGGTCCATCTAGGAGTGGCACTGCAGTGGCAGGCAGGATGGCAGTTTGAAAAACTAGGCCCCAAACTATACATAATGCAAAGAAAAAAAAGAGGTGCAAGATGGAATTGTCCTTGGGCCCTCCCACCCACCCTTATGTTGTATAAACAGGACATGCACACTTTAACAAACCAAACATTTCAGCGCCAGGGTCTGCCACATGACTGTGGCTGAAATGATTGGTTCGTTTGGGCCGCCACAAAACAAGCTGGCAATTAATCTGTCCCTGCACAAACTGGCTCTACGGAGGCAAGATGTCGTCCTCATCCACCGATTCCTCACCCTCTTCAGTGTTGTGTACATCCTCATCCTCACAGAGTATTAATTCATCCCCGCTGGAATCCACAACCACAGGTCCCTCTGTACGTTCTGGAGGCTGGTCTCCCTGGAAGAGTTGATAATTCATTTTATGAACATCATCTTCTCCACATTTTGTGGAAGCAACCTTCTACGCCTTTCGCTGACAAGGTTCCCGGCTGCACTAAACACTCTTTCGGAGTACACACTGGAGGGGGGGCAACTCAGGTAAAATAGAGCCAGTTTGTACAGGGACCTCCAAATTGCTTCTTTTTCCTGCCAGTACAGGTACGGACTGTCTGACATGCCCACTTGGATGCTGTCACCGATGTAATCCTTTAACAGACAGACGCACGCTTGTCGCTGCTGCTTTGAGGATGCAAGTGCGGCTACAGCCCACACAATTCACAAAGACACAAAAAAAAAGAACAATATTTTTATTGTTTGTGTAGCACACTTTGAGGGTGTCACCACCCTTTAACAGACAGATGCACGCTTGTCGCTGCTGCTTTAAGGATGCAGGTGCGGCTACAGCCCACACATTTCACAAAGACAGAAAAAAAAAGAATATTTTTATTGTTTGTGGAGCGCACTTTGAGGGTTACACCACCCTTTAACAGACAGACGCACGCTTGTCGCTGCTGCTTTGAGGATGCAAGTGCGGCTACAGCCCACACAATTCACAAAGACAGAAAAAAGAAGAAGAATATTTTTATTGTTTGTGGAGCGCACTTTGAGGGTTACACCATCCTTTAACAGACAGACGCACGCTTGTCGCTGCTGCTTTGAGGATGCAGGTGGAATCTAGACGGGATTTGGAACCGGGGACACACTACCTCCATCAATTGTCTAAATCCCACTGCACTAATGGCGGATACCGGACGCACGTCTAACACCAACATAGCAGTCAAGGCCTCAGTTATACGTTTTGCTTCAGGATGACTGCTGTCGTACTTCATCATCATCGCTAGGGACTGTTGGAGGGTCAATTGTTTAGTAAAAGTAGTGATGTTCCTACTTCCTCTCTGGGATGATGAACAACTCCCAGCAGCAGCAACAGCACTAGGAGGAAGTGGTTCTTGATCTTTCCCTATTTTATTTTTATCGGAGAAAGTTTGGTCCTCCATTTATGTTATATTGATATATACGTGCGGCTAAAGCGCACACAAACACAGAAAATATTTTTTTATTTTTGCTGGAGAGTAGTGCACTTTGTGGGTTACACCACCCTTTAAGAAATGAGCCAGCCGGCTCTTTACTTATGGGACACAGGCGCACGCTTGGCGCTGCTCCTTTGTTGATGCACGTGCAGCCACAGTTCACACAAGTCACAAACACAGAAAATATTATTTTTTTTGGTTTGGACTGGAGTGTACTTTGGGGGTTACAGCACCCTTTAATGGTCAAGACAGCCGGCCCTTTACTTATGACACAGGCGCACGCTTGGCACTACTTTGTTGATGCACGTGCGGCTACTGCGCACACAATTCACAAACACAGAAAAAATATTTTGTTATTTGGTTTGGAGTGTACTTTGGGGGTTACAGCACCCTTTAACGGTCAAGCCTGCCGGCCCTTTACTTATGACACAGGCGCATGCTTGGCACTACTTTGTTGATGCACGTGCAGCTACTGCGCACACAATTCACAAACACAGAAAATATTTTTTTTTGTTTGGAGTGTACTTTGGGGGTTACAGCACCCTTTAACGGTCAAGCCAGCCGGCCCTTTACTTATGACACAGGCGCACGCTTGGCACTACTTTGTTGATGCACGTGTGGCTACTGCGCACACAATTCACAAACAGAAAATAATTTTTTTTTTGGTTTGGACTGGAGTGTACTTTGGGGGTTACAGCACCCTTTAACGGTCAAGCCAGCCGGCCCTTTACTTATGACACAGGCGCACGCTTGGCACTACTTTGTTGATGCACGTGCGGCTACTGCGCACACAATTCACAAACACACAAAAAATATTATTTTTTTAGCACTTGGGGGGAGCACCCCTGATGGACAGAGCACCCCTTTAGGACTGGGACACTGCACAGGACTTTGGAGTGGACACAGCCCCTATGGAGAACTGACTGCACAACACAGTCCTGCCAGCCCCTATGGACTTTGAAGTAGTGGACACAGCCCCTATTAACAACAGCAGCACAGCACAACACAGCCAGCCCCTATGGACTTTGAAGTAGTGGACAACAGCAGCACAGCGCAGCACAACACTACTCTGCACTACACTACACAGCCCAGCCAGCCCTAACTCCCACCCTCCCTCTTCACTGTCCACAGCCGAGTGAGAAAATGGCGCCGACGCGGGTACTTTATATAGGATCCAAAACCTGCGAGACTCGGAAGGCGGGATGATAACGTTTTGCCTCGATTTCAGATCCGAGTCAGGCGGGAAAAGTCGAGCCTGACTTGGATCTGCCTCGGATCGGGGGGGCTCGGATTTCAGAAATCCGAACCCGCTCACCCCTAATTGTATATATTATATATATATAATGTCAGGTGCATAAATATTGGGACATTGACAGAATTTTCATATTTTGGCCTCTATTCACCACCACAATGGCTTTGAAATGAAACAAACAAGATATGCTTTAACTGCAGACTTTCAGATTTAATTTGAGGGTAATTACATCCAAATCAGGTGAACTGTGTAGGAATTACAACAGTTTCTATATGTGCCTCCCACTTTTTAAGGGGCCAAAAGTAATGGGACAATCTAAACAATCCTAAATCTAACTTTCACTTTTTAATACTTTGTTGCAAATCCTTTACAGGCAATTACAGCCTGAAGTCTGGAATGCATAGACATCACCAGACGCTGGGTTTCATCCCTGGTGATGCTCTGCCAGGCCTCTACTGCAAATGTCTTCAGTTCCTGCTTGTTCTTGGGGCATTTTCCCTTCAGTTTTGTCTTCATCAAGTGAAATGCATGCTTAATCGGATTCAGGTCAGGGGATTGACTTGGCCATTTTTTTAGCCTTAAAAAACTCTTTGGTTGCTTTTGCAGTATGCTTCGGGTCATTGTCCATCTGCACTGTGAAGCGCCGTCCAATGAGTTCTGAAGCATTTGACTGAATATGAGCATATAATATTGCCCGAAACACTTAGGAATTCATTCTGCTGCTTTTGTCAGCAGTCACATCAATAGATACAAGGGAACCAGTTCCATTGGCAGCCATACATGCCCACGCCATGACACTACCACCACCATGCTTCACTGATGAGGTGGTATGTTTTGGATCATGAACAGTTCCTTTCATTCTCCATACTCTTCTCTTCCCATCACTCTGGTACAAGTTGATCTTTGTCTCATCTGTCCATAGGATGTTGTTCCAGAACTGTAATGGCTTTTTTAGATGTTGTTTGTCAAACTCTAATCTGGTCTTCCTGTTTTTGTGGTTTACATCTTGTGGTGAACCCTCTATATTCACTCTTGTGAAGTGTTCTCTTGATTGTTGACTTTGACACATATACACCTACCTCCTGGAGAGTGTTCTTGATTTGGCCAACTGTTGTGAAGGGGTTTTTCTTCACCAGGGAAATAATTCTTCTGTCATCCACCACAGTTGTTTTCCATAGTCTTCCGGGTCTTTTGGTGTTGCTGAGCTCTCCGGTGCGTTCTTTCTTTTTAAGAATGTTCCAAACAGTTGATTTGGCCACACCTAATGGTTTTGATATCTCTCTGATGGATTTGTTTTGATTTTTCAGCCTAATGATGGCTTGCTTCACTGACAGTGACAGCTCTTTGGATCTCATATTGAGAGTCGACAGCAACTGATTCCAAATGCAAATGTCCCACCTAGAATCAACTCCAGACCTTTTACCTGCTTAATTGATAATGAAATAATGAGGGAATAGCCCACACCTGTCCATGAAATAGCTTTTGAGTTGATAGTTCCATTACTTTTGGCCCCTTAAAAAGTGGGAGGCACATATAGAAACCATTGTAACTCCTACACCGTTTTGGATGTAATTACCCTCAAATTAAATCTGAAAGTCTGCAGTTAAAGCACATCTTGTTTGTTTCATTTCAAAGCCGTTGTGGCGGTAAATAGAGGCCAAAATATGAAAATTCTGTCAATGTCCCAATATTTATGCACCTGACTGTATATATATATATATATATATATATATATATTTCTCCAGCAGCGGTCAGCAAACAATTTTAGCAGAAATTAGTCTTTGCCTGGGGGGAGGGGTGACCACCCATTGCTCCACAGTGGGTACCATATCAATATTTCACAAATAGCAGGAAGTGGAGCGCACTCACCGGGCTTCTCAATAAAGTTCAAGAAAGACACAACATACTTTCTTCAGCACATCATGGATTCTGAAATACTTGGAATACTGAATCCATGATGTGATGAATAAATGTGATGTCTTATTTGAACTTTATTGAGGAGCCCTGGTGAGTGCGCTTCGCTTCCTGCAATTTGTGAAATATATATATAGTATAGAAACAAAGGAGCCAGCACATCCCATAGATCCAAACAAGCCAATTTATATCTATGTAAACAGATCCATAAAGTGCAAGGATACAAGGGAAATCAGTTCAGTTTAGCAGCATATGGTAGCATATAAAATCCAGTAAAGATGGCTCCTTTTTTTTTCTTTGCAACCTTATTATGTGTATACCACTCCTTTTTACATGGATGAAGCCTGTGCAGATTGTCTAATTCTAATATATATTACTATATATATAGTCACCAGGTACACTGTGAACACTCCAAGCTGCATTATAAACAGGGGATGTTGTTCCATATAATGTAATGTAATATGTTACAAAATCTTCTCAGTATAATCAGTCCTACACTAGAAATCACTGAGAAATGTAACCATGACAATTGCTATGTTTATTTGTATACTGATATCACATAGATTTGAAATAGAATTGCTATGCAGTATATCTGCATGTATTTGCACACAGGCTTTTGAAGAACGGCAAAAGAACAGCAGCTATAAGACACTGCGGGAATCATCTGACACAAGTTGGGTTCTTGTAGTGCAAAAGAAATGTGACCACTAAAAAATGAACTAAGCAAATATATACTGGTAATTTGAACCTGGCATATGCTGGGTCACCCTGCACCATTCCCTCATTGCTGTTATACCCTGTGCCAGTGTTGCAGGATTCTCCTCCCTCCCCAGGGCACATACTTGTCCGATCTCCACCACAACAGTGGGAGCTGGGACATCATGCACGGTGAGAGACTGCCTTAGCTACAACGTGGCATGACAGGCCATCCAATATTAGACGAAAAGAGGCTCGTCCTCTGAAACGTCAGAAAAAAACACAGTTTCTTCACTTTTTTTAGAGTCTCTGAGGGTTGCCTCCTCTGTCTATTTCTAAATACATACACAGGATTCAGTAATAACATTAAAACCAACTGCCTAATAATGTATAGATCCTCCTTGTACTGCCCAAATAGCTCTGTCAAGGCATCGACTCCAAAGGAAAAAGGGAGGGGGGCGGGGGAGGGGGAGTTGCTCGGCTGTACATCCTAATTCAATCATAATTAGCACCTCTTATTATGTTTAAATTAGGATGTGCAGCCCAGCCCCCCTTTTTCCTAAAGATGTGTGTGTTTAAGGTGTGAGACCCCTTCTCCCGGGCTAGCACTCCTCCTACCTGCCCCAGGTGATTTTAATTAGTATGAGTCCTGTGCATTGCAGTACACACATGTAATGGGCACTATTATATGTAAGTCCTAGATACATTTATATAATGTGTCGGTATTAGGGATGTTAGGAACCCACCTGATGAGGTCACTGTGACGTGGTAGGTTTGCAAACTTCTTTGGCCAAGCATGTACTAAGAACCTCAATAGAAAACCATGTTAATTGATAGTTTATTATATATATTTTGATATTTAGAATTCTTAGAGCTTCGAGTGTGCATCTGCATCCTCCCATTTTTTCTGCATTAAGGCATGGACTCCACAAGACCTATGAAGGTGGTATCTAACACCAAGTTGTTAGCAGTAGATCCTTTTAGTCCTGTAAATTGCAAGGTGGGGCCTCCATGGCTTGGACTTGTTCTTCCAGGACATCCCACAGATTCTCGATCAGATTGAGATCTGGGGAATTTGGAGGCCAAGCAGGGGCATTTAAAGAGAGGAGGGGGCCTGTGTGCAGCCCCCATTTGGGCCCCCTCCTCTCATGCCTGAATTTACTGCGCATGTGCAGGTCTCTGGGAAAATGGCGCCCACACCTTTTTCCTGGGGACATGTTTTCTGCACATTCGCGAGTCACCTGAAAAATGGAGCAACACATCGGAATCTGAGGAAAAGTAAGTAGAACTAAACATGGGTGCAGGGTGTGCGGTGTGGGCCCCCCTAGACCCAGGGGCCAGTGTGCACCGCACACCCTGCACCTATTATAAATATGCCTCTGAGGCCAAATCAACAACTTTAACTCTATAACATCCACAAGTGACTACAGATGGTTGCTGGTCGTAGATTCAAGCCTATTGTTTATATAAAATGCTGTGGTCACACTTTCTCTTGCACCCCATTTTGCCATATACAAGCCAATTCTTATCAGCTAATTCCCCAGGTGCTCATTAATTGATATGCATGGTTCTGGGGTATAGTTACTAAGCCTTGGATGGAGATAAAGTGAACTGAGATAAAGTCCCAGCCAATCAGCTCCTAACTGCCATGTCACAATCTGTATTTGAAAAATAAGAGTTATGGTAGACTTACCATTGATAACTCTTTTTCTTCGAAGTCCATAGGGTCCACAAGGATACCATGGGGATAATGTGGTTGGAGTGATCCAGGCACCAAACAGTTAAGCTTTCAGCTGCCAGGATGCCTCTGGTCCTTGTCCATATATACCCCACCCCCGGCCACAGGCATTCAGTTCTGTAAACAAGCCCAAGGCAGGAGAAGGAAATTAGAGAAGAAAGAAAAATCGTACACCAGAGACTCTCTCAGAAAATGAGGGAATCCGTGCCCGAAAGAAAAATGACACAATGAAGCGAGATGCATCAGGGTGGGTGCCCTGTGGACTGTATGGACTTAGAAGAAAAAGAGTTATCAATGGTAAGTCTTACAAAACTCTCAGTTTCTTCTTCAGGGTCCATAGGGATCCACAGCGATACCATGGGGATGTCCTAAAGCAGTTCCCCTAAGGATGGTGGACACTCCGGAGCAGAACGTAAAGCTCATCGCCCAAATAGAAACATCCTGAGAGGCAAAATATCAAAGGCGTAGAAACTAAGAAATGTGTGGACTTGTACAAATGTTCAACATAGGCACCGCAATGAAACGCCCACGATGGTTCCACAGTGAGTAAAATATGCTGTCGCCGTGCTTGGGACAGGGAGATCAGCCTTAGTGCAAAACTGGGAGATAGTCATACGTAACCATCGAGCCAGAGTTTGTTTGTTGGCTTCCCAACCTTGTTTGTGAAAACCATATTACACAAAAAGAGCGTCTGATTTTCTAACAGAGTTTGTACACTCTACATATATATATATATATATATATATATATATATATATGGAGAGCACGGACCAGGAAGATTTCACCTACAGAAAGAGCTGCAGACTGACAAAAATTGAAACCACAATTTCTTAATTCACATGAAGATGCAACACTACCTTAGAAAGGTAACCCTCCCCTGTACAGAGGACAACTTTAACCTTAAAATCAAAAAAATGGGAAGTAACAATAAAGTGCTGCCAACTCAGAGACTGTGGGGTATATTTACCCCATAGCAACCAATCAGATTCTAGCTATTACCTTCTAGAAGGTGCTAGATAAATGTTAAGTAGAATCTGATTGGTTGCTATGGGCAACAAAACCACTTCTAAAAACCCGCATCTTAGTAAATATATCCCTATGCATGCAGAAGAGATAGTGAGGAAAAAAAAAAGGTCTTTGCTGTCAACCTCTTCCAATCTTCAGTGTCATGGGGTTCCATTAAGGGAGCTTGTAGCACCTTGAGAACCAAAGACAAATCCCACGGTTCTACCGGTGGTACAAAAGGTGGCTGAACTTGGAGAACCCCCTGAAAAAAAGAATTCTAACATCCGGCAAATCAGCAAATTCTCTTCTGGAACCAGACTGACAGCGCAGAAACCTGCACTCCCAAGATGGCTAGGCAGAGACCAAAGTCTAACCCAGCCTAGAAAAAAATAAGTACCCGGGAAAACCTAAAACCATAGGGTCATACTTTCTTGTGGGAACACCCAACAGAATGCCAAACTCTGTAACAGATGTGGGCAGAGGAAGGCTTTCGTGCCCTAAGCATTGTTTAAATCACAAAGCTGGAGAAACCTTTGGCTCTTAAGATAGAAGTCTTAAGAGCCACCCCATCAAGGACAGACAAGGTAAGTCCGGATGTAGGCAAGGACCCTGCACTAAATGATACAGCCTTAGAGGGAGAGGAAATGTACAATCTGGATAGATTCCGTATGTCGGTGAACCAATGACATCTAGGCCAAGCAGGAGACACTAGTATTACTGTTCTGCCTTCCTGCTTGAATTTCCTGAGAATCCTTGGGAGGAGGGAAATCGGAGGAAAGAGATACGCCTGCTTGAAGTTCCATCTTAATGCCAGTGCGTCCCTGAAGGCAGCTGAGGGGTCTTTGGTCTTGGCCCCATACCTGGAGACCTTGTGGTTGTGACGTGATTCCATGAGCTCTTTGTCAGGTAAGTCCCATTTGTCCACCAAGAGTTGAAAAACCCTCAGGAGGAGAACCCACTCTCGGATGTGTATGTCCTGATGACATGGGAAGTCCACTTCCCAATTGAGGACTCCCTGGATGAATATTGCAGAGATAGCCAACCAGAATGTTTGTCACTTCCCTCATGACTGCATTACTTTGCGTGCCTCGCTGATGATTGGCATAGGCTACTGTAGTCAGGTTGTCGGACTGGATCTGGACCAGCCTGCCCTGGAGCAGGTCCTGTCCCATGACAAGTGCTTTGTATATTGCTTGAAGCTCCAGAATGTTTATGGGCAGATGACTTTCCTGATTTGTCCATTTTCCCTGAAAGGTATGCTGACTTGTCACCTCTCCCCATCCACGTAGACTGGCATCCGTGGTGAAACGCACCCCATCTTGGATCCAGAATGGGCGACTTTAATTCAGATGATCCTTATGTAGCTACCATGAGAGAGAGAGACGAATCTCTGGGGTGAGAAGGATCCTCTGGTACCGTATTACATGATACTGTCCGATCCATCTGGAGAGAATCAATTGCTGCAAAGGCCTGGAGTGGAACTGAGCATATTCCACCATGTTGAAGGTGGATACCATCTACCCCAAAACCTGCATCGCTGATGGAATGGATATCCTTTGATTGTGGAGCAATTTGTGTACTCCCAATGCCTTTATGCCCGAGAATCCAGAAGCACCCCCAGATGTACCATCCACTGTATTGGAGACAGAGAAGATTTCTTCCAATCAATTATCCAGCTGTGCTTCTGTAGGCAGGCCATGTCAGATGGAAATGGTGTTGTAAAGTAGCTGGAGATTGTCATTATCAGAAGACCTGCCCAGGTATGGCCGTATTATGATTCCCTAACGCCTGAAATAGACCATCATCACTGTCATTATTTTGGAGAAGACCCACAGGGCTGTCAAGAACCCAAAGTGCAGCGTCTAAAATTGGTAATGTTGTTTCAAGACTACAACCTGTCAAAGCTGAATAATTGAGTGAGACAAGTTCAGTTTAAAATTTAATCGCAGCGACGCCATCTTGCGAATGGCCACAAGACTCCATTTTGGAAATGAGATCACAAGACACCATTTTGTGTGGTCAGCATTAATTCAAGTTATAACCCATTAACTAAGAACAGATGGCAATGTTTTTGTTAACACCAAGGGCAACGGGAAAAACCAGCTTTCTAAGTAGAAGTAAATAAGGAGAGACAATGGGTATTTTTACATACAAATTGGGAATCCCGGGATGCAGATAAAGTATAGTTGTGGCAATTGTAATATAATATCTACACAATTGGATTTGCCTGAATTCTAGACAAGATGGCTCTAAATCCCATAGTTTGAGGCGATAATACATTTGCACTTCACACAAGTGTCTCTGAGAACAAAAGAGGTTTTGTTTTCCTTTGAACACAGCAGGTGGGGGCCTGCTGACAGAGGGCATGTGGAATTACAACCCTCAGCCATCCACACTGCTGGATGTTCACTTCGTGTATGAGAGATTATGCACTTAAATCTCACCCATTAATAACTAGCGTCCTTATATCAAACCCCGAATACCCACACACTACATATTCGCACATAAGGTTCCATAAGCATCAAAATGTATGATTCAAGTTGGTTAAGTTAGTTTAAATGCTAAGAAATAGAGGTTTTTGATATCTAAGGTATTATATATGATAAGCAAGGTATGTTTGATCTCGTTCTGATGCCTACGCTTTTTACAGAATCCCGGTGTTATCGGTGGAGAGATCGCATCATGCAAACTCAAGTTATGGATCGCAGAACTTATAAGCAACAAAATGTTTTAGTTGATGGAATGTTACAGGAGGCGTTACCAGAAAGACCCCGGCTGTTAGAGGCAGGAAAAGTCTATTTGAAACAACCTGTTAAATGTGTCGTTACATATGCTCCTCCTCTGGGAACCAATGAGATCAGCAGGAAGTTTCCCCTTTGTCCTGTTTCAGTCTGGGGGGGAATAAATACATGTGTCCAAACACTGGTTTGGCAGTTCATGCTGAATTTTGGGTGAGCTGAGGATATCTAGTCAGAAGTCTATCTCTGGATCCAGAGGCGGAGCGTATGTATAACCGTACTTGGTCTGTATTATTTCCTTTTACGCCTAAATTATGTATGTATAGATTGTGTGTAACTGACTGTACTTTTACCTGAATAATACTTGTGCGTTGGAACCACAAGATTCCACTCCTGTCTTTATTTGCGGTCCTACTGCGTACGCAATTAGCGTTGTCTTAGAGGTTTTTAGGCAGGTGAATCTTAGAGGTTTATAGGAAGGAATATATTAAAAGGTTTATTTACAAATTTAACAAACCAGTAGAAATTGTTGGTGAGATGGCTTACTTGGCACATGGAAGTACACACCCTGAATGTCCAGAGAAGCCGCCCAAAACATCCCCAGGTTCCATTCATCGAAGAGTTTCCATATGGAACTGGGGTACACAGATAACCCTGTTGAGGGTTTTCTGATTTAGAATAGGGCAATGAGACCCATTCTGTTTCTGGATCAAAAATAAAATGGAATAATGTAAATGGCCTTCTGTAGGGTCAAATTCATGATAGACTCCGATGGAGGAATTAGCGCAAAAAACTTGTGGAAAGGATGTCTGCGAAAAAGAGAGAGCACACCCCTGAAAAGCCACTTCTCGGACCAGGTGTCACGGCTACATACACTTGGGACTCCTGAGGAGAGACAGGCTTAACAGGCAGTACAAACGGAGTTGGTTTAAGGAATTACCTTCTCAGAAAATAGCACTGGCATGAAATATTAAAGGGCAACAGGATTTATTCAAGAACAAAAACTGTGTTGCAAAGTTTAAAATATTCAAACATAAAGTCCAAGCAAGACAAAGTTCATAATATCACAACAGGCAGGTTCGGGGGTGAGCCCCGTGAAAAACTAAAGTCCAAACTGCACAAAGTTCATAGTACACAACAGGCAGGTGCGGGGTTGAGCTCCGAGATCTGGCCGAAGTCCGGTATGAGGTTAAGCTCCAATATGTGACAGATCTGGTATGAGGTTGAACCTTGAGATGTGACTGAGATCTGGTATGGGGTTGAGCCCCAAGATGTGACTGAGATCCAGTATGGGGTTGAGCCCCAAGATGTGACTGAGATCCAGTTGGAGTTGAGCCCCAAGATGTGACTGAGATCCGGTATGGGTTTGAGCCCCAAGATGTGACTGAGATCCGGTATGGGGTTGAGCCCCAAGATGTGACTGAGATCCGGTATGGGGTTGAGCTTTTATGATGCAGTTGAGAACTGTTGCTTGAGATGAACACAGTAGTGAGACCAAGAATCAGTAGCAGAGCTGGGCTAATAGTGCAGTGGAGAACTAATAGCAGAGCTGGGTTTTGTAATGCAGCGGAGAACCAGTAGTAGAGCTGGGCTCTGTTGTGCAGCTGAGAACCAGTAGCAGAGCTGGGCTTTGTAGTGCAGCTGGGAACCAGTAGCAGAGCTGGGCTCTGTAGTGCAGCTGAGAACCGGTAGCAGAGCTGGGCTTTGTAGTGCAGCAAAGAACTAGTAGCAGAGCTGGGCTTTGTATTGCAGCTGAGAACCAGTAGCAGAGCTGGGCTCTGTAGTGCAGCTGAGAACCAGTAGCAGAGCTGGGCTTTGTAGTGCAGCTGGGAACCAGTAGCAGAGCTGAGCCAGGAAAAAGCACAAGTGTTGGAAGGACCACAGCATACACCAGGCACAGCGAGGATCTGGCAGGAGTCCAAAGGAAAACCTGAAGGTAACGTTGCATAGACAAGAATGCTCAGTTAGTGACAGACTTTTATACCAGATGCATGTAATCCATTGAAGGTTCAGAACATGTGATTCAGAAAGAAACCAGGTTTGGGAGACAAAGTAATCACAGAAACCCAGAGAGCTGGCGACGCCCATGGAACAAAAAAAACATTTTAACTCTCTGCATACTCCATGCGACGAATTCCAGCAGCCCGGAAGGATACTCCAACGACTACAGCGGAAACTCGGCTAGTGTAGCTTATCTTTATAAAAAGACACAGTTTGAGTCCTGATACCAGGCGTCTGTTGTTGTTTGATGCCAGTAGTCCGCAAATTGAAGAAGTAGGCCCCCATCCTGGGCCCCCCCAGGAGGAGGCCCCCCCATCAGGCAGAGGGTTTGTCGTCCACTTAGAAGCAGGACATCTGGCCGACAAGGACCTCTTAGCTTGCTTGGTGGTCCTGCGAAGACTTCCTAGACTTTAATGTAGCTGTTGTTTAGAGATCTGCAGAATTTGAAGCTGCCAAAGTAGCCAGTATCTTATCTAATTCTGCTCCAAGAAGTATATTTCCAAAGTAAGTAAAACCTCCTGAGACCAAATTGCTTCAGCAGAGCACCGATAGTGGACTGTGAGCATCTAATTTAAATGAGAAGGGTATGAGGAGCAACCCAGACGCGCAAAAAACCTTTGATGGATCTGCATCTGGGTCAGGGGAGGAGCTGCTGGGGGAGAGCCTACCTCCCCTAAGCTGCATCAACTGACCGGGTATGCTGGCCTCATGGCACATGGCAGCAGAAGCATCTGCTGCTGATCCCCGGCATCAGAAGATAAGGCCCTGCTAGTCTAGTGAGGGAGCAGACACACCGGGCCCTCACTGAAGCGTCTTCCGATGCGTCTTCAGTGCTGGAAGCACGGACTGCCGCGTGCAATTCCTCATAAGCGAGGAATCGCCTTACCTGACAACTCCATGTATCCGGTTGCAGTCCGGGCCTCAGCATCACTGCTAGCAAGCTCTGTCGTGACCCACCAAAATCACTAGAGAAGTTACTGGTGTTGCGGCCTGATGAAAGTAGACAGAGTCACAGTGCAAGCTTCTTAATACAGACGCTCAGCACTGCTAACTCAAAAACATAGAAAGCAAATAAAAGCTTGGGACTGCCTGAGCTGTCCCCTGTTACAAAGGTGCGTCTGAATCTTGCTGCACCAAACAAACAACTGAATGCCTGTGGCCCGGAGGCGGGGTATATATGGAGGAGTACCAGAGGCATCCTGGTGCCTGGATCACTCCAACTACATTATCCCCATGGTATGCCTGTGGATCCCTATGGACCCTGAAGAAGAAAATGACAATTAGGAGCTAGTTGGTTGCTAACTTATCTCTGTCCACTTTATCTCCATCCAAGGCTTAGTAAATAGACACTGTCCCCATAAGCATGTAGACTCGAATAGCTATATGCATTACAGGAGTGGCCATGCAAATCACTGGAAAACGAATATACCATATTCTCAGTTTTGCCGCATTCGAATAAACTGTATGGATGACCACACTTGTCAACAACAAATAGAAATTTTCTTGGATAGATTTAGAGAAAAGCAATATCCGGAAGATACTATACAGAGAGCGAAAAATAAAGTTAGGGGAGTGAAAAGAGAAACTTTATTACAAAATAAAAAGAAAGAGAACAGTGGAAGAAATGTGTTTTTTGTTACACAGTACAATAATAAAGAGAAAGAAATCAAAAATATTTTAAATAAACACTGGGAAATTTTAAAAAGTGACCCCATTTTAAATCAAGTGTTACCAGTTAAACCCATGATAGCATTCAGAAAGGCAAGGAACCTAAAGAATCATCTAGCACCAAGCACTTTAAGGCCCTTAGGGAAGAGCACTATGCACTTTCTTAAAAATAATGGCTTTTTTAAATGCACAAGTTGTAACATGTGCAAATTTGTTGATAACAATCATATTTCTTTTTTTAATTATGATGATACAATATCTTATAATATAAAAATCAAAATGAATTGCCTTTCCTCTTGGGTTATATATGTTGGAGTGTCCATGCCATCTTAAATATATAGGGAAGACAAAAAGGAATGTCAAACTCAGGATACAAGAGCATGTTAGGGCCATTAAGAACAAAGGGGTTAACCATTCTGTACCAAAACATTTTTTAAAGTGTCACAATTGGGACCCAGTAGGTCTGAAATATAAAGCAATTGAATGTGTACAATTGAATGAACGAGGGGGTGATAGAGATAAAAAAATGGCACAATGTGAGATGTTTTGGATATTTACTTTAAATACAATGGCTAACCTGTGGTCTAAATGAAAGTTATGAGTTCACACCCTTTTTATGAATTTTTATGAATTTTTTATAAAAAAAAAATTTTACGCTATCATGTGATTTAATATATGTATTTTTAAGCTAATATAACCTTGGGTTTTATGAAATTTATATTTTATCATATATTATATATTATATATATTTTTAATATTAGCTTTTATATCTAATGGCATTTTATGATAATAACTATATTGGGTCTTGAAAAATGCAATCTTAAATGTTAAGGTATACAGTTAATGTATTTATAATATGTAATGGTGCCTGATAGAAATATGAAACCTCCGTTTATTATACCCAGGAATCGCTATATTGAATGTTGAATCAAACTACAACAAAATGGCGTCCGCCACACAAACATTATGTACTCTAAGAAAATGGCCACCGGCTGCTATGTAATAGCATGTAGTGACTGATTATCACTAGAGCACGCACCGCTGAGATGGGCAGTGCACGAGAGGTAGGAGAAGTAGAGGGAGGTTAGATGGGAACCTCCGCGATATTAGGCTATCCCGCGAATGCGCGGTTGGGTCTAAAATGGCGGTGCCCATCGGAAATCCGTTCTGACCATGTATGGGCTTTAGGTAATTAAAGATATGGGTATAAAACTGGGGAAGAGGTTCTCTCATGTTAATCTCCTGACGAAGTCCGGCTATTTGAGCAGAGTGGACGAAACGCGTTGAGGAAAGGGTTACCTACGCTTACTGACTTTGGCCAGTCACCAGATAAGCTTTCTGAATTTTTTTTAAATCGAATTGTTTCTATATATGTGTGCTCACGTGTGTGTAATAAAAGTTGTATTTACTGTTACACTATGAGAGTGTTCTTTCTCTCTCCCTATACATACTGGGTTCGGTGAGACACTGTGGATTGACGTATATTGATCTGCTTTTGGGGGACCAGCAGTGACATCCCGATAAAGACCACACAATATAGGCCTATATTTAAGGGCAATATGGTACACGTAATATATATGTGTGTTGCGTGAAACCAACTTCCATAAAAACATTATTACACTATGAGGCGCTTGTTTCCATCTTTTTTATATTTTTAAGAATCATTGAGGACTGTACAACAAAGGCCACAACGGGGAAACCTTGAGCAGCCGCCTTTTCAGTTCGGAGTATTGTCATAAAGTGGAGTTACAATACAGAGATGATACTATATATCTGTTTGGTGTAGCGCTGTGATCAGTATCTGTATCATATATATATATATATATATATATATATATATAGCACGCCAAATCAGCCGGCACTCGTAAGTAAAGTTCCAACTGGTCCCAGTGCCAGAGTCAAAATGTTACCATAATCTCCAACTAGAAAGAACGGCACTCCAGGGACACCATATTCCAATGCAAAAAAAATGTGTATAACGATCAACGTTTCAGGGCCCTTTCGTCAGGATACACATGTAAATGTACAAACATAAACACACTTACCCCATATAAATACCCTCCATACCAGTCATAGGTCTCACATTTATAAATACAGGCAGATCAGGGTCAGAAGTCACTATAGGCCATAATGCCTTAGTGGCATGTTTGATTACTGGACTCGCCACCGTAAACGTGCTAGACCATGGTAGAATGTTTTTAAGATCTCTCTGTTTAGATTGTAATAATTCAACCCTAGACATGGATAGAACCTGTTGTTTCTGGTCCAACAGGGTCCTCAACTCATAACCCCTACATTTAAATTTATAGGTCAACTCATCCAAGCGAACAGATATATCGGACTCGTTACTCATGATACGGGCCACTCTCATTATCTGGGACAAGGGCAAGCCCTTCTTCAGGGTGGTGATGACTGTTGGATACCAGAAACGTATTCCTATCCACATCTTTAAAGTATACATCTGTCAATAACTGACCATTGACAACATCTATTTTAACATCTAAGAAATTAGTTGAGTCTGTGCTACACACATAAGTGAACTTAATGGTGGAATCTGAATCATTAATCTCTCTCACCATTGTTTCAAAATGCTCTAAGCCCCCCGACCAAAGAAGAAACACGTCATCTATGTATCAGGGATATAAACCAGTATATCAATTAATCTCAGGGTGACCAAAAAACATACAATTTTCTTGTTCAAACATGAAAATGTTAGCATAAATTGGAGCCACAGATGACCCCATGGCACATCCACAGAGCTGTAAGAAATAGCGACCATCGTATAAGAAACAATTCCTAGTTAGAGTAAGTCCCAACAGAGTCATAAAGAGATTATGATCAAAGGAAGTCACTGCCAGATGTTTGCTCAAAAATTTCCTCATAGCTGACAAACCTCCATCATGGGGTATTGAGGTGTATAAACTACCTACATCAAGACAGCATAGGAGAGTACCAGCCGGTACCTCCTTAATCTCCAATAACAATTTGAGAAAACTGGTCGTATCCTTAAGGAATGTAGATTCCAGTGGGGAGAAAGGCTGTAGTACAAAATCCAGCAATTGTGACACAGTCTGCATGAGTGAGTCCCGAGCTGATATAATCGGCCTCCCAGGTAGATTCACACTATCTTTGTGCAATTTGGGTAATGTATATAATACGGGAACCTTAGGATGCTCCCTAAAAAGCCTCTTAGCCAATGCACTAGGTATCTTGTTCTCACTTACAGCAGTATCTAGAACTGTTTTTAATTCCTGCTGATATAATTTAGTGGGATCCTGTCAGGACTTTGACTATTTCAGCACATAAAGATAAATTACACTTGCCGAAGTTCCATTGTGGTTGTTGGAGGATCTATCCTGGTTGCTGCCGTTCATCATGTGCAGTGTGCAGAGAGTTAAAGTGATCACCTGTTTCTTAGGTGTTGTCAGGTTGTTGGATTCCTCGATTGCTTATTATTCCAAACCTGATTCTATTTGGGTCACATGTTTTGAACTTCCTATGGATCACAGACCTCTAGTATAAAGCCTGTTACTAACTGTGCCTCATTGTCTGTGCAACGTTACTTTCAGGTCTTCTTGGACTCCTGCCAGATGCCCGCTGTGCCTGGTGTATGCTGTGGACCTCGCTACATTCCTGCTCGTGTTCTGGTTCAAGTTTTGATGCAGGTTATCAGCTGCACTACAGAGCTCAGCATTGCCATTGTCTTTCCTTTGTTATCCTGCTCTATTATTGCTTTTCCATTCTACACTACACTATTTGGTTACTTGTTATTATTGACTCATATGGACACTGGGGTTACTTCTTCTACAGTTGTCAACTGCACCATTACAGTCTATCCTCATCGGAACCCCATCACATCGCAGGGCTCAACCCTGCTCCGGAACTTCATCCTGCTGCAGGGCTCAACACCTCTCCAGACCTTCATTACGTCGCAGGGCTCAACCCTGCTCCAGACCTTCATCCTGCCGCAGGGCTCAACCCTGCTCCAGCCCTTCATTACGCCGCAGGGCTCAACCCTGCTCCAGACCTTCATTACGATGCAGGGCTCAACCCTGCTCCGGACCTTCATCACATCGCATGTCTCAACCCTGCTCCGGACCCTCATCACTTCTCAGGGCTCAACCCGGTTCCAGACCCTCATCACGTCTCAGGGCTCAACCCTGTTCCGGACCCTCATTACATCTCAGGGCTCAACTCAGTTCCAGACCCTCATCACGTCTCAGGGCTCAACCCTGTTCCGGATCTTCATTATGTCTCAGGGCTTAACCTCATTTCGGATCTTGTTACATCTCAGGGCTCAACCCTGTTCCGGACCTCCGTCGCGATACAGGGTTCAACTCTGTTATTGGCCTCCATTCTATCCTGAGACCCTAGCCTCGTATCGGACTTGTGTTTTCACCCCACACCAGTTCAGTGTGTACTTTGAACTTTGTTTCTCACAGGGGCATACCCCTGCGCCTGTTAGTGCATGTCATGAACTTTGAATTATTGAGATTTAATGTGGAACTTTGCCATACAGTTTTTGTTCTTGAATAAATTCTATTTACTTTTATTTTGTGCTAATGATATTTCATGAAAAGGTCATTCCTAAAACCACCTCAGTTCATACTACATAGTAAGCCTGACTCTTCCCAGGAGTCTCAACTGTCTGTAGCCATGACAGTTTGCACAGACCTAAAAATGAACCCGGATCTGGAACAGGCTACTGGAGTACAGGTGCTTCAGGGTTTGACCGTCCATCTGGAAGTACAGGAAAATACACAAGTTCAAGTTTTGCAATGTTTACCTGATCTTTCTACACGTTTGGATAAATTTAAGATACCTGCTACGAATGCATCAGTGGTTTCTGCTTCTCATTTACCTCTACTGACTCCAACCTCTTATGGCGGTAATCCAAAAACCTGCAGAGGATTTCTCAACCAATGTGAGATTGATTTTGAGTTATTACCGCAAAGTTTTTCCACCCCTCGTATTAAAGTGGCTTATATAATGTCATTATTGTCTGGTACTGCTCTCGAATGGGTCTCTCCTTTATGGGAGAGAGATGATGCTTTAATGTCTAATTACCAAGCTTTTGTTTCTACTTTTAAGAGGATATTTGTCGAACCTGGAAGATTAGTGGCCGCGTCTGTGGACATTTTGTGATTGAAACAGGGAACATCTCCAGTTGGTCAGTATGTGGTTCATTTTCAAACTATAGCAGCAGAACTTAAGTGGAATAATGAAGCATTAAGTGCAGCCTCTTGGAATGGTCTTTCTGAGAAACTTAAAGATGAGTTAGCGATTCGGGATCTTCCTGAGAATTTGGATGAGTTGATTTCATTGACTATTAAAATTGATTTGCGGATGCGAGAATGAGGAGTGCAGAGGAGTCGTACTGAGCATACTAACATTTCTCTTCCCCAGTCTCGTTCCTCTCCTGGTACAACTGATGAACCTATGCAAATTAATAAATCTTAAAAGTTATCTGAAGTAGAGAAGCAACGTAGGAGGCGTTCTAATTTGTGTTTGTACTGTGCGTCCTCTGAACATTTTTTCTAAATGTCCAATAAGGCCAGGAAACAGTCATCCCTAGTTGATGGAGGGGAAGTCAAACTAGGGGTTCTCTCAAAGAATTTCCCCAAAAAGGATTGTTTAATCTCTGTTAGTATTCCTGATTTTGGTTCTTCGCGTTAAGTGTTTTCTGCCTTGGTAGATTCTGAAGCAGCTGTCAACTTTATTTCGTCTTCATTGGTTCAAGAGTTGCAGATTCCTGTTGTCAGATTATCCCGTTCTCTTTCCCTCTCTGAAGTGAATGGGACTAGAATTTCTAATGGATATGTTACACATCAAACAAAGTCTATGAAGCTGAGGGTTGGAGCTTTGCATGAAGAAAGGTTACAGTTGTTGGTATTACCTACTTCTGTGTATGATATAGTTCTTGGTTTACCATGGCTAACTCTTCATAACCCTCATATTGATTGGACTTGTTCTCAAATCCTTTCTTGGAGTCCTAAATGCAAACTAATTTGTTTTATTCCTGTTGTACGATTGGCTGAAGTAAAAGTAGATGTTCCACAGCCTTATCATGAGTTTGCTGATGTCTTTTCTGAACAGGCGGCAGACGTACTTCCACCGCATCGTCCTTGGGATTGTCCTATTGAACTTATTCCTGGTAAAGTGCCACCCAAAGGTCAAGTATACCCTCTCTCTGTCCCTGAAACTCAAGCCATGTCGGAGTTTGTGCAAGACAACCTGTGGAAGGGGTTCATCAGGCCTTCCTCGTCTCCTGCTGGAGCGGGATTCTATTTTGTAAAGAAAAAAAGATGGTGGACTTTGTCCATGTATCGACTTTCGAGGTCTAACTGACATCACGGTAAAAAATGTATATCCTTTGTCTCTTATTACAGAGCTGTTCAACAGAGTCAAAGGGTCTAGACTGTTTACTAAACTTGACTTAAGGGGAGCTTATAATTTGATCAGAATTAAAGGAGATGAGTGGAAAACTGCGTTTAATATGCGAGATGGTCATTATGAGAACCTTGTTATGCCATTTGGCTTATGTAATGCTCCTGCAGTGTTCCAGGAGTTTGTGAACAAAATTTTACGAGCTATACTTTATCAGTTTGTTATTGTTTACCTTGATGACATTTTAATTTTTTCCAGGAATCTTTCTGATCATTGTATTCATGTCAAGGAGGTACTAAGTCATCTTCGAGCTAATAAGCTTTATGGTAAGATCTCTAAGTGTGTTTTTGAGGTCCCGGTTATACTCTTTTTGGGGTATATTATCTCTGGTTCCAAACTTCAGATGGACCCTGAGAAGTTGAAGGGTATACAAGATTGGGTTTTGCCCACTTCATTAAAGTCTATTCAGAGATTTTAAGGCTTTGCCAATTATTATAGAAAGTTTATCAAAGCATTTTCAACTATTGTGACCCCATTTTCTGCTATGACAAGAAAAGGGTCTAACCCCAAAGTGTGGTCCCCAGAGGCATTGAATGCCTTCCACACTCTCAAAAATGCATTTTCTGCGGCTCCTATTTTAGTTCAACCTGATGTTGAGAAACCATTTATAATGGAAGTGGATGCGTCCACTTATGGAGTTGGTGCCATTTTGTCCCAAGTGGTCGCAGATGGGAGAACAGTGTCTTGTGGTTTCTTTTCATGAAAGTTTTCCAGTGCTGAGAGTAACTATTCCATCGGGGACCAAGAATTATTAGCTATTAAATTAGCGTTAGAGGAATGGAGATATTTGCTAGAAGGTGCAAAGCATCCAATTACCATTTTTACAGATCAGAAGAATTTGTTGTATTTGAAGACAGCTCATTGCTTGAACCCATGACAGGCTCGTTGGGCACTCTTTTTCTCCTGTTTTGATTTTATCCTCAGGTATCGTCCAGGTTCATTGAATAAAAAGGCAGACACACTTTCTCGGTCAATGTTGGAAGAGAAAGAACAAAATGAGGATCAAAGGTACCCTATAATAAACCGTCTGGCCTTTTCTTCAACTTCCATCTCTCCTGATCCTCCTCCTGGAAGGATATTTGCAGCACCTGAATTATGAGGTAAACTTCTTTCTTGGGCTCATAATTCTCGTTTCTCTGGACATCCAGGGGTTCGGATGTCCAGAGAAACAATGGTCTAAGCAAGGTCTAAGCAAGGTCTAAGCAATGGTCTAAAATGTAATCAGTCCTGCAACGTTCATATTGGTGGTCCTCCATGAAAAAAGATATTCAAGAGTTTATACGTTCTTGTTCTAAATGTGTACAACATAAATCCTCCCGGCAGTCTCCTGTGGGTCCCCTCCATCCACTACCCATCTCTCCCCAACCATGGACCCATATTTCCATGGATTTTATTACAGATCTTCCCGAATCCAGGGGGTGTAGGTTAATTTGGGTAGTGGTGGATCGTTTTACCAAAATGGACCATTTTGTCCTTTGGCACGAATTCCATCAGCCCCCAAACTAGCACAAATTTTTATCAAGGAGATATTCCGTCTTCATGGACATCCTTCTGAAATAGTGTCTGATCGTGGTGTTCAGTTTGTTGCTCGTTTTTGGAGGGTATTATGTTCGTCATTACAAATTAAATTACAATTTTCTTCTGTATATCATCCTCAGTCAAATGGACAAACCAAAAGAGTGAACCAGGATTTGGAGACCTTCTTGAGAATGTATATTTCCTCTTCTCAAGACGACTGGATGGATTTTTTGCCTTGGGCTGAGTTTGCCCATAATTTTCACTATTCGTCAACTACAGGTGTAAGTCCCTTTTTCGACAACTGTGGCCGGCATCCTCGAGTTCCTGAGCCTCAATCAGTTCCTACAGTGAACGTTTCGGCAGCCAAAGTTACTCTCCAACATTTTTCTGGAATTTGGAGACAGGTACATAAGGGTCTTAGAAAAGCCTTTCATAATTATAAAATTTTTGCTGATAGAAAACGTTCGGCTGTTCCTAAATATTCTGTTGGTGATCATGTCTGGTTGTCCACTAGAAATCTTCGACTTCAAGTACCCACTATGAAATTTGTCCCCTGGTATATTGGGCCTTTCTGTATAGTAAAAATTATCAATCCAGTGGCATGTAAGTTACAGTTACCTCCAACTATGCGTGTACCTAACTCCTTTCATTTCTCCTTGCTTAGACCATTGATTCTTAATCGGTTTCATGACAGCTTGCCTAAAGTACCTCCTATAACAACTTCTCGAGGAGTGGAGTTTGAGATTTATAAGATTCTGGATGCACGTAAGCATCAAAATCAGCTGCAATATCTGGTAAACTGGAAGGGCTATGGCCCGGAGGAGAGATCTTGGATTAAAGACTCTGATGTCCATGCTCCTAAGTTGATACATAATTTTCATGCTAAATTTCCTTTTAAACCTGGTGGGTGTTAGGAGACCACCCAAAAATCGGGGGGTACTGTCAGGACTTCACTATTTCAGTACATAAAGATAAACTACACTTGCCGAAGTTCCATTGTGGTCGTTGGAGGATCTATCCTGGTTGCTGGCGTTCATCACGTGCAGTGTGCAAAGAGTTAAAGTGATCATCAATTTCTTAGGTGTCATCAGGTTGTTGGCTTCCTTGATTGCTTATTATTCCAAACCTGATTCTATTTGGGTTACATGTTCTGAACTTCCTATGGATCACAGACCTCTAGCATAAAGCCTGTTACTAACTGTGCCTCATTGTCTGTGCATCGTTACTATCAGGTCTTCCTTGGACTCCTGCCAGATGCCCGCTGTGCCTGGTGTATGCTGTGGACCTCGCTACATTCCTGCTCGTGTTCTGGTTCAATTTCTGATACAGGTTATCAGCTGCACTACAGAGCTCAGCATTGCCATTGTCTTTCCATTGTTATCCTGCTCTATTATTGCTCTTCCATTCTATGCTACACTATTTGTTTTACTTGTTAATATTGACTCATACGTACACTGGGGATAATTCTTCTACAGTTGTCAACTGCACCGTTACAGTCTATCCTCATCGGAACCCCATCACATTGCAGGGCTCAACCCTGCTCCGGACCTTCATCCTGCCGCAGGGCTCAACCGTGTTCCGGACCTTCATTATGTCACAGGGCTCAACTCTGCTTCGGACCTTCATTATGCCGCAGGGCTCAACCCTGCTCTGGACCTTCATCCTGCCACAGGGCTCAACCCTGCTCCAGACCTTCATTACGCCGCAGGGCTCAACCCTGCTCCAGACCTTCATTACACCACAGGGCTCCACCATGTTCCGGACCCTCATCACGTCTCAGGGCTCAACCTTGTTCCAGACCCTCATCACGTCTCAGGGCTTAACCCAGTACCACACCCTCATCACGTCTCAGGGCTCAACCCTGTTCCAGATCTTCATTACGTCTCAGGGCTTAACCTCATTCCGGATCTTGTTACATCTCAGGGCTCAACCTAGTTCCAGACCTCTGTCACGATACAGGGCTCAACCTTGTTATTGACCTCCATTCTATCCTGAGGCCCTAGCCTCGTGTCGGACTCGTGCTTTCACCCCACACCAGTTCAGTGTGTACTTTGAACTTTGTTTCTCACAGGGGCATACCCCTGCACCGGTTAGTGCATGTCATGAACGTTGTATTATTGAGATTTAATGTGGAACTTTGCCATACAGTTTTTGTTCTTGAATAAATGCTATTTACTTTTATTTTGTGCTAGTGATATTTCATGACAACGTCATTCCTAAAACTACCTCAGTTCATACTACCTAGTAAGCCTGACTCTTCCCAGGAATCTCAAGTGTCTGTAGCCGTGACAGGTTCGATCTCAGCAACTTATATGCATTCCCATCGTTCAATCTCGAGGCAATATATTTGAATGTCCTTTACCATGATGGCACCACCTTTGTCGCTGGGCCTAATTGTAATATCTTGATAGGTCGTCAAATCCTGTAGCGACTTAGCTTCAGATTTAGATAGATTTATTCTTACTTTGCCTGGTGTTGCCACAAATCTGGTCACAGCATTATCCAAAAGTCTATTAAAAGTCCTTAGCGAGGAGTTAGTTGAACAGGGGTCAAAGGTGGAATTGGAGCCTTTTTTCAGAAATTGACTAATAGTAGATGAATCCACATCAGTGGTTTTAGTTTAAAAATTCTCCTTTAGACATAGATTTCTCGAAAACATGTGGTGATCTATCTTCCAGGTAAACTCATCATGTAAATTAGTTGGAACGAAAGACAAACCTTTGTTAAGAACTTGAATCTCAGTATCACTAAGACTCTTCTGTGACAAATTAAATACTAGATTTTTTTCTTTGGTGGATTTTTTTTGGGACCTTTGTCACCTCCTGGTTCTGACTACGCCCGATGGGTGGCAGATCTTCTAAAGGTTTGCTTGTTTCCTCGGTTGCCCATCTTAAAGGGACACTCCGTGATGCTGATGACTCATCGGTTTCCGACACCTGAAAATCACTAACACTGGTGTACGTCTGATCACGATTATAACCTACAGTTCTCTTAGAGTGCCACAGTCTCAGCTTCTGTTGTACATACTGGACACATCCATCAGAGGCTGCCCCCGTCAACCACCTATAGACCCTGTTCTCCTCGTAGTCCAAGTCTACAGTGTATTTTTTATTCTTCTTAAATTTCACCAGATCATTCCCATATTGAACACACTGCTGTTCCAATTTCCTAAGCATTGCCTGATTAACATCATCATCCAACATCTCCTTATGCTCTCTTTAAAATATCCCAATTTTCTCTCTTCGAACTTGTAACTCTCGCCCAGCTTCCTCAATCACAAGGACCATAAAGTCTAAAGCACACTTGTTCAGAATACCAACCCATTATCTTACGGACTCAGGATTATGATGGCTGATGGTTGGCACATTCCGAACATGGAATCCATGAGGGATCTTCCTCTCCCGTATGTAATCGGATAATGATATCCCGTGTAAAAGAAAGTTAATTTCTCACCTTTTTAATTTAAACAATTGGTGCTGTATATCTTAAAAACTATGCCTTGGGTCAGAAACAGTTAATTTATCCTTGAATAAAATACTTTCAATGTCTGCAGCAGAGAAACTGAAAGTCTCACCAACAGGTACATTAAAATTATGGCAGCATGCAATGTCCGGCACTTCTGTCTGCCCAGTATTAGTGTCCACCATTATTGAAAATAATGAGAAAAAATAGAAAAATAAATAAAAAACAGTATAGGAAAAAGTATGGAAAAAGATCATACTGTGTGTACATACATCTAGACAAAAATGGTCAATGGTGCCATGCAACAAAGTGCTGTTTCTGAACCCAAAAACACCACCAAAACAAGCAAGCTAAATCAGCCGGCACTCGTAAGTAAAGTTCCAACTGGTCATGGTGCCAGAATCAAAATGTTACCATAATCTCCAACTAGAAAAAAAAGGCACTCCAATGACACCATATTCCAATGCAAAACAAAATGTGTACTACGATCAACGTTTCAGGGCCACCACCCTTTCGTCAGGACACACATGTAAATATACAAACATAAACACACTTACCCCATATAAATACCCTCCATATCAGTCATATTATTATTAGCATTTATTTATATGGCACCACAAGTGTTCTGCAGTGCCTTACAAAGTACATCAACTTATTGTTAACCAGTGACTTACAGAAGAATACAATACAGGACCAGGACATCGATAATATACATTGCTATATTAGCGACCATAATACCCAGATAAGCAACAGAGCATAAGCAACCAAGTGTTAGGTGCCCTAGTGGTGAGTAAGAAGTAGATGAAACTACAGTAGGGAGGAGCACAAGAGGGTAGAGGGCCCTGCTCGTAAGAGCTTACATTCTAAAAGGGAGGGGCAGACAAATAGGCACCTAGAGAGGAAGTATAGAGGGAAAATAGGAGAGGTCCAAGAACAGAACCTTGGGGAACACCTACTGTAAGAGGCTGTGGGGGGAAGAGAAGTCATGAGAGGAAACCGAGAAAGATCAGTCAGAGAGGTAGGA
The DNA here is from genome assembly GCA_031769625.1 of Taudactylus pleione. Taxonomy (NCBI): domain Eukaryota; kingdom Metazoa; phylum Chordata; class Amphibia; order Anura; family Myobatrachidae; genus Taudactylus; species Taudactylus pleione. Next base: position 52,894,909 of record JAUIMM010000015.1, read on the forward strand.
GGACAGCCAGGAGAGGGCAGTGTCACGTAGACCAAAGGAGTGAAGGATATGAAGCAGGAGAGGGTGGTTTACAGTGTTGAAAGCAGCAGAGAGATCAAGGAGAATGAGCAGAGAGTAGTGGCCTTTGGATTTGGCAGCAAGGAGGTCGTTGCTGACTTTCATGAGGGCAGTTTCAGTGGAGTGGAGAGAACGGAAGCCAGACTAAAAAGAGTCAAGGAGGGAATGGGAGGAAAGAAAAGCAGTAAGGCAGTTGTAGACAATCCGCTCAAGGAGTTTGGAGGCAAAAGGGAGGAGAGAGATGGGTCAGTAGTTAGAGAGAAGGTTAGGATCAAGGGTAGGTTTTTTAAGAATGGGGGAGACAAGGGCATGCTTGAATGCAGAAGGAACAGTGCCTGATGAGAGGGAGAGGTTAATGAGGTTGGCAAGATGGGAGCAGGCAGAAGGAGAGAGGTAGCAGAGGAGGTGGGAGGGGATAGGATCAAGGGGGTAGGTGGAACGGGAGGGAGGACTGGATGAGGGTCATGACTTCCTCTCCAGATACAGGGGAGAAGGATGTTAGAGTTGGTAAAGTTGATGGGGAGGGGTTATCTGGGAAAGGAGGAGGTTGAGAGATGTGGGGGACTGGTCGGATATGATGTCCTGATGTATGGAATAAATTTTAGATGTAAAGTAGTTACCAAAGTCAAGGGCAGCGAGCAAGGAGGGGAGACGAGGAGGGGTGGGCAAAGGAGGGAGTTGAAAGTGGTGAAGAGACACTGGGTATCAGAGGACTGAGAGGAGATGAGGTTCTTGAAATATGACTGTTTAGAGAGGGAAAGAGCAGCACTATAGGATGAGAGCATAAATTTGAAATGGAGAAAATCTGCTTTAGAGCGTGATCTTCTCCACTGTCGCTCGGCGGTTCGTGAACACTTTTGCAGGTATCTGGTGCATTTGGAATGCCAGGGTTGAGGAGTATTGTAGATTGGCGAGTGTGAGTAGTGATCGCCAGAGAAACAGAGTCCAGAGCAGAAGTAAGGGAGGCATTGTATAGGGAAGTGGCATGTTCAGGGCAGGAGAGAGAGAGAGAATAGGGGAGAGAAGTGAGTCAAGCAGGGGGAAAAAAGGAAACTGTGTCGATAGCCTCAAAGTTACACTTCATGATGGTGGCTTTTGGAGGTAGAGGAGGGGAAAGAGAGAGGGACAGGTTAAAAGATAGAAGGTGATGGCCAGAAAGGGGGAATGGGGAATTGAAGTAAATCAAAAATATTGCAACTGTGAGTGAAGACCAGATCAAGCAAATGGCCACTCACATGGGAGGGTGAGGAGGTCCATTGGGAGAGGCCAAATGAAGATATGAGGGTCAGGAATTTGGAGGCAGAGGATTCTGTGGGGATATCAATTGGAATATTGAAGTCACCTAGGATAATGGAGGGAAGGTCTGAGGAGAGAAAGTGAGGGAGCCAGGAAGCAAAGTTGTCAAGGAACTTGGAGGGAGGGCCAGGAGGATGGTAAATGACAGCTATTCGGAGGTATACTGGGTGGAAGAGGCGTATAGCATGAACTTCAAATGTAGAGAATGTAAGGGATGGTTCAGACGGTATGAGTAGCTGAAGGATAGAAGGACCCCCAGGTTGGGAGGTGTGGGAAAAGGTGAGGACCCCAGAGGAGAGAGATGCAGGGAGTTGGAGATGAAAAGGTCATGGATGGGGACCAGTTTACTGACCTGGCATTCCAGAGGGCACAGGATAGAGGGACAAAGTTTGTTGGAGAGATTTGAATGAGATTATCAGGGTTGCTTTAGTGTGGAGGTGGTATTAGTTTGGGGGACTGAGATGAATAGAGTGTAGTGATGGTGCGGTCTCCAGTGCTAGAAGGGGAGCCAGTAGAAGGTGGGCAGGGAGGGAGATTAATGATATGTGGATGGAGGTAGGGTGAAATGATAGGGAGAGGGGGGTTGGAGGAGGGATTAGCAGTGAGGTAGTAGGAGCCCAGTTGAGTATAAGAGAATGAAAGTGGAGTAATGGGAGAAGATGGGAGGAAGGTAAACAGCGGAGAGGAGATAAGAGGAGGAGGAAGTGAAGGAGACAAGGGGGGAAGGATAAATGTGGAAGCAAGGGGCAGAACAAAAGATTAGGGAGACACTGAGTGAAGGTGGGAGCTGAAGAAAACATTGTCATGGTAAAGATGAGGTTATTTAGGAAGAAAAAGGAAGAAAAAGTTGAAAGTAGGAATGAAGAAAGAATGTAAGAGAGAGTGCAGATTTCCAGAAATGCAAGTAAGAGTACAGCGTGGGAAAAGTGTCTGTACAGCATTAGTTTATTATTGAGTAAAATCAAAGTGGAGATTTGGTGGGAGCAGAAATTAAATAATAAAATAGACAGTGGTAGGGACTAGATGATATAAGACTTAGAAAAAGAGCTAAGGTAAAAGTGCATTATTATAGAGGTAAACTGACATTAACACAGATAAGTATGCATTAGGATTATATGTAATGCACAGAGCCAGCACAAATAGTAGCAAGGGAGGCACCAGGTTTATGCAGCCACCAAACAGGGAGTTCAGTAATGAAAGTCCTGGTTATGTAGTCCACATAACATTTATATATTATATATATAATTTGCATTTTGACAAGTGTATCATCCCTACTGAGTTAGACACAGATAGTCACAAACAAGTACAATGAGATGCTTAGGACAGTGAAGCTACTGAAATATATGCCATAGCTACAGTATCTGCCATCTTTTAATGTGACTGAGGTTTTCATTTAATTCATGTGTGCTGTAATTATAGGCTGAGATTGATGCACATATATGTGTCTGCTACAGTGTTGGTTGCATAATAATTCCACTTTTGCACAAATAATCTGTAAGTACAGTCATCTCCCTGATGCACTGCAGTGATTTGTTGTTATATGAGTATTACAATCAGTCAAATATAATATTTATATTTTCAGTGGATAGAAAATAATCACATGCTGACAACTCATACACCAGAGTAAAACTGACTTTGTTTTCACAGTTCATTCCTTACAAAAGTGAGTTGGTGCATGGAGAATTACAGGGAGGGGCAAAGAGTAACTAGGGCCCCTCCTGTCCCATTCATAACACACACTCTTAATGCACCCTTCTGTAGAGTCCCCAGAGGTGCTTTCCAACTTGTCACCAGTGTCTGGTAAGACTGACTAAATTGCTTTTTGTGCTATGTTTATGCTACTTGTGTTTTGAGTCCAGCTGGTTGTTGTTTTTATTTGTTTGTTTGTTTTTGAGGGTTTTTTTTGTGTTTAGTGTAGTTTTGTTTATTTTATCCTCAATTGTATCTTTGTTATGTAATGCAGACTTTGGAACGATGCTGTATATATTTCTAAAAATGATTATAGGTGTTATTTGTTAATGGTATTCATGAATGAAATGCAATATGCTTGCTAAGGGCATAAACATTGTAAATAGCATTGGGATTTATTTGTTTCTGCATAAATTATGTTCCTGCACATTGTGTGCTGTCATTTATTTAATAATCAGAATGTGGAATTGTTGTTTCCAGTGAGGACCTCAGTCAGTGTGCTCCTTTATATTCTCTTTGTGCTGAGCTTAAATAAAAAACAAAAGTGTGATTTGTAACTGAATGCTTTTCTTTTAGATCTAATTTTGCTTGCCATTTGTATGAGCTTGTAAATCTTTTAAAGACCCCCTTTGTTCTCAAAAGCTCTTGCATTAAGTTTCTACACGTTTACAGTGGATTACAGATCTGCATTCCGGGATGATTGGTGTGATTTTCAATCATCCATTTTTATTATTCCAAGTTTTACAGCCAGCGTCTCAGTAATCACCTATGTTTTCACTCTCTAACAATTTTGTTCTGCCTCTGTCCCTTTCAGGAATTTTGCAATGCCAAATAGTTTGTTCCCCAAGTACGGTGCTGATTACTAATGCTTGGGCGCCCTTGAATCACAAACCATCCAGCAACACTGACCTAATGAGATGAAGCACTCCAGTGTGATTTCATTCATTTTTCTGGTCAACTGCCTGAGCGCTATTCAAGGAGTGCTTGGCAAAAATGACAAAAAAGCCAGCAAGAAGGGAGAGACTGACACCTTCATGCGATCTGGGCAGTTTTCAACCAAACTCAAACATGAGTGCAGTTGGGAAATCGTTGGGAATACAACAGTAAGCATGTCACTATTATGCACCGAGCTAGGCGGCAGCAGCTACAATTGCACCTACGAAGGGGAGCCGCATCAATGCCCATTGTACGTCATGAAAGCCAAACAGTACTGGAAACATATCCTTGGGAAATTTAAGAAAATGAAAAACGCCTGCGAGGACAAGAGCTTGAGGTCACGGCTGTGTAAAAAAGCTGAAGGTGCTAAGTCCCAGCTGACAAAAATAAGTGGAGTGGCAGAAATAGAGAAAGTCAAAACTAAAGGGAAGGGACATATTAAGGAACCTGGAAAGGGTCCAGAGGGAAGACCAAAAGATCTAGAAGTGAATGGCAATGTTGGTGCAGAGAAGAAATCCGGATCCCGAAAAAAGAAACCTGACACAAATTCCAATGAGAAACCACATCCGTCTAATTCTCCACCTGCTCCCGAGCTCTCAACAGCCAGAGAAGTTAATGATGATATTGTAGAGTTGAATGAGAATTTGGCTGAAACCTACTGTGCTGAAAAGTGGCACTCAGTGTGTTCTTTCTTTGTTAATTTCTGGAATGGCTGAATCAAAGCTCTACATGGCGTAGAAATGTGATCATGTAGAGCTATTTAAATCAAGACGCCTATGCAGGAACTCATGGCTAATTCCATTGGAGTGCTTGTTACCTAACATGTATTACAAATCTCCGAATACTAAAAAAAAAAAGTAATAATAAAATACAAGTGTAGACTTGTCTGCATTCACAGTATGATTACGGGCATATCTTACTTCTTTTCTATTTGGACTAATTTAATAAACTATTAATTGACTCTAACTAGAACTATATGTTTGATATTTTGTTTTTCTTTTATGGTTTATATTTTACAGTAACTAGAATATCAGTTAATTGTATTTAATTGTCTTTAAAATATTTATCTTATTTAGACATGTGCTATAGAGTGTTGATGTAAAAAAATAAAAACAATTGGTATATAGAGCTTTTCATTGCAATCATTTGGTAACATTTACAAATTTCCAGTATCGTGAAGATTAAGTATTATGCTCCAGCAAGACATAGGAGGAGGCTGCCAAATGCACAATAAGTATTCAGAAGGCATAAGCCAAACTTTTATTTCAAATATCACAAGGTCTGAGTAAGTACAGAAAGCATCAGTTGTTTGGGTATAATACAAATAGGAATAGATGAATAAGAACCACATAATACTTTCCAAATGTTGTAAAAAAATACTTTGAGATCATTTTATTTATTAAGCTATTTATATAGCACAAATATTGATCAGCGCTTTATAGAAAATATTTATTTATTCAGTGGAGCTTACAATCTATATTGCCTTCACACTCACTTACACACTTGGGTTCATTTTTTTTTTAAGCCAGGTCACCTATCAGTATGTTCTTGGATTGGGGAAGTGAACCAGAGTATGCAAACAGAACTGATGCAAACATGAGGAGAACAGGCAAACTCTACACAGATAAGGTCCTTGTTGGTAATTGAACTCATGACCTCAGTGTAGTGAGGCAGTAATGCTATTCAGTATGCAACTATGCTGTCCATGTATGTTTTCTCTTACTTGACAGGACAGCCACCACTCGTAGCTGGTGCAGGGAATATAGATAAATGCTAATAAATACATTGAAAATTTACCATCTGTTGTTTGGATACGTAATTTTTCAGCAAAATACTTCACGATAGCATCAATTGCAGTTTATTGAAAATGTTATATAGGTGATCATATTACATATGAGAGAGATGAGTAAGAGCACGTCATGGGGGGGGAGGACAGCGATGCAAATGGTTTTCTAGTTTCTATAACTTTAATGTACACCGTGTATTTCCTTTAAAGAAAAATATTGTTTTAAATTCTGCCTGAAGACAGCCTAAAGTTCCCAGTGGTCAGGGAACAGGGGTAAATTACCCCACATGGGGTAAAAATGAAATTCCTGGGGGTAATGGACGGACAGCTGGGCATGCATATGAATCATTCTATAATATAGAATGATTCATATGCATGCCCGGCTGTGCCACAGGGAGGCCTCTAAGCCGGACACCCGCTGAGATGTTATTACCAGCGGGCGCCCGGCTCCTTCCCTGCAGCACCGTGTTAGTCGGAGGCTGGAGTTCTCTTCTGAACTCCAGCTTCCGGCTCTCTCCATGCGCACTATGGGAGAGAGGTCATGACGTCTCTCCCATAGTTCCGAGGAGCAGCCGGGCGGACAGGACGGCGGCAGATGCAGGAGCGGGGATTAAGGTAAGTGTTTTTTTTGTACAAGAGGCACTACAGGGGCATTATATGGGGGCACTGCTACAGGAGCATAACTATTGGGGCACTACTATATGATTTCCTTCCTTTCAAATCAAGGAAGTAACGTCGGCGTATCTAAATATATTTTGGGGTAAAAGGTAAAAAAGTTCCCTGACCCCTGGCCTAAACCAATGCTGATTGAAAATAAACCCCTTGTGCATAATCAGCCACTTTTTCGAGAAGGGGATATTAACTGAGCATGAGTGAGGAGCAGCGGAGCACAATTCCGAATCCTAACAGGTGTAGTCACTCACAATGCCCAGGTAGGCATGAGCTGTGGGTCAGCTTTACATTTATTTAGATTTAATATGTATATAATATATATATATATATATATATATATATATATACACAGGGCTGCCAACAGAAATGATGGGGGGCACAGGGCTGGGAAGGCCGGTTGGACTAGGGGGGGCACAGGGCTGGGAAGGCTGGCTGGACTAGGGGAGGTCACAGGGCTGGGAAGAATGGCTGGACTAGAGGAGGGCACAGGGCTGGGAAGCCTGGCTGGACTAGGGGGGCACAGGGCAGGGAAGAATGACTGGACTAGGGGGGCAATGAGCAGGGAAGGCTGGCTGGAGTAGAGGGGGGGAAAGGACAGGCAAGGAAGGCTGGACTGGGAAGGGTGCGCAGGGAAGGCTGGCTTGCTGGACAGGGGGTGAAGTGCAGGGAAGGCTGGCTGGACTATAAAGTGGGTGCAGGGAAGGGTCAGTATGCTTACCTGTCATTGGTAGCCAATTAGGCAGGGAGAAAATTGGGCCTTAATTTCAGCGTTCTGGATTGCATCGGCAGCGAGGGAGAAGAAACAGCGCCGGCGTCATTTTAAATATGGAGTTGGCCGCGAGCCAATCACAGCTCACGGACCAGCAGCTAATTAGGAGCGGCCTCTGCTGATTAGCTGCTCACGAACCGGCAGCCAATCACGAGCAGCCAATCAGGGGCGGCCTCTCCTGATTGGCTGCTGTTCCGTGAGCTCTAATTGGCAACTTATTTGGAATGCTGCATGCGAGAGAATAAGTTAGAAAGAGAGAACGAGATGGGAGGTGGTGGAGAGAGAGATAAATTACAAATAAAAGCCAGGCAAAATGAGTTTGTAAATCACTGCTGTAGACCATCGGTGGTACTCTGAAGAGGTGAGGCTGTAGATTATGTGGTACGGGTGTAAGCTGGAGTTTCCTCTGTAGTGAAGTCATCTATTCGCTTCTAGCTTCAGTGGCAACTATAGGCTCAGACCACACCCCGGCAGAGAGGCAAGGGCTTCCTAACCAAACGCAGACAAAGAGTATTTGTAGATTTTTATTATTAATGACCCTGTAGATACGTTAGAATGGGTCACTTTATTTAAAGGCATACTAAAAATGTTTTTTTAGATTTCTATCTATAAAACAGTTTAAATAAAAGCAGTACCTAAAGTAAGCAATGCCATATTCCGTACACAATATTATGCACTGTATAAGTAGTTTGTTCCTGTACAATCTATTTAAAAACATCAAAACTGGATTCAATAGCGCAATATTCTATTCATATAAATAATGCTTTACACTAACAATAACCTTACTAACTATACCACAATATGGATGAACTGGCTATTCACTAATAAATACAATCTCACACTATGGGGCATATGTATCAAAGCTTGATGTGAGATAAAATTGTGAGATATATATCGCCAACCAATCAGCTTCTAACTTACATTTTGCAGGCTGTGTTTAAGAAATAATAGTTTGGAGCTGATTGGTTGGTGATATATATTTCACAATTGTATCTCACATCAAGCTTTGATACATATGCCCGTATATCTGCAAGATTTTGCAGACTATTCATTAATAAAAATAATTATAAAATAATGCTACAGTCCTAGGCATACTAGAGATGTGCCCAAACCAACGTGTTTTGGTTTTGGCAGTTTTTTTGGTTCGCTTTTAGTTTTGGATATCTTTCAATGTCTTGGGGTGCGATCGATTTGTGTATGCAGATGCCCACCAGCCTGTCTTAAGACGCCCACTTGCGCACGTTATCTCCAGGAAGTGTATGCAACCATCGGTACATCGGGTACCATCGGATTCGATTGCAGCGCTTATGGCTGACCATACCCTACCGCAAGCACTGCGAGCACTTCAGTGTAAAAACAGCCAGGTGACGTGTACTATGGCGCTGCCTCTATATTATGCATGCCTCTGAAATGGCGTTGAGACGATCAGGCACGCCTGCGTTCACATCTCCACTCCCCCGTTTCTAGCAGCCAGCCCTTGTTACCACCCACAAATGTCCTCTCCTGTCACTCACTCTGCTGGGCTGTCTATGCGCAGCGAGTGAACGCTTCCCGATCTCTCGCCCTGGTTCACACACGCGCACTGCGATGCGTACGCATGCACACAATGCGAAAATCGGCCGGCTACGAGCAAACGCATCCTAGCGAGCGGGTCTGAATTAAGCCCATAGACCCCTTGGATTGTAAAATGATGCCCACATCTGTAAAAAAAAAAACATTCAGTTGAGACTGGCCTTACGGTCGCTTCTAGTGGCTCACTGTGACTGGCCCTGAATGTGTCTGAAGTTTTATATACACTGCACTTTGTATGAGGCAGACTATAGGTTATTAAGAGCAAATCTTAACATTGAGCTGGTAAGAGAAAGGGTGAGGGGCACTGTATGTCATTCCTAGCTGCCACTAAGAGCTCTGGGGGAGGGGGGCATAGCTATTAGCCTATTAGACCAGTTAAAGTTAAAACTTAAGAATAATTAGGGGAAATTATGTGTTATTTTTTTTTACCTAAAACCATAGTTGCCAACTTTTGTGTCCCCTGCCCTAAAAGGGGGCAGCCAGGTCAGCCTAGAGGGGGCGGCTGCATAGGTGCCAAGATCACAATCATTACATATTGGGGGGCGGGGCTACGAGGACACGATTCAGAACAAATGACGTGACCGCCCACTTGCGCCCTGTAAGTGGTCTGGTGGAGGGGGAGGGACTTGCCCCCTTTTCCGGGTGGCCCGGGAGCACAGCTCAATTTCTTAGCAGCCTCCCAGCCATTCCGGAAAAGTAGGCAAGTATGCCTAAAACCTTCCACCTTAACTATCAGAGGTTTGGGTGTCCCATGCTAGAAATGCCGACAATTCAGGTGATCTCATCCTCATCAAAGGTCCAGCGCTTGTTATCCTGCATTGACAACCAGGTGAAAAAGATGTGCAAGTCGAAGTCGGTTATCCTCTAATGCAGCAGTTCTGTCCACTGCTCCTGGTTGTCAGTGCGGAAACAAGAAGCTGTAGCAGGACCTGTCACTATGGAGTATATGTAATAGGTTGTAAGTTCTGTTGAGCATCGCGATATCAGCAATATCAGCTGTAGCTTTAAAGCAGCAAAACCAAATTTGTTTTGCCTTTAATTATTGGCACTTTAAATCTACAGCCGAGATTGTCGACATCACATGCTTCGCAGAACTGTCAACCTATTACATATAGCCCTATGAGTTCTCCTGAGCTGCAGGAATCCCTAATACAGAGTTTGAGGGGGTGGGATATTAGCTAATATATACCTAGTAGGTTCAGCTACCCATAAACTAAATTATTCTGAGATACAGTATTTATTAATCTGCACTGTCATAACTAAATTAGTGGTCTTTCTGGAGATATGACAGGGGACTGGGATCCCATGTCTAGACCATACATATCTTTTAAAACAAACCAGTGCTCTTTCTGGCCCAGGGCACCAAAAAGTCTAGTTACAGCTCTGATTGCTATCACGGGTGCTGAGGGGGGGGCGGTACCCAGGCATGTTGAAGGTGCCCGGCGGGGGCCCAAGACGCCCCCCCTTCCCTCTTCCCTGTCAGCAGCCCAACACACGCCTATGGCCCTGTGTGAAAAATAGGGGGGCACCAATGGTCTTTCTGGCTCATACCACCAAAAAGTCTCGATACGGCTCTGGTTGCTATCACAGGTGTGGAGGGGGGGAGGCAGGTACTGAGGGCCTGATGCAGACCCGTTCGCTAGGCTGCTTTCACACGTAGCCTGCCGATGTTTGCAATATGCGCATGCGTATAAGATGCAGTGCGCGTACGCGAACCAGTCCATGCGATCGTGAATCGATCGCTCCTTGTACACAGACGCCACGCTAGAATGAGTGACAGGACGAGCAGTTTGTGGGTGGTGACAGAGGTTGGTCGATGGAAACGGGGGTGTGGTGGAGCGAATGCAGGTGTGCCTGTGCATCTTAACATTGTTTCAGAGGCGTGCATAATTCAGACGCAGCATCATTGTACACGTCACATGGCTGAATTACACACTGAAGCATTCGCAGTGCTTGCGGTAGGGTATGGTCAGCCACAAGTGCTGCGTATAGATCCAATGGTACTAAGCGTTTCCGCTAGGCTGTTTCAGCGGGTGCCGTGCCCTGCCCTATATCTGAAGGGCAGAAAGCACTCTGCCCTCCAGCGCGGAGCCCCACTGAGACAGCCTGCGGGTTTTGTCTCCACTAGCGGGACAGTGTCCCGCGGGTGGGCAAAACGGTGGTGCATCGGTCACCGCCGGTGAATGCATCTATTCACAGTGACCGCAGTGCTTGGAGGCTGCCCAGCATGTCCGTAAGTGCTGGGCACTCTGCCAGGAGTGACGAAAAGGGGACGTGTCATAAAGACACGCCCCTTTTCTTTGGCCACACCCCCTTTGACGCACACAGAAGTGCCCTACCTCTAGGTCCAGCGCCCTGCCTGCTGCTAGAGTGAACACTATTACTCAATGTTACCGATTGTTGAGTACACTTCATGGGGATGATGTGTATTACTAAGGGAAAGTCGATCGCATTCCAAGACATAGTGGGCGTGCTAATGCTTTGCCGTGCAATCGTGGGATTTGCATACTTTGGTAGCTGACGACTGTGTGCGAACGCACCTAGCGAGCGGGTCTGAATCAGGCCCTGAGTACCAAGGCTTGTTGGAGGTGCCTGGCGGTGGCCCAGGACCAATGCCCCCCCTTCCCTCTTCCCTGTCAGCAGTCCAGCACATGCTGCTGTGTGCTGGGCTGCAGTGGGAGCAGGTAGACTGCTGCCATTGAGCAGCACCAGTAGTCTCTTTTTTTTTGAGGGGGGCCTGGTCTCGTCTCCAGAGATTAGGCCACATCCCCTCAATAGTACTGGGGCCCGGGCCTGCTCACTACGGCCCTGGTTGCTATGGAAACACCTCCACATCTATAAACTCGCAGTTAAATAAATATACCCCTAAATATGAAAATGTTACATCACAATATACCGTATTTCACACTTGTTTATACACCACAATTATACACCACATTTATACAACAAATCATCTGCACTCAGATGCTCATCTCCCATTCGTCCTGTTTTCTTCAGTCAAGAGCATTGCTCTGTAGACGTGTCTAAATATACACTTGAATTATTGTGCTCCTTAGTAGGCCCACTGATTGATATGTTCAGGTGTTCAGGCACATACCTATGATATCAATCAGGCCTCTATTTTATCCCCAAACTAGTGCCAGGGTAACATGTTTTGTACCTATAGTTTCCTAAGCTTCATTGTTTCATGACTATTGCTGCATACTGACCATCTAATTTTTTACCATATGTTTTAGCTTGTGACCCTAAACCTTGCTAGTTATCCTTTCATGAGCCAATGCTAAACGCTCCTGACTGTATTTTGTACCAGAATTGACACTCCCAAAATCTGCTTGTATAACCAGCCCACACTCAACCTGTCTATCAGCAGCTACCTTGGGAGCAGTATCCAGTCAGAATTTCAATATTCATAATATCGACAGAATGCCGACAAGTCAACATTCTGGTGTTGACATTCTGGATGACCACTGTTCATGCTACAGCCTTGGGAGCCATGACCTGTCAGTTACCTCAGGGATCCCTGGTGTAAACCAAGGTTCTCATTATCCTCCACACCATGGACTAGCTGACAGAAATTCCCAGTGATATACTAAGCAGAGGCATATCTATAATGGGTGCAAGGTGTGCAGTGCACATGGTCCCCGGGTCCAGGGGGGGCCCGCACCGCACACCTTGCACCCATATTGTTTAAAACTTACCTCTCCGAGGTCCTGCACTGGACTATCAGAGCTGTAGAAAAAGCCGGAAAAATGGCCACTCTAGTGACCAGAGTCTACTAATTCTCCGGTGGCCGGCCAGCCGCGTCAGTCGGCGGCCGGCTGCTGGGAAGAGAGGAGGGGGCCCCGGAATGGACACGGGCCCCCTCCTCTCTAGAGACGCCTCTGATACTAAGTTTATATCTGGGACGTGAGAGAGCTGGAAGGCTTTGATAAAGAAAACGGTCTTGAGAGCCCGTTTGAAGATTTGTAGAGAAGTGGAGAATCTGAAAGAGAGAGGAAAACAGTTCCAGAGGTGAGGAGCAGCATGGGCAAAATTTTGGAGATGGGAATAGGAGGTAGTAATCAGTTGGCTGGAGAGGACCGCTTGAATTTGTGGAGCGAAGTAGACGGGCAGGTGTGTAAAAGGAGATGAAGTCAGAGATGTAAATGGGAGAGGATTGGTGAGGGCTTTATGAATGAGTGTGAGAAGTTTGAATTGGGGCAGGAGAGGCAGTGTAGGGCTTGTAGGAAGGGAGGCAGATGTAGAATGTTTAGAGAGGAAGATGAGCTAATGTTTAGAGAGGTGAGATGGATAGGGAGGGGTGGTCTGGGAAAGAAGAGGGTGGATTGCTGAGGGTCTTGGTGGGATGTCCTGACTTTTGGAGACAATTTTAGATGTAAAGTAGGTGGTAAAGTCAAGGGCAGAGAGTGAGGAGGGGAGACGAGGAGGGGGTGGGCAAAGGAGGGAGTTGAAAGTGTCGAAAAAATGCCTGGGTTTGAGGAGTGGGACTAGATGAGGTTCTTAAAATATGACTGTTTAGAGCGTGAAAGGGCAGCACTCTAGGATGGGAGCATACATTTGAAATGGAGGAAGTCTACCATAGAGCTTTATTTCCTCCACCGTCGCTCAACAGTTCGTGAAACTTTTGTAGGTATCTGGTGCATTTGGAATGCCAGGGTTGAGGTGTGGATCTGCCAAGGGTTAGTAGTGATTGCCGGAGCAACAGTGTCAAGAGCAGAAGTAATGGAGGCATTGTATAGGGAAGTGACTGCTGGCAGGAGAAGCATTGTATACTGGAGTGGCTTGTTCAGGGCAGGAGAGAGAGAAAATAGGGGAGAGAGAGTGAGTCGAGCAGGTAGGATAAGGAAATGGTGTCGATAGTCTTGATGTTATGCTTAGTGGAGATGGAGAAAGGGTTAAATTAAAAGAGAGGAGGTGATAGTCAGAGAGAGGGAATTAAATAATTTCATACTGCTGATGTCCTTACTTAAACTATAGCAGTGTGTAGCATTAATATATTTAATGTTACATCCACCCACCTATTGCTATTCTACAATAAGCAGAAATTGATTGGATAGAGCTTCTGAAGCATGCCTTTCTAATCGAGCTTGGGGCTGTCAATTTGAACACTTTGGACTTCAGAGAATTCAGCTGTCTCACATGTAAGCAGACAGCTTGGCAAAAAGTCTTATCTGTGTTGTCTTATGTCTCCTCTCAGACACCACATAACATATAGTGCTTACAGGCATATTCAGTTCTGGCTAGGATAGGTCTACAAAGTTACTTATATGTTACAGACCAAATTTCCTAAGCCTTTTATATGATGCCTAGGCATTGCATTTTACAGTACAATGTTAAAAATACAAGAAATGTACAAAATAGCCAAGTATGAACATAAGCACCAAAACATATCGGTTTATACTGTAAGCTATTGATAAAATAAAACAGACGGGGGTAGATTTACTATCCAGCGTTTTGTCAAAGCTGATGGTGGTAGTAATTAATGCTAAACTGGATTTGTTTAGCATTAAGTTATATTGTCGCTTTAAATCCATCCTTCAAACCCATCCATGATTGGTGGCTTTGACAAACTGGCATAGTAAATATATGTGTGAAACGAGCAGTGAAATAACAGAATTTAAGGAAGCATGCTGCTGGCGGCTGGGAGAGGCTACGGTGAGCTTTCCTGAAAAAAGGGGCACTGGCCCAGTTCCCTGGGCATGCTGAAGCTAGTGGCTGCGTCCTTCACTGGCCCCCGGCAGCGTGATTTTCCTGGACATCCTGAGTAATCTAAGGGTCGCCCAGATGTCCGATGTTCACGCAGTTGATGTGATGCTGAGTCTTCAGACACAGCAGGGGATCAGAAAAGTCGACAAGAGGCAACATTTTACACAAGATGCCGCATGCAGCATTTACCTACTGTCACACAGATACAAAAATATGCAAACGTCACAGCCGTTGGGAGATGTATTTAGAGGCCCATCTGCGGCTATGCACATACAAGCATCTGCGTAAAAACTTGCATCATCGATCACAGATCAGTTGCTCATCGGCCATCTGAGTAACCCTATGGCCACTCAGAATGCACGATGGAACTCAGATGCTGTCACCAGTGAAGCTGTGTACAAAGACGTAGGGGTCTATGTACTTAGCCTTGGAGAGAGAAAGTGGATGGAGATAAAGTACCAACCAATTAGCTCCTAACTCATTTTTCAAACACAGCCTGTAAAGTAACAGGAGCTGATTGGTTGGTGTTTTATCTCCAACCACTTTATCTCTCTCCAATGCTTAGTGCACAGACCCCGCAGTCACTGGATCCGACACTCCTATAAAATGGTTGTGACACACCCACGTTTTTGGTAACCACTCCTACGATCCCGATCGCAAAAGCTAGTTTGCGCATGTGCGATGCATATGCATGGGCAGAACGTCACAATCGGCCGATTGCGTGCGTATGAGCATCTCTGATCCTTGCTGAATCAGGCCCAATGTCTACTTTGACTTCAATTTAGAAAAAGTGTAAAAGTAAATAGCTTATTAATGTAAAATGTGTAACTACTAGTTGTAATGTCCCATTATGTCTAAGCAATGCGTTTTCTGATACTGCAATTCTCAGAAACACAGTACGATATTGAATAAGATGTAATCTAATAGTATTCAATCATCTACTTGGTACATTATCAGTCCTGAATAATAATGGGATACACATTATTCTGAGACATAACCACACACCAAAGACACACAGAGAGACTGTTTTACAATCAGATGAGAGCAGGCAACAAAATACAGATCAATATGGAGCCTCAGGCAAAAACAAAACCTTTAATAAGAAGTTAACAGGTTTACACATGACCTCCGAATAACTAGGACAAAAACTCAGTTTCTGTCATCAGATAATGAGGTTCTGCCTAATACCTGTGATCTTCTACAGACATGCCAGATGATATACTGTCTTCACATAGTATCCCACAGTTGCCAAGGGCTTAACACAGAAATTCAAACACATAAATAAACATATAGACAATGCTTAGATTAAAATCTCATGAGATACAGTACGTACATACCCAATCTGTGAAATTGGTAAGTGACTTCCAACATTTCTACAATATACTGTAGGTTCTAAACTATTTTCAGGTCCAGAAAAAGGACCCGATTCAGAGCCGGTCGCTAAGGCGTGATTGCTCGCAGCTGCTTCGTGCGAGAAAATGCAAAATGACCGATCGCTCGCAACACACAGCGCAAGCGGGTAAACACCCATCACAATGAAAACACACCTACCGGACCACGTAACAGAACTCGTAGTAGTTTGACGGACGTAGCAGTCACCCTACGCGGCCATCATGATTACTTGGCAGAGTCATGTGTTCTCATCTGAGCTTTCGATGTACCCTTTAATTGCTTATGAGGCAATTGCAATCAGTGTAAAACCGCACCTTTTGTGTTTTTTTTTTAATTTTCAGAGGCTGGAGTTTGCAAATTTAACTTCACCCAACTTTGTATGTCTAATTATATATTCTCTCGCTCAAGATTATATATATATATATATATATATATATATATATAGATATATAGAGAGATATACATACATATAGATATATACAGATATAGATATACATACCTATATCTAGATGTAGAAGTATCTAATATCCACATATATATATATCTCAAAACACGTTTTTAAATACATAGATATCTCTCTCTATATATGCGTACATACATATATATATATATATATATATATATAGATAGGTCAATGATGGCCCGCCCGGCACTCGTTTACCAGTGTATCTCCGCCCGGGGCCTCCACAAGTATCCAACAAACATATATATATATATATATATATATATTTATATATATATATATATATATATATATACATACACACACTCACACACATATATATATATATATATATATATATATACACACATACACATTTAAGTTTACATATATACAGAAAGATAGAATGAGATAGATAGACTTTATTATTATTTAACTAATACAATATTTGAACATATAATAAAAACACAACACGTTTTTGTTAATTTATTAAGTATTTGTTATTAAATCTTAACAGTGTGACATAAAACTCACCCACCATAGCCATGAATATTTTGTGTGTATCCCTTCGCCGGATAATACTGCACAGTGTTGCACATTGGCTACTGAGGTTAATGCTGCTTTCACATGGCATTATTTGCAGGCTCCTAAATTTGATATACATTGCATTATGGCATCTGTGATATATGTACCTTCATCTCCTTGGCCCGGAAATTCTTGGGCGGAAGCAGCCCAATTTGAACTTCCAGAGGAGTGGGGGGAGGCAGCTTCAGGGATGGGTGATGAGAAGTTGGGGGAGGCAGCTTCAGAGATGGGTGATGAGGAGTGGGGGGAGGCAGCCTCAGGGATGGGTGATGAGGAGTGGCGGGGGAGGTAGCTTCAGGAATGGGTGATGAGGAGTTGGGGGGGAGGTAGCTTCAGGGATGGGTGATGAGGAGTGGCGGGGGAGGTAGCTTCAGGAATGGGTGATGAGGAGTTGGGGGGGAGGTAGCTTCAGGGATGGGTGATGAGGAGTTGGGGGGGAGGTAGCTTCAGGGATGGGTGATGAGGGGGGAGGTAGCTTCAGGGGTGGGTGATGAGGAGTGGGGGGGAGGTAGCTTCAGGAATGGGTGATGAGGAGTGGGGGGGAGGTAGCTTCAGGGATGGGTGATGAGGAGTGGGGGGGAGGTAGCTTCAGGGGTGGGTGATGAGGAGTGGCGGGGAAGTAGCTTCAGGGATGGGTGATGAGGAGTTGGGGGGGAGGTAGCTTCAGGGATGGGTGATGAGGGGGGAGGTAGCTTCAGGGGTGGGTGATGAGGAGTGGGGGGGAGGTAGCTTCAGGAATGGGTGATGAGGAGTGGGGGGGAGGTAGCTTCAGGGATGGGTGATGAGGAGTGGGGGGGAGGTAGCTTCAGGGGTGGGTGATGAGGAGTGGCGGGGAAGTAGCTTCAGGGGTGGGTGATGAGGAGTGGGGGGGAGGTAGCTTCAGGGGTGGGTGATGAGGAGTGGGGTAGATGCAGCTTCAGGGGTGATTGGGAAGGATGGTTGGGGGGAGGCAGCTTCAGGGGTGGGTGGGGAGGATGGTTGGGTGGATGCAGATTCTTGGGGTGGGTGGGGATTCTCCATGCCGTGCCCTCACTTTGTCAACGTAATCCTAAGAGATAGTTTAAAAAAGAAAAAAAGATAAAAATAAAATTATAAACTTGCCATGACTCAGTATACATTTAAAAATGTTGTAGAAATATAAATTGTTAACAGTGTTTTTGTTGTTGGTTAACCCCATATAAATCCTGACTCAGGGTGTGCAGAAATAAACATGATATGTGAAACATGATATCCAGATCTCCCTGGTTTAGTAGAGCAAAGGCATGCGCAAGGTCCTTTTTTTTTGGAAATTACAAAAGGCAGAGGATTACATACAGATCTGTGTCACCCTTGTTACAATAATGCATAGACACTGCGGAAACTGTAGCCTGACACTAAAATTGACAGCCATCTTCTACATTTAAGTTTAAAAAGGAAAGAAAAGAAACTATTTGGTGAGCACTTAAGAGTGCTCACCAAATAGAGTTTATTTTCTTTCCTTTTTAAACTAGAATGTGTATTACTCTAGTGAGCACCGCCACTTCTTCTACTATTTTTAATATGTATATGGATGATTCACCTTCCATGTACTAGTTTAGTATATACAGTGGCTTTGTCAACATATGTTTAATGGATATGACTATATTGTAACAAGCCTGTGCGACGTATTTCCCTTCCCTTTTCCCTGAAGTATAGCTTCTACATTTAAACAGATCTAGCAGAAACCATGATGATTAACAAATACACACACACACACAAAAACACACACCTAATGTCTACAACAGTTTAGCTCATTTTTAAATGACAGTATTGAAATTAGGACTTTAAAAGTGTTTGCAGACATTAAAAAAGAAATGGCTGCAGACCTTAATATGAAATAAACAAACAGCCCATTAAAATCAGTAAATCTAACATAAACACACACACACACACACACACAGAAAGGCATGCACAACACAAAGCATACACCACGCAATGCATATACAACGCATTACTTACTTTGGCGGTTGCCCGCACGCAGTTCATCCAGGAGGACTGGGGTCCGCCTCAGGAGATCAGACCACCTCCTTTCCAGCTTGACCACCGTGCTGCGGAAGCCCATTCAGCGCAGCCTTCTCCGCACCTCCGCGTATACCCGCATTTTGATGCGGTTCAGCACATGCAGGCCTACGGGCCCCAGGCGACGGTCCACTACCTCCGTTAGGATGCGTAGTTCAGCCTGCAAAAGCTGGAGGATCTCATGATGGCAATGACAAATATTACAGTGTACAAACTTTATATCAACTATGGTGCATTCTGATTGGTTGGCCATTCAAAAATGGCAGATGAACACAGGACATTTGTTGATTTAATACATCTATATCAACACAACACCTATCATACAGCATGTGACTCACCTCAGCTAAGATATGCCTGTGCGGCTAGTAGTACACTCCCAACACTCCGCAGCTCCTTGTGAAAGTGATTTGAATTTGGAGGGACGGTTTTAAAGGGTGTGTTTGTCGCTTGTGCATTACGTAGTGCACTGCGTGGGAGTGATGCACAGTTGCAGCCGCGTACGCATATGGCTATAAATAGCAACGCCTTCATTTTTGCAATTTGCAGTCATGGAGTCAGATGAGGCCAATGTAGAGGACTGCATGATTGACATACATGATTTTCTGGACAAATTTGGTTTGGGAATAGCATCAGAAATTGAAGTTGTGGACACACTTACACATGTTGGTGAGGAAAGTGTGCCTGAGCCCACACCAAATGATCCTCCTCCAGCTCCTACAAACACATCACCTCCAAATTTGGCCGGGCCATCAGATGGCACGGTACAAGGTCAAGCTATTCCTTGGGGGGTTACGGATTCTCTCATCCAGGTGGCACTAACCAGATTCACTTTTGGACATAACATTCCAGTTAGACATCGGAAATATATCTGGGTGAAATTTTCCAAGATCATCAATCGGAAACACTCCACTAATTTGGATGCTTATTTTGTGCGTAAAAAGTAAGTTGTTTATATAATTTACGATCTTTGGGAAACTGTATACAAAATGTGTTTTTTTTTTTTATGTTTTCTAAAAAAAAAAAAAAAAATGTACAATGTTGAAAGCCCAATGGTCAATATATCTTTTTAAGTCATAAC
This sequence comes from Taudactylus pleione, assembly GCA_031769625.1. Taxonomy (NCBI): domain Eukaryota; kingdom Metazoa; phylum Chordata; class Amphibia; order Anura; family Myobatrachidae; genus Taudactylus; species Taudactylus pleione. The sequence goes on from JAUIMM010000015.1 coordinate 52,914,926, forward strand.
AAGATGTTTTGGTTTTAAAATAATTGATGCAAATTTTTTCTAAAAGTGGGGTGACCTTTACAGCCGACTCAAGACAAAGCTGATTTTGTAGATCAAGCACCTTAATGGGCCAGGGGGGGGCCACCCTGACAGCTTGGTTTTGACCCAAAGACAACATCATATTTTGGGGGCCTTAGATTGGAGGTTAGTGTTGGGAGGCCACAATAGGCCATCAAGAGCCTCCACAAGATGAGTATATTTTGTCTCTATCTGACTGGCCCAATAGAATGTGTGGTGGACTAGTGCCCTGCTGTGGCTGGACCGAGCTCCCAGCAGGGTCCACCCGGATCCGTAAAATCAGCTTTCCGGAGTCGGCTGCAAAGAAAATTAAAAAAGATTGATGATCTTGGATATTTTTCACCCAGAACTTTGAGAATGTTTATGTCCAAAAATGTAATCTGGATAGTGCCCCTGGAAGCCCCACAAGAAATAGATTGACATTGTATCGTGCCATGTGATGGGCCAGCCACATCTGGTGGCGGCACAGGCACACTTTCCTCACCCACATCTGTAAGTGTATCCACATCTTAATTTTCTGATTGCAATTCCAAACCAAATTCGTCCTGTAAATCATGTATTTTTAATGCTATAATTTTATTGTGTTTTTTTTTTAAACATCATATTTTCAATAATGAATTTAAAAATAAATGTTATGGCAAAAATGTTGAATTATTGAATTAAAAAAAAAAAAATGAAAAAAGTCAGTAATTTTTCATATTAAAATGCTTTTTTAAACTTCTTTCAAAAAATTCAAACCACTAGATCTACTATGGAACAACAAATCCGGGTCTGGCCTGGCACAGTATTGCTAATAAGCCATGTATTTAATCTGGAATGGCATGCTGGGATGTACAGTTCCACACCAGCTTGAAAGGAGTTTAATTGTTAAAAAAAAAAAAAAAACAACAACACTTTAAATACACCCCAAAAAATAAAAACATGTATTTGCGAAAAAAAAAAATATAGGGACAATTGTTTGGGAAGTAAAAGTTTTTTGGGATTGGTATCTTTCTAAATATCAAAATTACAAACAAAAAGAGTAACCAAAAACAAACAAAAAAAATATGCTAATTAACCATCCACTTTACAATTATACAATGCAATGAGTAACACCTGCCACTCTATTATTTGGCTGCATACATCGGCAGTTGAAAGAACCATCGCCTGCTCACGCAGTGCTTGTGGTAGGCCCTGGGCTCCCGCAAGCACTGCGAGTACTTACATCTTAATAGATGCGAACTGGTGTGTACAATGACGCTGACTTTTAATTATGGACGCCCTTAAAACTCAGTTTTGATAGTCAGACACGCCTGCGTTCTCTCCACCACTCCCCCGTTCACAAGCACCTTCCCCTGTTACCACCCACAAACGGCATTGTCACTCAAAGTAGCGGGAAGTCTGTGTATTACGAACACATGATTTCCCATCGCTGAACATGGCTTGCGCACGCGCACTGTGAATTATATTAATGTGCACTGAGCAACAATCACCTGGCAGCGAGCGATCGCGCCTTAGCAACCGGCTCTGGATCAGGTCCAAAGTTTTAACTACAGTATATTTTTATTATTTAACAAAAAATGAACACATTCAACTTCAAGCAAAAAGGGCAAAAGTTGCATTCAGTCGCTGTCATACACTTGTGTTACACACAGCAGTGAATGTAAATGGCTTTAGCTTTGAAAAATTAGCATAAAGCAATTAATTAGTTGGCACTCTCTAATATACTCATGTGACAGGAGAACATTTATTAGGGACAACTTTGTCATTAACCCCTTTGCAGTGGTCACCGAGGGGGACTCGTGGCACATATACATCAATAGTGCTGATGGTGAGTCCCACTTATCCGCAGTGAAGGGCTAAGTAGACAGATAAGAAACATACCCTCTCCCCACCAATATTTGTTACTGATGAGGAGCCGGATGGGAGGACACACAACAGTGACATTGTCATGTATTTGCACGATGACGTCACTGAGCACAATGCACTACAGAAAAGAGTATTTAATCCAGAGGATGGGGAACTGTAAGACCCCTGCCTCCCCCATCCTGGTACCTGCAAAAGCTGGGGCACCCTTATTTGGAATAGAGGAGTCCCCGCTTTCAAATAAAGTGTCTGTGATCGCCAGGCAATATAACTCTGAGCTACAGAAAACATTCTACAATAAATGGGTGAGGAGACAAAATGTGTCCTAGCTCCCACATAATGGCACCTGCATACAAGGGTGTGGGGGCACCCTCCTTTAAGTCCCCTCTTTTATACTTCTATGCCCCGTTAGATGCTATTGTCTGCTGATCACATTGGAACAAATTTTCTACAGATGGGAGATCTAGTGCCCATGTCTCAGTCCTACCAGGTGCCTCGTGCCATATGGTGTATAGGCACTTGGTATATGAGGGCACATCTGTAGTACTCAGATCTACAGTATAGTAATATAAATACAGGCAGTGTCAGACTGGGACATGAAGGGCCCACCAGCGAATGCAATGTCAGGGGCCCGCTGAAAAATTGACAACCCGTCGCAGAACATTATTTTTATTGTTCCCTCAAAGGGACCTCTAAAGTATCATGACCCAGGGACTCGTGCCTCCGGTAATGAGATGCGATATTTTCCAGTAGCCACTTCATGATCTATATGAATAGACCCCATGATCAGTTACAATTACATTGACTGCATAATTTGTAACAGTTTCAAAGATCTATTTTACACAATGGCACAGGTATAAAAGGTAATGGAAAATCATATTGATTGCAGGTGTGTGTATATATATATATATATATATATATATATATATATAGTATATATATATATACAGTCAGGTGCATAAATATTGGGACATTGACAGAATTTTCATACTTTGGCCTCTATTCACCACCACAATGGCTTTGAAATGAAACAAACAAGATGTGCTTTAACTGCAGACTTTCAGATTTAATTTGAGGGTAATTACATCCAAATCTGGTGTACGGTGTAGGAATTACAACGGTTTCTGAACGTAAGTATATCGGGCCAGGTTAGCTTTCAGCCATGGGGGAGGAGGGATAGGTTTAGCCACCACCATGGAGGGGAGGGGGTTAGGTTTAGGCACTAATTGGAAGGCTTAGGGTTAGTTTGTGAAGGCGGGGATGGTCAGAATGTCAGAAGGGAGGGTTAGGATATTTACCTAGCCCCTGTCGGGAATACATACATACAATAAAAAAGAATTGTAAGATTTCTCAAATATGTGCTTACCAGTCAGTCCTCCTCCTCCTCTGGTCCCATGTCCCTTCCTCCTCTTCAGGATGAAATAGGGGTTGGCCCTCTCTATCTTCAGGGCATTTTCCATCAGCACATCCTATGGAGCATGCCACATGACCAGGGGCAGACAGTACAGGATGCTAGAGCTGTGTCAGGGAGGCCACTGTCACAGCGTGATGCCAGACAGTGCAGGTTGCTCAGGGGATCAGGCCAGCATGGTGAGGAGCAGAGGATGGGGGCCAGGTGGTAGCACTGCAATAGCATTCTCTTTATGAGCCCAATCAATATCAAGGTCTCATTACAGTGGGCTCATTTCCAGCAGGGAGGTGAATGCAGAGCAGAGTCACCTCATACAGTATGTCAGCAGGCAGCAGATCCTGGGACTGCTCACAGTCGAGGCTGAATCTTAGAGCCATACTTTTTTTAAGCAGCTCAGTGGCTGGCCCTGCTCCTTCCTTATAGCCAGCAGACAGTGCACATCTGAGCTGGTCCAGCTGGAACCGTCCGGTGATCCCGATAGCGGCGACGCCCCCCCCTGTGGTCTGCTAAGCCCCGCATCCTGCAAAGCCCCACTCCATTTCAGAAAGGTGCATGCTTTAAACTCAGTGGGGCCCACCGGAGAATTACCCAGCTCCCCAGCAGCCCAGTCCAAGCCTGAATACAGGCAGTTGAGTGGTAATGACTGAAGCCAAGGATGGATTAGAGCTGTGAACATCCCTGATATCCCTCTGTGTGTGCATGCTGCAGGCACTCACGGAAAAGGGGCGTGACCAAGTCACAAGTGTCGACACCTCACAGAGGGGTTCTGCAAGTCACCGCGGTGTAGCTTTGTTCCAAGCCCCCATTTGTCTGCATGCTGACCGAGAAAAGCGCCTGGAAGCGGAGCTGCTCGGCCAGGCTTTCGAGCCTGATCGGCCCATCAGGCCATCGGCCCTTTTGGCATTTGCCAGAATGCCAGATGGCCAGTCCAGCCCTACTGAAACCAGCATCTCTTATACTTACATCTTCACCACACATGTCATAGGGGAATCTGCGCGTGTGTGATCTGACAGCAGGTTTGCATATGCATAGTTGAACCATCCTTGATGTACAGGCAAAGACCTATCGCCAGCAAAAACACTTGTTTTTGTAGGCCATAGAGCTTTTCACCCTATTATAAATTTGACCTATTACAAATGGGCACACCTAGGTATCAACTGAGAGGATACCTTAAGGACCCACTTTGTGGGAGTGTCGTGGGGGTGTATCCAAAGTTCCTTGTTATTCTGAGGGTGCTTATAAGGAAGGGACCCCAATTTCAGTTGCTCCAAGCATGGGATTGGTGTAAGTGCCTTTACTAATGATGATGGTTTTGACTGCAGAACGAAAAACAGTGGACAGCAACTATACGCGTGAAGTTGTGTATATAGTCATATTAGTTTATGGTACTATAACTGGCAGCCACCACTGTGCGACTTGCACTCAGGTCCAGAATGTGCAAAAAGTAGGCAAACCCTCCAAGGCATGCGGTAAATTTATGTACATCGGGCCTGATACAGAGATGGACGCTATAGCGCAGCCACTACATATTTTTACGCAGCTACTTTGCTAAAATATGCAAAAGCCGCAGAAGGCGCTTTAAGTCGCAGCATCGTTGCATGAAAATCGGACATCAGAATAACCCTCAGGTTACTCAGGATGTCTGGCAAGATCACGCTACCGAGGCCAGTGAACCTGCGTCCACTGGCTTCAGCACACCCAGAAAACAGGGCCAACGTTCCCTGTCACCGCCCCCCAAATGCCAGCAGCATGACAACTGCGGCCTATGTCGCAGTAATAGATCTGCACATGCGCAATATCTGCAAACATGGAGATTTACGTAAATTATGAATTTACATAAATCTCTGAATTAGGCCAATTATTCCCATGCACACAGTTTAGCATTATGTATATACGCTAGCGAGGTAGAACAAATGGCATGTGAAGTATAAAAGTCATAGACTACACCCAATAAGCCATTTGTGGTAACCGACAAAATCTCAGCATCAGGTTCCCACCTAACACCATAAAGTCAGTCATCAGTAAGAATGCTTCAATGAAGGTATGATACCTTTATTTCATTTAATAATTATTTCAGTGATGAATTTCATTGAAATATACAAGAGAGCTGCTTTATGTTTCTAGATCTTACAAGACATCCTCACAATGATAATTGTGTTTGTTTCTTAGTGTGTGTTATGGTAAAGACACTTTCCTAGGATCATTAAAGCATCTTTCAATGTTGACAAATGTTTTCATGAACACTTTAGCAGAGGAGAAGTGGTTCTATGTGCTCATGTGGCTTGTATTGGGTTCTGTGGGATATAAGAACACCAGAATAGACTTCCTCCCAATTAGAGACTGGTGCACCAGTTCAAAGGTTTCTAGCAGGCTGGCATCAAGCCTGTCCTCATTTAACTTGTGTGCTGAATGAGACATTGCAGCGTGCATGCCAATCTTTCATCCACTATTTGAAAGTAACTTGACATTAAAGCACATAAATGAAAGTATGATTTACTAACATGAGTTTGATGTTCCTAAATCTAGAATTGCAGTTTGCAAAATAAATGTTATGTTTTATTTTCTTCACTACAGATTAGAGTTAAAAAAAAAAAAAAAAAAAAATCAATCAAGTCAAAAGCAATATAGCTACAACTCTGAGGTTGTAAGATAACATTATGTTACTATTCTAGCATAGTTTATATTTGACCTTGGTTGTTAGACAATGCAAAATGAGGCTACAGAAAGTAGAAAGAACATATGCATTGGGGGGTATATTTACTAAAGTGAGAGTTTTTAGAAGAGAAGATGTTGCCCATAGCAACCAATCAGATTATAGTTATCATTTAACTAGCACCTTCTGGAAGAGAATAGCTAGAATCTGATTGGTTGCTAAGGGCAATCTCCACTTCTAAAAACTCTCACTTTAGTAAATATACCTGGGTATTTGTTAGAACCCTGTGTGTAGCTCTGCAGTATGTTGTTGCGATGCAAGCCACTCTGATTGGTTATTTAAGGACAATGGCCCTGATTCAGAGACGGACACTCTGAAAGAGTGCTCGCTCAGAAACTGGGCGTTTTTTTTTTTTGTGTGTGCGGCCTCCTGGCCGCTCGCATAGCTGTGGGTGACCACCCAAAGCTACTGCGAGCGGCCAGGTTGACGGCCGCGATGGTCATGACCATCGCGACCATTGGGCTTGCGACGAGACAATTGTGGTAGGGTCTCGTGGCCGCAAGCCCCAGAGAGCTTCTGGCTCTAATAGAGCCGGAAGCTCTCCCACTGACATCACTGGTGATGTCAGTGGGGCCTCCCCCAAATGATAGGCGTTCCTTCGGGAATGCCTCCGTTTGGCCAGCCAACCCCCCCTGCCCGCCTATCAAACGGGGCAAGCTGTCAATCACCATCGACAGCTCGCCCCCTTTGGTGCGAGACCCGAGCGACGGAGCACCCGTCGCTAGCCGGGTCTTGCCATGTCCAGTGGGCAAACATCGACCCAGTTGCGAGCGCTCAGCGCTTGCGACCGGGTCTGAATCAGGTCCAGACTCCTTTGCTTTAATTTGCATCACAGCTCCTAGGAGAATGTTCTTCATTTATCAGGGGTATACACTTTTTTTAACCCTTGAATTACTTTCACAAATAAGATTCCTATGGATGTAGAAGAGGAATTAGCATAGCAAAAATGAATTTGATGATTCTTTATTTACAATAAATTACAATGCTATACTTCAAGTTCAGGAGCTGGCTGGCTGGCAACTTTTAGCCTGGGGGGCAAATGCATGCAGGCGGCCCTGGCAGAGGAGTAGCGTGTAGCCAGGGTGCCCGAAAGAACGTGCGTACTACGGCGCCCCCCCCCTCAAGTGTTCTAGGGAGGAGGCGGGTCCATATGGGATTAATGTAAGGTAAAAATAAAGATTAGGGGCAGCCCCCTGTCGTAGTGCCCATATGCAGTGCCACCCTGTGCCACAGGAGGACACCCTTATGCAGGCCTCGAGTAGTGCCCCCAGTAGTGATCCCCCCTATGCAGTGCCCCTTGTGCCCCCAGTAGTAAGCCCCTTATACAGTGCCCCCAGTAGTGGTAACCCTTATGCAGTGCCCCTTAAATAGTGGCCCCAGTTGTAGTCTTCCCCCTATGCAGCACCCCCACTATTGCCCTTATATAGAGCCCCCAGCAGTGGTCCCTCGATGCAGTGCCCCCAGTGGTAGTCCCCTCCCCCCTATGTAGTGCCCCTAGTAGTAGTCCCCTCCCCCCTATGCAATGCCCCTAGTAGTAGTCCCCTCCCCTTGTAGTGCCCCTTGTAGTAGTCCCCCCCAGTAGTAGTACCCCCCTTGTAGTGCCCCCAGTAGTAGTCCCCCCCTTGTAGTGCCCCCAGTAGTAGTCCCCCCCTTGTAGTGCCCCCAGTAGTAGTAGTCCTGCCCTTGTAGTGCCCCCAGTAGTAGTAGTCCCCCCCCTTGTAATGCCCCCAGTAGTAGTAATCCCCCCTTGTAGTGCCCCCAGTTGTAGTATTCCCCCCCTTTGTAGTGCCCCCAGTTGTAGTATTCCCCCCCTTTGTAGTGCCCCCAGTAGTATTCCCCCCCTTGTAGTGCCCCCAGTAGTATTCCCCCCCTGTAGTGCTCCCAGGAGTCCCCCCCTTGTAGTGCCCCCAGTAGTATTCCCCCCTGTAGTGCTCCCAGGAGTCCCCCCCTTGTAGTGCCCCCAGTAGTAGTAGTCCCCCCCTTGTAGTGCCCCCAGTTGTAGTATTCCCCCCTTGTAGTGCCCCCAGTAGTATTCCACCCCTGTAGTGCTCCCAGGAGTCCCCCCCTTGTAGTGCCCCCAGTAGTATTCCCCCCCTGTAGTGCTCCCAGTAGTCCCCCCCCTTGTAGTGCTCCCAGGAGTCCCCCCCCCCTTGTAGTGCTCCCAGGAGTCCCCCCCCTTGTAGTGCTCCCAGGAGTCCCCCCCCCTTGTAGTGCTCCCAGGAGTCCCCCCCCCCTTGTAGTGCTCCCAGGAGTCCCCCCCCTTGTAGTGCTCCCAGGAGTCCCCCCCCTTGTAGTGCTCCCAGGAGTCCCTCCCCCTTGTAGTGCTCCCAGGAGTCCCCCCCCTTGTAGTGCTCCCCCCCCCCCGGCAGTAGACACATAATAAAAAAAAAAAAAAAACCACTTACCTGACACCCGCTCCTGGTCCCACCGCCGAGATCAGCTCCTCCGTCCGCCGCTTTGTATTATGGGAGTGACGTGTCATGGGAGTGACGCGTCACTCCCATTACCCACTGCTGGAGCCGGAAGGTGTCCGGCTCTGGCAGTGGGAGCAGCAGCCGATGAGAGTCTGTCTGACTCTCATCAGCTGCTAAAGCAAACACACAGCTGCCGGAGCCGGCGGCTGTGTGTTTGTGCTGTGTAGAGCTGACCGAACTCCGTCCGGTCAGCGCTACACACGCGGTGCAGTCTGTGTCACTGTGACACAGACTGCCCGCGGCCCGCATGACGCTGTGGCCCGGGGGGCACATGGCACCCTGCCCCCCGGCCCAGTCCGCCACTGATCAAGTTTGTATTGATTTAATATTAGTTTGGTCTGCGTAACTACAAGCCCAAGCATACAATTGTTTTCCATGCTGGTTCTGTCTTACGTTGAGACAGGGGACACCACATTGCCAGTCTCCTAGTTATAATGTGACCAAACTGATAAAGCAATCTGAACTAATATGAGATACACCACAGCCAATTCTACCTATACATCATTTAGTTTTATTTATAGTATAATTTATGGTAGTAAGCTAAGCAGGGCCGAAACTAGTGTTTTTGTCACCCGGGGCAAGACAGTAATTTGTCGCCCCCCCTCCCCCTGGTAATTCCCCCGCAGCAGTGCCCCCATAGTAATGCCCCTTCAGTAGTGCACCTATAGTAATGCCCGCTGAGGTAATGCCCCTGTACCAGTTGCCACATGGTAATGTTCCCATAGTAATGCCCCTGTAGTGCCCATATGGTAATGCCCCCATAGTAATGCACCTGTAGTGCCCAAATAGTAATGCCCCTGCAGTCCCCATATAGTAATGCCCTCTAGTAATGCCCCTGTAGTGCCCATGTAGTAATACCCCTAGTAATGCCCCTGTAGTGCCCATTTAGTAATGCCCCTGTAGAGCCTCCTGGTAATGCCCCTAGTTATGCCCATGTAGTGCCCATTTAGTAATGCCCCTGTAGTGCCCATGTACAGCCCTCTGCTAATGCCTCTGTAGAGCCCCCTGGTAATTCCCCTGTAGTGCCCCCTGGTAATTCCCCTGTAGTGCCCCCTGATAATGCCCATGTAGAGTCCCCTAATAATGCCCCTATAGTGTCCCCTGGTAATACCCCCATAGTGCACCCTGGTAATGTCCCCGTAGTGCTCCCTGGTAATGCTTCTGTAGTCACCCTGGTAATGCCCCCCGTAGTGCTGCTTACACACACACAAAAAAAAAGAAATACTTACCTTAAACCCCGCTCCTGTGACCGCCGCCGTTGGGTCCGCCCGCCTGCTCCTCGGAACTATGGGAGAGACGTCATTACGTCTCTCCCATAGTGCCTATGGGGAGAGCCAGAAGCTGGAGTTCAGGAGAGAACTCCAGCCTCCGGCTAGCGCGGCGCTGCAGAGAAGAGCCAGGCGCCTGCTGGTAATAACATCTCAGCGGGCGCCCGCCTTAGAGTCTCCCTGTGGAGCCAGGCTGGAGATCACTGACGCCGGGTGCAGCCGGGCACCTGGTGCACGTGCACCTCCAGCCCCCCGCTAGTTGCGGCCCTGAGCTAAGACAGTCTCCTTAGTACAGTGGTTCCCAAACTTATTTGCATCTTAGAGTATCAGCATTTTATTCTGTCAACCCTAGTCCAAACATTTCTTATTAAGAAATTCTGCAAAACTTAACTAAATTGTGTTCACCTGTCATCCTTAGGTTCAGTTATGTGATGGTGGACAATTTATGATTGGATATTTTAGGATTAGTAGCCATCAGCACTGGTTTTGCCTATCATATGGACCATATAATTTAATGTATTTGGTCCTGGGCCACAACCCGTGTCACCCCTGCTAATTTGCCACAGCACCCAGTTTTGGAACCATTGCCTTATGCTGGGCATACACTATACAATTATCTGTCAGATATCTGTCCAATCTGGCTCGTTGGAATGAAAACCTGGTAATGTATGGGGGCAAATGACAATCGATCATATGGTCTTAAACACTGGAAAACGTACAAAAACAATTGTTCAAATTGGTTAAATTAATTTGATTTATCCAGTTTATCTGAGCAACCATTTTTATCTGGTTTTACAGTGTTTGTGAGCAAATAGTTGATTGCCATTTGCTCCCATACATTACCAGATGTTCATTCCAACCAGCCAGATTGGACAGATATCTGACAGATAACTGCATAGTGTATGCCCAGCATAAGTGACCTGAGTAACTCAGGCAATCATGGTTCCTCATATACCAAAAATGATGATACACTTGCAGGATTGGGATGGAAGGGGACTCACACTCAATAAGAAATGGTCATTGTCAACCAAGCTTCTCAATGTTGCAACTCTGCAGATGATTGTGCAGTGAAGGTAACTAGACAGCATTTCAACTGTGCTTTTGCACTTTCATAAATGACACTTTGCATCTTATAATCAACAAGTATGGTAATCAGTGTCCAATCCTCACAAGTAAGATCAATGTATTCAGTCTTTGTATTGATTGTGACCACAGTCTTTGCTCATGGAGTTGTGTGTCACAACTACCTAATTTAACACACGTATACCACTTTTACACCGACATGAAAATCCTGGGTTGATGTACTTAAATGCGCATCAACGTGGGATTTTTGTCAGTGTAAATGGATCCACCCGGGTCAAGGGACCCGGGGGATCCAACTCGGGTAGCTTGTAGGGATGACCACGGGTCGTTCCCATGGCATCCTAGAGTGTAAATGGCGCGATCCGGGCCCCGATGACGCGCATGCTACCTGATTGGGCGGCTTCACTGGTGCTTGGAGATTACATCGTCTCCAAGCATCCACTGCAACACCAGAAGATCCAGGTAGGGATACCGACACCTGTCGGTAGATATCCTAACCCTCCCCCTCTCCCTGCCCTAACCCTTCCTCCCCGATGCCTGAACATAACCTCCCCTCCTCCCCACACCATAAACCCAACCCTCCCTCTAGTGCCTAACCCTCCCGCCAACCCCGCTACTTACCTTTGGGATGCCGGGATTCTGACAGGTGTCGGGATTCTGGTGCCGGTATTCTATTCTAAGTGCTGGCATCCCCTGTGTCGGGATACTTATCCTGGAAACACATATTGCCTGATTCTGAGGTGGGAGTAAGGCAAAAAAAGAGCAAGTAAATATGTACTTGGACAAACCATGTTGCAATGCATTGGGTGCAAACATAGGCGAAAGTAGACATTTGATAATGGATGGTCCTAGTTTTAACCCCAGAACATGTGTTACCTTGTCTCTTGCCACTCTATCTCGTGACCCTTAGTAAGCAGCAATGCACACCTCCCAACATTTAATCTATTGAACTCGGGTGTACCGAAAAGGGCATGGCTTTGTGACAGGGGTATGGGCAAAGAGGTGTGGCCTTGTGACATGGGTGTGGCCTCACACACACCCCTATTTCATCACCCTGGGGGAGTGCCTAGCACTAACGGAGATGCTGGGCTGCCCACAGAGTCTTTTACCTTTTGTGACATCTGGTGCGGCTGTGGCTTGAATTTGCCAGCGCCGAAGACGCACACGTGCATGCAAGGGGGGCGTGACCTGCTCCACAAAGCCACACCCCTTATGTCTGCTGCTCTTGGGGGCATGATCACATATCATGCCACCCATTCTCAGCACACACAGTTTGGCAGCTGCTGGGGGCAGCCTACAGCCTCTCCTTACGCTGTGGCTGCTCGGTGACACCATCCGATGGTGTGACACCAATGTAGCAGAGCAGCTCTGCTATTTTGGTATCATGCCCTCAGATGGGGTCACCCGGTGCAGCCCACACCCCCCTACTGATGCCAGTGCTGACCCCACTGTGTAAATGCCAAGTTCCTGGGTTAAGTGCCAGAGCTATTTAATTATACCTCATGGTTAGAATACGGTTAGAACACAAAAAATAGCTTTAGACCTCGGGATAAGTGGCAGCAGGTATTCAAGTACTGCTCTCAGTACAGTATGCCCGCAACTAGCCTAGAGTGTTCACTTAGGGCCTGATTCAGAGATGGACTGATTTGCAGAGCCACACGCAAGTGACTATGCAATCCCGTCCATCTCCAATGCAAATGCAGAAGGGGGTGTCAGACACATCCTTGCTGATCTCAGCACTGTGATCGACGCCGCAGGATGGTTGCTCCTTTGGTCAGGCTGTGGTCGTGATGTTCGATGGCAGCGGCCAGCTTTCGCAGGTTGGCCAACATGCAAGTCCAAGAATCTGCATCTATGGATCACACAGGAACCGTTCGTTACATGCGCAGATTGGGTCCTGCACAGTGCAGTTTTCCGATAATTGAGAATCTGCGATTAGAATCAGGCACAATGTTCCTTTAATGATGCTGCATAAAAAATAAAAAAAATCATATTTTGGGTTTGAATATCTTGAGAAGAGGGTTAGGGTGTTTACTGCGCTGGAAGATTATTCCTATATAATTTTCACTAGCCCCTTATAATATATTTTGCAAATGATCATGTTACAATCATCATATATTGATTCAGAGGAGGTGCTCCCACAAACTAAAGCTGGCCATTCACCTTGAGCTATAACTCAGCAGACAGACCAATTATCTGACATTGCCATACTGATGATTTGTCTATCTGTCCTATGGTGAGTATATCTGCTGTCAGATCCGAGCAGCAATTATCGCATCTTTGGGTATGCTGAAAGATTTCATTCCCGACAGAGATATAATGGCTACTTGGTTGCAGCTGTACAATGTATAAGTATCAGCCCGATAAGCTGATTATCCGCTGATCATGCTGATAAGTGCACAGCGTATGGCCACTTTAAGAGAGACCTTAATTATTTAGAGAAAAGTGTCTGTATTTGATGTACTAAGGCCCTGATTCAGAGCCGGATGCTCTGTCAGAGCGCTCGTTCTGAATCAGGGCCGTCCCTCCTACCTTTTGGAGCGGCCTCCTGGCCCCTCGCATAGCTGTGGGTGACCACCCACAGCTATAACGAGCGGCCAAAATGATGGTCGCGATGGCAAGAGCATCGCGACCATTGGGCTTGCGACGAGACCCTTTTGGCTCTATCAGTAGTGATGTCAAGGGGGCTGGCCCCAGATGGTAGGCGTCCCCATGGTAGGCGTTCCCTGTCGATGTTGATCCTCTATGGGATCAACATCGACAGAACGCCCCCTTTGGTGCAAGACCCATAACGACGGCTTGGCCGTCGTTATTCGGGTCTCGCGCATGCGCACGACGGAGCCGCCTCCGTCGTGCACATGGGCAACATCGACCCACTTGTGAGCGGGTCTGAATCAGGCCCTAAATACAGACGCTTTTCTCTCTCTATTTAATTAAGATTAATTTAGAACAAGGATTATATCCAGCTAAACGGTGCAGAATTATTATGCACAGGGTATAAATACAATTATTTATACCCTGCATGTAGCACACAAATAATGGGCAGCTTGGTTTCATAAAAATTATTTTGTGTTGAGCTAGAACACAAACTTCTCCCATCTCAATCCCTCTGCAAGGTAGTTCAATATGATGCTAACATTGTGTGTTTGTGTATTGTAATAGAAATAGCTTAAAGGAAGATGAAATAGACATTATGATGACAATAGCGGCATATCCTTAGTACAAGTGTCAGAGGGAGTTTTCATCACCATTCCATCTAGATAGTCCCAATAAGCTGCATCTATATGCTTTGTATGCTGCCCGCTGTAAGCTGAATGCTGGGTGGTCACATATGAATTCTAGTTGGTGGGCCTCATATCTTTGATCAATAAGTTCTATTGTTGTTTTGGACAATGCCTATAACAGACGCTTACTTCTCTAAGAGCTTGTACTTTGGAAAATATCCTAGAAGATGAAGGGGGAGGGAAGGGATTTGAATGCCTGGGCAGGATGCCATTGCTTCTTTGTAACAGCTGAAATATGTAACTTGATTTCTTTTCTGTGAAATTCCTCCATGGAAGCTTCTCATGGTAATAATCATCCCATGAATGTTGTATTTTGTGAGGGGTTGTTGCAATCTCAGAAAAAAATAAAGATTTATCTCTATCATTGGGCATTACAGGATAAGTGGTATTAATTTACACACTTACATATAGAAAAGGTATTATGTTTCCAAAAAGGTATGTGAGGAGTTAGATGCAGTGGAGGCTCTAAAGGTGGGGCTGCAGCGCAGTCCAAAATTCAAATAGGGGAGTCACACCAACTGCCAGTGAGTCCTGACCGGCAGGGCTGCCATCAGAAATGATGGGGCCCGGGACTGACAGAGTAGGCAAGTAGGCAGACCCCCCCCCAGGAAGGGGAGGGGGGCATGGCAGAGGAGGGGGGAGCTATACCAGGGGGTGGTACACCAATTTGTTTAAAAAGCCAGTTTAAAAAGCTGTAAAGCAATGCAGATTTTTGAATATATATATATATAATATATATACACACACACACACACACACACACTGGTGGCCAAAATTGCGGACACATTTTGAAATTTGAATGTTCATCAACTTCGAATGCTTATAAAAACTGTTTCACTTCACGCAGTGCAATGATTCATATATCAAATGAAAGGAAATTTAATTCAAAACAATAAACAAGGGTCAAATATTTGCATTACAAGGGAAGTTATGCCATGAAACAACACTTAGGATGAAAATCCCTGTGTACTTATGATGTTACTGTCCTATCAGTATTTCGTTGGGTATCCTTTATTTTTCAAGACCGCAGCACAGCGTCGTGATCCAGGATTGTGGTGTTAAGTGAAAATGGTCTTTCGTATGCAGCAATTGCAAGAGAAATTGTTGGGAATGTGACAACATCAGGAGTACGAAAGTTTTGTTTACGTTATCAGGAAACACAATCTATACAAAACAAAGCAGGAAAAGGCCGGAAAAAGTGCACAACAGCTGTTGATGATAGGAGAATAAAACGCATTTGCGTCAGGGACAGATGGATGTCATCTGCGGCCATTAGCAGCAAATTGAGTGCAACTGGTGTTTTTGTCAGTGCAAGAATGGAACGGAGAAGACTAACGGAGGTTGACCTAAAAGGCAGGATTCCCAGAAAAAATCCATTGCTGAATAAAAAGCAGTGGCAGAAACTAATACAGTGGGCAAAAGAACACATTGCATGGACAGAAGGTCAGTGGAAACAAGTGATAAGGAATGACGAAACTAAGATATCGATATTCGGTAGTGATGGGAGAAAATGTGTGAGACGTCGCATCAGGGTTTTAGAAATTTATCGTCGCATCAGATTTTATTCAAGCAACAACAAAGAATCCTACAAGTGTTATGATCTGGGCATGTAAAGTCTAATTTATAATTTTTCTTTATTTTAGTTTCCTACAACGGTGGAAGACTGGCAGACCATAGGTGATGAATTTGATTGCCGCTGGAATTTCCCAAATTGCGGAGGAGCCATTGATGGGAAACACATACGTTTTATCCCGCCTGCCTACAGCGGCTCATTTTCTTTTAACTACAAGGGCCTTCACAGTATCGTGCTGATGGCGGCGGTCAATGCCAACTATGAATTTATTTATGTGGATGTGGGAAAAAATGGCCGTGCTCCAGATGGTGGATCCTTCAAAAATACGGAATTTTATAACAGACTATCCACCAACCGTCTCAATTTGCCATCTTCAGCGGTTATGAAGCACGACCTCAACTATGTGTTCGTGGCTGACGAGGCATTTGCTCTACATGAACATTTATTAAAGCCATATGGACAAAGGGGACTGACCAGAGAGAAAAGCATTTTCAATTATCGCCTATCTAGGGCCCGGTGAATAGTTGAAAATGCATTTTGGATAATGTGCACCAGGTTCCGGTTATTCCATACGGCTATAAACCTTTGTGTGGACAAAATTGATTCTGTCGTCATGAACAGTTGTGTTCTGTGCAATTTTTTGAGGAAAAAATATACCTTACAACTGCGGCCTATGGGGATGGCCATTGATGAGCAGGAGCAATCACATGAGGGTTTACAAATGCCCTCTGTCGCCACACTAACAGTGAGGGAGAAGGTAGCAAGTGCGCGAGCAATAGAGGTCAGGGAGCTATACCTGGCCTACTTGGGTACTGTACCATGGCAGGAGGATAGTATCAGATAATGAACTCGTATGTACTTACCACATCCTTATTAGATGCCGGCTCATTCTCTGGGTTCTCCACTGGTACAGCCGCTTCTTCCGGGCTTGTATCTACAAGTAGACTTTGTGAAGATCTTTGTGGCTCTTCCTCGTGGAAAAATTCAAGAAGGGGTAGTACCAGAGTGTACTTTTATGGACGTCATCCGTCCCTGCGCCTGACGTCCGTTACTCGGTCTCCTTCCTCCGCTCTTTAACATACACTGCGTGGAGGTTTTGGATGAGTCTGCTTACCCAATTCGGACAAGCCTCATCATGGAATGGGAGGGAAAAGGTGACGGTCATCTATCGCCGTCTCCCTGCGATGTTTGTTTTTATAGTCCTTGGACTTCACCTTCCACAGGCACTCGTGAGCGCGATAACGCTCGAGGAATCCACTTTAAAACTGGCGTTTTAGAGGGCTATTCATTTCAGTGGAAATAAAAATCAGAAACATCTGTAAATATAATATATAAGTTTATTTTTAAATGTTTGAAAATGTTATTGTTGATCATTCATTGTGTTATAATGTTTATGGTTGAGTTTTTAATTTAGTTGGTTGAGTTTTTAGTTAATAGTTGAGTTTTAAGTTGATTTCAATGAAATTGAAAATTTTGAAATATTTATCTGTGTACATAAATCAGTGGCATAGTGGTATATAACAATGGCAGTGCCAGGGGTCATATGCGTTGGTGACATAGTGGTATATAAACAATTCAGGGCCATGTGGGGGGGGGGACACGTTGGTGGCATAGTGGTATATAAACAATGGCAGTGCCAGGGGTCATATGCATTGGTGGCATAGTGGTATATAAACAATGCAGGGCCATGTGAGGTGACACAGTTATGCCAGTCTTTTCATGAGCAGATGGGAGGACACTCACATCTGGTCAGGGCACAACTGGGGGGAGAATCTGGTTCTATGGACGAGGTATATAGATGACGTATTTTGCATATGGCAAGGACCGCTTAACACCCTCGCAGACTTTCTAGCCTACATCAACGACAATGACAGACACCTGAACTTCACAACACAATACACTAAAACAGACGTCAACTTTCTGGACCTACATATCTTCATCGACGAACACAAAATACATACAAAGACCTTTCATAAACCGGTAGAAGTCAATAGTTTCATTCTGTCAGAAAGTGGACATCACCCAAACTGGCTCCAAAACATACCCAACAGCCAATTCAAACGCATCAGACGAAACTGTACCAAACTAACAGACTACTACGAACAAGGAAACCAAATGAAGGAGCAGTTCATAGCCAAAAACTACGATAGCAAAACACTCCAGGACACTCTGAGCAAAATAGGCAACGAGGAACGCTCACCCCTACTACAATATAAATCTGACAAAACACAACACACGGACGACATACCATTCATAATGCAATACAACACTAGTGCAACAAGGATAAAACAGGTAATCAGCAAACACTGGAATCTGCTACTTAAGGATGAAACACTGGCCACGGTACTCCCCACGCATCCGAAGGTACTTTACCGCAAAGCTCCAAGCATCAAAGACAAACTAGTTCGCAACCACATACCTCCAACCTCGCTGACACAAACCACTATAGATCACGAACCCCTGAAGAAAGGCTTCTACCATTGAGGGACATGCACCAACTGCCGGACACTAGGACACAGAAGCACCAAACCAACCACCACATTCTCTTCATCACAAACAGGAAATACCTACAACATCCGAGAACACATAACATGCAACACCAGTCACGTGATATACATGTTACAATGTCCATGCAATCGTCAATATATAGGACGCACAATAAGACCCCTTAAAACAAGAATCATGGAGCACATCAGAGGCATAAAAAACAAGACAGATACCCACAACGTCCCTCTACACTTCCAAGAAAAACACGCCAGTAGCACAAAAGGCATGACATTTATAGGCATAAAAGCACTGAACAAGAATTGGAGAGGAGGTGACTTACTGAAGAGACTCAACAAAGAAGAACTCAAATGGATTTTTACCATGCAAACGCTCACACCATATGGCCTGGACACTGATAATGAAATCAAATCAGTCATAGCCCATTAGACCCATACCCGTGAGGGCAGGGCACATAGCCAGCTATACACCCACATCCTACCACTAACCTATGATCACCCAATCGCCCAACCCCGCAAGAGATCCACTACTGTGACCCCCATCCCACATCTCTATACCTAACGCACTTACACCATCACACTCCACTAGTGTCTCACATATGTGCCCCACACCCCACCATACCCAATTAGTGTTCACTCACCACAACTATACCACCACAATACATAGATCAACTAGACCTCCATGCTACACCTTAATGGGTTACACAGGCACCCAGATGACGACGGATCGCACCATGTAGCAATCCCCACACCAACACACAAAGGACACAACTAGTACTTAGCCCCGCTACAACCTCAA
This sequence comes from Taudactylus pleione, assembly GCA_031769625.1. Classification (NCBI taxonomy): domain Eukaryota; kingdom Metazoa; phylum Chordata; class Amphibia; order Anura; family Myobatrachidae; genus Taudactylus; species Taudactylus pleione. Next base: position 52,933,937 of record JAUIMM010000015.1, read on the forward strand.
TCACAACGATATACCCCACCCCTCACAAATAATATTGACATAAGTTAATACCGAACATCAGCGCCAACACATCCCCAACAACAGACTCCACCGCACACGCACCCATCATAACTGCACCTCATTCGGGCTGACAATCACATATGAGATAGGAAGGACACCCCGCTACACTCATTGGAATCACTATAATCACGGAACATACCTCGCGATCCTAACCTTTCATCCCATAGTAGAATTTATTCCCCTCCATGGTGTTATATCACGCACATAGATTAACTCCCCCTCACATAGGCACAAAATGCGCATCACACGCTGCACCCAGTGCCCGTTTCATACCCATGCCAATATTGAGGGTGTCACCATGGTGACCAGCGGCATCACCCGGAATCCCCTCCCCTGATGGGAAGTACCACACCACGTGACGCTCACGATGTAGGGGGGATACCTGAACACACGCGTCATGCGGTGCGTCACACCCCCGGATCACATGACCTACCAGGCCTACACGTAATAGGACACAGCACTCACGTGGGCTAGTGATATCAGACGGAGACCCGACGCTCCCACGGCAACGCTCATCCCTAGGCAGCACTGCCATTACCACGTGGCGGTTACTCCCCGCCCACACACACACCCCGTTCACAGCTGAGTCACACAAACACACTGGTTGGCCGATACACTTGTCAATCACTTACACTGCCCCCTCTTACACACTGGTTGGCCGATACACGTGTCAATCACTTACACTGCCCCCTCCTACCCACCTGCATCCCAATCGGACCAGTACCTCCGGCCCCAATAGGCTATGCTATTAATTGAGAACACCCACACACCCACCCTCCTCCTATATAACACTCTTCAGTCCATTAATTCAGTAACTCCTTGATGAAGGCTTCAGGCCGAAACGCGTTGGAGAATACATCCCCCGCACACCACTGTTGCATCACCACAGCATTGGTGGTCATCACCAATCCCACGGACACGTAGGACAGGACTATAACACGGACCGCCGCATCATCCCAACCCTCGGAGCAGTGACTGGAGCCCGTCCAGAGTACACCCTGCGGGCTCGCAGGGTGCCATCAACCACCGGGCCATCAACCACCGGGCCAACACCGGAGAACATACCAACTGTGCACCAACCAGGGACAGCACACCTACCGGTAGGTACCATCACCACCAGTGTGGGACGCCTCCATTTGCCACTGCACAGGACTTCCTTGGCAACACATACATCCTGGTCCGCCTAGACTGAGACCATAGGTCCAGCAAAGGGGACGTGCAGAAGTAAGGGCCGCACGGCAAGGAGCCCCCTAAAAGGGTCCACCAATTCCCTGACCAGGATCAAACGAAACCACCCATCCATCCCTAACCCCACTCACGGAACCACCTGGGGAGCATTGTGCCTCACCAATAAACAGGTTGGATTCAATTTACAGTGTCTGGTCATCATTTGTACACCCACACTGCAGCTATATACTGATACACGTCACCCCCCATACACACACCCCCTCCCCAGTCGCTCCCCCTCTCCCCCCCACTCCATATTTCCCCTCCACACACAAACACACTAGGGGTGAGCGGGTTCGGATTTCTGTCCATAGGGGCTGTGTCCACTACTTCAAAGTCCATAGGGGCTGGCTGTGTTGTGCTGTGCTGCTGTTGTCAATAGGGGCTGTGTCCACTACTTCAAAGTCCATAGGGGCTGGCTGGACTGTGTTGTGCAGTCAGTTGTCCATAGGGGCTGTGTCCACTCCAAAGTCCTGTGCAGTGTCCCAGTCCTAAAGGGGTGCTGTAGTGTTGTCCAGGGGGTGCTCTGTCCGTCAGGGGTGCTCCCCCCAAGTGCTAAAAAAAATAAATATTTGTTCTGTGTTTGTTGATGCATGTGCGGCTACTGCGCACACAATTCACAAAGTAGTGTCAAGCGTGCGCCTGTGTCATAAGTAAAGTGCCGGCTGGCTTGACCATTAAAGGGTGCTGTAACCCCCAAAGTACACTCCAAACCAAATAAAAAAATATTTTCTGTGTTTGTGAATTGTGTGCGCAGTAGCCGCACGTGCATCAACAAAGTAGTGCCAAGCGTGCGCCTGTGTCATAAGTAAAGGGCAGGCTGGCTTGACTGTTAAAGGGTGCTGTAACCCCCAAAGTACACTCCAAACCAAATAAAAAATTTTTTTCTGTGTTTGTGAATTGTGTGCGCAGTAGCCACACGTGCATCAACAAAGGAGCAGCGCCAAGCGTGCGCCTGTGTCCCATAAGTAAAGGGCCGGCTGGCTCATTTCTTAAAGGGTGGTGTAACCCACAAAGTGCACTATTCTCCAGCAAAAATAAAAAAATATTTTCTGTGTTTGTGTGCGCCTTAGCCGCACGTATATATCAAATCGATATAACATAAATGGAGGATCAAACTTTCTCCGATAAAAATAAAATAGAGAAAGATCAAGAACCACTTCCTCCTAGTGCTGAAGCTGCTGCCACTAGTCATGACATAGACGATAACATGCCATCAACGTCGTCTGCCAAGGCCGATGCCCAATGTCATAGTAGAGGGCACATACAATCCCAAATGGCAAAGTTCAGGAAAATGACCTTGAAAAAAACATTTAAATCATCTGAAGAGAAATGTAAACTTGCCAATATGCCATTTACGACACGGAGTGGCAAGGAACGGCTAAGGTCGATCCCTAGTATGTTCATGACTAGTGGTTCAGCTTCACATGACGATGGAAGCCCTCCTCCCACTAAAAAAATCAAAAGAGTTAAGCTGGCAAAAGCACAGCGAAGAACTGTGCGTTCTAAGAAGATATCACAAATCCCCAAGGAGAGTCCAAGTGTGGTGGTGGTTGTGATGCGTGACCTTCCCAGCACTGGACGGGAAGAGGTGGCTCTTTCCACCATTTGCACGCCCCCTGCAAGTGCTGAAAGGAGCACCCACAGTCCACTTGCTGATATGCAAATTGAAGATGTCACTGTTGAAGTACAACAGAATGAGGATACTGGTGTAGCTGGCGCTGAGGAGGAAGTTGGCGAGGAGGATTCTGATGGTGATGTGGTTTGTTTAAATCAGGCTCTGGGGGAGACAGTTGTTGTCCGTGGGATGAAAAAGCCCATCACGGTCATGCCTGGGCAGAAGACCAAACATTCCACCTCTTTGGTCTGGCAATATTTCTATCCAAATCCGGACAACAACTGTCTTGCCATATGTACCATATGTAAAGGTGAAATAAGTAGGGGTAGGGACGTTAACCACCTAGGAACATCCTCCCTTATACGGCACCTGCAGCGCGTTCATAAAAAGTTACTGTCAAGTTCAGAAACTTTGGCTAAGACCGTAAGCAGTCCAGGGACACCTAAATCCCTTTTTCCTGTTTTATCCAAGGAATCGGTGGATGAGGAGGATGAGGACGACATCTTGCCTCCGTAGAGCCAGTTTGTGCAGGGACACATTAATTGCCAGCTTGTTTTGTGGGGGCCCAAACGAACCAATCATTTCAGCCACAGTCATGTGGCAGACCCTGGCGCTGAAATGATTGGTTTTATTAAAGTGTGCATGTCCTATTTATACAACATAATTCCAAGGACAATTCCATCTTGCACCTCTTTTTTCTTTGCAGTATGTACTGTTTGGGGCCTAGTTTTTCAAACTGCCATCCTGTTTGCCACTGCAGTGTCACTCCTAGATGGGCCACGTGTTTGTGCCGCCCACTCGTGTCGCTTAGCATAGTCATCCAGCTACCTCGGTGCAATCTTTTGGCCATAAAAACAATATTGTGAGGTGTGAGGTGTTCAGAATAGACTGGAAATGAGTGGAAATGAAGGTTATTGAGGTTAATATTTGCATAGGAGCAGAAAAACCCACAAATTCTGTGATTTAAGCTGTTTTTATGCTTTTTTTAAAAAAAATACAGATCCAAAACACAAAACCCAGAACCCAAAACACGGAAGGGTGGTTTTGGCAAAACCAATCCAGATCCAAAACACGAAGAAAGATCCAGATCCAAAACACGAAAAGTGGCCGGTGTACACCCCTAAAACACACCCAGGAGCGTACGTGTACCTCCTTCCTTTGGTATATAAACAATGCAGGGCCATGTGAGGGGACACACGGTGGCATAGTGGTATATAACAATGGCAGTGCCATGGGTCATATGCATTGGTGGCATAGTGGTATAGAAATGCAGATTTTATACACCTCGTAATCAGACATCGGATCGTATTACCTGCCAAAAGTGATACAATGTGTGTCATTTCGTGGTAAGATAGGTCGCCCTCGTACGGTTTCCAGTACAAGAGGCGATCCGATTATACGGGTGCGGGGATGTGCATTGCCATCGTATGTACACCAAACCAACATACGATGTGTACGATCAATCAGTACTATCGATTTAAATCGTACACAAATGTAAAAATCTTACTGTGTATGGCCGGCCTAACTGTCTTCCCTACTGTTGGGTCCAAGTAGAAGATATACTGTACAAATTTCTGCATACTGAACTTGTATCCTAAACCTGAAAATGTCAAGTACATGTATCATAAATCCCAAATTGTCCAGTACATGTGTCCTGAACACCAAATTGTCCAGTTTGTGTACCCTAAAAACTTCACATTTTCCCATACCTGTATCCTAAACCGCAAATTCTCCCATACCTGTATCCTAAACCTCAAATCTGTGTTCTAACCACAAATTGTCCAGTACCTTTATCCTAAATTCCAAATTCTCCAGTACCATATGTACCTGTGCTGTAAACCACAAATTATCCAGTACCTGTGTCTAAACCACAAATTGTCCAGTACATGTATCCTATATGTCAAATTGTATAGTACAGTACTTGTATCCTAAACTCCAAATTGACAAGTGTCTGGAAACAGTACTTTAGTGTTTAGGATACAAGTACTGTACAATTTGCTGTAAAGGAAACTTTACAGCAAATTGTACAGTACTTGTATCCTAAACCCAGAATTGTCCAGCAACTATATCTTACGTTTGAAATTATCCAGTACCTAAAATTGTCCAAAACATGTATCCTAAACCCCACACTTTATTATAGTAATAATAATAATTATTATTTTATTAGGCCACACAAGGGTTCCACAGCTCCATACACAGTATAAAGTACAAGAATACATATATATATATATATATATATATATATATATATAGACACATACAGACACATACACTTTTACTTGTTCAGCCTTCATGTCCATATTTGAGACTTGTTACATTGCCTGTGACTTTGATACTATTGACCGGCATTATTTCAACGGGCTCAAATATTATTGATACATTGTTGGGGAGAGCTGCCCATTAGCTATAGGTTACACTGTTGCCTAACATTATTGCACCTTGCTACAGTACCATATAGGGTTTATAGATGCTTTTATTTGGTTAGGTATATGGTGTAGCCACCATTTTCATTTATAATAGGAGATTGTGTTACAGATTATTGGACCCTGATCAACTCCCTAATTTGTATGGTTCACGATTCCCTGCTTTGCCACGTCTCACATGAGCTAATTAGCAGTGGTTAATGTTATTTGCTTTCATGTGCATTTATGTGTTTTTGTTTATTCTTTTAAGGTATTAAACTTCATTTATATATTTATGTGTTGTTCCTATGTTCCAACATTAATATCAGAGCGCAGTTTTTTCCTTTATAATTTAAATAGCCGAAAACCAGAAGTGCGTCATACTGTGGCAAGATCAGGTATGGGGAGCCATCTCCTGGGGTAGATGGTATGGTTTTCTCACAAAGCAGACAATTCACAGCACATCAGTCCAGAGTGTTTGGTACAAATATCCACAGCTATTTTTATTTAGCATTTATCTCTACAAGTGGAAGGACCTACTGTCCAACTCATAAACAGCAGTTTATCACAGCACTCATCGCCCATAGTAATGGTGTCTCTCTGCAAGCCAGCAGTTTGTTACCCAAGCAATGAGACACTAACTAGAAAATGGCATACCTTTATTAACCTCTCAATGGTGGTCTGTCAATCAAGGCTGCTCAGTAGCCTGATTACCACCAGACAGAAGCTAGAAACTGGGAACAATCATAGCTTCCATCAACAACATCCCAAGTGCATTTGTCATATGTGCCCCCCATCCCGTCTGTTCGACCTATGGCCCTGATTCAGAGCCGGACGCTCTGACCAGAGCGCTCGCTCTGAATCAGGGCCCACCTCCATAAATATGGAGCGTTCTCCTGGACGCTCGTATAGCTATGGGTCACAACCCACAGCCTATACGAGCGTGCAGGATGATGGTCGCGATGGTCTTGACCATCGCCAGTGCGAGCAGAAGCCTGCGGTTGAGAAACTCAACCGCAAGGCCAGGAGTGATTTTGGCTCTATCAGAGCCAAAATCACTCCCACTGACATCACTAGTGATGTCAGTGGGGCCGGCTTCTGATGGTAGGCGTTCCCATGGGAACGCCTCCATCTGGCAGGCACGCCCCCGGCACGCCCACCAAAGGGGGCGTGCTGTCAATCAACATCAACAGCACGCCCCCTTTGATCAGACACAACGAGCGAAGGAAAGTCCTTCGCTCGTCGTGTCTCGCGCATGACGGAGCTCCCTCCGTCGTGCGCATGAGCAGTGCACACCATCGACCCACTTGCGAGCGGACAGCCGCTCGCGAGTTGGTCTGAATCAGGCCCTATGTTGCCAAAGGCGTGTACGCTCCCAAAAAGGGTGTTTGGTTTCATGACACAGTAATGCCTCTTGTAACACATTATGCCACACAGCAATGCCCTTATAAGTAACACACTAGCTGAAGTACCTGGCGTTGCCAGGGTTTAAATCATCAAGTTATTAAGTTATGCATCCCAGACCAACTGCCACCCCTCTGTGAAGTTTTCATCCAATTCCTTCCAATGGAAGGCCCAGAACAGGCTCCTCGGGTCAAAGTTCTGCCCAGCGTACACCAACAGGAAGTCCGACCGGCACCTAATCTTCAAGTTATTAAGTTAGGCATCCCAAAGCAACTGGCAGGCATCCCAGATCAACTGCCACCCCTGTGAAGTTTTCATCCATATCCATCCAGTGGAAGGCCCAGAACAGGCTCCTCGGGTCAAAGTTTTGCCCAGCATCCCCAGGTCAAAGTTCTGCCCAGCATACACCAACGGGAGGTCCGACCAGGACCTCAACCCCCTAGTATGTCTCCCGGATCAAATGTTACCACTCTGTGAAGTTTTCGTCCAAATCCATCCATTGTAAGGCTCAGAACAGGCTCCCCGGGACAAATTACTGTCTAGTGTACACCAATGGGAATTCTAATCGGGATCTCAACCTCCTAGTATATCTTCAGGGATCCAATGTTACCACTCAGTAACATTGGATCCCCGGGTCAAAGTTCTACCTAGCATCCCTGGGTCAAAGTTCTGCCCAACATACAGCAACGAGAGGTTTGACCGGGACCTCAACCAACTAGTATGTCTTCTGAGATCCAATGTTACCACTTTGTAAAGATTTAGTCCAAATCCATCCAATGGAAGGCTCAGAGCAGGATTCCCGTGTCAAAGTTCTGCCCAGCATCCCTGAGTAAAGGTTCTGCCCAGCGTACACCAATGGGAGGTCCGGCTGGGACCCTAACCCCCCTAAAACCTGATCAGGATCCAACTGGACCACCTTGCATTGGTTTCATCCCAATCGGTGCAGAGGTGTCCGAATGCATAACCGGACAGACAGACAAGCAAATAAACAAATAGACCAATGAATTTTATATATAAGATTCTGCCACACAGTAATGCCCCTTCTAACACATTATGCCACAGTAATGCCCTCTATAACACAGCCCCCTCATGTGTCACTACCCAGCCTCCATGTGTCACTCTAGCTCAGCTCCGCCATCTGTCACTCCAACCCTGATCTCCCTAATGTGTCTCTCCAACCTGAGCCCATACAAACTTACCTTCTTGAGCTTCTGCTCCCCCAGTGAGTAAGCTGCACGCAACACCGCATGCTGACTCTACAGACTTTTCTCTGTATGGGTTAAACTACCAACACTGCCTACCCATAAATCCACGATGGCTGGCCTATTAATTAGTGTAACCTATGTCACATGTAGTTACGTAGGCATTTCCGGGTGTCAGGCATGTGTGGTCTGCAACAGAAACTGGCAGCGATATCTGGAAAGCTCGCCAGGTATCGATACATACACTGGTCCCTGCTGGAGCATAGCCACCTGCAATCATTGCTCGTGGCCCACGGGCCTGAGTGGCACCACTATCTGCCATTTTACAATAAAAGATATACCCTACTATATATATTAACCGGAGGTAGAGTGCCACCTCTAATCTGGTGCCCCCTAGTCTGGTGGCTCTGGTGCCACCCTAGTCCAGGCCGTGCTCTGATCAGTTAAGATTTCTCACTCTGCTAAAGACGTACCACTTCTCTAGCAATTTCCTTTGTTGATGTATTGCGCAATGACATTGCTTCCGGGTATTTGGTAGCATATTCCATTATTACTAAAATGTATTGATGACTCCGGGCAGACTTTATTAGAGATACAACTAAATCTATAGCTATTCTCTCAAACAGGACCTCAGTAATGGGTAATGGGACAAGCAGACTTTTATAATGTGGTCTGGGAGCATATTACTGACACTCAGGGCAGGATGCACAGGAATCAGAGATATCTTTATGGACCCCTGGCCAGAAAAACTCCTGTAAAATTCTCTCAGAAGTTTTCTCTACTCCTAGATACCCTGCAGTTATGTAACCATGAGCCAGGTCTAATAACATTCTTTTATATAATCCTTAGGAATGACTAATCATTCCACAATATTTTCCTATTTTTTGCACACTTGGTACAAAAAAATCTTGCTATGCTACAATGGGGTTGGGATGCTGGCGTTCGGGATCTCGGCGGTCAAAATCCAGATGCCGGCATCCCAACAGGGTTAGTATACCGACACGGTAGGTATCCTAACCCTACCCCTAAGCCTCCTTCCCTGATGCCTTAACCAAACCTCCCCCCTAGTGTCTAAACCTTACCTCCCCCCTTAGTGCCTAACCCTAACCCTCCCCCTAGTGCCTAACCCTAACCCTCCCTCCGAGTCGGGATACTGGCACCGGGATTCTGACCAGGACTGCCAACAAAAATTGTGGGGGCCCGGGACTGATAAAATAGGCAGAGCCCCCCTCTCCGTGTTTCTGCAACTCCAACCCTACAATGTCTCCCCAGCCAGCACCCCTTCTCTCTCTCTAGACAGCACCAATTATGTCTCTCTAGACTGCACCCTTTCCGTCTCTCCAGCCAGCCCCTGCATCCAGCCCACAGACACTTACCTTCTCCTGTGTCTTCTGGCTGCTCCTCTTCATGCTGAGGCTGGTTCCTCTATTTGTGGTGCGGCACGTGTGATGTCATGATGTCAGGTGCGCCTCGTCTCAATAAGAAAAAAAAACTTTATTGTAACAGGCAGCCGCAATCCCCCCTCCCACATTTCTCTCTCAGTGATCAGGGGGGGACACTCCCCTCTATCTAAGTGATCCACCCACATCCCTCCTGTCTCAGTGACACCCCACACACATACACTCTCCCCTCTGCCTGCCAGTGACACCCCCCAAACAGACACTCCTCTCTGCCTGCTAGTGACATCCCCCCCACACACACACACTCCATTCTGTCTGTCAGTGCCCACACACACACACACACTCCTCTCTGCCTGCCAGTGACCCTCACACACACAAACTTCTCTCTGCCTGCTAGTGACATCCCCCATACACACACACTCCATTCTGTCTGTCAGTACTCCCACACACAGCCCTCTGCCTGCCAGTGACATCCACCATACACATTCTCCCCTCTACCTGCCAAGGATACACCCCCACACACAAATTCCCTTTTGTTGTTCTGTGCCCCCATCCCCCATTTACCTCAGTGGCTGTGGAGTCCTTACTGCATTTGCTGCCTGTTGCAAGGGGGAGGTCTCGAGAGGAGTCCGAGTAGCAGAGTGCGCTGGGGAGGAAAGAATGTGCTGATCACAGCTCAGGCATATGCCAATCTGGCTGTTCTGAGCGCATGTAAGGTGGCTGGTCTGGGGGAGGGGCCAGCCACCAGGAAGTATAGCTCTCAGGATACAGCTACTGAAGGAAACTTTTTGCAACCCTGACAGCTTTCAGTGATGGCTGCACAGTGCTGCGAATCTTCAGTCATGATCCGGTATGCGGTGGGGCCCCTGTTACATCGCCGGTGGGTCTGTCCCTGGGCGAGCCCCTCTCTCTGACCGGGACTCCAGACTCGGCAGCCCCCCCTTGATGGTGAACCTGATTCTGACAAGTGTATTCTCAGTGACAGCATCCCATGTGCCGGGATATAGACCGCTTCCGCTACAATGTGAGCATATGGCAACCTACTTTCAGGCTCTACAGGGTTTCCATCAACCACTTACAGTCTCTCTATTCTTTACCAGCGAAGAGTCTTTTAACTGTTCTGGGGCAAAGCTATATTTTCTCAATTCGAGATTAGGCATGCAGCAAACTGGTTTAACAACATTTCCTACTTCAGTAAGGGGTACATCATTCTGCTGCATTATTCCTAGACTCCCCAATCATGCCTGCAAATGGGAACACTTCGGATTCAAAAGACACTCCCTCTGCCATTGTATCAGTAATGTAATGTAGTTATACAAAATACCGACAGTTGGGATGTCGGCGATTAGAATGCCGGCACCGGGATCCTGACACCTGTCAGAATCCAGGCACCGGCATCCCGACCGCCGGCATCCTGATGGTAAGTAGTGGGGTTAGGGAGAGGGTTAGGCACTAAGGGGGGGGGGATTATGTTTATGCAATGGGACGGGAGGGTTAGGTTTAGGCTGTGGGGAGAAGGTTAGGGTTAGGCACTAGGGGGGAGGGTTAGGTTTAGGCTGTGGGGAGAAGGTTAGGGTTAGGCACTAGGGGGGAGGGTTAGGTTTAGGCTGCGGGGAGAAGGTTAGGGTTAGGCACTAGGGGGGAAGATTAGGTTTAAGCAGTGGAAGGGTTAGGGAGAGGGTTAGGATACTTACCGACAGGTGTCAGTATCCTAACCCTGTCGGGATGCCAACATTGGGATTCTAACTGCCGGGATCCCAAGCACTGGCATCCCGTGCCCAACCCTCAGCAACATTATTAAGGGGGGCTGGGTTATTTACTTCTGTTAAAATTGCTTTCAGAAGTGGGAAAAGTTTCTCCCCAATATCACATCATGCATCAAATCATGAACCAAACCCAAAGTGACTACAGTGGGACAACATCGTTTCTATGTTTACTTCTGCAGTAACATAATACAGAGTATCCCGGTGTATACAGGTTACACCAACAGTTTTCCCCTGATATTTTCAAGGGTTCACCAATTCAGTTTTTAGAAGAGTAACCAGGTTACCAGAATATAACAGAGTCTCTACCCATTTGCCTACTACAGTGATTATATGCATTTGTTTATCTGGCTCAGCCTGTCTTTCTGCAGTGCAGGCTAGCTGAGCAAATAAAAATACTCTGCGATTTATATAAGCTTGATCACATTGCATGGGTTCATAGGTAAGTGGACAATGAGCAGCAACATGGCCCAAGCCATCACATCTAAAACATCTGACAATACGTTTATCGAGTTTTTATGAAGTGGGAACCATCCTGGCACAGCTGTCCAAGTTCCAAGGTTATAGACAGCTCATTCCACTGACCAGAACCATTCTCCCCTGAAATGGTCTTACCAGGATTTTCTGGAGTTGTGGGACTAAGGGCCTTTGGGGTACAGACAACATTTCCTTGGTTGCCGCATAGCTTTCCACCGTTTCCACCAGTAGGACTGCTGTCTTAGGGTCCCCGTGGCTCACCCACTTGCGCAGAACTGCAGGCAGGGACCATAGATATCTGTCCATAACAAACTTTTCATGATCTGTGGCCCTGTTAGAGTCTTGGGCTGTAGTAATTTCTTGGTGAGATAGAGAAGTTATGCAATTGAGAGCAGGTTGTCTACTTGGTATTCCCAGCGATGTACTCGTTGGGCTTGGACAGACATCGTGACACCTAAACGAGTTAGAATTTCGGTTTTCAGTTAATCATAGTCTTTGGCATTAATGAGGCTCAAATCAAAGTATGAATTTTGATGTTCCCCTGACAGGAAGGGGGCTAGAAGGTCTGATAATGAAATCAAATCAGTCATAGCCCATTAGACCCATACCCGTGAGGGCAGGGCACATAGCCAGCTATACACCCACATCCTACCACTAACCTATGATCACCCAATCGCCCAACCCCGCAAGAGATCCACTACTGTGACCCCCATCCCACATCTCTATACCTAACGCACTTACACCATCACACTCCACTAGTGTCTCACATATGTGCCCCACACCCCACCATACCCAATTAGTGTTCACTCACCACAACTATACCACCACAATACATAGATCAACTAGACCTCCATGCTACACCTTAATGGGTTACACAGGCACCCAGATGACGACGGATCGCACCATGTAGCAATCCCCACACCAACACACAAAGGACACAACTAGTACTTAGCCCCGCTACAACCTCAATCACAACGATATACCCCACCCCTCACAAATAATATTGACATAAGTTAATACCGAACATCAGCGCCAACACATCCCCAACAACAGACTCCACCGCACACGCACCCATCATAACTGCACCTCATTCGGGCTGACAATCACATATGAGATAGGAAGGACACCCCGCTACACTCATTGGAATCACTATAATCACGGAACATACCTCGCGATCCTAACCTTTCATCCCATAGTAGAATTTATTCCCCTCCATGGTGTTATATCACGCACATAGATTAACTCCCCCTCACATAGGCACAAAATGCGCATCACACGCTGCACCCAGTGCCCGTTTCATACCCATGCCAATATTGAGGGTGTCACCATGGTGACCAGCGGCATCACCCGGAATCCCCTCCCCTGATGGGAAGTACCACACCACGTGACGCTCACGATGTAGGGGGGATACCTGAACACACGCGTCATGCGGTGCGTCACACCCCCGGATCACATGACCTACCAGGCCTACACGTAATAGGACACAGCACTCACGTGGGCTAGTGACATCAGACGGAGACCCGACGCTCCCACGGCAACGCTCATCCCTAGGCAGCACTGCCATTACCACGTGGCGGTTACTCCCCGCCCACACACACCCCCCGTTCACAGCTGAGTCACACAAACACACTGGTTGGCCGATACACTTGTCAATCACTTACACTGCCCCCTCTTACACACTGGTTGGCCGATACACGTGTCAATCACTTACACTGCCCCCTCCTACCCACCTGCATCCCAATCGGACCAGTACCTCCGGCCCCAATAGGCTATGCTATTAATTGAGAACACCCACACACCCACCCTCCTATATAACACTCTTCAGTCCATTAATTCAGTAACTCCTTGATGAAGGCTTCAGGCCGAAACGCGTTGGAGAATACATCCCCCGCACACCACTGTTGCATCACCACAGCATTGGTGGTCATCACCAATCCCACGGACACGTAGGACAGGACTATAACGCGGACCGCCGCATCATCCCAACCCTCGGAGCAGTGACGGGAGCCCGTCCAGAGTACACCCTGCGGGCTCGCAGGGTGCCATCAACCACCGGGCCATCAACCACCGGGCCAACACCGGAGAACATACCAACTGTGCACCAACCAGGGACAGCACACCTACCGGTAGGTACCATCACCACCAGTGCGGGACGCCTCCATTTGCCACTGCACAGGACTTCCTTGGCAACACATACATCCTGGTCCGCCTAGACTGAGACCATAGGTCCAGCAAAGGGGACGTGCAGAAGTAAGGGCCGCACGGCAAGGAGCCCCCTAAAAGGGTCCACCAATTCCCTGACCAGGATCAAACGAAACCACCCATCCATCCCTAACCCCACTCACGGAACCACCTGGGGAGCATTGTGCCTCACCAATAAACAGGTTGGATTCAATTTACAGTGTCTGGTCATCATTTGTACACCCACACTGCAGCTATATACTGATACACGTCACCCCCCATACACACACCCCCTCCCCAGTCGCTCCCCCTCTCCCCCCCACTCCATATTTCCCCTCCACACACAAACACACTAGGGGTGAGCGGGTTCGGATTTCTGTCCATAGGGGCTGTGTCCACTACTTCAAAGTCCATAGGGGCTGGCTGTGTTGTGCTGTGCTGCTGTTGTCAATAGGGGCTGTGTCCACTACTTCAAAGTCCATAGGGGCTGGCTGGACTGTGTTGTGCAGTCAGTTGTCCATAGGGGCTGTGTCCACTCCAAAGTCCTGTGCAGTGTCCCAGTCCTAAAGGGGTGCTGTAGTGTTGTCCAGGGGGTGCTCTGTCCGTCAGGGGTGCTCCCCCCAAGTGCTAAAAAAAATAAATATTTGTTCTGTGTTTGTTGATGCATGTGCGGCTACTGCGCACACAATTCACAAAGTAGTGTCAAGCGTGCGCCTGTGTCATAAGTAAAGTGCCGGCTGGCTTGACCATTAAAGGGTGCTGTAACCCCCAAAGTACACTCCAAACCAAATAAAAAAATATTTTCTGTGTTTGTGAATTGTGTGCGCAGTAGCCGCACGTGCATCAACAAAGTAGTGCCAAGCGTGCGCCTGTGTCATAAGTAAAGGGCCGGCTGGCTTGACTGTTAAAGGGTGCTGTAACCCCCAAAGTACACTCCAAACCAAATAAAAAAATTTTTTCTGTGTTTGTGAATTGTGTGCGCAGTAGCCACACGTGCATCAACAAAGGAGCAGCGCCAAGCGTGCGCCTGTGTCCCATAAGTAAAGGGCCGGCTGGCTCATTTCTTAAAGGGTGGTGTAACCCACAAAGTGCACTATTCTCCAGCAAAAATAAAAAAATATTTTCTGTGTTTGTGTGCGCCTTAGCCGCACGTATATATCAAATCGATATAACATAAATGGAGGATCAAACTTTCTCCGATAAAAATAAAATAGAGAAAGATCAAGAACCACTTCCTCCTAGTGCTGAAGCTGCTGCCACTAGTCATGACATAGACGATAACATGCCATCAACGTCGTCTGCCAAGGCCGATGCCCAATGTCATAGTAGAGGGCACATACAATCCCAAATGGCAAAGTTCAGGAAAATGACCTTGAAAAAAACATTTAAATCATCTGAAGAGAAATGTAAACTTGCCAATATGCCATTTACGACACGGAGTGGCAAGGAACGGCTAAGGTCGATCCCTAGTATGTTCATGACTAGTGGTTCAGCTTCACATGACGATGGAAGCCCTCCTCCCACTAAAAAAATCAAAAGAGTTAAGCTGGCAAAAGCACAGCGAAGAACTGTGCGTTCTAAGAAGATATCACAAATCCCCAAGGAGAGTCCAAGTGTGGTGGTGGTTGTGATGCGTGACCTTCCCAGCACTGGACGGGAAGAGGTGGCTCTTTCCACCATTTGCACGCCCCCTGCAAGTGCTGAAAGGAGCACCCACAGTCCACTTGCTGATATGCAAATTGAAGATGTCACTGTTGAAGTACAACAGAATGAGGATACTGGTGTAGCTGGCGCTGAGGAGGAAGTTGGCGAGGAGGATTCTGATGGTGATGTGGTTTGTTTAAATCAGGCTCCG
The DNA here is from genome assembly GCA_031769625.1 of Taudactylus pleione. Taxonomy (NCBI): domain Eukaryota; kingdom Metazoa; phylum Chordata; class Amphibia; order Anura; family Myobatrachidae; genus Taudactylus; species Taudactylus pleione. The sequence continues at coordinate 52,949,526 of JAUIMM010000015.1, forward strand.
GGGGAGACAGTTGTTGTCCGTGGGATGAAAAAGCCCATCACGGTCATGCCTGGGCAGAAGACCAAACATTCCACCTCTTTGGTCTGGCAATATTTCTATCCAAATCCGGACAACAACTGTCTTGCCATATGTACCATATGTAAAGGTGAAATAAGTAGGGGTAGGGACGTTAACCACCTAGGAACATCCTCCCTTATACGGCACCTGCAGCGCGTTCATAAAAAGTTACTGTCAAGTTCAGAAACTTTGGCTAAGACCGTAAGCAGTCCAGGGACACCTAAATCCCTTTTTCCTGTTTTATCCAAGGAATCGGTGGATGAGGAGGATGAGGACGACATCTTGCCTCCGTAGAGCCAGTTTGTGCAGGGACACATTAATTGCCAGCTTGTTTTGTGGGGGCCCAAACGAACCAATCATTTCAGCCACAGTCATGTGGCAGACCCTGGCGCTGAAATGATTGGTTTTATTAAAGTGTGCATGTCCTATTTATACAACATAATTCCAAGGACAATTCCATCTTGCACCTCTTTTTTCTTTGCAGTATGTACTGTTTGGGGCCTAGTTTTTCAAACTGCCATCCTGTTTGCCACTGCAGTGTCACTCCTAGATGGGCCACGTGTTTGTGCCGCCCACTCGTGTCGCTTAGCATAGTCATCCAGCTACCTCGGTGCAATCTTTTGGCCATAAAAACAATATTGTGAGGTGTGAGGTGTTCAGAATAGACTGGAAATGAGTGGAAATGAAGGTTATTGAGGTTAATATTTGCATAGGAGCAGAAAAACCCACAAATTCTGTGATTTAAGCTGTTTTTATGCTTTTTTTAAAAAAAATACAGATCCAAAACACAAAACCCAGAACCCAAAACACGGAAGGGTGGTTTTGGCAAAACCAATCCAGATCCAAAACACGAAGAAAGATCCAGATCCAAAACACGAAAAGTGGCCGGTGTACACCCCTAAAACACACCCAGGAGCGTACGTGTACCTCCTTCCTTTGGTATATAAACAATGCAGGGCCATGTGAGGGGACACACGGTGGCATAGTGGTATATAACAATGGCAGTGCCATGGGTCATATGCATTGGTGGCATAGTGGTATAGAAATGCAGATTTTATACACCTCGTAATCAGACATCGGATCGTATTACCTGCCAAAAGTGATACAATGTGTGTCATGTCGTGGTAAGATAGGTCGCCCTCGTACGGTTTCCAGTACAAGAGGCGATCCGATTATACGGGTGCGGGGATGTGCATTGCCATCGTATGTACACCAAACCAACATACGATGTGTACGATCAATCAGTACTATCGATTTAAATCGTACACAAATGTAAAAATCTTACTGTGTATGGCCGGCCTAACTGTCTTCCCTACTGTTGGGTCCAAGTAGAAGATATACTGTACAAATTTCCGCATACTGAACTTGTATCCTAAACCTGAAAATGTCAAGTACATGTATCATAAATCCCAAATTGTCCAGTACATGTGTCCTGAACACCAAATTGTCCAGTTTGTGTACCCTAAAAACTTCACATTTTCCCATACCTGTATCCTAAACCGCAAATTCTCCCATACCTGTATCCTAAACCTCAAATCTGTGTTCTAACCACAAATTGTCCAGTACCTTTATCCTAAATTCCAAATTCTCCAGTACCATATGTACCTGTGCTGTAAACCACAAATTATCCAGTACCTGTGTCTAAACCACAAATTGTCCAGTACATGTATCCTATATGTCAAATTGTATAGTACAGTACTTGTATCCTAAACTCCAAATTGACAAGTGTCTGTTTCCTTTACAGCAAATTGTACAGTACTTGTATCCTAAACCCAGAATTGTCCAGCAACTATATCTTACGTTTGAAATTATCCAGTACCTAAAATTGTCCAAAACATGTATCCTAAACCCCACACTTTATTATAGTAATAATAATAATTATTATTTTATTAGGCCACACAAGGGTTCCACAGCTCCATACACAGTATAAAGTACAAGAATACATATATATATATATATATATATATATATATATATATATATATATATATAGACACATACATACACATACACTTTTACTTGTTCAGCCTTCATGTCCATATTTGAGACTTGTTACATTGCCTGTGACTTTGATACTATTGACCGGCATTATTTCAACGGGCTCAAATATTATTGATACATTGTTGGGGAGAGCTGCCCATTAGCTATAGGTTACACTGTTGCCTAACATTATTGCACCTTGCTACAGTACCATATAGGGTTTATAGATGCTTTTATTTGGTTAGGTATATGGTGTAGCCACCATTTTCATTTATAATAGGAGATTGTGTTACAGATTATTGGACCCTGATCAACTCCCTAATTTGTATGGTTCACGATTCCCTGCTTTGCCACGTCTCACATGAGCTAATTAGCAGTGGTTAATGTTATTTGCTTTCATGTGCATTTATGTGTTTTTGTTTATTCTTTTAAGGTATTAAACTTCATTTATATATTTATGTGTTGTTCCTATGTTCCAACATTAATATCAGAGCGCAGTTTTTTCCTTTATAATTTAAATAGCCGAAAACCAGAAGTGCGTCATACTGTGGCAAGATCAGGTATGGGGAGCCATCTCCTGGGGTAGATGGTATGGTTTTCTCACAAAGCAGACAATTCACAGCACATCAGTCCAGAGTGTTTGGTACAAATATCCACAGCTATTTTTATTTAGCATTTATCTCTACAAGTGGAAGGACCTACTGTCCAACTCATAAACAGCAGTTTATCACAGCACTCATCGCCCATAGTAATGGTGTCTCTCTGCAAGCCAGCAGTTTGTTACCCAAGCAATGAGACACTAACTAGAAAATGGCATACCTTTATTAACCTCTCAATGGTGGTCTGTCAATCAAGGCTGCTCAGTAGCCTGATTACCACCAGACAGAAGCTAGAAACTGGGAACAATCATAGCTTCCATCAACAACATCCCAAGTGCATTTGTCATATGTGCCCCCCATCCCGTCTGTTCGACCTATGGCCCTGATTCAGAGCCGGACGCTCTGACCAGAGCGCTCGCTCTGAATCAGGGCCCACCTCCATAAATATGGAGCGTTCTCCTGGACGCTCGTATAGCTATGGGTCACAACCCACAGCCTATACGAGCGTGCAGGATGATGGTCGCGATGGTCTTGACCATCGCCAGTGCGAGCAGAAGCCTGCGGTTGAGAAACTCAACCGCAAGGCCAGGAGTGATTTTGGCTCTATCAGAGCCAAAATCACTCCCACTGACATCACTAGTGATGTCAGTGGGGCCGGCTTCTGATGGTAGGCGTTCCCTTGGGAACGCCTCCATCTGGCAGGCACGCCCCCGGCACGCCCACCAAAGGGGGCGTGCTGTCAATCAACATCAACAGCACGCCCCCTTTGATCAGACACAACGAGCGAAGGAAAGTCCTTCGCTCGTCGTGTCTCGCGCATGACGGAGCTCCCTCCGTCGTGCGCATGAGCAGTGCACACCATCGACCCACTTGCGAGCGGACAGCCGCTCGCGAGTTGGTCTGAATCAGGCCCTATGTTGCCAAAGGCGTGTACGCTCCCAAAAAGGGTGTTTGGTTTCATGACACAGTAATGCCTCTTGTAACACATTATGCCACACAGCAATGCCCTTATAAGTAACACACTAGCTGAAGTACCTGGCGTTGCCAGGGTTTAAATCATCAAGTTATTAAGTTATGCATCCCAGACCAACTGCCACCCCTCTGTGAAGTTTTCATCCAATTCCTTCCAATGGAAGGCCCAGAACAGGCTCCTCGGGTCAAAGTTCTGCCCAGCGTACACCAACAGGAAGTCCGACCGGCACCTAATCTTCAAGTTATTAAGTTAGGCATCCCAAAGCAACTGGCAGGCATCCCAGATCAACTGCCACCCCTGTGAAGTTTTCATCCATATCCATCCAGTGGAAGGCCCAGAACAGGCTCCTCGGGTCAAAGTTTTGCCCAGCATCCCCAGGTCAAAGTTCTGCCCAGCATACACCAACGGGAGGTCCGACCAGGACCTCAACCCCCTAGTATGTCTCCCGGATCAAATGTTACCACTCTGTGAAGTTTTCGTCCAAATCCATCCATTGTAAGGCTCAGAACAGGCTCCCCGGGACAAATTACTGTCTAGTGTACACCAATGGGAATTCTAATCGGGATCTCAACCTCCTAGTATATCTTCAGGGATCCAATGTTACCACTCAGTAACATTGGATCCCCGGGTCAAAGTTCTACCTAGCATCCCTGGGTCAAAGTTCTGCCCAACATACAGCAACGAGAGGTTTGACCGGGACCTCAACCAACTAGTATGTCTTCTGAGATCCAATGTTACCACTTTGTAAAGATTTAGTCCAAATCCATCCAATGGAAGGCTCAGAGCAGGATTCCCGTGTCAAAGTTCTGCCCAGCATCCCTGAGTAAAGGTTCTGCCCAGCGTACACCAATGGGAGGTCCGGCTGGGACCCTAACCCCCCTAAAACCTGATCAGGATCCAACTGGACCACCTTGCATTGGTTTCATCCCAATCGGTGCAGAGATGTCCGAATGCATAACCGGACAGACAGACAAGCAAATAAACAAATAGACCAATGAATTTTATATATAAGATTCTGCCACACAGTAATGCCCCTTCTAACACATTATGCCACAGTAATGCCCTCTATAACACAGCCCCCTCATGTGTCACTACCCAGCCTCCATGTGTCACTCTAGCTCAGCTCCGCCATCTGTCACTCCAACCCTGATCTCCCTAATGTGTCTCTCCAACCTGAGCCCATACAAACTTACCTTCTTGAGCTTCTGCTCCCCCAGTGAGTAAGCTGCACGCTACACCGCATGCTGACTCTACAGACTTTTCTCTGTATGGGTTAAACTACCAACACTGCCTACCCATAAATCCACGATGGCTGGCCTATTAATTAGTGTAACCTATGTCACATGTAGTTACGTAGGCATTTCCGGGTGTCAGGCATGTGTGGTCTGCAACAGAAACTGGCAGCGATATCTGGAAAGCTCGCCAGGTATCGATACATACACTGGTCCCTGCTGGAGCATAGCCACCTGCAATCATTGCTCGTGGCCCACGGGCCTGAGTGGCACCACTATCTGCCATTTTACAATAAAAGATATACCCTACTATATATATTAACCGGAGGTAGAGTGCCACCTCTAATCTGGTGCCCCCTAGTCTGGTGGCTCTGGTGCCACCCTAGTCCAGGCCGTGCTCTGATCAGTTAAGATTTCTCACTCTGCTAAAGACGTACCACTTCTCTAGCAATTTCCTTTGTTGATGTATTGCGCAATGACATTGCTTCCGGGTATTTGGTAGCATATTCCATTATTACTAAAATGTATTGATGACTCCGGGCAGACTTTATTAGAGATACAACTAAATCTATAGCTATTCTCTCAAACAGGACCTCAGTAATGGGTAATGGGACAAGCAGACTTTTATAATGTGGTCTGGGAGCATATTACTGACACTCAGGGCAGGATGCACAGGAATCAGAGATATCTTTATGGACCCCTGGCCAGAAAAACTCCTGTAAAATTCTCTCAGAAGTTTTCTCTACTCCTAGATACCCTGCAGTTATGTAACCATGAGCCAGGTCTAATAACATTCTTTTATATAATCCTTAGGAATGACTAATCATTCCACAATATTTTCCTATTTTTTGCACACTTGGTACAAAAAAATCTTGCTATGCTACAATGGGGTTGGGATGCTGGCGTTCGGGATCTCGGCGGTCAAAATCCAGATGCCGGCATCCCAACAGGGTTAGTATACCGACACGGTAGGTATCCTAACCCTACCCCTAAGCCTCCTTCCCTGATGCCTTAACCAAACCTCCCCCCTAGTGTCTAAACCTTACCTCCCCCCTTAGTGCCTAACCCTAACCCTCCCCCTAGTGCCTAACCCTAACCCTCCCTCCGAGTCGGGATACTGGCACCGGGATTCTGACCAGGACTGCCAACAAAAATTGTGGGGGCCTGGGACTGATAAAATAGGCAGAGCCCCCCTCTCCGTGTTTCTGCAACTCCAACCCTACAATGTCTCCCCAGCCAGCACCCCTTCTCTCTCTCTAGACAGCACCAATTATGTCTCTCTAGACTGCACCCTTTCCGTCTCTCCAGCCAGCCCCTGCATCCAGCCCACAGACACTTACCTTCTCCTGTGTCTTCTGGCTGCTCCTCTTCATGCTGAGGCTGGTTCCTCTATTTGTGGTGCGGCACGTGTGATGTCATGATGTCAGGTGCGCCTCGTCTCAATAAGAAAAAAAAAACTTTATTGTAACAGGCAGCCGCAATCCCCCCTCCCACATTTCTCTCTCAGTGATCAGGGGGGGACACTCCCCTCTATCTAAGTGATCCACCCACATCCCTCCTGTCTCAGTGACACCCCACACACATACACTCTCCCCTCTGCCTGCCAGTGACACCCCCCAAACAGACACTCCTCTCTGCCTGCTAGTGACATCCCCCCCACACACACACACTCCATTCTGTCTGTCAGTGCCCACACACACACACACACTCCTCTCTGCCTGCCAGTGACCCTCACACACACAAACTTCTCTCTGCCTGCTAGTGACATCCCCCATACACACACACTCCATTCTGTCTGTCAGTACTCCCACACACAGCCCTCTGCCTGCCAGTGACATCCACCATACACATTCTCCCCTCTACCTGCCAAGGATACACCCCCACACACAAATTCCCTTTTGTTGTTCTGTGCCCCCATCCCCCATTTACCTCAGTGGCTGTGGAGTCCTTACTGCATTTGCTGCCTGTTGCAAGGGGGAGGTCTCGAGAGGAGTCCGAGTAGCAGAGTGCGCTGGGGAGGAAAGAATGTGCTGATCACAGCTCAGGCATATGCCAATCTGGCTGTTCTGAGCGCATGTAAGGTGGCTGGTCTGGGGGAGGGGCCAGCCACCAGGAAGTATAGCTCTCAGGATACAGCTACTGAAGGAAACTTTTTGCAACCCTGACAGCTTTCAGTGATGGCTGCACAGTGCTGCGAATCTTCAGTCATGATCCGGTATGCGGTGGGGCCCCTGTTACATCGCCGGTGGGTCTGTCCATGGGCGAGCCCCTCTCTCTGACCGGGACTCCAGACTCGGCAGCCCCCCCTTGATGGTGAACCTGATTCTGACAAGTGTATTCTCAGTGACAGCATCCCATGTGCCGGGATATAGACCGCTTCCGCTACAATGTGAGCATATGGCAACCTACTTTCAGGCTCTACAGGGTTTCCATCAACCACTTACAGTCTCTCTATTCTTTACCAGCGAAGAGTCTTTTAACTGTTCTGGGGCAAAGCTATATTTTCTCAATTCGAGATTAGGCATGCAGCAAACTGGTTTAACAACATTTCCTACTTCAGTAAGGGGTACATCATTCTGCTGCATTATTCCTAGACTCCCCAATCATGCCTGCAAATGGGAACACTTCGGATTCAGAAGACACTCCCTCTGCCATTGTATCAGTAATGTAATGTAGTTATACAAAATACCGACAGTTGGGATGTCGGCGATTAGAATGCCGGCACCGGAATCCTGACACCTGTCAGAATCCAGGCACCGGCATCCCGACCGCCGGCATCCTGATGGTAAGTAGTGGGGTTAGGGAGAGGGTTAGGCACTAAGGGGGGGGGGATTATGTTTATGCAATGGGACGGGAGGGTTAGGTTTAGGCTGTGGGGAGAAGGTTAGGGTTAGGCACTAGGGGGGAGGGTTAGGTTTAGGCTGTGGGGAGAAGGTTAGGGTTAGGCACTAGGGGGGAGGGTTAGGTTTAGGCTGCGGGGAGAAGGTTAGGGTTAGGCACTAGGGGGGAAGATTAGGTTTAAGCAGTGGAAGGGTTAGGGAGAGGGTTAGGATACTTACCGACAGGTGTCAGTATCCTAACCCTGTCGGGATGCCAACATTGGGATTCTAACTGCCGGGATCCCAAGCACTGGCATCCCGTGCCCAACCCTCAGCAACATTATTAAGGGGGGCTGGGTTATTTACTTCTGTTAAAATTGCTTTCAGAAGTGGGAAAAGTTTCTCCCCAATATCACATCATGCATCAAATCATGAACCAAACCCAAAGTGACTACAGTGGGACAACATCGTTTCTATGTTTACTTCTGCAGTAACATAATACAGAGTATCCCGGTGTATACAGGTTACACCAACAGTTTTCCCCTGATATTTTCAAGGGTTCACCAATTCAGTTTTTAGAAGAGTAACCAGGTTACCAGAATATAACAGAGTCTCTACCCATTTGCCTACTACAGTGATTATATGCATTTGTTTATCTGGCTCAGCCTGTCTTTCTGCAGTGCAGGCTAGCTGAGCAAATAAAAATACTCTGCGATTTATATAAGCTTGATCACATTGCATGGGTTCATAGGTAAGTGGACAATGAGCAGCAACATGGCCCAAGCCATCACATCTAAAACATCTGACAATACGTTTATCGAGTTTTTTATGAAGTGGGAACCATCCTGGCACAGCTGTCCAAGTTCCAAGGTTATAGACAGCTCATTCCACTGACCAGCACCATTCTCCCCTGAAATGGTCTTACCAGGATTTTCTGGAGTTGTGGGACTAAGGGCCTTTGGGGTACAGACAACATTTCCTTGGTTGCCGCATAGCTTTCCACCGTTTCCACCAGTAGGACTGCTGTCTTAGGGTCCCCGTGGCTCACCCACTTGCGCAGAACTGCAGGCAGGGACCATAGATATCTGTCCATAACAAACTTTTCATGATCTGTGGCCCTGTTAGAGTCTTGGGCTGTAGTAATTTCTTGGTGAGATAGAGAAGTTATGCAATTGAGAGCAGGTTGTCTACTTGGTATTCCCAGCGATGTACTCGTTGGGCTTGGACAGACATCGTGACACCTAAACGAGTTAGAATTTCGGTTTTCAGTTAATCATAGTCTTTGGCATTAATGAGGCTCAAATCAAAGTATGAATTTTGATGTTCCCCTGACAGGAAGGGGGCTAGAAGGTCTGCTCACTGATTTTTAGGCTAACTTACTTTCAGCAGTTCTTTCGAAAGTTGATAAATAACCTTCCACATCATAACTTTTTGCCATCTTTTGTAGGAAGTGACTGACCTGTATGTAACTGGAGTTAATTTCCAGACAGTGCTGCCAGATGCTGGACCACCTCTCGAAAGGCCTCACGGTCCTGGAGCTGCTGGTTGTAGTTTTCCTCAATGGCCAGTTGCTGCACCCTGGTAGCTTCCTGCTGAGCCCTAATGGCATCCTGCTGCACCATTGTAGCCTGGAGCAAGGCCTTAACTATGTTCCCCATGTTTGTTCTTGGTGTAGAGGTGAAGCGGAATCTGGTTCCCCTAATCACAATGCCACCAGCATGGATTTCACAGTATAATAGAATTTGCAATGGCAAAATAATAGGTGTCTTTAAATGTTTCAAACATATTTTCATGGCTGCAATGTAAGTGTAAATGCTTGCATTGTCCACCATGTGTCGCAAGAATGGGTATGGGATCTTCTCGGGTAGACAGTATGTTTTATACATGCAGCAGCCAAAATACAGCACACCAGTCCAAGGTGTTTGGTACAAACAGCCACAGCTATTTTTATTTGCAACAAAAGTAAAAACAAAACATAAAGATAAATCCTGGCCTGTCCGGTGCTTACTACACAAAATGCTTCTCTCTCTTCAGGTGGAAGGACCTAGTATCCAGCTCACAAAACAGCAGTTTATCACAGTACTCACTTTCTATATTGCTGGTATCTCTGCAAGCCAGCAGCTTGCTCCCCAGGCAATGAGACACTGGCTGGAAAAACTGACACACCTCTCACAGGTGGTCTGTCAATCAAGGCTGCTCACTAGCCTGATTACCACCTGACAGAAGCTAGAAACCTGGGACAAACATTGGGCCTGATTCAGAGCTGGACGCTATTTGCGCTCGTTCGTCCAGAAAAAGGGGCTGGCTATTTAAATTAACCGTTCGCTCTTTGCGGTCTGTTCACGCCTCTATGTCTGAACGAGCGAATAAAACATGCAAACGTAATTTTGAAAAAAACGCCCCCTGGCCGCTCGCATCCTACGTCATGTCCGCTATTTATTAGATTAATCGAGTACATCGTACGGCGTATGAACTGCTCGCTCTCCTTGTGGTTGGTTTTTCCTACCACAATCATGCGAGCAGTTCTAACTATAAAACAACCAAGTGACGTGGTCGATGACGCTGCTTTAGTAATTATGCACACCCTTTAAACGCCCGTTTTGACCTTTAGGCACGCCTGCCTTCGGATCTCCACTCCCCTTTTTCAAGCACCTTCCCCTGTTACCACCCACAAACGCCTCATTCTGTCACTCAAAATAGCAGGCATTTGCTATTTAGCGAGCACACGATTTTCGGCCGCACTGACTGGTTCGCACATGCGTATTACAATCCGTACGCATGCGCAGTTGTGCGAACATCGGTCGGAATGAACAAGCGGACGCTTACGAACGGCTCTGAATCAGGCCCATAGCTCCCATCCACAACTTCCCCAGTGGTTTTGCCACAATGCATAAATCAGCAAATTACGTAATTGGCTAGTATCAAAGATGTAGAGATGGATCTTCTCGCAAGAGCTTACATTCTAGTACTTGAATCCTGAAATTGACATGTAAATTTATGCTAAGCCTCAAACTATCAAAGTTAAAAACTGTGCATGGAACTATTGTAATCAATGTCCTTGACAATATCAGTATTCCTAGAAAAGAGTGTCAACGCCGCCACAAAAACTTTCCCCCATAAGAGATGTATTTACAGAACAGTATTTAGCAAATTAATAAACATTAAAATATAGATATTAGTGTACTAGTTTCCTGCTCTTTATACGGCAGCCTGAAGGTTTCATTTACAAATTAGTATTTAGATGCAGAATTTGAACTGCAGTAATTAGTGATTAGTCTTTATCTGTCTAAATAAATCAAATGTCTGGTTGGTTACTGTAGTTTAGTATAACTTTTGCACCTATTTGCACTCTTAGAATGAGCCCTTGTATAGCAGTGTTATAGTAATTGCATGTTACTTTAAAAAATATTATTATTTATCAAACTTGATAGTGTAGACTCAATATAAATAATACAAATAAAATACCCAGGTAAAACTAAGGCTGAAGTACCAATTAATACTAATGTTTATTAAATAAAACTTTACTTACTGCTGTAATTCAACATACTGAAATTGTTTATGAAAGATCCATGTGTGGCTGAATTACGATATGGGTGTTGTTCAAGACCTATTGATTGTGTTATTCACCATAAAAGACCGTGGGAAATTGTATTTTATTGTCAGGCATTCTGATGGTTAATAATGCATTTGCCTTCCAGGATAAGGACAAGGGGGCTGAACGGAGTCTCCATAACTCAACCCGCCCCCTAATCCCATGAATAGACAAAATGGCCTGATTAGTGTGGTGTGATTTTACTCATCAATGGCCGTGCCTTAGGCGAGGAAGCTCCACCCCCTCACTTCACAACAAACCTTGTGCTGGGAACTCACACCATGGATTTTCCTGGTCTCACATATTTATCGGAGATTATTTTGAAAAAAAAACAGAACATTTAGAATTCTCATGAATAATGTGCAAATAGCAACATTTCTTGCAAGAAAAGTAACTGTTCAATATTACAAAGGAATCCTCTGATTTTTTTTTACCCTCTTATTGAAAAACAGACATATTTGCAATTTAACCATTTCTAGCTGTTCAACTACACAAATATGGCACTCGCTTCTCAATCCACTGAAGCATGTAGTTGCTACTGCTTGTAAGTAACTAAATAAATCTGTAGACATATAGGAGTGCTAGCAAATAGCTAAACTGTTCATGTTTTCGTTAGCACCATTCACTACATATTGGGCCTGATTCGGAGTTATACGCTATGCTGATGCTTTCACAAATGGAGCTATTGTGCATACGTCTGAGTCACACTATGTACTGTATATGTGAAGGTACATACATTACCGTAGTCGCATGCTAGGAGTGTTTTGGGGAGGCCACTGGGAGTGTTGGCTAAAAATGCAGACGTGCCACCACCATTTTGGGGGCGTGTCACATCCTGCATCTGCGATCCCATAGGCGGGAAACAGGGCTCCGGCTTCTCAGATACGGCGAGTCGATGGTTTCATGATCTGCATCCGATGCTGCGTATGTATACTGCTGCTATGGCCACAGTAGGCGTCTCAGTCCCGGCTGCTGCTATCCCATTAGCAAATTTTCGCATAACGCAAATCCACAGCTGAGGCAGCAATAACGTACAACTGTGAATCAGGCCCATAACTAATGCGTAGCAGCAGTGCTTACATTTCTTGGTGTGTTTCTCTCCTGCTCACAGTGGGGCAGGTGAAGAGTTGCATGTAAGTCCGTTTTGCGGACAGATCTTGCGATTTTTAGCACTGCCCATTCTCCGTAGCCGGGCATATGCCTCAGAGAATCATCTGATTTGCTGGCTCACCTGTGCAGCACTGCAATAACATTTACCCATTTGAGGAGGACCAAAGGTCGGACTCTAGTGGTAAACGGTCACAGGATATTGGACAGTAAGGTGATAATAAGAACTACTCACCGCTAACCCGCCTATTGTGGATTGACGGTCAGACTCCAGCGGCAAGCAGGCACAAAGCACTGGACTATTATTCACCCGACTTCTGTGACACAGACTGTACGGATCTTGTGAGTACGGGCCTAGAGCTTCCGCGCAAGCAGCATGTACCTTTTTCCACACACCGCTCCTGAATTACCATCATTGGATACTTAGTGATTCATACAGTGTAGAAACAATATTGCCAGTAGATTACTGGTGTACCAAGGAATTTCAATAAGACTGTGTGGAGCAGAACTTTGTGTCACATCACTAAATCAGTGTGAGGCTATACAGGACAGTGGGTCTCATTCAGACCCGGTCACAAGTGCTGATGCGCTCACAACCGGGTCGATGGTTAGCCCTGCGCACACGCAGCGGCTGCACTGCGCGTGCGCAAGCCCCGGAGCGAGAGAGAAACTCTCTTGCTCCAAAGCTCTCTACAAAAGGGGCGGCTGTCGATGTTGATTGACAGCTCATCCCATTTTGTAGGCGGGCCGGGGGTGGTTTCCAAAACGGAGGCGTTCCTTAAGGAACACCTACCGTTTTGTGGGCGGCCGCACTGACATCATCAGTGATGTCAGTGGGGAGTTTCCTGCTCGATCAGAGCAGGAAGCTCCCTGGGGCTTGCGGTTGCCGAGACCCAACCTTAGGGTCTCGTCGCAAGCCCCGATGGTCGCGATGGTGTTCACCATCGCGACCATCAACCTGGTCGGTCACTAAGCTGTGGGTGGTAACTCACAGCTTCGCTAGCGACCAGGAGGCCGCACTAATAAAAGGAAGCGGCCGCCCTCATTCAGAACGAGCGCTCACTTCTTGCGAGCACCTCTGAATGAGGGCCAGTGACTTTATAATTATAAATACTAACATAAGAGCCGCATAAATTACATTTGTATATGCATTATAGAGATTTTTATCTTGGTCACAAGTTTTTATATACTGTATATACTTTGTTTTTGACCCCACTTCTGGGAGTTATATATAGTGATTCATATATATGTTTTATATGTTTTGTTATTATATTTTAAATGTCAGTAACGTCTCTTAATTATATAGATTGTATTTTTTGCGTTCACTACAAGTGCCGCCCCCCTTTTTTGTATATACATACAGGGCCGGATTAAGGTCTGTGGGGGCCCCTGGGCAACAAAGGTGTAGGGGCCATTATCAATAAAACATTGCTGCTACTGTTGGCACTGAGAATCTGGCTGCAGCTCTTTCCCTACCTGGGGCTGACCAAAGTCCTGGGGGCAGTGACACTTGTGGGTCCATGTTACATGGTAAGTAAAAATGCTGCTATTGTTTTAAACATTCTACATGCACACACAGACAGACAGACACACACACTGACACGCCAGCACACACAGACACACACCGACACACAGACAGACACGCAGACTAGACACACACACAGACAGATACCTGCTTACCTCTCCTGGTTACAGGCAGCAGATGGACCAGCGTGAATCGCGATTGGCAGGTAGTTTTAAAAGGGGGCAGAGCCAAATGCTGGGAGGGGCGGGGCTTAACCGCATTCCCTGGCAGACGACTCCTGTTAAAAAAAAACAAAAACGGGTTAATCTGGATGTGCTCGGGGTCCGGGGACAGTGTGTGGGGGCCCCCTATGTGTGGGGGCCCCCTATGTGTGGGGGACCCTGGACGACTGCCCTTGTCGCCCTGCCCTTAATCCAGCCCTGTATACATACGTATGTGCCTGTACCCTTTTGGGTGTGTGTGCATATGAATGTAATCTTCCATCTGTGATACAGAGTCATATGCAGTAAGTAGCCCCCCCGCATGCGTGTCCAAAAAAAGGGGCGTGGCTTTGTGGGAAGTGGTGTAACCTCGTGAAGACCTCTTCAATCTGGGAGCATGGCATTCCTGGAAGCCCCCATGTACATCACCCCAGGGGCACGCCCAACATTCCTGGAGATGCCGGGCTGCCCCTGGAGACTGTGCCTGCACTGCAGTGCTGGCTACTCCACAGTGACAAGAGCCGGGTGCTGCACGATCATGTCACAGTGCAGCACCCAGCTCCCTGTCACTGCAGAAGAGCTGGCATTTTGTTCCCATCCCCTGGAAGGGTGACACTTGGGTGCAGTCCACACCCCATTCTGGCAACTCAACTTGTGGCTGCATGGGTGTAACTCTGTGGTAATGGGGTATTTACATGATTGAGCTATTTGCATGAGGTCTAAGTTTAGAGAGGCTGATTAGATGGCACTGCAGGTTATGCTGAGTTGTGCATATATGCAGATATCAGTTTGTTTTCAGACGCACCTCTTGCACCAAGTATAGTTCTGGTGCAAATGCATACTGATGATTATAGCGCCTATGAAATCTAGCGCATGGACAGGGCCAGTGCAGTCACATCGATGTGTGCAAATTGGCATATGGCCGAATACATTCATCTAATTCCGTACACTCAATGCTGGTGCAAATGTGACGGCTCGTGTGCAACTCTGAATGGGCCCCTGAATTTTACATTAAGCATCGTAGTAAATTATGTGTTATTTTACACACACACACACATATATATATATATATATATATATATGTGTATATATATATATATATATATATATATATATATTATACCTTTTCATGCAAAGAATACATGAAAACACATCTGCCAAATGTAATAGGTCAGAGTTTGCAAATGTGCGAGTATGGAGCTATACTCGCACATTTTTAAAACTCACCCTATGTGATAGGGTGCAAGAACATGCAAACTCACATGTTTCTCAAACCCCTGCAACTCATAATGGCAAAACTGGAATCTAGATGTTTTGCTATTGTGAAGTAACTAAAGGTTACCTAGCTGTTCCCACCATTGAAGTCAATGGTGGGAACCAATACTAACATAATATATAAAAAAGCTGAATGTGTATTTTGAATAAGATGGACGTATGGAGTGAGGAGAAAGTTGGCACCCAGTGAGATTGTTGTGGTGATCCAATGGGAAGATTGTGGGCACTGAGTGGGATATGGGAGCCACATAACTGCTCAGACCTCAATTGCATAGACTGCATGTGTGTATTCCAATGAGCACACAATTCTGTGCATTAGCAGCTCCACCATTTTGTGAGTGACAGCAATCTTACTCTATGAGAGTGCTGAATCTGCAGTTAACCGCAGGGTGTGATGGCATACCATATCTGTATTACGCAAGGAACACATCCATTAAGGTGTCAGCCTTAATGATCGGAATTTCATTGCTTTTTTAAGTTTGAGTGGCAGAAATTCAGCAGGTTTTGTGAAACTTCAGATTTAAGAAGCCTTAATGGGACATGTAAAACCGTAAGGTTTTTTGTCTATGTAATTTCATTGCTTTTTTTAAAATGTATTAACTATTAGGGTTTGGAGGAGCAAACCGAGCCACCTGCAAGGGAGAAGGGCAACAAAATGGTACATTAGTGCAGGTGGAGGAAGGCCGGCACACAGAAGGTGTTTTGGGGGTGCACAGGGAGAGACGGCTGTGGGGGTGGGATGCAGGAGTGCGGGGCAGCAGCAGGCATGCAGAGCAGTGGGGCAGTGCACAGGGGCATCAGCGGGCAACAGAGGGGCTCACTGGTGCTGGGAATGCATCTGAGAAAATAAAATCAATAAGACACAGATGAATGGATGTATCAGTGAGATCTATCTATGCATCTATGTGAAAAATGGAATATGTGTAAAATAAAAAAGGACATGGCCCCCCTCCCACCAAAAAGCACAACCACCCCATGGCTTTTCACTGCCTGTCCTGGTTGTGAAAATACAGGGGACAAACAGCGTGGGGGTCCCCCTGCATTTAGCACAACCAGCACCAGGCTTTTTAGAGTCTGTCCTGGTTATCAAAATACAAGGGACAAAAGACATAAGGGGTCCCCTGTATTTAGCATAATCAGCACTGGGCTCAGCCGAGCCAGTCCTGGTTTTGGAAATACAGGGGACAAAAAGCATAAGGGGTCCCCTGTATTATCCATAACCAGCACCTATCTCTTTCTAGCCGGGGGATAATGCCACAGCCAGGGGAACCCTTCCACTGGGTACCCCAGCCAAAGCATCAACCCTGACCGCATTATCCCAGTCATCCCTGGGGAGATGAGGACCACACCAGGCCTGAGCTGAAAGCCCGGGGCTACCCCCGGCACCTCTGGGTGGTGGGTGCCAGGTTGATTGTGTAAAGTGTTCCCCTCCCTGTAAAGCACAACCAGCCCTGGGCTCTTCACTGCTGGTCCTGGTTGTGAAAAAATAAGGGAAAAATGACATAGGGGGTCCTCTGTATTTAACACAACCAGCACCGGGCTAATCAGAACCAGTCCTGGTAGCCAAAATACAGGAGACAAATGAGGTAAGGGTCCCCCATATTCTGTGCAACCTGGACTGGGCTCTGAGCTGGTCCTGGAAATACAGGCGGAAGAAATGTGAAGGGCCCTCCTGTATTGTCCAGAACCAGCACCGGACTTTTTCTAGCGGGGAGGTTAATACCACAGCCAGGGGAGCCCTTTCACCGGGCCCCCCAGCCAAAGCATTAACCCTGGGTGTTAGTCAGCCCAGGCCAGGGATCCCTGTGGAGCTGGGGACCCCCCAATAAAAGGGTTCACTTCTCCAGGGCACCCCAGGCCTGGGCTAATAGCCCGGGGCTATCCCCAGCGCCCCTGGGCGGTGGGTGCCAGGTTGTGTATTGTTGTGCTTTTTAAAGAATATTGGACCTGATTCAGACCCGCTCGTTAAGGCGCGATCGCACGCTCTGAGCGATTTCCCCACGTCTACGCATGTGTATAATTCGCAGTGCGCAAGCCAGTCATTGCAATATGTTTTTGGTTGTTCATAAGCCACTGTCAGGTCACTACTTTGAGTGACAGATAGTGCCGTTTGTGGGTGGTAACTGGGGAAGGTGCTTGTAAACGGGGGAGTGGTGTTGCGAACGCAGGTGTGTCAGGCCGCCAAAATGCTGTTTAAAGGGCGTGCATAATTAGCAAAGTAGCGTCATTGGTCATGTCAACTGCATGTATTTCATGCCGCACTGATCGCTGTGCTTGCGGCGGGTTAAGGGAACCTCAAGGGCTGCGAGCAGCTTCGATGGCTCTCGATGTTCCCGATTAATCCTACATTTCCTGGAGATGACGTGTGTTGTGAGTGGCAAGGGGGCGTCTATATACACTAGCAAGCGCACATTGCCGTAGCTCGCTAAGACATAGAGGGCATCCTTACGCGATACAGTGCGATCGCTTATTTTAAATATGCGGACCCTTTTGCCAGCGAGCGATCGCATCTTGCGAGTGGGTCTGAATCAGGCCCTTTGTCTTTTGCAGGTAAACTATAGGTCCCAGCAAGCCACCCCCGCATGCTGGTACTTGGAGAACCACAAGTAAGAGCGGGGCATTTAGGGCCCACTGGTGCCTGTAGTACACCTGTAAAAGAAATATTAACATGAACAGACTACACCGATTTTTTTTAAATAATTTATTTCATCTGCACCTACACCTGGGGAGCGGCGGCATTTAAGCTCATTTTCGTAGCTGCCGCCACCCCAGGACTTCGTCGTCTTTGCTTGCCAGGTGCCAACCCACCAGGGCTTCGGAGTCTTCGCCTGGTGGGCGCCATCCTGCCAGGGCTGTGGCGTCTTCGCCTGGCAGACGCCAACCCGGTGAACAAACATATAAAGGCATCTTTAAATCACTCCTATTGTGATGTTAACAGTACCCTTGACACGATAACCAAGAAGAAATTCCAAGGGGACGTACCCCACTCACTTTAAATACATGCAGATTCAAACGTATAACGGTATCTTTAAATGTGAGCGCACAATACCCACATATGACCTCAGGTTTATTCTCCTGTAAAGGTATCTTTAACAGATCCTGATGTAAACACTTCTTTGCCAATACTTATATGCAGAGAATATTTTTTTCTACATATTTTTTTATTGAAGCAATTGCATCAAAACAGTTTACACAAGCAAAAAAAAATAAGTTGCATACAAATCTCAAAGAAAACGGGTACAATAGACATTATAGTGCAACTTGTAGGTCAAACCAACAGACAAATCATAATAGGCACATCATATGAGGCAGAGATAGATATTCATATGAAAAACACACAAAGAACATGTGTTCAATGGAAACTAGTATAACAATGCATTGCCTCAAACTCTAAATTTTATTTAAAAATTTCCCAACCATAATAGTGAGAGCATGAGCTTCAGTCACAGCCCAAGGTCAAAGAATAAACTTCTGACTCATCAAATTATCTATAGGCTTTAAACTACAGTATGCATCAATGGGGGCTAAAAGATATTAAAGAAATTAAATTGAAGGTGCTATATAATAAAGAATAAGCCCCATCTATGAATTTAGAGGAAGGGTAAACTGTAGACTATTATTAAATGATTTACAAGGTGTGGACTATGCACCAATAGAGGTTAACGGATATTCACATAATGAAACTGAAGGTGCAATAAAACAAAAGAGAATTGTGAGAACAGAAGTTAAGAAAAACATTATTTAAATAGCAAGGCTTGAGGGAGTGCGAAATTAAAATGAAATTATCTGTGCATACACAAGCAAAACTACCAGGACCAGCTCAGAAAAGCCAGTTGCTGCACCGGTCCTGACGCCTGCCAGAATCATTGAGTAGGCAGCAGCGGCAGCCCCCCTCAGGTAAGAGGGCAGGAGCCGCTGCTGCTCCCGAATCCTCATTTTTTATTTTTTTGCCCTGAAATTTGGCATGCAGCACCGAGCAACAGTTCTACCTGTCCATGCCAAATTTCAGCTCAGTACCTGTTATAGCTTTAGCCCCTTAAACACCATGCCCCCCCCCCATGGAGAATTCCATTTTTTTCAAGTCAGCCTTAATATTAGGGCACAAACGTGCCCTTATAATATATATACATATATAAACACATAGGCTTCTAGTTACTGATGTTACCCCCGATACTTGTATGCTCCCCAGCCTACTTACCTCTGAGTGAAGGAACAGTCTCACAGACTGCACGGGGATCAGCACAGGATGGGAGGAGGGGCGCAAGTGTCGGCAGCTAAAAATCATGGGGAAATGCAACATAAGTGAAACCACTGCCCACGAGCAGACTGGAGGGGGAGCAGCAGAGCGGGCTGGCCGGTGACGCAGTGATGTCACCGGCACCAGACCCATGAAGCTGTAGCTCGGATCTAGTTGTATGTGGAGTTTTTCTTGCATTCTATGGTGGGTGGGTGGTTTCAGTTGGGCGCCCGCCACTGGGGATAAGCGCCTGTTTCAATGGGTCCATCAGCCGGCAATAGTGGCTTCCGGGAGAGTCATGATTATACCACCCTCTCCAAGGCAGTGTCAGCATGCCGCCCCTCAGGTCCCAACACCCGTAGGCAGATGCCTTGGAGAGAGATAATGTGGAGAGAGCTAAGTACCAACCAATCCTAATTGTCATTTTACAGGCTGTGTTTGAAAAATGACAGGAGCTAATTGGTTGGTACTTTATCTCCGTCCACTTTATCTCTCTACAAAGCTTAGTACATAGACCTCTTTTTTTGTGTTCAATTGTAGTTTGTACAGAAAAATCAGGGAAGTTTTACTTTTACATTGGAGACATGTAATGGACAAGATTCTTGTAGATCTCTTGAGTTTTAATTATGCTTTTATCCCCTCCTTGTTCTCACTGGGGGGGGTTTAAGTCTGGAGGAGTGGACACATTTCCCTTAGCAACCAATCGGCTTCAAGCTAATATTTATCAGGTACATTCTGTCGAAGGCTTGATATATCACCCCCTGGTTTCTCACCTAGCTATCACAGTCACTCATCTCTGGAGACATTACTACTGTGGGCATTATGTGTATAAGCGGCATTATTACTGTGGGCATTATGTGTAAGGGTCATACCTACTGTTGACATTATGTGTAAGGGTCATAACCAGGGCAGTTTCTAGGGTCTGAGGCTCCGAGTGCGAGCAGTCAAAATGCGCCCCCCCCCCCTCGAAGCAGTAATATTGTGGAGTGGGCGTGGCGTCATCGTGAGGAGGTGTGGTATCACAGTAAGGGAGCGTGATCTAGAAAGACCACAGAATGACAGCCACCGTGACTACTGAGTACAGGGGTGTCTAACCTGTCAGAGGCAAAGCGCTGAAAAATATATGTAGCTAAACAAAGGATAGACAGCATGCGCTGTCACAAACCCACGCCGCATTTCTGTGTGCATGCCTGTGGTGTGACATTTGCAGAAGTATGACCTTGCATCACACCCGGTTTTAGTCGCGTTGGGAGCGAGCCCAGCCAGATCCACATAAAATACACTGCAACAAACCACTTCCACATAAAATATATTGGAAAAGCCAGAGGCACATAAACTACGTTTTAAAACCACATCCACCGCAAATACATTATTAACTCCAGAACCACATAAAACACATTGAAAAAACATGATTCACATAATACACACTTCATTCCAGCCCCCTCCCTTGCCATTCCATCCCGACAGGTCTTAGGCTTCCCCCCCACTGGCTCTCAGGCAAAAGTGCCCATTATGCAGTGCCCCCTGTAGTTGTCCCCATATGCAGTGTCCCGTGTATTTATGCCCCTTATGTAGTGCCCAAGGTGGTAGTGCAACTTATGCAGAGCCCCCATTAGTAGTGCCCCCTGTAGTCATGTCCCCTACATCAGTAATGCCCCCAATAGTAATGGTCCGTGTTGTAGTGCCCCAGTAGTAGTGTCCCCAATAGTAATGCCACCTGTAGTAGTGTCCCCATTATAAATTGCCCAGTATTAATGCCCCTGTATTAGTGCCCCCAATAGTAATGCTCCCTTTGTAGTAGTGCCCCAAGTAGAAAAGCCCCAAGTAGTAGTAGTGCCCCCAGTAGAAGTGCCCCTGGCCCCTGAGTAATGCACCCAGTAGTGGTGCCTCCTAAGCAATAACCCCAGTAGAAGTGCCCCCCGAGTAATGTCCCCAGTAGTGGTGTCTCCCCCAGTAGAAGTGCCCCCAGAGTAATGTCCCTAGTAGCTGTGCCCAGGTGCCCCCAGTAGTGGTGGCTCCCCCAGCAGAAGTGCCCCCAGTAGTAGTGCCTCCCCCCAAGTATTGTCCAGGCTGCCTGCGCACAAAAAAAAAAAAAAAACAGTAACACTTACCTTCAGCCCCGCTCTGGCGTCCGCTCCGCTCGGCTGCTCCTCTCTCTGCACTATGGGAAAGACGTCATGACGTCCTCCCATAGTGCACATTGTGGAAGCCGGAAGCAGGAGCCTCCGTCTCCATCTCCGTCTCCAGCTGCTCTGCCGGGCGCCCGCTGGTAACTGAATCTCAGTGGGCGCCCGGCAGTTAACATGCTGTTTCTACAGCAGGGGTAGGATGCAGCGCGCCCCATGCGATTGCATGGGTCGCCTGCCCCTAGAAACGGCCCTGGTCATAACTACTGTAGGCATTATGTGTATAAGGGGCACTTTTCCTGTGGGCATTATGTGTAAGGGGTACTACTATTGCGGGCATTATATGTAAGGGGCATTACTACTGTGGGCATTATGTGTATAAGCAGCACTATTACTGTAGACATTATATGTAAGAGACACTACTACTGTTAGCATTATGTGTGAGGGGCAAAATTACTACTGTGGGCATTATGTTTAAGGGGTACTACTACTGTGGGCATTATGTGTAAGGGGTACTACTAAAGTGGGCTGTCCCAAGGGTTCTGAGTCATTTCCCCACATTTGCACCCCAAAATAATGATTTTGCACTTTTTTTTCTCCTCCTATTCACAGGAGATACTTTTCCGCCTATTACAATGCATTGACTTTCCACTTAGGCGAAATCGTCCTGGAATTGAATATGAAGAAACTTTGAAAAGAAGGCGGAAAGTCTGAATCCGCAGAAACTTATCTCCAAACGGCTCTTTTCGCCTCTAATATGGGCCTATGGGCCTGATTCAGAGCCGAACGCTCTGACCAGAGCGCTCGCTCTGAATCAGTGCCCTCCTACCTGAAAATGTAGCGGCCTCCTCCTTAGCATATGCGAGCGGCCAAAAAGATGGTCGCGATGGTCAAGACCATCGCGACCATCGGGCTTGCGACGAGACCCTGCGGTAGGGTCTCGTTGCCGCAAGCCCAGGAGTGATTTTGGCTCTATCAGAGCCAATATCACTCCCACTGACATCATTACTGATGTCAGTGGGGCCAGCTTCAGACGTAGGCGTTCCCATGGGAACACCTCCGTCTGGCAGCCACGCCCCGGCACGCCCACCAAAGGGGGCGTGCTGTCAGTCACCATCGACAGCATGCCCCCTTTGGTGCGAGACCCCGAGCGACGTATTCCTCGTCGCTCGCCGGGTCTCGCGCATGCGCATTCGCACAACATTGACCCGCTTGCGAGCGTCCTCTGCTCGCGAGCGGGTCTGAATGACCCCTTATGTGTATAAAGGGCACTACTTCTGTGTGACATTATGTGTATAAGGGGCTCTATTACTGTGGGCATTATGTGTTAAAGGGTCACTATTACTGTAGGCATTATGTGTAAGGGGCACTTCTACTGTGGGCATTATGTGTGAGGGGCACTTCTACTGTGTAGCATTAGGTTTATAAGGGGCATTATTACTGTGTGACATTCTGTGTATAAGGGGCACTACTGCGTGGCGTAACGTGAATAAGGGACACTACTATGTGGTTTAATGTGAATCAGGGGCACTATGTGCGGTGTAATGTGAATGATATTGCACTATTGTGTGGTGTAACTTGAATCTGGGGTACTAATGTGTGGCCATGACCCTTCCTTGTGAGACCACGCACCTATTTTGGAGGGATGGCGAAAATGTGTAGTTTGCAGGGGGGCGCAGAACACCCTAGCACCTGCCCTGACCCCGCCATGTTCAAATTGCCACCAAAATAATTGTATTGCTTGTTAACTGCACCTTCAAGGAGTACTTGGGCTGCCAGCCTAACATAATAGTAATGTGACCAGACAGGAGCCAATTAGGGGGGAGATTTATCAAAGCTTGGAGAGTGATAAAGTGGAGAGATATAAAGAACCACCAATCAGCTCCTAACTGTCCTTTTTCAAACACAGTCTGTAACATGACAGAAGCTGATTGGTTGGAACTTTGGGCCTGATTCAGAGATGTACGCTAATGCGACCGCAACTGCGTCTCCATACGCAACGCAGTTGCAAAAATATGCTAATATTAGCAAAGATCACCAGAGCATAAAGATGTCCACTACTGCCTTCTCACCTGCGTGTGACTACGCAAACCTACATAAACATCGGTACCATCGAAGTACATCGGCGGCCATTTTACCCTTGCGGAAGGTCTGACCTGACGCAGGCCAGGGAGCTCTTCTGCCACATAGAACTGCATATGCAATTGTAGTGTTTAATTAATGCACGCCCACGTAACGGCGTTCAAACGGCCAGGCACGCCTGCGCAGGGCCGCCATCAGGGGGGGACTGCCGGTACTGCAGTACTGGGCCCGGACACTCGGGGGCCCGCCCAGCGCCTGCTACATACTGCCAGCCACTACTACTAACCCCCTGGCCGCAAGTGCCACAGTGACAGGTCTGGCGGCATCCTCTACTATATACCTGCCGCCGCCGCACGTTAGTCACAGTTGACTTGTCACCTCACGCAGCCGGGCCCGGCAGCCAGTGGCGTAACTATGGAGGGTGCAGTGGGTGCAGTTGCTATGGGGCCCGCCGGCCCAGCGATCGCACCCCCTGCACCTTCCATATGCCGGGCGCCCGCTGAGATTGTGTTACCAGCGGACGCCCGGCTCCTACTCAAACCCCCGGCGGCAGCCGGAGGACGGAGCTCACTCCGTCTTCCGGGTCCCGCAGTGCACTATGGGAGTGACATCATGACGTCACTCCCATAGTGCCGAGGAGCGGGCGACGGGGCGGTCGGCGGCTTCACAGGAGCGGGATAAAGGTAAGGTTTTTTTTTGTTTGTTTTATTTGTGTGTGTGTGTGCGCGCACCCACGTGCGTGGGGGGAAGCTACTGGGATCTCACTACTGGGGGCATTACAGGGGGCTCACTACTGGGGGCAGCTACAGGGGCCTCATTACAGGGGGCTCACTACTGGGGGCAGCTACAGGGGATCACTACTGGGGGCATTACAGGGGGCTCACTACTGGGGGCATTACAGGGGGCTCACTACTGGGGGCATTACAGGGGGTCACTACTGGGGGCATTACAGGGGGTCACTACAGGGGGCTCACTACTGGGGGCAGCTACATGGGGCTCACTACTGGGGGCATTACAGGGGGCTCACTACTGGGGGCATTACAGGGGGGTCACTACAGGGGGCTCACTACTGGTGGCAGCTACAAGGGGCTCACTACTGGGGGCATTACAGGGGGCTCACTACTGGGGGCATTACAGGGGGCAACTACTGGAGGCTCACTACTGCGTAAGGGGCACCATTACAGTGGGCATTGCATAAGGGGCACCATTACAGTGGGCATTTAATGTTTTAGGGGAACTACTGTGGTTATTGTGTAAGACCTATGTTAGGGAAGAGGGGTTGTGGGAAGTGGTGGGGGTTTGTGAAGGTTGAGGGGGGCCCTGCCTATTATGACAGTCCCGGGCCCCAAAATTTCTGACGGCGACCCTGCGCCTGCGTTTCGCTAACCACCCCCTGTCTCCACCTGGTCACTTCCTGTCAATCAATCTGCAATGGGCACTAGTGGTCTGCGTGAACGCACAGCGGACGCACTGCTGCCTTCGCGCACACGCGCACTGCGATGCATACGCATGCGCAATGGCAAATAATCGCTCGATCTTCGTGCAAATTGTAGTTGCGTTTATCTCTGAATCGGGCCCTTTATCTCCTTCCATTTTCTCTCTCCAAGTTTTGATAAATCTCCCCTTAAATAACATAGATATTGGATGTCACTGTATCATCTCCATCGTACAAAGCACTTCCATTAACCCAGTGGCAATCAAGACTTACTTTTATCATCACACAGTAGATTATTTAAAGATGTTATTTAGGTTTAATAATTATATCTTTCAAGGCCATTGATTTAATGATGGAAAGGAACAAGTGATTCAGTGATGATTGCTCACAAATAATGATAGCCTAAGCTTGTAATGCGGATAAAGTAATCTCTTCTTCCTAAATGAAGTCCTCCAAAAAATGTTACATGGATTTTGTTTTAAAAATAGCTTCTGTATAAAAGAAGTCATTAGATTATGGGACTAAAAGTTTGCTAGTGGGAAATGTTATCATTAACTATGTACTTGCTGACCAGTCTGTATTTAAGTTCCGTTTGATGATTTTACCCCTTTCAGTGCAATGACCTGTCCCCCTATAGGTGGTTAGCTGGGTACAATTTACGATGTGACACAAAAAATTTACAGTATTTAAGCCCCAACACTAACTGCAGCCTAACTCCATCAGTAATTTATATAGAGCACACATTGGACCTGATTCAGAACCGCTCGCAAGATGCGATCGCTCACTTGCAAAAAGGGGCCGGGTATGCAAAGCAAGCGCTCGCTCTTTGCGCTGTAAGGACGCCCTCTATGTCTTAGTGAGCGACGGCAGTTAGCGTACGCTGGACTATAAAACCTCCCACCTGTCACTCGCAGCACACGTCATCTCCGGGAAGTGTCTGATTAATCGTGAACATCGAGGGCCATCAGAGCTGCTTGCAGCGCTTGGGGTTGACCTAAGCTACCCCAAGCACTGTGAGCAGTTCTGGATAAAAAACAACCAAGTCACGTGTGCAATGATGCTACTTTGTAATTATGCACACCCATTAAACGCCGTTCTGACGGTCAGACACGCCTGCGTTCCCACAACCACTCCCCCATTCACAAGCACCTTCCCCTGTTGCCACCCACAAACGGCACAATCTGTCACTCAAAGTAGCATCCTGCCTGTGTACCATGAGCACTCGATTGTACATCGCAGACGCTAGTTTGCGCACACGCATTGCGACTTAGATGCATGCGCAGACGGGCGACAATCGCTCCTAGCGAGCGCAGCTTAGCAAGCGGCTCTGAATCAGATCCATATTCCGCAGCGCTTTACAGAGAACATTTGACCATTCACATCAGTACCTGCCCCAGTGGAGCTTACAATCTATGGGCCTGATTCAGCAAGAAACGCAACTGATAATACGCACGAATCGGATGATTGTTGCGCATGTGTATGCATAGCAGTGCGCGTGCACAAACCGGCCACTGCGATCAGGACTGCGATCAGTGATTATGCAGACCCATTGCTGAGTGATTGACAGGAAGTGCTGTTTGTGGATGGTGACGGGGCGCAGGCGTGCCAGTGCATTTGAATCCTATTGCATGGGCGTGCATAAATTATCCACTGCGATGCCCTACGCAGCCTGAGGCCTGATAGCGTGCGGTGAAGTTAGCAATTTCTGAGTAAGGTCAGGGCTTGTGCAAGTGGGCGTGAGGCTGCGATGGTACTTGATTGTACCGATGGTTTCGCAGTCTTGCTAAACATTACGGATGTGTATAGGGTAAAGTGGGCGTCCTTATGTAGTGCTGTGGCAGCATTGCGATCTCAATGAATTAGCATACTATCACAGTTGAACTGCATGCGTAATCTCTATTGCATTCGCAGTAGCGATTCATAATGAATCAGGCCCTATATTCCCTACCACATGCACACACACACATACACTGGTTCATTTTTTTGGGAGCTCATTAACCTACCAGTATATTTTTGGAATGTGGGAGGAAACTGGAGTACCCGGAGGAAACACACACAAGCACAGGGAGACTTATGCAAACTCCACACAGTTTGGGCCGTATAGGAATCGAACCCTTGACCTCAGTGCTGTGAGGCAGTAATGCTAACCATTACACCATAATGGAAATTATGTACATGTCAACATTCAGACCATGTTGACATTCTGAATGTTGACATAATGACTACACTGAAGTGCTAATAGTCATGGGCTAGATTTCTATTATCGTGTAGGACCCCCTCTAGCCCGGCGAAGTGCAGCAGTTCAATGTGTCATCGATTCCACAAGTGGACAGAAGACCTCTGGAGAGATGTTGACCCATGCTGACTGGATAACTTCCCACATCTAAATGATATTTGTAGGTGCAGGAGGATCTTGGGTGTGAATGGATCTTCTCCATCATGTCCCATAAATGCATAATTGGGTTCATATCAGGTGAATGTGGTGGCCACGCCATTTGTTAGATCTCTCCAAAATTTTACTCAAACTAATTTTGGTGCGGCAAAAATATGGGAGTGGTCACCTACCTGGAATGGGCTTGGCTACTGAAAATGGGGCATGCCAACATGACACACCACCCATTTTTTGGCACATTCCTTTATATTCCATATGCACCTTACCTCTGCGGTGGTTTCTCACAATGTGGAACCTCTGAAGAAATGTATCCTCCCTGGGACGATGGCGTCTTCAGTCGGTATTCACTATTCATGTAGGTCACATTGTCCGGAAGATGCCCGTTTGTGTGGGAATAATAATAAAGTCATCATCATACAACAGCGGTTCAACCAGACTCGTGCCTCCTGTATAACTTCCTTACCCCTGTGTCTCTCAGCCACACCATTATCTCACTGCATCATCTCTTAGCCACACCATCATCTCCCTCCCTGTGTCGTCTCTCAGCCACACCATCATCTTCCCCCTGCTGCCTGCGTCATCTCTCAGCACACCATCACCGCCACCCAGTGTCAACTCTCAGCACGCCATCATCTCCCCCCTGCGTCATCTCTCAACACACCGTCACCTACCCCCTTGCATCATCTCTCAGTCACATGATCAGCTCCCCCCCTGTGTCTTCTCTCAGTCAGGTGATCAGCTCCCCCCCTGTGTCTTCTCTCAGTCAGGTGATCAGCTCCCCCCCTGTGTCTTCTCTCAGTCAGGTGATCAGCTTCCTCCCTGTGTCGTCTCTCAGTCAGGTGATCAGCTCCCCCCCTGCGTCATCTCTCAGCACAGACACACTGACACAGATACACACACACTGACATATATATATATATATATATATATATATACACACACTGACATATACACATACATACACACTGACATAATATACACATACAGTACACACACTGACATATTCACACTGACACACATACACACACTGACATATACATATACATACATACTGACATATACACACACTGACACATACACACTGACATACACATGCAGACACTGACATATATTCACACTGACACATATACACACACATATTCACCCCCCCACACACACACACACACACACAGGAAAAATTAACACACACCAACCAACCTCCCTCCTCACCCCCGTTACCCACCTGCTGTGAGTGGAGAATCACTCCTCACCTGGCACCTAGTCAGATGGCAGGAAACAGGATAGAGCTTGGAGCAACAAGACAGCCTGTGAGGAGCTGCGTGCTTCCGCTTCCGCTCCCCCTAGAGGCAGCCCAATTAGCACCAGGCTAGTAGGCACAGTACACTTGCCTACTCGTTCAGGACACAATGGTGATTAGGGGGGGAGGTGGACGTGCGGGTACGATGCCCTGCCGGCGCCCCCTCTGCTGGGTTTGCCACGGCGCCCAGGGCATGAGCCCCGCTTGACCCCCCCCCCTTGTTATGTCACTGCTTACGAACAATTACATGGTGCATTATCCTGCTGGAATATTCCATTGTGGCGGTACATGAAGCCCATGAAGCGAATGGTCATCAAGCATGAAGTGAATGGTCATCAAGCAATGCAATGCAGCAGTTACATGTCAATGAAGTGTTCAGGCGGACCAGCGGAGCCAACCCATGCCACATGAGCACACCTCAATTATGGATCCACCACCAGCCTGCATGATGCCTTGTTGACAACTGGGGTCTGCGTCACACCCAAATCAACCATCATTCCGAAACAACTGAAACCATGACTCATTGGAATATGGCACATGTTGCAAGTCCTCCAGTTCCAATTAGCAATGTCACAAGCCCAGGTGAGGGGCTGTGTCCGATGTCGTAGTGTTAACAGGGGCACTCTAGTGGGTCTTCTACTGCCATATCCCACTGAAGCTAAAGAAAACTGTACTGACCTGCTGGATATGCGTCTGGTACCTCCTGCATTGAATGTGAATGTGATTTGAGTCAGTGTCTCTTGTCTGTTACAGTGGACAATTCTGGCTAGACGCTACTGGTCACATCATTAATCACCCTTGATCGGCCACTGTGCTGTCCACAGTGGGTGGTAATACCTTCCATGGGGTATTCCCTGTACACACATGACACCGGAGATCAAGGAATATTTAATGTCCGCACAACTTCGGAAATGGAATGTCCCATCCATCGGGCACCCACTATCATACCCCGTTCGAGATCTGGTAATGTCATCCGCCTTGCCATGAGCAGCCTAGCCAGTGTTCAAGCTGACTCACAAGATGTCAGATTAAAACTAATGCAGGCCTGGGCATTTCCAAGACGTCACAGTACAGTGACACCAACTACCACTACCTTTAAATACTGCTATCCCATGACTTTTGGCACTTCAGTGTACATACCCAATGCATTTAGTCTGTGCGTAACCTCATCTCCTCTGGAGATTTTCAAAACTTTGTACTAGGCACAGTGGCATCACAAGGTGAGTGCGGGAGGTGCGGTCCGCACCCGGGTGTCACCCGCCGAGGGGTGACACCAAGGTGCAGACAACCCCTCAGTGACAGGAGACGGGTGCTGCACTGTAGTATTAAGTGCAGCACACGGCTCCAGACGCAGGACACCCCCCCGCAGTAGAAGCACTGGACCACCGGGTTCCTGTGTGGACATGCCCCCTATATGTGAGGTCACGCCCCCTTTTTCGGCGGTGCCACGTACACAGCATCCCTCCCTGCACCAGGTGACACCGCGGGGAGGGACGCCACCGACTAGGTACCACGTATTGTGCTGGGACTGCATATGGCACTATACATGCATAGTTATATTTTACTATCCCTGGGGCCACCCGTCATCTTATGTGGATAATGGGGTTTCTCCATCCTACCGTCAAATACCCAAACAGGAAAACAATGTATTTCCATGAACTTTACAGGCCCTCCCATTATTTGGTCATGCACTTGTTATGGAGAATCCAGCAGGAATCCCTGCCAATTACTAAGGATTATTATTATCCTTTATTTATATGGCTCCACAAGGGGTCTGCGTGGTCTTTATGAATTACAAAACCAGAATGAACAAAAACAGGAACGAAAGTGACTGCATCAGCAGTCATAATACTCAAATAAGCGGCTGACCCCAAAGGTTTGGTGCTGTTGCGGGTCGCCAATGCTTTGCCTTCTGCCGCTCTTCCGGGATTTGCATTCCACTATGGAACGCAAACCGGAAGCTCCCGGCTCCACCATCACTGTGTGCAGGGCCGGATTGAGGGCCACCTGGGCCTGGAGCTGAAAATTAACAGGGGCCTATTATGAGAAGCAGAGGAGGTGTGACCAGTGCCATGTGGGCGTGTACACCCCTATACTCTCAGCCCCAATGTCTCACTAAATATGTAAAAAAAAAATGCTTCATTTTGTGAGGTAAATAGAATACAATTTTACTACTTATGATTTATGGCTGAGAGTGTGGAAAGCAGATGGCCAGTCAACATCATGTTGTCAGGACAATGGGCCTATTTGTATGTGGAGGCCTGGAGCTGTAGCGCCATCCGCCCCATTGTTAATCTGGCCCTGGCTGTGTGGTGTCCTCTCCCACAGCCTCCGCCGCCGGCCATCAGCCCCCTGTCTCTGTGGGATGGTCAGAGCCGGAGCATCCCCTGGGGCTGCGGGAGGCAGGTTGGAGTTAGAGTGGTTGCCCATTGTGGAATTGGAAGGCAAGCAACCAGAAGCTCATTCTTTAAGTCAACAGGAAACCATAATATCATAACTGGTTTTCCACGTACTGGAAAGCCAATGTTATGCACACTATTGCTGAACAAAATGTCATAGGGGATCTCAATAGCCCCTGGAAAGAGTTCCCGGTGCTACTCAATTCACCTTGCTGTTAAGTCCGACTACAGGACTTCTGCTTGCACCCTCCTGAGTGCGGAGAGTCGGAGAATGCCGGTTGGCACAACTAAATACCCAGCTTAAGGCACAGTAACCGGCATTCTCCAACTTAAGTGGTGCTAGTCGGACTTAACAGCGCGGTGAATTGAATAGCTCTGGAAACTCCTTCCAGGGGCTACTGACATCAATTTAACTGAATCTCGCTGAATTTCACTGAAGCTAAGCACTACTTCCCTATGCTAAGCCTACCAATACTACTGGGTTACTGCTCTTAACATCAGACCTGCAGCTATTCTGAGAGGTATGACAATCCCTTATGTTCAATGGTATGCCCAACTTTCTTTTTAGTAATTTAATGAAGGTGTTAATTTCTGCTAGTGCGCTACTTCCCACTTCTACTGCGCATTCTACGCAGTTGCATTTTGCAATTGGTTTCTTTATATAACCAAAGAAAAAACAAGGAATAATTTGTGTACATTGCAACTGCAGAGGAAAAGTACAGATATTGAAGTTGGAATGTGATGAACCCAAAAGTGTCAAAAGAACCTGATATTGGGTGAAAGAAATCCCTTAGCAGTGCTGGGGTTAATGAAGAGGAAAGCAGAGTAGGGTATACGCACCTAATGCCTTCAAGGTCTGCGTCAGGGGCGTATCTACCCTTTGGCCAGGATGGCACTAGCCAGGGGTGCTGGCCGAGGGCAGGTGCTGCTCGGCGATGCCACCCACAGCCAGGAATCACATAGTAGATCTGTGGCAGAACCAGTCAGCAGACCCCACCTTTTACTCTGTCCCCAGCAGCGATTGTTTGAGTTCCTGTCTGAACTCTTGTAATGATGGACGTGCATGGACTGATAGATTGGAGGGCACAGTAGGCTTCAGAGATTAGAAGAGGGGGATACTGGGATGGGGAAATAAGGAGCACACTGTTTAGTTGGGAACTGTGTGAGGGGGACACTGAGAAGTGGTGGAACTGAGTGAGGGGGACACTGAGGAGTGGTGGGTCTGAGAGAGGGGGACACTGAGGAGTGGTGGGTCTGAGAGAGGGGGACACTAAGGAGTGGTGGGACTGAGAGAGGGGGACACTGAGGAGTGGCGGGTCACACTGAAGAGTGGTGGGACTGAGTGAGGGGGACACTGACTAGTGGTGGGACTGAGGGATGGGGACACGGAGGAGTGGTGGGACTGAGAGAGGGGGACACTGAGGAGTGGTAAGACTAAGGGCCTGATTCAGACCCTCTCGCAATCCACCGCTCGCTCATTCCTGGCCGATGTTATGCAATTGCGCATGCGTATGCATCATAGTGCGCTTGCGCGAACTAGTCTGTGCGATCGGAAAGCCCACGCTCTCCCAACAAAGACAGCCCAGTGGAATGAGAGACAGGAGAGGCCATTTGTAGGTGGTAACAGGGGCAGGACAGTTGAAACGGGGGAGTGGAGGTGTGAACGCAGGCGTGCCTGAGAATCTTATCGCCATTTCAGAGGCGTGCATAATTAAAAGGCAGCGTCATAGAACACGTCACCTGGTTGTATTTCACACTGAAGTGATCACAGTGCTTGTGGCAAGGTATAGTCAACCTCAAGTGCTGCGAGCACATCCGATGGTGCTCGATGTACCAATGTTTTCATGCTCTTCCAGGAGATGACGTGCGCAAGTGGGCGTCTTATGAATGGCTGGTGGGCGTCTGCATACACACAGTGATCGCACTCCAAAACAGTGGGCGTGGTAATGCCTTGCCGAGCGATCGCCTGCCTTGCTGGGCGTGCCCTGGATTTGCATACGCTGGGAGCGAGCGACCGCATCTAGCGAGTGGCTCTGAATCAGGGCCCAAGTGCCTAATGGGAATTTTTAATATGGAGTGGCTGGAGGGACAACAGTAGCAGCAGCAACTTGGAAATTGAAGGATGTTGTTTAATAGATTTGGACAGTAAATAATCTCTTATTGCCATTAAAAGCAATAATAATTAATGGGCCGGAAATCCAATAATTAATAAATATGCGCGTCAGTCTTCTAGGTAACTGATGTCACCACAAACGACTGCACGAGTACAATGTTGTAATCGTGCAGTCATTTTGAGGTCTTTTAGTGGATGTGTGCCGAGACATGAAAATGACTGCACGATTACGACATTGTAATCGTGCAGTAGTTTGTCAGTCTGTGATGAGCCTGCACTGAACGAGCAGTCATTCAGTGCAGGCACATCAATCATCTGGAAACATGCTGAACCTGACGATATCGTCAGGTTGACAAGCATGTTTGCAAGATGATAGATGTCTAAATGACCAGTGGGAGTGCGCATCACTGGTCATTTTAGACATTTTTGCAAACGATTTATGAACGATTGAACGATATTGTTATCAATCGCTCAACTTAATCGTCTAGTGGATGGGCACCTTAACCCTCCCCTTAAATCTAACCCTAATACTTACCACCGGAATGTGTCGGGATTCGGACCATTGGGATTCTTCTTTGGGACCCCACCACGCTACTGCGCATCAGTAGTTTACAGACAGGGCCGGATTAAGGCTTGTGGGGGCCCCCTCCAAGCCACACAGAGCCGAGCCTCCTCCTCCCCCAGAAAACCCCACACGAAGCCCTCTCCCCCGCCCAGGCTACATGAAGACAGGGACAAACACTCACACATACACATAAACAGTATACACAAACTAACACATATATACACATTAACACATACTTACACAGTATGCACACTTAGTTAACACATATGCACAATATCACATACATACATACACACTAAAACAGTAAGAAAAAATACAGAAAAAGCAGCGATAGAGAATAATAAAAGTTAACAAAAAGTGGGTAATTGTACTCACCCTATCTAATGCTGGACTTATACCAGGTGCATCATTCACCAGTACTTTGAGCTCACTTCCTATTGACTAGTGTCTCAGGACATTACAATTCCTTACTGCCTACTCATTATATATTGCTCTTTTACTTATCTATGTTTTTATAATGTTTGTCAAATTCTATATGTGATTATATAAAGTTGTTAAACTTTATTATTCTCTAGCGCTGCTTTTTCTGTATTTTTTCTAATTGACAGAGACTGACTATCTCTTATTTGCAGCTGCTTGGAGCCAGGGCCGGATTAATAATGGGGTTGATGGAGCTACAGCTCCAGGCCCACCATCAGAATAGGCCCACACAGAAGGATCTGCAGTGTGTGCTTAGAAAAGTTTTTTCTCCTTTTCCACAGCAGCCTGCCAGTTGCCGTCCGAGGCCCCGCCCCCCAGCCGCGCACCCACCCACCTCCCTCCCACCCACAGCACTGGTGGCTCAAAAGCATGATGGTGATGTATAGAGGGCTTTAATGGCCCTCCAATCACCATTAACGCACAGTCAGTCACTCGGCGGTGTCGGCGCCGCCTCCGCGCCACGTGATGCACTGCGAGTCACATGTAGGTGCCACCCGCCACAACCGCACCGGTAATCTGAAGCAGGCAAGCACAAGCAGCCCGGCTGTCGTATGTCCACTAGCATGGGCAGGCTCAGCAGCTCCTCGTGAAGACTGCCTGGCAGCAGTACTGAGATGAGGTGCTGCTTGTCTTTACTGCTGACCAGGCTGCTGTTGTATAGTAGTGTATATTTTATACAAAACGCAGTCAGTTAAGAAAGTTTCAGAATTATATATAAATACATATTTTGAGTATACTCCAAGTATTTATAATATATACACACAGTTATACTTTATATATGTATATACACTGTGTGTGTGTGTGTATATATATATATATATATATAGTATCAAATAAAGGGAAAGGGAAAATTTGAAAAAACGTCGCACAGGCAATTTAAATGAAGATATGAATAAATAAGCCACTATTCCCAGAATAATTTATGTCAAAATAAATATATATGAAATTGCAGGTAGTGGTGGTGCTCACTAGAGTTAGGTACATAAGTATAAGGAAAGAAGAAAAAGGAACTCTGTTTGGTGAGTACTCTAAGTATTGGTAAATCCTATATAAAGTAAAACATAACTTTTAATGTAAATAATTAATATAATTAGACTCACTTTTTTATAGAACACTCAAGATTAATATCACAAAAAATGTCAGAAAATGGTAATAAATCTAATACACTTAGATCCTAGAAATCCTGTGTATTATTATTAAACATATATAAAATATGTGAATATACACAATATTGATAAATATCAAACACCCTCCTATATATCACAAAGAGCGAAATATACAGACAATAAAAGACAATTAGTATCAAGCTTAAATAGCGTTATTATGCAGACATCTTTTTATCCCATGAAGCATGTCATAAATGCATCCTTGCTTAAATAGCATAATCAAACAGGTATCAGTTAATCCCCTAATATATAGCGTGAAAGTATCTTTAATTTAGGTTTAGAAAAGTCCGGGCATAGAAACTGCCAAACCTCATTCTACTTCTCCTCACTTGGACCACGATCTATCTATGAGGAGTGAGAGATTACTGGAAAGGCAGGTTGCCCTTGGAAACAACAGTGTAACCGCAGTGTTACTCAAGCATTCATTTCTGCTGTTAAGGGTCTTACTGTATAGAATTGGACCCCTAATGAGAGAACTACTAACTTGAGGTAGCCGTCAGTTAATAGAGGAATAGAGAAGTGACAGTAAATGTGGGTTATAGTGAAATATGATAATAATAATAATAATAATAAAGAACAATAATAATCAGCTCAATGTCTATCGTAAATGAAATTATCTCTCAGTGGAAATGCAACACTAACATTGTAAATAATGACGACAGACAAAAAATAGGCATAAGTATGTCAATAATACTGCAATATCATACAATAACATCTAGGACACACTCAGATTGTCACTGCATGGTTTGCAGTAAATCATCTCATTTATATCCAGACAATTGCATCAGGTGTGACATTTAATAAATATCTTGGTTGTCACAAAAAAATAATAAATAACTGTGTGAAATTGTTAAGTAAATAATTTCAATAGGATACAGCGTATTTCAATGTTAGTTATATCAGAGTATAACCACAAGTAACCTCCACATTAAATCCTATTTGTATCTCATTGTGAGTAACAGATAACTATATATAATACATCATTAAGTAATGGAGCCAACTAGTCAGAAAACAAAGTAACTGTGTGTATATAATTATATTTTGATTGTCACAAAGAGATAAATAGTTGTAGTGAAATGTAAGAGTAGAAAATTGAATAAAATAAAATACAGCGTAAATGTAAATAATATCAGAGTATAACCTCAAGTGACCTCTTCATTAACTCCTATTGGTATCTCAGTAAGAGCAGCACGTAACTGCTGACACGTGTACTGCCTATTAATGCAATGATCCCCTACTATAACAGGATACGATTTAATGATTCACAATAAAACTGGATTAATGTGAATAATATATCCTTGTAATACCAGCAAAATATATAAATATACTAGCGTACATAAATTGGTCCCTAAATAATCAGATGAAATCCGCATAGATAGTCACATCTGGTGTGATAGAGAACGCTAAAGATAAACCTGTCAAGTAGGAGAGGTAATTACATAAGCTAAACAGATCGATGATACTGTAGAATAAATGATAGTTAAATAAACGTGTTCGCAATGTAACGAGATACACCAAGTGTAAAGAAATTATACTAATCAAATGACCGCAGGTAACCTCTATCATAAAGAGGACGATCTAACCAGGTCATGTGCGTGGAAAATAACGATCACTCGAAGCAATAGTGCAGAGGGTATCCGGGGATACAAAACCTGATGGAGGGGTGTGTCGGATGATAGATCACCAGACACTCGATGCTGCCTTGCTGCTCCGATACGCGTTTCGCCGTACCAGCTTGTTCACGGAGGAAATGGTGTGATGACAGTACCTTGTACTGAAACAAGCCCTCTGGTGCTGAAAAAGCTTTCTTTTGTTTGGCGCTCTCGGTTAACGGTACTTGCCAATACCCTTTGGTTAGGTCAAGAGTGGTTAAATACCTTGCCGTCCCTAGTCTCTCAATCAGTTCATCCACTCTTGGCATCGGGTAGGCATCGAATTTTGAAACACTGTTCAACTTTCGGACGTCATTGCAGAAACGCACACTCCCGTTGGGCTTTGGAATCAACACAATGGGACTTGATCATTCACTATTTGATTCTTCAATAACCCCTAACTCTAGCATATTTTTAATTTCTTTCGACACCGATTCTCTTTGTGCTTCTGGTAACCTATAGGGCTTTAGATTAACTTTAATCCCTGGGTCAGTGATGATGTCATGTTTAATGACCGAGGTTTTCCCAGGTACGTCAGAGAACAGCACCCTATTTCTAATCAGAAACTCCTTGACCTCTTGTTGTTGAATTGCCAACAGGGTTTTTGCCACTGTCACTTCGGGAACTAAGGACCCTGGACTTACTGGAGGGTCTTGGACGACCGACAGTACCGTTCTATCTTTCCAGGGCTTTAACAGATTTATATGGTATATCTGTTCCGGCTTTCTTTTCCCCGGCTGGTAAACTTTGTAATTGACCTGCCCCACTCTTTCTAAGATTTCAAAGGGCCCTTGTCATTTAGCCAAAAGTTTATTTTCCACAGTGGGAACCAACACTAACACTCTGTCCCCAGGAGCAAAGCTGCGTAACTGAGCATTGCGGTTGTATACCCTCTGCTGTGCCTGTTGAGCCTGTTCCAGGTGTTCTTTCACTATCGGCACTACCGCAGCAATTCTCTCCTGCATTTGAGAAACATACTCAATCACCGTTTTGTAAGGACTAGACTGCCCCTCCCATGTCTCTTTGGAAATGTCTAGTAACCCCCTTGGGTGTCTCCCATACAACAAGTTGAAGGGTGAAAACCCGGTGGAGGACTGAGGAACTTCTCTTATGGCCAACAATAAATACGGCAATAAGTAATCCCAATCCCTTCCATCCTTCTTGACCACTTTCCTAAGCATGTGTTTTAACGTCTTGTTAAACCTCTCGACCAGCCCATCGTTTTGGGGGTGATAAACCGAAGTTCTTAACTGTTCTATTTTGAACAGGCGGCATAACTCTTTCATAACTTTGGACATAAACGGTGTACCCTGGTCAGTTAGTATATCCTTAGGTATACCCAGCCTGCTAAAGACATGAACTAGCTCTCTGGCAATGGTCTTGGTTGACGTATTGCGCAACGGGATCGCTTCCGGGTACCTGGTAGCATAATCCATTATGACCAGAATATACTGGTGTCCCCTGGCAGACTTCATCAAGGGTCCAACCAAATCCATCGCTATTCCTTCAAACGGCTCCCTCTATAATAGGCAATAGAACTAGTGGACCCTTAAAATGTGGCCTGGGAGCATGATACTGACACTCAGGGCAGGATGCGCAAAAGTCAGATACCTCTTTATGAAGCCCGGGCCAGAAAAACCTCTGTATTATTCGCTCAGTGGTTTTCTCTACCCCTAGATGGCCTGCCGTTATATGACCATGGGCCAGATCCAACACTGTTCTTCTGTAGGCTTTGGGAACTATTAGTTGTTCCACAACATCTTCCCCCTTCTTAGTCACCTGATATAACAAATCCTGCCACATTGCCATGTGGGGATAGGACAAAGAACTATCAGGGTCTACGGGTTTACCATCAACTACTTTTACATTCTCCCTGGCTTTTACCAAAGTAGGGTCATTCAACTGCTCCACGGCAAAGACCTCTCTTCTGACCTCTAAATCAAGCAGACAATCACCTGGCCCAACAACACTTCCACCTCAATGGGAGGCACATCAGTTGGCGGGCCACCGTCACGCTCCGCATTCTCTAGTTCGCCAATCATAGTAGAAAAAGGGAATAACTCTGACTCAGAAGAAACTCCCTCCTCCACTACATCGACAACCTTCTCAAATGGATCGGGGTTGTTCATCTCTGGAACAAAACGGCTTTCCCACAACTTCCAGAAGTGAGCAAAGTCTCTCCCCTATATTGCATCGTACACCAGACCATGCACCAAACCCACAGAAACTATAGCAGAACCACATGGTGTCTTGATGTTCACCTCGGCAGTAACATAATATCGAGTATCCCCATGTATGCAGGTCACACCAACAGTTTTCCCCTCACGCCGCAAGGGGTTCACCAGCTCAGCTTTTATAAGTGTCACCAAGCTACCAGAGTCTAACAGTGCCTCTACTCGGTTGCCATCTACAGTGAGTACACACATGTGCTTATCAGTCTCAGCCTGCCGGTCAGCCGTACAGGCTATCTGTGCAAAGAAAGACCCCCTGCGGTAGACATGAGCAGTATCACATTGCATAGGTTCAGTTGTAAGTGAACAATTAGCGGCAATATGGCCGAAGCCACCACATCGGAAACACTGAGTCATATTAATGTCTAGTCGTTTACGGGGCAAGAACCTTCCCGGCCTAGCAGGCCTGTCTCCAGGTTCTACACCCTCAGTCTTAGGTACATTCCACCGCCCAGCACCCTTCTCCCCTGGAACAGTCTTACCAGTGTCTGTGGGAGTTCGCCGGTGCGCCATCGGGGCTTGGTGGGGCATACTCATCAGCTCCTCAGCCGCCACGTACCTCTCCACCAGCTCGACCAACTGGTCCGCGGACTTAGGGTCTGCATGGCTCACCCACTTGCGCA
Source organism: Taudactylus pleione (assembly GCA_031769625.1). Classification (NCBI taxonomy): domain Eukaryota; kingdom Metazoa; phylum Chordata; class Amphibia; order Anura; family Myobatrachidae; genus Taudactylus; species Taudactylus pleione. The sequence goes on from JAUIMM010000015.1 coordinate 52,989,683, forward strand.
GAGTCACAGGTAATGAGCGTAGGTCCCGATCCATCACGACCCTTTCCACGATCTGTGGTCCCGTCAGCGTCTCGGGCTGTAGCCATTTTGAGGACAGATGGACGAGGTCATGCATCTGTGAACGTGGAGGCTTGTCCTTATGGAACTCCCAGCAGTGGACCCGTTGGGCACGAACAAAGGTGGTGACTCCCAAGCGAGTTAGGATCTCCTGTTTTAGTTTTTTATTGTCCTTGGCATCAGCCAGGCATAAGTCGAAATATGCTTTTTGTGGCTCCCCAGACAAAAAAGGTGCCACCAGACTTGCCCACTGCTCCTGGG